>JAEOAD010000034.1:12251250-13605000 GCA_036365145.1 Orientallactaga sibirica | reverse complement strand
ATAAAAGAACCTTAAAAAAAAGGAACAAAGAAAAAAATCCAAACCTGATAAAAGCTCCTGCCCTAAATATTCTCCCAGAGAGTTCACTGGGGAGGATGTTGTTTGTTGGCTAAAAGAAATAACTCCTGCCAGGTGTGGTGGCACACATCTTTAATCTCAGTGCTCCGAAAGCAGAGGTAGGAGGATCACATGAGTTCAAGGCCACCCTGAGACTACAGAGTGAATTCCAGGTCAGCCTGAGCTAGAGTGAAACCCTACCTCGAAAACCCAAAAAAACAAAAAAGAAAATTAAAAATAGAAATAACTCTCATGTTATCCATAAAAGTCAACAGCAAGGCCTTAAAGACAAAAAAAGAAAGCTGGCTCTAGAGATAGCTCAGTGGTTAAGACGCTTGCTTGCAAAGCCAAAGGTCCCAGGTTCAATTCCCCAGGACCCACATAAGACAGGTACACAAGGTAGAGCATGCATCTGGAGTTCGTTTGCAGCAGCTGGAGGTCCTGGCATGCTCTCTTGCTCTCTCCCTCTCAAATAAATAAATAAATAAATAAATAAATAAATAAATAAATAAATAAATAAATAAATACAAGTTAAAAAAAAAAGGGAAACACACAAAAAGAAAGATTGTTTTAAAACTACAAAAAAAGGCTGGGCGTGGTGGTGCACACCTTTAATCCCAGCACTCAGGAGGCTGAGGTAGGAAGATCATCGTGAGTTCGAGGTCACCCTGAGACTGCATAGCTAATTCCAGGATAGCCTGGACCAGAGTGAGATCCTACCTCAAAAAATAGAAAGAAAGAAAGAAAGAAAGAAAGAAAGAAAGAAAGAAAGAAAGAAAGAAAGAAAGAAAGGAAGGAAGGAAGGAAGGAAGGAAGGAAGGAAGGAAAGAAGGAAGGAAGAAAGGAAGGAAGGAAGGAAGAAGGGGCTGGAGAAATGGCTTAATGGTTAAGTCATTTGCCTGTGAAGGCAAAGAACCCAAGTTCGATTCCCCAGGACCCGCATAAGCCAGATGTACAAGGGAACATGCATCTGGAGTTCATTTATAGTGACTAGAAGCCCTGGCGTGCCCATTCTCTCTCTGTCTGTCTCTCTTCAACCTCTCTATCTCTGCTTGCAAATAAATGAATAAAAATTTTTTAAAAGACAAAAAGATTTGGCATCCTCTCTCTTACCTATCCCTTCCTTTATAGTCCACAAAATGGAGGCCCAGAACCTCAAGAGGAGGAAGATGAAGAAGTACCCCCAACAGCTCCTTTGGGAGGCCATCCAGCTTCAAAAAAGAATTAGAATATTACAAGAGGGATAAAGGCAGTTTCCCCCTTCCTTCTGAACAATAGGTCTAAAAAAATGATCCCACACTGGGATGTGTCCATGAGGTAAGGGGTAATTATATTTGCAAATGCCCCCTTCTTAGTACTGAAGTAAGGGACTTTAGAAAGGACATGGGGTGGAGAGATGGCTTAGCGGTTAAGGTGCCTGCAAAGCCTAGGAAGCTATGTTTGGCTCTCCAGGTCCCACATAAGCCAGACACTCATGGTGACACAAGTAAGGTCACACATGTGCGCACATATCTGGAGCTCAGTTGCAGTGGCTGAGGCCCTGGCACACTAATTCTCTCTCTTTCTCCCTTTCTCTGTCTCTCTCTTGCTCTCTCTAAAATTAAAAAAAAAAAAAAAAAGAGCTGGGTGTGATGGCACACGCCTTTAAAAAATGTAAAAACTAAAATAAATAAAAGGGACATGGAGCCGGGTATGGTGGCACACTCCTTTAATCCCAGCACTAGGGAGGCAGAAGTAGGAGGATCACCGTGAGTTCAAGGCCACCCTAAGACTACATAGTGAATTCCGGGTCAGCCTGGACTAGAGTGAAACCCTACCTAAAAGAAAAAACAAGGACATGGAGCCCCTTCTGGGTCTAATGGAACAATTAGACCTCAAGCTGCTGGAAGAAGAACCTGATGCACTGACGGTTTGAGGATAAAATCCAGATAATTACAGAGGCCTGTTATAGTCCCAGTTCTTGCCCTTCCATCCTTAGAACTAACAGTAGGCTGGGGTATGGTCTCAGAGTACTGACCCAGGTTTGGGGAGGGGAAAAAATAGCCTCTGGCCTTTGTCTCCACCTTGATTCTATCTTTTGGGGTGACCTGAATGTGCACAGGCAGTGACAGCTACTGCCTTGCTAACAGAAAAGAAAAACAACAACAACAATTATAAAAAGCAACAACTGAAACAAGGTGTGGTCTTTAATCCCAGAATTTGGGAGGCAGAGATAGGAGGGTCACCGTGAGTTCAAAGCCACCCTGAGACTACATAGTGATTTCTAGGTCAGCCTGAGCTAGAGTGAGACCCTACCTCTAAAAACTAAAAAAAAAAAGAAAAAGAAAAAGAAAAAGAAAAAGAAAAGAAAAGAAAAGAAAAGAAAAGAAAAGAAAAGAAAAAAAGCAACAGCTGCCAGACATGGTGGCACATACTTTTAATCCCAGCACTCAGGAGGCAGAGGTAGGAGGATCACCATGAGTTCGAGGCCACCCTGAGACTACATAGTGAATTCCAGGTCAGCCTGGACTAGAGTGAAACCCTACCTCAAAAAACCTCATAATGAACATCCCACATAAGTTGTAAAATATCTTAAATCAGAATGCTAAGAGTTAGTTAATTGACTCTCAGATCCTAAAATATAAAGTAATACTATTAAAAATAGATGTTTTGCCTGAAAATACAGAGTGAATTCCAGGTCAGCCTGGGCTAGAGCAAGACCTTACCTCCAAAAAAAAAAAAAAAAAAAAAAAAAAAAAAGAAATAGATGCTTTGAACCTGACCACAGTGAAACTCAGTAAGCTTTTTAATAAATGGGGAGAAAAACCAAGCAAGAGACACTGGGACATGATTGCCTAAATTTTGTAGAATATCAGATCAAGGTCAGATGGGACCTATTAGATGCCCCCTACATGATGGGGTCAGGCTGTTTATGGATGGGTTGGTTCAGATGATTGAGAATAAAAGGCACCCTGGCTATGCTATAACTGATAAACAGTAACAGAATAAAGCACAGACAGTTAAATCTACAGGATCTTCTGTTTGCAGCAGAGACAACTGTGACCCATGAAAACAGCCACCAAAGGAGAGGCTCCCTAGAGGCTTGCTGATAAGGCTGCAGAGTCGCCTTCTCTAGAGAGATTAACCTATTCAGGCTGCTCCCCAATTGTCCCACAAACGACATTAAAGCCTCAATTTACTCAAGAGGGAAAAAACGATTCAAGTAAAAACTACTCAGACAGAAGAAAGGAAAGGGTTCTTCCCTGATGGAAGGGAAATGATTGATAAACCCATTATGAAGAAATTGATGCCCATCCTACACAAGGGAAGCCATTGGGGACCTCAGGCTATGTGTGGCACAATGCAAAAAATTATAGATATAGCCGGGTGTGGTGGCGCACGCCTTTAATCCCAGCATTCGGGAGGCAAAGGTAGGAGGATCACCATGAGTTCAAGGCCACCCTGAGAATACATAGTGAATTCCAGGTCAGCCTGGGCTAGATTGAGACCCTACCTTGAAAAACCGAAAAATGAAAAATAATTATAGATATAGGCCAGGCATGGGCTCATGCCTGTAAGCCCAGTACTCAGGAGGCTGAGATTGACATCAATGCCATCCTTGATAGCTCTCCTCTTTATTTACTGAAGTAGGGTATCTAAGTCCAGAGCTCACTGATTCAGCTACTCTAGCTAACCAGCTTGCTCTACGTGCCCTAGGGATCACGTGCTGGGATTACAGGCAACCACCACACTCACCCAGCATTTACTTGAGTGCTGGCAATCCAAACTCTGGTCTTCACACTGAAAGAAGCCCTCTACAACTGAACCATCTCCCAGGCCCATATATATGTCTTGGTAACATTAATATGTACATTAGAGGCTGTGTGAAGAAAGAAAAAGTGGCATTGCTGAATCATGGTATTGTTGAAAAGCTGCTGAATTTGACCATGGTGTGCCCATTCTCTCTCTACCCATTTCTGTATCTCTCGCTCTCTCTCTCTCTCTCTCAAATAAATAAAATTATTGGATGATTTAAAGTACTCTTTATTTGTTTATTATGGTTGGTGGTCAGAAAATGTAGAATGCGGGCTGGAGAAACAGCTTAATGGCTAAGGCGCTTACCTACCATTAAAAACATGGGTCCTCCATGTTTGACTCTCCAGATCCCACATGAACCAGATGCTCAAGATGATGGAAGTGCATGCCACATATGCGTACAAGGTGGCACATGTATCTGGAATTCAATTATAGTAGCTAGAGGCTCTTGTGCACCAATTTTCTATTTCTCTCTCTCTCTCTCTCTCTCTCTCACACACACACACACACACAGTTCAGTCTGTAGAGCTTGCCTCAAAAGAAAAAGAAAATGTAGAACATAATTTAAAAGTTTTTAAAATGAAGTATGTAGAAATTCCTACATAACTGTACATAATTGCAGTCAGCTTGTTTTGCTGCATATTGTACTGTTCCTGCCGGAGTCACTAAGCATAGTTAAGAAGGAATTGAATTCCTGGAGAGGGAGAGTCTCTCCTACCAGTGAGCCCCTTGCAAGTAGTGCAGGCAGCTCCAGAGATGCAGCCTCCGAGAGTCGTCTCCTCTGCTGGGGTGGGATTTTCACTGACGCAGCTGCCTTTGAGTCAGTCATCCATGCTCCTGTAATGACCCCTCAACCTGCTCCGTAACCCCAGTAAACTCATTGGTTCATTTCACCACACTGGCGTTGGGCGCAATTGTTACTTTGATTTGTCATTTGTACCCTATCTGGGGAGAATAGATTTTTGCTCATATCTTTTTTTTTCTTTTTTTAGTTTTTTGAGGTAGGGTCTCACTCAGCCCAGGCTGACCTGGAATTCACTCTGTAGTCTCAGGGTGGCCTCGAACTCACCGTGATCCTCCTACCTCTACCTCCCGATTGCTGGGATTAAAGGCGTGTACTACCATGCCTGGCTAAGGTTTGCTCATATCTCAATTAATGCAATAGTAGGCTTATATGAAGGCAATTTATGACCTGGGGAATGAACAGGAGGGAGGAAATTATTGGGTTATTCTAGTGTAGAGACAGTGAAAGTAGTTGTAGCAGAAGCACAAATCTGTATTTTGGTGATTGGCAGTTGACCAAGGAAATTAAGTAAATATTGGGAGGAGACTATAAAATCAGATATTAAAAAGAAGCTAACAGGTTTGGATACTTTTTGAATGGACCAAATAGGTGTTGCTATTTTGGATTATGGCAAAAACTTGGACTAGAGATAATAATGGCAAAGTAGATTCAGTCAGTTACCTCCTACTTTGTACAACAAAAAGCCTAAATGTGAAAGCCATTTGCCATCATGACCTACCTTCCTACCACAAACACAGTCAACCCCACAGTAATTTTATGATTTCCATAATAGTTTTCCAGGACTGACTCATTATGAGCGCCATATCATACAACTGGAGCTTAAATTCATGTAGGTTGAGTTCATTTCATGGCCGTAAGAAAGACAAAATTTTAAAGTAAGAAACATTATCATAAAACATGGGAGAGCTGGGCATGGTGGCGCACGCCTTTAATCCCAGCACTTGGGAGGCATAGGTAGGAGGATTGCCGTGAGTTTGAGGCCACCCTGAGACTACATAGTGAATTCCAGGTCAGCCTGGGCTAGAGTGAGACCCTACCTAGAAAAACAAAAAAATAAATAAATAAATAAATAAAAGGGGAGGGGGGCTGGAGAAATGGCTTAGTGGTTAAGGCATTTGCCTGTGAAGCCAAAGGACCCAGGTTCAATTCCCCAGGACCCACATAAGCCAGATACACAAGGGGCACATGCATCTGGAGTTCGTTTTCAGTGGCTAGAGGCCGTGGCATGCCCATTCTCTCTCCACCCCCTCTCCTTGCAAATAAATAAATAAAATTTTTAAATATATTTTAAAAAAATAGGACCATGTCATCAGCACATAGGTATAATTTGACTTTTTCCTTTTAATAGAGAATAGGAGGAAGAGACTTGTTAGGTAGTTAGAGAAAATACTTTGAAAATTACCAATTTTTGTCTGGCCTTGCCTCGAGAATGTAACAATTAAAGTAAAGTGTTAAGGTTAAAATAGTAAAGTTGTAGCTGGAGAGATGGCTCAGCAGTTTTGGCACTTGCATACAAAACCTAACAACACAGATTTGATTCCTCAGTACTCATGTAAAGCTGCATGCACAGAGTGCATTTGCACTGGAGTTCATTTGCAGTGGCTAGAGGCCCTGGCATACCCATTCTATGTATGGCACAATATAGGCCTGGTCCTAGCCAGACCACATGGCAGAAGAAAACAGGAAGTGGCTTCTGTGGAAATGGCATTCTGTGCAGGCTTGGCATGACAACAGTTACAGTCCCATGCTTGTGAGAAGCCTGCTACAAGATGTCCTGTCCAGAGACAGGCTGTCATTGGTCACAAAAAGGGGGACCACCCCATACAAGGATTAGCCAGCCAAGCCCCTTAAAACCCACATGCACTTCCTGAATACACAAGTTTGCGGCAGCTCACTTCCCGCTTTCACCCAACTCCCAGAGTCTGTGTCATGACTCTGCGCTGCTCACCCCAACTCGGCAGAGACCCTACCTTCCCTCCTGGGCTGGCCTTAGGGGGGACCGCAACAATTCTCTCTCAATCTCTCTCTCTCTGTGCAAATAAATACATAAAAATGTTTTTTTTAATGGAAAAGTTGGGCTGGAGAAAGGGCTCAGAGGTTAAGGTGTGTGCCTGCAAAGCTGAAAGACCTGGGTTCAATTCCCCAGTACCCACATAAAGCCAGATGCACAAAGTGGCACATGGATCTAGAGTTTGTTTGCAGCAGCTGGAGGCTCTGGTATGCCCATTCTCTTTCTCCCTCTCTCTTTATCTGCTTGCAAATAAATTTTTTTTTTATTTGAGAGAGGGAATGGGTATGCCAGCAGCCTCTCAGCCAGTGTAAACAAACTCCAGGTGTGTGCACCCCCTTGTGGACAAGTGCAGCATTGCACCCTTGCATCATTTTTGCAACTGGCTAAACATGGGACCTGGAGAATTGAACGGGCGTTCTTAGGCTTTGCATGCGGGTGCCTTAACTGCTAAACCATCTCTCCAGCCCAAATAATTTTTTTATATTTTATTTATTTATTTGAATGAGGGGAAGGGAGAATGAGAATGGGCAAGCCAGGGCCTCCAGCCACTGCAAACAAATTCCAGGTGCATGTGCCCCTTGTGTATCTGGCTTACGTGGGTCCTGGAGAGTTGAACTGGGATCCTTTGGCTTTGAAAGCAAACTCCTTAACCTCTAAGCCATCTCTCCAGCCCTAATTTTTTTTTCTTAATGGGAACAACTAAGCTGACCAGACAAGGACAGGGCTCTGAGAAGAACAAAACCATCTCAGCAGGCTTCTGCTGCATCCCCCTCCCATGAGCCCCCGCCCTTGTTTTTCTTCCTTAATTCTGCTTTGCTTCTCCTTACAAAACATATAGGTAAGTGCCTAGCCCTCCATCTGCCCAGAATATATTAGTTCTTGACGACTTCATTTCTCTATCTCAGTCCAGTCATTTTAAAAGATTAGCTTATTTCTCTAAGCAGAAAGCCTTATAAACACCAAGACAAAGAAACTTCTTAGAAGCCCACTTTCCAGGGCCTAGAGCCTTTTACTTTTGTTTCTTTGACTTTGCAACTGGCACCGTGTCCTTGGGGCCCCTCTGCTGTGCAGCTTCCCCATGTGAGAGCTCTTCCCTCACTTTTTCTATGCAATAAAGTTTGTTTCCTCCCTACATAAGCTTTTTATTCTCTAAACTTGCTTTCTCTCTGTAATAAAGTTTTTCCAAATAAATAAATAAGTAAATAAAGGCCCCAAAGAATCCAAAATTGCTCAAAAGATCCCCTGAAATGACAGGAAAAAGGAATTGCTCTGAGATGTACAGGTCTGGAAGTCAGTCTTACCAACACTGACATTTTGGAGTTTCCAAACATGCTTGCTTTGTCTCAGACTTCACAAACTGATGCCAAAAATACAAAGGAGAAATGGATACGTTGTGGAATGGTTCCAAGAAGAACTCTGGTGTGTTTTCTCATCAGCTGGCTGAAAGCCACCATGACAAAGCCAGAGGAAACAAGCCTGAGTCTGGTGTGTGCACAAGCACTTCTCAGAAGCTATCCAAACAGAAACCACAAAAGCAGGCAGTGAGTACTCTTCAGTGATACCAAACAAATTGAGTATTCTCAAAAGGGGGGCGGGGAGGGGAGAAAAACAAAGCAAACTAAAACTAAATAAGCACTCTCTAAAGCAAGTGAGCCCAAGACACTCCATCAGTCGTCAAAACCAAAAACCTTTTCTTCCTAACAGCAAGATGTGTTTACAGACAGCCAATGTTGAGAGTGGGAAATCTCAGGTTGCAAGGTGTATATGGACAACTGCTGGGATATCCAAATCATTCTATTTTAAGCTCTTGTCTCCTGAATGATCATGGATTCCCACGTGGAAACCAAGACCGACCACTCTGTCTTTCTCCTGAATTGGTTTACTAAAGCTAAGATTAGCCGGGCGTGATAGCTCATGCCTTTAATCACAGTACTTGGGAGGCAGAGAGGTAGGAGGATCACCAAGAGTTCGAGGCCAGCCTGAGAATACATAGTGAATTCCAGGTCAGCCTGAGCTAGAGTGAGACCCTAACTTGAAAAAAAAAAAAAAAAAAAGATTCATTGTTTGCTATTCTGCCAAGGAGACAGAAATTGCTGGAAGGAAATGGATTTATTTATAGTTTTGACCAGAACTGGTAGAAAAAAAAAATTCTGTTTTTTTTCTGCCTTGCCAATAGCAGTGTTACAATTTCTAGAAAACATGAAAGAAAATCCAGTAAATACACATGGGTTGATTCAGCCGTGAGTATATGAGGCAGTTATGACTACCTGTTCAGAGTGTGGAAAAAGACAAAATTGGAAAGGCAGTGGATGTAAAATGAATGGTTTGGGCTTGAAAGATGGTCCGGTGGTTAAAGTGCTTGATGGCAAAGCCTAACAACCTGGGTTCAATTCCCCCGTACCCACACAAAGTGACACATGCATCTGGCGTTCGTTTGCAGTAGCTAGAGGCCTCAGTGTGCCCATTATCTCCCTCCCCCTCTCTCTCTCCCTCTCTTTCCCTCTCTCTCTGCTGGCAAATAAATAAAAGAAATTTTTTTAATTTTTTTTTTTTTTTTTTTTAATTTTTAAATAAAAAAAACCCCACCTGGTTTTTTTTTTTTTTTTTTTTTTTTTTTTTTTTTCAAGGTAGGGTCTCACTCTAGTCCAGGCTGACCTGGAATTAACTATGTAGTCTCAGGGTGGCCTCGAACTCTCAGCGATCCTCCTACCTTTGCCTCCTGAGTGCTGGGATTAAAGGTGTGTGCCACCACACCCGGCAAATAAATGGTTTCTTGAGGGTAAAATGAACAGTTATTTTCTTGGCTAGAAATGGGAAATGTTGCTGGGCGTGGGGGCACATGCCTTTAATCCCAGCACTTGGGAGGCAGAGGTGGGAGGATCACCATGAGTTCGAGGCCACCCTGAGATTACATAGTGAATTCCAGGTCAGCCTGGGCTAGAGTGAAACCCTACCTCAAAAAAAAAAAAAAATGTGGAGGGTGGCAGGCGTGGTGGTGCACGCCTTTAATCCCAGCACTTGGGAGGCAGAGGTAAGAGGATTGCCGAGGCTACCCTGAGACTATATAGTGAATTCCAGATCAGTCTGAGCTAGAGGGAGACTCTACCTTGAAAAAAAAAAAAAAAAAAAAAAAAAAAAAAGGAAATGTCACTGAACCTATAAGAGGGGAATCTGGTTTTTCTTAAAGGAGTTCTCCTTTCCTAAAAACCTGATGTAAAGATTACAGGGCACCCGAACAAATCACTTGGGATCTGGTTTTTCATTTCTTCTTCCCTAAAGGAGTTCCCCTTTCCTAGGAACCTATTGCAAGGCGCCTAACTGTCTGGCATGGTAATTAAACTGACCACCTTAGCCTTTATCCAGTAAATTCCCACTAAAGACCCTAATCAGAGCCCATGTGGTGGTGCACGCCTTTAATCCCAGCACTCCTTGGGAGGCAGAGGTAGGAGGATTGCCATGAGTTCAAAGCCACCCTGAGACTACATAGTGAATTCCAGGTCAGCCTGGGCTAGAGTGAGACCCAACCTCAAAAACAAACAAACAAAAAAAAACCTCAATCAGAGTCAGGAGGTAGGTTTCCCCATTTATGGGGACCCCCTCCTACTTTATAGGAGCTCTTAACCTTCTTTCCTTCTCTTAAGCTCTGTAATAAGATCTTTCTAAAGTTCACCCTTTCTAGTCTGTGGATTTCATTCTTTGAATTCATAAGATAAGAATCTGGAGGCCATTGACTCAATGAAGTTTTGTGTGTCTGTGACTATCTGGCACCCTAACTCCTGGGTTACAGCTCAACCAAATTCCTGTATCAATAAGTTAGCAGGGGCTGGAGAGATGGCTTAACAGTTAAGTGTTTGCCTATGAAGACTAAGGACCCCAGTTTGAGGCTCAATTCTGCAGGACCCACGTAAGCCAGATGCACATGGTGATACATGCATCTGGAGTTCGTTTGCAGTGGCTGGAGGCCCTGGTGTGCCCATTCTCTCTCTTTCTCTCTCCCTTTCTCTGTCTCTAATAAATAAATAAATAAAATTTAAAAAAATAAGTTAGCAGAACCGTGCAATAAGCTTTCTTCATGGAAGACATCTTCCTTGGGGTTATCCTCACCTCCAATATGGAATATCCTGAAGAAATTCTATTCCTTAGGACTTCTGCTACAAAAAGAAACAAGAAACTGTGACACATTCACAGGTAACACAAAACGACAACAATGAAAAATCCACCAGAAACTATTCTCAAGAAAGACTCTAGTCTGTATTTATGAGACAAAACCTTTTAAGTCAAGTTTTTTCAAAATGTCAAATATCTAAAAGAACCATGGACAAAGAACTAAAAGAAACCATGAAAACAATGGCTCAGTAAATGGAGAAAATGACTAAATTCCACTTACATATTCCAAGAGAATTGAAAACAAAAAATAAATAAATATTTGTACATGAATATTTATAGTAGCATTATACAACTAGGCAGAATAAATGGATATGAGCTGTCTCTATGTAGTGGGATAGTGTTTGGCTATAAAAGGAAATAAAACCCAGGCATGGTGGTGCACACTTATAATTAGTTAACTCACAACATTGTGTGAATATCACTACTCTCTCATTCCAGGACATCTTCATTGTACCAGAAACAAATCTTGTTCCTATTTAATAGCCAATCTTCATTCCCCAGTTGCCCCAATCCCTGGTTGAACACTGATTTTTCTTCCTGCTTGTAGAGATTTGCTTATTTTGTACACTTTCTAGAAATGAAATACAGTAAGTATCCAGAACTTTAGAGGGAGAGGCAGGAGGATCAGAAATCCAAGGCTAGCCTAAGCTACTGCTGTAGTCAGCTCCATGTTGGTAGGACAAAGATCCAACCTGACCCAGTCTAGGGGAGGAATGGGTTTATTTAAGGCTTATAAATCCAGGGGAAGTTCTATCAATGGAGGAAGAAGCTGCTTATTTCCATATATCTAAGCAGAGAGGGGGAAACAAACTGCAGCAAGCACACTCCAACAAAACGGCAAAGAGGCAGCCAGAGCTCAAACACTCTCTCTACACCTTTGGGCTAGAAGAGAGAGAGAGAGAGAGAAAGAGAGAGAATGGATGTGCCAGTGCCTTCAGTCACTGTAAACAAAGTCCAGGTGCATGTGCCACCCTGTGCATCTGGCCTACGTGGGTACTGGGGAATCAAACCTGAATCCTTAGGCTTTGCAGGCAAGTGTCATCAACCACTAAGCCATCTCTCCAGCCCACAAACTCAATTTTAATAAAACACGTGAATGGGGCCATACATTTACATTATCATATCCAAAGTACCACAGTTACATACCAAGTTTGAAACCAGCCTGAGCTAAATAAAAACCAGGTCTTGAAAAAAAAAGAAATAAAGAAAAGAAAAGAAATAATGAGACATGCTATAGTATATATGTAATTTTGTGGAAACATGCTAATTGAAGGAAACCAGATGCAAAATGTCCTATAAGTAAGAATTCTGACCTGGAAGCACCTGAAACACAGGCTACTGACAAGGCTCTTGATTGCCCATGAGAACTAGATGGTAGAACCCGACATGCTTCAGTAGTAGGACACTGAGAAATCAAACTAGAACTAAGCTGGAAGCCTCCCCACTGCTAACTAGATGCTGGAAAGTGCCATGCACCCTGCTTAGGGAGAAAAGTCATCAACAGTCTTAACCAGAAGCAGTCCCTGCAATCTACACACTGGACAGCCAGATAAGATGTGTCCACCAGTGCAGTAGTGGCATATCTGTTAAGGGGGAAACCAACTGCTCTCTGACTAGATTTGAGGCTCACTCCGTGGGAGGCAATTTATGTCTGATACAGAAAGCTTAGTGAAAAGTCTATGGCTGGGAAGGTAATAAACCCTAGGGGGAGGGTGGGAAACTATTAGTGTTGTTTGGGTAATGGATACATTATGCCTGCCAAATTACTCTCTAAATATTTATGCTTATGTTAACTTAGGTTAGTGCTATTCTCCCTTTTGGTTACAGAACCTTCTCTTTTCAGACAGCAGTGACTACTGGGAGATTAAAAACTCATCCAAATGCTGAGAAGAAATGACAGTGGAGTGTTCAGCATTGAGAGACATGTCTTATCACACCCTCCAGGACTCAGGGACCATTGCAGAAGACGTGGCAGAAAGATTGTAAAAGCCAAAGGAAGTGGAAGAGTGCTTTAGAATACTTTCTTCCAGGCACAGAGGCCAGTGCACCTATGACCTCACAGCAGCTGTCATTACCTGTACAAGACATAATATTGGACCCATCAACATATTGTCATGATGATGGGGGAGGCCAAAAAAATGATGATGAAGAGGGAGCAGTTGGAAATAAGAGAGGGTTCAGAGCTGGAGAGGTGGCTTAGCAGTTAAGGTGCTTGCCTGCAAAACCTAAGGGCTCAGGTTCAATTCCCCAGGACCCATGTAAGCCAGATGCACAAGGTGGCACATGCATCCTGAGTTCATTTGCAGTGACTAGAGGCCCTGGCATACCTGTTCTCTCTCTCTCTTTCTCTCTCAAATAAATAAATAAATAAATAAAAATTTTTTAAAAATAAGAGAGGGTTCAGTGGAAAGGAATTAGGGAGGGTGGAGTGAGGGGATATATATGTATCATATATATATATATATATATATATATATATATATATATATATATATATATATCAATAAACTTACTAAAAGAAAAACAAATGTTCTATAGTTTTTGTGAGTGCTTCCTGTTCCTGAAATTTCCACCCCAGAACTGTTCCTTCACCCCAACAATAGCTGTTCCTTGCCAGAGCAGCACTTGGGTCCACGTCCCCAAGTTTACCAACACTTAACAACCCAGGATCTTTGTGGGTCTCCTTAGAGTGCAGGATTCCATATCCCAGAAGCCTCTATGGTTCTCAGAGAAGCCACCACCAATTGAGCAAAATTCCATGAGTTGATTTAAGGGTTTGACCCTGAATTATTCCAGAAATTGTTCCTGTAATTATTCACTACATGAGACCTTTGAGTTCCCTTTACAGTCTTTTTTAAAATTTATTTTGAGAGAGAAAGAGAGAGAGAGAACAGCAGAGAGAGAGAGAGAGAGAATGGGCTCTCCAGGGCCTTCAGCTGCTGTGAATGAACTCCAGACACATGTGCACACTTGTGCATACTGTGTCAGTGTGAATCTGGCTTACATGGGACCTGGAGGTTCAAACATGAGTTCTTAGGCTTTGCAGGCAAGTGCCTTAACTGCTAAGCCATTTCTCTAGCCCCCTTTCCAGTTTTTACTACCCGGGTGCATACTATATAGTTGTTGACAAGTATATACTATTTAGTATATATTCAGTTAACTTAAATTCTCTGCCTAAATAATTGATGTGCTCTTTGAGCTCTGATCTGATCTGACAATTGTTATGATGTTAAGAGAGGATGAGGCAGGGACCACAATCTACTCATAATCTTCACCTAGATGTGTCCTGTCAACATTGAATGAGGAAAATTTCTTAAACTTGTAGCATTAGGGTGGAAGAAGAAGGGTTGTATGAGAAGATGAAAACAGAGGCCAGAGACAGGTTGTTGTACTTTTGTATGAACACAGCCCACCTGTTCCACTCAGCCTCTCCTTCTCCTATTGGTTGAAAGGAGGTCAACTGATCAAATGAATTCAAGTGCAATGCCTGACACTTTTGTTGTGCTACGAATCTAGGACCTTGAATTTGCCTCATTTAAACTCTCTCTAAAGGAGGACATGAATCCAACTGTCCAGCCCTGTGCAATCAGAGATCTGTCCACTGTCCAACATTCTGATTCCCAATGGGTGCATGGATGCCACCTATTATCCTGTAAGAATTAACTCCACGAGTGCAAGATTTGGATTACTATCTGGGATAAAACCAGACTGATAGCTGTAATTCTGCTTGATTTTTCACAGACCTAAAAAAAAAAAAAAAGAAAAAAAGAAAACAATTCAAAGAGTCATACTCTATGTACTACAGTTTGAGATAATTGAATATATTATGGGCTATATATCCTAATAAGATGAAGAATTCAAAATCAGAGCAACAAGAATTAAGAGCAACAATGAGAACTTGAACAATGACAATATGGAATCAACAGAAATCTTTAGGGTTTCCATTGCTCATTCTCATTCATCCAATTGAGGAAACAGCAGCCATCAGTTCAACATACTTCACTTTCTGCCATCTCATCTCCACATTTACCTGCAGCACTGAACTGTTTGCTTTTTTTAACACTGGCAAGGATCCCCCTTCCTCTCCTGGATTAGCTTTACCTTTCTTATTTGCTCATGTCATGATGATTAATCTCTGACAGGATTTTGAATTACCATGCAAACAAATCTCTGGTCATGTCTGCAAAGGATTTCTTTTTTGATTAGATTAATTAAGGTGGAACAACCCACCATAGCTGTGGGTGGTGCCCTTCCATGGGCTGGGGTCCTAGACTGTTTAAAAAGGAGAAAGTGGGGCTGGAGAGATGGCTTAGCGGTTAAGGTGCCTGCCTCCTAAGCCTAAGAACGCTGGTTCCAATCTCCAGCAGTTCCAATCCCCAGGTCCTATGTTTAGCCAGATGCAAAGTGATGCAAAGGTGCAATGCCGCACTTGACCACAAGGGGGCGCACACATCTGGATTTCATTCACAGCAGCTGAGAGACTGCTGGCACGCCCATCTCTATCTGTCTTCCTCTCCCTCTCTCTCTCTCTGTCTCTCTCCAAAAAAAAAAATAAAATAAAAATAAAAAAAAGGAGAAAGTGGGCTGAGCACCAGTATTCACCTCTCTCTATGTTTTCTCTGCTGATGTGATGGTATGAGGCCATCTGTCTGCTCCTGCCATGCTTTTCCTGCCACAATTAACCTCCTCTCATACTGTAAACTGAAAATAAACCCTTTCCTTCCTTAAGTTTCTTTTGGTTAGGTATTTTGAGAGAAGAAAGTATGTGTTACAGCTCAGGAGCCTTAATTTTAGACTTGACAATTATTGTCCCAAGGATTTCTCCGAGATCCTCTGATCGCCCATGGGACACTTTCCTGTGGTTTCAGACTTTTGCATACAATGTAGATCTCTCCTATTATTTGAATATTCAACTATGTTCCGCATATCTCTACTTTTCAAACACTACACAATGAAGATGTTCAATTTAAAGTCATCACCTCTCTCCCAAGTACTTCCTTTATCTCAGTGGGCTTGTCTGGTTTGGCAAGGCAGAAAGATGAGAGTCATTTTACCTTCAGAAGGTTTCTGAAAGCCAACATTAAACCTATCATTCAAACCCTACTAGCTTTTCTTCCAAAGAATCTCTCAATCCATCACTTAACTCCATTAAGACTTTACGCTGCACGTCTTTCAGTCACCATCACCTTTGGTCTGAGCTACTGCAATAGTCTCCTGTTGGGCCCTGCCCTGGTGTGAGGCCTAGTGGTTCTGAGCCCAGCCAGAGTTTACCTGTACTTGGCTCCTGGTGAGGCCTAGTCGAGCTTACGGAGCCTGAGTAGAGTTTCGCGACCTGTCCTTGGAGTGACTCAGCACCTAAGCTGAAACTGCCTCCGCCCAGCTGCTGCTGACATGGTGAAATAATATTGGCCCTTATACCTTTCTCTCATCCTTGTTCCCACCCTCTCTCAAAATATATAAATAACTTCCCATGACAATAAAGACAGAGATTTCCGCCAGACGGACTTCTGGCTCAATGTGATTTTCTTTTCCCCGGTGGCTTGGGGAGGTTTTTTGAGTCGCCGACACCCACCTTCCCGCTCAGCCTCGAGAGAAGCGGCTGGCCCGGTTCTCTCTCTCTTCTGCTCTACCTGCCGGTGGTGAAGGAAAAGCACCGGCAACTGGTGCCCAACGTGGGGCGCAACAGTCTCCTACCTGGCCTCACTATCTGCTTGTTTTATTTGTGGTGCTGGTGTTTGAGCCTATGGCCTCATGCATGCTGAGGAACTCTATTTTAGCTAGATCCCTAGCCTGTATAATTTGAGACTTTGTAGAGTGAAAAATCCTGAAGGACACAAATGCAATGAGAACAATGTACTGAGCCTCCATATTCTACCCCCTGGGATTATTATCAAGGAGCTACCTCTCTGCCTGTCCTCACATTGCTCCTTTGCAGCTCATTCTCCATGTTTCTGCTTGGCTTCTAATATGATGCTTCTGCAGCCCCAGGTTTACAATGTCATTATTCAGCTTCACAGTGTTCAGTAGCCATCCAATGTCTCAAGGATCATGTCCACATCTATTATATGGCCACAATATATTCCATGGCAGTCCTTTATGCTGTTTTAGCCACATGTCCTACCAGGCCTTTCACCAATTTTCTGGTCCACTGGCCTCTTTCAAAGTTTTTCAATCATGCCACAACTTGAACCAGCTAATTCCCATATAGCCTTCAGATCTTGTGGGGGTTTTAAAATTTGTTTGAGAGAAAGAGAAAGTATCTGTTACAGCTCAGGAGCCTTAATTTTAGGCTTGACAATTATTGTCCCAAGGATTTGTTTTGGTCTTTTTGAGGTAGTTAGTCTAGCCCAGACTCACCTGGAATTCACTATGTAGTCTCAGGTAGCCTCAAACTCATGGCAATCCTCCTACCTCTGCCTCCCAAGTGCTGGGATCAAAGGCATGTGCCACCATGCCTGGCTCAGATCTCATTTTAAGTAGCCCTTCCTAAGGAAAGTGTCTCCTAATCTGCTGGTTGAGTTTACTAGAGTTCATTAATAACTCATATCTATTGAATATTTTTCTGTGTATTATGTAATTTATTTCACATAGGACCCATATGAAGATAGTGTTGTTGCTGGTATTTTTATCATTGTTGTTGTTACTACTATTACCATTTTTCTTATAAGGAAATTGAGAGACACAAAGAGTTTATTATCTTGTCCACACAGCCAGAAGAATATCATGCAAACTACCTCTATCCCATTCCCAAAAATGTCCTCATAAGCCCAGCTTTCACAGCCCATAGTTCTCCCTATGTTGGGGTCTTTCAAAGTCTAACCAGAATGGCCCATTAAGCTCTGCTTCTCTAACCTCAAGTTCCAAGCCATTCCACATTTCTCCTGAAAACTATTTCCAAAATCCACATAGTCAGACATATTGCAGCAGTGGTCTCATTTCTTCATAGCAATTTTCTGTAGCAGTTACCTTCTCATTGCTGGGACAAACTACCGAACTAGAAACAGCTTATAGAAAGGAAGGGTTTATTTCAGCTTACATGTTTGTGGGGAGGTTTCATAATGGCAGGGAAAGCACAGCAGGAGCAGATAGCTAGGGAGCATCACATCTCCACAACAGCTCAAAGAAGTAGTCTACCTTCTTAATATATTATGTTCATGCGTAGCTCAGCTCACCTTGGTATCTAGTCATGGTCCCTAGGGGATGTCATAGAATCGTCAGAGAGTCACGTCGCTGAGATACTTAGAGCACTAGAAAGAAAAGCTGATTTTCACTTCACTGTGACAAAGTGGCAAAACTGAAGAACCTATGATAGCCTTAGATTTTGCACAATTTGGGGGTTTTCTCTATATAGCCATGATAATGTGGCTAGTAATCTCCTGAGAGTCTTATTTTTATTTTTTATTTTTTGGTTTTTCGAGGTAGGGTTTCACTCTAGCTCAGGCTGATCTGGAATTCACTCTGTAGTCCCAGGGTGGCCTCGAACTCATGGCAATCCTCCTACCACTGCCTCCCAAGTGCTGGTATTAAAGGTGTGCGCCACCATGCCCAGCTCTCCTGAGAGTCTTTTAATCAGTCTTCATATCTATGTGCTTGGGTGATAATTAAGGTTGGAATTCCAGGAATCAAAGAAAAAGTAAACAGAGTGACATGGTTGATGGAGGGGTGGAAACTGGCTAGGGGAAATGTATTACCAGAAGCAAGAACTCAGGTCCCATGACACATACATCTGGAGTTTGCAGTGGCAAGAGGTCCTGAGGCACCATATATTCTTCCTCTCTCTCTCTCTACTCTCTCACACACATAAATGAATAACCAAAAGTAAATAAATATTTTTTTAAGCCAGACACAGTAGTGTGCACTAAGGGTGCTTCCCTGGTGCTTGCTCTAGGGGCAGCTAGTCTAGCCTGTTTACAAACCAATAAGAGACTGTGTCTCAGCAAAGGTGGATGGAACCTGAGGAACAACACTGGATGTTTGTAATTGGCCTCTACACACATAGCATAAACATGCATGTACATCCCCCCCCATAAAAATGTACACACACACACACACACCCCATATTGGCTTACTTTGCCTTCAAGAACTACAGATAAATGGGTACTACAATCCCTCAAACCAGTTTTGTCTTTAGAGAAGCGGTCACAATAGTTTTGTAAATAAAGACTTACCAACACTGATACATTCTCTGTAGTTTCTTTGTACTGAGGAGAAATAAAAAGCACTATGTTGGGCTGGAGAGATGGCTTAGCCGTTAAGGCGCCTGCCTCCTAAGCCTAAGAACACTGGTTCCAATCTCCAGGTCCCACATTTAGCCAGATGCAAAGGGTGCAATGCCACACTTGACCACAAGGGGGCGCATGCATCTAGATTTCGTTTGCAGCAGCTGAGAGGCTGCTGGTGCACCCATCTCTGTCTGTCTTCCTCTCCCTCTCTCTCTGTCTCTGTGTCTTTCTCCAAAAAAAAAAAAAAAAAAAAAAACTATGTTACTTTTAAATATACACAAAGAGTTTCCACAAGTAAGATGATTCCACAAATCAAGATCTTTTGTTGCCTAATATTCTAAAATATACTATGTGGAATTATATTACTGGCTATTTAAATAACATAATAAATATGATAAACTTATAATTAGGGCCTCACATACTCTATCTTCAGAGGTTTGTTCATTGCCGTGCTGAGGACTCAGCTCAGCCTTTGCAGACTAGGCAGTGTTCTATCACTAAGCTATAATTCCCCAACACTGCTACATCTTAGGAAACAACATATTCACTATCTAATTCTTGGAGATAATAAATAAGCTTACTAACATCTATATTAGCACAAACATGGTAATTGGCAAAGAAGTCTTTACATTTGTCTCACATTTGCAGAAGGTAATTACAGTACAGGGTAACTAAAGTCCCCAATAGTAAGGATTTTTTTCTTAAAAAAGATATTACCTATATCCAAAAAGAAGTTTCTCTCTAACATTTATTTTATGAACATTACACTGCCATAGTAGTTGCTTCTCCTTATTCTTAGAAGCCTACAAATGCTCTTTTTAAAAATTATTTTTATTTTTATTTATTTGAGAGAGAGAAAAGGGAGAGAGAGAGGACACCAGGGCCTCCAGCCACTGCAAGCAAACTCCAGGTGCATGTACCACCTTGTGCATCTGGCTTACATGGGTCCTGGGGAATCAAACCTGGGTCCTTTGGCTTTGCAGGCAAACACCTTAACCACTAAGCCATCCCTTTAGCCCCAAATATTCTTTTGTAATTGTTGCTTGACAATAGAAACAAAGGCTTCTGGAGGATATGTTTATGTTGATCTATTTGTAGATTCACTCATATCTGAGCTGGTATATTTATGTTCTGATTAAAATCAAGGGACAAGTCTGTTACTTTTGGATGTACCAGATTCTTACCAAATATCAGAATATAATATTCATCAATTTTCATAGTTACCTGAAATGATATTCCCTATGCAAGGCATTGAGAGACAGTAAAATCAGTAACAACAGAATTGCTTTTCTTTTGCATCTCACTCTTTTCCTGGAAGGAAAAAGCAAAATATGAAAGTGGCTTCAATATAGTACTATGCCTTCAGAATAAGCTATAGGAGATGCTGCTTTTCTATGACTTAAACTAGAATTAAACCAGCAATTAAGGCACTGTGGCTCCTTGGGTATCAGTTTAGACAAAAACAGACTTGAGTCACTCGACAAACTTGGTTGTATTGGAGTTAGCTACAGAATGTCTTACTTAGAACAGTAACTGGTTTTATCTGGCCTTGATGCAAAAGATCTGGTAACCTTTATTTGTCTTTTCTAAATTACAAGAGCCTTGGTTGCCCACCAGAACTAGATGGTAAGACCCTATTGCTGAAGACTCCGCATGTTTGGGCTGTCGGTAACTGAGAAATCAAGCTGGAAGCCTCCTCCCTGGGGAATAGCTCTCAGAATGCTAGAAAGAGCTATGCAGTCTGTTGGGGGGCGGAGGGAAGCCATCAATGATCTTAACCAGCAGTGGACTCTGCAAGCTTCACATCTGCCCAGCCAGCTCAAATGTACTGGGGCAATGGTGACTTGTCTGTTATGGGGGAAACTGTGTGCTCTCTGATTGGATTTGAGATCAGCTCCATGGGAAGGAATTCCTGTCTGGTACTGAAAATCTAATCAAAAGTCTGTCACTGGGGTGAAGGGTGTCATAAACCCTAGGAGGGAGCTACTACTGTTGTCTGGCTAAATAGATATATTATGTCCACCAAACTGACCCCAAAATTCTTATGTTTATGCCCACATATTAATGTTACTCTCACTTTTGGTTAGAGAACCTTCTCTTTTCAGGTGACAGTTATTACTGTAGTGACTCAAAATGCATCAAAGTGCTGAGAAGTGACAGTGGAGTGTTCAGCACTAAAAGAGACATCTTTATCAAATTCTCTATGACTCAGACACCATTATGAACGAGGTGGCAAAAAGAATGTAAGAGCCAATGGAAGGGAGAAGGGAGTGCTTTGGAATCTTATCTTCCAGATACAAAGTGGCCAGGGCATTCGTGTCTTCACAGTGGTTGACGTTATCTACACAAGACCTGCATAATAGGAGGAAGAAAATGATGACACCAAAATAGAAAAGAGACTAGTTGGAAAGAAAAAAAGGATTCAGTGGAGGGGTGATTCTGGAAGGGGAAAAGGGAGCGTGGTAGGAAGGGATTATGATCTTGATATATTGTCTATATGTTTGGAGGTTGTCAATAAAAATAAAATGCCCCCCTTAACTTCATGTGTTTTGAATACTTGGTCCCCAGCTGGTGGCAACTTGGGAGAGCTGTCATTGGGGGCTGTAGCAGACAGCTTCAGATTCACTGAGATGAACTTCCAGACCAGGCACAGTTATGGAGGAAGGGATTTATGGAAGCTTACAGATCCAGGGGAAATTCCATAATGGCAGAAGAAGCTGGCTCTGCTTTCATAGGTCCAAGCAGAGAGAAAGAAAGCCACAAGCCAAAAGCCACACTGCATAGCACACCTCAGGAAATCTAGGCAGAACGAGGCACACTTTGCATATCTTTAAATTGGAATCTCAAACCCACCACCACCCCTTAAGATCCTCAGTGACACCTCCTCCAGCCAGGTGGCTGCAGAGCCAAACTACAAACTAACAAAACACTGAATATGTTGGGGGCAGACCTTAAAGTTTATGAGTCCAGCCCGTGGGGTGTTCAGACTGCTTCCTCCTCGTTGCTGTGGAGATGTGACCCAGGCTTCCGTCATGCTTTCCCCACCACAATGACTCTTCCGCTTGAAAGCGTAAACTGAAATAAACCATAAATTGCTTCTGGTCCGATATAACTACTACACGGTGTATACCAATAATCCAAGCACCCCAAGAGGCAGAGACAGGAGGACTACTGAAACTTCAAGGCCATCCTGGGCTACATAGCAAGATCTTGTCTCAAAAGGGGGGAGGGGAGCTGGGTGTGGTGGCATACGCCTTTAATCCCAACACTTGAGAGGCAGAGGTAGCATGATCGCTGTGCGTTTGAGGCCAGCCTGAGACTACATAGTGAATTTCAGGTCAGCCTGGACTAGAGCAAGACCCTACCTTGAAAAAAACAAACAAAAAAAAGGAGGGGGGATGGGGCTGGAGAGAGAGCTTAGCAGTTAAAGTGTTTGCCTGTGAAGCCAAAGGACCCAGGTTCAATTCCCCAGGACCTACGTAAGCCAGATGCACAAGGGGCACATGCGTCTGGAGTTCGTTTGCAGTGGCTAGAGGCCCTGGTGTGCCCATTCTCCCTCTGTCCATCTCTCTTCTCTCTCTCTTTCTCTCTGCTTGCAAATAAATAAATAATTTTAAAAAATTCAGAGGGGGGGGATGGGATGGAGAGGTGGTCAGCAGTCAAAGGCACTTGCTTGAAAAGCCTGACAGCCTGGGTTCCATTCTGCAGTACCCACATAAAAGCCAGCTGCGAGACGGAAATTAGATAACTAGAAAAAGGCTCATAAGAGAAATCTTAAACTGATTTCTGGCTGCTTAGAAATGCGTCTGCTTGTGTCACGCATTTGCTTTGCTGTCTGCAGCAGTGCCATGGGCTGACTTCTTGGTTCATCCCTGGACCCAAAATAAAAAGCTCCATGGGGGGCTGGAGAGATGGCTTAGTGGTTAAACACTGGCCTGTGAAGCCTAAGGACCCTGGTTCGAGGCTCGACTCCCCACTACCCTCGTAAGCCAGATGCACAAGGTGGCGCATGCATCTGGAATTCGTTTGCAGTGGTTGGAGGTCCTGGTGCACCCATTCTCTCCCTCCCTCCCTCTCTCTCTCTCTCTGCTGCTCTTTCTCTCCCTGTCTGTCTGTCGCTCTCAAATAAATAAAAATTTTAAAAAAATTTTTTTTAAAAAGCCCCATGGGAGACGACAGGGGCCTCTGTCTTCTTTTCTGCTCCCAGGCTATTCATCACCCAGCACCTGAGGTTTCACCACCAGCAACGTTTTGTCCTTCTCATCCTGGCTGCTTGGCTGCTACCAGGGTGGGAAAAGAGGTTTCTGTTTTTCCCCAGGACTTTTCCATGTTCCTCAGACCATGTGGATGTTTCCACTCCTCCCCTTTGCTTCTCAGACTTTCCCCACTTAACCTCCCCTGAAATGGAATAAATGCAATGGTTTATGAAAAGCTTCCTTCTCAGTCTTGTTTTATTTCTATTCTTTGGTAAAACAGACACAAGCTCAAGTATGTGGTTTGTGTTTGAACTCCCATAATAAAAGCCTGTCACAGTTGTACGAAAAGGCACAAGTATCTGGAGTAAGTTTGCAGTGGCAAGAGGCCCTAGTGTTCCCATCCCCCTCTAATTTTCTCTTTCTTCTTCTTCTTTTTTTTGTTGGTTTTTTCATTTTTCTTTTTTCTTTTCTTCTCTTTTCTTCTTCTTTTCTTTTTTTTTTTTTTTTTTTTTTTTTGGTTTTTCATTTTTCGATTTTTTAAGGTAGGATCTCACTCTGGCCCAGGCTGACCTGGAATTCACTATGTAATCTCAGGGTGGCCTCGAACTCACAGCGATCCTCCTACCTTTGCCTCCCGCATGCTGGGATTAAAGGCGTGCGCCACCACGCCCGGCTTCTCTTTCTTCTTGCAAATATATAAATAAATAAAAATATTTTTAAAGGGCAAAAAGGTTACATGGGGCTAGGGAGATGGCTCAGTGGATAAAGGGCTTGTTGCACAAACCTGGGTACCTGAGTTCAGATCCTAGAGCCCAAATAAAAGCTGGAAGCTGTGGTGGGCATCTGTGATCCCAGCATGCTGAAGGGAAGAAGGTAGGTGCAGACAGGAGAACTTTCCTGGGAGCTGGCAAGTAGAGCCCTGAATGAGAGAGCCAGTCTCAAAAGAGGCAGAAGGCAAGGACCAACCCAAAAGTCCTCTGACCTTCACATGCATATACCAAATAAAGAAATAAGTAAATGTTTTAAAAGTCACAAAACTAGCCGGGCGTGGTGGCGCACGCCTTTAATCCCAGCACTCGGGAGGCAGAGGTAGGAGGATCGCGGTGAATTCAAGGCCACCCTGAGACTACATAGTTAATTCCAGGTCAGCCTGGGCCAGAGTGAGACCCTACCTCGAAAAATAAAAAAAATAAAAAAAAATAAAAAAAAAAGTCACAAAACTTTGCGTTCTTTAATCTACCCAAAATGAAAGTGTCTGTGACACAGAAGAGCTAGATGTAGCTGAGCTTGGTTGATATGAAGAACAGCCTCCTATCTACCATCGTCAGATCATGTAGTGACTCATACAGATTCTTCGCTGTCGACAACATGCATGATTTAGTAGTTTGAGAAGACATGTAGAGAAGCTAAAGAAAAAGGACAGTTTTGAAACCTTTAAGAAATAGTTGGGCTGGAAAGATGGCTTAGTGGTTAAGGCACTTGCCTGCAAAGCCAAAAGGACCTCAGTTCAATTCCCCAGGACCCACGTAAGATGCACAAGGTGGCGCATGCATCTGGAGTACATTTGCAGTGGCTGGAGCCCCTAGTGTGCCCATTCTCTCTCTCTCTCTCTGCCTTTTTCCCTCTTTCAAATAAATAAATAAAAATAAAATATAAAAAATAACAATTTAAGAAATAGTTGAGTGCACTATGTCACTCTGGGGTGTGTGTTTTATTTTATTTTATTATTATTATTATTTTTGGTTTTTCTTTTTTTTTTTTTTTTTTGGTTTTCCAGGTAGGGTCTCACTCTGGTCCAGGCTGACCTGGAATTAACTATGTAGTCTCAGGGTGGCCTCGAACTCTCGACGATCCTCCTACCTCTGCCTCCCGAGTACTGGGATTAAAGGCATGCGCCACCATGCCCGGCTCTTTTTTTTTGGTTTTTCAAGGTAGGGTCTCACTCTGGCCCAGGCTAACCTGGAATTAACTTTGTAGTCTCAGGGTGGCCTTGAACTCACAGCGATCCTCCTACCTCTGCATCCCGAGTGCTGGGATTAAAGGCATGCGCCTGGCTGTGGTGTGTATATTTTTATTTTCTCAGTTTTCTGTGAATGATGATGTCATCAGATTCTCTTTGATGATGACAGAATTAGATGGTTTCAGTGATAACAATTCATGTGCCAGTGACTTCCTTTTTATTACCAGAGGATAAAATTGTGTCCCGTGGGGTCCTTTAAGCTCCTTTTGTTTTGGGAGATTTTTAGAAAGCTTTATAAAAATTTTTTTTAAAGATCTATTTATTTTTTACTTATTAGAAACAGACAGAGGTAGACAGAGAAAGAGGAGTGAGAATGGGCACACCAGGGCCGCTAGCCACTGCAAACAAACTCCAGACACATACACCACCATGTGCATCTGTCTTATGTGGGACCTGGAGAATTGAACCTGGGTCCTTAGGCTTCGCAGGCAAATGCCTTAACTACTTAGTCATCTCTCCAGCCCGAGTTTTATAAAGTTTTAATTGAGGTATAATGCATGGGAAGTAAAGCATGTAACTTAGGTATACATTTTATTGTGATTGAGGTGTGTGTGTGTGTATGTGTGTGTGTAGTAGCTTAGTTAAATACAGAATGTTTCTATGGCCCCTTTGACTCAACACTTCTGTTTCATTCAGAAAAATCTGTGAACAGGGTGTTGGGAGGGATAAACAAGGACTCTAAGGCAGCTATTTACGACTTAATACAAAATGTTGTCAAAGTGAATGAACAGATCTGGGCATAGTGGCACATGCCTTTAATCTCAGCACTTGGGAGGCTTACTGTGAATTTGAGGCCAGCCTGAAACTACAAAGTGAGTTCCAGTTCAGCTGGGGTTAAAGTGAGATCCTATCTCAAACAAAACAAAGCAAAACAAAATGAATAAGCAGATAGGAATTCTTAGTCGTTATATAAATTTTTAAAAATGGATATTTTCAAATTTTATATATTTACACTGGATATGGTGTCTCGTGCCTGTAATCTCAGCACTCGGGAGGCAGAGGTAGGAGGGTTGCCATGAGTTCAAGGCCACCCTGAGACTACATAGTGAATTCCAGGTCAGCCTGAGCTAGAGTGAAACCCTACTTAAAATAACCAAAAAAAAAAAAAAAAAAAGAAAAGAAAAAGAAAAAGAAAAAAAAAAAGAAAGAAAAGTACACATGTGAAATAAAAAAATATTACTGGATGGAATTATCAACTGACTGATATGAAGGGCTGGAGAGATGGCTCAGCAGTTAAAGGCACTTTCTTACAAAACCTGCCAGCACAGGTTCAATTCCCTAACAATCATGTAAAGCCAGATGTACAAAATGGTGCATGTGACTGGAGTTCCTTTGCAGTGTCAGGAGGCCTGGCACACCCATTTTCTCTCCCTCTCTCTCTCAGATGAATAAACTTATTTCAGTGATGTGAACTATGTCAGTGTTAATTATCTTGTGTGGAAAAGAGAGAACCATAGTTAAGAAGACAAGCCCAGGGCTGGGCGTGGTGGCGCACGCCTTTAATCCCAGCATTTGGGAGGCCAAGGTAGGAGGATTGCCATAAATTCAAGGCCACCCTGATAATACACAGTGAAAGTGAATTCCAGGTCAGCCTGGGCTAGAGTGAGATCGAAAAAAACAAAAAAGAAGAAGAGGAGGAGAAAGAGGAGGAAAATGAGGATGGCTGGAGAAGAAGACAAGCCCAGGGCCCTGGTATGCCCATTCTCTCCTCTCTCTCTCTCTCTTTCTCTCTCAAATAAATAAATATAAATATAATAAGATTTATTTATTTATTTGAGAGAGAGAGGCAGAAAGAGAGAGAGAGAATGGGCATACCAGGGCCTCCAGCCACTGCAAATGAACTCCAGATGTATACGACCCCTTGTGCATCTGGCTTACGTGGGTCCTGCGGAATTGAACCTGGGTTCTTTGGCTTTGCAGGCAAGTGCCTGAACTGCTAAACCATCTCTCCAGCCCCAAGTAAATAAATCTTTAAAGAAGACAAGCCCTGCTGGGCGTGGTGGCATACACCTTTAATCCCAGCACTTGGGAGGCAGAGGTAGGAGGATCACCATGAGTTTGAGGCCACCCTGAAAATACATAGTGAATTCCGGGCCAGAGTGAGACCCTACCTTGAAAAACAAAAAAAAAAAAAAAAAAAAAAAAAAAAAAAGAAGAAGAAGAAGAAGAAGACAAGCCCAGTGACCTATGAGGCAGTACCAGGATACCTAGCTTATAACTGAATTCCCAGAAAGAGAATTAAGAGAAAAATGCAGTAGAAAGTTAAAAAAAATTATACCCTGTTGCAGTCAGGTTCATATTACTTGCAGAAATCACCCGACCAAGAGCAGCTTTTAGGGGAAAAAAATAAAAAGGTTTATTTTGGCTTACAGGCTAGAGGGGAAGCTCCATGATGGCAGGGAAAATGATGGCATGAGCAGAGGGTGGACATCACCTCCTGGCCAACAATAGATGGACAATAGCAACAGGAGTGTGTGCCAAACACTGGCATGAGGAAGCTGGCTATAACACCCATAAACCTGCCCCCAACAATACACTCCCCCCCCCAGGAGGCATTAATTCCCAAATCTCCATCAGCTGGAAACCTAGCATTCAGAACACCTAAGTTTATGAGGGACACCTGAATCAAACCACCACATTCCACCTCTGGCCCCCATAAACTGTTAAGCATGCATGATGTAAAATGCAATGCATTCAGTCCAACTTTCAAAGTCAAACATCCCCATATTCCAAGGTCTTTTAACTGAGCCATAATACCAAAAAAAAAAAAAACCTCCAAAAAACCCATAATGGCACAGAATAAACACTCACACTGCAAAAGATGCCACTGGTCATAGCAAAGGAATATTCAACCAATACAAGATTTAAACAGGGCAAACATCAAACTCTGTAGTTCCAAGACCAACAACTCTAGCCAGTAACACGTTTCCCAAGTCCCATAATCCTAACCAGCAACAAGTCTCTGGAGTTCCAGTTTTGCCCCTCCAGCCAGGCTACTTACAATCCTAGAAAACTTCATCCAGGGCCAGCAGCTTTTTCTTACAAGCCATCTTGTGGTCCCGGCATCTCCACTAGGTCTCTACTACAACCCATGGTCCATCCTCACAGCTCCATCGGGTCTCCATGCAGGCATCCAGTAAACCTGCTTCACACTGCCCGTGGCCATTTCCAATACACAAGACCATGTTACAAACTCAATGACCCTCTCTCTCCTGCATTTCTTATACTCCATACCAGGTAGAGTGCCAATCTGTTAATCCAGAGGGGAATAAAGCAGACTTTGAAGAACAGGGCACTCCTTGAGCACTCAGGCCCTGTCAAGAGTCTACATTCTTTCTGTTGCCCCAATGCAGGTCAGCAGGCTCAGTCTCAAAAGTTGTAATCTCTCATATAATTGCAACTAAATGGGCAGCAGTTCTGGCCCAAAGATTTCTGTGCCATATCCCTCTGCACACACCAGTCCATTTCTATGCACTGCAACCCTGCATAAGTTCTCAGGACATGGGTATAGCAGCAATCTTCTCACACAAACTGCTTCTAGCCCAATCCAAGCAAAGCTCTTTCTCACCCTCATAAGCCAAACCTCACAGTCCATAGTTCTTACTGCATTCAGTTCTTTTTTTTTTTTTTTTTTTTTTTTTGAGGTAGGGTCTCACTCTAGCCCAGGCTGACCTGGAATTCCCTCTGTATTCTCAGGGTGGCCTCGAACTCATGGTGATCCTCCTACCTCTGCCTCCCAAGTGCTGGGATTAAAGGCGTGCGCCACCACTCCTGCACTCCATTTAATTCTTGTAACTGACCAGAATAGTCCATCAAGCTGTACTTACAGCACTGCAAGGCCTCTCTTGGGCTGAGGTTTCAAATCCTTCCACATTCCTCTTGAAAATCAGCTCCAAAAGGCCAAAGCCACACAGTCAGGTGTCTAGCAGCAATGCCACTTTTGGTACCAACTTTACTGTTGCAGTCAGGTTCTCATTGCTGGCAGAAATCACCCAACCAAGAGCAGCTTTGGGGGGTTTATTTTGGCTTACAGACTCAAGGGAAAGTTCCATGATGGCAGGGAAAGATGATGGCATGAGTAGAGGGTGGACATCACCCCCTGACCAACATAAGGTGAACCATAGCAACAAGAGAGTGTGCCAAACACTGGCAAGAGGAAACTGCCTCCAGGAGGTGTTAACTCCCAAATCTCCATTAGCTGGGAACCTAGCATTCAGAACACCTAAGTTTATGGGGGACACCTGAATCAAACCACTACAACCCCCAAACTCTCCAAATTTGATTTAAAACAAAAGGATTGAGTGGTTCAACATCACACTGAAAATGCAAAGTAAACCACACCTAGGAAGTCAAATTGTTGGACTTCATGGAAGTCATCCTCAAACTGCCAGCACCATTGCATCATGGGGGAAATACTTCAAAGATTCCAATGACCAAGTCCCATCCATGCATGGCAACAGAATCTTTGGGATGGGACCCATGTATTCTTGATCAGGAAATTCAAAGGGTCAGCGAAGTTTGTGAACCAGTACTGTGTGCCCCCTGGTGTCCCTAAGCAAAGGTATAACTCCCATGGGCTTCTTTGGATTCTGGAGGCAGTACCTCTTGCACATGTGAATTCCAGCTGCCTTTCATCCACCTGCTGACATAAAATTTCTAGACAAGAGAAAGATCTTAAACTGGTTCAGGCTGCAGGCATACCAGGACCTCCTGTCACTGCGAGCAAACTACTGAAGAATCAAACTGAGGCCATCATACCTTGCAAGCAAGCGCCTTTAACTACTGAGCCATCTCCCTGGCCCCAACAGCTTCATTTTTTCTTTTCTTTAAGGTCCCACTGTAGCCCAGGCTGACCTGGAATACACTCTGTATTCTCAGAGTGGCCTCGAACTCACAGCAATCCTCCTACCTCTGCCTCCCAAGGAGTGCTGGGATTAAAGGCATGCGCCACCACACCCAGCCAAAGTCTTCATTTATATGCAGAATTAATGCCTATTTCTACAAATGCCCAGTCTTCAACAGCTCCAGGGAAAGATTTTTGTTTGTTTGTTTTTGTTTTGTTTTAAGGAAGGGTCTCACTCTAGCCCAGATTGACTGGAATTCACTATGAAGTTTCAGGCTGGCCTAGAATTCACAGAGATCCTCCAACTTCTGCCTCCTGAGTGCTGGGATGGAAGGAGTGCACCACCATAGCTGGCCCTCCAGGGCAATGGTTTTAATCACTGCAGTTGCTCAGGATAGCCTGCCCTCTGGTGTCCAGGATAGGGTACTCCTTTATCTTAGCTCTGAATTTTAACTGAAGACCAGGAAGTGAGCTAGGGCTCTTGACATCATTTATCAGGGCCTTTTCCCAGGGTACAGACAGAAGAGAATTATGCATTTTTGTTTGTCCAAGGTATCTTTGTTAGCAAAGTCCAAGAGCAATTAACACCAGGGTTTCTCAACCTTGATGTTAAAATGGTATTTTGAGCCAGATATTTCTTTGTTGGGGTGGGAGATGTCCTGTTCATTTTGTGTTCCCTTGCCTCTCGACCCACTAGGTGCCTATGGCACCCACACCCACACACCACTTGTGACAACCCAAACTGTCTCCCAGGGCAAGGAATGGATGATTCCCAGGCTAAGAGCTACAGCTCTTGCTGATGAAGTAAACAAACCCCATGCATTACTGCCCTGGAAGCATCAACAAACTCTATAGGCTGTGGCACCACTTACAGCCTCAGCCTGAAAACAAGCCACGACTCCTGAGCTCCCGTATTGGACCCATATTGGATACCACTGGAGGAAAGTTTCCACGCCTGTATAAAACCCTTTGCTTTTTTTTTTTTAAGCCAGGACACACAGTCCTGCAATCAAAACATGTACATTTTTTTGAGGCAAGCCTAACAGGCTAGCCTTTCTTTTTTTTTATGCAAGAGCATAAGAGTGAGAGAGAATTGGCATGCCAGGGCCTCCAGCCATTAAAATTGAACTCCAGATGTGTGCACCCCCTTGTGTGCAACCTTGTGCACTTGTGTCACTGTGTGTCTGGCTTGCATAGGACCTGGAGAGTTGAACATCGTAGGGAAGTGCCTTAACTGCTAAGCCATCGCTCCAGCCCAACATTTACAGTCTTTAAATGGAAGCATTTCTTCTGAGGCATAATTGGAATGTATGTGGATACATTCACTCACTCATTTTCTAAGAATCTGTGAGGCACTCTTAGATGAGTACATAGGAGGTACAGAAGCTAATGTCTTCGAGGGCCTAGCAATCCTAATATCCACTGGGGATATTTTCAATTATAAGTAAAAGGCTTATAATTCTAATTGGCTTAAACAATAATGGACCTTACTGGCTCACACATGAAAAGCCCAGAGGCAAAAGGCTGGATCCAGTCAAGGCTGTCACCAAGGATTGGGTCTCCCTCAGTGTCTCTGCACTTCCTTTCCTGCTGACACTTGCATACTAAGGTGCAATAGTTTGTGAATGCATGTCCCCCATACCCTAAAGTCTTATTTTTGTTTGTTTATTATGTTTTTTTTTTTCCTAAGGTAGGGTCCCACTCTAGCTCAGGCTGACTTGGAACTCACTCTTTAATCCAGGCTGGCCTCAAACTCACAGTGATCCTCCTATCTCAGCCTCCCAAGTGCTAGAATTAAAGGCACGTGCTACCCTCCATTCCTGGCCCCTAAAGTATCATCATCATCATCATCATCATTGTTTTTTTTTTTTTGAGGTAGGGTCTTGCTCTAGCCTAGGATAACCTGAAATTTACTATGTTGTCTCAGTGTGGCCTCCAACTCATGGCAGTCCTCCTACCTCTGCCTCCTGAGTTCTGGGATTAAAGGTGTGCACCACCATGCCTGGCTAAAGTATTATTAGTTTTATTTTTATAGTTTTTTTGGTTTATTTATTTATTTATTTACTTGAGAGAGAGAAAAGAGAGAGAGAGAGAGAGAGAGAGATAGAGAATGGGCATGCCAGAGCCTCCAGCTACTGTAAATGAACTCCAGACACATGTGCCACCTTGTGCATCTGGCTTATGTGGGTCCTGGGGAATCGAACCTAGGTCCTTGGCTTTGCAGGCAAGTGCCTTAACCGCTAAGCCACTTCTCCAGCCCTAAAGTATTATTTTTGCTTAAGCTTGCAACTTCAGTCTCCAGCCCTAAGGTGTGTTCAGTGCCAATGGGAACCCTTGTTGTTCGTGTACTGCCTGTTGGTGGTGTCTCTGTGTGTGGATCTCTGGAAGCTTCTTCCGCTATCGCTAGTGTCTCCCCTTTCCTCCCACAAGCTGCTTCTGGCTGGGTGTTTGTCTAGCAACAAGAAGGTAACTGCAACATAAGGCTTGTCTGCCCTAATTCTGCAGCTCCCAGAACGACATGCTTCCTCTTTTCTGATACAAAAAAAAAAAAAAAAAAAAAAAAAACTAAAATTCTCTTTACTTGAGTTACTTCAGTAACTTACTTACCCCTGAATCAACCCTTGCCACCAGAGGTATGGAAAGTACCAATGAGCTTATCCTAAGGGGTCACTTGCTCCCAACCTGACACCCATGTCCATAGGACTCACAGAAATGCCTATGGAAGACCAGATTGCTGGGGCAGAGGACCCACAAATCTTGGGTGAACTCCGGGCAGCCAGTGTCCTCAGTCGTCTTTTGCTTCTTTCCACATGGCTGTCAGGTGATTCCATTAAATGCCCAAACTATAGCACTTTGATGGGGGTGGGGTGTGTGATGTCTTCTCAGCCCATTGTGACTCTCCTTCTGAGCCCTTACTCCATCCATCTTCACAGTAACTCCTTTCTTCCTCCTTTCCTTTCTTTTGGGGAGTCTCGTCATGTAGCTCAGGCTGTCCTCAAACTCATGGCGATCCTCCTATCTCAGTCTCCCAAGTGTTGAGATGACAGGCTTTCATTGGTGCAGAATTTTGGGGTTCATGAGGGCCCCCCAAATTTATGAACCCCAAGTTTGGGTTCTGTCCCACCTTTAACAAAAATTGATAAAGGAGACTAAAAGGCACAAATGATGAATTATTCAAGTTTATTTAGGGAGAAATCACAAATTGTGGGGTTTAAGGAAGATGGAGATCTAGGAAGGATAGAGCAGAGTCATAAACACACGGTAGGAGTAGGAAACATGCGCTCATGTGGCAAACACTGCATAGTTTATAAGGTTCCTTTTAAGAAAAATTGAAGTTTTTAGGGAAAGACAGGAGTAGAGCCATAGCACATGGAGGGGAGTTCATTAACCCCATTTAAGAGAAACTGAGGCTTTTAAAGAGGGATTAAAGTAGAGCCGCAAACACATGGAAAGTAGAAGCTAGGAGGCTGTGTAAGAAGGAACAAACATGGTATCTACCATCAGCTTTCCCGTGGAGGGAAGTTAAGAGGCCAAATGGTGAGGCTCAAGGCAGAATAAGAGGGAAAATATCAAAGCAGAGACCAAAAAATTCAGCAGAGAAATGAGGAACGAAGAGAGTGACACTCATGGTTACCCTGAGTTTAAGGAAATGTCACAGATAGCAGCCCTGGAGTTAGTGAACCCACCCACGTGATAGAGCTAGAGTGTAAGGGAAATAGCTACGTGGTAGATTCAGAGACCACGAAAATCATGCATGTAAGCAAAGTGAAAAGCTACCCCAAGCTATAAAATCAGAGGCAAGCAGAAAAGTTCTCCCGGAACAAGAAATAGTGTTATGCTCTCCTCCCTCCCTGGGTGAAGGGGAAGCCAGACTCATGTGTATGCATGTGGCCTGAGCCTAAAGAGATGCAGGCAGAGCCCATCAGAGGCAGAAAAGCAGAGACAGGAGGAGCTAGTGACAGGAAGAAGATAATAGCTTTTATAGGCAAGGGGAAGACCTGATTGGTTTGTAGATTTGGAGGGTGGATCCCATAGCCAGTCCACCTGAGCCTAGGCTGTGGACAGCAGGGGGCGCCGTAGATAATAAGTCTTGATCAGACACAAGTTCCATTTCTGCCAAGAGTTCAGTTCTTGTGTCAGGGCAAGGTGGCATCTCCTGGTTCTCTCTGGGCCTCAATCTTTAACTGAAACTAAAAGAAGCTATCCTCCTTCAGCATCAATATCCACTTCCCTTCTTTTTTTTTTTTTTTTTTTTTCTTTTTTTGGTTTTATGAGGTAGGGTCTTGCTCTAGTTCAGGCTGAACTGGAATTCACTATGTAGTCTCAGGGTGGTCTCGAACTCATGGCAATCCTCCTACCTCTGCCTCCCGAGTGCTGGGATTAAAGGCGTGTGCCACCACGCCCGGCTCACTTCCCTTCTTTTCTTTCAAAGCTCAGTTTAGCCAGGTTTCTGAGGCTATTTGTACCTATCCAAACATCCTTCCTTCCTGCATACTCCCTCAGCCATATGGGATATGACTGGTCATAAAGCTCCTTTGGTGAGGTGGCTTGCCTGCAGCCTGGACCAGTTGAAAGTCTTCTCTTGTCCAGGGTTCCACTGGAAGTTCATTGCTTTATATCTGTGAGATGCATAGAAGGGAGATGGACATGCACATGTGTGGGATGCCTCCTCCAAAAACCCGTGGGAGTCATGCCTCTTCCTTGGTGGGGCGAGGAGTGCACACAGCATTGCCATGATACAGCATTTCAGTGGGGTCCTGTGGCCTTTGCTAGCCCTGAACACACAATTTAAAGGTAAGAATGGCAACCTTCTTGTTTTTCTTGCATGACACATTAAAACTTATGCAATACATTTGAAAAGCTTTATGCATTAAAAGTGGGAGAGGGTTCAGGCCTGGAAAGATATTTAGTTTTCAAAGCAGTAATTCTTACAAGATTCAAGTTACAGCTTACCTGATATTAAACACACCCTGGGGTGATGTAATGTGTAGGAACATGGATCCTGGTAGGATTGCTTGTGCTTCAGTCCAGCCATTTATCTACTGGGTGGCTTAATTTCAGAATCTCACATTCTCATGTATCAGCTGGGACTAATTCTCTCCAGGGAATCCATCGCGCCCTGTTGCATATTCAGTGTGTATCACATTGACCTGCTTTTTTGTTGTTGTTTACTTATTTTGTTACTGACAATGTTATACTTTGTAGCCCAGGCTGGCCTTGAACTCACAGTGATCCTTCTGCCTCAGCCCCTTGAGTGCTGGGATTACAGGCATGAGGCACTATACCAGTTTAAGACAGATTAACTTTAATTTGTATATTACAGATATACCTATCCAGACTTGCTGTAAATAAAGGGGGAGTGGCTGGGGAGATGGCTTAGCAGTTAAGGCACCTGCCTGTGAAGCCTAAGAACGCTTGTTCAAATCTCCAGCTCCTATGTTTAGTCAGACGCAAAAGTGACACAAAGGGCTAGAGAGAAGGCTTAGCCGTTAAGGCGTTTGCGTATGAAGCCTAAGGACTCTGGTTTGATTCTCCAGGTCCCACATAAGCCAGATGCACATGGTGGTGCATGCATCTGGAGCTTGTTTGTGGTGGCTAGAGGCCCTGGCACGCCCATTCTTACTCTCCCCCCCCCTCCGTCTCTAATAAATAAATAAATAAATAAATAAATAAATAAATAAATAAATAAAAAACAAGTAACACAAGCACGCAATGCCGCACATGCACACAAGGGGATGCGCGCATCTGGAGTTCATTCACAGAGGCTGAAAAGGCCCTGGTGTGCCCATTCTCTCTCTCTCGGAAAAAAAAAAAAAAAGCCGAGCGTGCGTGGTGGAACCTTTAATCCCAGCACTTGGGTGGCAGAGGTAGGAGGATTGCCATGAGTTTGAGGCCTCCCTGAGACTAAGACTACACAGTGAATTCCAGATCAACCTGGGTTAGAGTAAAACCCTACCTTGAAAAACAAACAAAGCCAGCCAGCCTTAAAAAATAATTTATTCAATTGTAAATCAGCAGTTGTATTTAAACAAATTACTATTACTATTAATGAGACCCTAAATTTGTCCACTGAGGATTTAAATTTCATTTTTTTAAATCAAGAAAGTCTCTCAAAATTCCTTCAGCCTTTCTTTTCTAAATATTCAGGATAGATCATTTCTTGGGTTCAGGAGTTAAACTATTAACTTTTACACTGGATCTAGCTCAGAGAAGCATGAGTTTTAATTGATGTGTGGGATCCATTTTCTTTTTCAGTGTCCATAATTCAGGGTTTTGTTTATATGATATTTTTGGCAACAGTTGGAAAGTAGGAGGCACAGTGAAATGTTGAGAATATCTAAGTTTCCTTTTTATGGACGAAGTATCTTGTGCTATACATTAACACAGTGCAATGACTTCAGATAAATTCCTTGAAAAAAGAAACAAATGACCTAAACTAGAAGACAAGCAAAATATAAATATATGTGCATGTGTAGATACTGACTGACAACTTTCTTTACATTGACATGTTTAACTTATAACATGTAGGATGTCACTACTTCTCTCAGAGAAGGGAGCTGAATGAGCCTCTGGTTGTTACAATTCCAGAGTGCAGTTGGAGCCCGGGAAACAAGAGGTCTTCAGTCCAGTTCTTGATGTCAGCCCCCTACTTGGAATGTGATGGGCTGAGGGACCCTGAGGTTCCAGCCAGGCAGTGGGACAAGATGATAGCAGATTGTCTTTCAATAAAGCTTGGGTTCTGGAAGGCTCCTCAGTCTACTGTGGGCCTTTCCTCTCACTAACACCATCTGCTCCCCTCACCAAGGTGCTGGTGGTCTGAATATGACTTTGGCAAAACAAGAAGCACCTTCAAGTTCTTGTTCTGTTAGTCGTGGGGTGAAGGAGGCTGGAGATACCCCTCACTGCCTCCAGCACACCTAGTGTCCCTTACAGCCCCAGTGGTCAGCTCCTCTCTTCCAGCCCTCTCTTTGGTATTTCATGGCAGGCTCAACATTGAGCCTTTGTTTTTGCTTCAAGCTGAGCACTGACTGGTTCACTCAGATTCACGGGGACTCTGAACATGAGTCAGTCTGATAGCCTCTGGGAATCTCCACCAATCTCCACACAGAAGCCAAGCAACATCTTAATGGAACACGGGCCACAAATGGCCTGAAGCAATCAGCTTTAAAGCCCTTGAGGATTGCCATGGTAGATGGTGTCCTTGCTAAAAGTCCTCTTGCCACAAAGCAACTTTATGCTGCTTTAGAACCTTCTAAACCAGAAAGACAATGAAATCAATCTTGTTGCCCAACATTGCTCTTAGCCCCCCATTCTCCAGTACATATCTTGTTGCCCAACGCAGGCCTATATGATAATCCCAGCAATATTCTGGGGATAAGATTTTAGTGGGTTTATTGAAAAGGAAATATTTGTTTAGGTGGCTTTCATCATGCCATTCAGCTTCTATGCCATTTTTCTTGTCCTGGAGGATTCCCTTAAAGCACTCCTGGGTGAGGTTGAGAACCTGAGTGGGTGTTCCTCCAAAAATGGCTGCATGGTAATAAAAGTCCCCCTGTCCAAATGGAATGTATGCTGCCGACTCTCTCCGCCTCTCATAGGTAAACTCATCCGGATCCGCCTTGTACCACCAGGCCTGGAGCTGAGCCACTGACTGGCCCAGAGTTTCCACACCAAAATTATCTTGGAAGATCTGATCAACATCCATACAGAAGAGGAAGTCGACCTCATGCTGGATGTGAGTGGAAATGTGCTCCCCAATGGTCTTCATACGCATCATGCTGATGTCCTGCCACCTCTTCTCAGCCTTGACCTCAAACACTTTGAAGGAACGCAAGGGATTCAGCTCGATTAAAGGCATCCTGGAGATGTCATCCACCATGATGTAAAATATGACTTTGTGGCCGACCATGAAGTACCTGTTAGCAGATGTTATGAACTCTTCCAAGTAATGCTCAATGTATCTGAAACAAAGAAAGGAATGTATTGAACCTCTGTCCTTGCAGGAGATCACAGGCTACTTATAATCAAATTGTCTATGTTTAAGAGGGGAACCATTTGTCCCCACTGCAGTTGTGTGTTTTCATGTCCTCTTGCTCTTTGAAGCTGGTTGGTCTGTGAAAGCCCGTGTTTTCAACTGCCTGACTTGCAGTAAGCTCTGTGGTCAGGCTCTAGCCCCATATTTAGAAGCCTGCACGCTCTAATGCTGTAGGTGCCTGGGTGCTTAAGTCCTTCAATAGCTGGGAGGCCCAAGGTCTACAGGTAAAAGTCACATTTTCTAGCACTAGCTTTAACTGCAATAAAGGTGATTTTTGAATGTCATCTACTTTACTCATTCTTTTGTCAAGGAAGGTGCTGGTTCTTAAATCTCTCTCAAAAACCCCAAGCTAGCTATGGCATGGTGGCGCATGCCTTTAATCCTAGCACTTGGGAAGCTGAGGTAGGAGGATGGCTATGAATTCGAGGCCAGCCTGAATTCCAGTTCAGCCTGGGCTAGAGTAAGACCTTACCTTGAAAAAGTCTGACTGGATATAAAGATGTGTCCCTAGAATCTATTAAGGATTCAAACTCCCAAACTCACCTACCTTTGTGTTTGCTTTAGCCCAACCCCCAGCACTATCTCATCCTCTATGACACAGAAAATGGGACATAGGACACAGACCCTTCCATATTTCAGTCATCCCGCAAGCCTCCCAGTGGTCACCCCGTCCATCGTCTGAACAGCCCTGTTACATAAATCCATACAAATACTAGGATAAATAATCTATGACTTCACATTATTTTAACTTCTGTCTTAAAAAAGTATTTTTAAGCCGGGCGTGGTGGCGCATGCCTTTAATCCCGGCACTCGGGAGGCAGAGGTAGGAGGATCGCCGAGAGTTCGAGGCCATCCTGTGACTACATAGTTAATTCCAGGTCAGCCTGGACCAGAGTGAGACCCTACCTCGCAAAACCAAAAAAAAAAAAAAAGTATTTTTAGAAAAAACAAAATTGAGCTGAAAGCATTGAGAATCCCATATATCTGCTTGCACATATGCATAGCCTTCCCCACTATCAGCATCTCTGCCCCAGAGTGGTGAGTTGGTAACAGCCGACAAGCTTACACTGATAGACTGCTATCACTCGAGGTCCATACATGACATTAGGGTTCACTTTGGGTGGTGCACCCTGTAGCTTTTACCAAATGCATAACGGCAGGTACTCACCATTGTAGTATTCAGAATAGGGGTTAGAGAGATGGCTCAGCAGTTAAAGGCACTTGCTTACAAAGTCTGATGCCCTGGGTTCAATTCCCAGTACCCATGGAAAACCAGAGGCACAAAGTGTTGCATGCATCTGGAGTTCATTTGCAGTGGCAGGAATCCCTGGCTTGCCCATTTCTCTCTCTCTCTCTCTTAAATAAATAAATTATTCAAAATAGTTTCACTGCCCTAAAAACCCATAGGCTCTTCTTCACTCACCCATCCTTTCACAATCACTGGCTTTTGTGCTGTCATCATAGTTTTGTCTTTTCCAGAATGTCCTGGAGTTAGACACACAGTATAGAGAGAGCTTTCTCAGGCTGGCCTCTTGTTCACGTAGTAATTTGCACTTAAGATTCTCCCATGTCTTCTCATAGCACATTTCTTTCTAGCACTGAATAATATACTATTGTCTGGATAAATTTACCTGTCAAGGGATAAGTAGGTTGCTTCTAAGTTTTAACAATTGTGAAAAATAGCTGCATACAGGCTTTTGTGTAGACATGTTTTCAAATTAGTTGGGTAAATACCAAGGAGTATGATCACTAGATGATAAGAAAATGCTTAGTTGCATAAGCAACTGCCAAACTTTCTTTCAAAGCGGCTGCACCATTTTGCATCCTTCCCAGCAATGAACAAGAGTGCCTTACTTCTCTACATCTTTGCCGACATGTGGTGTTCTCAGTGCTTTTGTTTGTTTTTCGACATTTTTGGTGGCTGCTATGCTATGCATTGGGAACTTTGTGATGAGTGGTTTGTTTTCTTTCTTTTTCTTTTTGGTTTTTTACTGCAGTCCAGGCTGACCTGGAATTCACTATGTAGTCTCAGGATGGCCTCAAATTCATGGTGATCCTCCTACCTCTGCCTCCCAAGTGCTGGGATTAAAAGCGTGTGTCATTACGCCTGGCCTTTTTTTTTTGAGATAAAGTCTAATGTAGCTCAGGCTTGCTCATACTGTAGCCAAGGATGACTCTGAATTCCTGATCCTCCTGCCTTTACCTCCCAGAAGATTTACTGGGATTCTAGGAGCATACCACCACACTTGACTTTTTGCTTTCTCTTGCTTATTTATTTGTTTGTTTGTTTCTGTGGCGTGTGCATGTGTGCACAGATGCACATGCCTAATGCACACTTTCGCAGAGGCCAGATGAGGATATTGGGTATCCTCTACTGCTCTTCTGACTTCTTCTCTTACTGAACTTGGAGTTCATACCACTGTTGTTGTTGTTGTTGTTAGGATCCTCCTGTCTCCACCCCCTTCACCTGGAGTTACAGGTATGTATGGCCATGCCTTGCTTTTTTGTTGTTGTTTGTTTTCTAGGTAGAGTCTCACTCTAGCCCAGACTGACCTGGAACTCACTCTGTAGTCCCAGGCTGGCCTCAAACGCACAGCCATCCTCCTACCTCTGCCCAGCGCATGCCTGGCTTTTTTACATGGGTGCTGCAGACAGAACTCAGGTCCTCGGCACACTTACCCCCGAGCCATCTGCCTAGTCCCTCAGTGCTTTTTAGTTGAGCCATTCTAATAGGTATCTCATGATTTTGACTATTTGCTCATTCAAAGAACATTGTATTGGGCTGGGGAAATGCCTCCGTGGTTAAAGGTACTTGCTTGCAAGCCTGATGACCTTGGTTCAAATCCCCAGTACCCATATAGAGCCAGATGCACAAAGTGGTACATGTATCTGGACTTCATTAGCAGGGGCAAGATCCTTGGCATGCCCATTTCCTCTCTTTCTCTGCTTGCCAATAAATAATTTTTTAAAATGAGGAAATCAGATGGCTTGATATAACTCAGCCAAACCCCAAACTCATTCACAGTGACCATTGACTGAACTCACACTGGAACACACACTATCAGACAAACCATGATGTTTGGCGTGCACTAATGGCTGGCACTTTTTTTCTTGATGTTTGGGTTGCCCTTACATGCTTTCTATATAAATTGTGCTTTTACTTTTGTGTTAACTCTTTAAATGGACGGAACATATCTGAGCAATACAAAGAGGAACTCTGACATGGTTCTGTGGCAGGTGGCAGTATATTCTTCATCCTCTGGAATGTCAAGAAAAATCTAGTGCGCCATCAAGCTCAGGAAACAATCTCAGAGTGGTGTCACGTGGACAGTTAACCTTGTTTAGACATGAGAACACGAGGGCATTGCTATTTGAAACACAAAGCAAACATTATACCTCCTAAAGACCCAATCCACTTGGGGCAGGCATTTATTGCTCTTGAGAACCAATAGTCTTCTCAAAGCCTTGGAGCTCAGGGCATGTTTTCACAAGGGTGTGGGGAGGATTGATGGTTTGTTCAGCTGAATTACGATAAGACAGTTGACACCATTGTGGGACAATGGACAATGTCCCAGTTGATGGAGGGGATGGATACCAAGATCGAATGAATCTGCAAAATGGTTGGCTTGTCCCATTTTGTGACAGATGACTGAATTGAGTCTAGGCTCCCATCCCTAAGCAATGAAAATTCTTCTAGAATTCTCTAGAATGAAAATATTAAAATTCCAGTCACCCTTCTCTCTTGGAGACACTATCAGGGCCCTGGGATCAGCATACTTAGCAACATTAGAACTTGATACTTATGGCTGATGATAGTGACAGCCATGACTCCTGGCCCTGGGCCAGTGAAGCCTGTCTTTGGAGTTGTAACAGTTAGTTTCTTATTGCTGGAACAAAATGCCTGACCACCAGCAGCATGGGTAGGGAAAGGGGTTTACTTGAGCTTATAGTTCCAGGAGGTAGAGTCCATCATGATGGGGAAAACACAGCAGGAGCAGGAATCAAGCATCACATTGTCACATCAGCAGGGAGGAAGTGGAGGTGGTAACCAGATGTGGCATCTGGCTAAAACACCTCAAGACCTGTTCACAGTGATATACTTCCTCCAGCATGGCTCTGCGTCCTAAAGGTTCCACAACCTTCCCTCATAGTTCTACCAACAGGAGATTAAGTATTCAAACACATGAGTCAATGGGGGCAGTTTGCATTCAAACCACCACAGGAGTCCTGTCCAATCATCACAGAACCTTCTTTTAGGCCTTTGTCGAAGCTCAAGGTAAGATCAATCTGAGCCTTTAACTCTGCATAAGGCAGAGGAATCAACTTTCATGTGGCTTTTTAAAAAATAGTATTTATTTAAAAGACACAGAGAGAGAGAGAGAGAGAGAGAGAGTTGGCATGCCAGGGCCTCCAGCCACTGCAAACAAACTCCATACACATGCACTACCTCATGCATCTGGCTTACGTGGGTCCTGGGGAACCGAACCTGGGTTCTTTGGCTTTACAGGCAAGTGCCTTAATCACTAAGCCATCTGGAAGCAGAGGTAGGAGGACTGCCATGAGTTTGAGGCCAGCTTGAGACTACTTAGTGAATTCCAGGTCAGCCTGGGCTAGAGTGAGCACCTACCTCAAAAAACAAAATAACAACATCAACAGAAAAAAAAAAAAAAAAAAAAGAAAAGAAAAAAAAAAAAAAGGAGACTTGAATTTATGGTTTTATTTTGGGAAAAATATTTAGTTCTCTAAAAAAAAAGGTTCTATTTTAAAGCTAATGGTATAGCTCTACTTTCAAGTTAAGAGTAACTACTGTTTATCAGCATCAAATGTTCTGAATAAGGAAACAACTGGAAGCTGCAACTCGAACCTGGCCAAGCCGTAGTAGCTTCTAATACACCAAATTTTCTGGACCCAATCCCATAGGAAGAACAGCCAGCCCTGCTCCAGCATGGAAACCACAGTGCATAGATCATGCTGTGCCTGGAGCCTGCTGGAACCCCCTCCATCCTTGGTCCTGTGCCTCGTGAGCCTAAGAGAAACATGTGCATTCAGGCCATCCAGCAACTGGTGCTTTGTGAACTCTCAAGGAAAGCCACGGAGGCCAGGCAGACCATGTGCTGCTCAGTCTGGGATCCGTGCTATAGGGGGCTGAAATCTGAGCCCTCTCCCTCTGGGGTGCAAACGGGTAGGTTTGCCTGTTGTTTTTTGTTTTCAGCCCTTTGAAGCTGACATCATTCCCACCTAATAATTCAGAGGAGTTATAGCCTCTGTGAACCCATGGGTCCCTCACAGACACTTAACAGTAAAGCAAAAACAAAAACAAAACAAGCAAACAAAAAATCAAGGACAATTTTGTTGGAAACACTTACCTTCCTACAGCAAAAACAGTCAAGCCCACGGTGATTTTATGTCTGGCATAATACTTTTCTAGGGCAGCTCTGTTGTAAGTGCCTTCCCATACAACTGGCGCCTTCCATGGGGTCACTGTCACTACCTCTGGGCGTTTCCTAGTGGGGAAAAAAAAAAGACAAAAAAAACCCACGTGAGTCAGGATAGTTCTACTAAGACAGCACAAACTGCCCAAGGTCAGCAAGATCCACAGTGACTTTCCTTGAATCCTGGTTGGAGCTTTACCCTAAGCACTTGAACAGATGCGACAGGGGCAGCACTGAGCCTGGGCACCTCCGAAGGCTGTTCTGAGGTGCCTTATGGGATCTCCCTCAGCTTTATCATCCCCTCTTTTCCTGCTGGCTTCTAAACCCTTTCTCTTTCTCCCAAGCCTCAAACTGGCACCGCCGGGTTGTTATTATCACTGTGGAGATCATTTGAGCTAAGAAGATCCTAATCCTTGGTGCATGGGAATGAGAGAATGAAGCCACAGCTGAGAGAGAAAAAGCTGTCTCACAAAGAGATTTCTGTATATGAACGTGAGGCTTGACCTTACATGAACCCCACACTAGCGGGTCCTAAGTAACTGTCCTGGTGGGAATGAAGATATTCTAAGGAAACCCTTGGACCCCTCCCTTTGGCTATCAGATTATTGAGACAATGAACCCCAAGAAATTAGACTTTTATCAGAAGTCTCATGCTGGGGTAAGGAAAGGCTAGGGCCCTGAAGCCAGCCAGAGGGTGAGCTTGTCTTCCTGGAACAGATTTCATATAGCTGATAAGGGAATTTGGGGTATCTAAGAGTGATGGAACCATTCTTGGTTCTTGGTGGGTTTTAACCTAGAAGTTAGGGTGCCGGACAGTCACAAACACGCAAAGCTCTCACTGAGTCAGTGACCTCCATGTTCTTGTCTTATGAATTTGAAGAATGAAATCCACAGCTATAGAGGGTGAAGTTTGGAAAGATTTAATTATAGAGCTTGTAGAACTGAGAGATGGAAAGAAGGCTAAGCTCCTGTGTAGCAGGAGGGGGTCCCCAGAAATGGGAAAACCTGCCTGGTGACTCTGATTGGGTCTTTTGTGGGAATTTATTGGATAAGGGCTGAGCAGGTCAGTCTAATTCCCATGCCAGGTGGTTAGACACCTTACAGTCAGGTTCCTAGAAAGGAGAACTCCTTTTATTAAAAAAATGTATTTGAGAGAGAAAAAGACAAACTCTAGATGCATGCTCCACTTTGTGTATCTGGATTTACATGGATACTGGGGAATCGAGCCTTGACCCTCAGGCTTTGTAAGCAAGTGCCTTTAACTGCTCAGCCACCTCTCCAGCCCCTGGGGTACTCCTTGAGAGAAGAAGAGAGAAGGAAAAGCCAGATCCCATGTCATGTGTCCAGGTACCTTGCAATCTTATTCACATCTTTATAACATGTATCTAGGAAACGAGGACCCTTTTAGGGGAAAAGAGATAAGAATAAGACCAGATGTCCCTTATAGATTCATGACCATTTCCCATTTCTAGTTAAAAAAAAAAAAAAAAAAAGCCAGGCATGGTGGCACACACCTTTAATCCCAGCACTCAGGAGGCAGAGGTAGGAGGATCACCATGAGTTTGAGGCCACCCTGCAACTACGTAGTTAATTCCAGGTCAGCCTGGGCCAGAGTGAGACACTACCTCAAAAAAAAAAACAAACAAACAAACAAACAAACAAAAACAGTTCAGCTGTCTTTTTAATGGGCCCATTGAGGACAAGTGACTTAGGGATGCCAAGGCCCAGAACTGTGCCTTAAAAACTAGTAACAAAGCCAGGTATGGTGACACATGTCTGCTATGCCAGTGCTGGGGAGATGGAGACTGGAGGATGCCTAAGGCTTGCTGGATGGCTAGTCTGATCTAGCTGAAACCATGAGCTCTAGATATGCTATCTCAAAAACATAAGGTGAAGGGGGACTCAAAAAGACATCCAGGGTCAAACTCTAGCCTCCACATACATCTGCATGTGCATCCACACACACATGCATGCAAAAACATCTCCTACCTGCCAGCATCCCTGTTCCAAGTAAAGTGAGGCTAAGAAAGGACTAGGGAACTGAGTAACTAGCCATGGAATTCATATGAAGAGCCTAAACTGAGGTTAGGCATTGGGCCGACAGAAATGGCACCCAGTCCATCCCCTTGAGAATGTCTCAGCCCCAATGGGCAGTTGATCTGCTACCCACTCTTCAGCTGCAGGACTATTCAGCCCATGTCTTCTAGAAAAATCCAAGTAAGAAAGCCAGCATCCAGTCTGGTTACTCAGATGGGAAGGATTTCTTTGAGCAGAAAAAGTAGCACATTAAAAAATTAATGTTAAACTAAAATTTTAAGTGAACCATTTCCCAGCAGTTAGTCAATTCCACGGACAATCCTAACATAGCCAGGCCTAACCTGGAAATGCAGGGCTGAGAAGAAGGAGGTAGAATGAGGTGGACATGGGCTGCCAGAAGAAACCTCTACCTCAAGCAAGCTTAGCCATCAAAACTCACAAACTACAAAAACGAAGGGACCAGAGGCAGCTGACCCATGTGCAAAAGGCCAACTGCAGCACTGTCAACTGCCTGAGATGGTCAAGATCACCAAGACAGATCTTAAAAAAGAAGGGAAAATGCCAGAAAGATCTGCTCAAAGATTTTCCTTCTGAACAGGGCACTTAACCTGTGACCTCAGTATGCTCAAATCTACCATATAGGGAAAAAGCTATTGCCAAAATTATAAACCTTCTGTAACCACAGCACACACATCCCTCAGTTCCTAGTAGGTTTTTTTAAAAAAATATTTTATTGTTATTTATTTATTTATTTATTTGAGAGAGAGAGAAAGAGACAGAGAGAGAGAGAGAGAGAATGGGTGCACCACAGCCTCCAGCTATTGTAAATGAACTCCAGACACATGTACCACCTTGTGCATCTGGCTTATATGGGTCCTGGGGAATCAAACCTGGGCCCTTTGGCTTTGCAGGCAAGCTCCTTAACCACTAAGCTATCTCTCCAGCCTGTTGATTTTACATTTTATGTCTTTATTCATCAGCATATAATACACAAGGGCTGGAAAGAGGAAATCTTAAAATTCTATATTAACCACTCAGTGGATTAAAGAAGAGATACGGGGAGTAGGGAGATGGCTCAGTGGGTAAAGACACTTGTCATGCAAGCATGAGGGTCTGAGTTCAATACCTAGAACCAACATAAAAAACAGGGTGTGGGCACACCATGGCCCCAGTTTTGAGGGCAGATGGACACAGAAAGCTGGCTGGGGCTTGCTAGTCAGCCAATCTGACCCACTCACCCCCCAAAAAAGAAAACAAAAAAAGAAAAAAGGCAGCTCCAGGTTCAGTGAGATACTGTCTTAAGGAAACATGGAAGACCAACAGACATTCTCCTGTAGTCTCTCTGTGTGCATATACATCTGCACACACACATGCATACATTATACATGCACACTCCATACCACATACGTGTGCACAAAAAAAGAGATATGTAATGTACACCACTCACGGAGCCACAACGTGGTGGACAGTAAGCCAGCATAGAGTTAATGCCAGCATGAACCGGTCTATGGCTGTACTGTGGAGAATAGAAAGCCTATGGGAAGGACTTGAGAGCCAGAATCAACAGAACAAGTTAATGAATTAGACTGTGGGTGAACAAAGGCAAAAGCCGTCCCAGACTCTGGCTCCATGGAGTATTTACTGAGCTGGGACGTGAAAGAACAAGGGTGGAGGTGGGATTGAGAAATCCATGTGAGTCGTGTGAGGCCTGCAGAGATGTCAGGAAGCAGGCGGATACAAGTCAGGACTCACAGGACATGTCTGGGCTCAAGATACAACTGTGGGAGTCATCCTGTCACTGGTGCTTCCTAATGCCATGGGAGTGGACTAGAAGAGAGGAGAGGACACTGGGAAGAGGAAGACGCCCCTGCTAGAGACTGAAAAAGAAGAGTGCAGTTGGGGACACGGAGGATGGAGGGCCAGGAAAGCTAAGCGATCTGGATGTAGAAATACGCGCATGGCACACCATACTGTACTGGGTCACAGGCAGTTTAACAAAGGTGACACGCTGAAGAAGCAGGACTGAAAGACAGGGCAAGTTATGGGGACATGGGAAGGGGAAACAAGTCCCACTCCCAGGAGTCTGGTTAAACTGGCAGAAAAGCAAAAATTCCACCACAATTAACATTTGTTATGAAGATTGCTGACATACAAATAGTATGCCTGGGCTGGAGAGATGGATCAGAGGTTAAGGCGCTGATGACCGGAGTTTGATTCCCCACATAAAGCTGGATGCACAAAGGGGCACACACATCTGGAGATTTTGCAGTGGCTGGAGGCCCTGATGTGCCCATTCTCTCTTCTATCACTCTCTGCTTGCAAATAATAATTTTAAAAAATAGTATTCTTAGCTGGGCATGGTGGATCATTCCTGTAATCTCAGCATTATGAAGGATGAGGCAGGTGGATTGCCATGAGTTCAAGGCCAACCTGGTGTACATTAGTCAGTTCAGGACAGAGACTGCCAAAGAAAGAAAGAAAGAAAGAAAGAAAGAAAGAAAGAAAGAAAGAAAGAAAGGGAGGGAGGGAGGGAGGGAGGGAGGGAGGGAGGGAGGGGGAGGAGGGGAGGGAGGAGGGGAGGGGAGGGGGAGGGGAGGAGGGGGGGGGAAGGAAGGAAGGGGAAGGAAAGGAAGGAAGGAAGGGAGGGGAAGGAGGGAGGGAAGGAGGAGGGGGGGGGGGGAGGGGAGGGGAAAGGAGGAAGGAAGGGAGGAGGGAGGGGAGAGGGAGGGAGGGAGGATGGAAGGAAGGAAGGAAGGAAGGAAGGAAGGAAGGAAGGAAGGAAGGGAGAGGGAGGGAGGGAGGGAGGGAAGGAGAGTGGGTGGGTGGGTGGAAGGAAGGGAGGAAAGAAGGAAGGGAAAGACAAGAAAAAAGGAAAGAGAAGAAAAGAAATGCTTCTTTCATATATCTATCCTGTTGAAATAGCAATGAACCAGGCTTAAGGCCCTTATGTAAGGCCTCTTTCCTTTCCCCAGACATTTTCTGGAATTCTCAGACAAAGCGGTGACATTGTTTGTGGTAAAGATATCCTACCTTCCTGCATCCTGCTGATCTTATCAATGTAATCCAGTCAGGTGCTCCTCAGGAACCACCCTGTGATCTCATTTAGATTGACAAGCAACCTTTGAAGATAGTGATTTCAAAACCTACCAAAATGGTACATACAGCTATTGTAAGGAATGGGTGTGTGTGACTCTTAGAGAAGTGCTCTGTAATTTCCTTCTAAATGCCTTTGTTTCTCTCAACCTTTGTAACTTAAAGTCTATATTAAAATATCACTAATGAAACCCCAATTTTGCTTCAGGCTGGCTAGTCCTAAATTTTTTTCTGTCAAAACCAGGAATCCTGAGTTTGCCTGAGTTAAGGTCCCTAAAATATTGACAGTGCTGAGAGTGAGAGTGCCTCTGTCCCTATTGCCACTGAAAACTGACATGATATAAAATATATTTATTTGCTCATTCATTCTTTCATCTAGAGATACTCATTTATGTAAGAAACAGATTTTGGTGCCCCAAGAAGGCTTTAATGAGATGCTGGTTCAATGTTCTTTAAATGTTGGCTTGACATTCATTTGGACCTAGGCATGGCGAGAGTAGACAGAGTGACAGGTGGTGGCCTATCATCTCTCCTTTGCCCCTAGCAATTCACAAGCACAAATGTAACAGTAAAACTGGACTATCTTTATAAGGACATCCAGTGAAGTGACCATCTCTAGCTATCCAGCCTGCCTGCCCCTTGGGGGAGGGCGGTTCTCAGCTTCCCAGTCTAAAGCAGCAACACTTCCATCTTCTTAGGTCCTCACACCATCTGCTCTCCTACCTGGTTGTTCCGCTCATGGAGGGACGCATAGGAGGCCACAATTCCCAGTTTTGCACACTGGTATGAATCAACTGAAGGAACAAGGGGATTTGCCAGAATGTTTCCCGAGCCCAAGATCTTTCACAAAGGACAAGGCAATATTCCCTCTGAACCTGCTTCCTCCAGCTGTTCCTGCTCCTTCTGAGCTTTCTCTTCCTTCAAAGCTGATGTCAGACCCTGGTCATATTCCATGGCCTCATCCGGGACCACAGACCCCTTGAGAGCTATACTCTGATAGCACGTCATCCCACAACTCTATTTCATGCCTCGTGCTGAACTCATGGGCACCAGAGACGACCAATCCCAATGCTCTATAAGACACCGGAATTCACATACAGCCTTTGTGGAGCTTATGGTCCTTCCAAGCCCGAGGCCTGCATCTCTTCTTTACTTCATCAATGACTCTACCTCCCGCCAGTCTTCCAGGCCTCACAGTCACCCTGCACAGCCTTCAGACCTCATCTTTCCAATCAGTTAGTTGATCACACCACCTTACCAATTGTGGCCAATACTAGTTTCACATCTACTTCCCTATAGACTATGAACAATTTCTTCTCTTTCTCATCTTCTTCCTTTTCTGTATTTGGTCCTAAGGATTGGATCCATGCATGTTAAGCACATGCTCTGCTACTGAGCTACATTCCTAGCCCCCCAAACGTGAACTTCTTAAATGTACTATATTGTGCCCAACACAATGCCTACCACAGTGATTTTAACCATAATTCATAATGAGAAATATAATTGTATCACTTCTGAGCCTTTTGGCTAAGATGGAGTGAAGGAATATAGTTTACATTACAACCAAATACACATACACATATACAACAACAAAATGCTTTCTCTGCCAGGCGTGGTGGCGCATGCCTTTAATCCCAGAACTTGGGAGGCAGAGGTAGGCAAATCGCTGTGAGTTCAGGGCCACCCTGAGACTACATAGTGAATTCCAGATCAACTGGGCTAGGGAGAGACCCTACCTCAAAAAAACAAAAACAGGCCGGGCTTGGTGCCTCACGCCTTTAATCCCAACACTTGGGAAGCAGAGGTAGGAGGATCACCATGAATTCAAGGCCACCCTGAGACTACATAATAAGTTCCATGTCAGCCTGGGCTAGAGTGAAACCCTACCTCAAAAAACTCACCACCACAACAACAAAATCTTTTCCTTATTTTATGTGATGCCCTTTGATATTCTACTGCATTTCAATTAAGAAGTTAGTTTCTTTGGGCATGGTAGCACATGCTTTTAATCCCAGCACTAGGGAGGCCACCGTAGGAGGATTGCCATGAGTTTGAGGCTACCCTAAAATGTAGTAGGAGTGAATCAGGTCAGCTTGGGCTATACCAAGATCCACCTTGAAAAGACAAAAAAAAAAAAAAAAAAAAAAAAAAAAGTTTCAGAGCTGGGGAGAAAGACTCTTACAAAACCTGATGACCTGGCTGGATTTCCCAACACCCGTGAAAATCCAGATGCACAAACTGGCACATGCAGTAGCAAGAGGCCTTGGTGTGCCCATTCTCTTTTTCTCTCCCTCTTTCTTTCTCTTTCTCAAACAAATAAAAAAAAATTTGAATGGTGTCTGTCTAGGTGGGCAAATTGTTTAAAAGAAAAAAGTGTATTGCTGAAGTCTTGACATACTTGGGCTGCAAGGTCACTGAGAAATCCTGCTGGATGTCCTCCATATAAACCAGCTGACAGAAAGCTGGAAAAAGCTATGTTGCATGCAGTTCCACGGGAGAGAGAGAAATCACCAATGAAGATACTCAGCAGTGGACACTGCAAGCATTAAATTTGGCCAGCCAGGCCAAATGAGCCAATGGGTGAAATAGTGGCATGTCTGTTATGGGGGAAACCAACTGCTCTCTAATTGGACTGGAGGCCTGCTCCATGGGAAGGAATACATCCCTAATACTGAAAACCTACGACAGGGGTAGTCATGAGCCCTAGGGGTGAAACATCTACTGGTGTCTACCTAAACATATATACCATGCTCTCCAAACTGCCCAGTAAGCACTTCTCTTAATGTTCATACCCATAAATTAATGCTATTCTCACTTTTTGTTAAAGAAGCTTCTCTTTTTAGATGGTGGTGACCTTTAGATGGGAATGACCCAGAAGGCACCATGGTGCTGAGAAGTGGCAGAGGAGTGCTCAGCATGGAAGTATCTTTTTCACACCTTCCAAGGCTCAGGGCCCATTGTGGAAGAAGTGGAGGAAAGACTGTAAGAGCCAGCCAGGCGTGGTGGTGCACACCTTTAATCCCAGCACTTGGAAGGCAGAGGTAGGAGGATCACTGTGAGTCTGAGGCTGCCCTGAGACTATATAGTGAATTCCAGGTCAGCCTGGGCTATGGTGAGACCCTACCTCAAAAACAACAACAACAACAACAACAAAAAAAACTAAGAGCCAAAGGAAGGGTAGGACTCCTTACAACATGCTCCTCCAGATACAAAATGGCCTGGATATCCATGATCTTGCAGTGCCTGACACTACCTATACAAGACCCTCATAACAGGAGGAAAAGATGATGACATCAAAATAAAAGAGAGACTGATTGAGAGGGCGAAGGTTTATGATGGAGAGTGGAGTTGCAAAGGAGAAAGTGGGGAGAGAGAGGGAAGTACCATGGGTTATTGTCTACAATTCTGGAAGTTGTCAATAAAAAAAAAATTTTTTTAAAGAAAAAAGTGAGTTTTTAAATTTTTTTAAAAATTTATTTGCAAGCAGAGATAGAGAGATAGAAGAGAGACAGAGAGAAAATGGGCATGCCAGGGCTTCTAGCCACTGCAAGCAAATTCCAGATGCATGTGCCCCTTGTGCATCTGGCTTACATGGGTCCTGGGGAATCGAACCTGGGTCCTTTGGCTTCTCAGGCAAATGCCTTAACTGCTAACCATTTCTCCAGCCCCACATACACCAGTTTTTGAATGAACATACAATAAGCAGTGACTAGCAATTTGGAAAATACCAGGTGGCATACCGTAAGTTTTACAAAAATTATTATGCTTGCTTAATGAATGAGTTCACAGCCCAAGAAAATTTGTTTTTATCATCCTTCCCTTGCAAAGTTACCTGAAACTGAAAGAGACTTTTCTTGCCCCAACTCCAGATGCAGTGGTTTCCCACAACTGCCTGTGGTTTATCAGCCCTGCCCCCAGCCCCAGGGCTTTGGGAGTTACCTGCTACCACTGACCATTTCCTATCAGAATTACCAAGCTGCTCAGTCCACTGGACTCTTACCCAAAGTCCAATGCTGAATATTAACAAATGCTGAAGTTCTTTCTCGCAGTCAGCAATGTGTTCAGGGAGCCAGCCCAGCCCCCCACCTCCATTTCCCTGCACTAGGAGTGAGACGGGTTTCCTTACTTTGGATTAAACCATTCGCCTAGTGAAAGTTCTTCACTGTTGTCTTCCTTCCATCCTTCTTTTCCTATGTTCTCTTCTTCCTCATCTTGATACCCAGGAGTCCTAAGTAAAAAGGAAGCAAGCTAAGTGAGGCAAGATGGATGACCTGTGGTGACAGAACAGCAGGGGACTCTCTCAGGAAATGGACCTCAAGGTAGAGAATATTCTGTCAGCCAGGGAGGGCACTGGCTGGAGGTCAAACTCCAAGGACACACTTTGGGTGAAGAGGTGCAGCTCTCATCTTTGTTGTCACCCATCCAGATCAGCAGTAGGGATTAATGACCTACTTATTCTCGAGTCATTCCAGGTCATTTACTTACATGACCAAAACATGTGAGAACAGCCTTCTTAAAATCTTTCTGTCTCTGATGGTCCTGTGTGATTCAAACTTCTTCCTGAGCCTCACTCTTAACTATAGAGAGGGATGAAGGGAGAGAAGGAGGGAAGGAGGAAAGGAAGGAGGGAAAACATGGAAAATGCTAGTTCCACACACCAAATAGATTCTTCATATGATTTCAGTGAGCAGAATGAACGTGACCCAGCACTTTAACTGGATCGTCTTCAAGTGTCAATCATCCCTAGCCCTTACCTATTGTTAAACCAGGTCTGAAACCACCAGCTCCTCTGACTGTTGTTGTCACCAACTTCTGGGTTTCTAGGAATGGAAAAGAATGTGAACACTTATATCAGCAGGATGGGGGGTGGGGAGAGAGGGCAAGGGAGAACAGCATTATACCAGCTAGTGGGATGACTGTGGTAGGACATTTTTCCTGTCTGATTCAACTTTGCTGAAAAGAGTCATTAATAATAATCAGCCTGCCATGCAGGGACCTGTGAAGGCAGAATGCAGCAACACACATGTGGAGCTCACAAGCGGTGGAATTGTACTAAGTTGTAGTCTTACTGAAAAACTATATACCTTTCCAGAATTATGGAGGAGGGGGTATTTGTTTTTGCAAAACTAGATCAGATTGCTACAAAGGTCAATCTGAGAAAAAATCCAGTCACCCACACTGACAGAGGATCACTGAACAAAATTCAAAAAACTACTGACACAGAAGCCACCTCAGCCACCCACATAAGAAAAGTTTCCTTGCTCTCCTAGTGGGAAAGTCTTTTCAATTTAGAGCCTTCTCGAAGAGAAAGAAGGGGAAAGAAGTTAGACAGGTGATAAGTTCATTCTGATCAGTCATAATAATATTAAGAAATCTGGGTGGGGGGTGTTGTTAATGTGTTTGGTTTGTTTTTATAGACAGTGCCCTGCTATGTTGTTGTGGCTGGTCTTGAACTCACAAGTTAAGAAGTCCTTCCACTTCCCCTGTAGCTGAGAGGACAGGCATATACTATTGTACCTGGCTAAGAAACCTGCTAAAACCCATCTGCTTCCAGAAAGTGTTTGAGGTGGTTTATGGTGTAAAGGTATGGTTGCAATAAGTGGGGAAAGAACGTGCGAATTAAAACACACAAGCACACAGGAGCAGGATGTGGTGGTGCACACCTTTAATTCCAGCACTCAAGAAGATGAGATAGGAAGAGTGATGTGAGTTTGAGGCCAGCCTGAGACAACATAGTGAATTTCAGATCAGCCTGGGCTAGAGTGAGACTCTACCTCAAAAAAACCCACAAGAGATGAAAAAGAAAACACTGGTTTGGTCACCCAGGTATGTATGTATGTATGTATGTATGTATGTATGTATGTATGTATGTATGTATGTGTGTGTGTATATATATGTATATATATATATATATATATATATATATATATCTTCCAAGTATATATTTTTTCATAACCTTAGTCATCTCAGATTTTTAAAAAGTTTTGTTTTACAGCTGAGTTACAGCATATAAGGATAAAAACCAGGATAAGTTACCAGATAAATTATATTGAAATGAAGGCTGAGGTGTGGACAAGCAGTTAAGAACAATAATTTGTTTGGAGCTTCTGGCAGCCATGCCAAAGATGGCAACAGAGAGGTTTACATAGCTCTCATTTCTTTTTCAAAAAAATAAATTTTTACAACACTTGGGAAGCAGAGGTAGAAGGATTGCTGTGAGTTCAAGGCTAGCTAAGACTACATAGCGAATTCCATGTCAGTCTGGGCTAGAGTGAGATGCTCTCTCAAACCAACCCCCTCAAAAAAAAATAATAAAGAAGTAAAAATAAAATTTTAGCCAGGCATGGTGAAACATGCCTTTAATCCCAGCACTCGGGAGGCAGAGGTAGGAGGATAGCCGTGAGTTCAAGGCCACCCTGAGACTACATAGTGAATTCCAGGTCAGCCTGAACTAGAACAAGACTCTACCTGGAAAAACCAAAAAAAAAAAAAAAAAAAAAAAAGTAGGATCACTGTGGGGAAAAAGCCCAAGAGAGAGAGAAAAAACCCACCTAAGGACAAATTATGAGTCATCCTTCTATAAAGTCTGGATTAGGGGCCAGAGGATAGATACAATCCAGATCCCTAGGAAGCAGCCCCCCACCATATGCATGTACACATACACTCACACAGACACTCACACATCCCCTGCCCCTTTTTGCCTGAGCATGGCCACTTTCTGGTGAGTAAGGAATCAACTGGAGGAGATCCTCCAAGTGGTGCAGTGTGGTGCGGAAGACCCGAAAAACTACTTAGATTCCAAGCACTTACTTTCGATGATAGATCCACAGCAAAGAGCCTTCTGGGCTAAAAGCAAACAAGAAACAAAACACATGTTACTTTCAAGTCTCAGAAATGCTATTCTTTAAAAGCTATCATCCACTCCACATTACATTGAGACAACCAGTGATAAAGTGTAGAATATTAGGTACAAATGCAGAGGACGAAGAGGAGGAGGAGGAGGAGGAGGAGGAGGAGGTGGAGGAGGAGGAGGGGAGGAGGAGGGAATAATTTGGGGGACTGTGTGACACAACATGATCTCAGTCAGAGTTTGTGACTGAGTGACCTCACAAGGTGAACTCTGACTAGACAGCTTGCCTTTTATTGGGGTGACGGGGGGAGAGGGGGTGGGGGGGTACATATGTTTACTGTCAAGGTTATTAGTAAGAAGTTCAAGTAGTAATTAACTAATTAAGGAACTTAAAAGAAAGCACATCTGGGGATTGTTTAGAAAGGCTAATCAAAGGAGCTTAATCTTGAAAGACACTATGGACTTACCCTGTCTAGGGAAAGAGCAGAGAGGATTTAGTGACAGAAATGATGCCTTTCTGATAAGGTGGCTGATGTGTAAGCTTTAGAAGAAAACAGAACAGCAAAGAATATATGGAGACAGGGGCTGGGGAGATGGCTCAGTGTTGAAGGCACTTGCTTACAAACCCTGCTGGCCCTGGTTTGATTCCTCAGTACCCATGTAGAGCCAGATGCACAGGGTGGTGCATGAATCTGGAGTTCTTTTGCCATGGCAGGAGGTTCTGGCATGCCTATATGTGTTCTCTCTTGCTCTCAAATAAATAAACGAAAATGTTTAAAATAAATAAACAAACAAATAAATAAAAGAATACATGGAGACAGCATATATAACATTAATAAAATCACCTCTGGGGGGCTGGAGAGATGGCTTAGCGGTTAAGGCACCTGCCTCCTAAGCCTAAGAATGCCGGTTCCAGTCTCCAGCAGTTCCAGTCTCCAGGTACCACGTTTAGCCAGACGCAAAGTGACACAAGGGCGCAGTGCCGCACTTGACCACAAGGGGGCAAACGCATCTGGATTTCGTTTGCAACAGCTGAGAGGCTGCTGGCGCGCCCATCTCTGTCTTCCTCTCCCTCTCTCTCTGTGTCTCTCTCCAATAAATACATAAATAAATAAATAAATAAATAAATAAATAAATAAATAAATAAATAAAACTAAAGACACTAGTGCATATTTAAAAAAAAAAATTACCTCTGGGGATTAGCACCATGCCAGCAAGGCAGGTGTGGGGTGAGTTAAAAGTTTAATTTGGGGTCTGGAGAGATGGCTTAGCGGTTAAGGCACTTGCCTACAAATATAAAGGACCCCGTTCTATTCCCCAGGACCCATGTAAGCCAGGTGGCACATGGTCTGGAGTTTATTTGCAGCTGCTGGAGCTGACATGCCCATTCTCTCTCTCTCTCTCTCTCTCTCTCTCTCTCTCTCTCTCTCTTTCTCTCTCTCAAATAAATAGAAATATTTTTTTTAAGTTTAATTTGAATCCCAACAATAAAGGCAGCTGGGAATTTCCAATTGCATTTGCTCAGGCTTTCCAGAACAAGGGACTACCTAGAAAACTTCTAGTCAGGATACTTTCTTGGCTTAGTGGGTTTTTGGTTTGTTTGCTTGCTTTTCCTTGTGAAGATAGTGAGCTATCAAATCTTAATCTGCCACCTTCTCGGGTTCAGCCACCCTCACCAAGGATTTTTCTTCCACAAGAAAGCAGAGCCTAGTACCCAAGAAGGCAGTGAGGCTGTCCTGAAGCACTCACAATGCTAAGCCTTGAAGGACTCCTTCAGGTGAGCATCTCTCTTCAGTTATTCTACAAATCTTTCCAGGGCTAGGGAGATGGCTCAGCAGTTAAAACGCTTGCAAAGCAATGGTCACCCTGGGTTCAATTCCCCAGTACCTATGTAAAGCCAAATGCACAAAGTGGCATGTGCATCTGGAGTTTGTATGCAGTAGCAAGAGGCCCTGGTGTGCCCATTCACTTTCTCTCTTTCCTTGCAAATAAGTAAATAAAAATATTTTTAAAAATCTTTTAAACTTTATCCTCTGGTCTGTGGGTTTTATTCATCAAAATTCAGAAGGTCAGAACTAGAAGGCCTGCAATTCAGTGACAGCTCTGTATGACTGTAAGCATCCAGCACCCTGGTTCCTGAGTTATTGCCCACCCCAGAGCTGAGAATGGATCCACTGCTCTCAATTCCCATATCAATATTGTTGCTTATTTCTACATACATCTCGCTCCATCCAGACCATACACCCCAAAAGGGAAGAGCCTGGACTTGACTCACATGTAGATAAGCCATGACAAAATGTACCTTTGGACCTTTGACACCCATATTTAAATTCTGTGCACCACTCAAATTAGAGAGCTACAATTCTGGCTACAACTTGAAACACCAAATTTGTCAATCAAGTTCAGATTCAGAACTTGTAGCTTATCCAAACAAGGATTTCAGCTCCCAAGAGGAGCCCCCAAAGGGCACTTGTTCTCCTCTTGGGCTCTTTCTGCTATTTTCCAGAAGCTCCTTGGCTTGTTTCACTCATTGGAACAAATGCTGCTACTGATGTTTATTATGGAGTGAATGTTTGAGGCCACCCTACATTTGTATGTTGAAGCCTGGTCCATGGAATGGAGATGAAGCCTCTGAGAAGTAATCAGGCTAAGATGAGATTGTAAAGATGGGATTGCCATGGTGGAATTAGTGTCCTTAAAAGAGGAGGAAGAAAGAGATCGAGTAAAGGAAAAGTGGGGGGAGGGCTAATCAAAATCTAAGAGGATATAAATAAGTCATATGGAAACCTACTTTTCTGGATAATGGAACACTCAGGAGCCATAGAAATTTTCAGTGCCAGGGATGGGATACCTTCCAGTGAGTTGTTGGCCAGGGAGGTCCCTGATACCTCCAAAACATTACAGGCCATTGCTGAGATCCTTGGTTTCCCACCAGAAATAGATGGTAAGACCCTATTGCTGAAGACTCCACATACTTGGGCTGCAAGGTTACTGAGGAAATTCTGCTGCAGCTGAGCTGAAAGCCTCCTCCATGTGGACCAGCTGACAGAAAGCAAAAAAAAAAAAAAAAAAAAAAAAAAAAAAAGTTCAATGGGAGAGGGAGAAATCACCAGTGGAGATACTCAATAGTGGACACTGCAAGCCTTAAATTTGGCCAGCCAGGCCAATGGGTGCAATAGTGGCATGTTTGTTATGGGAAAAACCAAGTGTTCTCTAATTGGACTGGAGGCCCGCTTCATGGGAGGGAATATATCCCTGATACTGAAAACCTACAATAGGGGTAGTCATGAGCCCTAGGGGTGAAATGTCCCCAGGTGTCCAGCTAAATATATGTACTATGCTCACCAAACTGCCCAGTAAGCACCCCTCTTAATATTCATGCCCATATATTAATGCTACTCTCACTTTTGGTTAGAGAAGCTTCTCTTTTCAGATGGCAGTGACCTTGACTCAGAAGGCACCATGGTGCTGACAAGTGACAGAGGAGTGCTCAGCACTGAAATATCTCTAACATACTTTCCAAGGCTGAGGGTCCATTGTGGTAGAGGTGGCGGAAAGAATGTAAGAGCCAAAGGAAGAGTAGGACTCCTTACAACATGCTCCTCCAGACACAAAATGGCCTGGATATCCATGACCTCACAGTACCTGACACTACCTACACAATACCTACATAATAGGAGGAAAAGATCATGATATCAAAATACAAGATAGACTGATTGAGAGGGGAGGATATGATGGAGAGTGGAGTTTCAAAGGGGAAAGTGGGGGGGGGGGAATTACCATGGGATATTGTCTACAATTATGGAAGTTGTCAATAAAAAAATTTAAAAAATATATATAGAGAGAGAGAGAGCCAGGTGTGGTGGCACATGCTTTTAGTCCCAGCACTTGGGAGGCAGAGGCAGAGGTAGGAGGATCGCTGTGAGTTCGATGCCACCCTGAGACTACATAGTGAATTCCAGGTCAGCCTGGACTAGAGTGAGACCCTACCTCAAAAAACAAAAAATAAAATAAAATAAAAAAATAAAAGAGGGGGTTGGAGAAATGGCTTAGAGGTTAAGGCATTTGCCTGTGAAGCCAAACTATCCGGGTTCAATTCTCCAGGACCCACATAGGCCAGATGCACTAAGGGCACCTGCACCTGGAGTTCGTTTGCAGTGGCTGGAGGCCCTGACATGCCCATTCTCTCTCTGTCTGCCTCTGTTTTCTCTCTCTCTCTCTCTCTCTCTCTCTCTGCTTGCAAATAAATAAAAATAAAAAAAAAAGGGTGGTATTTTAAAAAAATAATAAATAAATAAAAAATAAAAGAGGAGGACTAGAGCTGGAAGGAACTCACTTGATAGCCCCAGGCTGTCTTCAAACTCATGGTGACCTTCCTACCTCAGCCTCCTGAGTGCTGGGATTAAAGTCGTGCGCCATCATGCTGGAGCGTCCCCATTTTTAAAGGCAGGGAAACTGAAGAGCAAAGTGACTGAGTAACTTAATACAAAGTCACAAAGGAGGTGAGTGGCAGCCCAGGACCAACCAGGCAGTCCCAGGGTCTCCACACCCAACTTGTGAGTCATCTCTATATTGAACTAGTTTCTTCTGCAGTTTAAAAGACCCAGTTTCCAGACCTTTTAAATTGGTCACACACACACTAGCTTGTGCTTTTCTTGAAATTTGTTATTCAGAGTGAAATAAGAACATTGCAAAAGTGATTTGATGTGAGCCACCCCTTGAAACTCACTGCTTCTGTGCTCTGGATGGAGACTGGCTGTCCCTGCTGTTAATGCAACTAAAAGTTCCGTTTCTCTTTTGTAGCCAAGGCAGTCCTGCTAGCTCATCAAACTTTAGAATTCAAGAATCGAAAGATAATCAGATGTTAATCAAGACCACACACCCACACACACACAAACAACTCTGAGCCTCCAAAATGTTTCACTATCAAGATAGTAATAGTGCTGAGACAGTGCTGTCCAGCTCAGTTGTACTTCTTGAAGCGGAAGGCTGAGCTTCGCAAGGGTCTACATCAAAGACATCCTGCCCTCCTATAGCTGCCTGCGGAGAGTTCATGCAGCAAGAAGCGGAGGTTCAAACAGCACACGAGCAGCACGATGTGCTTGAATCCACAGATGAATCTGATAGCTCAGAAACATTTAGTTCATTCTGCTTTCCAAACTAAGAAGGGAGAGGGAGGGGAGAAGAAAAAAAGAGAGGAATGTTTCAACCAGTCACAAATGAATCACTGGCAATTCAGTGTGTATTTTTGTAGCAAGAGTCAACAATTTGAATTGCACCTTTAAACTTTGGAAATATCTTAGCCTCCCTAGTGTTGGGATTACAGGCACGTATCACCATAACTTTTTTTTAATAGCACAATACAATAACTGGCTCGAAAAATTTAAAAAGAGTCTTTATATAGGTGTGTGTATGTGTGTGCCTCCTCTATTACACGTCTACCTTATTTCCCTGAAACAGTCTCTCGCTGCACCTGGAGCTCCCACTTTTTCAGTTATGTTTGCTCACAGACATCATTCTGTTTCTTCCCCCGCCCAGCACTGGGATGCTACACAGGCCTGCACAGCCATGCCTGGGTTTTTGGTAGGTGCTGGGGATGGAACTCAGGTCCTCATTCTCATGCAGCCAGCGCTCTTACTTGCTGAGCCATCTCCCTGGGCCTTTGAAAATTAAAAAAGAAAAAATTATTTATTCGTAAGCTGAGACAGAATAAAAAAAAAGAGAGGGGCAGCGAAATGGTTATGCCAGGGCCTCTTGCCACTGCAAAGAAACTCCAGATCCGTGCACCACTTTGTGCATCTGGCTTTACATGGGTACTGGGGAATCAAATCTGGGCCACCAGGCTTTGGCTTTTCAAGCAAGATCCTTTAACCACTCAGCCATCTCTCCAACCCAACCTTTGAAAATTGTTTGAGCAATTTTTTTCTGATCATACAAATTACTTGACATTGCATTTTTGGTTTAAGGTGACCTCTCTCTGGGTCTAGCTATCATTATAGAAATCAGGGTAATTGGAGCATGACAGAAAGGAAGATAATTAGTGAGGCTGAAGTTACTTGAAAGGTCTGACTGTAAAGACCATCCAGTGCTCAAGAACAAAGGAAGGGTGGGACCCTTTATCAAAGATGGTTTTGCTTCATCCTAATTTAAAAAAATATTTATTTATTTATTTATTTATTTATTTATTTATTTATTTGAAAGAGAGACAGAGAAAGTGATAGAGAGAGAGAAGAGAAGGAGAAAATGGGTGTGCCAGGGCCTCTAGCCACTGCAAACGAACTCCAGATGTACGCACCACATTGTGCATCTGGCTTACATGGGTACTGAAGAAGTGAACCTGGGTTCCTAGGCTTTGCAGGCAAGCACCTTAACTGCTAAGCCATCTGTCCAGCCTGAGTTCATCCTAGTTTTTTACAAGGCTTGGTAACTTGGCTAATACTAATAAAACAGAGTCATAGCAGTATTTCCAACTACATAATTCCATCCTGTTTTATAATTACCTGTTGATATATTCCCAAAACACAACCACCACAGTTGAGACAACCAGCATCGACAGAATTACTTTTCCTTTGACATTCATTATTTTCTCCTGTGGGGGGGGGGGACAGAGAGGGAAATAGGTTAAATAAATGAAGCTAAAAAAATAAAAAATAAATGAAGTTCAGAGAGAGAGAGATGGCTTTTGAAATCCACATGTTCTCTAAAAAGAGATAGTATGGAAAATTAATTCGAATTGAGGAGTATATTGTACTTTAAATCGTATAAACCAATCATGATGAATTAGGCCAATTCAGTTAATAGAGGAGGCTGCCTGTGTTAGCAAAGACTCTAAGACCACATAGGGAGTACCTATAAATTGTTCCTCAGAACTCCAGTTACCTCCAGATTCATAGCACCCTGCCTTTGATACCTTATAACAGTTACTTTTTGGGGAGCCACTCTATTCCCTAACTCTGCTATCTCTGGAGCACTGACCACATGTTCCTTACTCAGAGGAGAAAACAATCCTGGTCTTTGACAATCTCGTCTTCACAGCGCCCCATCTAGCTCAACCTACCTATAAGCAAACAATCAGTACATATACACGCACATAGATGGTTTTAGATTGCTGTGTGAAATTGTGGCTGAAAGGGTGCTGGGTGGAGAAGAATGGGCTGAAACGTGCTTCAACTTGGTTATCAAGGGAGGCTGGACATGGAAGTTGAGTCCCAGGGAATGAAGACATGATTTTAAAGTGCCAGGAAAGAGATGAGAGTCTTTTGAGAATAGTATCTCTAACAGACTGGTATGAGGAGGGAAAAAAACCCAGCAACTTAAAAAGTATAAACAACAGGGCTGGAGAGATGGCTTAGCAGTTAAGGCATTTGCCTGCAAAGCCAAAGGATCCCAGTTCAATTCTCCTGGATCCATGTAAGCCAGATACACAAGGGAGCGCATGCATATGGAATTCATTTGCAGTGGCTAGAGGCCCTGCATGCTGCTCATTCTCTCTCTCTCTCAAATAAATAAATTATATATATATTTAAAAAAGAAAAAATTTTTAAAGTATAAACAACAACAATTTTTTTTAAAGCCAGAGGTCATGGCACACGCCTTTAATTCCAGCACTCAGGAGACAGAGGTAGATGGCTGTGAGTTAGAGGCCAACCTGAGACTCCATAGTTAATTCCAGATCAGCCTGGACCAGAGTGGGACCCTACCTCGAAAAACCAAAAAAAAAAAAAAAAAAAAAAAAGGATAAATATACCATTCTTGTATCAGAGAGATTGGGACAAGGTTGAAGTGGTGGTGGTGGGAAGGCAGAGCCCAATAAGGGCTCTGGGCCCAAGTTCCAACTTTTAGTATCACTATGGTGGGTGACATTCCAGAGACCCTGAGAAGATGGGCCAGCTGGACCACATGTAAACCTCAGGCTTAGGCTTCTTCCCTCTAGGTACCATGTGAGCTGGTGCATACAGGCTGGGGCCCATGGCACAGTCATCCTGTGCTGAAGCCTGTTGCAGTTCAGACCCACTACTGGCATGAGCTGCTTGAAGTCTGCAACAATAGTGCCAGACTGAGAGGTAGACAAGTCCTGGCTTTGACGGCATTATGATCTTCATCTGCGGCACTAAGGAGATGGCTCTATGGATGAAGTGCCTGCCACATAGGTATGAGGATCTAAGCTCATATCCCTAATGCCCACGTAAGAGTTCAGCTTGATGGCACATGTCTATAATCCCGGTAGTGGGAAGGTGGAGACAGGATGAACCCTGAGACTTACTGTCCAGGCAGCCTAGCGGAATCATTGAGTCCCAGGTTTCGTGAAAGACCCTGACTCAATAAAATAAAGGGGGAAAGCGAAGGAGAAAGATACCCAACATCAACCTCTGGCCTCCACACCCACGTGCACACAGATACACATACACATGTACACACACATATACAAACACTCATGTACACATGAACACACAGATACACACACCAAAAGGGAGAAGGAAAAAAAGGTCTCCATTTGAGGATGTGGCAGTGCAGTGGGATTTGAGAGCTAACATTTTGTTGTTTTTTGGTTTTTTTCAAATATTATTTATTTATTTATTTGACTGAGAAAGAGGGAAAGAGAGAGAGAATGGGCACGCCAGGGCCTCTAGCTACTGCGAACAAATCCAGATACGTGCACCCCCTTGTGCATCTGCCTAACATGGGTCCTGGGGAATCGAACCTAGGTCCTTTGGTTTTTTGGGTAAATGCCTTAACTTCTAAGCCATCCCTCCAGCCTGTTTTTTGGTTTTTTCAAGGTAGGTCTCGCTCTAGCCCAGGCTGATCTAGAAGTCACTCTGTAGCCTCAGGCTGCCCTTGCTCTCTCAGCAATCCTCCCACCTATGCCTCCCCAGTGCTGAGATTAAAGACATGTGCCAACACACCTATCAGGCTAACTCTGACACAAGAAAATGTACAGCCCCTCAAGTACTCGTCACAACTTCTAAAAGCTCTGAAAACCAAACACCTTTTTGTAATTCAATTAGCATTAAAGCTCCAACTGACACAAGGCTGTAATCTTTTTTGTTTGTTTCGTTCTTTCTTTTTCTTTCTTTCTTTCTTTCTTTCTTTCCTTTTTCTTTTTCTTTTTCTTTTTCTTTTTCTTTTTCTAAGTAGTGTCTGATTCTAGTCTCTAGGCTGACCTAGAATTCACTATGTAATCTCAGGGTGCCCTCTCAAACTCATAGCCATCTTCCTACCTCTGCCTCCCAAGTGCTAGGACTAAAGGTATGCACCACCATGCCTGGCTAAGACTGCAATCTTTTTCCTGGGAACGCTACATTAATATAGGACAAGCAGTCTACATCCAAAATAGTTTGAATTTTAACATATCTGGGTCCAGGCTTTCAGATCAGGGACTAGGAAACTTTACTGGATCAAATTAAATTGATTTCCTTATTTTGAAAAATGGGAGTAAAAATAGTGATAACTTAACCCAGCACTCAGGAAGGGGGAGGATTGCAAATTTGAGAGCAGCCTAGACAACATAACAATAGTGTATCTATTACCTATACATCACCCATACTAAAATTGTAATGATACAGAGAAGATTAGCATGACCCTGCATAAGGACGACACACAAATTTGCAAAACGTTCCCTCTCCCCTTCAAAAAATCATGATGACTTCCAGAACAATGCCATAACATAGGACAAGTGTGAAAATATACATATTAAAATATACATATGTACTTTCTATTCCTGGTGTTCATAAAACAGGCTGTTGGGAGGATTAAGTGAGACAGCATGATGTCTGGTACTTAGCAAATGCTCAAAACATATTTGACAAAGAGGAGCGTCCTGGAATAAGAACATGTTATATAATGAAGTGTAAATAGATGCAAATGAGGGACTCTAGAGGCTTACCCATCTGTTCTGAGCCTCAGCCTGATTAAGAGCTGCTCAAAAGTGGGACTGACTTTGATTTTTTTCCTGATCAAGCCCCAGGCACTGCTACAACACCCAATGTGTGCTGAGAGGCAAGAGCATGCTGGTACTGTGTCTCAGCCCTACCACCTTCATGTGCCGAGGAACAAATGCAAGCCGTCTCCCAATCAGAAGGCATATTAACCAGAGCCACGTGAGAACACAGAAGAGAACGCTGGCACTGCCACCAGGGACAGCTCCGATAGATATCCCTCCTAATCCCTGAGTCAGACACACAGGTGTGCACCTTGCTTAAAATTCAGGAATTAGTGGCAGAGGCACCAAAGCCCATTGCTTTCTGGACTTCCCATACAGTTCAAATCCACTTACGCTTTTGCTGTGGCCAATCATCACTCTGCAGCAAGCCTTGCCAATTGAAAGCTATCTGAGTGAGCCAATTCTGCAGCCTTTTAGTGAAGCACTAGAAATGGAGAAATGAACATGACATATGTCCTAGAATGTGAAACCCAGAACTCCGGGGAAGAGTTGGCAGGGTAGCCAATGGGTCCTTGAACCCTACCCCACTCCCGGATGAAAATGAGGCATTTGGCAGCCAACATGGCCTAGAAGTCCTTCTCCCGTGTGTGTGTGTGTGTGTGTGTGTGTGTGTTTTTGTTGTTGTTTGGTTTTTCAAGGTAGGGTCTCACTCTGGTCCAGGCTGACCTGGAATTAACTATGTAGTCTCAGGGTAGCCTCGAACTCTCAGCGATCCTCCTACCTCTGCCTCCCGAGTGCTGGGATTAAAGGCGCGCGCCACCACGCCCAGCTCCATGTGTTCTTTTTTATTTTTATTTTTTTTCAGAATTCTCAAAACAATAATTCTGAAGTTTTGTGGTTTGGTTGACTATCTTCCCTATCAGGTAAGAAACACTGGTTAGATTCCAAGTGCATACAAGGGAGCCAAAGCACAGAATCTGGCTGCTGAGTACTAACACTTGGTTTCAGGAGGGGTATGGCCCCGCCCCTGCATGATCTCAGCCAGCTCCAGTTGCACAGGCGGTGACAGTAGGGAGCCCTTCTGCCATCTCTGAGACCTTTTAACTTAACGCTCTTGTAATTCTCTCTAACCCCATCCTCTGGCCTCATCTGAGCTGCTTCTTGCCAGGCCACTCCCAGACTCAGCCCATGCAGAGCTGGGCTCCTGCATGGATTTGAACATGCAGGGACTGACACCCCCATTCCTGGAACATGTCCGTGCTCTAGTGGCATTTCCCAAGGTTGGGCCACTCTATGACACTTCTGCCATCTGTGTTCACTCTACCCTCACAGAACAACATACACCCATTCAGGGAACCTCACATAACCACCCCAAGGTGAAGAAGTGAAAGTATTCCTCTCAAACTGAATTCATTCCTCCCTGAAGGGAAGACCGGGGGACCCTGTTTACTCTTTTTCACAATCAGGGGAAAAGGTGAATCTCTCAGCTGAATAGCTGAGCTGCTCAGATGCTCTGGAAAATCCATTATCCAGGAGGCAGGCTGAGTGGTAAAAGAAAGCAGATCTTCTGATCAGCCTCAAAGTTCTCTTCCCTGTCTGTGACCCATCACCTTCTCCCCAAGGAACTGACCCAGCTCTACTGGAGCCTCAATTATGTGGGATACTAGGTCCAGACAGCCCATAGCACATGGCACCCTGTGTGTATATGGAGTGACAAATCAGTCATGCAAGCCCTGAGGCACTTCAGTCCTGCTCCACCACACAGCCACAAGCAGAGAGAGATATAAGAGAGACAGACAGAGAAAATGGGTGCACTAAGGCCTCCAGCCACTGCAAATGAACTCCAGGTACATGTGCCACTTTGTGCATATGGTTTTACATGGGTACTGGGGGACTGAACACAGGTCATTAGGCTCTGAAAGCAAGCGCCTTAACTGGTGAGCTATCTCTCCATTTCATAAATAATATTTTTTAAAAATAAATAATAATAGCTGGGCGTGGTGGCACACGCCTTTAATCCCAGCACTCAGGAGGCAGAGGTAGGAGGATCGCTGTGAGTTTAAGGCCAGCCTGGGCTAGAGTGAGACCCTACCTTGAAAATAATAAATTAATAATAAGAAGGGACAGAAGTAGATCGTGCCTGTAAAGCTTATTTTCCACAGTGGCCTGTAACCATATGTTGTAAAACCAGAGCCCTGAGAGGAATCCCTGTTCTGCAGGATGGCACCTCACAGAGTAGCCTGGGTGAGGCCACATTCCCATGAGGGCTTGAGCTAAAGCCCCATTCTGCCTCCCTAGGGCAAGAGTGCAGAGTGTGCCCAGGGCCTGTACCATCCTCAGGCAGAAGGGCGGGCTGGGGCCCATCTCCACAGTAGACCCAGACCCAGGGTCACTCTCTTACCTCAGAGGATGGAGTTCTCTAGTCATAACGTCTCCAATGAGCCCTTTGGACTTAGATTTCCCCTGCCGGCTTTCCTGATTGACTCAGGACATACCCAGATGAGAAATGAGCTACAGGACAAAGCCTTCACTCTTCACAAGGAAGAGTCCCTTAGGCACAAGAGCTCAGCTTGTTGCCAAGGCCCATGTGTGAAATTCCTTCACAGGATGGTTGAATGATTGGTTATTTGACCAATCAATGTTCATGAAGCACAGAAGATGGCTTATGGAGCCTGGCAATGCTTGAGCACCAGGGTCCTTTATTGCATGGATTTCCTTACAAAACAGGGCCTTATACCTCCCATGTGGAGGTAGGAATACCTTAGGTACTTCCTAGAACAGACAGAATCCCCTAGAGCCTGGGGAACCCCTATCTAGCTCTGGCAACTATCTGGGGCTAACTCCAACTTGTTCACGTTATCAAGGTCCCAGGATCTTGTCCAGTGCCCAGGACCCTCCCTCAGACCCCAAGGACAAGGAACATGCTGCTCAGGGCTCACAATGATCCAGTGTTTTCCCTACCTGGGAGCAGCAAAAGACTGACCTCTCAGAGAATCCAGCTGGAGCCACCTAAGCAAAAAGGCATTCAGAACTTTCCAGACGTGGCATCACCAACAACAGACTGTGGAGCCAAAAGCAACCCTGCCCTATGCTCAGGAGAAAACAGTAACCGCTGAGTAGCCATGCTGGAGGGAAATGGATTCACTTGGGTTTTCCTCTGTTGAAAATGATTCTAGAACATCTTTGTTGGGATACCGAGGCAATCAAAAAGTTTGTAGCCAAACTACAGGAAGGGCATTAAGCGGCTATACGCAGCTCATCAGTTTTGTATTTTTTCCATAATTTTGTTAATATGCCTTTTGGCTTTTTGTCACATTACATGCTATGATATCCCTTTTTATAGTCTTAATATTCACTGCTATGCTTAATTTTTTATTTTTTTGAGACAAGCCTAACAGACTGACTGGCCTTTTATTCTTTTTATGAGAGAGAGTGAGAGCTAGAGTGAGAGAGAGAGAGAGAAAGAGAGAGAGAATTGGTGCAGCAGGGCTTCCAGCTATTGTAATTGAACTTTAGGCAACATATGTGCCACCTAGTGAGCATGTGTGACCTTGTGTTTACATCACCTTGTGCATTTGGCTTATGTGGGATCTGGAGAATCGAACATGGGTCCTTAGGCTTTACAGGCATGTGCCTTAACCACTAAGCCATCTCCCCAGTCCTATGATTAATATTTCATTTGCAACTTTGAATGTTTTTTCTTAAAGTGCTTTCCCTACCCCTAATTGAATCAGCATCTAACCCACAAATGCCTAGATCCTTCTTGACTGAGCCAGACCAGGCTCTGGGCTAAACCCTTCTCTAGTGGTTTTCCAGTTCTGCCTCAGCAACTCTATGAAATTGCTCCGTTATTAATCCCATTTTACAGACATGAAAGCAGGTTCAGAAAGGTTAAGCATCTGGTTGGAGTTACTATATATACAGTGGTAGGGTTCGGGTTCAGATCCAAGAAATCAGCCTCCAGCGCCCTTCCAACCACTCAGATACACCACTGAACAAATGGTTCATCCACAAATTCTTTGCCCACATCTCCGGGTGCATGGTCTCAATTTGCCACTGATGATTGCCACATAGGGCCTGACCCAAAGCTGGCCAAATGCTGGCCAAAGCCTCTTCAGGGTCAGCTTTTCTTTGGACCAGCTTGGGACTCCCAATTTGTTCCATCTTTGACCACGGTCAAAGTGCCGCCTGTGTGTGTGGTGTGGGGCGTCCTCCCTCCTGTCACTGGTCTACGTCTCACAATGGTCAGCGTCAGTGCAGTGGCTTTGGCTCTGCTTTGTGGCTGAGACTGAGCCTCTGCTAAAGGATGTGGCTTGCCTAAGCTTGCTGTGAACAAGCCAGAAGCATCAGGCCTTAAGGTCAGTCCTTCTGCCCTCAGGTCCCATTCTTGCCATTGGGACAGTGTCTTATTCTAAAACCTGTCTTTGGGGAGAACCATGGTACAGCTCATAGGGAAAAGGGCAGGGAAGCCTGTTTCCAATTGTCCTTTTCATTGTGAAGGTCAGCATAAACACAGACTCGGGAGAATGAGAGCTGGACCTTAGACGAAATACACAGCCAACTGTCACCCCAGCCATCACACACAGAACCACCTGATGGGAGTGACATCTTTGCAGTGCTTCTGTTGCTGAGTCCAAACCTGGATCCAGCTTCTGCTGGTCCTGGCTGCCTGGCCCAGGAATCACACTCAGAAAGGATTTTTTTCCAAAGCAATAGATATGATTCAGGAAGATGCCATAGCATTCTAAAGGGCTTTGTATCCTACCAGAATTCTCTGCCTGAGACCCCAAGACACCTCCTGTCCCTGCATTGTCACCTTGAATCCTGCATAGACACCTCCAGGTTGAAGCCCCAGCCAGCCAAGCCCTATAGGTTCCAGCCAGGAGAAGCAGAAAGTTCCTGAGCCAACATCCCACCAGCTCCAACGTCCAGGTCCACTGTTGGGTAGAGGACTCTGTCCCTTTCTAAAAGTACTGAGGAGACCTGGGAGAGATTATGGGGAGAGTGAGAATCCTCCCTAGTATGGGTCTATTCAGCAGCCAGGTGGCAGCTCCCAGTGAGCCCAGCATGGCAGACACAAATCCTTTCAATGGTTCACATACCTCATTGTCCGCTGTGTTCCCTGCAGAGCAAAAGGCAAAACAGCAGTTCTACTGAGCTCCAGTCTGCAGGAGGCAGGGATCAGAGGAAGCAAAGGTACTGTGTTCCAGCTCCTGTCAAAAGAATAAACAGCTGTTTCAGGAAGAGGGGGGCAGACAGATCCCTGGGCAGCAGCCACGGGCTTTGTTCCTGCAGCCCCAGGAAATGGGCTGTTTATCAGGACTTTTGACTCAGAGCTACATGCCAAGGCAGAATTGGTACTTTTTGGGCCAGCACAGGTCTCCCTCACTAAACTGGGCCAGGAGTCACAGGAGGGAAGGCCACCACCCACATGAGCCACCCATTTCCCACTCCTGGGGAAAACTGGGAACCATCTAGGACCCCAAAACCTCAAGTGATACGTCCCAGGAACAGCTAATGGAGACATGTCTAACAATAAGCCCAGGCCTGGGGAGATGGCTTAGTGGTTAGAGGCACTTGCTTGTAAAGCCTGTCAGCTTGGGTTCAATTTCCAGACGCAAAGTGGTACACGTGTGCCTGCACATACACACGAACACATACACATGATTTAATAAATAAAAACAAACCCCAAGCCAGAGCTGGGCGGCAAATCCAGCTCTACTTAAACGTCCCTCAGAGACAAGCCCTTCCTTGACAGCTCAAGGGTTTTGGAAGTGGCTCTGTTTTGTAGGAACTCTATTGTAGAGAATATACGAGATCTCCACAAACTGTGGCCACAAGACCCACCTCTGCTGGAACAATGCTTAACTGCTGCCCACATAGAAGCTTTCCCCTGGAGGCCAGCTCAGAGTAGGAGTTTCTCTGTCTTTCTTTCTTTCTCCGCTTGCTTTTTTTTTTTTTTTTTTTTTTTTTTGGACAGGGTCTCATGTAGTTTGCAAATTCACTGTATTGCCAAGGATGACCTTAAATTCTGATCCTCCTGCTTCCACCTGGGAGTATATATGAGTTTGCCACCATGCCTGGCTTTCATGTCAGTAAAATGGAACCCAGAGCTTTGCACGCTAGGCAAGCACTTCACCTAATGAATTCCAACCCCAGTCCTCAAGCTTGCGTCATCTCTATCACATTTGCAAAGGCCAGGAAACAATACAAAGGAAGTGGCAGATTAAATATGGCTGCTGCTCTCACTGCAAGCCCGAGAACCTCCTCCAGAGACATGGCGGTAAACACTGAGGAGACAGAAAACTCATCAAAGCAGAAAATCAGAGGCTGCTGAGAGCTCAGCACTGAAGGAGACTTGTAACATGCCCTCCAAGGCTGGGGGGAGGGGAGAGGGAGCAGAAAGAATGTAAGAGCCACAGGGTGGGAAGGTGAGCCTTGAGCCATTATCCACTGTCACTCCTCCCGGTCCCCCGCAGACTGACCAGTGCATTCATGACCCACAGTGATTACTGATGAACCCGCTGAGGAGGCCTTCAGTGGAATAGGGGCAGGGAACAGCGGACATAAGAGGATAACCCAAAAGGAAGATGACCAATTTGTAATTAAAAAAAAAAAAAAAAAGCAAATGAAGTCACTCATCACTCCCAGAAGCCATGGTACATACAAGAGACAACACAGACGGTTTTGGCGCAGGCAGGGAGGTGACACTCATGGCTCCCTGCTTTGTTCCTCCGAAGTTGCTAGGATGCTACCAGGAAGTACAGTGGGTCTGGGAACCCTAGACCAAGCGAAGGGGACCAAGGCCAGACAGGAAGGAGTCAAGAACTGGCCCCCAGGTTGCTCAGCATGAATCCTGCCTCTTCCTCCCATTCTTGGAAGGAAGTTTCAGTGCTTCCTCCTCTGAGGGCCAATTGATCACAGCCTTCGGGGTCTGCAAGCTCTTCCTACCAGCTTGCTTAAATCCTGATGGCTACTCAATCCACAGGAATGCACAGTCATTCTGTGACATTGTGACACAGTCATTCTGCAACCAGCTCTCTCTTTGGGGTTTAATTTGTTTGTTTTTCTGAGGCAGGATCTCACTCTAGCCCAGGCTAGAACTCACTGTGTAATACTAGGCTGGCCTCGAACTCACAACGATCTTCCTACCTCTGCCTCTCAATTGCTAGGATTAAAGGCTTGCACTACCATGCCCGGTTCCCAGCTCTATTTTTTTTTTTTTTATTTTATTTTTTATTTTTTTGGTTTTTCGAGGTAGGGTCTCACTCTGGCCCAGGCTGACCTGTAATTAACTATGTAGTCTCAGGGTGGCCTTGAACTCACAGCAATCCTCCTACCTCTGCCTCCCGAGTGCTGGGATTAAAGGACATTCTTTTTTTGTTGTTGTTTATTTTTATTTATTTATTTATTTATTTGAGAGTGACAGACCGAGAGAGAAAGAGGCAGATAGATAGAGAATGGGCACTCCAGGGCCTCCAGCCACTGCAAACGAACTCCAGATGCATGTGCCCCCTTGTGCATCTGGCTTACGTGGGTTCTGGGGAATCAAGCCTTGAACTTGGGTCCTTAGGCTTCACAGGCAAGCGCTTAACCTTTAAGCCATCTCTCCAGCCCATACTAGGACATTCTTAACACACTCTTTACTGGACACCATCCCTTCAGACACCTCATCACAACATGTACATCGTCACCAAGTCCTGTGATGGGACCCTACCTGTGGCAGTGAAGAAGAAGAAGCTGCAGTAACTCATGTTAGCACCACACACTCAGCAAAAGAAACTAGAAGGATACATGCTAGGCCTGGCATGGTGGCATATGTCTGTGATCCCAGCTCTCAGGAGACTGAAGACCAGTCTTGGCTATATGAGTTTGAGACCAACTTGGGCTACAACAGACTCAAAACAAAACAAAACAAAAAAAGTGGGGTGTGAGGTATAGACTATATGCAGAGTCATAGAGACTCCGTTTACAGTTTAAAGTTAAGCAAAATTAATTTCTGCTGTTATAAGTTGGGATGAACGGGCTGGAGAGATGGCTTGGTTGTTAAGGCACTTGCCTGCAAAGCCTAAGAACTCATGTTTGACTCTTCAGGTCCCATGTAGCTGGACACACAGTAACACAAGCATGCAAGGTGGCACATGAGCACAAGAGGGCACACATGTCTGGAGTTCGATTGCAGTGGCTGGAGGCTCTGGAGTACAATTCTCTCTCTCTCTCTCTCTCTCTCTCTTACACACACACACACACACACAAAACATAACAAAACAAAGAAGCAAACAAAAAAGGCCAGTCTATTAGGTTTGTCTCAAAAAAAGAAGAAGAAGGAGAAGGAGAAGAAGAAGAAGAAATTGGGATAGTGGTCTCCCTAGGTGAAGTACATTCTGGTCTGGGTGATGGTTCCACAGGCATGCCCACGTGGTGAGAACACATGAGTGGGCATCACAAATAGACCTTCTCCACATGTGTGTTAAGGATGAAAAAGCCTAGAAAACTCCCTGCTGAAAGCTGCATGCCCTCACGTTTCTTATCTTCCCTGCCTCACTCTCAAGCACCCTAAAACCCAATGCCCCAAGACAGGCCCTGTTTCTTGGCTGATCTCCCCATCTAAACCCACGTATCCTGAACCCCGGGGCTCACAGCAAGTCTTCTGGGAGACAGTGTCTGAACCCTCCCTTTCTACCTTGCGGTTAGCAGGCCCTCTGGCTGCCACTGGGCGACTTCGCTGGTATGGAATGCCCTCCTCTGGAAACGTGAAGGAGGCAGGGCAGCTCTGGACCCTTCCCCCTCAGTGAAGTGTCCCAGCAGGTGACTTGATCCAGTCACTGAGCTTCACAGTCACTGAGATTCAGTGCTTAGCCCAGTAGCCAATGGGGGAGGGAGAACCAACAGACTGTATGTGTGTGGGGGTGGGGGTGGTATAGAGGGGTCCAGAGCTGCCCTGCCTCCCTCAGGTCTCCAGAGGAAGGCGCTCCATATCAGCTGGTTAGCCCAGTGGCAGGCAGAGGACCTGCTAACCCACAAGGCAGAAAATGATGGTTCAGACATTGCCTCCCTCCTTCCTTGAGACTCTCCCGGCACTCTCAACACAAAGGTGCACACATGTTCACTCTTTTCTTAATTAAGGCAGAGAACCATGGAGAATGAACCCCAGGCTACAGAGCTCAGCCAATCAAAGCCCAGATGCTGCTCAGGGTGAGTGGGACGAAAAATCTCAGCACTCCAAACCGCTGCCCTTGGCCCCATCCACAGCAGCCCTCACCAGGTGCCTGCCGGTCTTCCACATCTGAGCAGAAGCCCCAAGGGCCTCTGTGTGAGGCAAGGGGCAGCTGAAGTCCCAGGGGAAAGAAGGGAGCCCTGGCTTGGCACTCGGCAACAGATCACAGATCGCTTCTAGTCAGGAAACACTGCAATTCCCACCCTGATTACCTATGTGGGAAGTGAGGATTAAGTGTTCTCAGCAAAGAACTCTACTGACACAAAGCTGCAAGCTGTCATCATGTGTTTAATCCTAATGTGTGTGGGATGGTCACAGAAGACATGCTTGCCAGTGCTTGGGAGGGATAAGGCACTCCAGTCGGTTTCCTGCCCTGGGTAATGGGGATGATCCCAGTGCTCTCATCTCAAGTGGTTGAAAGGATGTCAGACACGCCTGGGGAGCACAGAGGCTGGGACCTGGCTGCCCCAGTGTGAGTCACAGCTCTGCCCCATCTGCTGTGCAATCCTGGGTGGCTTCATTAATGCCTCTGTGCCTGCACTTCTACATCTGTAAAATGGAAATGGCAGCATTAGGATGGCAGTTGGCACATAGCAAGTGCCAGTCACACAGTACCCAATCCAATGTTGCCGTTTGCTGGGTTTTACATTTGTGAGACAAATGTACTTTTTTTTTTTTTTTTTTTTTTTTTTTTTAATTTTGGTTTTTCAAGGTAGGGTCTCACTCTAGCCCAAGCTGACCTGGATTTCACTCTGCAGTCTCAGGGCAGCCTCGAACTCATGGCGATCCTCCCTACCTCTGCCTCCCGAGTAAAGGCATGCACCACCATGCCCAGCCCCAAATATACTTTTTGATCCTATCTGTCTTGGTGGGCATGGAAAGAAATGGGGAAAGGGTGTCTAGCATGAGACTCCTATCAGGAATTGCAGCCAACTAGTCTCAGCTGAAATGATGGGGGTGGGACAGGGGGGGGTACAGTTGACCCAAAGAGTCTTTGTCCCTGAGAAGACACTCAGCCAGGGCTAGAAAATTGGGACAGAGAGGAGTATCCTGTGAAGATGGCTCAGTGGATAAAGTGCTTGCTATGCAACTCTGAGTACCTGAGTTCAGGTCCCCAGTTCAGGCCGTATGGAAGCTGTGGCCAACTTCTATAATCCCAGAGTAACTACAGCAAGAAGGGAGGGGCTGGAGAGATGGTTTAGCAGTTAAGGTGCCTGCCTCCTAAGCCTAAGAACGCTGGTTCCAATCTCCAGCAGTTCCAATCTCCAGGTCCCACGACTAGCCAGATGCCAAGTGAGGCAAGGGCGCAATGCCGCACTTGACCACAAGGGGGCGCACGCATCTGGATTTCCTTCGCAGCAGCTGAGATACAGCTGGAGCGCCCATCTCTGTCTTCCTCTCCCTTTCTCTCTGTCTCTCTCTGTGTCTCTCCCCCAAAAATAAAAAATAAATAGGGGAGATGTTCCCAGAAGCTCACAAAAGGAAAGTAAACAGCATGTCTTGTGGTATTCAAAGGCTAGAACCAACCTTCTACATGTGTGCATAGCACAAGCACACAATACCAAATAATATGTGTGTGTGTGTGTGTGTGTGTGTGTGTGTGTGTGTGTGTTTATTTTTTAGAAAGAAAAATGGAAGCATTGTGATTCCATCTAAGCAATCCAGGGCAAACATCCTGAGCTCTGGCTCTGTCCAGCTCACTCCAGGACAGGCCACACCACAGCCATGCTACAAGCTCCTGAGGCTGGTGGCAATTCTCAGGCTGTCAGTTAAACTTTTGATAACAACATGGCTGGCTTTGCTAACACCTTGGAAGGCATTTGAGTGCCATGCTGCACAGGAAAGGGCAGGGTCAGGTCTGTGAGCTGAACCCCAGTTCTATCCCCTCTCTGTCTCCAACCTCAGGAAGCAACCTGCCTGTGCCAGGTTAAATCCCACCTCTGTCTCTGCAGGGTGGGAAGGTTGGAATAGCTCTTCTCTCTTGGCCACAGCTGTGGGGTGCACCTTTTACATTGGCTGTAGATAAAGACCCCTTGCTTTGGAGCAATTGGTTCTTTCAAATCTGTGGCAAGAAAGGCAGCTTCTGGGCCAAAGACAGGTACCCACACAGGAAGGCAGGAACCACTGGGGTGCCTGACCCCAGGTTTTACTTATCTAGCTGCCTTCAGAATTGTTGTGTTGAGTTCTATCAACAAGCCTCAGGCTGGGCTCCCTTCCCAGCAAGGCCCCAGTAGCAGTAGGGGGCTTGCCCTGGGGAGAGGGAAAGTTTTTAGACTGACTTCTGCCTATTTCTTTCTCTCCCTCTCAGAAGGACCCAACCTCTCCCAGACCCAACTCTCACCCATGCCCAAGTCTTGCTGCCCAGTGACAGTCCTCTGGCTAGACCTAAGGGGAATGCATAAGTCACTTTCACCTACCTTGGGTATAAGTGTCTGAGGCATTAGGCTAGCTGTGATCCATCACCTCTCACAGGGTCCAACTAGCCCAGCCTCCCTCCCAAAGGCAATCACCTCATCTACAGCATCCATGCCAGACACCTCCTGCTTGAAGTCTCCTAGCGATGGGAAACTCACTGCCAGTCTCATGGCTGCTTCAATTCTGGGCTATTCTGACTGTAAGATACATCTTTTCAGCATGTCGCTGAGTTCATCCTCCCAGGATGTTCTGTTGGGGGTTTGTTTTGTTTTTGTTTTTCTAAGACAGGGTCTCGCTCTAAGCCCAGGCTGATCTGGAACTCACTCGGTATCCCCCCGCTGGCCTCAAACTCACAACTATCCTGCCACAGCCTCTCAAGGGCTGGGAATAAAGGTGTATACAACTAAGCCCAGCCTCCCAGGATATTCTTAACAATGGTCTCACTTCATCTTTACTGCAGTCATTGAACAGCCAACCCATTATGCAGATAGGAAAACAGAGGCTCAGAGGTTTGTTAATGGAGATAAGATCCCAGAGCCGCTATGACTGCATGAGCAAGGCCCTTTCTATTGAACATAAAAGCTCCCAGGGGGTAAGACTCCCTGACTCTTCAAAAACAGTCAGTTCCTCCCTGGCACACTTTTGGAATGCTTTGCCTACCACCAATACAAGTCCCATCCATGGGAGGATTTGTTCTCCTCACTGGGAGTGGGACGTGCCTGGAGCTGATTCCAGCCCGTGTGGTCTGGCAACAGGAATGTGTGCGCACACAGATGCCAAGTGACCAGGCTGGGTGTGGCTGGTGGTGGGGACTCTGCTTATGGGAGTCCTGCTCTGTGTAGCAACTCTTCCCACTGCAGTTTCTTCCACCACGTTACGGATGTTGAAATAGAGCTCAGGGAGATGCCTATAAAATCAGGATGACTGTGAAAGTTCTGGCTTATTCCTGCTGAGGGTCACTTGACAGGTTATTGTATTCTCAAAAGGGATCTGATCTGGAGACTAGGCCTATAGGATTGCCCCCTGTCAAAATGATTCAATAAGCTAGAATTCAATGATCTTCCAGTACCCTTCCAGTTTGGACTGTTTAGGTTATTGTTTTGTTTTGTTTTTTACTTAGGCTCTGTTTGAAGATAGGGACTTGTTATGATTGGCCTGGAATTTGTGATCCTCCTGATTACAGGCCTGCACCATGCATGCCTTAATGTGTTTTTTTTAATATTGGTCTTTTAGAACACTGGACCCTGACATCCAGTCCCTCCTACAGCTGCTCAGAGGTGGTACCAGCCTGGCTCTTGGGGTATCCTCCATCCATATTCCTTCATACATTCTTGGTCCCTGTAGCTGTGAGGTCTCCCTGCTTCCCATGGGCTTCCTCCCTCAAGCCCCTGCTCACCCCAAGCACTTATCTCCACAAGAGTTTCTTGCTTATTTCCCTTGTGACCGCTCTAAATTTTTTCCCCGGGTTGGCAGATTCAATCTTGGAAAATGGAGAGAAACTCAAAGGAATGTGTGCCTGGCCCAAGGGTATTCAAATCTAAGAACTTACTGGAAAATCCTGAGATTGTACTGATTTAGAATCTTTTTCCCCCCTTTCCATTAGATTTTGCTCAATCTTGTAATAAATCAACTCAGGCACAAAAGGCCTTTGAAGAATTCATCTCTAATAAAGAGGTTCCAGGAACCCCAGCAGGAAGATAAAAATAAAACCAAACAACTTCCCAAACATACAAAAAAAAACAACAAAAAAAAAAAACCTTAATTTGAGTCACCAGGGAGATGGCTTTGTCTCCATCTATTTTCTCTCTCTTATTGTTGTTGCTTTCTTTAGTGGTGACTGGTTCTCATGCTTTTCAGCAACTCTTTATGTAGCTGAAGATGACTTTGAACTGATCCTCCTGACTCTACCTCCAAAGTGCTAGGACTACAGCTGTGTGCCACTATGTCAGGTTTTATGTGGTTCTGGGGATTAAACTCAGGGTTTCCTTCATGCTAGCTAGGCCCTCTGCCCACTAAGCCTCTCTATTTGGCACTGAATTCAAATCTCAGCACACCCCTCCCACACACACACACCCGCCATTCATTTCTTACTGTGTGAGTGATCCTGGACTTCACTCTCTACCCTCAGTTTTCTCATCTATAAAACAGACAATAATTTCTAACTCCTGTACTGTGATGGAACATTTATTTGCCTAGCATGGGTGAAGTCCTGGGCTGGATCCCTATCACTGCAAAAGAAGTAGAAAGAAGGGCAGACCCAGGTTCAATTTCCCAGGACCCACCTTAGCCAGATGCACAAGGTGGTGCATGTGTCTGGAGTTCGTTTGCAGTGGCTGAAGGTCCTGGCACGCCCATTCTCTCTCTCCCTCTCTCCCTATTTCTTTCTGTCAAGTAAATAAATAAAAATATTTAAAAAGAAGTAGAAGGAAAAGAGGGAGGAGAGGAATAGGGCCTTAAGCCAGGTTCTGTGGCACACATCCCCAGTCCCAGCTAGTCAGAGGGTGGAGGCACATGATCACTTAAAGCCAGGAGTTCAAGGCCACCTGGACAAGAGTAAGATCCAATATAGAGCCAGGCGTGGTGGCACACGCCTTTAATCCCAGCACTCAGGAGGCAGAGGTAGGAGGATTGCCATGAGTTCGAGGCTACCCTGAGACTACATAGTGAATTCCAGGTCAGCCTGAGCCAGAGTGAGACCTTACCTCAAAAAAAAAAAAAAAAAAATAGATACAGTATCCAGTGTTCTTGTTCTTTTAAATTGTCAAAACAATCAATAATAATATTTGCAAAAGTTACTAGAACCTAGAACTAGAATGTACCTAGGAAAAAATGTACCTAGGAAAAAAGTTACATTGGGTTACCACAAGGGATGCCCAAGAGGTAACATTGTTTCCACCTCTCATAGGCCAGGAGGTAGCTCCTCCATCTGTGTTTGAGGGTCCTGGGGGGGACTAAGCCAACAACCTTGTTAGCTGCACCTACTGAGACTTGGTTTATGTCTGTACAATGAGACTAGCACTGCCTCTCTCAGACCACTGTAAAGGAGATGGTGGCATGAAGTGCTCAGCAGAGGGCCTTGTATTAGCAGACACCCAGTAAATAACAGCTACTCATTTCTGGTGATGATTATTCCAGAACTCTCCTTCTCACGGGCTCTGGCACCACTTGTTCTGTGTTTCCAGAGTTCTCTGTGTGCCCATGACCTGAAAACAACCAGCCCTGCCTTGGCAGTTCCCAGAACACTTCTGAATCACCTCTTCTGCTGGAGCTTTGACCACAGCCTGGAAGACTGTGCCACGCTACCCTCCACATGGCACAGAGAGGAGGCTGGCTTATACCAAGTAGCCGGGTGGCTTGTGTGAGATGACTCAGTAGGACTGGAAGTTGGATTCAAGCAAAGCCAAGGACTCTTTTTGACCTCCTCATATCCCATAAGTCTGAAAGCAGGCTGGGGATATAACTTGGTGGTAAACCACTTGCCTAGCAAAAATAAATAAGTGCTGGGCGTGGTGGTGCATGCTTTTAATTCTAGCACTTGGAAGGCAGAAGTAGGTGGATCGCCATGAGTTCGAGGCCACCCTGAGACTACATAGTGAATTCCAGGTCAGCCTGAGCTAGAGTGAGACCCTACCTAAAAAACAAACAAACAAAAAAAGGTAAGTAAAACTTTCACTTAAAAAAGTCTGGCTGGGTGTGGTGGCACATGCCTTTAATCCCATCAGTAGGGAGGTAGAGGTGGGGGGACTGCTGTGAGTTCGAGGGCAGCCTGGGACTAGATCCAGGTCAGCTTGGGCTAGAGTGAGACCCTATCTTGAGAAACAAAACAAAACAAGCATTGGGGGCTGGAGAGATGGCTCAGCAGTTAAAGGCATTTGCCTACAAAGCTTAATGATATGAGTTCCATTCCCCAGTATCCACATAAAGCCAGATGCATAAAGTGGTACATGCATCTGGAGTTCATTTGCAGTGGCTAGAGGCCCTGGCATGCCCATTCTCTCTCTCTCTCCCTTTCTCTCTCTCTCTCAAATAAATACATAAAATATTTTTTAATTTTTATTTATTTATTTGCCAGCACAGAGAGATAGAGATAGAAGAGAGGCAGACAGAGAGAGAATGGGCATGGCAGGGCTTCTAGCCACTGCAAACGAACTCCAGATGCATGTGCCTTTTGTGCATCTGGCTTATGTGGGTCCTGGAGAATCAAACCGGGATCCTTTGGCTTCACAGGCAATGCCTTAACTGCTAAGCCATCTCTCCGGCCCACATAAAATATTTTAAAATAAAAAGTCTGGGGCTGGAGAGATGGCTTAGGGGTTAAGATGCCTGCCTGTGAAGCCTAAGAACACTTGTTCTAATCTCCAGGCCCCACATTTAGCCAGATGCAAAAAGTGATGCAAGTACACAATGTTGCATATGTGCACAAAGGGGCGCACACCTCTGGAGTTTATTCATAGTGGCTGAGAGGCCCTGGCATGCCCATTCTCTGCCTCTTCCTCTCTCTCTCTCTCTAATAAAAAAAAAGCCTGAAAAAAAATTAAAAAGTGTGATCAGTGGTTAAAGACACTTGCCTAAAAAGCCTAATGACCTGGGTTCCATTTCCCAGTACCCATATAAAGCCAGATGCACAAAGTGACACATACATCTGAGTTTGTTTGCAGTGGCAAAGGCCCTGGCATGCCCATATTCATTCATATCCTCCCTCTCTCTCTCTTTCTCCCCTCTCTCTCTCTTGCTTCATAAATAAATAAATAAATAAATAAATAAATAAATAAATAAATAAAATGTGTGGGTGGGCATAGTGGTGCATGCTTTTAATTCCAGCACTTGGGAGGAAGAGGTAGGAGGATCATTGTGAGTCTGAGGCCAGCTTAGGACTACATAGTGAATTCCAGATCAGGCTGGGCTAGAGTGAGACCCTACCCTGAAAAAATAAATAAATAAGTAAGTAAATAAATAAATAAATAAAAGATAAAAGGCTGGGGAGATGGCTTAGTTGTTAAGGTACTTGCCTGCAAAGCCAAAGGATCCAGGTCCAACTCCCCAGGACCCACGTAAACCAGATGCACAAGGTGGCACATGCATCTGGAGTTCACTTGCAGTGGCTGAAGGCCCTGGCGCACCCATTCTCTATCTACCTCTTTCCTTCTGTCTCTCTCTCTCTCAAAAGTAAAATAAAATAAATAAGAGTAAAAATAAAAGATAAAATAAAAAGTCTGGAAGCCTTCTGCAAATCTGATCCAAAGTCAAACTGAGGTCTGCTCTGCTTGTTCATTCATTAGATAAATATTTGCTCAGCATCTATATCAACACATGTTGTGTGCCAGGCACTGTTAAAGCAGCTTAGTATACAATTACACAGCCTTTTCCTCATGGAGTTCAGTGTCTTGTGGAAAGCCGGGCCCACAAGCAAGCAATCTCACTGCCAGATGCATTCTCCCACTGAGGGAAGAGCCCTGTGTCAACAATGACAAAGGTCCCCTCACCAGATCTGGTCACCCATTTACTCTGAGCTCCATGGATTTCTGGAAGCCTCTACCCCTCTCAAACATATCCCTGGTCTTTTGAACTACACCATTTTACAGGTGGGAAAACTGAGGCACCAAGGAATGGAAGTGACTTATCCAACGCAACTTGTCAATGAAATAAAAGCACCTGGCTGGGACTAGCACCCAGGTATCCAACAAACCACCTCTCTGAGAACAAGGTACCTCTTACAACAGCACTGAAGGCCACCAACCAGGAAAAGAGCTGTGGTCAACCATCTTCTCCCTGAGCAAGCTGGCCTGCCTGAGAAAGCCCTCCAGAACCTTCCCCCAGAAACGGCCACATCAGTGCGTGTCCTTCCCTCAGCTCCTGGTCATGAATGGTTCTGGGTTGTCACTGGGTTTTCACGGAAAGGCATGGACCACTGCATGCAAATGCTAAGAATCGCCTTCAGTGAGATGGACACAGGGTTGGTGAAGGATGACATTGAGCTTCCTCTGTCAAGCAGAACATTCAAACACCTCAGAAACACACGAACACCAGGGAGGAGCTCTACTCATCGAACATACCACAGCCTTCTCCAAAGAACACTCTAGAAGCCCAACCCCACTTCCTTGCTTCTGCCTGCTCCCAGAGGCTTACAACACTTCAGAGGTCGTACTCCCCTTCATGGTTACCTCCCACACCTCCTGTCTCACAGCTTCGGGCTTTTGTCCCCTGCAGATGTCAGCAGGCTGCCCTGAGCACCCTCTGGTTTCTCTGTGCTTAGCAAACAAGACCAAGATGTGGGTTTGGGGTTTTCTCCTCTGGGTGTGGTTTCCTAGCCATCACGATGGAAATCCCACAGTCTGTTCTTTCTGTGGACCCCGGACAGGTACCTCAGCTTTCTGAGGTGAAGTTAGCAAGCTTGGCACGAAAGGAAACATCCAACCCAGGTTTCCAATCCTCCACCTTCATGGTGAGATTACATTTCCTGGGTCCTTGTAGTCAGTTGGATAGGGCCATGTGGCGAGTCTGACTGTTAAGATGGGAGTGTGCCCAAGCCTTAATTACCCATGCAAAACCTTCCAGGCTGACTGCATTAGCCTAGCTCCTTAAATGAGGAGCCCAGCTCTCAGCTGACTTAAGATGTCCATGGTAATAACTATAGAGTAAGAAGGGAACCTCTGTGGTTCAGGACTCTTTATTACTGATGTGGAACCTGCTCCACCCTGCCTGCTACCCTGCCCACCTCAGAGACAACAGTGTCTAGATGTTGGTTACTTCCCCAGAAAAAATTTCCCCTCCTCACATAGAGTCCTCTGGTGGTTCTAATCAAGTGTTCCCCACAAACCTATGTGTTCTGAATGCTTACTCCCCAGCTGGTGGCAATTTGGGAGGTGGAGCCTTGTGGAAGGAGGTGTACTGCTGGGGTGTTTATTAGCCTCTAGCTTGCCAGTGTTAGTTGGCACACTCCTGCTGTCATTTTTCACTTGTTGTGGCAAGAAGATGATGTCCACCATCTGCTCCTGCCATGTGTTCCCTGCCATCAAGGAGCTTCCCCTCAAGACTGTAAACCAAAATAAACACTTGCCTCCCATAAGCTGCTTTTGGTCGGGTGCTTTGCCCCAGCAACAAGAAAGTAACTAACTACAAGTCCTCTGTGATAAAGGGAAATGAAGTGGAGGCAAGAACGTTTCTCCAACATACTGTGGAAATTCTTATAAGTCCCCAAGAAAGGAGAACATGAGCTAATTTGGAAAGGAGTTATAATGATGTTTAGAATGGCTTTCCCCTGGGCCTCCCTTTCCGTTGAAGTAGGGAATCATTTAACCAAACCATGTGGGTGTGCTAGGCACCTGTCATCACTGTGGTAAAACCTGCTAAAAATATTTTTAAAAGGGAGAAAAGTTTATTTTGGCTCATGGTTTTGGATTTCAGTCTATGGTAACATTTTTTTTAAAAAACAAAAAAAAATTAAGCCGGGCAGTCTAATCCCAGCACTCAGAGGTAGGAGGATGGTGTGGACTAACATTTTTTCAAAAACAAAAAAAAAAAAAAAAAAAAAAAAATTATTATTTATTTATTTGCAAGCAAAGAGGAATAGAGGAGACAGAGAGAATGGGTGCACCAGGACCTCAAGCCCCTTCAAATGAACTCCAGATGTGTGCACCACTTTAAGTATCTGGTTTTATGTGGGTACCAGGGAATTGAACCCAGGTTGTTAGGCTTTCAGGCAAGTACCTTAACCACTGAGCCATCTCTCTAGCCCTGTGTTAACTTTTGGGTCTAGAATGAAGCAGCCTAGCATGGTGATAATGCATGGTAGTGGTAGAGGAAAATACCTGATGATTGAAAGAAAGAGAGAGGGGGAAGAGCGGGAGATGAGAGAGAAAGGAAGGGAGAATGGATTATTATTGTTATTTATCTCTGTGACCAAATACCTGACAAGAAGCAGCTTAAGGGAATAAGGGTTGGATTCCATCATGGCAGGAAGGTATAGCAACAGGAACTGGAAGCTGGCTGGACACTTTGCATGCAGTCAGGCAAAGAGGGTAAACACAAAGCAGAGCCAGGCTATAAAACCTCAAACCCCTCCTCCCAGTCATCTACTTCTCTAGAAGATTCCACTTCCTAAATCCTCCACAACTTTCCCCCAGACAGTGACACCAAGCATTCAGACCCATGAGCTTATGGAGAACATTTCACACTCAAACCTCATCACAGGAGAAGAGAGAAGTATTGAGAGACTGATAGAACGCTAACTCGCTTCTGTAACAAAGCATCCTCCTGCAAACCCATTAAGCTATGAATCCATAAATGGATTGATCCACTTGCGAGCTTTCATGACCCAGTTACCGCTCCAAAGCCACTCCTCTGAACTCTGCTGCACTGGGGGCCCATGCCATCGACACATGAGCTTTGGAACCTTAACAGTTAGTTCGAAGCTTGAGGGACAGTGAGATTGGGAGCTGAAGCCTAAGACACTGACCAAGGATGAAGGCACCAGGGACACACAACCCAGCTGGGATTACAACAGAACCAGCCACATGGTCCCATTCACTAGTCCAGGGCCTAATGGCAGGGATAGGGAGTGAGTGGATTCATCCGTACTTAGGGATGACTGGTTAGGTTGAAGGGCCAGGGTGAATGGACAGTGATTGAAAGCAATAATGGCCTCAGGATTTCTCCTGCTGGTTATGGGAGGTATGGAGCCTACAACATCTCTGTGAAGCAGATGCTATTAGCTCCATTTCATGGGGTAAGAAAAGAAGCTCAGATACACTTAGGATCAAAACCAGAACCAACTCAAGTCCGTCCAGCATCAAGGCTTAACTCCTACACAGTTCTTTTCCGGCCAGAGGAGCTTCCCTTTTTTCTGAGCTTGCTCTGGCCCTTGACTGGGCCCCTTCTCTTCAGCATTCTCTACTTCCTCCATTAATTATCATAATTTTATATGTGTTCTCTTCCATTTCAGATGGTAAACTTATGAGCAGAGTTCTGTACCTTATCTAATCAAAAATAACAATTATTAACTGGATGTGGTGGCGCACGCCTTTAATCCCAGAACTCGGAAGGCAGAGGTAGGAGGATTGCCATGAGTTCAAGGCCACCCTGAGACTACAGAGTGAATTCCAGGTCAGCCTGGGCTACAGCGAGACTGTACCTTGAAAAACCAAAAATAATAATAACAATTATTGGGCTGGAGGGATGGTTTAGCAGTTAAGGCGTTTGCCTGCAAAGCCAAAGGACCCAGGTTCAATTCCCCAGGACCCACATTAGCCAGATGCACAAGGAGGTGCACATGTCTGGAGTTTGTTTGCAGTGGCTGGAGGCCATGGCGTGCCCATTCTCTCTCTCTCTTTTTCTGTCTCTCTGTCAAATAAATAAATAAATAAATAAATAAAATATTTTTAAAATAACAATTATTATTATTACTATCACAGCAGCAAATATTCCTCCTTATTGAGGGCTCGCAGTGCACATCATATGCATCCCCTTCTGTTCCTACTAAACTCTATGAGTCCAGTACTGTGATCACCCCATTTTACAGATAAGTACCCAATTCTACCAAGCTAAGAATCAACTCCAAGTATCAATACTGTCATCACTATTGTTCAGTATGCTCATCTCCTGTCTTGTCCTGATTATTTTATATCTCTAAAAAAAAAAGCATTCTCAAAAGAGGTCTGCCTCCCAACTTTGCCAGATACCAAAGAAGCCCCAGGCACAAGAAAAGATCCTGTCCTCCATCAATTCCATAGAATCCAAAGTGCCCAGCTGGTCCAGGGTAAAGGGCCATTTGGCTATCTCTGTGCAAGGATGGGGAGTGACCGGAGAGACACTATTCTAGCTCATGGTGTTAGTTACCTTCTCATAGCTGGGACAAAATACCTATAAAAATCAGTTTAAAGAGGAAGTGTTTATTTTTTTTATTATTTTTTTGAGACACACACACACACACAGAGAGAGAGAGAGAGAGAGAGAGAGAGAGAGAGAGAGAGGAGAGAAGACAGAGATGGGCGCGCCCGCAGTGTCTCAGCTGCTGCAAACGAAATCCAGATGTGTGCGCCCCCTTGTGGTCAAGTGTGGCATTGCGCCCTTGCGTCACTTTGCATCTGGCTAAACGTGGGACCTGGAGATTGGAACTGCTGGACATTGGAACCAGTGTTCTTTAGGCTTAGGAGGCAGGCGCCTTAACCCCTAAGCCATCTCTCCAGCCCAAGTGTTTATTTAAAATTTTTTTTTTACTTTATTTATTTTTGGAGAGAGAGACACAGAGAGACAGAGAGACAGGGAGAGGAAGACAGATAGCGATGGGTGCACCAGCAGTCTCTCAACTGCTGTGAACGAAATCCAGATGCATGCGCCCACTTGTGGTCAAGTGCGGCATTGTGCCCTTGCCTCACTTTGCATCTGGCTAAACGTGGGACCTGGAGATTGGAACTGTGTTCTTAGGCTTAGCAGGCAGGCGCCTTAACTGCTAAGCCATCTCTCCAGCCCCCAAGTGTTTATTTTTTTTTATTTTTTATTTTTAATTTTTATTGATTTTTAATCTTACATACCAAAAAAAACCCCACCTGATATTTCCCTCCCCTCCCCCATTCCACTTTAGAACTCCAGTCTCCATCATATCCCCCCAAGTGTTTATTTTTATAACTGTGGTTCCAGGTTCCAGTCCACCATGGTGGGGAAGACTGGTGATAGGAGCTTGACACAGAGCTGGTCACATCCAGCCAACAGTGAGGAAGGAAGCAAAGAGCAGTGATTGGTGGTGCTCAGTCCAGGGAATAGTGTGTTTCACAGTAAGGGAGGATATTTCCACCTCAGTTAACCTAACTGTGGTTCTAGGTCTTGTCAAATTGAAAAGCCAAATATCACACTGATCTTGAACTCGAGCAATGCACCACATCATAATAATTAAGTTCCATGGATCCCCAATACAAACCTTAACTTACAGCATCCATTGTTAACTGTTTTGTTGTTGTTGTTGTTGTTGTTGCTGTTGTTGTTCTTGTTGGTTTTGTTTTGTTTTTGTTTTTTGAGGTAGGGTCTCGCTCTAGCCCATGCTGACCTGGAAGAATTCACTATGTCATCTCAGAGTGGCCTTGAACTCAATCCTCCTACCTCCTGAGTGCTGGGATTAAAGGCATGTGCCACCACACCCAGCTTCCATTGTTACATGGAAAAACTCCAATGATTGATCCAAAGATGGCATAACAGGAGGGCTTGTAAAAGCCACCTCTAGATATAGTGTTGGCTGAGCCCTACTCCAGACTAGGCATCCTGGGGGTGGTCTGGTTGCTTGCTTTCATAACATCTGGTTCTGGCTCACCCTAAGTGGCACTTATATACTCACTATTCCATGAGTTTATGCTGATATTGTATAAAGTAAATCTCTGGATTTCAGGAATCTGGGAAGTGGCTACTGTGAGTCCAGGCATATGGGAACAATATTTCCTGACTGTATCAGTACCTGCCAGCCTTGTCACATGGCTGTGTGAAGGGCTGAGTCTTGAGATCCTCAGGCAACTGATGGATCATGTGACTTTCAACTCCTGCCCATCTGGGGTTTCTTATCTTCCAAATACTGGGGATGTACTAGGATCCTATTACAGTCAATAAATAATTATTTAAAAATTATTATAAAGTGTCTACTTCATGCCTGGCTCTGTGGAAATGTAGAGACTGGACCAATCCCTGATTTTCCCCCTAAGAAGGGGAAGTTAGGGCTGGACATAATGAGCTGTGATGTATGACCAAAAAAACAGAAAGAAAGTAGATAAGCTTGGCATGGTAGCTCATGCCTGTAACTCCCCAATCTCAGGAGGCTGAGATAGGAGGATGCCATGATTCAAGGACAGCCTAGGCAATAGAATTAATGCCAGGTCAGCTTGGACTACAGTGGGACCCTGCCTCAAAAAAAGAGGAAGAGCCAGGCATGGTGGCACATGCCTTTAATCCTAGAACTTGGGAGACTGAAGTTGGAGGATCACCATGAGTTTGAGGCCAGACTGAGACTACATAGTGCATTCCAGGTCAGCCTGGACTAGAGTGAAACCCTACCTCAAAAAAAAAAAAAAGAAAATAAAATATGAAAAGGAGGACTGGAGAGATTGCTCAGTGGTTAAGGTGCTTGCCTACAAAGCCTAAAGACCCAGGTTCAATTCCCCAGTACCCAAGTAAAGCCAGATGCACAATGTGGCACATGCATCTGGAGTTCATTTGCAGTGGCTGAAGACCCTACTATGCCCATTTTCTATCTGTTTCTTTCTCAAATAAATAAATTAAATTTTAAAAAATTTTTGAGGCAAGCTCAACAGACTGGCTTTTTTTTTTTGAGAGAAAGAATGTGCATGAGAGATAATTGGCATGCCAGGGCCTCCAGCCACTGCAATCAAACTCCAGATGTGTGCACCACCTTGTGTGCATGTGCAACCTTGCATTTGTGTCACTTTGTGCATCTGGCTTATGTGGGATCTGGAGAATCAAACATGGGTCCTGAGGCTTTGAAGGCAAGCACCTTAACTGCTAAGCCATCTCTCCAGCTCCCCAATTTTTTAGTAAATATTTTATTTATTTATTTATTTATTTTATTTATTTATTTATTTATTTATTTATTTATTTATTTATTTAAGAGGCTTATATATAGAGAGAGAATGGGCATGCCAGGGCCACAGCCACTGCAAACGAACTCCAGACACATGTGCCACCTTGTGCATCTGGCTTATGTGGGTTCCGGGGAATCGAACCTGGGTCCTTAGGCTTCACAGGTAAGGGCCTTAACCACTAAGCCACCTCTCCAGCTCCCAAAATATTTCTTTAAAAAATTAAAAAGAAAGCTGGGCATGGTAGCACAGGCCTTTAATCCCAGAATTTGGGAGGCAGAAGTAGGAGGAAAGCCATGAGTTCGAGGCCACCCTGAGACTACAGCGTGAATTCCAGGTCAGCCTGGGCTACAGTGAGACCCTACCTGGAAAACTAAAAATAAAGAAAGGAAGGGAGGAAGGGAGGAAGGGAGGAAGGGAGGGAGGGAGGGAGAGGGGCAGAAAGGAAGGAAGGAAAGAAGAAAGGAGAGAGGGAGGGAAGGGAGGGAGAGAGGGAGGAAAAAGATCCAAGTTCAAGCTCAAGGATTCCAGCTAAAGTATGCACCAAGCTGCTCAGTCAAGAAAAATAAGTGGGAGCTCTGCAGCCCACACCGCCTCCGCCGCCACTCGGCCGGGTCCCGCGGGTGGCCGTATGAAGGACTGCGAGTACCAGCAGATCAGCCCCGGGCCGCCCCGCCCGCCCCCCGCCCGCGCTGGAGCAGCGGGAGCCGCAGCAGCAGCCTGGGCCCGCCAGCTTCCACTGGGGCGGCGTGTTCGCGCTCAGGCTGCTGCTCATCCTCAGTACCACCACAACCTCTTGTTCGTCTTGGAACAACACAGGCAGCTCCACATACCGACCGCCCCCTCGGACGCGGGAGGTGATGATCAATGCGCAGATGGTGATGCTGAAGTACTGCTTCCCCTGTAAGATGTTCCAGCCACCCCGGACCTCACACTGCAGCGTCTGCGACCTCTGTGTGCGGGACGCTTTGACCATCATTGCCCCTGGGTGGGCAACTGTGTCGGGAGACGAAACTACCGCTTCTTCTATGCGTTCATTCTCTCCCTCTCCTTCCTCATGGCCTTCATCTTTGCCTGCGTGGTCACCCACCTGACACTGCGCTCTCAGAGGAGCAACTTCCTCTCCACTCTGAAGGAGGGAGACACCAGCGAGCATGCTGGAGTTGGTGATCTGCTTCTTCTCCATCTGGTCCATCCTGGGCCTCTCAGGGTTTCACACTTACCTGTCGCCTCCAATCTGACCACTAATGAAGACATCAAAGGCTCGTGGTCCAGCAAGAGGGGCGGGGAGACCTCTGTCAACCCCTACAGCCATAAAAGTATTATCACCAACTGCTGTGCTGTGCTCTGTGGCCCCCACCTCCCAGCCTGACTGACCTGAGACGATTTGTGCAGTCTGACACTGTGTTGCCCTCACCTATGAGAAGCGATGATGAACCAGCCTGCGGAGCCAAGCCCACACCACCATGGTAAGAGGCCACCCCTGAATGTGGCTCAGCATCTGCCACCTGCTGGCCTGTCCACTCCTTCGTACCCACCTGCCACCCTTCACACCTGCCCGGATCCTCCCGATGCCATCCAAGGGAAGCAGAGCTGCCAAAGACTCAAGTCTTTTCATATTTATTCCCCACTCTGCGTGGCTTTCCCTGATATGTTCCATGGCTGTACCCTCTGCTCCCTAAACCCAGGTTCCCACAGCCTTGGGCCCTATGTACGTAGATTCCCCAGCTGATCAGTGGCAGGAGTGAAGGAGAGCCACAGTATCTGGAGGCCACCAAGGGGACTATGTCAAATCTCTGCCTGTGCCTAGGCAAACCCTGAATGAGTGAGGGTGTGTGAACTGAATGAGAGGCCTCTGCGGAGCCAGGGACCTCAGAAAACGACTGCTGAGTAGCCAGCTTGGATCATGGGCCGTGGAGAGACAGCTCCATGGGCCTTGGTGTAGGGGCTCCTCCTGCATTCTCTCTGTGATCATTGTTCTAGTGGGCATTTTTGGTGGGCATGGGGGGTTTGTATGGATTTGGCCAATAGAACTGAGGTGCCAGTGGAGTAAGCAGGGGTAGGAGGTGGGGTAACCTGTATCAGGAAATCAAACCAGCCAATTAGGCCTCCAGAATCTCGGCTCCTATAGAGTCCTGAGCAGCACCATAGGAAGGGAGGGACCTTGCCCTGCCCTGCCCATGAAGGCTCTCTAAGGGATCTCTGCAAGCCCTCCCCCCCCACCTCTTTACCGAGTCAGGGCTAGGGGTGGGCAGGTTACGCTCATGCTGGCAATACTTGAAATGGGTTTATTAATGCTGGGTATTTTGCACAACTTTATAGACCTCTTTTCTACATAGCCTTTTTTACATGAAAATAAAAATGTCAGCCACAAAGAAAAAGAAAAATAAGTGGCAGTAGTGGTCTTCTTTTTGAAGACTAAACATTTTCATTTGTATTTCAATAAATTTCAAATAAAAATGGAACCTAAATAAATCCTCTAATGAGCCTTTCCAGAAGCTGACTGGTTTGGAAAAGTTCAACCACAAACCAAGAGGAAGGAAGAGTATGAAGAAGCGGGGATGGTCCGTGGGTTTTTTTTCCCCCATGATGTTAAGTCACTGCAGCTGAGAAAGTGTCTTTGCCAATGACGTCTGTCCCCCCTGCCTCTGCAAACCATTCTTGTATAGGGTAGAATTCAGAATCCTTGAAGAGGTCACCATTTGTATTCATGGCAAATCCATTTCCTCCAACCCACTCCACTCCAGATAAATGTTAAGCAAATATTTAAAGGATATTGGCTTGAAAGGCAGCCAGCATGTCTGTGTGCCAGGGTGCCCTCTGTTCCCAGCCACAGGGGTCCACCTTTCCTGATTCCAGCAAGGCCTGCCATGGGCTAGCTCAAGGGCAGACAGCAGAATGAGCCTGCAGGAAGGGCTTGAGAGCTAAGACAAACCCCCTAACTCTCCCAGCTTCACCACGTGACAGTATCCTTAGACAGTGTCCTTCAGAGCTCCAGTGGAAAGGGTGCCCCTTTGCAGGACTGATATGAAGGCTAAGCACTGCCACATACTTCGTGTGTCATTTCTCTGAAACAGTCTTCATAGGTGACTAGGGGGCAGAAAAACTGCCACAATGTAGTCAGCAATGGGCATCAGGGTAAGGACAATACAGTAAAATGCAGAAATGGAGACAAGACCCCTCCCCCAGACCCAGACCCAGCTCAAAGAGAGGAACCTGCAGCCCTTCCTGCCCACCAAGTATGCTCTGTCAGAGGTCTGTGAGAGATCAGCCAACTCATGGAAGTCAAGTGTGTTATTAATGCTTTGTTCAAGGTTACAGCTAAGAGATAGCCAGTCTGAGAGTTTTTTAACCTTAGTGCGTGTGTGTGGTGGGGGGCTAGTGATGGAACCCAGGGCCTTGCATGCGCTAGGCAAATGCTCTATCACTGAGCTACATGCCCACCCTTGTTCTAGGGTTTTCTTATGCTCCTTTGGTGTGAAGGAGGAGCAGGGTTCTAGGACTTGGACCCCGCCAGCAATTCCACTGTTCAGTTATTTTAGTCCCTTTTGCATCTGTCCTTAAATCAATCGAACAGGCAGGAGGAGGGAGCTGGGCCTCAGGCCTGATCTGTGAAGCTGGCATTGTATGGCATTGTGCAGCGTCACAGTCCCTCACCTGTGGCTCTCACATAATCACCCTTCTCCTCACCCCTCGGGTTCCAGCCTGATGGACTCCCCAGGTTACTTCCTCTCACAGCACCTCCTGGCCACTATTTGTACATGAGTTATTGGTTGATTATTTGATGTATGCTGCCAGTGCTAGGCATAAAGTCCTTCTCAGTCAGCAGCTGGAAGAGAGAGGCCTTCTATGGTGCTTGCTGTGTATGAAAATAAGTTGTGATCAGAGCTCAGCCAGGAGTCAGCTCTGTCATCTTAGAAATGTCCTCTCCCCTGCCCAGACACCTCTGCCTCGAGCCTCAGACTGTCAGCTATGGAACACGGGAAGGTAGAATGGGAATATGTTTACTTTCTGGCAACTCCTATGATTTTATCATCTCAATTTTTAAAAATGACAGTTGAAAGCTGGGCATGGTGGCACTCGCCTTTCATCCCAGCACTCTGGAGGCAGAGGTAGGAGGATCACTGTGAGTTCGAGGCCACCCAAGACTACATAGTGAATTCCAGGTCAGCCTGAGCTGCAGTGAAATGCTACCTTGAAAAAACAAAACGAAAAAGACAGTCTAGAGAGATGGCTCAGCTGTTAATGGTACTTGCTTGCAAACCTGTGGACCCAAGTTTGACCCTCCCCAGCACCCACATAAAGCTGAATGCAAGTAGTACATATATCTGTACTTCCAGTGTGCCCACAGCAATAGGAGGCAGAACAAGGAAACCAGGGAAATCCATGTGCCAACTTGTCTGTTGCATGCAATAGCAAAACAAGAGATACCTTGTGTCAAAAGAAGGTAGCTGGGTGTGGTGGCACACACGTTTAACCCCAGCACTTGGGAGACTCAGCTAGAAAGAGAGGACAAATACCTTGAGGTTGTCCTCTAACCTCCACATGTGCCCTCCACACACACACACACACACACACACACACATACACACAAAATTGTGGTGGCACACGCCTTTAATCCCAGGACTCAGTAGGCAGAGGTAGAAGGATCACCATGAGGCCATCCTGAGACTACATAGTGACTTCCAGGTCAGCCTGAGCTAGAGTGAGACCCTACCTCGAAAAATTAAAAAAAAAAAAAAAAATAGGGCTGGAGAGATTGCTCAGCAGTTAAGGCTGTAAAGCCTAATGACCCTGGTTCAATTCCCCAGTATACACATAAAGCCAGATGCACAAAATGGTGCATGTATCTGGAGTTCGTTTGCACCTGCTGGAGGCCCTGGGGAGCCCATTCTGTACCTCCCTCCTCCTATCTCTCTCTCTCTGCTTGCAAATAAGTAAATATTTTTTTTTAATTAGGGATGGAAAGATAGCTAAATGGATAAAGTGCTTGCCACACAAGCATGAGGACCAGAGTTCAGATCCCCAGCACCCATGCAAATGCCAAGTGGGCATGGTGGGCCGCCTGTAATCCTAACACTTGGAAAGCAGAGACAGAAGCAAGCTGGCTAGCTGGACTAAGTGACTTGGTGAGTGGCAAGCCCTGAGTTCAGTGAAAGATCCTGCCTCAGTAAATAAAGTGAAGAGTAACTGAGGAAGACACTGCATGTCAACCTCTGGAGTCTAAAAACATGTACACGCATGTACACACACACACACCCTGCCCCTATGCATATGAACATGCGCACAACACCACACACATGCTGAAAAAAATAAAGTTAAATAACATTCATGAATTCTGGCCAAGTGTGGGAACTGGAATCATTGTGCACGTTCTCTGGGCCTTAGTTTTCCAGCTTAGGCTCAATCCTCCAGGCTCTCCCACCCCCAAACACTGCAATTCTGGTAAGAAGGACTCTGCCCACCCCCTCATCCTTCACTCAAAATTCCACTTGGGTCCCAGTGACAAACAGGAAGTGTGACTGAAGCAGCAGAAACACAGCTTGTCGTTCTGTGGCATGAGTGGTCAGAAGGGGAGCAAAGAGGTTCTGAGTTTGCCAGCTAAAGCCCTAAGTCCAGGGCCCAGGCCGTTGTCCACTATTCTGGCTCTCCCTGGTCACTGTCACCTTATCCGTTCATGAGAGCCACAACATAGAATGGGCAGATCATGCCAGGGGTGGTGGCATGACTTTAATCCCAGCACTTGGAAAGCAGAGGTAGGAAGATCACTGTGAGTTCAAGGCCAGCCTGAGACTACAGATTGTATTCCAGGTCAGACTGGGTTACAGCAAGAACATACCTCAAACACCTTCCTCCCCCCTCCAAAAAATGGGTAGATTAGTAGGTTCAGGGCTGAGGAGATGGCTTAGCAGTTAAAGTGCTTGCCTGCAAAGCCAAAGGACCTAGGTTCGATTCCCCAGGACCCATGTAAGCTAGATGCACAAGGTGGCACATGTGTCTGGAGTTTGTTTGCAGTGGCTAGAGGCCCTGGCATGCCTATTCTCTCTCTCTCTCAAATAAATAATAAATAAATAAATAAATAAAAGTATTAAGATTAGTAGGCTCAGATGTTTCAATGACCAAATCAAAAACAGTGGGATGCAAGGGGTCAGCACTTCTGGGCTCCAGTACAATTGCCCTCTCTGGGTCTGAGTTTCCCCTTGCTCCCTGCTGGCTCAGAGGTTTGATTTCTGCAGGCAGTACAGTATTGTGATGGAGGGTGTCATGTCTTTGACTGTGTCTCAGCCCCAAATCTCTCCCTTATATGGTCCTAGAGCATTTCTTTATCTGTGTGCTGCAATTTCCCCATTTGTAAAACTGGAGCAGTAACCATTTCTACTACCTACTTTTCTATATGATGGGAGGCCTGGCAGTGTCTGCAGAGAGCAAAGAGTACTTAGAAAACATGAATTATTATAGTTTGATTATGTGTTTAATGGGGTTCCTGAATCACTTCCCTTCCCCACCTTGCCCCTCTGTGAAGGGGCGAGCAGAGCTCAGACTGCATCTTTGGCCCTGCAGACAATGCCCCAGCCCCACACCTCTGAGAAAACAAATCTGAGCATCAGGTTGAGCCAAGCCTGCAGGAAAAGGAAACTGGAGGGGGTTGGCAGGAAATCCTATGATGCTGCCCCAAAGCACGAGGATTAGGGGACTGGCTGCGGCCAGGGTTGCATTGCTGGGCACTGGAGAAGGCTGCAGCTGAGGGCTTTGTCCTGGAGAGCAGAGCAATCAAACGATAAAGAAGGTGGGTTCTCACCTTTGTCTCTGTTCCCACCTCTGCCCAGAACCTCACAGTGACAAGAGGAGGCTGTACCCCCATTATCTCGGCTCCCTGAAGAATGGAAAATGGAGGGATGCCTTGTCTGTGGGCAACTCTCACTGGCCTCTGGGTTAAGGGCTACTTCCCTCAACTCTTCAAAAGAAGTATCCAGAACCCTGCTGGGCCTCCACATTCTCACCTGCAGACTTTGAACATGTGGTTACAGATGCTTCCTGGTTTAGGATGTGGTACAAGTGCCACATGCATGCCACAGAAACCATACTTCAAATATTGAATTTTGATCATTTTCCAGGCTAACTCTATAGGTTGTAAGAGACTCTGCCACAATGCTGGGTGGCTGCAGCTCTGCAACCATAAGGTGAAACAACCCACTCTTCAGCACGCCATGCTGCCAAGACAGGAAGTTCTGTGGGTTGGGTGCATTCAATGCATTTTTCACTTAGGATACTTGTCACCTTTCTATGGATCTACCCAATGCAACCCCATTATAAAGCAAAGATCACCTGGGTCTGCTCTGCCAGTGGCTAGGAGAACGAAAGTTGGTGCTGTGGGGGCTCTCACCGTGTGATCTATTGGTTCCTCTCTACTGTCCACCGAAATACCAGTCTCCTGAGTACAGAGGAAGCACTGTAATAGGACATAAAGTAGTATGCAAATGAGTGGTAGGACCAAGTTCTGCTCACAGGGCCACCCTTTTTAGTTGCAGCCAGTCCAAATAAGACTTGTGCATCACTACCCTGCTGGAACCAGGCACCTGAGCACTGTTCTTCCTGCCCCTAGCCCACCTCACCCAGCAACAAAAGTACAATATCTGCCAGCTCCAAAGAGTGTGGCCATTTCCTCTCAGTACAGCCTGAGGAGCTGGGCCAGGACTAAACATAGATGGCCTGAGGAAAGCCATTTTGAACTCAATATAAATAGTTGCCTGTAAAAGAAAGAAGGAAACAGACAGTCCTGAGACCAGGCACATTTTCCCCATTCTTGCCCTCAACCTGCTCTTGAAGTCACTCAGTTGTGAAGCTGTGTTGCCATGCTTTGTTGAAGCAACATCTTCATCATCATAAGACAGACCCACTGCTCTCTGGGGGCACTGGACAGGTATAAAGCACCGTCATGAAAATCCACTAAAATCTCGAATAGTCCTAATGATAATTCTTTTATTTCTGTGTGTGTGTGTGTGCGCATGCGCGCACACACACACACACACACACACACACATACACACATGTGGTAGCCAGAGATTGACACTGGGTGTCTTCCACAATCAGGTGTTTTTCCACCTTATTTCTTGAATATTTATTTATTTATTTATTTACTTATTTATTTATGAGAGAGAATATGGAAGCTGGGCGTGGTGGTGCACACCTTTAATACCAACACTTGGGAGGCAGAGGTAGGAGGATCGCCATGAGTTCAAGGCCACCCTGAGACTACATAGTGAATTTCAGTTCAGCCTAAGCTAGAGAGAGACCCTACCTCAAAAAAAAGAAGAGGCGGAGAGAGAGAATATGAATATGCCAGGGCCTCTTGTCACTACAAAGGAACTCCAGAAGCATGTGCCACTTTGTGCATCTGGCTTTACATGGGTGCTGAAGAATTGAACCTTGATACTTGCAGGCTTTGCAAGTAAGTACCTTTAACTGCTTGCTGAGCCATCTCTCCAGCCCACCACCTTATTTTTTATTTTTTATTTTTTTGAGACAGGGCTCTCACTGAACCCAGGACTCACCGGTTTAGCCTCCCAGTAAATTCCAGGGATCCTCCTGTCTCCACCTCCCCAACACGGTGATTGCAGGCACATGCCACCATGCTCAGTTTTTATGAAGGCTCTGGAGATCTGAACTCGGGTCCACAAGCTTGTGTGGTAAGTGCTTTACCCATGAAGCCATCTCCCCAACCCTAATGATGTTTTTTAACTTTATATTGTAAGTTTCATTCCGTGTTTCTTTTCCTGAAAATAAGCCAAGACCTCAGCTCAGAGATGGGCAATTTGACTCCCTAATTAGAAACCGCCACTCTCCTCTCTTTGCCCTGGCCATCTTGAGAGAAAACAACTGTCAATTTAACAGCCAGCCTACTACCCTTATGCCAGGAACACTCCATGGAAATCCTTCACAACTATGAAAAGATTTAGTTGATTGTCCTGGCTAGTAAAGACGTCAGACAGGGAGGTTTGAAGTCGTTTGTACCAGACCTTTTGCTATCATAAGCCTCCTTGTAAACTCTAGATAACCCTGTCACCATTTCTGCCTTGGCCAGAGGAGGAGCACTTCCCCTGGTGGTCTAACACACTGTGGTTTGGCACCCCCATATGGGATCATATTACTGACTATAGAATCACACACACACACACACACACACACACACACACACACACACAATTAATAACAGTAAAAGGTTTCAGAACATTCAACAATGAGAAACTAATTCAAAAAAAATCAAATATGTGGGGCTGGGGAGATAGCTCATTGGTTAAAGGTGCTTGCTTGTAAAGCCTGCTGTCCTGCATTTTATTTGCCAGTACCCATGTAAAGCCAGGTGCACAAAGTTGTGCATACATCTGGAATTCATTTGTAGTGGCCAGGAGGCCCTGGCATACCCATACTCACTCTCTCTCTCCTCATGAATAAAATAAAAATATATTTTAAAAAAACATTTCTTAGCTGGATGTGGTGGTGCACGCCTTTAATCCCAGCATTCGGGAGGCAGAGGTGGGAGGATTGCCATGAGTTGCAGGCCACCCTAAGAATACAGAATAAATTCCAGGTCAGCCTGGGCTAGAGCGAGACCCTACCTCGAAAAACCAAAAAAAAAAAAAAAATTCTTTATGATTATTACCAGTAAAGGTTTGGTTACATAAAAAAATTTCTTGTGTGGAGCCGGGCATGGTGGTGCATGCCTTTAATCCCAGCACTCAGGGAGGCAGAGAGAGGATGATCGCCATGAGTTGCAGGCCACCCTGAGAATACAGAGTGAATTCCAGATCAGCCTGGGCTAGAGTGAGACCCTACGTCGAAAACCAAACAACAACATCAAATGTCTTGTGTGGAAAGGAGTTGCCAATGGAAAAAGTTTGAAAGCCCTACCAAGCATAGCAGAGAGGTGTTGGTTAGAATGGAGGATGGTGAGGAGTGCATTGGCTCACTGTCTTCCAGACATGAAGTGGTAGTTGCATTTCTGAACTCACAGAGGCTGTTGTTACCTGTATAATAAATATTGGACACATCAACATGTTGTTGTGGATGATGGGGAAACCCATCCCCCAAATAGAAGAGGGAATAGTTGGAAAGAAGAGGGGTTTCTACCCTTCAACATATTGGCATAGGCAATGACTTTCTGAATATAACCCCAGTAGCTCGGGAAATAAAACCACTAATCAACCATCGGGACCTCATGAAATTACAAAGCTTTTGTACAGCAAAGGACACTGTGAGTAGAGCAGAGGCAACCTACAGAATGGGAGAAAATCTTGGTCAGCTATGCATCTGATAGAGCATTAATATCCAGGCTATACAAAGAACTCAAAAAACTAAATAATAAGAAATCAAACAACCCATTAAGCAATAGGCTATGGAATGAAATAGAGAGTTCTCAAAGGAAGAAATACAGATGGTCTATAAACATCTAAAACAATGTTCTACATTCTTAGCCATCAGGGAAATGCAAATTAAAACTACTTTGAGATTTCATCTCACTCCTGTCAGAATGGCTATCATCAAGAAAACAAATGACAATAAATGCTGGTCAGGATGCAGAAAAAGAGGAACCCTTCTACACTGTTGGTGGGAATGTAGACTGGTACAGCCATTGTGGAAATCATTGTGGGGGTTCCTGAGACAACTAAATATAGATCTCCCATGTGACCCAGCTATATCACTCCTCGGCATATATCCTAAGGACTCGTCTCACTACCTTAGAGATACTTGCACACCCATATTTATTGCTGCTCTATTCACAATAGCTAGGAAATGGAACCAGCCTAGATGCCCCTCAACTGATGAATGGATGATGAAAATGTGGCACATTTATACAATAGTGTTCTAGTCAGTAGTAAAGAAAAATGAAATTATGAAATTTGTAGGGAAATAGATGGATCTGGAAAGGATTATACTAAGTGAGGTAACCCAGCCCAGAAAGCCAAATGCCACATGTTCTCTCTCATATGTGGATCCTAGCTACAAATGTTTAGACTTGTATGTGAGTTGCGGTAAAAATTAGTAGAAGAGGCCAGAAAGCTAGAAAGGGGCTATAAGGGAGAAGGAGAGGGAGAGGGGAGGACTTATATGTAAATAGATAAACAGATTACTGAAGGTGGAATGGCCTAAGTGAGGTCAGGGGAAGAGTAAAGGAAGGAGGGTAAGGGGAAGGCAGGTTAATCAAAACTTAAGACGGTATGAACAAGCCATATGGAAACCTACTTTTTGGACAATGGTGCACCCAGAAGACATAGATTGTAACTAGAAAATTTTCAGTGCCAGTGATGAGATACCTTCTAGTAAGTTGTTGGCCAGGGAGGTCCCTGATGCCCCAAGACATTACAGGCCATTGCCAAGGCTCTTGGTTTCCCACAAGGAATAGATGGTAAGACCCTGTTGCTGAAAACTCCACATCTTGGGCTACAAGGTCACTGAGAAATCAACCTGGAGCTGAGCTGAAAACCTCCTCCCTGTAGACCAGCTGACAGCAAGCTGGAAAAAGCTACACTGTATGCAGCCTATTATGGGAGAGAGAAATCATCACTGAAGATAAACAACAGTGGACACTGCAAGCCTTAAGTCTGATGAACAGGCCAAATGAGCCAGTAGGTGCAACAAAGTGGCATATCTGTTATGGGGGAAAACAACTGCTCAATAATTGGACTGGAGGCCTGCTCCACATGCAGGAATACATGCCTGGTACTGAAACCCTAAGACAGAGGAGGTAATAAGCCCTAGGGGTATAACGTCTGCTGGTGTCTGGCTAAATGTATATATTATGCTCACCAAACTGCCTAGTAAGCACTTGTCTTAATGTTCATACCTATATATTAATGCTACTTTGGCTAAAGAAGCTTCTCTTTTCAGATGGCGTGACCTCAGGGATGACTCAAAAGGCACCATAGTGCTGAGAAGTGACAGAGGAGTGCTCAGCACTGAAACATCTCTATCACACCTTCCAAGGCTCAGGGTCCATTGCAAAAGTGAAAGAAAGAATGTAAGAGCCAAAGGAAGGTGTAGCAGACAGCTTCAGGTTCACTGAGATGAACTTCCAGACCAGGTACAGTTATGGAGGAAGGGATATTATTTATTGAAGCTTACAGATCCAGGGGAAGTTCCATAAAGGCAGGAAAAGCAGCCTGCTTTCTAGGGCCAAGCAGAGAGAGAGAAAGCCAACCAGCCACCACAGCACACAGAGCAAAACTACTGCCAAAAGGTCACACAGCACACTTCAGGAACTCCTGCTAGGCACATTTGCATATCTTTACAATGGACTCTCAAACCATCACCACACCTTAAGACCAGGGCCCCCAGTGACCTTGCCTCTAGCAAGGTGATTGCAGATGCAAACTATAAGTAAAAAAAAAAACACTGAATATATTGGGGGACATATATTCAAACTACCACAGAAGGGTACGACTCCTTACAGTACACTCATCCACACACAAAATGGCCTGGATATCCATGATCTCACAATGCCTGGTACTAGCTTCACAGGACCCTCAAAATAAGAAAAGATGATGGCAAAGCTGGGCATGGTGGTGCACACCTTTAATCCCAGCACTCAGAAGGCAGAGGTAGGAGGATCGCTGTGAGTTCAAGGCCACCCTGAGATTACATAGTAAATTCCAGGTCATCCAGGGCTAGAGTGAAACCCTACCTTGAAAAAACAAAAAGAAAAAGAAAAGATTATAGCTTAGCGGTTACGGTGTTTGCCTGCAAAAGACCTTGGTTCGATTCCCCAGGACCCATATAAGCCAGATGCACAAAGTGGCGCATGCATCTGGAGTTCGTTTGCAGTGGCTGGAGGCCCTGGCGTGGCTCTCTCTGTGTCTGCATGTTTCTCTCAAATAAATAAATGAAAATAAAATTTAAAAGTTTAAGGAGCTGAAGAGATGGCTTAGCAGTTAAGCACTTGCTTGTGAAGCCTAAGGACCCTGGTTTGAGGCTTGATTCCCTGGGACCCACGTAAGCCAGATGCACAAGGTGGTACATGCATCTGGAGTTCATTTACAGTGGCTGGAGGCCCTGGTGCACCCATTCTCTCTCTCTCTCTACCTCTTTCTCTGTCACTTTCAAATAAATAAATAAAAATAAACAAAAAAAATTTTTAAAGAATAATTAAAAGTAGCTATCATCAGAAAAAGAGGGGTTTCAGGAGGCTAAGGGAGGGTAGTCAAAGAAGGGTGTTGGGAGGGATTATGTAAATTTTTAATAAAATAAAAATAAAATCATATATATATATTTTAATTATTTATTTCATTTATTTGAGAGAAAGAAAGAAATAGAGAGAATGGGCACACCAGGGCCTCCAGCCGCTGTAAACGAACTCCAGACACATGTGCCACCTTGTGTACCTGGCTTACGTGGGTCCTGGGGAATCAAACCTGGGTCCTTTGGCTTCACAGACAAATGCCTTAACCGCTAAGCCATCTCTCCAGACCTTTTATTTTTTTTTAAAGAAGCCCTGGTGTAGCAAAGGAGCTTCTGTGATTGGCACTACTAAGCAAGGTCATGATTGATCTAAAACACAAGCTTCAATAGCTGTGATGGGTGCTAAGATGCAAAACTGTGATTGGCTCAAACAACTGACTGTCACTGGTCCGAAAAAGTGTGGGAGGAAACTGGGCGATGCCTCCCTTAGGTTGCAGCATTAGGCCCAATGAAAGGCTTTTCAAGTCTTTTCAGTCCGTAGTGCTTGCTAAACCCAGTAACACAAAGAAAGAAGCAGGCAATGCTATGAAGGTAGCAATGCAGTCAGTTGCTTGACAGCTGAAGAAGCAAAGGGAGTAGGTAGCAGTGGTCTCAGCATGCATGCGTGGCTGCAGAGAGGCCCAACTCTGGAGAAGCCTAGCTTCTGAGTGGCCAGACTTCCGAGCAGTCCTACTTCTAAGCAGTTGCCAGCCTGAATGGCCCAGCTCCCACGTGGCACCCAGCCTCCAAATAACTTGTCTTTCTAAATACCCTGTCTCACCAGTGGCTCTGGGTCTCAACTCACAAACATAGTGCCCTAAAAGGCAGGCACCCCAATAGTGTGCTCACACAGGGGCCAAGTTGTAGATGCAGCTGAACAGTTTTAGACCAGCTAGGGCAGAAAGAAGGGAAGCAGATGTCGAGAGAGAGAAACAACAAATGAGTGTCTTGACTTAAGAAGGAAAAGGGCCGGGCACATTGTGGTGCATGCCTTTATTCCCAGCACTCCGGAGGCAGAGGTAGGAGGACTGCAGTGTGTCCGAGGCCAGCCTGAGACTACATAGTGAATTCCAGGTCAGCCTGAGCTACAGTGAGACCCTACCTCGAAAAATCAAAAAAGAAGAAGAAGAAGAAGTAGGAGGAGGAGGAGAAGAGGAGGAGGAGGAAGAAGAAAGGGGGACCGGAGAGATGGCTCAGTGGTTAAGGCACTTGCCTGCAAAACCTAATGACCTGGTTCAATTCCCCAGTACCCACATAAAGCCAGATGCACAGTGGTACAAGCATCTGGAGTTCCTTTGCAATGGCTAGAGGCCTTGGTGTACCCATTCTCTCTCTCTCTCTCTCTCTCTCTCTTACAAATAAATGAAATAAAATATTTTTTAAAAGGCTGGGCGTGGTGACGCATGCTTTTGATCCCAGCACTTGGGAGGCAAAGCTAAGAGAGGTCACAGTGAGTTTGAGGCCAGCCTGAGACTACATAGTGAATTCCAAGTCAACCTAGGTTAAAGCAAGACCCTAAAAATATATATACATATATATATTTTAAAAAAACAGAAGGATAAAGGAACCCTGGGGAGATGGCCCACTGGATAAAGTGCTTGCTATGCCAAGTGTGAGGACTGGAGATTGGACCCCCAGCACGACTGCCCACCTGTAATCCCAGTGCTTGGGAAGCAGAGACATCAAGCTCTGGGTTCAAGTGAGCGACCACGCCTCAGTAAATAAAGGAGAAAATGATGGAGGAAGACACCTGACATTAACCTCTGGCTTACACACACACACACACACACACACACACACACACACACACACGCATACTACATAACATACTGTATCAATTACCCACTCATTGCTGGGACAAAAACACCTGAGAAATAGCGTATGGAAGGAAAGGGTTTATTTCTGGCTTGCAATTTCAAGGGGAAGTTTCATCATGGTGGGGAAAACACAACAGGAGCAAACAGGACGGCATCACATCTCCAGAACATCAGGGAGGAAGTAGAGAGGGTGGTGAACTCAGTGTAGCAAGAATCCAAAGCCCACCTCCAGGCACACACCTCTCCAGCAAGGCTCCACCTCCCAAAGGCTCCATCAGAGGCAGAAATGAAGTATGAGTCTTCATCATAATGGCTGAGGCCATGGGGGACTTTTTTTTTTTTTTTTTTTTTTTGAGAGAGATAGAGAGAGAAGGAGAGGAAGACAGACAGTGAAGGGGGGCGCCAGCAGCCTCTCAGCTGCTGTGAACTAACACCAGATATGTGCACCCTCTTGTGGGCAAGTGTGGCATTGCGCTCTTGCGTCATTTTGCATCTGACTAAACGTGGGACCTAGAGATTGGAACCAGTACTCTTACGCTTAGCAGGCAGGCACCTTAACCGCTAAGCCATCTCTCCAGCCCCATGGGGAACATTTTACATTCAAACTACCACATACACATATTTCCAGTTTTTAAAAATAAAGGGATAAAAGGCTGCCACAAGCCAGAAAAAGAGAACTGAGTTTTAAGAGAGTTGTTAAGTCTCCCTGGCCACGGGTTACACAGGTTGAGAGCTGTGACACTGGCCTCCATCAAGGGCTGTAACACCAGAGAGTGGGTGCTACTTAATGCTTCTTCCAACTGCTGTCCCCAAACATGGAAAGAACTGAAACCAGCCAAAGACTTGTCTTTGAAGAGTTCCTTCTTGACCACCCATGATTTCTTTCTGGGTAGAGTAAAAGAACCCTTGGCCAGTTGATTGGTAACAATTAGGTATAAAAACATTTTACAGCTGATGGGAGCCCTAGAGGGTCAATTCTCATGAAGAACGGAGGTTCAAGGGGAAAAAATGGGCATCTTATCTCATGGCAAGATAAGGTGAGAACCTTGAAAGTCTTCTTGCCCTCCTATCATTGAATCAACTGATCAACTGAAGGCCTACTGCGTGCAGCTCAGCACTACATTAAGCACTGGGGGATTCAGTGGTGAAGCAAACTGACAATGATTCTGTTCTCAGGGCACTCACGTAGTAGCTGGCAAATGTATTCGTCAGCTTTCTATCACAATAGCTGAGCTAATCAACTTATGAAGAAAAAAAAGGGACTAGGGCAATGCCTTGGCAGGTAAAAGTGTCTGCCACACAAGCATGAAGGCCTGAGTTTGATCCCCAGCACCTAAACAAAAAACTGGGTGTGAGTCAGGCGTGGTGGCGCACACCTTTAATCCCAGCATTCAGGAGGGAGAGGTGGGAGGATCACCTTGAGTTCAAGGCCACCCTGAGACTACATAGTGAATTCCTGGTCAGCCTGAGCTAGAATGAGACCCTACCTCAAAAAACAAGAAAGAAAGAAGAGAAGAAAGAAAGAACGAAAGAACAAAAGAAAGAAAGAAAGAAAGAAAGAAAGAAAGAAAGAAAGAAAGAAAGAAAGAGAAGAAAGAGAACGAAGAGAGAGAAGAAAGAGGGAGAGAGAGAGAGGGAGGGAGGGAGGGAGGGAGGGAGGGAGGGAGGAAGGAAGGAAGGAAGGAAGGAAGGAAGGAAGGAAGGAAGGAAGGAAGGAAAAAGGAGATGCTGGAGTTCATTGGTCAGCTAGTCTGACTGAAAACAGCAGTAGTTCCAGTTTACTGAGAGACTTTATCTCAAGGAAACACACAAATGACATTCTCCTCTGGCCTCTATACATGTACACACGGGGCATGCATGCATCTATACACATATACACACCACAACTACTGAAAAGAAACTTTTGCTCAATTTTAGAGTTTTCAGTCCCTAGTTGGTTGGCCCTGTTGCTTTTGGACTTGTGACAAGGCAGCACTTCATGTGAGAGAAGAACGCTGCTTACCTCACAGCCAGGAAGCAAAATAGAGGAAAAGAAACCAAGCATGGTAGACATGCCCATAATCCCACTACTTGAGAGATGGAGTCAGGAGAAGCAGGAGTTCAAGGACAACCTTGGCTACATAAGGAGTTTAAGGCCAGCTTGGGCTTCAAGAGACTGCTTTAAAGAGAGAGAGAGAGAGAGAGAGAGAGAGAGAGAGAGGGAGATGGTTCAGATGGTTCATCGGTTAAAGACCCTTGTTTAGAAAGCCTGATGACCAGGGTTCTATTCCCCAGAACCCATGTCAAGCCAGATATACAAAGTGGCACATGTGACTGGAGTTTGTTTGCAGTGGCGCTAAGCCCTGGTGCACCCATAACCCATTCTTATTCTCTCTCTCTTCTTGCAACTAACTAAATAAAATATGTTAAAACATGTATTTAGTTAGTTAGTTACTTATTAGTTGCAAGAAGAGAGAAAAAAATGAGCATGTCAGGGCTTCCAGCCACTGCAAACAAACTTCAGATGCACGTGCCACTTTGTGCATGTGGCTTTACACGGGTACTGGAGAATCAAACCCAGGTCATTAGGCTTTTCACACAAGCACCTTATCTGCTGAGCCTTCTCTCCAGACCAATAAAATATTTTTTTAAAAAAAAGAAGAGTAAGGGGCTGGGGTTCCATCATCCCCTTCAAGGGCACACCCCTGATGATCTGAAGATTTCCCACTAGGCCCCACTTAAACTTTCCACTACCTGCCAATAGCACCACACTGAGAATGAAGCCTTTAATACACGAATTTGGGGCGACACCTAAGATCCAACCTAAAGCAGTAAATAAGTGAATAAATGAATCAACTCCAAGTGTCAAAAAGAAGTATAGAGCAAATAAAATATTTTTGTTTGTTTGAGATATGATCTCCTGTAGCCCAGGCTGGTCTTCAACTTGCTGTAAAGCTGAGATTGAACTAAACTCCTAATCCTCCTGTCTCCACTGGGATTACAGGCGTACACCACGTCAAATAAAAGATCTCGACATGTGAGAAAATGGCTTAGGGTGACAGGCTGGTTTTGGTGCCAGCCTGTCTTTGGGATAGATTGCCCAAGCTGGAAGCTAGAGTTGATTTGCACTGGTATACATGAGCCAACTGCTCTTTTTTTTTTTTTTTTTTTTTTTTTTCTTTCTTTTTCGAGGTAGGGTCTCCCTTTTGCCCAGGCTGACTTGGAATTCACTATGGAGTCTCAAGGTGGCCTCAAACTCACGGCGGTCCTCCTTCCTCTGCCTCTCGAGTGCTGGAATTCAAGGTGTGTGCCACCATGCCCAGCCCAATGGCTCATTTTTTAAAACCTTTTAATTAGCACATAGTAATTGTATATATTCATGAGGCACAGTATATTTTGGCCCAAGTACACAATGTGTAATGATTCAATTGTTAAATTTTCCTGAATTTGACCAGCCAGCTGTTAAACACAGCTATTATTTAAAAGTCCACTTAGATAAATTTACACTTTAATGAGTCACATTAAGAACAAAGCTAATAAAAACTCATTGCTTCCCTCATCACTGCATTACCATTTTATCCTTTTGGGGTTACTTTTATTAATCACACCTAGGCAGAGTGGAAAATATCACCCAGCAGTGTGCAGCTACACATCTTTCCCCATTTCCTCAAGTAGCAACTGGTAATGGGCTGGGTGGAAATAGTGACACTATGGAAACTGGTAGACACCACATGTCAAGGCTTTGTGTTTAGAAGAATTGGTCACTAAACATCTGTTAGGACAACAGTGCCTGCAGTTCTTCTGTGTCTGTGGGAGGTCCCATTATCTCAATGGGAGAGGAAGGATTGCTGAACAAAGGGCACCATGTCCCCAATCACGTGAGTATCTAGGATAGTGAAGCATATCTGTCTGACCTGGCTTACAAAAAGGGAGGGGGGGCTCTCTTCAATAGTATTTTTTATTTAATTAATTTATTTATTTATTTGAGAGAGAGAAAGAGGCAGAGAGAGAGAGAGAGGGAATAAGTGCACCATGGCATGCAGCCTCTGCAGTCAAACTCCAGATGCATGTGCCCCCTTGTGCATCTGGCTTACGTGGTCCTGGAGAATCAAACCGGGGTCCTCTAGCTTTGCAGGCAAATGCCTTAACCACTAAGCCATCTCTCCAGCCCTCTTCAATAGTATGTATCAAAGGTATGTCAGAGAGGGACTCCCTGACTTGCTTCCTTCATGTGTATCTGTGTGTGTGGGCACGTGAGGGTATATGTGAGGGTGGACATGTGTGCATGTGGAGGTCACAGGAAAACCTTGGCTGTCATTCTTCAGGCATCCTCCACCTTTTTTTTGAGACAGTCTCTCATTGGACTGCAGCTCACCAATTAGGATACACTGGCTGGCCAGGGAGCCCTGAGATTCACCCGTCTCTGCCCTCCCCAGTTTGTTTCTGTTTCTGTTTTGTTTTGTTTTTGTTGTTGTTTTTTTGTTTTGTTTTGTTTTAACATGGATTCTGGGGCTCAAACTCAGGTCCTTGACAAGCACTTTACCAATTGAGCTACCAAGTCAGCTCTCCTCTCTCTCTCTCCCTCCCTCTCTCTCTCTCTCTGTAAATTAAATCCTGTGTTTATTCCAAAATGTATGCTTAGCAATAATCATTAAAATGTTTGCAGCACAAAATAAAATAAATAAAGATCCTGCTGGACGTGATGGTGCATGCTTTTAATCCCAGAACTTGAGAGGCAGAGCTAGGAGGATCACTGTGAGTTCCAGGCCAGCCTGGGACTACAGAGAGAGTTCCAAAACAGTCTGGGCTAGAAAAAAAAAAAAAAAAAGTCCTATGTTTAGAGACTGGGTATGGAGCTTAATGATAGAGTGCTTTCATACTAAGTTCAATCCCCAACACCAAAAAATATATATTCTATTTTCACATGCCATACAGAGATAAAAATTTAAAGGAGCCTCACATAGACTCTGTGTAAAGTTGTATTGCTGCTTCTGAACTCCTCTGAGTTTGCATACTTGGGTTTCCTTCCTTGGAGGGTGGAACTGGAGAGTGATAACAGTAGAATGCAGTAGACATTTTTTGTGCCACCAATCACAGTAGTGACACTTGCCAGCACCACTCTTGGCACTGTCTCTGAAGTCCATACCAAACCCTTTCATACACGGGGACACTGAGTTCACTGACTTACCAAAGGCCTGGATGTCCTGCCTCCAAGTCCCCTGCGAGACCTGATCCCTTCTTCAGGTGCTGCCCTATGACCCTCCCTAGGACTGCAGCGCTCTGTGGCACCAATCCATCTGCCTGGAATGCAGGCAGGGACCCAGGCCCAGGCCAGTTAGTGGCCTTGCATCCTAAGGAAATTATCCAAAGGCAGAAAGACCAGTTACTGTAGAAAACCCTGTATATGTCACCCAGCCTGGACTGATTATGGCTAGATGGCTATTTCAGGGTCCTGGGAGCAACCAAAATCTTTCCAGGACATGCGTTTTCTGCCTGGGAGGGCTGGAAGTTCCCTCTGCCGCTTACATACATGAGCTCTGAGCTCATTTTCTGGAGTCATTCGATGTTTTGACCCAATGTGCTGAGCACCTCCATGGCGAATGTTCGTACTGGTCACAGATGGAGTACGACTTAGTCAATCCGGTTTGTACTTGGAAATGTTAATTCTCTTCTATGGCCATACCACCCTAAACACAGCCATCTCATCTGATCTCAGAAGCTAAGCAGGGTCAAGCCTAGTTAGTACTTGCATGGGAGAAATGTGAATTCTTTTTTGTATGGTGCTTGCTGGCAGAAAAGCAGAGTGTGTGGGCTGGAGAGATGGCTTAGCGGTTAAACGCTTGCCTATGAAGCCTAAGGACCCTGGTTCGAGGCTTGATTCCCCAGTACTCATGTAAGCCAGATGCACAAGGTAACGCATGCATCTGGAGTTCATTTGCAGCGCCTGGAGGCCCTGATGCGCCCATTCTCTCTCTCTCTTTCTCTCTCTCTCTCTTTCTCTCTCTCTCTTTCTTTCTCTCTCTCAAATAAATAAAAATAAACAAAAAATAAATTTAAAAAAAGCAGAGTGTGTGCTACACGAGACTATCATCTAGAGACTGCCATCAGCAAACCCACACTGGTACCTGCCTCGCAGAGCCCAGGCCCCCTCAAAAGAGGCCCTGCCCCTGATTTTAGAAGTATCTTGGCTTTCCTCACACATGCTGGGCAAGTTCCTTCTGAGGACAGCTGGCCTACCCGTTGAAGACTTCCTGGAGCAGGAAGAAGGCAGTTGCTCCTCTGGGTATTGCCAAATCCAATGTCACCCCTCTGGGCAGCTGGCCTCATGTCCCGGGTTGGCTGCTGCCTCTGGGTTCCTCTCTGCCCTCCAGCTACCAGCATTCTCTGCAGCTGCAGGGATAATAGAACATCTTGGTTCTCACTGTTAGCTCCTCAGCCTTGTCCCTCAGCGTGAAGGTCAGATCTTTACAGAAGGAAGCCATCTCTGGCCATCTCGGACAGAACAGACCCCCATCTCACACTTCCTGTACTTCTCCGTAGGAGCTTTTAACCACCGCCCCACAAGCTTAAACTCAAGCTTCCACTCATTTGTTCACTGCTACATCTCAGGTGTTTGGGTTAGCACAGTCAAGGATTGATGGTGAATAATGCACGACTTCAGGCAGATGAATCTTCTAGAAACTGGTTTTTTTAAAAAAAAAAAAAAAAAAAAAAAAAGGAGCTGAGCATGGTGGTGCACGTCTTTAATCCCAGCACTTGGGAGGCAGAAGTAGGAGGATCGCCATGAGTTCAAGGCCACCCTGAGAATACATAGTTAATTCCAGGTCAGCCTGGGTCAGAGTGAGACCCTACCTCGAAAAAAAATCAGAAAAAAAAAAAAGAGCAGAAAACTTGGGATCTCTCTGGGAACAACAACCACTTCCTCCTTGTGAGTTTTGCTCTGAGAATTCACTTCCTGGGGTTTTGGACTTCTTTCCCCTTTTTGTTTAGCTGGAGGTGTTGCTCAAGAGAAGTTTGATCAATTTGTGTCCTGTGTTATTTTGCTGGCCGGGAAACTGAGGCTCACAAGGCATCACAGCTGGCAGGACCAGAACTAGATGAAGTGTGCCTGACACACTTTAAGCCCAGAACCCTTACCAGTGACCCACTCTGAAGGAGAGCCAGGTCCAACGCATTAAAGGCCAAGCTGCAGAGAAGAAACTCACAGTCTGCAATGGAAGGAAACCTTGCTAAGAACCAGTCTTAGAGCTGGGAACGTGACTCAGTGGGTAAAGTGTTGGCCTAGCATGCAAAAAACCCTGAGTTCAAACCACAGCACCACATAAATGGGACGGGGAGCACACTTGTCATCCGAGAGCACAGGAGGTTAAGGCAGGAGGATCAGAAGTTCAAGGTCATCCTTGGGTACATAGTGAATTCAAGAATAGCATGGAAAAAAAAATTGAAAAAAAAAAAAAAAAATAGCATGGGCTGGGCTGGAGAGATGGCTTAGTGGTTAAGGCGCCTGCCAGCTAAGCCTAAGAACGCTGGTTTGATTTTTCAGGTCCCACGTTTAGCCAGAGGCAAAGTGACACAAGGGCGCAATGTCGCACTTGCCCATTCACAGCAGCTGAAAGGCTGCTGGTGCGCCCATTCTCTATCTGTCTCGCTCTCTCCCTCTCAAAAAACAAAAATAGCCTGGGCTGCCAGGCGTGGTGGCACACGCCTTTAATCCCAGCACTCAGGAGGCAGAGGTAGGAGGATTGCCATGAGTTCAAGGCCACCTGAGACTACATAGTGAATTCCAAGTCAGCCTGAGCTAGAGTGAGCCCTATCTCAAAAAACCAAAAGAACTAGTGCAGGGCATGGTGGTATACACCTTTTTAAATTTTTTTTTTTTGGTTTTTCCAGGTAGGGTCTCACTTTAGCTCAGACTGACCTGGAATTCACTATGTAGTCTCAGGGTGGCCCTTGAACTCATGGCAATCCTCCTACCTCTGCCTCCCGAGTGCTGGGATTAAAGGCGTGCACTACCACGCCTGGCTTAAAATTTTTTTAAATATTTTAATTCATTAATTAATTTATTTATTTGCAAGTAGAGAGACATAGAAGATTGACAGACAGAGAGGATAGAGATACGAAGGCCTCCAGCCACTGCAAACAAACTCCAGATGTATGTGCCACTTTGTGTCTCTGGCTTTATGTGGGTACTGGGGAATCAAACTCTGGTTGTTAGGCTTTGCAGGCAAGTGCCTTAATTAACTGCTGAGCCATCTCTCCAGCCCTATTTTTTATTTTTATTTTTTATTTTTTACTTTTTTTGTTGTTTTTTGTTTTTCGAGGTAGGGTCTCACTCTAGTCCAGGCTGACCTGGAATTCACTACGTAGTCTCAGGGTGGCCTTGAACTCACTCTGATCCTCCTACCTCTGCCTCTCGAGTGCTGGGATAAAAGGCGTGCGCCACCACGCCCGGCTTATTTTTTAATTTTTATTGTTTACTATAGACAGAGAGAGAGGGTGGGGAGAGAATGGGTGTGCCAGTACCTCTAGCCACTGCATACAAACTCCAAACACATGTGCCACCATGTCCATCTGGCTTAAGTGGGTAGGTACTAGGGAACTGAACCTGGGTCCTTAGGCTTTGAAGGCAAGTGCCTTAACCGCTAAGCCATCTTTTCAACCTCTGTGCACTCTTTTAATCCCAGCACTTGGAAGGCCGAGAGTAAGAGGATCACTGTAAATTTGAGGCCAGTCTGAGACTACATAGTGAATTCCAGGTCAGCCTGGGCTACAGTGAAACCCTGCCTCAAAAAAATAAACAAAACAAAACAACAAACAATCAGGGCGTGGTGGCGCAGGCCTTTAATCCCAGCACCTGGGAGGCAGAGGTGGGAGGATCACCATGAGTTCAAGGCCACCCTGAGACTACATAGTGAATTCCAGGTCAGCCTGGGCTAGAGTAAGGCCCTACCTCAAAAAAACAAAAAACAAAACAAACAAACAAAAAAAAGCCCAACAACAAATAAAAAAAGAACTAGTCGAAATACTTTGCTCCTCTCTCCCCAGTCCCTTCCAGAAAGAGATCTCTCTCTCTCTCTCTCTCTCTCTCTCTCTCTCTCTCTCTCTCTCTCTCTCTCTCCCCAGGCAGTAGCCCTCTCTCCCATGGCCCCCAAAACCCCAGAGAAGGTTACCACAGCTCACTCCAACACCCCTTCTTGGAGCTGGGACACAAGGTGTAGCTTTCATATGCCTTAGTTATACCCCTTCATTCTTGGCCTACACCTGAGCAGTCTCAGCCCAACCTCAGTTTCCCCGTGTACATCTGGGAATGTTGTGAAGTCTAAGTGACACAATTAAATTATCTCGCTCTTCATACGGCCAACCAGTGTAAAGAATTCAAGGTGCAGCCATTCTGTGACTCACTTTCTGCTTATCTGATCTCATCATCTACCCTCAGTCAGCTGAGCCATTCCGGGACCCCTTTTTTCTCTCCCCAGCCTTGCAGTGCCACTTAGCCCTCTGGATCACACCTTCCCCGAAGCCCTCTCTTCCCTTGGCTTCCTTGTTTTGTCCACACCTCTGCTGTCCATCAGTCACATCTACCAGTTGCACATGGCTTTGGGGAGGAAAAACAGAAGTACAAGTCACCACCAAAGTCCTCTGTGAAGGTTCCCAGGAGGACAGACCTGCCAGCACAAGACATTGTATCTGTACCCACTGCTTTAGGAGACCTGGTTAGGCAATGGCAATTAGCATAAAAATTGTGGGGGGGTCTAGAAAACTCCCAGGGCTCTCTGGATCTTACATCATGAAGCTCTGTGCTCTCCACACTAAGGCTGGCATGCTGAGTGAATCAGCTCTGCCCAGAAACCTAGACAATCTATTTTTACTTCCTCTTTTCAGATCTGGAAGGGCTCTCAGAAATGCTTCAAAGGGCAAGTTTGATAAACAATGACCCCTCTGTCTACAATCCATGGACGACATCTCCATCCCTCTTTGACTTCCCAAATACCTCCAGCCAGCCTCCTCTGGGCAACAGTCCCAGCAGCCAACCTTTGGTACAGGCAGAGAGCACAGGTGCCTACCCTAGGTCTGATAGACATCAAAGATGCAGGCAGTTGTCTTGAGAAGCTACACCAGCCACCAGAGTGTGTCGACTAAAGAGCTCTGTGGTCAGTCACATGAAGAGTATATTGTGTGCCTCCATCAGCTTATAGTTAGAAATAACATATGGCAGACATGTCCCTAGGGCAGTATTCCGAGGATGCCTAGGGTGCTGGGACAGAGGGAGTACCTAACCCACCAGGGACAGGATAAAGAGACTGACTTCAGAGAGGGCAATGACTAAACTGAGTCTTGAATAAGTAGAAGTCTGTTGGGGGAATTGGGAAGGAAGTGAGGGAGCATTCCAAGCAGGAGAAACGGGGTGGACGGTGGTAGCTGCAGTAGCTGGAACAGAGGTTCTGAGATGACCAAGTCAAGGGGAAATTCAGAGTGCAACTTGAACAGAACACTGGACATTATGCAACAGGACCATGCCCCTTTATCCCAAGGTGAGGAGACACGGAAAGATCAAACACCCCAACAGCTTGGTATCTGGCCAGACAACTCTGGCTGCAGTGACAGAATGCGCTAGAGGACAGGCTGGAGCAGGGACTGGCGAGGAGGTAATAGCAGGGGAAGGTGTACCTGAGCCAGTGGGAGCAGTGGGGCTGGGACTAAAAAGACTGCTTAGAGAATTGGTAGAGATGTAGGAGTGACCAGACCAGACCACAGATTAGATGGTTGGGGGGGGGGGCATGTGTTAACGGTATGTTCTCCAGCCCCTGGCACTACTGTGAATTAGTGAAACCTTTAAGAAGCAGGGCTTGGAAGTCACTGGGGGAATACCCTTAAAGGAGATATTAGGATCCCAGCCTCTTCCTTCTTGTTCCTGTCTTTGCTTCCTGGCCACCATGAGCCTCTTCTGCTATGTGCTCCTGTTGTGAAGTATTTTTGCCAGCACAGGCCCAAAGCAACATAAATTGAAACCTCTGAAACAATAAGCCCACATAAACCTTTCCTCTTCTTCAGTTGATCACCTCGGTTACTTTGTCACAGTAATGGAAAGTGGACTAACATAGGTGGAAGAACAGGGGATGACTCCCAAATAGAGGGGCCTAAGCACAGACAGTCACCTGTTTACAAGGATTCCCTCCACCTTTCTGCAACCTTTTCCACATTTTTCTTTTACCCTGGATGTGACGTATTAAAAGACCTACAGAAATAGAACCAAAAGTGATCGTAAATGGTGAATAGACAGAGGAGGGTGCACACAGTACCCGTGATCCATCGCGAGGCATCTGGTGGGGGTCATCTGGACATGAACCCCAGAACAAGTACTGCAAAGAAAAGCGCTCTGAACTTACAGTGGAACTCGTAGTTGGTAAGGTCACGGAGTTAAGATCTGTGATTGGTATGTATGATGGAAACAAAACAATTCCTATAACCTTGAAGATGCCTCAAATTCCACTTGAGAAGGATATCATTGCTGAGATCATAAAAGAATGACTTCAAGTACGTGCGCATGTTGGGGGCACACTACACCAGGCTGATAGGCATTGTACAAGTACTTGGAGACTCTGTACATTGATTGTCAAACAAATCAAGCATCAGAACTGAAATGGAGAGTTTGAACTGATGTCTACAGATGAGTTCAGCGATGAACTACTGCACAGTGAGAGTCTGATACCATCTGCCTCGCTAAAGAAATACTGTGTGCCTGAGGAAGCTGAGTGACTAGAGCCTCCAGGAAATATTCTGGAAGAGGACTTGGGTGATATGGAGTCCAGTGAGGAGGAGGAAGAGGAAAATAAGCAGGTGGAAGGAATGCTGTCATCTGATTACCACCAGAGAAGCTACCAGGACTTGGACAAGCCCCAGAACTACGCTACTGAAGGACCCAGTCATTCTCTTAAAAGGCAGTTTTGTCACCCAAAAGCAGCCTTCTCCCTGAGAAAAGTATAGGATCAAGAGTAGCCCACCAGGCGTGATGGCACATGCCTTTAATCCCAGCACTCAGGAGGCAGAGGTAGGAGGATTGCCATGAGTTTGAGGGTACTCTGAGACTACATAGTGAATTCCAGGTCAGCCTAAGCTAGAGTGAAACCCTACCTCAGAAAACCAAAAAAAAAAAAAAAAAAAAAAAAGTAGGATCCCAAGACCTTATATAGATGTCTCTCTAAAGCCCCATTCATCACTGTAGTTGCTCAGGGCTTGTTGTCCACATGAGGGTATCTGCTCAGGTAGAAGGATTGAGATCTGCTCTCCAGACAGCTACAAAAATAGCTTAATTTTTTTAAAAAAAAAAATCTATGCCAGGAGTGGTGGTACACACCTTTAATCCCAACAATCAGGAGGCACAGGTAGGAGTTCGAGGCCACCCTGAGCTAGACTGAGACCCTACCTCAAAAAAACAAACAAACAACAACAAAAATCTAGGCCAGGCATGGTGGCACACACCTTTAGTCCCAGTACTTGGGAGGCAAAGGTAGGAGAATCTTTTTGAGTTTGAGGCCAGCCTGAGACTACATAGTGAAATAGTGAATTCCAGTTCAGCTTGGGCTAGAGCAAAACCCTTCAAAAAAAAAAAGGGAGGGCTGGAGAGATGGCTTAGCGGTTAAGCGCTTGCCTGTGAAGCCTAAGGACCCCGGTTCGAGGCTTGATTCTCCAGGACCCACGTAAGCCAGATGCACAAGGTGGCGCACGCATCTGGAGTTCGTTTGTAGTGGCTGGAGGCCCTGGCGTGCCTGTTCTCTCTCTCTCTACCTGCCTATTTCTGTACCTCTCTCTGGAATTCACTCACAGCAGCTGAAAGGATGCTGGTGCGCCCATTATCTATCTGTCTCGCTCTCTCTCTCTCAAAAAAAAAATAGCTTGGGCTGCCAGGTGTGGTGGCGCACGCCTTTAATCCCAGCACTCAGGAGGCAGAGGTAGGAGGATCGCCATGAGTTCGAGGCCACCCTGAGACTACATAGTGAATTCCAGGTCAGCCTGAGCTAGAGTGAGACCCTACCTGGAAAAAAAAAAAAAAGGGGGATGCTGGAGGGATAGCTTAGAAGTTAAGGCATTTGCCTGCAAAGCCAAAGGACTCAGGTTCGAATCCCTAGGACCCGCGTAAGCCAGATGCACAAGGGGGTGCATGCATCTGGAGTTTATTTACAGTGGCTGGAGGCCCTGGTGCACCCATTCTCTCTATCTGTCTGTCTGTCTGTCTGTCTCTCTCTCTCTCTCCCTCTCTCTCTTTCTCAAAAAATAAATAAAAATAAAAACTTAAAAAAAAAAAACAACAAACAAACAAAGAAAAGAGCAGACAGCTTGATGACAAGTTGAGGTTTCAGTGATCCATGATCAGCCAGTCTGAAAATATTAAATGGAAAATTGCAAAAATAAACAATTCACAGGTTTTCAGTTGTGAGTGGTGTGATGAACTCTCATGCCTTCACCCCACTGTGAATAGTTCAGAGCAGGAACCATCCCTTTGCCCTGTACATAAGGGCTGCCTGCCCTTAGTCCCTAAGTAGCCACAGGACAAAAACATGGCATATATGGAGCTCCCTACATTCCAGAAATCCACTGAGAGATATCTTGAAATGTATTCTTGACAAACATGGGGCTACCATATTAGCAACATATATGGCCAATTAGATTATTATTTCCAAGTATTTTTTCCATAAAAATAAGCAATGGATAAATCTGCACCTAGTTGACCTTTGTTGACATATACGCATGTATTTGGTGTGTGTGATGCGTGGTGTATTCAGCTATGTGTGCAGATGCACATGCCCCGTGCATGTGCATAGGGAGGCCAGTGGAGAATGTGGGGTCTCTCCCTCAACCCAGAGAAGCTCTCCATCAGTGAGACCCAGCAATTCTCTGGTCTCTGCCCCTCAAGCCCTGGGGTTATAGATATGTGTGGCCATGCCCAGCTTTCTTTAAAAAAAAAAATTATTATTTTATTTTATTTATTTATTTGAGAGAGAGAAAATGAGAGAGGGAATGGCATGCTGGGGTCTCTTGCCACTGCAAACAAATTACAGATGCATGAGTCACTTTGTATCTGGCTATTTGTGAGTACTGGGGAACTGGACTTGGGATGGTGAGCTTTTCAAGCAAGTACTTTTCACCACTGAGCCATCCTCCCTAGCCCCATGGGTACTGGGTACTGAGGAGCTGAACTTGGCAGTCTTGGACCCATGAGGCCCTTATGCTTAAGTGGCAAGCACTCTTAACCACTAAGCCATCTCCCTAGCCTCTAGTTGATTTTTGACTTAGTCATATGACTGGCTGGGACTAATGGAAAATGAGTGGAAATGACAATGTTCCAGTACAAAGTGACTTAAGAATGAGAAACAAAAATACAGCTCAACAGATATGCATGAGGTTGTTTGTTATGCAACATGACTGCACCAAAAGCTAACTGATACACACGGTAGTCATGAAATGAGAAGTCCAAGTTGTGAAGACCACACAGGCCATGATAAGGCGGTGTGAGCAATGAGGAATCAACAGAGAATGCGGTCATTGATGACTTTTCCCATTTTGATTCACTCATGGCCAGTCTCAGCCGTGGAGGCATCTGTCCTTAATTAGAAGTCACCCTCCCTGTTGCCTCCTGTTCCTCTCCACCCATGGTCCCTTCCCTCTCTTGGATCATTTCTTCCCATAAACCTACACTTTCTGACCTTTGCCATTCTACAAATACCTGTTTCATCCCATCTCTCTACAGCTCCTTATAGTTCATCTCTCTCCTGACCTCAAGTAAACTTATTTAAAAACTAAAACCCACTGGCTTAAGAAAATATAAACAAGGGCTGGAGAGATGGTTCCATGGTTAAAGGTACTTACTTGCAAAGCCTGATAGCCAGACACAGACTGGTGCATACATCTGGAGTTCATTTGCAGTAGCAAGAGGCCCTAGCATGCCCACATTTCTCTCTCTTTCTCAAATAAATAAATAAATAAATAAATAAATAAATAAATAAATAAATAAAAATTTAAAGAATATAGGAGCTGGGGAGATGACTTAGTAGTTAAGGCATTTGCCTGCAAAGCCAAAGAATCTTGGTTCAACTCTCCAAGACCCATGTAAGCCAGATGCACAAGGGGGCGTATGCATTTGGAGTTCATTTGCAGTGGCTTGAGGCCCTGGAGCACCCATTCTCTTTCTCTCTCTCTCAAATAAATAAATAAAATATATTTTTTTAAAAAAGAATATAAATAGGCTGGGCATGGTGGCACATACCTTTAATCCCAGCACTTAGGAGGCAGAGGTAGGAGGATCAGTGTGAGTTCAAGGTCACCCTGAGACTACAGAGTGGGCTCCAGGTCAGCTTGGACTAGAGTAAGAACCTACCCCAAAAAACAAAAACAAAAACAAAAGGAAGGGAGGGAGGGAGGGAGGGAGGGAGGGAGGGAGGGAGGGAGGGAGGGAGGGAAAGGAAAGGAATATAAACAAGGCTGGAAATGGTTTTGTGGGTAAAGTTCTTGCTGTATAAGCACAAAGACCTGAGTTTGGATCCCAGCACCACATAAAGGCTGGGTGTGGTGGTGCACAACTGTAATCCCAGGCCTCAGCAGGCAGAGACAAGTGGCTCCACAGGGCAAACTGAACAGCTAGACTAGCTGAATCAGTGAGCTCTGAGTTCAGTAAGAGACCCTGTCTCAATAAATGTGAAACAGTGATAGACAGAGACACTAGTTTTTGACATTTGGCTTCCACATGCATATATACATGTACACACACATGTGCACACACATATATATACATACCACACATACAAAAAATAAAATAATTAAATTATATTTTTAAAAAGATATAGCTTAAGCCAGGCATGGTGGCGCACGTCTTTAATCCCAGCACTTGGGAGGCAGAGGTAGGGGGATCACCATGAGTTTGAGGCCACCCTGAGAAGACTACATAGTTAATTCCAGGTCAGCCTGGACCAGAGTGAAACCCCATCTCAAAAAAAAAAAAAAAAAAAAAAAAAAAAAAAAAAAAAAGATATAGCTGAGCTTGGTGGCACACACCTTTAATCCCATCAATCAGGAGGCAGAGGTAGGAGGATCACTGTGAGGCCAAACTGGACTACAGAGTGAGCTCCAGGCCAGCCTGAGCTAGAGTGAGACCCTACCTTGAAAAAAAGCCCCCCCCCATATATATGACCATTTAAACAGACATAGAGCAAGCAATGACGTGGATTGAAAAAGTTTCCCCACAATGAAACATTTAAAGGAGCTTGCTTGCAAAGCCTCCTGCTCTGGGTTAACGTCATCAACCACCTATATAAAGCTTGATGCAAAATCTGGCACTAGTGGTCTGCAATTTGTTTGCAACCATGAGAGACACTGCAAGTCCATATACAAACATGAGCGGATAAAAATAAATAAATAAATAAATAAATAAATAAATAAATAAATAAATAAATAAATGGGTTTTTTTGTTTTTTTGTTTGTTTGTTTGTTTGTTTGGTTGGTTGGTTGGTTGGTTGGTTTTGGTTTTGGTTTTTCAAGATAAGGCCTCACTCTAGCCCAGGCTGACCTGGAATTCACTCTGTAGTCTCAGAGTGGCCTCCAACTCAAGGCTATCCACCTACCTCTGCTTCCCAAATGCTGGGATTAAAGGCATGCACCACCATACCCAGCTCATGTTTGTGTTTTTAAAAGAATAGCTCAGGACCAGATGGATCACTGCTGAATTCTACCAAACTTTTTTGAAAGATTTTATTTTTATTATTTATTTATTTGAGACAGAGAGAGGGAAAGAGAGAGGGGCCTCTAGCCACTGAAAACGAACTCCAGACACATGCACCCCCTTGTGCATCTGGCTTACATGGGACCTGGAGAATTGAACTGGGGTCCTTAGGCTTTGCAGACATGCGCCTTAACTGCTAAGCCATCTCTCCAGCCCAGAATTCGACCAAACTTTTAAGGAAACTCTAATACTAATACTTCTCAAACTGTTCCTCAAAATAGAGAAGGAAGGAGCACTAGCAAACTCATTCTATGAACCAGTATGGCCCAGATACCAAAACCAGATAAAGACAACAACAAAAAGAAAAACTGTAGACCAATTTCCTGGATGAACATGGACACAAAAGTTCTCAAAAAAAAAAAACAACAACAAAAAAAACTTGAGAACCAAAATCAAGAAAACATTAAGGGTTGGAGAGATGGCTTAGTGGCAAAGGCGCTTGCCTGCAAAGCCAAAGGACCCAGGTTTGATTCCCCAGGATCCACATAATCCAGATGCACAAGCAAGCATGTGGAGCTCATTTATAGTGGCTGAAGGCCCTGGTGCACGCATTCTCTCCCTCCCCACCAATAAATAAATAAATAAATAATAAAATATTTTTTTTAAAGAAAACATTAAGGGGCTGGGAAGATGGCTCAGTAGTTAAAGGCATTTACTTATAAAGCCTGCTTGCTGGGGTTCAATTATCTAGCCACCCAGGTAAGCCAGAAGCAAAGTGGTGCAAGTATCTGGTGTTTGTTTGCAGCTGCAAAAGACCCTTATACACACATACACACTTGCAAATAAATGAATAATATTTAAAAACATTAAGAAGATCATACATCATGACCCAGTTCGTTTCATCACAGAGTTAATTTATACATCATATAAACAGACTTAAGGACAGAAATCACTTGATCATCTTGAAAGATAGGTAGGGTCTCACTCCGGCCCAGGCTGACCTGGAATTCACTATGTAGTCTCAGGGTGGCCTCGAACTCATGGCAATCCTCCTACCTCTGCCTCCCAAGTGCTGGGATTAAAAGCATGCATCACCACGCCTGGCTAGAAAGATCTTTTGTGCTAACTCTTTTGTGGCTAACTCAATATTGTGATGATGACTATATTCTCAAAAGTAATCTACAGCTAGGTGTGGTGGTGCACACCTTAATCTCAGCACTCAGGAGGCAGAGGTAGGAGGATCACCATGAGTTCGAGGCCACCCTGAGACTACAAAGTGAATTCCAGGTCAGCCTGAGCTAGAGTGAGACCCTACCTCGAAAAACCAAAAAAAAAAAAAAAAAAAGTAATCTACACATTCAGTGCAATTCCCATCAAAATTTCAATGACATTCACCACAGAACTAGAAAAAAAATTTCAGATTCATATGAAAACACAAAAGATCACAGATAACCAAAGCAATGCTAAGCAGAAAGAGTACTGCCAGAGGTGTCACTGTACCTGACCTCAAACTATACTACACAGGATTGAGGGATAAAGACAGGATGCTACAAGCACAAAAATGGACATGTAGTTGAGTGTGGTGGTGCACACCTTTAATCCCAGCACTCGGGAGGCAGAAGTAGGAAGATTGCCATGAATTCAAGGCCACCCTGAAACTGCATAGTTAATTCCAGGTCAGCCTGGGCCAGAGCCTACCTCATAAAACCAAAAAGAAAAAAGAAAAGAAAGAGAGAGAGAAAGAAAGAAAGAAAACAAATGACTAAAAAACTGGAGCTGGAGAGATGGCTTAGAGGTCATAGTGTGTATCAGCCAGCTTCAGGTTCGCTGAGATGAACTTCCAGACCAGGCACAGTTATGGAGGAAGGGATATTATTTATTGAAGCTTACAGATCCAGGGGAAGTTCCATAATGGCAGAAGAAGCTGGCCTGCTCTCACAGGACCAGGCAAGAGAGAGAAAAGCCACGCCAAAAGGCACACAGCACACTTCAGGAACTCCTGCTAGGCACACTTTGCATATCTTTACAATGGAATCTCAAACCCATCATCACACCTTAATGTCCAGTGACATTGCCTCTAGCAAGGTGGCTACAGACGCAAACTATAAACTAATAAAACACTGAATATATTGGGGGCCATATATTCAAACTACCACATAGTGTTTGCCTGCAAAGCCAAAGAACCCCAGTTTGATTCCCCAGGACCCACAAAAGCCAGATGAACAAGGGGGTGCATGCCTCTGGAGTTCGTTTACAGTGGCTGAAGGCTCTGGCATGCCCATTCTCTCTCTTCCTCTCTCTCTCTCTGTGCCTCTTTTTCTCTCTCAAGTAAATAAATAAATAAATGATTTTTTTAAATGCCTGTGAAGATGTGGGAAAGAGCTTAGTCACTGTTGTTCACTGTTGATATGAGTGTAAACTGGTACAGCCAGTATGGAAATCAGTGTGGGGATATCTTATAAAACTACAATTAGAACTACCACATGCCCCAACTATACCACTCCTGGGCATATACCCAAGGACTCCATATTCTATAACAGAGAGACCTGCACATCCATGTTGATTGCTGCTCTATTCATAATAGCTAGGAAATAGAATCAGCCTAGATGTCCATCAACTGATGACTGGATTAAAAAATGTGGTACATATGCATGATAGAGCTTTATTTAACTGTACAGAAAAATGAAATTATGAAATTTGCAAGAAGATGGAGGGAACTGGAAATATTACATTACTAGCTGGGTGTGGTAGTACATGCCCGTAATTGCAGCAGTCAGGGGGCAGAAGTAAGAGAATCACTGAGTTTGAGGCCAGTCTGGGACTACAGAGTGAATTCCAGGTCAGCCTGGGCTAGAATGAGACCCTATCTCAAAACAACAAAAAACAAGACAGAACAAAAATTATGACATTAAGTGAGGTAACCCAGACTCAGATAAATCAACCACATGCTTTCTGTCATATACAAATCCTAGCTTATAATTTTTATATTTGTGCATTTATGTGGGAATAGGTGCAGATATAGGTCATAGAGCTAGAAAGGGAACCATATGAGGAGAAAGGGGTTTTCAGGAAAGAGTGGGGAGGATAATAGAACACACGTGACATGAAAGTGGGAAGGGAAATACTGGGGGCAGAGAGGCCCTTGTGGGGAAGTGAGATGTGGGACAGGAGCCAAAGAGGCACAACCAAGACAAGATAGACATGAATATGCCATAAGGAAACATGTTACAGTGTGTGATGACTTAAAAAATAAAATACAAAAACAAGTGGCTTAGGCCAGTTGTGGTGGCACATCTTGAGAGATGGAGAGAAGAGGCTCAGAGGTTCCAGGTCATCCTGAACTACACAGTGAGTCTGAAGCTAGTCTAAGCTGCATGGGCTATACAGGGAAATCTTTTCTCAAAAAAAAAAAAAAAAAAAAAAAAAAAGTTTTCTTGGGTTTCTTAGGCTGGAGAGATGGCTCAGCTGTTATAGGAACTTTCTTGCAAAGCCTGCTGGCCAGGATTCCCCAGTACCTAAGTAAAGCCAGATGCACAAAGGGGCAGCTATATCTGGATTTTGTATGCAGTTACAGGAGGCTCTGGTGCAGCCATTCTCTCTCTCTCTCTCTCTCTCTCTCTCTCTCTCTCACACACACACACACACACACACACACACAAGTAAATAAATAAACAAAATTATTTAAAAGGTTTCTTCCCATCTCACCTATTAGCAACCTAGCTTGCCTGCCCTTCACCATGCAAACTGCTCTTAGGGTATTTTGGTAATCATCTAATTATTCAATTCAACACCCAATCCTATCCCCCCCCCCCAGACTGTTCTGCACCATTTAGCATGGAACTCAATTCATTATCCTCTCCCCACTCCGAACATTCCTCTTTTCTATTCTCTCAGCTACTGTCTCCATCACTCATCCAGTGACGTGGGACAGAAAGCCACCAGAAGATAATGAAATCAGTTCTGGACTTGCTGAGATTGCAATGTCTTGAGACTTCCAAGAACTACCCAGATGTCAGTAAAATACGTGGACTGGAAAACCAAAGGCAAAGATAAGCTGAATGCGATAGAAATCATATTTAAAGCCAGGAACATTCCTGAAATTTCTCAATTTATAGAATACAAGTACCAAATCTGAAAATCCCAGCTGATAATAGAGAACTCTCCTGAGCCCAGAAATTCCTATACTTAAGAAGGCATAGTGGCTCATGCCTATCACCCCAGTACTTGAGAGATTGAGGTGGGAGAATTGCTATGAGTTTGAGGACAGTCTGGGACACATAGTAAATTCCAAGTTAGTCTGGACTAGAGACCTTACCAAGGAAGGAAGGAAGGAAAGAAAGAGGGCTGGAGAGATGACTCAGCAGTTAAAAGCACTTGCTGGCAAAGCCTGATGGCCCTGGGTTTGATTCCCCAGTACCCATATAAAGCCAGATGCATGAAGTGGAACATGTGTCTGGAGTTTGTTTGCAGTGGTGAGAGGCCCTGGCATGTGCACACCCCCTCTTTCTCTTCTTGCTTTCAAACAAATAAATAAAACTATTAAAAAAAAAAAAAAAGCCTGGTGTGGTGGCACACACCTTTAATCCCAGCACTCAGGAGGCAGAGGTAGGAGGATCACCGTGAGTTCAAGGCCACCTGAGACTACATAGTTAATTCCAGGACAGCCTGGATCAGAGTGAGACCCTACCTCAAAAAAACAAAAAAACAAACAAACAAACAACAAAAAAAAGCCAGGCATGGTGGTGAATGCCTTTAATCTCAGCACTTGGGAGGCAGAGGAAGGGAGATTGCTGTGAGTTCAAGGCCATCCTCAGACTACATAGTGAATTCCAGGTCATTCTGGGCTAGAGTGAGACTCTATTTCAAAAAAAAAAAAAAAAGAAAGAAAGAAAGAAAGAAAGAAAGAAAAAGAAAGAAAGAAAGAAAGAGAGAAAGAAAGAAAGAGAAGAAAGAAGAGAAAGAAGAGAAAGAAGAAGAGAAAGAGAGAGAGAAGAGAAAAGAAAAGAAAAGAAAAGAAAAGAAAAGAAAAGAAAAGAAAAGAAAAGAAAAGAAAAGAAAAGAAGGGGGGCTGGAGAGATGGCTTAGCCATTAAAGCACTTGCAAGCAAAGCTAAAGAACCCAGGTTCAATTCCCCATTACCCACATAAAAACAGATGTACAAGGTGGTGCATGTGTCTGAGTTCATTTGCAGTGGCTAGAGGCCCTGACCTGCCCATTCTCTATCTGCCTCTTTCCCTCTCTCAAATAAGTAAATAAATAAAATATTAAAAAAAAAAAAGAATACCTTTGCAAGACCCTCAAAATAGAAGAGAAAGATGATGTCATCAAATTAGGAGAGAGACTAATGGAGAGAGGGAGGGGATATGATGGAGACCGGAATTCTAAAGTGGAATGGGGGAGGGGAGGGAAATATCAGGTGGGGTTTTTTTGGTATGTAAGATTAAAAGTCAATAAAAATAAAATAAAATAAAATAAAAAGAAAGGAAGGAAGGAAGGAGGGATGGAGGGAGAAAAGGGAGAGAAAGAGAAAGAAGAAATCTTCACACTTAAGATCACAAGTCAGCCACCTTATGGATCATGGCCCACAGCAGCCTGCACATCACCATCTTATTTTATTATATTTTGCCCCTGCTCATGATCTTGTCTACAACAAAAAATAAAATTCGATAATAAAAAAGAGAGGACAAAAAAAAAAAGAGATACCACCAACCACTAAGAAAATAGAAATGATTATCAACACCCAACATTGTCAAGTATATAGAACAACCCTGATTCTCATATCCTTCTGTGGGAATATAATATGGTGCCTCCAGCTACTTCATCCTACCCAAAGGAAATGTTTTCAAAAGGTTACAACAAGAATGTTCACATAATACCCACACTGGGGGTAACTAAAATGTTCATTAACAAGAGAAGAAGTAAACAAATGGTGGTATAACCATGAAGTAGAACATGACTTAATAATAGCAAAGGTCAAATTACTCCTATGCACAATGTAATTGAATCTCAAACATTATGTTGAGTGAAATAGACCAGACATGAAAGAGTGCATACAGTATGACTCTACATACATCTGTATGCAAGCAACTCTGATTTTTTTTAGATTTTTTTTTTTTTTTAATTTTGAGACAGAGAGAAATGGGCATAGCGAGAGAGCATGAAAGTGCCAGGGTTTTCAGCCACTGTGAGCGGACTCCAGATGTATGCGCCCCCTTGTGCACATTTGCAACACTGTGGGCTTGTATCACTGTGCCTCTGGCTATATGGGACCTGGAAATTTGGATATGAGTTCTCAGGCTTAGCAGGCAAGCGCCTTAACCACTAAGCTCTCTCTCCAGCCCAGCAAATCTGATTTAAGCTCAATGAATCACCAAATAAAGATGTGAAGGTAGGAAGGGAACTATTTGTCAAGAAAAAAAAAAAGGTGTAGCTGGGCATGATGGCACACGCCTTTACTTCCAGCACTTGGGAGGCAGAGGTAGGATGATCACTGGTGAGTTAGAGGCCACCCTGAGACTGCACAGTGAATTCCAGGTCAGCCTGAGCTAGAGTGACACCCTTTTGGAAAAAAAAAAAAAAAAAAAAGAAAGAAAGAAAGAAAGAAAGAAAGAAAGAAAGAAAGAAAGAAAGAAAGAAAAAAAGACCAGCATGGTGGCACATGCCTTTAATCCCAGCACTCGGGAGGCAGGGGTAGGAGGATCACTACAAATTCAAGGCCACCCTGAGACTACATAGTTAATTCCAGGTCAGCCTGGGCCAGAATGAGACCCTACCTCGAAAAATAGGATAATAGGGGATGAAATACATTATATACAGTATGAAACTGTCAAAAAGGACATTTAAAAAGTGGATGCACAGGAGTGAGAAGGAAAATTAATTGTAAATGAGAATTTTTATGGTGATGCAAATATTTTATATCTCATTTTGGGTAGTGATTACACAAGTGCTTGCCTTGAATCCCAGCACGCCAGCCTAGGAATACAGAATGAGTTCTAGATCAGTCTGGACTATAGTGAGACCCTGCCTCACTGGAGGGGGGCGCTCAGAAAATTTCCCTAACAAAAGTTCATAGCCTGGGCTGGAGAGATGGCTTAGCGGTTAAGGCGCCTGCCTGCTAAGCCTAAGAACCTGGTTCCAATCTCCAGGTCCCACGTTTAGCCAGTGCAAAGTGACGCAAGGGCGCAATGCAGCACTTGCCCACAAGGGGCGCACACATCTGGATTCCGTTCACAGCAGCTGAGAGACTGCTGGCGTGCCCATCTCTATCTGTCTCTCCCTCTCACTCTCTGTCTCTCTCTGTCTCTCTCTAAAAAAATAAATAAATAAATAAATAAATAAATAAATAAATAAATAAATAAAAATTATCTTAAAAAAAAAAGTTCATAGCCTGAGTCATTCCATGCCACTCCACAGAAACTGACCAGTATGGATACCAGGATTCTTTAACCCCAAAATCTTCAAAAATCATTCATTGAACCAAATGCTTAAGATTTGTGGGTTTTTGTTGTTGTTTTTTTTTGTTTTGTTTTGAGGTAGGGTCTCACTCTAGCTCAGACTGACCCAGAATTCACTCTGTAGTCTCAGGGTGGCCTTGAACTCTCGGCAATCCTCCTACCTCTGCCTCCCGAGTGCTGGGAGTAAAGGCGTTTGCCATCATGCCCAGCTAGATTTGTGGGTTTTAGTGTATAGAAATTACATTTTAAACATTGGAAAATAATTGGGTGTGGTGGCATGCCTTTACTCCCAGCACTGGGGAAGCAGAGGTAGGATCACTATGAGTTTGAGGCCAGCCTGAGACTACAGAGTGAATTCCGGGTCACCCTGGGCTAGAGTGAGACCATACCTCAAAAAAAAAAAAAAAAAAGACTGATTGAGAGGGAGAGGTGATATGATGTAGACTGGAGTTGCTAAGGGAGAAAGGGGGGGTGGGGAATTACCATGGTTTATTGTCTATAATTATGGAAGTTTTCAATAAAAATAAATAAATAATTTTTGAAAACCCCTTCTAAACAGAAAGTTCAAGGCATAAAGCACATTAATTTCGAACTAAATAATATTTCACCATAACTGCATGGGTTTAGATGCCAGTCCCTTCCCAATGCAGCCTCTGAGCAAAAACAGAATGGGAGGAGCACGGGTCTCATCCAAACAATGCATTCAAATTCCAGCTGAGATTTAATCACTGAGTGCCCAAGAGCCAGGACTGGGTCTCTGAACTTTCATTTCCTCCACCATAAAATGGGCCAGGGTACTTTCTAACCTATCCTGTTAGGTCGTGGAACCTTAGTTTGCACTAAGTCCCACCAAAGCCAGAAGTGCCCACAGAATGAGACTCAGGGGCTCCGGAAGAACCGCGTCAGAGAGCTGATGCTACGAGCTGGGAAAATGGCTGCTCAGGGTCACCATGGGCAGGCCAATGCCACCCCCAGCCTATGACTCAGGAGAGGTTTCTTCCTAAGTAAGGTTCAGCCACTTAGGATACCTGATCCTCACTGCTTTTCACACCTTGGAGATTCCCAACATAGAGACAAAGCAGAACTCAGCTGGGGGAGGTGCCACAAGCCTGATTTTCACACGTCCCTAATCTATCCCACTGTGTGGCCTGCGCTGGGTGGGAGGCCTGGGCCTTCTGAATTAGGAAATCCTGGGACTGGTCGTTACTTGTAACAAAAATAACCTGTTACTTGTAACGGAGTACAATAGTTGAACCTGCATCCTGCCACCATGTGGGAGGAGAGGCATATGCTCCCAGAAATAGAAATAACTGAGAAGAAGGTGTCCACCAAAAAAACAATCAGAGTCCCATACCCCAGACACCCACCTCAGTGTCTGAGAGAAAGGCCTCCAATAGGATTCTGTATTTCTCATTCCAGGACAGTCAACCTGGGAAGGTTCCACGCGGGAAAGAGGCAAGGTCTGGGCTCCACCTAGTTATCTCCTACGTCCACGACACACCTATTTGCCTCCGGGAAAAGATAGGCTAGGCCAGCACGGACTAGCAAAAGAGCAAAAACAGCCTGGGGGCTCAGGCCCTAGGGGAAGGAGAGAGTGGTGCAACCAAGCCACCCTCCCCAGGCCCCTGGTGGAGGGACTAATCTCCACTTGCTCTGCCCTTCCCCACCCCCAGCGCCCTGACAAATTTCCCCCTTTACTGTTTCTTGGATGCTTCTCAAGAGTTTGTGCAATCACACACACACACACACACACACACACACACACACACACACACACAAAAATACCACAATGAAACCCACTACTTTGTATGCTAAAGTAAAATACTCATTTTTCAAAACGGGAGTGGAGGCTTGGGGAGGGCGATAAGAGTGCAATCCATTCTGTTTAGCAGTTTCCCTCCCATTTCTAGACGTGGGGCAGGGTGTCCCTTGCGAGTAGGGAGGAGGTGATGGTTTGACAAGTCAAAGGGACGGTCTAGCCTCCCATCACCCCCACGGAAGCAGCAAAGTTACAGTATCTGAAACTTTCCCCAGGAAGAAGCTCTGCACGTTCTGATCTCTCTCTTTCTCCCCTTTCGGATTCGGGCGCCGATCACTGTCACCCCTATCCCACCTTCCAGCGGCACCCCTTTCTCGTGTCCGGGGAAGAGACGGCCATGCCCCTCGGTCCTGCCCGACGGCTGACAGACCCCCCCCGCCTTTCAACACTTGTCGGTCCTCTCCCATGGTCCCCGCGACATCTCGCCCTCCTGAGCCCTGCCCGAGCGCGTCGGGGGAAAGGGGCGAGCTGGGCGCGCAGCCCCCGCTGGCCCGGGTGTAGAAGGCTGTGGTGACAGAGCCTGGCTTAGGTCTGGGCACGGAGGAAATGACCAGAACAAAAGCAGGCACCGAGGCAGTACAGGGCAGGGCCCGGGCACTGGCTCGCCTCGCTTTCTCCCTGCACGCCGCCTCCTTCCCCACGCTTGGCTCCTGGCTTCGGGGACTTTGCGGTCGCCCCACGGGACCCACCTGATGGGCAGATTCCGGGCTCCGGGGCCAGCGCGGCGGGAGACACTGGGAGCTGGACCGCGCCTCGCCCTCGGCGGCCGGAACCGTGGCGGGGCCGGGCAGGGCTGGGCCGGGCGTGCCGGGCGCGGTGCCGGGCGCGACTCCCTTGCGGCCGCGGGCTCCTAGGCGTCGGGCTGGGGACAGCGGGCGGGCTGAGCGCGCCTCCCGCCCTGCGGGCCGCAGTGTCGGAGCCCAGCGTGTCCCCGCCCCGGACACAGACAGCCAGGGGGCGGCCTCGCGAGTGCAGGAGCGCCAGTGCATGTGCGTCTGGCGGTGGGAGGGGTGCTGTTTGTTTCATCTTCACTCAGGCAGAAAAAAACCTGAAACCAGCAAAAAAAAAAAAAAAAAAAAAAAAAAAAGAAAAATCCCTGGTCAGGGCTGCCAGGCCTCTCTGCCTTCTCCCGCCTGCACGTGGCGGCAGCGGCAGGGGTGACAGAAGAGGGACTTGAGGGTTCCCTGGATCTCTCACTCTGTACTGCATGGAGGAGCCTCGGAGCTCCTGGCGCACAGCCACATGTCTGGGAACCTGACAGGTCTTTCCAGGCAAAAAGAGCTCAGAAAAAGATCGCCACGGCTGCTGGACGGGAGGAAGGGGAAGGGGACCCCAAGCCTTCAGCTGGAGGTGAAGGCCTGCTCACGAAGCGCCTAGCGCCGGGTCTGTCTGTGGTGTCTGTGGTTTCCTCCTCTGACAAGGTTTCGCACAAGCCCCGGAGTCCTCTTCTAGAATTATTCAGAAAAGAACCCAAAATAATTGTTTCAGAGTCTATGCTTCTGTGCCCAGCAACTAAATGAGTTGCTTCTAGTGAACTGAGGTAGGCGCATCTGGCTGCCCTCATTTGGTTTGTCCCATACTGGTAAGGATGGCGACCACCCTTGAGCTCAGATACATCTGTTTTACCGGTGGGTGGGGAAGGGAATCAAAACTTTCTTTTGCTAGAATTATTTGCCTTTGAATATCATTTTCATGGACTAAAAAAATAGATTAGCCGGATGTGGTGGTGCACGCCTTTAATCCCAGTACTCGGGAGGCAGAGGTAGGATGATGACCATGAGTTTGAGGCCACCCTGAGACTACATAGTGATTTCCAGGTCAGCCTGAGCTAGAGTGAGACCCTACCTTGAAAAAGAAAATTAGATTAGCTGGAGCGATGGCTCATCAGCTGAAGGCACTTGCTTGCAAACCCTGACTGCCTAGGTTTGATTCCCTAGTACCCATGTAAAACCAGAAGCTCAAAGCAGTGCATGTATCTGAAATTCATTTACAGTGGCAGTGAAAGGAAGCCTTTGTGTGCCCATACTCTTTTTCCCTCTCCTCTCTCTCTTCCCCTTCTCACTCTCTCCCTCTTTCTCTTTGTCTATCTCAAATAAAGAAAATATTGAAAAAAAATAGCTTTAAATAATGGCCCACACGAAAACTGTACTTTTTTTTTTTTTTTTTTTTTTTTTTTTTTTTTTTTTTTTTTGAGGCAGGGTCTCCCTCTATCCAAGGATGACCTGGAATTCACTATGTAGTCTCAGGGTGGCCTCAAACTCACAGTGATCCTCCTACATCTACCTCCCAAGTGCTGGGATTAAAGGCATGCACCACAACGCTGGACCTGGGAACTGTAGTTGGAGATCATAAAAATGGCACACTGATGGAAAAGGAACCAGAGGGGACTTGAAAACTTGAAGGACACACAGAGCCCATGGTGATGTCACAGAACTTGGGAGAGAGAACCAAGTTTCCTGTTGGGTGAGATGGAGGGAGTAAAGAAGTGGGAGCATAGAATTGTGGGCCTCACACAGCAGCTCAGGAATGAGAGTTCCCAGCAGCCAGCACAATGGCCCTTTGCTGGAGGATCAATCCCTCCTTTATTGTCTTGGGAACGCACTTGTAGTAGCTCATTAACAGTACCACAGTGAAAACAGTGTGCATGGACGTCAGGGACATTATTTCCTACTTCCAGTGATCCCCTTTGAGAAGTGTTCCGATAGCTCCGCCCATAAAACTGGATGAGAAGCGTCTGTTGTTGTTGTTGTTGTTGTTTGAGGCAGGGTCTCTTGTAGCCCAGGTTGGCCTGGAACTTGCTATGCAGCCAAGGCTGGCCTTGAACTCCTGATCCTCCTGCCTCCGCCTTCCAGGTGCTGGGAAATATTTACAGGAAGATATCACTACACCTAACTTGAGAAACTTGTGAGACAACAATGAGAGCCAGGTATGGTGGCGCACCCCCATAATCCTTGCATGTAGGAGTGAGTGCCACATGTTCAAAGCCAGCCTGGTCCATATAGCAAGGGACAATTTCTCAAAGAAAGGGAAAGAGGAAGGAAAAGATGAAAGTACTGGGACTAAAGGCATGCACCACCATCCAGACAGCTCTGACTTTTTTGACTTGTTCTTAACATATCAGCCTGTAAGGCTCAACAATTGCAGCACGTCTAGCCACCTTATAATCTCATTCAAGGAAAAAGTATTATTATTTATTTTATTTTATTTGGTTTTTCGAGGTAGGGTCTCACTCTGGCCCAGGCTGACCTGGAACTCACTATGTAGTCTCAGGGTGGACTCAAACTCATGGTGATCCTCCTACCATTTGCCTCTGGAGTGCTGGGCATGAGCATGAGCCACCACACCCAGCTTATTTCTTGGTTGTTTTTTTTTTTTTTTTTTTTTTTTTTGAGGTCGGTCTCTAGCTGAGCCTTATCTGGAACTGACTCTGTAGTTCCATGCTGACCTTGAATTCACAGCAATCCTTCTACCTCGCCTCTGGAGTGCTGGCATCAAAGGCATGTGCCACCATGCCTGGCAAGAAAATTTCTTTAGATTTAGAGATATTTTCTTATTCTCTAAAGCCTTTGAACAACGTAACTATTTATTTATTTATTTATTTTATTTATTTATTTATTCATTTATTTATTTAAGAAAGAGGGCTGCAGAGATGGCTTAGCAGTTAAGGTGCTTGCCTGCAAAGCCAAAGGATCCCAGATTGACTCCCCAGGACCCATGTAAGCCAAATGAACAAGGGGGTGCAGGCATCTGGAGTTTGTTTGCAGTGGCTGGAGGCCCTGGCGCACCCATTCTCTCCCTCCCTCCCTCTCTCTCTCTCTCTACCTGCCTAGTTCTATCTCTCTCTCAAATAACAAAATAAAAACAAATTTTAAAAAGAAATAAAGAAAAAAAAAAAAGAAAGGCAAAAGAGAGAATGGGTGTGCCAGGGCTGCTAGCCACAGCAAAAGAACACCACACACATGTGCCATTTTCAGCATCTGGCTTTACAAAGGTACTGAAGAATCAACCCCAGGTCCTTATGCATAGACAAGTGCCTTAACCTCTGAGCCATTTCTCCAGTCCCAACAATGTAACTTTATTTTTATTTTTTATTATAATTTATTTATTTACAAGCAGAAGGACCTCTTGTCCCTGAAATGAATGCATGTGCCACTTTGTGGCATATTGGGAAATTGAATCCCTGCCAGCAGGCTTTGTAAATAACTTGAATTGCTGAGCCATCTCTTCAGCTCATTTTTTGATTTTTTTTTTTTTTTTCAGATAGCCTCAAACTCACTATGTAGTGAAAGATGACCTTGAATTTCTGATCCTCCACCTCCCAAGTGCTGGAATTACAGGCATGTGCTATCATGCCCAACTACAACTGCTCTTTTCCTAAGTGTCTTCCCTTACCACCTGTGCTTAAATTTATATTAAAACCTTTTCTTGCTGGGTGTAGTGGTGTGTGCCTTTGATCCCAGCACTCAGGAGGCAGAGGTAGGATTGCTGTGAGTTCTAGACTACAGAGTGAATTCCAGGTCAGCCTGAGCTACAGTGAGACCCTACCTAAAAAAAAAAATCTTTTATTGGCTGGGCATGGTGGTGCACACCTTTAATCCCAGCACTTGAGAGGCAGGAAGATCACTGTGAGTTAGAGGCCACCCTGGAACTACAGAGTGAATTCCAGGTCAGTCTAGATTAGAGTGAGACCCTGCCTTGAAAAAATATTTCTTAATAGCTTCCAACTTTGCTTTGTGATTCAGCCTTACTTGGCCATCAGCTTTGCCTGAGTAGAGGTATCTGAGAACTCAGGGTGCCACTGGCAGCAGACTAAGGGCAAATCTCCTACTGTCTCTGACAGAACCTTGGCCTGTGAAGAAAAAGACTCATTTGTGAGCTTGCTGGAAAGCCCTACCATCTGGAAGGTGGAAATTCTCCTCAAAACAACCATAAATTCAAACCAAATCCCAGTAGAGATTTTGTGGAACTTAATGAGCAACTCATGAAAAAACAAAGGGTCAAGTTCAACCAAGACAGTTTTGAAAACGCAGGAGGAAGGTGGAGTAGTATTCAACCAGCTATCAAGATATACCATGCAGGAGCCAGGCATGGTGGCGCACACACCTTAATCCCAACACTCGGGAGGCAGAGGTGGGAGGATCCCCAAGAGTTCGAGGCCACCCTGAGACTACATAGTTAATTCCAAGTCAGCCTGGACCAGAGTGAGACCCTACCTTGAAAAATCAAAAAAAAAAAAAAAAAAAAAATATACCATGCAGATGGCTAATAAATATCTAAAAATATGCTCTCCATCCTTAGCTGTCATGGAGATGCAAATTCAAACTATTGTAAAATGGAAAAAGCCAGGCATGATGACTCACGCCTTTAATCCCAGCACTCGGGAGGCAGAAATAGGAATATCACCGAGAGTTCGAGGCCACCCTGAGTCAGCCTGGGCCAGAGTAAGACCCTACCTCAAAAACCAAAAACAAACAAACAAACAAAAAGCTATTGTAAGATGGAATCTCACTCCTGTCAGAATGTTTATCATCAAGGAAATAAATGCAGGCTGGAGAGATGGCTTAGCAGTTAAGGTACATGCCTGAGAAGCCTAAGGACCCAAGTTCAGCTCCCCAGAACCTACATAAGCCAGATGCACACGGTGATACATGTGCACAATGTCACATATGCATACAAAGTGGCCCATGCATCTGGAGTTCGGCTGCAGTGACTTGAGGTCCTGACATGCCAATTCTCTTTCTCTCTCCTAAAAATAAAAATAAAATAAATAAAAAGAAAAAAAAAACAAATGACAATAAATTCTGGTGAAGGCATGGAAAAAGAGGAATTCTTCTGAATTGTTGGTGGGAATGTAAACTAGTATAGCTATTGTGGAAATCAGTATGGAGGTTCCTGAGACAGCTAAAAATAGATTTACCATATGACCCAGCTATACTTTCCTTGGCATATACCCCAAGGACTTTGCCTATTACTATAGCGATATTTGTTCATCCATGTTTATTGCTGCTCTATTCACAATAGCTAGAGAATGGAACCAGCCTAGATGCCCAGCAACAGAGGAATGGACAATGAAGATGTGGTACATGTTCACAGCGGGGTTTCATTCAGCTGTACAGAAAAATGAAATTTGCAGAGAAATTCATGGATCTGTAAAGATTATACTAAGTGAGGTAACCTGGCCCCAGAAAGTCAAATGCCACATGTTCTTTCTTCTATGTATGTGATACATGCTCTCTCTCATATGTGGATTCTAGCTTAAAATGTTTAGATTTGTATGTGAGTTGGAGTCAAAGTCAGTCATAAAGGCAGGCACCTAGAAAGGGGCTATGAGGGAGGGAGGAGAGGGGAGGCCTTAAAGGAGGGTGTAGTGGATATGTAAGTAGAGCCGCAGAATACTGGGAGTGGAATGGTCTAAGTGGGATCAGGGGAAGGGATAGAGGAGGGGTGGAAGGAGGGTTAATTAAAATTTCAGATATTATGAGTAAGCCATATGGAAACCCACCTTCTTTGCTAGCTGTCAGGATGCTGAAAAGAGCTCTGCAGCACACAGCCTTGGGAGGAGAAAAGTCATCAACAGTCTTAACCACAGTAGACCTCGCAAGACCCAAATGGTGCAATAGTGGAATGTCTTTATGGGGAAACTGGCTATTGCTGGAGGCCCATCCATGGGAAGGAGAGCCAAAAACCTAGCAAAACCAAATGGTGCAATAGTGGAATGTCTCTGATGGGGGAAACTAACGGAAAAGCTCTTTTCAGATGCCTCCAAAAGTCACCATAGTGCTGAGTGCTGGTATTAATGGCATGGCACCATTGCAAAGGAAGGGTAGGACTGTTTACACTCACATAATGACCTGCCTTATTTTCTTGAGTCAGGGGTCTTAATCAGCATAATACAGGAATTTGGGGTGAGACTCTGAGATTAATAAAGCCTTGTCTTGGCTCTTTTGTCAATAAAAAGTTTAAAACACACACACACCCCAAAAACCAGGTGTGGGGCTTTAATCCCAGTCTAGGCAGTTAATGGAGGCTAGCCTCTTTTCCAGGTGCCTGACTGTGTCACAAAACAATCCACTGACACTAAGTCATTGACCCAAGAGGAAAAGGACTCCAAGACCACAGTGGATTCTTCTCTTCTGTTTTGCAATTAATTTATTTAATTTTTATTTATTTATTTGAATTCTCAGACCATAGAGGTCTTGCATAGAATTAAGAATGATTTTATTTTCAGAAACAGGCAACACTCATAAATGGACCTGGTACTAGATTGTTTTACCCACCTGCTGGCTGCTTAAGACCTGGTACTTTTTTAGAAGGAAAGGGGCTGGAGAGATGGTTTAGTGGATTAAGACATTTGCCCCTCCTCTATGGTTCTTCTGCCTTAAGCCTAAGGACTCTGGTTTGCTTCCTCCAGGTCCCGAGTGCTGGTATAAGCAGGGTCTTGCAATAATACAGGAATTTGGGGTGTCTGAGATTAATAAAGCCTTGTCTTGGCTCTTGGTTGGGCTTTAGCCTAGGAGTTAATGGAATGGCATTGACATTCTTCTCTAATTAATTGATCTGGTAGAATTAAGAATGATTTTATTACAGAGCTTAAGAGAAGGAAAGGGGCTGGAGAGATGGTTTAGTGGTTAAGACACTTGCCTATGAAGCCTAAGGACTCTGGTTTGCTTCTCCAGGTCCCTGAGCCAGATGCACCCATTCTCACTGGCTCTTTCTCCTCTGTCTCTCTGTCTCCTTCTCTCCGTCTCAAGTAAATAAATAAAAATAAATCTTTAAAACAAAAAGAAGGAAAGGCAGAACTCCTTCAAAGCAGGAGGTGGTACTCAGAAGTGGAAAAACTCTCCTAGAGACTGGGATTGGAGTATTTTATGGCAATTTACTGGATTGGGGCTTAGCTGGTCAATCCAGTTCCCATACCAAGAGAGAGGTACTTTATAATCTTATTCATATCTTCTTGACAGGGAAGGGGAATTCCTTTAGTGAAAAAGAGATAAGAAAAAGCCAGATATGATGCAGATGTCATGTGCTCATTCACCTTTTAATCTTTATATCTTTTTTGTTGTTTTTTTGGCTTTTTGAGGTAGGGTCTCACTCTAGTTCAGGCTGACCTGGAATTCATTATGTAGCCTCAGGCTGGCCTCTAATGCATAGCAATCCTCCTACATCTGCCTCCCAAGTGCTGAGATTAAAGGTGTGCACCATCACATCCAGCATAATCTTTAAATCTTTATGTCAGGTTGTGATTTTTTAGTTCTGGAACTTTCCATGTAATATTTCCAATCTGAAGTTGACCATGAGTAATTAAAACCTCATAAAATGAAACCAAGAACACTTGGAGGCTACTGTACAGTGTTGGAGCTGGGATAGGTTATTGCACTAATGGGTCAGAATAAGGAACCTAGAAAGAGATCCACACATTTGGATACTCAATGTGTCAGAAGAGAAACTTCAGATCAGTCGGGGCAAGATTGTACAGAAGTGTTGCTGGCACCTAAGAGAATTAGAAACAGGTGTACAAACAAAAACGAGTATGGATCTGGGCATGGTGGCACACTCCTTTAATCCCAGCACTCTCGGGAGGCAGAGGTAGGAGGATCACCGTGAGTTCGAGGCCACCCTGAGACTACATAGTGAATTCCAGGTCAGCCTGGGCCAGAGTGAGACCCTACCTTGAAAAAAAAAATAATAATACAATATCTCCAGGCTGGAGAGATGGCTTAGTGGTTATAGCACTTGCCTACAAAGCCCAAGAACCTCAGTTCAATTCCCCAGGACCCACATAAGCCAGATGCACAAAGTGGTGCATGCATCTGGAGTTCATTTGCAGTGGCTGTAGGCCCTGGTGTGCCCATTCTCCCTCTCTCCCTCTCTGTCTTTCTCTCCCTCTCTGCATCTCTCTCTCTCTCTCTCAAATAAATAAATAAATAAGAATAAAAATATTTTTAAAAATACAACATCCCTTCATGAACACTAGAGAGATTAGGGATGGAGGGATCATATCTCAATATAATAAGAGCTATATATAACAGATCTAAGGGATATATCATTCTAAATGGGGAATATTTGAAGCATTCTCACTAAGATCTGGAGTAAGGTAGGGGTGTCCATTCTCCCAATTGGTATTTAACACAGTACTTGAAGTCTTAGCTTGAGCTAAGTCTAAAGTCTAGAGAAAGAAATAAAAGGGATGACTTAGCAGTTAAGGTGCTTGCCTGTGAAGCCTAAGGACCCAGATTTGATTCCCCAGATCCCACATAATCCAGATGCACATGGTGGCACATGCATTTTGAGTTCTTTTGCAATGGCTAGAGGTCCTGGCATGCCCATTCTCTCTCCTGCCCCATCTCTCTCCCTCACCAAAATAAATAAATAGGATACAAACTGAAAAGGAAGAAGTCAAATTACCGTCATTTGCAGATGATATGATTCTATACTTAAGTTACTGGAAAGACTCATCCAAAAACCTCCTAGGGCTAATAAACCCCATTTATTTATTCATTTGAGAGAGAGAGAGACACAGAGAGAATGGACACGCCAGGCCTCCAGCCACTGCAAATGAACTCCAGATACATGTGTCACCTTATACATCTGACTTATGTGGGTACTAGGAAATCAAACCTGGGTCCTTAGGCTTTGCAGGCAAGTGCCTTAACTGTTAAGCCATCTCTCCAGCCTCTAGTAATCTCTTTCAGCAAAATGACAGGATATAAAATTAATGCATACACGTCACTAGTCTTCGTATACATCAATGACAGGGAATGAAATCAGGGAAGTATTTCCATTTACAATAGTCACAAAAAATTAAACATCTTGGAATATTCCTAACCAAGGAAGTGAAAGACCTCTACAATGAAAACATTCAAACACACAAGAAAGAAGTTGTGGAATACCCAAAAAAAATTCATGGATAGAAAGAATTAATATTAAAAAAGAATTAATACCATGAAAATGCCCATCTTACCAAAAATAATACAGAGAGTCAATGCAAATTCCAATCAAAATTCCAGTAGCATGCTTCACAGAAATAGAAAAAAATAGTCACAAAATTTATATGGAGGCACAAAGGCCTCAGATAGCCAAAAGTGTCCTCAGCAAAAACACTACTAGTGATGAAAAATACAGTATGCCATCTCCACACCCGATTTCAAAGTCTACCACAAAGAGCTAATCACCTCAGTCATGTTGACACTTAGGATCTTGCCCATTGCAGCAGGGGCAGTGGAAGGAGGAGAACCTCAGCCTCCTGAGTGGTGAGGTTAAGGGTGCACCACCATGCCCCACCAGGGTTTGATTTTTGTCTATCAGAATACTATATAAATAAAGAAATGAGCCAGACGTGGTGGCACATGTCTTTAATCCCAGCACTCGGGAGGCAGAGGTAGGAGAGTTCAAGGCCGCGCTGAGACTACATAGTGAATTTCAAATCAGCCTGGGCCAGAGTGAGACCCTACCTTGAAAACCAAAAAGAAAGAAAGAAAGAAAGAAAGAAAGAAAGAAAGAAAGAAAGAGGGAGGGGAGGGAGGAGGGGGAGGGAGGGAGGAGGGAGGGAAAGAAAGAAAGAAAGAAAGAAAGAAAAAAGAAAGGAAAGAGGAAAGAAAAGAAGGAGGGAGGGAGGGAGGGGGGAAGGGAGGGAGGAGAAAGAAAGAAAGAAAAAGAAAGAAAGAAAGAAAGAAAGAAAGAAAGAAAGAGAGAGAGAAAGAAAGAAAGAAAGAAAAAAGATGTATACATGTAACCATCAGTTTACTACTTATTTATACATTAGGACTATTGGAAGGTTTACATGGATAGTATGCCACAAATTAAACACTGAAGGTACAGTATTAGAGTTATGTATCTAAGGAAAGAATATTGGGATGGTATAAAATCTGAATATGTAAAACTAAAAGTTTTATTGGGCTAGGGAGTTAGCTCAGTGGTTAAAGGCACTTGCTTGCAAAGCCTGATGGCACTTGGGAGGCTGAGGTAGGAGGATTGCCTTGAGTTCGAGGCCAGTCTTGGGCTACAGAGTGAGTTCCAAGTCATTCTGGGCTAGTGTGAATCCTGTCTCAAAATACAAAAAAAAAAAAAAAGAAAAGAAAAGAAAAGAAAAGAAAGAAAGAAAGAAAGAAAGAAAGAAAGAAAGAAAGAAAGAAAGAAAATGTTATTGATGTTGCAATGAATGGAAGATCTTACCTAGCCTCAAATACTCAGGAATTTGTTGGGCAGGGAGATGGGGAATCAACTGAGGTCCTTAGGCTTTGCAGGCAAGCGCCTTAACCACTGAACCATTTCCACAGGCCTAAAATTATTTTTATAAAGAAATTGCAGGCCTAAGAAACCAGGTTCTATCCCCCAGTACCCACATAAGCTAGATGCACAAGGTGGAGCATGTGTCTGGAGTTTATTTGCAGTGGCTGGAAGCCCTGATGAGCCCATTCTTTTTCAGTCTCTCTCTCTCTCTCTCTGCCTACTAATAAATAAAAAGAAAAAAATTTTTTTTTAAAAAAGAGAAATTGCCTTACAGAAATTGCCTAAATCACAGCAGGGTGGGATTCAAAAAGTCCTTGGGTCAGGCCTGGAGAGATGGTTTAGTGGTTAAGCGCTTGCCTGTGAAGCCTAAGGAACCCATTTTGAGGCTCAATTCCCCAGGACCCATGTAAGCCAGATGCACAAAGTGGCTCATGCAGCTGGAGTTCATTTGCAGTGGTTGGAGGTCCTGGCATGCCCATTCTCTCTCTAACTATCTGCCTGTCTGTCGCTTTCAAATAAATAAATAAAAATGTCTGAGCTGGGCGTGGTAGCGTAAGCCTTTAATCCTGGCACTTGGGAGGCAGAGGTAGGAGGATCACAGTGAGTTCGAGGCCAGCCTGAGACTACAGAGAGAATTCCAGGTCAGCCTGGGCTAGAGTGAAACTCTATCTTGAAAACAAAACAACAAAAAAAACCCTTGGGTCAACAACACAACACGGGTGCATGTGGTTATTGAAACAAACCAAAAAACTCAAAGCAGCATCACATGCCTTCCCCCAAACATCCAGCAAATGTAAGGGGATCATATCTCAATATAATAAGAGCTATATATAACAGATCTAAGGGATATATCATTCTAAATGGGGAATATTTGAAGCATTCTCACTAAGATCTGGAGTAAGGTAGGTGTCCATTCTCCCAATTGGTATTTAACACAGTACTTGAAGTCTTAGCTTGAGCTAAGTCTAAAGTCTAGAGAAAGAAATAAAAGGATGACTTAGCAGTTAAGGTGCTTGCCTGTGAAGCCTAAGGACCCAGATTTGATTCCCCAGATCCCACATAATCCAGATGCACATGGTGGCACATGCATTTTGAGTTCTTTTGCAATGGCTAGAGGTCCTGGCATGCCCATTCTCTCTCCTGCCCCATCTCTCTCCCTCACCAAAATAAATAAATAGGATACAAACTGAAAAGGAAGAAGTCAAATTACCGTCATTTGCAGATGATATGATTCTATACTTAAGTTACTGGAAAGACTCATCCAAAAACCTCCTAGGGCTAATAAACCCTATTTATTTATTCATTTGAGAGAGAGAGAGACACAGAGAGAAATGGACACGCCAGGCCTCCAGCCACTGCAAATGAACTCCAGATACATGTGTCACCTTATACATCTGACTTATGTGGGTACTAGGAAATCAAACCTGGGTCCTTAGGCTTTGCAGGCAAGTGCCTTAACTGTTAAGCCATCTCTCCAGCCTCTAGTAATCTCTTTCAGCAAAATGACAGGATATAAAATTAATGCATACACGTCACTAGTCTTCGTATACATCAATGACAGGGAATGAAATCAGGGAAGTATTTCCATTTACAATAGTCACAAAAATTAAACATCTTGGAATATTCCTAACCAAGGAAGTGAAAGACCTCTACAATGAAAACATTCAAACACACAAGAAAGAAGTTGTGGAATACCCAAAAAAAATTCATGGATAGAAAGAATTAATATTAAAAAAGAATTAATACCATGAAAATGCCCATCTTACCAAAAATAATACAGAGAGTCAATGCAAATTCCAATCAAAATTCCAGTAGCATGCTTCACAGAAATAGAAAAAAATAGTCACAAAATTTATATGGAGGCACGAAGGCCTCAGATAGCCAAAAGTGTCCTCAGCAAAAACACTACTAGTGATGAAAAATACAGTATGCCATCTCCACACCCGATTTCAAAGTCTACCACAAAGAGCTAATCACCTCAGTCATGTTGACACTTAGGATCTTGCCCATTGCAGCAGGGGCAGTGGAAGGAGGAGAACCTCAGCCTCCTGAGTGGTGAGGTTAAGGGTGCACCACCATGCCCCACCAGGGTTTGATTTTTGTCTATCAGAATACTATATAAATAAAGAAATGAGCCAGACGTGGTGGCACGTGTCTTTAATCCCAGCACTCGGGAGGCAGAGGTAGGAGGATTGCTGTGAGTTCAAGGCCGCCCTGAGACTACATAGTGAATTTCAAATCAGCCTGGGCCAGAGTGAGACCCTACCTTGAAAACCAAAAAGAAAGAAAGAAAGAAAGAAAGAAAGAAAGAAGGGAAGAAGGGAGGGAGGGAGGGAGGGAGGGAGGGAGGGAGGGAGGAGGAGAAAGAAGAAAGAAAGAAAGAAAGAAAGAAAGAAAGAAAGAAAGAAAGAAAGAAAGAAAGAAAGAAAGGAGGGAGGAGGGGAGGGGGGAGGGAGGGAGGAAAGAGAAAGAAGAAAGAAAGAAAGAAAGAAAGAAAGAAAGAAAGAAAGAAAGAAAGAAAGAAAGACAGAGAGAGAGAAGATGTATACATGTAACCATCAGTTTACTATTTATTTATACATTAGGACTATTGGAAGGTTTACATGGATAGTATGCCACAAATTAAACACTGAAGGTACAGTATTACAGTTAGGTATCTAAGGAAAGAATATTGGGATGGCATAAAATCTGAATATGTAAAACTAAAAGTTTTATTGGGCTAGGGAGTTAGCTCAGTGGTTAAAGGCACTTGCTTGCAAAGCCTGATGGCACTTGGGAGGCTGAGGTAGGAGGATTGCCTTGAGTTCGAGGCCAGTCTTGGGCTACAGAGTGAGTTCCAAGTCATTCTGGGCTAGTGTGAATCCTGTCTCAAAATACAAAAAGAAAGAAAGAAAGAAAGAAAGAAAGAAAGAAAGAAAGAAAGAAAGAAAGAAAGAAAGAAAGATGTTATTGATGTTGCAATGAATGGAAGATCTTACCTAGCCTCAAATACTCAGGAATTTGTTGGGCAGGGAGATGGGGAATCAACTGAGGTCCTTAGGCTTTGCAGGCAAGCGCCTTAACCACTGAACCATTTCCACAGACCTAAAATTATTTTTATAAAGAAATTGCAGGCCTAAGAAGCTAGGTTCTATCCCCCAGTACCCACATAAGCTAGATGCACAAGGTGGAGCATGTGTCTGGAGTTTATTTGCAGTGGCTGGAAGCCCTGATGAGCCCATTCTTTTTCAGTCTCTCTCTCTCTCTGCCTACTAATAAATAAAAAGAAAAAAATTTTTTAAAAAAGAGAAATTGCCTTACAGAACTTGCCTAAATCACAGCAGGGTGGGATTCAAAAAATCCTTGGGTCAGGCCTGAAGAGATGGCTTAGTGGTTAAGCGCTTGCCTGTGAAGCCTAAGGAACCCAGTTTGAGGCTCAATTCCCCAGGACCCATGTAAGCCAGATGCACAAAGTGGCTCATGCAACTGGAGTTCATTTGCAGTGGTTGGAAGTCCTGGCGCGCCCATTCTCTAACTATTTGCCTGTCTGTCGCTTTCAAATAAATAAATAAAAATGTCTGAGCTGGCGTGGTAGCGTATGCCTTTAATCCTGGCACTTGGGAGGCAGAGGTAGGAGGATCACAGTGAGTTCGAGGCCAGCCTGAGACTACAGAGAGAATTCCAGGTCAGCCTGGGCTAGAGTGAAACTCTATCTTGAAAACAAAACAAAAAAAAAAAAAAAAAAAAAAAACCCTTGGGTCAACAACACAACACAGGTGCAAAATATCCAGCAAATGTAAGGAATTCTTCAGGGCTGGAGAGATGGCTTAGCAGTTAAGGTGCTTGCCTGCAAAGCCAAAGAACCCAGGTTCAATTCTCCAGTACCCATGTAAGCCAGATGTACAAGGGGACACATGCAGCTGGAGTTTGTTTACAGTGACTAGAGGCCCTGGTGTACCCATTCTCTCTCTGTCTGTCTCCTTGCTATCTCTCTCTCTCTCTCTGCTTGCAAATAAATAAAAAAAAAAAAAAAAAAAATTCTTCAACTGAGGGCTGGAGATGCACAAGGTAGCACATGCATCTGGAATTCCTTTGCAGTGGCTAGATGCCCTGGTGTGCCCATTCTCTCTGTTTCTATCTGCCTCTTCTCTCCCTCTCTCTTTCTCTCTCTCTCTCTCTCTCTCAAATACATAAAATATTTAAAAAGAAATACAACTGAGCTCTCCATGCATGCAATCATGGCATATAATACAATCGTGAGCCAGGAATAGTAATTCTAGTACTCAGGAAGCTGAAGCAGGAGGATTGCTGAGGGTTCAAGGCCAGCTGGGGCTATATAACAAGATCTATCAGAAGCAATCATAATAATCAATAGCCATGCGTGGTGGCACATGCTTTTATTCCCAGCACTCGGGAGGCAGAGGTAGGAGGATCGCCATGAGTTTGAGGCCACCCTGAAACTACATAGTGAATTCCAGGTCAGCGTGGGCTAGAGTGAGACCCTACCTCGAAAAAATAAATTAAATAAATAGCAATAATGATGATGATGATGAATTGTCTCAGTGACATTAGTGAAAGATAATGAGGGGATACATGGAAAATTCATGCTCTTCTAATTGATTAGCAAATACTTCAAAGCCCACATGCTATGTACAATAGGCTCCTGGTCTGGAACCCTTTGAACTGGATTAAAAGTGTGAATACCAGGCATGATGGTTTACAATTTGTAATCCTAGCACTACCATGAGTCTGAGGGAGAGGATTGTTGTGAGTTCAAGGCCAGCCTGGGCTACATAGTGAGTTCCAGGCCAGTCCAGTTACAGAATAAGACTTGCCTTGAAAGCAAAAACAGCCACAAAGATTTGCTGGTTTAACCTGACCAGAATAAATTGCTTCTGATTCAGGAATTTAGGGTGTGTTTGGGAACACTAGAGCTTTTCCTGGCTCTCAGGTGGGCAATATCTCAGGAGCTAGATTTCTGGACATTCAGGATCACAGAAAGCTTCCACTGAGTCAGTGGCCTTCCCCTCCTTGTCTTATGAATTCTGATGACTGAAACTCACAGGCCAGGGGACAAAGTTTAGAAAGATTTCATTATAGGGAAGGTTAGAAAGACTTAGATTTTATTTTATTTTATTAATTTATTTATTTGGTTTTTCAAGGCAGGGTCTCACTCTAGCTCAGGCTGACCTGCAATTCATTCTGTATTCTCAGGGTGGCCTCAAACTCTAGGTAATTCTCCTACCTCTGTCTGCCAAGTGCTGGGATGAAAGGCGTGTGCCACCACGCCCGACCTAAGACGTAGATTTTAGATAGAGTTTAAGAGAAGGAAAGAATACAGAACTATTGCCTCAAAGAGTGATGGGAGCATGGTTCCCAGTCTGGCCCATCCAGAAATCCAGGTTGGGGTCTTTTAAGGGAGACTACTGGCTGAGGAACTGAACTGGTGTTGAGGCCAGGTGTGTCTGGGTGGAACCAGGTTTTCTGGGAAAGAAGCAATATTCCCCAGAATCTCAATCTTCTAGGAATTGTGTAACCTTCTCTTAAGGGGGTGATTACCTCGCCCAGAAAAAAAGGAGCTCCTTTATGGAAGAAGAGACAAGAAAAGGCTTAACCTTCTGACATTTCTGACCTTTAGCACAGTGGAATGACACAGGTACTCCACATACAGGCTCAAAAACATGTTTTGGGGCTAGAGAGATGGCTTAGCGGTTAAGGCGCCTGCCAGCTAAGCCTAAGAACCTGGGTCCAATCTCCAGGTCCCACGATTAGACAGATGCAAAGTGATGCAAGGGCGCAATGCCACACTTGACCACAAGGGGCGCACACATCTGGATTTTGTTCATAGCAGCTGAGAGACTGCTGGTGGGCCCATCTCTGTCTCCCTCTCCCTCTCTGTCTGTCTCTCTCTCTCTCTGTCTCTCCCCAAAAATAACTAATAAAAAATAATTTAACAAAATTTAAAAAGAAAAAAATGTTTTGTTTTTACTTTCAGGGGCCCTGATACTCTTAAACTACCTCAGTCCCACCTAATAAAAACATTACAGGCTGAAATAGAGAGGGTGCTTGCCTAGAATACATGAAGCCCTGGGTTTGATCCCCAGCACCACAAAAAACCAGCACAGTGGCCTAGGCCTATAATCTCAGCATTACGGAGATGGAAGCAGAAGGACCAGAAGTTCATGGTCATCTTTGACTATCTAATGAAGAACAGCCCAGAATACATGAGACCCTGTCTCAAAAAATAAAATTTTACCAGCAATTATATTTGGATTATATTTGCTTAAATGTGCCATTAGCCTCTAGGAATGCACCATTGAACTCTTGCTCTGAGGAATCTGGGGGTGGATTGTGGAGAGCTGTTCTACGTGGCTCCATATGGCATGGAACAGTTATTTTCAGGCTGTGCTTTGCCCTTAGTGGTTCAATTTTATAAAACAACAGGTTGTTCCATTTTGAGTGCAACTGCTGAGTCAAAATATCTGTGTGTGCAAGTAAATAAGCACTATCTGCCCAGCACAGATGACACACACGCTGAAGGCCTCAGGAAGCACAGACTGATAAGTCACTTATGTGCCAATAAAATACTACTACCTATGAACTTACCCAATTAAATCAGAAACTCATGGACACAAGGATGTATCAAAACCTTATCAGGGGGCTGGAGAGATGGCTTAGTGGTTAAGTGCTTGCCTGTGAAGCCTAAGGACCCTGGTTCAAGGCTCAGTTCCCCAGTACCCATGTAAGCCAGATGCACAAGGTGGTGCATACAATTGGAGTTCATTTGCAGTGGTTGGAGGCCGTGGTGTGCCCATTCTCTTCCCCCCCCCTCTCTCTCTGCCTCTTTCTTTCTTTGTCTGTTTCTCTCAAATAAATAAATAAAAATAAACAAAAAAAAATTTTAAAAACCCTATCAAGGTTGGAGAGGTACCTTAGTGGTTAAGTGCTTGCCTGTGAAGCCTAAGGACCCCAGTTCGAGGCTCGATTCCCCAGTACCCACATAAGCCAGATGCACATGGTGACACATGCATCTGGAGTTCATTTGTAAGTGGCTAGAGGCCCTGGTCTGCCTATTCTCTCTCTCTCTCTCTTTCCCTTTCTCTGTCTCTAATAAGTAAATAAATAAAAATGAAAACTTTTAAAAAAGAAAGTGAAGGAAAATCTTAAAAAAAAAAAAAAACCTTATCAAAATCAAAGTACCAGCTGGGCATGGTAATACATGCCTTTAATCCCAGCACTCAGGAGGCAGAGGTAGGAGGATCATCGTGAGTTCGAGGCCACTCTGAGAGTACTTAGTGAATTCCAGGTTATCTGGGGCTACAGTAAAACCCTACCTTGAAAAACCAAAAAAAAAAAAAAAAAAAAAAAAAAAGTGCCTTCTAAATCTCTCTATGTATAGATTAGAACTGTTGGAAGCCTTAATCACAGAAGTTTCTACAGATACCTAGCTGGCATCACACAGATTCATGGCTGGCAACATTGCTGAGACTAAGTGACTACTGTGTGTTTAGCCTTGAAGAGGACATCTAAGCCACCTCCTCCAAGGCTCAGGGACCCTTGCAGAAGAGGGGATGGAAACAATGTAAAGGCAGGAGGATGAGGAAGAAGTCTGTGAAATGCTGTCATCTGGACATAACATGGGCCATTTCACCTATGAACTCAGATGCTTTGGCTTCCTGCATAAGAGTGAATCTATCAGTATTTCACTATCAATGGAGGAAGGGTTCATGATTTCCCACACCTCCCAGAGTAGCTAAAGGCAGATAATGGTTGCTGAGACAGAGCAGCAAGTTACCCATTCCACAGCAAACAACCTTCTACCCCTGATCATGCAAGCAACCTTAATTTAACTCAATGGGCTAAAAAAAAAAAAAAAAAAAAAAAAAAAAGGCTGGGCATGGTAGCAAACACCTTTAATCCCATTACTTGGGAGGCAATGGTAGGATGATCGCCATAAGTTTGAGGCCACCCTGAGAGTACATGGTAAATTCCAGGTCAGCCTGGGCTAAATGAAGACCCTACTTAAAAAAACAACCCCTCCCAAAAGGCACCAGCACACTAGGCAGATGCACACCTTAAAGCCTAGCATGGGGAGCAGAGGTAGGAGGATCACCATGAGTTCAAGGCCACCTTGAAACTGCATAGTAAAGTCCAGGTCAGTCTGGGATAGAATGAGACCTATCTCAAAAAACAGAAAAAGGCATAAAATAAGATGGAGATTATTGTGTATTGTGGTTTGCTTCAGGTGTCCTCCATAAATTTTAGGTGTTCTGAATGCTAGGTACCCAACTGATGGCAAATTGGGAATTAAAGCTTCCTGGAGGCAGTGTACTGTTGGGGCAGGCTTATGGGTGTTATAGCCAGCTTCCTCTTGCCACTGTTTGGCACACTGTCCTGTTTCTATTGTCCATCTGATGTTGGCCAGGAAGTGATGTCTACCCTCTGCTCATGCCATCATTTTCTCTTGCCATCATGGAGCTTCCCCTTGAGTCTGTAAGCCAAAACAAACCTTTTTTTCCCACAAGCTGCTCTTGGTCAGGTGATTTCTGCCAGCAATACAACCCTCACTGCAACAGTAAAGTTGGTACTGAGAAGTGGAGTCATTGCTGCTGGACACCTGGATGTATGGCTTTGACCTTCAAGAGGAATGTAGAAGGATTTGAAACCTTGGCCTAAGAGATGCCTTACAGTGCCATAAGTACAGCTTGATGGACCATTCCAGTCAGAGTTGAAAGACCTGAATGCCATAAGAAGTATGAACTGTAAAGTTTGGTTTTGAGGATTAGAAAGAGCTTTGCCTGGGCTGGGCTAGAAGTGGTTTGTGTGAGAGGCTTGCTGTTATGCCCAAGTCCTGAGAACTTGTACAGGGTTGCATTGGGTAGAAATGGACTGGTGTGTGCAAAAGGGTTATAGCACAGAAATGAAATCTTTGGGCCAAAACTTCTGCCCATTCAGCTGCAATTGTTTGAGAGATTACAAACATTGAGAATGGGCCAGCTGACCTGCACTGGGATGACAGGAAGAATGCAGACTCTTTGGAAGAGGCCTGAATGCTAAAGGAGTGTCCCATTCTTCAAAGTCAACTTTATCCTCCCCCACCCCGGATTAACAAATTGGCACCCTGTCTAGTATAATGGAGTTTTAAAAACACAGGAAGAGAGGTCATTGAATCAGCAACATGGTTTTAGTTTTTGAAACTGGCCATGGGCAGTGTAAAGCAGGTTTGTTGGATTACCTGTGTGGAACCCAATGGAGCCATGAGAATGAACCATGGGTTGCAGTGGAGACCCAGCGGAGATGCCAGGACTTTGAGACGGCTGCCAAGGAGAGCTGCTGGCCCTAAATGAGGTTTTCCAGGACTGTGAGTAGCCTAACTGGAGGGATGGAATTGGATCTCCAGAGTCTTGTCACTGGTTAGAATTATCACTGACTAGAGTTGTTGGACTTGGATCTGTTGAGTTTGATGTTTGTCCTGTTTAAATCTTGTATTGTCTGAATATTCCTTTGCTATGCCCAATGCCAACTTTTGCAGTGTGAATGTTCATTCTGTGTCATCATAGGTTTTTAGGTTGGATTATTGGGATGTTTGAATATCATTAGGATTGATAAAAACAATGAAGACTTTTAAAGTTGGGCTTAATTCATTGCATTTTACATCATGGATGTTTCAGTTTATGGGGGCCAGGGATGGAATGTGGTGGTTTGATTCAGGTGTCTCCCATAAACTTAGGTGTTCTGAATGCTAGGTCCCTAACTGGTGGCAATTTGCTAATTAAACCCTCCTGGAGGCAGTGTATTATTGGGGATGGGCTTATAAGTGTTATATCCAGCTTCCTCTTGCCAGTGTTTGGCATACTCTCCTGTTGCTATTGCCCATCTAATATTGGCCAGGAGGTGATGTCCACCCTCTGCTCATGCCATTGTTTTCCCTACCATCATGGAGCTTTCCCTTGAGTCTGTAAACTAAAATAAACACTTTTTCCCCACAAGATACTCTTAGTTAGGCATTTTCTGCCACCCATGTAAACCTGACTGCAACAATGTGGGAGAATTAGTGGGAGAGGAGAGAAATAAGAGAGAATAATGGGGGAAAAGATCAAAATATGTCATACACATGTATGAAAACCTCAAAACATGGAAAAAGTGGACTGGTGTGAGCAGAAAGATATGGCACAGAAAGAAATGAAAGTTTTGGACCCAAGATTACTGCCTAATTCAACTACAGTTGTTTGAAAGATCACCACCATTGAACTGGGCTGGCAGTGCTGCATTAGGACACTAGAAAGAATGCTGAAGGAGTGTTCTGCTCTTCAAAGTTGGCTTTCTTTAACAAATTTGGTAGCCCATCTGGTACTATGAGAGTATAACAAATTTAGGAAAGGGTGGAGGGACACTGGACTTACAATGGTTTTGTTGTTGTTGTTGTTGTTGTTTGTTTGGTTGTTGTTGTTGTTTTTAAATGGCTACTGGACAATGTGAGACAGAGTTGTTGAAGCCCCTACATGGAGACCTGATGGACCCATGAGGATGAACTTTGAGTTGTGGTGAAGACCCCAGGATTTTGGAGATGTCAGGAAGACAGAACAACCGACAAGGAGAGTGACTGACTCAGGATAGTTTTCTCCAGGCTGTGGCAGCCCAGCTAGAGGGGTAGAATTGGAACCATAGAGACTTTGTTGTGGGTTCCAGTCAAGCTTCTGTTCATGCCATGCTTTCCCCTGCCATCCTGGAGAATCCCCTCTAAATTGTAAGTCAAAATAAACCCTTTCCTCTCATTATCTGCTTTTGGCCAGGTGTTTTGTTCCAGCAGTGAGGAAGTAGTGACAACAATGTCTAATCACCTGCAGTGATTCTCTTTGCAGGTCCATCAGCTCTCTGATCTGACCTTTGAACTCCATAACCCTTTTAACCTTTTCTTACCTATTCACTAGCTTAGATATCATTGTGTGAAGTATAACATGTGACCAGAGAGTTAATGGTGAGAGTTAATATTGAGATTGGAAAAAAGCTGGGAAGATAGCAGGGTCAGTAAAGTGCTTGCCACATGAAAGTAGAAAAGCACAGCAGTGCATGCCTGTGATGGACAGAGAGATAGGATCTCTGGGGCTTGCTAGGTAGCTAGTCTAGCAGAATTGTTGAACTCCAGGTTTAGTGAAAGATCTTGTCTCAAAAAATAAGGTGTGGTATGGGAATTTGGGGATGTCTTTTAAGAGTGACAGAGCCTTTCTCAGTCTGGATGGATAATAACTCAGGAGCTAAAGCCCCAGAAAATTCAACAGCATGCAGAGCTCTCACTGAGTCAGTGGCTTCCAGATTCATGTCTTATAAATTCAAAGAATTGAAATCCTGGACTGGAGAGATAGCTTAGCACTTAAGGCATCTGCCTGCTAAGCCTAAGAACGCCCGTTTGATTCTCCAGGTCCCACATCTAGCCAGATGCAAAGTGATGCAAGGGCACAATTACGCACTTGTCCACAAGGGGGCGCAAACATCTGGAGTTCGTTCACAGCGGCTGAGAGGCTGCTGGCATGCCCATTCTCTGTCTGTCTCTCTCTCTTTCTCTGACTCTCTCCAAAAAAAAAAAAAAAAAAAGAATTGAAATCCACAGACCAGAGGGTTAAGTTTCAAAGTTACATTAGTTTATAGATAGAATGTAAGAGAAGGAAGGAAGACAGAGCTCATGCCCAAAAGGAGGTATGTATGAGTGGAGTTCCTGGAAGCCTACCTAGAGAACCAGATTGGGGTCCTTTCTAGGTTCTGGATGTGGGCAGAACTAATCAGTCCCGACTCTGGGTTTCCACATAGGGAACCAGGTTTAATCCTTCCAAGATCCAGGAAAGGGAACTATTTTAGGGAAGGGAAACTCCTTTCCTTGGATGGACTCTAGTTGATTCTAAAAAAAAAAAAAAAAAAAAAAAAAAAAACAGGTCTAGGGAGGAAACTCCTTTAGGCAGAAAGAGATAAGGAGAAAAAAATCCTTTTTTGACCTCCAGCAAAGTGGAGACTGCAAAAGCAGATTCAAGGGTATTGCTTGCTTTTATTTTCAGGGGACTGTTACCCCTAAACTGCCTCAGACAGCAATTGAGGAAGATACTTACACTTCTCCTCTGGCCTTCACATGAACCTGCACACACACAGACATTGCATATGCAACACACATACATAGAGAGAAAGACAGAAACAGGCTGACCTGGAATTCACTCTGTATTCTCAGGGTGGCCTTGAACTCATAGCAATCCTCCTACCTCTGCCTTAACCACTAAGCCATTTCTCCAGCCCTAGATTATAACTCTTCATTACTCATTTCTCCTCTGAATTTCTTGGTGTCTGCTTGATATTTACCCTCTTATTCTTCCTCGAGCCTCACCTTTGCCCTCTTAACTCCCCTCCATGGGAAAGCACATGGCAGATTCTTCTAGATCTTTCTACATAAGCTCATACACTAGTCTTTCTTTAAAAGCCTCAGTTTCTCTTAGTGAACCTTCCACATACCTGCAGCTTTACTCTAATTTCTCTTTAAAAGCCTGTTTCTCAGCCGGGTGTGGTGGTGCACGCCTTTAATCCCAGCACTCGGGAGGCAGAGGTAGGAGGATTGGCGTGAGTTCGAGGCCACCCTGAGACTACATAGGTAATTCCAGGTCAGCCTGGGCCGGAGTGAGACCCTACCTCAAAAATAAAAATAAAAATAAAAATAAAAATAAATAAAATAAAAACCTGTTTCTCTTACCTTACATTACATGTATTGCAGCTTTAATCTCTTTAAAGGCCTCAGTTACCTTAAATCCAAGTCTTGTTTAAATAAACCCCACAATTTTGATTTGCCATAAATAAATTTAATAATTCATAATTTATCCTTTTTTTTTTTTTTTTTTTTTTGTTTTTCAAGGTAGGATCTCACTCTAGTCCAGGCTGACCTGGAATTCACTGCATAGTCTCAGGGTGGCCTCGAACTCACGGTGAACCTCTTACCTCTGCATCCCGAGTGCTGGGATTAAAGGCATGCGCCACCACGCCCAGCAATTTATCCTACTTGAGCCCATCTTTATTAGTTCTTTATTAAAAGTAAGATAGGAGCTGGGCATGGTGGCCCATGCCTTTAATCCCAGCACTCGAGAGGCAGACGTAGGAGGATCTCCATGAGTTTGAGGCCACCCTGAGACTACATAGTGAATTCCAGGTCAGCCTGGGCTAGAGTGAGACCCTATCTTGAAAAACCAAAACAAAACAAAAAAAAAAAAAAAAAAGTAAGATAGAACCCAAAACTTGGGATTCATAAATTCTGGGAGATTCTTCCAGAACCCCCAAATCCTGCATCATTATCACTAAAATACATTATGTCCATGTATGAAATTGTCAATAAAAAAGTTTTTAAAAACAACAAATTTCAATAAAAGAATTTTCTGTCAATAGCTGTGAATGCCAAGTGAAAGGCAATGAAATGGACATTATGAACTTGCTGTTATTTTGTAAATTTGACTTTGTAGAAAGACACAAATATGTCCTTCTATGTTTCTGATATGACTCACTCAGGTCAAGGCAGGGAGCATGGAAGTCTTTCTGACTTGGGAATGATTAAAGTAATTGTTTTTCTTTTAGCTTGACAATAAATTAATATGGGAAGAACTGAGTTTCCTATCAACAGTTCTGTCCTTTATTGACCCCAAGAAAATTCTGTTAAAATCATTATTTCCACGGGAGGAAATATTCTCTTTTTACCTTAGCAGTGTTCTTGGAAGTCCTTTATTTTCTAACGATATTAAATTCTACTTCTGGCGTTTACATATAAGTAATTTTGAAAGTCAGAAATAGGGAGAAAGCCAAGTATTTTATGTTCTTGGCTTCAGTTTTTAAAACCTTTCAGGTTTTCAGGGCCAAACCAGTTGAAATAAATTTTTACCTACGTAACCAAAATTTATAAAGCTACATTCCATTAATTTTTAAAAATATTTTTCTATTTTATTTATTTACTTGAGAGAGAGAAAAGAAAAAGGCAGAGAGAGAGAAAATGGGTACACCAGGGCCTCTAGCCACTGCAAACCAACTCCATACGCATGTGCCACCCTTTGCATCTGGCTTACATGGGACCTGGGGAATTAAACCTGGGTCCTTTGGTTTTTCAGGCAAACGCCTTAACCACTAAGCAATCTCTCCAGCCCCATTCCATTAATTTTAAAAGTATGTTCCTCTAAGCTTTTTTCAAAAAGGTCAACCAAGAATGGTGGCATAGGCCATAATCATAATCACTTCCCATGAACGCTATTTCCCCCTCTCAAGTCCCCCCTCCACTGAACCTCTTCTGTCCAATTAGACTCTTTTATCTTATTTATTTATTTAAGAGAGAGAAAGAGGCAGAGAGACAGAGAGAGAAAGAGGGAGAGAGTGGGCACACCACTCCAACCACTGCAAACAAACTCCAGATGTATGTGCCCTCTTGTGCATCTGGCTTACATGGGTCCTGAAGAATCAAACCAGGATCCTTTGGCTTTGCGGGCAAATGCCTTAACCCTTTAACCACTAAGCCATCTCTCCAGCCCCCTCTCTTTTATCTTGATGTCAATGTTATGCAGGTCTTTGTAGGTAGTGTTAGCCATTGTGAAGTCATGAATATCAAGGCCATTGTTCTTCTGGAAGACAACATTGCAAAGCAGTTTTCCCTTTTAAATGTAATTTTATTTATTTATTTTAATATTTTTATTTTTATTTATTTACTTGAGAGAGATAAATAGGCAGGAAGAGAGAGAGAGAATGAGAATGAGAGGCCTTGGGTGCGCTAAGGCCTCCAGCCATTGCAAATGAACTCCAGATGTGTGCGTCCCCTTGTGCAGCTGGCTTACGTGGGTCCTGGGGAATCAAACCTGAGTCCTTTGGCTTTGCAGACAAGCACCTTAACCACTAAGCCATCTCTCCAGCCCTATTTATTAATTTCTTTATTTTTGGTTTTTTGAGGTAGGGTCTCACTCTAGCCCTGACCTGGAATTCACTATGTAGTCTCAGGCTGGCCTTGAACTCATGGTGATCCTCCTACCTCTGCCTCTCCAGTGCTGGATTAAAGGTGTGTGCCACCACGCCCGGCAAATGTTATCTATTTCTAAAATCACATACATAAAGTGTAAAAGCACCCACACAATGTACTGTGTTTTCTCAAGAGTTTGAATGCTATTTTCAGAGCACTAGGAATAAAATTTGAATCTAGGCCTGGTGTGGTGGCACACGCCTTTAATCCCAACACTCTGGAGGTTGAAGTAGAAGGATTGCTATAAATTCCAGGTCAGCCTGTGCTAGAATAAGACTTTACCTCGAAAAACCAAAACAAACAAACAAATAAATAAATACTTTGAATCTAGTACAACAACCTGGGATCAGCCTGGGTTCAAATTCTGGTCTTGGCAATTTCATACACTGTACAACCTTTTGGGGGAAAATAGCCTATGTCACCTTATTTGCAAAGTGAGGGTAATTATCCCTCCTTTCCAGAACAGGCAAAAATTTTAAATGACAGTGTGTTTTCTTAAAGAAGCGCTCTAAACAGAAGACCTCAAATAAATATGAACATGCTGGGCATGTTGGTGCACACCTTTAATCCCAGCACTCGGGAGGCAGAAGTAGGAGGATTGCCATGAGTTCAAGGCCACCCTGAGACTACAGAGTGAACCAAGTCAGCCTGGGATAGAACGAGACCCTACCTTGAAAAACCAAAATAAATAAATAAATAAATAAATAAATAAATAAAATATGATGTCTCTCATCAATTATGAGTAGCTGCATAAGTAGATGCTTTGGATTTTTTAGTCACCAAATTCTGCAGGGACAGGGTTCCTACCCCAGGCACACCATCACCAATGACAAGGGACTGCCGCGGTCTTTGAAATTGAGACAGCCAGATGAGTGTGGTGGTGCAGGCCTGTAATCCCAGCACTGGCAGAGGGAGGTTGGTGGAAGAGTATAAACAGGGGTTCAATGTCATCCTTGTTTATTTTCAAAAAAAAAAAAGGGGGGGGAAGAGAAGAAAAAGAGGAGCCAGGGAGATTGCTGAGTGTGTAAAGAGCACTTGCTGCACAAGCATGAGGACCTGAGTTCAATCCCCAACACTGGTGTAAAAAGCTGAACAGGGCCACCCACACCAGTAGTGGGCCAGAGGCAGGAAGATCACTGAGGCTTGCTGGTCAGCCAGTCAGCTGGTCTGACTGAAAGCTGAAAAGCTTCAGGTAATACATGAAAATAAGGTGAGGGCTGGGAAGATGACTCAGCAGATAAAGGCACTTACTCAATTCTCAAGCCACACAAAAAGTGGCACAAAAGCCAGGCATGGTGGTGCACACCTTTAATCCCAGTGTTTGGGAAGCCAAGGTAGGAGGGTTGCTATGAGTTGGAGGCCCCCTTGAGACTACATAGTGAATTCCCAGGTCAGGTCAGCCTGGGCTAGAGCAAGACCCCACCTCAAACAACAACAACAAAAGTGGCACAAATATCTGGTGCTCCTCTGCAGTGGCAAGAGGCCCTGGTATGCATGCATGTGCATGCGCATGCAAACACACACGTGAGTGCTTAAATAAATAGATAATTACATTTAGAAAGAAAACAAGGCACAAGAGTGACAAAAGAGGATACGTGACATCTTCCTCTCGGCTCTGCAACAATGCACATGGGTCACACACATTCCACACACACATGCATACATCATACACACACACCACATTATATGCAACACACATACTACACATACACACCAAAAAATAAATAAACAATAGGGTTAGAGAGATGGCTTAGCGGTTAAGATGTTTGCCTGCAAAGCCTAAGGATCCAGGTTCAATTCCCCAGTACCTACATAAAGTCAGATGTGCAAGGTGGCGTATGTGTCTGGAGTTTGTTTGCAGTGGCTAGAGGCCCTGGTGCAACCATTCTCTCTACATATGTGCTTCTCTCTCTCTCTCTCTGTCTCTCTGTCTCTCTCTCTCAAATAAATTAATTAAATAAGTAAACAATAAAAATATAGCCAGTGTGTAGGCTCATACCTTTCTTTTTTTTATTTTTTATTTTATTTTTTTGGGGGTGCTCACACCTTTAATCCCAGCAGCCTGGGCCACAGATTTCAGATCAGCCTGAACTAAAATGAGATCCTGCTTCAAAAACACAAAAAGGAAAGGGGACAACAGATTAAGATCACTATACAGTGGTTCCACATTCTTGTCACTTCAAAGAAAGAATTCAGAGATGCAACAAATTGGGAAGTTGGGAGGATGATTGTTTCAGAGTGATTGCGAACTGTTTGAGACAGTATGGGCATCTGGTGCGAGATAGTATTAGTTGCTTGGCATTTCAGGTAGCATCGTATGGGCAAGCATTAATGGAGGGGAGAATTATATCCATAAGTGGAGGTCCTGGGGAAGGCAAGGAATTCCAGACATTCCTTCCTTCCTTCCTTCTTTCTTTCTCTCTTTCTTCCTTCTTTCCTTCCTTCCTTCCTTCCTTCCTCCCTCCCTTCCTTCCTTCCTTCCTCCCCCCCTTTCTTTCTCACTTTCTTTTGAATAAGGCAAAGATTTATTGAGGAAAAGGTGGGAAAGCCCCAAAGTGTTAGGGCAAGCATGTTTATGATTTGGGCTGCTATCTAAAGAAGAGAAAGAAAAGTTGTGCTCTTTGAATTAGAACTCAGAAAAGTGGTCAGGCTCTGCAGTTCTGAGAGCGTCTGTGAGTAAATGCCCCCTTTTCTGTTTTCATATTTTCAGATGTGTCCTGGCATCAGATGCAGAATGGGAACAGCCGGTTTTGCAAAGTTGATGATATAGGACTGCTGCTTCAGTGAAACAATTCACCAGTCAGCAGTTGTCTGGGTCAGCCATGCTGAGGCAGGAAGACAGGGTCAGACCCACATGGCTGTAATTCTGAGACCCAGCAACCAAGAAGGACCACCGCTTGGACTGCTGTAGACCACATCAGGTGATACAATTTCCTCTAGGGCTCTTGAGATACGCATTTCCTCATGTGGCTTCTGCCTGCTGGAGTGTACTCGATGCTTTTATTCTCACTTTAAATAAATCTGTATTTTTATCACTACTACTCTAGGTCTTGCACAGTGTGTTCTTCAAAACACAGAGAACCTGGAGTATTATGTCATAGGACACCCTGAGATCTCCTCCTTCAACAGTGTTGGTCCCAATTGGTTTAGAGTAGTCAGGTTCTTTACTGTTTGAATGGTGAAAATGGGAATTTTGGGGTTCCTTGCCAATACAGCAATATGGCAATGCACCAACAAATTTAGGACACCTAAGATTCTTGTCTTATGAATTTAAAGAATTAAAATTCAAGCAGGGAATGGTGGTGCATGCCCTTAATCCCAGCACTCACGAAGCAGAGGTAGGAGTATCACCATGAGTTCGAGACCACCCTGAGACTAATAGTGTCAGCTCAATCAGAGCAGGAATCAAGTAAGAGACACACCTCTTGGCCTGGTCTGTGGGGGTGTTTTGGGGAAGGATTGATGGAGGAAGGAAGACCTTGCCTTGGTATGGGCAGTCCTTCAAGTGGTGGACCACGTATATAAAGAAGCTTGGGTGTCTGTGTTACTCATCCACCCTGTTGTTGCTTTCCTTCCAGGACTCTAGAACCCAGCATTATTAGCCAGCCTTCCAATGCAGATTGAAGACCAGAGGCTCTCCAGGAATCCTCCAGAGTTCAGTGCCAGGTTGGGACTACTGAGACATCCAGCTTCTGGGACTGAGCAGAAACCTGGCTTTTTGACTCTCCACCCTGCAGACAGCTATTGATAGATTGCCCACCCTATAACTTGTTATTTATTTATTTATTTTTTTTTTTTGAGGTAGCATCTTGCTCTAGCTCAAGTTGACCTGGAATTCATTATGTAGTCTCAGGGTGGCCTCAAACTTACAGCGATCCTCCTATCTCTGCCTCCCAAGTACTGGGATTAAAGGCATGTGCCACCATGCCCCACCCAGCCTATAATTTGTAAACTCATCCCTGTTAGAACACATTTTCATTCTGTTCATGTTCACTCTGTTTCACTCTGTTTCTCTACAGAACCCCGACTGACATACCAGCAGCCTTCAGGAAAGCAGGGTATGCCTGCTGAGTCTGGAGAGCTGAGCAGGAGCTACAACGTGCACGGATCACCTCCACCATATAGATAAAGACACTGAGCCTTGCAGAGGTGAGGTCCAAGGTCACCACCTCCTGAAGGAGTTGAAGCCAGGGTGTAACAGATACTTGGGGTGTAGGCGTCCGAGAACAGTAAGGTCTTCCAGTCAGACAGAACTGACCACCTTCAAGATGAGAATTATCTGTGATGGAGAGAATAAAGAGCTAGATCCATGTTGTTGGTGATGGTGGTTAACAGATGTGAAAACTTATTGGACCAAGATATAGGACCAGAGCTGAAACAATGATGGGTAGGCCCACACTACTTTTGCTTAATTACATGTCTCTTAGCTTCTTCCCCAGTTCTTCCTCTATTTAAACCTAAAGCTCATATCTTACCTCACAGATGAACTTGGGATCACTGTATGCCGCTGTTACTCTTCCCAATGTGCATTCATTAAATGACTTTTCTCTGCTTTTCACTGCTCCTTGTCTCTTTATTTTATTTGACAGTCCTGTGCCTATCAGTCTGACCTCAAACTTTCTATGTACTGGAGCTCCTGTTCTTTCTACCTCCACCTTCCAAGTGCTAGGATCCAGGCATGCACCATCACACTCAGTTCATACCATGCTGGGGGTGGAACTCAACACCTGGAGCATGCTGGGCAAGCATTCTAACAACTGAGCTACACCTCAAGACCTTCCTTGTCTCTTTAGTTAACATATTGGGAGGGTGGTAGCCCAGCCTGTTGGTGCTACCAGACTTGGGGAGGGGGGCTCTGCCTTAAATCTCCAGTTTAAAAAGCTGCTATACCACTGTTTCATCCTCACAATAGTAATGTGTGTATGTGTATGGTATGTGTAGTGTAGTGTGTGTATATATAGTGATGTGTGTGTGTGCACATGCACACGTGTGTGCATACATGCAGGGACCAGAGTATTTTTCTTCTACCACTTTTCTACATTGGTGTTTCGTGTTTTTTTGTTTGTTTGTTTGTTTGTTTTGTTTTGTTTTTTGAGGTAAGGTCTCGCTCTAGTCTAGACTGACCTGGAATTCACTATGTAGTCTCAGGGTGGCCTCAGGTGTGTGTTCTGGATCAGCTGAGTCCAGCAGGTCATACCCCTAAATCCCTTCCTTTTAACATTTAACAAATGTTTAAAGATTATTCAAAGTTGAAAGTACTTTTTTTTACCCTTTGCTCATACAACATACTGCTTGTTCCCATATTGTTGGTTTTTGTTCAATAAAAATGCCAATGAGTGCCCATATGTGGAGGAAGCCATAGCCACAGTACCATCAGAGAAGCAGATGCAGCAGGTTTACTAATGGCTTAAACTGAACTTGTCTTCAGCTTATTTTTAACTCAGACTAGAGGCAGCTAGCCCACTCCTGGGTTGGGGTACAGGAGTTAGCTCTCCCACCTCTCAGACTCTGCTATTGGAAGCAGTTTGCCCACTCTGGATAGTTCCAGAGGTTAGTCTTGCCTAAATTCAGAGCTGTGCCCTCTGAACAGGCCTCCTCTTTTCCTTTTTGTTTTTTGTTTGTTTGTTTTGGTTTTTCGAGGTAGGGTCTCACTCTGGCCCAGGCTGACCTGGAATTATGTAGTCTCAGGGTACCTTGAACTCACAGCAATCCTCCAACCTCTGCCTCCCGAATGCTGGGATTAAAAGTGTGTGCCACCATTCCTGGCCCATTTTGTTTTTTGAGACAGTTTTGCTATGTATTCCAGGCTGACCTGAAACTCAATATGTAGACCAGGCTCCCTTCAAACGAGCCCTAATCCTCCTACCTCTGCCTCCTGAATGCTGGAATCACAGATGTGAACCACCATGCCTAGCTCCAGAATCTTTCTTACATCTGCAAACTGGAGAGAGCAATAATCAAAGATAACTTCCTTATTTTTAGCCAAGAATAGAAGAAATGGAAAAGTCACAAATCATCTTCTCAACCTTGAGGGCTCAGCAAGTTGTAAATACAGATCAAATGAGGAAATAAGGAGGTCAAACTAGGCAGATGGCCCACACCTATAATCCAAGAACTCAGAAAGGCTGAGGCAGGAGGATTGCTGTGAGTTTGAAGCCATATTGGGAAGGAAGGATAGCTTGAGAAAGTAATAAAGGGACTGGAGAGGTCCCAGGAATATCAGAAGCACTCCTGAAGCCTGGGCTCGATTCCCAGCCCCACACATACGAGGTGTGGCAGAGCTTGCCTGTCACCCTGTCAGCAGTGCAGAGTGGAGGTCAGCCTCCACTACAAGGAGATTTGAGGCCAGCCTGGGCTACAGGAGACCTTGTTAAGAAAAGAAGGAGGAGAAAGAAATTGTTCTTGAAAAAGTAGACTATGGAAACTTGGAATGTTGTAGATGGAAAACCAAATTAGCTCAGGGTATCTTTAGTCCTCTTAATAGTCATTTGTCACTCACAACTAAGCAACAACCCTGAGATGACCTTTGGAATGTATTCAAGCAGACCAGAAAAACAACTGTTAAAAACAATGGGCAAAGCCAGGCATGGTAGCACACGCCTTTAATCCCAGCACTTGGGAGGCAGAGGTAGGAGGATCACTGAGTTCGAGGCCATCCTGAGACTACATAGTGAATTCCAGGTCAGCTTGGGCCAGAGTGAGACCCTATCATGAAAAAAAAAAAAAAAAAACACAATGTCACAAAATAAAAAAAATAGCAACATGTTGTCAGATAATGTAGGTGAAACCTAATGATGTCCCCAAGTATTTATGACTCTTTTCTTTCTTTCTTTCTTTCTTTCTTTCTTTCTTTCTTTCTTTCTTTCTTTCTATTTATTGACTTTTTTGCTTTGCTTATCTTTTTTTTTTTTTTTTTTTGGGGAGGGTTTCAAGGTAGGGTCTCCCTCTAGCCTAGGAATTCACTCTGTAGTCTCAGGGTGACCTTGAACTCACAGTGATCCTCCTACCTCTGCTTCCTCCCAAGTGTGCACCACCACGCCTGGCTGGTTTGAGACTCTTTTGTTTGTTTGTTTGTTTAATTTTTATTTATTCATTTGTGAGCAGAGAGAGAGATAGGAGAGGCAGACAGCTAATGGGCGTGCCAGGGTCTCTAGCCACTGCAAACAAACTCCAGATGCGTGTGCCCCTTGTACATCTGGCTTACGTGGGTCCTGCAGAATTGAACTCGGATCCCTTGGCTTCGCAGACAAATGCCTTAACCACTAATCCATCTCTCCATCCCTTGAGACTCTTTTATTCTGTGACTATAGACATTTGTGTAACCATTTTCACAGTTGGCAATGTCCTTTGCAAGGACCTGCATCCATGTTCCTGGGCCATGGCCATTCATCTTTGACACGGAACAAACTATCTTTATCACCATTGGAGCAAGAGCTATGTTTTGAGTTGACAGTTCTCTGAATGGTTGTCAAGGCAATTGTCAACTGCCATGGAGCTGGTAGGAGTGTCATATAGCATGCAGATGGAATCATAAAGAAGCTTAGAGATTATCTAGCAGTCATTCTGGTAGCTGGTTTTGGTCTAAATGGTTTGAGCTACTTTACTGAAGAGGGTCTTCTGGCCTTCAGGCATCCTGTCCCCAGAGATGAACAAGTTTATGGTAGGATAGACCTAGGCAATACAGGATTAGGGTGGGTAACAAAATCAGGTTTCCTATTTATTTATTTATTTAAGAGAGAGAAAGAGGCAGAGAGAGAGAATACGTGTGCCAGGGCCTCTAACCACTGCAAACGAACTCCAGACGCATGCACCCCCTTGTGGATCTGACTTATGTGGGACCTGGAGAATCGAACTGGGATCCTTAAGCTTCACAGGCATATGCCTTAACCTCTAAGCCATCTCTCTGCCAAGGTTTCCTATTAAAGGAACATTAAGTTCAAAAAGACCAATGCCATGTTCCTCACATCCAAGAGCAAACTCATTTTCACTATATTTCTAGTTCTTAGAACCCATCATGAGAGGTGGATATAATTTTTCTTTTTTTTTTTTTGAAAAAAATAGTGTTTTATTAACTACCACACTGTTATAATACACTTTAAACATACAATAAGATAGCCTTTACATTTGAGGTGGTCTTAAAAATAATAAACAAAATTCCAAATTTTTGAAATTGGTGAACTGCTGTAGTTATAGGTATACATTTAGGAAAATTGAATAGCTCTTACAAGACCAGCAACGTAACTTTATTTTGTACATTTCTAATTGAAAATATATTCTTTTTCTTTTGTATAGCAGGAAACTAAGGCTCAAAGAAGATGAGCTAACTTCTGCATCCCCAAGTGCCAGGCTTTACCTAGGCCTGCAGCACCCAAAGTCACAGCCAGGTGATGGCCTCAAGCTGCCACAGAGAAGCAGGCAGCAGTTTGCCTCGTACGCATGCCCATCATGCTTGTTACCAGTTTTTAATTTTATTTTTATTTGTTTTATTTGAGAGAGAGAGAGAGAGGGAGGGAAGGAGAGAGAGAAAGAGGCAGATAGAGAGAGAATGGGTGCGTCAGGGCCTCCAGCCACTGCAAACAAACTCCAGATGCATGTGCCACCTTGTGCATCTGGTTTACGTGGGTCCTGGAAAGTTTAACCTGGGTCATTTGGCTTTGCAGGCAAACACCTTTATTGCTAAGCCATCTCTTCAGCCCCAGTTTATTTTTCTGTTTTTTGTTTGTTTGTTTGTTTGTTTGTTTGTTTGTTTGTTTGTTTGTTTGTGGAAGGGTTTTGCTGTAGCCCAGGCGGACCTGGAATTCACTATGTAGTCTTAGGGTGACCTTGAACTCACAGTAATCCTCCTACCTCTGCCTCCCATGTGTGGGATTAAAGGTGTGCACCAGGCCTGTTACCAGTTTTTTGTTGCTGTTATTATTGTTTTGTTTTATTTATTTGAGAGAGAGAGAGAGATGATAGATAGATAGATAGATAGATAGATAGATGATAGATAGATAGATAGATAGATAGATAGATAGATAGATAGATAGATAGATAGATAGATAGATAGAGAAAGAGAGAGAGAATGGGCATGCCAGAACCTAGAGCCATTACAAACAAACTCTAGATGCATGTGCCCCCTTGTGCATCTGGCTTACATGGGTCCTGGGGTTCTTAGGCTTTGCAGGCAAGTGCCTTAACTATTAAATCATCTCTCCAGTCCACCACTTTTTGTTCCTTTTTTTTTTTTCCTTATTAGGATTAGGAGAAAAAAAAAAAAAAGACTCAGTGCTACTCACTATTCAAAAGGGAGATAAATTTGCAAATCAATTTCTCAGACCTTGGAACTTGAGAGTGATAGATACAGAGTAAAAGAAATGAAGTGGGGACAAATAAGCTAATAAAAAGGAGGAATAGAGCTGGGTGTGATGGCACATGCCTTTAATCCCAGCACTTGGGAGACTTGGGAGGCAGAGGTAGGAGGATCGCTGTAGGTTCAAGGCCACTCTGAGACTACATAGTGAATTCCATGTCAGCCTGGGCTAGAGTGAGACCCTACCTCAAAAAAAAAAAAAAAAAAAAAAAAAAAAAAAAAGGAATATTCATGTGTTCTTTAGAAATAGGTGGAAGTTTTCTGGGAATTTGAGCCCTGATTCTTTTCAGTCTTTGTCATGGTAACTGTTCACCAACATGGCATTGTTGTTATGGCATATAGCACTAAAATGAGATTATAAGTTAGATGTTGGTTGGTGGTCATCACAGATCCAACCAGTTTGGGTTAGCCTATCTGAGGAGGAACTTCTAGCCTTTAGGCATCCATGTCCTCGGAAATAGACAAGATTAGCATCAGGCAAAACCCAGCATGGTGGTGCACGCCTTTAATCCCAGCACTTGGGGGGCAGAGGTAGGAGGATCGATGTGAGTTCAAGGCCACCCTGAGACTACATAGTGAATTCCAGGTCAGCCTGGACTAGAGCAAGACCCTATCTTGAAAAGCCAAAAAGAAAAAGAAAAAGAAGAAAAGAAAAGATTAGCACCAGGCAAAATTCTACCAGCTTACTTGGCATTGTTCAGGATAACATGCCCTGCTCCCCTACACTCTGGGTGTATGTCGTATATGTAGAGTGTGCGTGCGTGTGCATGTGTGTACATGTGTGCACCCAGTATGCACGTGTGCTGAGGCCAGAGGACACCAGGTGTCCTTAATCGCTCTTGTGTGTCATTTCCCTGAGAGATTCTTCTCATTGAACCTGGAGCTCCTCGTTCTTTTGGTGAGACTGTCTGATCAGTAAGTCCTGGTGATTGTCCTGTCTCCATCCCACTCAGGGTTGGGTTGGATTGGGCACGCCCGGCCACACTTGTCTCTTTATGTGGGTGCTGGGATTGAACTCCGGTCCTTGTGATTGCACAGCAAATGCTCTTACCCGCTGAACCACCCTCCAGCCCCTCGGGATAGTTTCAGCGAGGACTCTCTGCCTAGATGGTCAAGGGAGTTGTTCCAGTCCCAGATGGCCACAGGCCTTGTTTCCTACAGTCATCCCATGTTGATTCCAGAGCCATTTTTCATTGGAAGACATTTTTGACAGCTGGGACAGTGCCTGGCGGGTGATGGAAGGTTGAGCAGAGTGGCAGCCACAGATGTGTATGACGCCAACTGCTTCCCCTGTGGTGCTGGCTTTGGGCTGGGACCATGAAAGGGTCAAAATAGTGGTGTTACCAAGCTTGGGAGCACACTCCTGAAATGCCAGCACTTGAGGGGCAGAGGTACTATTACTTGGGAACCAGGGCTCCCTTTTATGAGTTTTCAGCCTTGTTGATAAAAGAGCTTAGAAATGGATACAGAAGAAACCTGAAGGATAATTTTATTAGTGTTTGTAAAACAGCAGGGTAGACAAGCTGTAAACCTCGGCAGCTGCTGGAAGGAGGGAGATGGGTAATAGGAAGAAAGAAAGGCCTTCCGAGTTAGGGTCCAGAAAGCAGGCGGGTAAGCAATGGAGATCGGCAAGCAGCTGCATGGTGACAGGGGCCAATGTTGTCAGAGAAACAGTGAGAGAACTCAGAGTGTCTGTGCAAGCATGCTTGAGATTTTGCCCATGATCCAAAGAGGTAGAAAGGTAAAAAAGAAAAAGTTATGGGGGCTGGAGAGATGGCTTAGCATTTAAGGCGCATGTCTTCAAAGCCTAAGGACCCAGGTTCCATTGTTCAGGTCCCATGTAAGCCAGAGAGAGGGAGAGAGATACAGAGTGAGAATGGGCACATCAGGGCCTCTAGCCAGTGCAAATGAACTCCAGACGCACGTGCCACCTAGTGCGCATGTGCAACCTTGTGCTTGCATCACCTTTGTGTGTCTGGCTTATGTGGGATCTGAAGAGAGATCAAACATGAGTCCTTAGGCTTCGCAGGCAAGCACTTTAACCACTAAGCCATCTCTCCAGGCCTAACTCTTTTTCTAAAACTTATTTATTCATTTATTTTACTTATTTATTTATTTTATTTGAGAGAGAGGGAGAAAGAGAAAGGGCACATCAGGGCCTCTAGCCATTGCGAATGAACTCCAGATGCATGCACCACTTTATGCATCTGACTTCCATAACTGGGGAATTGAACCTGGGACCTTAGGCTTCACAGGCAAGCACCTTAACGGCTAACCCATCTCTCCAGCCCTGGATTAACTCTTTATGGAGGGGACCATGATCTTATGTTTTGAGTAATTAGGATATCATATCTCCATTTGAGTGTTACTACTCAAATCCTTTCTTTTGACCTGGAGAAAGTAGCTTTCCCTCAACAAAAATCTGGTCCTCCATGCTTCTCCTGTTACCAGGGAGAGGGGAGACAAGACCCAAAGCAAAGCAGATCAGGAGGAAGGAGTCCCTCCTCAATGTCCTCTAAGCCTGCTGGTGCCTGTCTAACTACCTCATGATTGGATCACAAGTTCAAGGTTAGCTTGGGCTACATACTGAGTTCTAGACTAGCCTGAGCTATATATTGAGACCCTGTCTCAAAAAAATTATTAATGAAAGCCGGGCATGGTGGCGCACATCTTTAATCCCAGCACTCGGGAGGCAGAGGTAGGAGGAACGCTGAGAGTTCGAGGCCACCCTGAGACTACATAGTGAATTCCAGGTCAGCCTGGACCAGAGTGAGACCCTACCTTGCAAAACAAAACAAAACAAAAATTATTAATGAAAAATGTTCACCCAGGTGTGATGGCTCACACCTTTATTCCCAGTACTCAGGAGAATGAGGTAGGAAGATTGTTGTGAAATCAGATCCTGCCTCAAAACAATTTAAATAAATAAATATGTTAAATAATGGGCTGGGTTTGCATCCATATAAAGATTTGGGCAAGGCTGCACATGCCTATGCCTCCCGTGCTGGGCAGGTATGGGGTGGGGATAAGGATTTCTGGGCTCACTGGTCAACCAGCCTAACTGAGAAACAGCAGTTCCGGTTCAGTGAGAAACACTTTCTGAGGGAAATAAGACAAAAGAATGATAAAGGAGGACACTTGGAATCTTCCGGCCTCTGCATAGGCACAGTGTGCACAAGCACACACATCTGCATGTATGTGTGCATACACCACACACACACACACACACACACACACACACACACAGATTACACAGCAATTTTTTAAAATTTATTAACAACATTTTTTTTTTTTTGGAGAGAGACACAGAGAGAGACAGAGGAGGGAGAGGAAGACAGACAGAGATGGGCGCGCCAGCAGTCTCTCAGCTGCTGCAAACGGAATCCAGATGCGTGTGCCCCTTGTGGGCAAGTGCGGCATTGCGCCCTTGCGTCACTTTGCATCTGGCTAAACGTGGAGATTGGAACCAGGTTCTTAGTCTTAGCAGGCAGGCGCCTTAACCACTAAGCCACTCCAGCCCCATTAACAACATATTTTGTATGGATACAACATGTGTTGGTTCCCTCTTTTCCCTCATCACTACCGCCATTCTGATGGGGACCCTGTTCAGTGGGGATGCTGGTATTCCCCCATAGGGTTGTGGATAATGCATTGTAGGAGCAGTAGTCAGGTGTGTGTGTTTAATATATTTTATTTATTTCAGAGAGGGAGAGAGAATGGGTGTGCCAGGGCCTCCAGTCACTGCAAACGAACTCCAGATGCATGTGCCCCCTTGTGCTTCTGGCTTACGTGGGTCCTGGGGAATCAAACCGGGAGCCTTTGGCTTTGCAGACAAATGCCTTAACTGCTAAGCCATCTCTCCAGCCTCTGTTTAGGGTTTTATTTTTATTTGAGAGAGAAAGAAGCGGATAGAAAGAGAGAATGGGCATGCCAGGGCCTCTAGCCACTGCAAATGAACTCCAGATGTATGTGCCACCTTGTGCATTTGGCTTACGTGGGTACTGGGGAATTGAACCTAGGTCCTTAAGCTTCACAGGCAAGTTCCTTAACTGTTAAGCCATTTCTCCAGTCTTTTTTTGTGTGTTGGGAGGGGGATGCCTCTGGGCATGATGTTCCAACCTGTGGCTCTTACAATTTTTTTGTCCCCTCTTCTGCAAACTTCCTTGAGCCGTGATGGGTGTGTTTTAAGTCTACTTCAGTAATGAGCTCTTAGGAGCCTCAGGATCTCTGCTTTGGTAGGTGTTGAGTATCTTCAGGGTCTGTCTCCTTCACCCTGGCACTGATTGTTAGGTTCAGCATGGAAGCAGCACTCTTGCTCATCTCCCTAATTCCTCTGTGGTTTCAGCTGTGGCTTGGCTGAAGTGCGAGGGGGTAGTTTATCTCTTCCAGTCTCCCTACCTTCTGAAAAAGAAGAACAAATTCTCCAATGGAGAGTGAAGTTCTCCAATGGAGAGTGAAGTTAGCATAGGTTAAATGGGGTTAGCATTATTAATTTAGGGAGATTTGATGTATGTAACCCCTCTTTTAGCCAAAGACTAGTGAGAGCTTGACACTGGAGAGCATAATCTTTGTCTCCATAGGATTCTGATCTACTTCCCAATTCCAGATATCTGTTCCCTTACACTGAGTGGATATCTTAGCCAATCAGAAAGCCACTGGTTACCCACAAAGGCTGGGGGCCACTATTGCACTGGTGTGTACATCCTGTCAGGGTGTTTGCTTCTGAATAGCTTAGACTCTGGTTGCTCAGACCATTGTTGGCCACTTTCCCCCAGTACTAGATGGGCTAACTATCTGGGTACTAGCTCTCTGCCAGATTCCAGCCAGGTCTCTCCATGCTCTGTGTCAGCAGCATTTAGTGTCTTCAGCAATAGGGTCTTACCTTTTGCCCCAAGTACTTTGACAGAAACCTGTCTTCTTTGGGGGACCTCAAAGGTCTGTCCAATCAACAGCCATTTGAGGATAGCAACTGATTTCTGGTACTGGGAGTTACAGGCCAGAGACCACAACAACAAAAAAAGGTTTTAAGGTTAGGCTTCATCCCACCCTCTCCAGGGCCCTTCTTTTCAGGTGCTCCCCCCTTACTCCCTTTGAGGGTTATATCTTTTAGTCTATCTCCAAGGATAAAGGTTTCTATGGTACCAGTTCATTTTGGATTTAGTTTTGGTTTGTTTTCCTCCATCGGCCTCTTCCCCCCTCAAAACCTTCCATCCCTAATTGTCTGGACCACGAGTTGCCTATCAGCTATGTCAGCAACTCAAGCTGGTCCAGGTTAGGAGCTGCAGATGAGTGAGACCATTTGGCACTTGTCTTTGGTGATTGTGTGAGTTAACTGAGCATGATCTGTTCTGGTCCATTTTTACACAAATTTCACTATATCACTTTGTTCTTACTGCTGACTAGAATTCTATTGTGTAAATGAACCACAACATTGTTATCCATTCATCCAATGATGGGCACCTGGGTTGATTCCAGTTCTTAGCTACTGAACAGCTATAAACATGGTTGAGCAAATACCTCTGTCGTGAGACATGGAGGATAGAAGCACAGTAAGGGAATGACTGGGTCTATTGGTAGTTCTATGTTCATCCTTTTCAGGAATCTCCATATTGATTTCCAGAGTGGTTGTACAAGTTCACATTCCCATCAACAGTGAATGAGGGTTTCTTTTTCCTCATCAACATCCTCATCAACAATTGTTGTTTGGTTTTTTAATGATTTCCATCCTTACTAGAGTAAGGTAGAATCTCATAGTTGTTTTAATTTGCATTTCCCTAATGGTGAGTGATGTTGAACATTTTCTTAACTGTGTGTTAGCCATTTGTATTTCTTCCTCTGAGAACTCTCTATTCAGTTCTCTGCCCAAGTTTTGGAGTGGCTTGTTTGATTTTTTATTGTTTGGTTTTTTGAGTTCTTTGTAGATTCTAGATATTAGGCTTCTGTCAGTGGCATAGCTGGCAAAAAAATTCTCCCATTCTGTGGTAATCTATTGGCTCTGCTTATGGTATGTTTGTGCAAAAGCTTTTCAGCTTCATGAGATCCCATTGGTTGAGTGATTGTTTAAGTTCCTGGGCTATTGGGTTTTGTTCAAGAAGTCTTTTCCCATTCCTAGGTTGTGGAGAGTTCCTCCTATTTTTTCTTCCAATAGGAGAAGAGCTTCAGGTCTTATATTGAGTTCTTTAATCCACTTGGAGTTGATTTTTGTGTATGGTAAGGTGAGTGGGTCTAATGTGGTCATTCCATTTGTCCAACACCATTTGTGGAAGATGCTGTCTCTCCTCCAGTCTATGTTATTGGCACATTTTTCAAAGATCAAGTAGCTATGGGTACTTGACCTAAAGTCTGGCTCTTCAATTCTGTTCCATTGGTCTGTTTCTATTTTTATTCCAGTAGCATGCTGTTTTGTTAGTATGGCTTTGTGATATAGCTTTAGGTTGGGTATGGTGATACCTCCAGAGGTGTTTCTTTTGCTGAGGACATGTTTGGATATCTGAGGCCTGCTGCCATTCCTTATGAATTTTGAGATCCTTTTTTCTATCTCTGTGAAGAATGATGCTGGAGTTTTGATTGGTATTGCATTAAATCTGTATATTGCTTTTGGTAGAAATTCCATTTTCACAATATTAATTCTACCAATCCAGGAGCATGGGAGGTCTTTCCATCTTTTCAAGTCCTCCTCAATCTCTTTCTTGAATGTTTTTATGTTTTCATTATATAGGTCTTTCACATCTTTGGTTAGTGTTATACCAAGGTATTTAATTTTTTGTTGCTATTGAAAATGGGACAGCCTCACTGACTTCTTTCTCTGTATATTTGTCCTTTGTATATAGAAAAGCTACTGATTTTTGTGTGTTGATCTTGTATCCTGCCACTTTACTGAAGGAATTAATCACCTTTAGAAGTTGTGAGATGGAGACTTTCAGGTCACTTATGTACAGTATCATGTCATCTGCAAATAGGGCTAACTTGACTTCTTCCTTTCCAGTTTGAATCCATTTTATTTCTTTCTCCTGTCTTATTGCTTGGGCTAGGACTTCTAGTACTATGTTGAAGAGCAGTGGTGAGAGTGGACACCCCTATCTTGTTCCAGATCTCAGTGGGAATTCCTTGAGTCTGTATCCATTAAGTATTATTTGTACTTTAGGTGCTTTATGTATAGCCTTTATTGTGTTGAAATATAAACTGTCCATGCCCATTATCTCCAGTGTTTTGATCATGAAGTGATGTTGTCTTTGGTCAAAGGCTTTCTCTGCATCTATTGAAATTATCATGTGATTCTTGTGATTAAGCTTATTTATGTGGTGCAGTACATTGACTGATTTCTATATGTTGAACCATCCCTGCATCCCTGGGATGAAGTCTACTTGATCAAGGTGGACAATGCTTTTGGTGTATGGTTGAATTCTGTTTGCAAGGATTTTATTCAGGATCTTTGCATCTAAGTTCATTAGGGACATAGGCCTTTATTTTTCTTTCCTTGTTGTATCTCTGTCTGGGTTTGGTATTAGAGTGATGCAAACTTTATAAAAGGAGTTTGAGAATATTACCTCTTCTCTGATTATATGAAACAGCTTGAGAAGAACTAGTTTCAGTTCTTCAATAAAGGTCTGATAGAACTTGTCTGAGAAGCCATCTGGACGTGGACTTTTCTTTTTGGGGAGGTTTTTGATTACCTTTTCAATCTCAATGGATACTATAGGTTAAGGAAATTAACCTGGGTTTAGTTTTAGTAGGTGGTATATGACTAGGAATTCATTCATTTCTTCCAGATTATCCAATTTTGTGGAGTAAAGGTTTTGGAAGTATGTCCTGATGATTGTTCCAATGTCATTTTTGTCTGTTGTGACCTCTCCTTTTTCATTTCTAATTTTGTTAATTTGAAACATCTCTTTAAAAGAAATATTTTACTTATTTATTTAACAGAGAAATGGGGGGAGGGAGAGAATGGGCATACCAGGCCTCCAGCCACTGAAACGAATTCCAGATACATGCACCCCCTTGTGCATCTGGCTAACATGGGACCTAGAGAATTGAACCTAGGTCCTTTGGCTCTGCAGGCAAACACCAGCCCAAAACATCTCTTTTTTATTAAATATTTGTCTATTTATTTATTTATGGGAGGGAGAGAAAGAGAGAAAATGGACACTCCAGGGCCTCCTGCCACTGCAAACCAACTCCAGATGCATGTGCCACTTTGTGCACTTGGCTTTATGTGGGTTCTGAGGAATCGAACCCAGGCCATTGGGTTTTGCAGGATAGCACCTTTAACTGGCTGAGCCATTTATCCAATCCCCAAAGGGGCGGGTCTTCAGTGCTGAGTTACATGCTGGAATTAGAGCACAGGAATTTGGACAGAGCAGGTACATGGAAAAGCGGGTCTGGTGGACTCTGGCTAAGTCCCTGTCAACTCATTTTAAATGATGTTTATGGAGCTGGGAACACAGTCCCTGAGCACAGTGGAGGGAAGACAGGAGATGGAGCCCAGGCCAAAGAGCATCTTCACCAAAAATCATCTTTCACGGTGCATGCAGATGGCGCTCCCTGGGGCTCAAAGGTGGTTTAAAAAAAAAAACAAAAAACCGCTGGCTTAATCAAAGGGCCTGCAGCCTTCACTGCTTGACTGAATCAGAGGGAAAAATCTAGCACCTGCTCAGGCTCAGGGGTCTACAGTCAGCTAGCCTGCCCATCAGATGCTGCACTACCTACATAAGATCTTCATAATAGGAGGGAATGATGTTGGCATTGATATAGAAGAGAGACTAATTGGAAATAAGAAGGGATTCAACAGAGAGTGGATTTTGAGAGGGGGGGGAAGAATAGAGGTGGGAACTGCAGTTTATTGGAGAGATGGGCGTGCCAGCAGCCTCTCAGCTGCTGTGGACAAAATCCAGATGAGTGTGCCCCCTTGTGGTCAAGTGTGGCATTGCGCCCTTGTGTCACTTTGCATCTGGCTAAACGTGGGACCTGGAGATTGGAACCGCTGGAGATCGGAACCAGCGTTCTTAGGCTTAGGAGGCAGGTGCCTTAACCGCTAAGCCATCTCTCTAGCCCTATTGTCTATACTTTTAAAAATATTTTATTTATTTATTTATTTGCAAGCAGAGAGATATAGAGAGAGGGAAAGAGGGAGTATATGGGCACACCAGGACCCTCCTGCCATTGCAAATGAACTCCAGATGCATGTGCCACTTTGTGCATTTGGCTTTATATAGGTACTGGGTGGTGGGGAGGGGCACCAAACCTGGATTGTTAGGCTTTGCAGGCTAGCACCTTAATTGCTGAGCCATCTCTCCAGCCCTAACCCCCAGCTGTGAATTTTTCTTAAATATTTTATTACATATTTATTTATTAGAGACAGAGAGAGGGAGAGAGAGAAGGACAGAGAGAGAGAGAACAGGGCCTCAAGCCACTGCAAACAAACTCCAGATGCATGTGCCATCATATGCATTTGGCTTTCATGGGATCTAGAGAATCAAACCTGGGTCCTTAGGCTTCTCAGGCAAGCACCTTAACTGTTAAACCATCCCTCCAGCCCCAGCTTTGAACTTTTATACCCTTCTATGATGCCCTGATTGTGAGGCATGAGACCCTTGGAGATGTTCAACTGCCTCTTACTTCTGTGTGTGATCTAGGGTTACTCATGCAGGACAGACACAGGAAAATGAAGAGGCAAGCCACAGGAATCTTAGAGGGGTGACACTGTGACCAGAGCTTTTCTCCTAAGAGAACCTGGGGGGTTAGGAATTCCTTCTGACCATACAAAACACTGTCTCCAGGGACACTGGAGCCTCAGCCTGTCTGGCCTGTCCATTGTGGAGACTTTTTCCACTGACCTATGCACAAGAGCCCTTCAGCATATTCCACCATGTTGCTGGTAGCGTTGTATTGTGGGTGAGGGCAACACACCTCAGGTGTCATTCCTCAGCTACTGTCCTCTTTTAAATTTATTTCTGAGCAGAGGGAGAGGCTGAGTCTGAGTATACCAGGCCCTTCTACCACTGCAAATGAACTCCAGATGCATGCAGCACGTTGTGCATCTGGCTTTATGTGGGCACTAGGGAATCGAACTCTAGCCCAGGGTGACCTGGAATTCACTCTGTAGTCTCAGGGTGGCCTTGAACTCACAGCGATCCTCCCACCTCTGCCTCCCGAGTGCTGGGATTAAAGGCGTGCACCACCACCACGTCTAGCTGTTTTCCTTTTTGACACAACGTAAATGTCTCTTAGCATGGGACCAGTTAAGTGGATGTTACTACATTCAGTATGACACTGTGCAGGCAGTATGAAGTATGGGGCCAGACTGGGCTGTAGTTCTGTGGTACAGTGCTTGTAGAGCATGCACAAGGCCATGGGCTTGCTCTCCAGTGCAGTCAAAAGAAAATGAAGAGAAAAAGAACAAGAGTGGTACATGTAGCTGATGTTGAAAGTCATTCATGATACACTGAGAATGGCTTTAAGTGAAAGAAAGAAAAGAAAGCATGAGGTAAAGACATGATTCCATTTTTTTCCACAAGCAGCCAAAACCAGCTCACCCATTTATTTGATTGAGAATATTAAGAAGGACAACAAAATTAAACCATCTTTAACAAAATTCCTATAGAAAATTCCAGTCATAGGGCAAGTACTTGGCTGTCTTTCTCATGTCGTTATGGTCCCATTTTAATTTATTTTATTTTTATTTTTCTCGAGATAGGGTCTCGCTGTAGTCCAGGCTGACCTGGAATTCACTATGTAGTCTCAGGCTGGCCTTGAACTCACAGCGATCCTCCTACCTCTGCCTCCCAAGTTCTGGGATTAAAGGCGCGCGCCACCACACCCAGCGTTATGGTCCCATTTTAAAAGTATGTTCAGGCACACTCTCCTGTTGCTGTTTCCAGGAGGTGATGTCCACTTTATGCTCATGCCATCATTTTTTTAATTATTATTTTTTATTGACAACTTCTATACTTACATACAAAAAACACATGATATTTCCCTCCCCTCCCCCATTCCACTTTAGAACTCCAATCTCCATCATATCCCCTCCCTCTCTCCATTAGTCTCTCTTTTAATTTGATATCATCATCTTTTTCTTTTATTTTGAGGGTCTTGCAAAGGTATTGCTAGGCACTGCAAGGTCATGGATATCGAGGCCAATTTCTGTCTGGGCAGTTGCATTGTAAGAAGTCATACCCTTCCTTTGGCTCTTCCATTCTATCCGCCCCCTCTTCCACAATGGTCCCTGAGCCTTGGAGGGTGTGACAGAGGTGTTTCAGTGCTGTGCACTCCTCCATCCCTTCTTCTCAGCATTATGTTGCCTTTTGGGTCATCCCAGTGGTCATCGCCATCTGAAAAGAGAAGCTTCTCTAACCAGAAGTGAGATTAGCATTAATATGTGAATATGAACATTAAGCGTAGTGCTTTCAGGGTAGGTTGGTGGGAATAACATATACATTTAGCCAGACAAGCACAGTCATGCTATCATTTTCTCCTGCCATCACAGAGCTTCACCTTGAGTCTGTAAGCCAAAATAAACCTTTATTTCCCACAAAAAAAAGTATGTTCATAGAAAAAAATCAGAAAAGAATAGTGGAAGAAGAGGGACCTTTTACTTTTCATGCTTTTCTATGTAAACACACACATACATATACATATATAATTTTTGTTGTTTTTTCGAAACAGGATCTCACTCTAACCCAGGCTGGCCTCTCACCTCTGCCTCCCAAGTGCTGGGATTAAAGGCGTGCACCACCATGCCCAGCTTTTTTTTTTTTTTTTTTTAGATTTTTAAACTTTTTTAAAATGCCAGACATAGTAATACACACTTTAAAAAAATTATTTATTATAGACAGAGAGGAAAAGAAAGAGAATCAGTGTGCCAGGGCCTCTAGCCACTGCAAACAAACTCCAGACACGTGGGCCACCATGTGCATCTGGCTTAGGTGGGACCTGGAGAATCTAACCAGGGTCCTTAGGAGTCAAAGTCATGTGCCTTAACCTCTAGGGCATCTCTCCAGCCCCAAATTTTTATTTGTATGTGTGTATGTGCATATGTGTTTATGGCACAACAGGGCCTCTTGCTGATACAAATGAACACCAGACACTTGTGCTACTTCTTGGTCCAGGTTATGTAGGTAGCTTGGGAATTGAACCTGGCCCAAAAGGCTTTGCAAGCAAGTGCCTTTAAGATATTAATATAAATATATTTAATATATATTTTAAAAATATTTTTTATTCATTTACTTGTAAGCAGAGAGAGAAGGGGGGGAATGGTGTGCCAGAGGCTCCAGCCACTGCAAACAAACTCCAGATGCCTGCTCCATTGTGCATCTGGCTTTATGTGGGTAGAGGGGAATTGAACTCAGGTCATTAGGCTTTTCAGGCAAGCATCTTAACCACTGAGCCATCTCTCCAAACTGTTGCTTTTTTTTTTTTTTTTTTTTTTTTTTTTTTGGTTTTTCGAGGTAGGGTCTCACTCTAGCTTGGGCTGATCTGGAACTCACTATGTAGTCTCAGGGCAGCCTGGAACTCACAACAATCCTCCTACCTCTGCCTCCTGAGTGCTGGGATTAAAGGCGTGCACCACCACGCCCAGCTACAGTCAAGTTTTAGAACATTTTCATTGTCCTGAAAAGCTCCTCACAAGGCTGAGGTGACAAGGACACTTACTTCAGCCTAAGGCAGCCATAGCGGAGTCCTAAGCTGAAATTGCTTCCTTCTTTCTTTTCAAGCACACTGCCTTATCAGTTTGTGGCATTTGCTGACTTTGAAAGGACAGATGCAAGAATGCACTCTTACAGAAAGGAGGAGAGGAGTCATTGTTGTGCCATTTGCTTCTTACACCTGGAGGTCTCCATGTTTACTGAGTACCTGCTATGAATTGGGCACCATGGGCTCTAGCTCACCTTTTTTTTTTTTCTTTCTTTTATTTTAAAAAACAGCTGTACTTATTGCCCCAGGGCTTTTGGGTCCTTTCCAATTTTCTTCCAACAATGCTTCAGTGAACATCCTTATGCATATATTTTGGTGGCATCTCTAAGCAATTCTGTAGGAAATGTTGCATTGTGTGTTTTGAATTAGAACAATCAAATTACTACTGGTTTATCAGTGCTTCCATCAAGAACATGTGAGCACTATGGGGTTTGAAATCATCTTGCAGTTGACTGGGGAAGAGGAATGCTCTCCAAGTTCAGGTCAGAGCAGCCACTGAAGGCCCCACAGGCCTAAGTGAACACTATGCAGGTGGACTTCCAAGGCAGTCCTGAGAACTTGGGGGCATCCTTCTGAGGCTCCCCATAGACACTTTATAAAATCCACACTCTAGTATTTCACAGAAGCCTTCAGGGCACCCGCCTCCCTCTCTGGCTGCAGTTCCCCTTGTTCTGTGCTTCACACTGGACCCTTGTTGTTCACTGGATCTGGCCTGAGTTTGCCTGCCCGATGCCCATGCTATTCCCTCCTCTGGAATGCCCTTTCTTCTCTGCCTCCATTCTCCCTGACCTTCAAGGGCCAAATCTCAAGTTCCCTCCTCCATGAAGACTCCTATAACCCCTGGGGACTCTGCTGTCCTCCCTCCCTCTCTCTCTCTTCCCTTGGCCTTTGTTTTGATCCTTCTCCCCCTCCAGTGGGAAGAGAAGGCAAACTAGCTCTGTTAGATAAGAAACCTTGTATGCATTGCAGGCTCCAGAAGGAGCTGGGATGAGTGACTCACTATGTAGTCTCAGGGCAACCTGGAACTCACAGTAATCCTCCTACCTCTGCCTCCTGAGTGCTGGGATTAAAGGCGTGCACCACCATGTCCGGCTACATTTTTTATTTTTTTGAGGTAGAGTCTCATGTAGTTCAGGCTGGCCTGGAATTTGCTTTGTAGCAGAAAAATGATCTTGAACTCTTGATTCTCCTGTCTTCATCTCCCATGGAGTTGTAACCATGTGCCACCACTCCTGGCTAGCATGTACTTGTTAAATGTTTTATCTTTATTGTTATTATAAACAAAACTTAAAGCTTTATATTATCCCTGGCCTTTAATCTATGAGGTTATCATAATACCTTATCATCACATGCTAAGCACAGTTTGGTGTGGTCTTTGCTTTTTGCTTTTTTGTGGGGCAGATGGTGTTGGCTGTCTGGCTTTATTTTGTTTTGTTTTCTTATTTTTTGAGGCAGGGTCTTAAACTGGAACTCACTCAGTAGACCAGGCTGGCCTTGAACTCATGGTGATCCTCCTACCTCTACCTCCTGAGTGCTGGGATTAAAGGTGTGTGCCACCATGTTCAGCTGACTATGGTCACTTTTGAAAAAATGTTTTAGTCTTGTTCTTAATTTATTGACAACGTCCATAATTATAGGCTATATTTCATGATCATAGTTCCCTCCTAACACCCTCCCTTTTCTTCTTCCTTAATCCCCCCTCCACTGAATCACTTCTTTCCAATTTGTCTCTCTATTTTACAGTTACATGTTCTATCACTGAGCTATACCCCCTGTGGTAGTTTGAATAGATGGCCCCCAACATTAGTTTATAGTTTGCATCTGCATCCACCCAGCTGGAGGCAATGTCACTGGGCGGATCTTAAGGTGTGGTGCTGGGTTTAGAATTTCAATCTAAAGATATGCAGTGTGCCTAGCTGGAGTTCCCGAGTTGTGCTGTGTGGCCTTTTGGCTATGGGTTTGTTCTCTGTGTTTGGTCCTGTGAAGGCAGGCCAGCTTCTTCTGCCATTATGGAACTTCCCCTGGATCTGTAAGCTATAATAAATCCCTTCCTCCATAACTGTGCCTGGTCTGGAAGTTCATCTCAGCTAACCTGAAGCTGTCTGCTACACCCCCATGCTTTCTATTCTATTTTGATGTCATTTTTCCCCCTCCTATTATGCAGGTCTTGTGTAAGTAAATTTCATCAGCCACTGTGAAGCCATGAACTCCATAGCCACTTTGTGTCTGGAAGACAGTATTGCAAGCACTCACCCCTTCCTTTGGCTCTTAACCTTTCCACCACTTCTTCCACAATGGTCCCTGAGCCTTGGAGGGTGTAATAGAGATGTCTCACTTAGTGATGAACACTCCACTGTCTCATGTTGGCACTTTGGTGAGTTTTGAGTCACCCCAGTGATCACCACCATCTGAAAAGAGCAGCTTCTCTGAGTGAAAGTAGCATTCATATACAGGCATAAACGTAAGTATTTAGAGGGCAGTTTGGTGGGTATAATATATCCATAGAGCCACACAATAGTAGTTCCCCCCCTGGGGCTTATGACCTCCAGAGCCATAGGCTTTTTTTTTTTTTTTTTTTTTTTTTTTTTTTTTGGTTTTGCAAGGTAGGGTCTCACTCTGGTCCAGGCTGACCTGGAATTAACTATGTAGTCTCAGGGTGGCCTCGAACTCTCGGCGATCCTCCTACCTCTGCCTCCCGAGTACTGGGATTAAAGGCGTGCGCCACCACGCCTGGCTCAAGAGCCATAGGCTTTTGATTAGGTTTTCACTAGCAAGCATGAATTCCCTCCCGTGGAGCAGGTCTCTAGTCCAATCAGAGAGCAGTTGGTTTCCCCCATAACAGACATGCCTCTGTTGCAGCAATTGGCACATTACTTAGGCCTGGCTGGCCAGTTATAGAACTTGCAGAAAAGTCATCAACAGTCTTTTCTCCCCCAACAGGCTGCATAGATGTTTCCAGCATCCTGACAGCTAGTCCACAGGCTTTAGTCTTGCCATGTGTCTAGGTTAGCCTTGAACTTGTGATCCTCCTGCCTCTGCCTTCCAAGTGCTAGGATCACAAGTGTGTGTGCTATACCTGGCTATGACTTTTTTTTTTCCCCTCTGGAAAGTGAGTAAACTTCATGTAGAACTCCTGAGCACACACTGTGTACTGAACTCTCCAGATAAGGTCACATATACCAGTAAAATCTGTATGCTGGCAGCATTGACCCATTTCAGACCCTTTTCCTGCATGTTCATCTTCTCGTGCTTTGTGGTGGGTGAGGTGTGGGTTGGTGTATGCTGTGTTTTATGTAGGTCAGCACCCATAGATGGATTGGTGCATTTGGAGTGTGAGCATATGTGTATGGTTACACTCTGAATGTGTGAGAGTAGGAATTTTCCTGCAGTTACAAATTTGTCTTCAAGGGTACACCAAGCTCATCTCTGGGTGTGTGTTTATGTGTGTACATGAGGGCTGTGAAGTGGGTGTGTGTCTGGGTGCCTCACTGCAGGGAGCCTGCCTGCACTGGGAAATGCCTGTGGTTTGGATAATTGGTCCATTCCCCTTTCTCTTCCTAGGTGTCCCCAGGGCCCTGGCAGCCTCTTAGCTGCTCTTGCTACTCCAGCCAGTTACTGTTGCTTCCTTTCTGAAATCCAGACTGGTGTGTTCTCAAGACTTTGGCTAAAGTGTATCAACACATCCAGTGCTGGGGACCTGGGGGAAAAGACCACAGCTCCAAGGAGGGGTTCCAATTCTGTCTCCTCCTACCACACTCTCAGGTTTCCTGCTGTGAAGCTGGACAGGGCCATGTCCGGCCAGGTGAACTTTAGCCCCAGCAGAAGAATGCATGGGCAAGATATAGGGGGGCGGGGGGCAGAGGCCACTCAGGTTGAAGTCCTGCCTCTACTCTGAGGGTGACAAAAAGGTTTTGATAGACACCACCGTCAAGGAGTAGTCCTTCTCACTGCACAAAGCCATGCTTCCCACATGTGTGGTAGATGCCACTGGGGCACCATCCAGGTCGCCATGGCACCTGCTGGCAGCTTCCATGAGCACCGGCTTCTAGGCTCAGCTGCTTTGTCCTTCATTCTTTTTTTTTTTTTTTTTTTGAGGTAGGGTCTCGCTCTAGCTCAGGCTGACCTGGAATTCACTATGTAGTCTCAGGGTGGCCTCGAACTCACAGCGATCCTCCTACCTCTGCCTCCCAAGTGCTGGGATTAAAGGCATACGCCACCACGCCCGGCTCTCTTCATTCTTTTTTTAATGTTTTTTAAATTTTATTTTATTTTATTTATTTGGGAGAGAGAAAGAGGCAGACACACAGAGAGAATGGGTGCGCCAGGGACCCTTAAATGCCGCAAACGAACTCCAGAAGCAAGAGCCACCAAGTGCATCTGGCTTATGTGGGTCCTGGGGAATCAAACAGGGGTCCTCAAGCTTCCCAAGCAAGCGCCTTAACCGCTAAGTTATCCCTCCAGCCCTTGTTCTTCATTCTTTAGTGTCCCCTTTTCTACGCTGCTTTTTAGAGAGTCTCCCTATGTAGCCCAGGCTAACTCACAATCCATCTGCCTCAGCCTCTCTAGGGCTGGGATTATAGGTGCATCACACACCTATTATGTTCTAGGCACTATGCAAAGTTGGGGAGATGCAAGTCTGTGGGAGAGAGAACCAACAAGAACTACTGCCAAAAAAAAAAAAAAAGCAACTACTAATAATGTTGAGGGGGGGTGGCCAGGTGTCGAAAGGGCTTATAATGAGGAAAATGTAGACTTGCTTGGAAGAACAAGGGAAGGCTTAGCTGAGGAGACTGATGACTGAGCTGACCTCTGAAAGATGTATAAAATGTCACAAGGAAGCCAGGCAGGGTGGCACACGCCTTTAATCCTAGCACTCAGGAGGTAGAGGTTGGTGGGATCATTGTGAGTTCAAGGTCACCCTGAGACTACATAGTGAATTCAGCCTGGGCTAGAGTGAAACCCTACCTTGAAAAACAAAAACAAAAAAAAAAAAATCACAAGGGGATGAGAGAGGAAGAGTGTTAAAGAGAGAGGGAACTGCATGTGCAAAGGCCTGTGGCAGGCAGAAATGGACAAAGACATGTGCAGCAGAGCTCAAAGGAGAAGCTGGAAGAGAAAGTTCAAGGGGGGGGGAGGGCCCAAACCTGTTGTTCTCACAATAGCAGTGAAAGCCTAAGAGGATTTCCTGCAAGTCCTTATTCCAGAGTGCCAGAACCTCACCTAGCCTTTCTCCTCTTAAAGTGACTCTTGTCCACCTGGCTATGACAGTCTCTTTCTCCCAAGATTTCTGGGCTTGCTCCAGCAGGTTCCTTGCAGGCCAGGTGACTCCATGGGCAGGCATTTGAGGATCTCACAGAGACACACCTAGAGCTGTCTGCCAACTGCCTCAACAGGCAGGGTCTCCGTCACAGCATGTGATTGTCAGTGTTGATCGTCCCTTTGACGGGCCTTAGAATCTCCTTAGAAACACAGCTCTAGGTGTGTCTACAAGCATGTTTCCTGAAAGGTTTAACTGAGGCAGGAAGTCCCACCCTGATTGTAAGTGGCACTGTCCCATAGACTGAATAAAAATGAATTTTTTAAAAAAATGAATAAATCGGGTATGGTGGTGCAAGCCTATAATCTCAGCAGGTTGAGGTAGGAGGGTTGCTGGGAGTTCAAGGCCAGCCTGAGACTGCATAGTGAATTCCAGGTCAGCTGGGGCTAGAGTGAGACCCTACCTAAAAAAAAAAAAAAAAAAAAATATATATATATATATATATAATAATTATAATAACACAAAATTTTAAATTCTAAATTATCTGGGTAAAATGAACTGGATGTTTGTGTCTCTCTAAAATGTATATGATAAAATCTTAAACCCCAGTGTACTGTTGTTAGGTGACAAGGATTGTGTGATATAATTAGTTCATGAGGGTAGACCCCTTTTAAATGGGACTAGTGCACTTATAAAAGGGACCCCAGGGTGCTCTGATGTTTTCTCTACCATGGGAGGAGACAAGGAAAATATAACAGTATGTAATCCAGAAGAGCACCATCACCAGAACCCACCCTGCTGGTATCCCAACCTTGAATGGACTTCCAGCCTCCAGAACTGGGAGAAGTGTTCCTACTGTTTTTTTTTATTATTATTATTATTTATTTATTTGCAAGCAGAGAGAGAGAAAGAAAGAGACTGGGCATGCCAGGGTCTCTAGCCACTGCAAACAAACTCCAGATGCACGTGCCACTCGTGCATGTGGCTTACGTGGGTCCTTGACAATCAAACTGGGATCCTTTGGCTTTACAGACAAATGCCTTAACCACTAAGCCATTTCTCCAGCCCCGTGTTTCTACTGTTAATGGGGCCCCTAGTCCATTACACCAGATGGACTAAGACACTGGGTGAACCCAAGACAAGTGTTCCAAAGCAGCATAGGCAGACAAAGAGTCAGTGCAAAAAGGAAACAGATTGGAGTGATATGAAGCAAGGACTCAGCCCATGCTCAGCCCTGGCTCTGAGGATGGAAAGCAGACCGCATGCAGGGATGCCTGCGGCCTCTAGAGATTGGGGGGGTGGGGAGCAGGGCTGGAGAGATACCTTAGCAGTTAAGGTGCCTGCCTGCTAAGCCTAAGAACGCCTGTTCAATTCTCCAGGTCCCATGTTTAGCCAGACGCAAAAAGTGACACAAGCATGCAATGCTGCACTTGCCCACAAGGGGGCGCACACGTCTGGAGTTTGTTCACAGTGGCTGAGAAGCCACTGGCATGCCCGTTCTCGCTCTCTCTCTCTCTCCCTGTGACACCAAAAAGAAAAAAAAGAAAAAGAGCAATGGATTATCTTCTGGAGCATCTGCTGGGACAACTGATGAACCACAAAACAGTACTGTAACAAGTGAGTGTTTTAAGCACTACATGTTTTAAACACTACTGTGGGTTTTTTTTTTTTTAACATATTTTATTTATTTGAGAGAGAGAAAGAGGCAGAGAGAGAGAGAGAGAATTGGCGAGTCAGGGCCTCCAGCCACTACAAACGAATTCCAGACGCATGCACCCCCTTGTGCATTTGGCTTACATGGGTCCTGGAGAATCAAACCGGGATCTTTTGGCTTTGCAGGCAAATGCCTTGACTGCTAAGCCACCTTTCCAGCCCCAAGCACTTCTGTTTTAAGGTACTAGGATTAAGCACTACTGTTTTAAGCAGCAATAGGAAATGAATCCCACAATGCAGTGGTTCAGGCACCACTGGGCTGTTCCAGCTGGCCTATTCTACAGACATGGTTCCTAGGCAAGTGGGGACTGGCACTGAGAACAGAGCCTGGTTACAAGGACACTCTTTAGGGGCCCTAGAATGAACAGACACTTCCCAAGACTGTATTGTGCATTAGTCCTTTTCACACAGGCTACTGTTGGAAAATATAATGTTGCCCTGAAGATTCAATACATACAGTGACAACTAAGCCAAGGACGCAGCTTCTGGGAGCTTATGGGTAGGAAAAGCAACAAGCATGTTTGGATTCAAAAGTCACTATGTCTCACAGCCAAGTGTGGTGGCGCACACTTGGGAGGCAGAGGCAGGAGGATCACCGTGAGTTCAAGGCCACCCTGAGAATACATAGTGAATTCCAGGTCAACCTGGGCTAGAGCGAGACCTTACCTCAAAAAAAAAAAAAAAAGTCACTATGACTCAGAACAATGACACCCTCGTGGGAGAACAGTAAGCAGGAACAGTAGCTTCATAGGAGACCTTCCTGTTTTGTCATGAGCCACATAGCCTGCCTGGGGACAGGATGAGCTGATGCCCCAACCTTATCGTGGAGCATCCATGTGACCCAAGCAGCCGCTTCTTTCCTAGAGCCTAGATTCTCCATGTGTAACACAGCTCTTCCTGCCCTCCTCCTCTTGCCTCAAAGCCTGGAGACAGAGGGGACAGATGGGCTGTCAGGATAGTTAGTCATGCTCACATGTCTGTGAGCACCTACTACATGCTGGCCCCAGCTGGAGTTGTCACACACACGTTTTACAATGATTCTTCAAAGCACCTTAAAATAGTTCATTCAGTGAAGGAAGCCAGACCCAGTGGATGGATGTTTAATGATTCTCTTTATGGAAGGTGCCTAGACGAGACAGGAAGTAGCGTGGTGGTTGCAGTGGGCACAGGCAAGAGGGACGGGGTGCTTCCGTTGACTAGGTACGGACTTTCTGCCTGAGATGATGAGGTTCTGGGGATAGAAGGAGTGACAAAGGTACTCAGTGCTCTTGAGTTGTGTACTAAAAGCTATTTTTGTGCGCTGGATGTTGTTGTTGTTGTTGTTGTTGTTGTTGTTGTTGTTTTTGTTTTGTTTTTGTTGATTTTTTGAGGCAGGGTCTCCCTCTAGCCCAGGATGACCTAGAATTCACTATGTAGTCTCAGGCAGGCCTTGAACTCACAACACTCCTTCTACCTCAGCCTCCTGAGTGCTGGGATTAAAGGTATAAGCTACTATGCCCAGCTAAGCCAGGCTTTTACTAACAGCACTCAGGAAACTGAGGTATGAGGTTTGCTATGAGTTTGAGGCCAACCTGGGCTATATTGTGAGTTCCAGGTCAGCCTGGGCTAGAATGAGATTCTGCCTCAGGAACCAAGAAAAAAAAACTGACCTGAAATTCACTATGTAGTCTCAGGGTGGCCTCAAACTCACAGTGATCCTCCTACCTCTGCCTCCCAAGTGCTGGGATTGAAGGCGTTCACCACCACGCCCAGCTATTCACCCCTTTTACAGATGAGGAAACTGAGGCTCAAAGAGATAAATAATAATGGGCTTTTTCCAAGACCCAGTTCTGCCAGGGAGGTCCACCCAGGTGGGATGCCCAGAGTCCAAGGATGGCACAGAGAAAAACCATGTGATAGACGGTTCTGCTCCCACCCCAGAAAAAAGCCCAGAACACTGAAGGACAGGTGGCTGGAGAGCACGCCTAACACCATAAGCTGAGCCCCTCCCTGGGTCTGTCAGCCTTGGGGAAGGAGGAGCAAAACCACTGCATTAATTCTCTGTTGCTATGTTGCAAATTACCCCAACCGAAGCAATGGATTGAAACTACTAGTGTTAGTTAATACCTCACAGTTTCTAGGGCCAGAAAGCTGGCCCAGGCTCGCTGGTCTCTCACGAGGCTTGGATCCAGGCGTTGGCTGGAGCTGCTGTCTCACCTGGAAGATGCTTGACTGAACTGCACAGGTGTGATAGCTTCAGGTTGTTTTCCGAATATATTAGAAGGGAGAGGATTCCACAACCTAATAGGGTTTCTGCTGAGCTGAGGTCTTCATGCCTCACTGGTTGAGTGAGATTGGGGTCTCACTCACTTTCTGGCCACATGGGCCTCTCCTTCCAGCAGCAGTGTGGTGACTGGTTTCTGAGTATGTCCCTTTTTAAGATAGCTTCAGGTTGTTTTTGAGGAAGGGTGGGATTCAGTGTCCCCACATGAAGGTGTGTATATTAGAAGGGGGCGGGCTTAGAGGATGCCAGCTTCCCTTGTGAGCTGTTGTCCACAATACCACCCTCTAATAGCAGAATCCTTCAGGATTGAGCTGCAATATGGGTGGCAACAGGGACACGGCACCTGAGCTCCAAGGAGTGGGATTGCTGCTAGACACCTGACTGGTGGCTTTGGCCTTTTGAAGCTGGAAGGGGACAGGAAGACCCAGGGTGAAAAATATGTGTCACATACACCTGAAGTCAGTGAACTATGGACATTTGGCCACACAACAAAGATGCTTGCAGTTATGCCCGTGTCCTGAGAAGCTGTGCAGGGTTGCTTTGCGTAAAAATGAACTGTGTGAGCAGAGGGATATGGCACAGAAAAATGAAATCTTTGGGTGAACTCTGCCCATTCCTTTGAGATTGGGCCAGCTGACCTGCAGTGGGGCAACAGGAAGAATGCACCTGAAGCCACCTGCTTTAGGTCCTGACATGACCCATTCTGTCAAAGGCACCTGTGTGTTCTCCTACCCTGTCCCCAGCTCCCCATACAGTTACCCCTCCTTAGCAGTTACTGATGCCCCAGGACTGCCTTTTGGAGGGGTGGAAGATAGCTTGGGCCTCCTTGGAATTAGAGTTTGATGTTTGCCCTGAACCACCCCTGAACACTGTTGTTTGATCTTTTTGGTATTATGGCTTTAAAAGACATCATTGGAATTGATAAAAACATGGCATGTGTTGTCATGTACGGTTATCAGGTCTTCTGAATGCTAGGTTCCCAGCTGATGGCAATTTGGGAATTTCCCCCTCTAAATTCCCTTGCTTCTCCTGTTGCTGTTGTCCACCTTATGTTGACCAGAGGGTTCAACCACCTGTACTAAACTGGTTTTAGTCTGTTCCTTCATTTTCACTGTAGGTCTTAACAGTTCAGTCTGTTCCTTCATTTTCACTGCTTAACAGCAGTCGCTTGTGTGAGCCAGAGCTGAGTACATCAGTTATCATATTCACTTGGTTAGCTTTTTTTTTTTTTCTTGGTACACAATTGGTGACTCTCTCTTGGAAAGGGTTATGAATATGGTCTTCCTTCCTCTTCTGTTCGGCATTAAACTTACACACATGCCGAGAAGTGTATTTCCTGAAGGGCTCTCGCTGTCAGAATGTTCTTCCTGTTGTTTGAGAGAGAACCTGCCCCATCATGACTGTCTGCCTGGGCTCTGATCTCCTCCTTTCCCCCTCACTCCCTGATTCCCCACCCCCATGAAATCTATCTGCACTATGACAGCCCTGCAGAAGATAGCTATGGCTCCACCCCAGCCCTCCCCCTCTGCACTCACACTGAGTTTGTCTCCTGCCCAGATCCCACATCCTCCTTTTATATACCATAAAATGTCCCACTCCAGTGAAACCCAAGCAATCACTGCATCCCACCAGTTCCATGTTGCTTGGGCAGAGCCACCTGGCCCCAAATGGATCTGAAACACATCACTCCAGCAATTAGCCTTCAGTGCTACAAGCCAGAAGCCTCGAACTCACTCACACACAGGAACTCCAACTCAAGAAACCTGACATGGTACTCACGGGTCAGTCAGCAGCCAGCTTGCTTGCCCTCCAAATGTCCTCATTCATCACCATAGACAATGAACTTAACCCTGAAAACTGATAACATGGGTCCCAACTTACCCTTGTTCTCCTCACCTGTGAGCATTTCCCTCCCAGTTTTGTGCCCTGCTGGCATCAGGTAGAACGTGGGATGCTATAGGCACAGCTGTGCACATGAGGGTATAGGTGTACAAGCTTCTGTAATCACATCCGGCCAGTTCCCTGAAATTCATTCTCTATCACTCCCAATGGCTATGCTTTTCCAAACACAGTGGCTAGCACTATGGCTGCTGGTCAACAGGGGGAAGGATTCCAGCTCAGTTCTAGTTTGATTTCTCAGTGTTCTGCAATATAAACATGTGGTGTCTTCAGAAATAGGGTCTTACCACCTAGTTCTGGTGGGCAACCAAAAGCTTTAGCAGTAGTTGTATTGTTTTGGGGACGTCAGGGGCCTCCCTGGCCAACAATTTACTAGGAGGTATCCCACCCACTTTGGGGTCTTTGGGGTATAGCATTTGTACCCACACAGGGTATTTCTGCCCAAACTCTCTCTGTTTCATATATATATATATATATATATATATATATATATATATATATATATACACACACACTCATATATCTGATTTAATTAGCTAACAAAGAAGCAGGTTTCCATTTATCTTCTTTAGTTTTTTGTTTGCTTGTTTGTTTGTTTTTGGTTTTTCAAGGTAGGGTTTCACTCTAGCCCAGGTTGACCTGGTAGTCTCAGGGTGGCTTCAAATGCACAGTGATCCTCCTACCTCTGCCTCCCAAGTACTGGGATTAAAGGCTTGTGCCACCACACCCGTCCTTTTTATTAGTGTTCTTTTTCAAGGTAGGGTCTTGCTCTAGCCCAGGTTAACCTGGAATTCAGTATGGAGTCTCAGAGTGGCCTCGAACTCATGGCAATCCTCCTACCTCTGCCTCCCAAGTGCTGGGATTAAAGATGTGCGTCACTACGACCCGGTGTCTTCTTTAGTTTTGACTAACCTAACCCTCCTCCCATCCTCTCCTCTCCATCTTCCTCCCCACTTAGACCATTCCACCCCTAGTAGTCCACCTCTCTACTTATATATCCTCTATTCTTTTTTGGTGTTTTTTTTTTTTTTTCCTGAGGTAGGGTCTCACCCTCGCCCAGGCTGACCTAGAACTCATTCTGCAGTCTCAGACTGGCCTCAAACTCACAGCAATCCTCCTACTACCACACCCAGCTATATCATTATATCATCTTTTTTTTTTTTTTTCAAGGTAGGGTCTCACGCTGGTCCAGGCTGACCTGGAATTAACTATGTAGTCTCAGGGTGGCCTTGAACTCATGGCAATCTTCCTACCTCTGCCTCCTGAGTGCTGGGATTAAAGGCATGAGCCACCATGCCTGCTTGTCTTTTTTTTTTTTTTTTTTTTTTTTTTTTAGCAGGGTCTCATGTTAGTCCAGCCTAACCTGAAACTCATTCTGTAGCCAGGCTGGTTTTGAACTCATGGTGATCCTCCCACCTCAGCTGGGATTAAAGGTGAGTGCCACCATGACCAGCTACATATCTTCTATCCTTAAATGTGAGGGCTGAGGCTGGATCATCTCAATAGACTCAATTCTACTAAACATCAACTGAGTCAGTGCACTATATATTGACTCTTTGAGGCAAAATGTTTTTATTTTCCTCATTTTACAGATGAAGAAACTAGGGCTCCTGGAGGCAAAATTGCCCAATATTGTACCGGTGATATATCCAGAGGCAGAATCTAAACTTTGACCCTGGAGTCCAAATTCTTAACCACCAAGCAATTCTATCTTTGAGTCTCTCTTTTTCTTTCTTTCTTTTTAAAATTTTTTATTTATTTGTGTGTGTGTGTGTGCGCGCACACGTGTGCGCATGTGCATGCCTCAGGGCCTCTTGCCACTGCAAATGAATTCCTGAACTACTTTTTAAAAAATCTTTTCTTTCTTTATTTATTTACTAGAGACAGAGAGAGAGAGAGAGAGAGAGAGAGAGTGAGAATAGGCACACCAGGGCCTCTAGCCACTGCAAATGAACTCCAGACACATGCACCACCATGTGCATCTGGCTTACATGGGACCTGGAGAATCGAACCAGGGTCCTTAGGCTTCACAGGCATGTGTCTCAACTGCTAAGCCATCTCTCCAGCCCCTGCACTTTTTTTTTTTTTTTTTATGTCTGGTTTGTGTGGGAAACTTAGGAATTAAACCCTGGGACACACACACTTCAATTACTGAGCTATTTTCCCAGCCACCCCACTCCACTTGTTTTGGTGGTGGTGTTTGTTTGTTTGTTTTTCTGTATGTTTTATGAAGGTTTTTTAAATTGATTTTTTATTGACAACTTCCATAAGTACAGACAATAAACCATGGTAATGTAATTCCCTCCCTTTCCCTACTTTCCCCTTTACAGCTCCACTCTCCATCATCCCCTTTTCCTCTCAATTGGTTCTCTCTCTCTCTCTCTTTTTCAAAGCAAGGTCTCACTCTAGCTCAAGCTGACCTGGAATTCACTATATCATCTCAGGGTGGCCTTGAACCCACAGCGTTCCTCCTACCTCTGTCTCCTGAGTGCTGGGATTAAAGGCGTGCACCACCACACCTGGCTAATCAGTTCTCTTTTATTTTGATGTCTCATCTTTTCCTCCTATTATGATGGCCTTGTGTATGTAGTGTCAGGTACTGCAAGGTCATGGATATCCAGCCCATTTTGTATCTGGAGGAATGCATTGTAAGGAGTCCTACCCTTCCTTTGGCTCTTACATTCTTTCCACCAGCTCTTTCACAATGGACCCTGAGCCTTGAAAGGTGTGTTTGAGGTGTTTCAATGCTGAGCACTCCTCTGTCCTTTCTTCTCAGCACCGTGGTGCCTTCTAAGTCATCCCAAGGTCACCACCATCTGAAAAGAGAAGCTTCTCTAACCAAAAGTGAGAGTAGCATTAATTTATGGGTATGAACATTAAGAGAAGTGCTTACCGGGCCATTTGGTGAGCATAACATATACATTTAGCCAGACACCAGCAGAGGTTACACCCCTAGGGCTCAAGACTACCCCTGTTGTAGGTTTTCAGTATCAGGCATGCATTTCCTCCCATGGAGCAGGCCTCCAGTCCAACTAGAGGGCAGTTGGTTTCCTCCATAACCAACATGTCACTATTGCACCCGTTGGCTCATTTGGCCTGACTGGCCAAATTTAAGACTTGCAGTGTCCACTGCTGAGTATCTCCACTGGTGATTTCTGTCTCTCCCATTGAACTGCATGCAGCATAGCTTTTTTAGCTTTCTGTCAGCTGGTCTACATGGAAGAGGCTTTCAGCTTAGCTCCAGCAGGATTTCTCAGTCACCTTGCAGCTCAAGTATGTAGAGTCTTCAGCAATTGGCTTTTTAGCCCAGGCTGACCTGGAATTCACTATGTAGTCTCAGACTGGCCTCGAACTTACAGCAATCCTCCTACCTCTTCCTCTCCTCCCAAGTGCTGGGGTTAAAGGTGTGTGCCACCATGCCCAGCTTTGTTTTGTTTTTTGTTTTTGGTTTTTGGTTTTTCGAGGTAGGGTCTCACTCTAACTCAGGCTGACCTGGAATTTTTTTACTATGTAGTCTCAGGGTGGCCTTGAACTCACGGCAATCCTCCTAGGCTCTCCACCATGCCCTCTCAAATCCAGGCTGACCTAGAACTCTGTAGCCCTCATTGGCCTCAAACTCATGGCAACCCTCCTACCTCAGCCTTCGAAGTGCTGGGATTAAAGATGTGCGCCATCACACCTGCCTTTTAAAAAGGGAGACTTTTTTTTTTTTTTTGTCTGTTAGAGATTTTATTCATGAATTATAATGAAACTCAAAAGTAGCAAAGAATATGACAACTTTCAAATTAATATTTATCAACCAAGTGCATCATAGAATACCTCTATTTTTCATACAACAAAAATTCCTAAAAACATATGTGAGATCATAAATATTCTCTACTTTGTGGAAATTTCAAGATAATGAAGGATTAATATAGTTGTCCAGAAAATTTCATTATACTACTTAATACATACACATCAAAAGAAATCAAGACTGGGAACACCTTTAATCCCAGCATTACATAATGAATTCCAGGTCAGCCTGGGCTACAGTGAGACCCTACCTTAGAAAACCAAAAGAGAAAAAAAAGAAAGTAAGAAAAAAATCAAATGTAGCTGATAAAATAAGGTTAATTTTAATAAAGTGCTATTTTCATACTGAAAAATACATTAGTAAAAATTAAATGTTGAACCATTATGTTGAAAGTATTAAATTTTTCTTTAGTACATTATGTTTATCATATTCATGTTTCCCAATATTTAAAGGGGAGTTTGGGGGCTGGAGAGATGGTTCAGTGGATAGGGTTCTTGCCTGCAAAGCCTAACAACCCCAGTTCAATTCTGCAGTACCCATATAAACCAGATGCACAAAGTGGCGCATGTATCTGGAGTTCTATTTGCAGCCCCTGGGGGCCCTGGCGCACCCATTCTCTTTTTCTCTATCTGCTGGGCATGGTGCTGCACACACATGCCTTTAATCCCAGCACTCAGGAAGCAGAGGTAGGAGGATCACTGTGAGTTCCACTCCAGTCTGGACTAAAGAGTGAATTCCAGGTCAGTCAGGGCTATAATGAGACCCTAACTCAATATATATACAAATAAAATAAAATAAAATAAAATAAAATAAAATAAAATAAAATAAAATAAAATAAAATAAAATAAAATAAAATAAAATAAAATAAAATAAAATAAAATAAAATAAAATAAAGGGAATTTTGTAATTAGCTGTACAATTCTCCCCTTCTTCCTTCCTTAGGAGCAAGCCCTCTTAGTTAACTAGAAAATAATTTTGGGCAATCACAGTTGTCATTTACTGGCTGCATTTAAGACTTTGGAATGAAGCTAGCAGTTAAAGGTGCTTGCTTGCAAAACCTGTTGGCATGGGTTCAATTCCCCAGTACCCATGTACAGCCAGATGCACAAAGTGGTGCATGCATCTGCAGTTCATTTGCAGTGGCAAGAGATTCTGGCATGTCCATGCACTTGCTCTCTCACTCTTTTTCTTTCTCTTTAAAATAAATAAATACATTTAAAAACAACAGCAACAAAAGACAGGTGTGATGGCACATACCTTTAATCCCAGCACTCAGGAGACAGAGGTAGGAGGATTGCCTGTGAGTTTGAGGCGAGCCTGGACTAGAGTGAATTCTAGGTCAGACTGGACTAGAATGAAAACTTATCTCAAAGAAACAAACAAAAGAAATATATATGGTGGGGTGCCAGGTGCTACAGAGCAGCCTCCCTTATGATAAAGTCCACCATGAGAATGGGGACCAATGCTTGAAGCCAAGACTCACGGAGCCTATGGGGGTCTTCTCTAGGTCCTGGTCCTAGCCTTTGTGGTGGCCCTAGAAGTTGTAGCAGGATCAATGGAAGTAGAATTTCACCCTCCTTAAAGCTAGCAATGGGAGGACTGCCTGATCCAGCCCTGCCAGATCAGCTGGTGTTGAGGGACGTGGGGAAGGCAATGTCTTATCTTAGGTCATGGACAATCAGGAGGAAAGTGGAAGCCAGAACTCAGTTCCCCAGGCTCTGGGAAGTCTGGAGACTCCACAGGCAGGGAAAGAGTACCAGACACAGGGCCAGCTTCAGGCAGCTCTATCTCTGATGTACTCTTTGAGAGTGAAGAACCCCACCCCACCCCCAGGGTAGAATCAAAGATATGAGGAGATCGGGAAACAATTGTCTAAAATGTACCAGTATCCTGCCCTATGGTCACAGCCAGGCCCAGTGTTCCATGGCCAAGCCAACACCCTCACTGACCATCTGTTTCACAAACAGGTTCTTTCCTTCTCTGGTTCTCCTGTGAAGCATAAAGTGAGGTGCCGGCTGCGTGACTGATAGCATGGACAGACAGATCATACTAGCTAGGGCTAGTAGTGGGAGCTGTCTTATCACATGATCAAGGCCTTAACAGGAGGATGGCTGGGTGGACAGGCAGAGGGAAGACTCTGCGAGGGGAGGAGCTCTTGGAAGAGATGGAGGGCTGGGCTCTGAGGAGAGCAGGGGCAGAAGAACCAGCAAGAGAGAGAGAGCCCCACTCTCCAGAAAATTATGACGGACTGAAGTGTGAACTGAAATGCCCAGGCACCATCTAATGTGGGAATCACACGTGTGAAGTGTTTAATAAACACTCAGCAAGCAACAGCCACTCTGATTAGGATTTTCATTATGCATGAACTTGCTGGCCTCTTGACCCCACTTCTTGTAGGTCTGTGGCAACAGGAAGGGACTGTGAATGCTGTTACTAGGGAAGAAACAGCCTCTAGAGTTCAACTTGACTTTGACTTTTCTTTTTTTTTTTTTTGCGGGGGGCGGGGGTAAGGTCTCACTCTAGCCCAGGCTGACCTGGAATTCACTATGTAGTCTCCTACCTCAGCCTCCCAAGCACTGAGGGAGGCGTGCACCACCATGCCAGGCAGAGAGAGAAAGGGCACAGCAGGGCCTCCAGCCGCCGCAAACAAACTCCAGACACATGTGCCACTTTGTGCATCTGGCTTTACACGGGTACTGGGGAATCAAACTTGGGTCCTTAGGCTTTACAGGCAAGCACCTTAATTGCTGAGCCCTTCAGCCCTGACTTTGACTTTCTTGCTATAGAAGAAAAACATCTCCCTTGTTGAGCTGAGCTGAGCTGAGCTGAGCTGAGCTGCTGAACTGGCATATGGTGCAGGCAGGGAAGGGAGATATAGTTCAAGAAGGAACAGAGGGTTTTGACACCCTGGGAGAGGGCGGACTGAGCAAGCTCCTTATGAAATAGAGTGCAAACCTTTATGCTTCTAGGCCCCTGATGCTACATGGTGAGGGGTCACTGTAAACTAAGAGTACCAGTGGCAGAGTTCAGCAAAGTGGGAAGGAAATTGCTAGTTAAGCGTACCTTTTTGGAAGGGTCATGACAGCCTGAACCATAAACCAGGTAACCTGAGAAAGCTGCAGAGGACAAGACACCAAGGAGTGTCACCCCACAAGGCAGCACAACAGTACGCTGCACACATAAACTTAGGAACAGTGTAGCAGCAGCCTCCCTCTGGAAGGCCTGCATCCCAGACCCTCCTGGTCCAAGAATGCTATGCAAGACTTCCTGCACAGCTGGTGTTCATTAACCTGAGGACTTGGACTGGGATGGGATTCACTGAGAGGAGGGGTGAATGAATCCATGTGTCACTGGAACTTAGAATAGAAACCTATTGGTCTTTGGTGATGCCTGGGGACCAGGAACAGACCATTCCTTCCGATTTGAGCCCAGTGCCCTTTCCCATTCATATTCTGTTATGAACACATCCTGCCCACTTCTACAGCTTCGCAGGCCTCCAGGAGCAAACCAGACCTAGGAGAGCGGGAGGCCTCAGGGCAGGCTCGGGTCCCAAAAACATGTCCTGGCTTTGGAGTACGGCTGACAGGTTTGGGGGGCGGGGGAGCAGAGCAGAGTAGGAGGAAGCAAGCTGCAGGGTTCTGTGAAGGCTCAGAATGACTGACTCAGAGAGCTTGGCAGGGACAGAGGATCTCATCATCAAGACTCCAGAGACTCGACGATCCTCAGATTCCATCTGCCTCGTAGACAATCCATTTCTCCTCAGCTGGAGATGAGGAGGGGCAACGTTGTCAGGGGACCATTCAACGTTGTGTGTGGAAAAGCTCTGGGTGGAAAGCCTTCCCTCTTGTTTCATGTCATGGTCCCCTGCCTTCCAGAAGCCACGGCCTGCATTTGAGGGAACCTTGGCTCCCAGAGCCGTAGCTTTGCTGTTACTGGAAGGACATGGATGCTGGGGTCAGCCAGCCAGGGTTTGCATCCCATCTCTGTCACTTACTGATAATACTTGGGAAAATGACTTTACGTTTCGGAGTCTTGGTTTCTTACAGATGGGGATTCAAATAGTCGCCTGGCAGGGGTGTTATGGAGAGTCAAAAGAAACAAGATGTGAAAACCATTTGTTCTAATCATGACATGATGACTTAAAGAATGATTGGTGCTTGGTGCCAGACCTTAGCTGGTGATCTCATCCAGCCCTCACTAGGAGCCTACTGGAAGGATGAGGGAGTAGAGGCCTAGAGAGGGAGAGTGAGTTCCTCAGGGTTGCTCAGCTATAGAGCTGCAGAGCCACGCCCCAGACCCAGCAATAGGACCTCAGTGCCCAGTGTCTGCATTTCCCCTGGTACTTCCCACCCACAGCAGGCTGTGCTCCTGGTGAGATTAAATCAACAGCGGGAAAGTGGCAGTCACACTACTGGCCAATCTGTGTCACCCTGTTGCAGAGATACCCAGGTAAACTTGGATTTCAAAATAACAACGAATGCTTTTTTAGCATATGCGTGTTTTATGAAATACTGGAGATACACTAAAAATGTATTCATTGTAGGGTTTAGCTGTTGAGGTGCTTACCTGCAAAGTCTAAGAACTCATGTTCAACTATCCAGGTTCCATGTAAGACAAACGCACAGTGACGCAAGTGTGTAATGTTGTGCAAGCTCACAAGAAGGCACACGCTTCTGGAATTTGTTCACAGCAGGTAAAGGCTCTGATGCACCCATTCTCTCTCTCTGCCTCTCTCTCTCTTTCTCTCTCTCTCTCAAAATAAAAAAAAAATTCATTTTAAACTAGAAATTTGAATTGTAGGGCTGGACAGATTGCTTAGTGGTTAAGACACTTCCCCATGAACCCTAAGAACCCATATTCTACTCTCCAGATCACACATAAGCCAGATGCACAAAAGAGGGGCAAGTGCAAGGTCGCACATGCCCATTAGGTAGTGCAAGCACCTGGAGTTCGATTACAGTGGCTGAGGCCCTGGCATGCCAATTCTCTCTCTGTGCCTCTCTCTCATCACTCACTCTATAAAAATAAAATAAAAAATAAAAATAAGCCGGGCATGGTGGCGCATGCCTTTAATCCCAGCACTTGGGAGGGAAAGGTAGGAGGATCACCATGAGTTCAAGGCCACCCTGAGACTACATAGTGAATTCCAGGTCAGCCTATGCTAGAGTAAGACCCTACCTTGAAAAACCAAAAAATAAGTAAAATGTATATATGAAATTTGAATTCTGACTGGGTGCCCTAATATTTTTATTTTGTGAATCTGGGCAACACCCTAAGCCAATGGGACCTGAGGGCACAGGAACAAATGCAAATACCATGTGCAATCACTTCCTTTTTGTCTCTGGTATCTTCTGCCAACATCTAGATTAGCTCCTCATTATAGTACACTAATGTCATACCCTTTCCTGTCCTTAATCGGTATGCTTGGAACCTGGCACTGAGCTGGCAACCACAGATACTCACAGGATGAATAGTTGTCAATCTACAGGAACTGCTGCCAAGCACACCAGTCCTGGGGGATTTAGAAGGCGCTACTGTGGTTGGTATTACAACTTTCCATCTCACTCACGCCTCACTGTTACCATGGCCGCTGTAACTCCATAGTGCTTCACAGCTTCCAAAGAGCATTCTCCTGCGTTATCTCATTTAGTGTCCCACGAGTCGCTGAATGCATATGATTCGTCTTACTTTAGGGATTAGAAACTGAAGTTGGAGGTCAAGAAGTACATCACACGAGAACAGCCAGCCAATGAAACGGCACAGCTGGGAGTATGTCCTCCACCCTTCTGTGTGCCTGAGGCTGACGAGCCCATTACACTCCTTATCTAGCGAAGCCTTCTGACTACATAATCCTCCCCAAGGGCTATGACACACTCAGACTTTCATGGCACGGGAGTGTGGCAGTCAGAATGAGAATTAATCCACTGCCACCTGATGGCCGAGCCAGAGCACCACCATGGCAGGAAGCAGTGCAGGTGGGGAGGGGAGAGCCTCATGGAGAACAGCACTCTGGGACAGTCATTCTGTGTAGCAATATCCCAACCACCAGATAGGGGCCACAAAGCAGGAGCAGGTGCCCAGTGCTGCAGTTAGCAATGACCACACTCGCCAGATGTGCTGAAACTTGAACTGATGGTTCTACCGGGAACTGCAATACTGGGTGAAGACCCTGGGCAAACCCGGACATGCTGGTTTGATTCAAGTGTCCCCCATAAACTTAGGCATGCTGAATGCCCTGTCCCCAGGTGATAGTAATTTGGGAATTAAAATCCTCTTGGAGGCAGTGTATTTGGGGGGATGGGCTTATGGGTGTTATAGCCAGTTTCCTTGGCAGTGTTTGGCACACTCTCCTATTGCTGTTGGCCAGGAGGTGATGTCCACCCTCTGCTCATGACATCATTTTCCCTGCCATCATGGAGCTTCTCCTTGAGTCTGTAAGCTAAAATAAACCTTTTTCCCCACAAGTTGCTCTTGGTTGGGTGTTTTTTGCCAGCCATGGGAACCTGACTGCACCACTGACCAAATCATGACACCTATCACATATCCTGACACTTTGACATGTGCTATGGTTAGCCCACAGTCTCAGGGATGGAACAATGACTCAAGCCTAGAGGGACAAGGGTGAATGATGATGCTTTCTATACATCCCTAAAGAAAGTTGACTTTCTGGGCTGGAGAGATGGCTTAGTGATTAAGGCGTTTGCCTACAAAGTCAAAGGATCCTGGTTCAATTCTCCAAGACCCATGTAAGCCAGATGCACAAGGTAGCATATGCATCTAGAGTTCATTTGTAGTGGCTGGAAGCCCCAGCACACCCATTCTCTTGCTCTCTCTGCCTCTTTCTCTCTCTCAAATAAGTAATAAAATAAATTTTTTTTAAGAAAAAGGAAGTTGACTTTCTCAGGAAAACACACACACACATATACACTTTTCAAGATAGGGTCTATCCCAGGCTCATCTGGAATTCACTGTGTAGTCTCACAGTGGCCTCAAACTCACAGCGATCCTCCTACCTCTGCCTCTCAAGTATTGGAATTAAAGGCATATGCCACCAGGCCCGGCCTCTTTTTTTATTATTATTTTTTATTGACAATTTCTATACTTACATACAAAAAATGCATGATATTTCCCTCCCCTGCCCCAATACCCCTTTAGAACTCTAATCTCCATCATATCCGTTCCCTCTCTCCATTAGTCTCTCTTTTAATTTGATGTCATCATCTTTTTCTTCTATTATGAGGGTCTTGCAAAGGTATTGCTAGGCACTGCAAGGTCATAGATATCAAGGCCAATTTCTGTCTGGACAGTTGCATTGTAAGAGGTCATACCCTTCCTTTGGCTCTTCCATTCTATCCGCCCCCTCTTCTGCAATGGTCCCTGAGCCTTGGAGGGTGTGACAGAAGTGTTTCAGTGCTGGGCACTCCTCCATCCCTTCTTCTCAGCATTATGTTGTCTTTTGGGTCATCACAGTGGTCATCACCATCTGAAAAGAGAAGTTTCTCTAACCAGAAGTGAGAGTAGCATTAATATGTGAATATGAACATTAAGCGTAGTGCTTTCAGGGTAGGTTGGTGGGAATAATATCTACATTTAGCCAGACAAGAGCAGGTTTTATACCCCTAAGGCTCATGACCTCCCCTGCCATAGACTTTTGCTTAGGTTTTTCAGTACCAGGTATGTATTCCCTCCCATAAAGAGGGCCTTCAGTCCAATTATGGAGCAGTTGGTTACCCCAAGAGCAGACATGCCACTATTGCACCCATTCAGTCATTTGGCCTCTTGCCTCTCAGGCAAGAGATGTCTTCAGCATTAGGGTCTTACTATCTGTTTCTCAAGGGAAACCAAGGGCTTTGGCAATAGCCTTTAATGTTTTGGAGGCTTCCAAACCTCCAAGGACCTCCTTGGCCAACAACTCACTGGAAGGTATCCCATCCCAGGCACTGAAAATTTTCTAGTACCAGTCTACAGCTTCTCAATGTGCCATTATTCAAAAAAGAAACCGGCCTCTTTTTTACTTAAAATATTTTAATTCAGTGTGTGTGTGTGTGTGTGTGTGTGTGTGTGTGTGTACAACTTTTGGGTTGGTCCTTGCCTTTCACCTCATTTTGAGGCACAGCCTCTCATTGTTGTTCATGACTCCTCTCCATTTGCCAGCTTCTAGAAAATTCTCTTGACCTGCTTCCTGTCTGTGGTAGTTTGAATATATGCCCCCCAATATATTCAGTGTTTTATTAGTTTATAGTTTGTATCTGCAATCACCTTGCTGAAGGCAATGTCACTGGGCATTAAGGTGTGGTGATGGTTTGAGATTCCATTGTAAAGATATGCAAAGTGTGCCCAGTAGGAGTTCCTGAAGTGTGCTGTGGCTTTGGGCTGTAGTTTTGCTCTGTGTGCTGTGTGGCTAGGGGCTTTGCTCTCTTGCCTGGTCCTGTGAAGACAGGCCGCTTCTTCTGCCATTATGGAACTTCCCCTGGATCTGTAAGCTTCAATAAATAATATCCCTTCCTCCATAACTGTGCCTGGTCTGGAAGCTCATCTCAGCGAACCTGAAGCTGTCTGCCACACTATCTTACCATAGGGGTGCTAGGATTACAGACAGAACCCCACCACAGTTTTGGCCTTTCCATAGGATCTGGAGATGTGAAGTCAGGTACTTAGATGTGCATGGCAAACACTTCCCACTGAGCCATCTCCCCAGCCCAGAAAATACATTTTTTGTTTGTTGGTTGGTTGGTTGGTTTTTCAGGTAGGGTTTTGTTCTAGCCCAGGCTGGCCTTGAACTCATGGCAATCCTCCTACCTCTGCCTCCCAAGTGCAGGGATTAAAGGCTTGCGCCACCTTTCTTTTTTTTTAAATGGGTGCACAAGTACCTCTAGCTACTCCAAATGAACTCCAGATGTATGTACCATCTTGTGCACGTGACTTACTTAGGTACTGAGGAATTGAACCTGGTTCCTTATGCTTCACAAAGCAAACACCTTAACTGCTAAGCCATTTCTCCAGCACTAAAATATATTCTTACTCCAGATTCCCAAAGTATGTTTTTTTTTTTTTACTAAATGAAGATATCATTTTTTATTTTTAAAATATTTTATTATTTTATTTGTTTGAGAGAGAGAGAAAATAGGTTCACTAGGGCATCCAGCTGTTGCAAACAAACTCCAGATGCATGCACTACCTTGTACATCTGGCTTACATGGGTCCTAGGGAACTGAACCTGGGTCCTTTGGCTTTGCAGGCAAGCATCTTAACCACTAAGCCATCTCTCCAGCCCAAAATATTTTTCTGGAAACACTAGTTTCATAAGGGGGGGCTATGGTAATCTGAATGTGATAGTTTTAATGCATGGCCCCATAGACTCAGTCTTTTCTTTTTCTTTTCTTTTATTTACTTTTATTATTTATTGGTTTTTCGGTTTTTTCTGTGTGAAAGTGGTTTTTAAAAAATTTTTAAAGACATCTTCTTTAATTGTAGAAAATATCCCATGGTACTTCCCTCCCTCCCTCCACTTTCCCCTTTGAAACTTCACTCTCCATCATATCCCTTCCCCCTCTCAATCAGTCTTTTATTTTGATGATCTTTTCCTCCTAATATGATGGTCTTGTGTAGGTAGTGTCAGGCACTATGAGGTCATGGATATCCAGACCATTTTGTGTCTGGAGGAGCACTTTATAAGGAGTCCTACTCTTCCTTTGACTCTTACATTCTTTCCGCCCCCTCTTCCGCAATGGACCCTGAGCCTTGGAAGGTGTGTTTGAGATGTTTCAGTGCTGAGCACTCCTCTGTCACTTCTTCTTAGCACCATGGTTTTTTTGTTTTGTTTTTCGAGGTAGGGTCTCACTCTAGCCCAGGCTGACCTGGAATTCACTATGTAATCTCAGGGTGGCCTTGAACTCACGGTGATCTTCCTACCTCTGCCTCTCTAGTGCTAGGATTAAAGGCATGCACCACCACACCTGGCTTTGGAGCTCACTATGTAGTCTCAGAGTGACCTTGAACTCATGGCAATCCTCCTACCTCTGCTTTCTGAGTGCTGGGATTAAAGGTATGCACCACTACACCTGGCTTTTTTTAGTTTTGTTTTGTTTTGTTTTGTTTTGTTTGAGGTAGGGTCTTGCTCTTGCCCAGGCTGACCTTAAATTCACAGTGATCCTCCTACCTCTGCCTCTCAAGTTCTGGGAGTAAAGGCATGCTCCACCATGCCCAGCTGTGGTTCATGTTTTGTGGTGCTAGCTGTTGGTGATGTCTCTCTGCTTGGATCTACGAAAAAGAGCCAGCTTGCTCCACCAATGATGGTGCTCCCTGGACTCTGTAAGCCTGAAATAAACCCCCATCCTCCCACAAGCTATATCTGGCTGGATGTTTGTCCCAGCAAACAGGAGCTGACTACAACAGGTAGGGAGGAAATTCTAAAGTCAAATATATCTGAGAAATGCCACCATTGTCTCTTCCTTAGAGTTACAGATTCTTCAGCATATTAAAAGTTCTGTAAGTTTTTTTTTTTTTTTTTTTTTTTTTTGGTTTTTTGAGGTAGGGTCTCACTCTGGTCCAGGCTGGGAATTAACTATGTAGTCTCAGGGTGACCTCAAACTTATAGCGATCCTCCTACCTCTGCCTCCCGAGTGCTGGGATTAAAGGCATGTACCACCTCAACATGAGTTTGAGGCCACCCTGAAACTAAACAGTGAATTCCAGGTCAGCCTGGGCTAGAGTGAGACTCTACCTCGAAAAACAAAAAGTAAAAAAATAAAAGAGACTAATTAAGAGGGGGAGGAGATATGATGGAGAGTGGAGTCATGACGGGGAAAGTGAGGGGAGGGAATTATCATAGTTTATTGCCTATAATTATACAAGTTGTCAATAATGTTTAAAAAAGAAAAAACAATAAATAAGGTGGGGAGCAAAAAAAAAATCTGATCATGACCTATCCTTAACTTGGCTATTTTTTTTATGGCCAAACATGAAATGGCTCATGCCTTGTCACTTGAGAAGTAGAGGCAGGAGGTTCAAGGCAACCCTGAGCTACTGGTGAGTTTGAGGTCAGTCTAGGCTACATGAGACCCTATCTCAAAAATATCTGGACAATGTTGGATTGTACAAATTTGGAAACATATTGTTTCTTGAAATTTTTCCTTATTTCAACAGAATGAAGCTTTGATTTGGAGCTCAAGACAGAGAGGACAGTGTAAGAATCCCCACCCTGGTCAGCCCCAAGGGAAGCTATAAGCAGGGACCAGTGGTCCCATCCCTAACTTCTTACACTCTATAGGAACAGGGCTATGTGTAGGGCCCTCAAAACATTCTATTTATTTAGTTATTTATTTATTTAAGAGAGAGAAAGAGGCAGAGAGCAAGAGGAAGAGAATGGGCACTCCAGGGCCTCCAGCCACTGCAAAAGAACTCCAGATGCATGTGCCCCTTGTGTATCTGGCTTACGTGGGTCCTGGAGAATCAAACTGGGATTATTTAGCTTTGCAGGCAAATGCCTTAACCACTAAGCGATCTCTCCAGCCCTTAAAACCATTCTTTAAGGCCAGGCATGGTGGCGTACACCTTTAATCCCAGCACTTAGGAGGCTGAGGTAGGAGGATCGCCGTGAGTTCGAGGCCATCTTGAGACGACATAGTAAATTCCAGGTGAACCTAGGCTAGAATGAGACCCTACCTCAAGAAAAAAAAAAATCTTTATTACTATCTTTTCTTTTCAATCCAGGGTCTTTACTATACCCCAGGCTGGCCTGGAACTCTTGTTGATATCCCTGCCTCAGCCACCTGAGTACAGACAGCATGCATCATGTCCAGTTTGCCTTCCTTCCTTCTTTCTTTCCTTCTTCAGAGAGAGAGAGAGAGAGAGAGAGAAATTGTGTGTGTGAGCACACCAGGGCCTTCTGCCACTGCAAACAAACTCCAGATGCATGCTCCACTTTGTGCGTCTGGTTTTACATGAGTACTGGGGATTCAAACCCGAGTAATCAGGTTTGCAAGGAAGCATTTCTGGCACATTTTGCATATTTCCCAAGAAGCCTTACAGCTGAACCTTGCATGCTAGGCAGCAGAGAAACCATGTTTGCAGCCATTGCACACCTCTTGCCAGTTCTTCCAGGGCCTGTGTCACCCTGTAGATGGTTTTCAGACTTTATGGAAACAAACAAAATTACCAGTTCCCCAACAAAGACCTCTTGGATCACTTTGTCTCCGAAAACCTAAGAGTGACATTAGTTAAAGCATGGTTCATGGCCACCCTGAGACAACTCTGTCCTACAGGCCTTCTGTGTGTAATCAACACTCACTGTAGTGCTGATGAGTCCTGGGGGACAGAGGCTTTGACTTAAGTACAGAACAGCTATTTATATCTCCAAGCATGGGAAATGATAACTGTGGGGTATTTGGTCAAAACCCAGTAAGAACTAGGCTTGCAGGAACAGGCCACAGGAGCAAAGTCTATAACCTTGTGGATTCTGACTCAGACAGGCATGAGGTCAAGTTTTGCCACCACAATTTAAAACTAGGCAGCTTGGGACAAGTTACTGAATTTCCTTGACTTCAAATGCCACGTCTGTGAAAGAATACCTACATATGGTTTTGGTAAGGGCTACATGAGGTTATGTATATGGCAAATGCTTAACAATACAGCTGCTTCTCCATATCCACAAGCTTTACATCCTTGGATTCAGCTAGCCTCAGCTTAAACATAAACAAAACAAAGCTGGGGCTGGGGACATGGTTAGGTGGTTAAAGGTGCTTGCTTGCAAAGCCTGCCAGCCCAGGTTTGATTTCCCAGTATCCATGTAAAGCCAGATGCACAATGAGGTACACACATCTGGAGTTCATTTGCAGTGGCAAGAGTCCTGGCATGCTCTCTTACATGTAAATAAATTAATTTTTAAAAGTTAATTTAAAAAATAAAACCAGGTATGGTGGCTAACACTTTTAATAACAGCATTCATAAGAGGTAAGAGTTTTACTGTGAGTTTAAGGCCAGCCTGAGACTACATAGTGAATTCCAGGTGAGCCTGGGCTAAAGCAAGACCCTACCTCAAAAAAAAAAAAAAAAAAAGTAGAAGTACAAGAAGAGCAAAGACCCTTGAGGCTATCCTCTGACCTTTACAGGCATAGTATGTCATTATATGCACATACACACACACACACACACACACACACACACACAAAAAAAAAAGTCACTTTGTGGCTGGCATATACTATGTATTCAGGCCTATTATAGGAATTAATGAGCCAGTGAGAATAATCAGGCAAAATCCACTTCAGAGAGAGGGAGAGAGCCCTTTTTCACACACAGACCTCTGCTGGCTCATGCCAAAAACCTGACAGAGGCCCTGAACTCAGATCGTGCTGGACTTACATAACTTTTACAATCCTTTATCTGAATTCTCCCATGCTTAGAGAGGGGAGACATTTACATCCATGAGTGTAAGGTTCTGTCAAATAAGATTAAGTACAGGCAGCTGTCTCCTGAGATAAGGTAGTTATATATTGTCCAAAGGGGTCAGGCTCAGAGTCACGGAATTCTTGTTAGCTACCATCAGAGGAATCTCCCCTGCTGCCATTTCTGAGGAGGGACGTGCAACATCTACGGCTTCACTGAAAGTCCTAAATCCATGTACATTTCTTATAGATACTAGGTATTGCAAAGTAAACAAGAGGGATTTAAAGTATATGGGAGAATGCCCAAGTAATGTAGAAATGTGCCATTTTATTTAAAATAATTGACCATCCAGAGATTTTGGCATGCTCAGAAGTCCTAAACGATGAACATTTAAGGTGGCCATTGTTGCTATTGTTTTTAGTATTTCAGGGTTGTCTATAGAGATGGAATGGAAGAGGTAGATTGCCAGAAGTGGGAGGACTCATGAGGGCAAAGGTTAAGTTTAATTCTCTCTTGGTGCCTCCTGTCGTGTCTGAGTTGAGGACCCTGCCATTGCTCTAAAGCTGGGACAACTGAAGCCCAAACAATTAAATTAAAACAATTAAAAGCCTTTCCCCACATCACATAGGGAGTTAGTCTCAAGGCAAAAATTTATGCTCTCCTTCTGTCATACTGAGCACCGATGCAGAAGCAACTTGTGTGATCTGAGAAACAAATACAGCCCACCACAGAAATCTCACCCTTGGACTTTACCTCACAGGAAGTTCTACAAAAAGTCTTCCAGATAGATAGATAGATAGATAGATAGATAGATAGATAGATAGATAGATAGATAGATAATTTTTTTTTTTTTTTTTTTGGTATTTTCAAGGTAGGGTGTGAGTCACCTAAGCTCAGGCTGATCTGGAACTCACACTGTAGTAGAGCTGATAGTGATCCTCCTACTTCTGCCTCCCAAGTGCTGAGATTAAAGGCATGCGCCACCACACTCAGCCAGATAAATGTTTTATGGTTTTTGATTTTTCAAGGTAGGGTCTCATTCTAGCTCAGGCTGACCTGGAATTCACTCTGTAGTCTCAGAGTCGCCTCAAACTCAAGGCGATCCTCCTACCTCTGCCTCCTGAGTGCTGGGATTAAAGGCGTGTGCCACCATGCCCAGCAGTTTTGTTTGGTTTTTGGTTTTTCAAGGTAGGGTCTTATTCTTGCCCAGGCTGACCTGGAATTCACTCTGTCGTTTCAGGAGGGCCTCAACTCAGAGTGATCTTCCTACCTCTGCCTTCTGAATGTTGGAATTAAAAGCATGAGCCACCACACTCAGCTCAAAATAAAAGCACTATTAAAGGGAGGGAGCAATAAAGAAATTGCACACTTGGACAAAATAAATACAGCAAGGATAGGACAAGAACTAAGGAAACCAGTTATTCACTCTGGGTAGGGGAGAAAGAGGATCCGGGAGACTCCATGGGTGCAGGGAAGAGAAGCCTGCGGGATTTAATTCCTTAGTCATTCATGGAAAGCTGCTAGGCAGGCATGCATCTCAGCAACAAGAAACCTGCACACACATGCGTGCACACACACACACACACACACACACACACACAAAAAAAAAGAAGGAACATAGAAATAAAAATTTTTTAAATAAAATTTGAAAGCCAAATTAGCCTGGTGTGGTGGCACACCTTTAATCCCATAACTCAAGAGGCCAAGGTAGGAGGCCACCCTGAGACTACAACTCAAGAAAAAAAAAAAAAAAAAAAAAAAAAAACTTTGAGGCCACCCTGAGACTACATAGTGAATTCCAGTGAGGTATAGCCTGAGCTTGAGCCTTCCCAGATGACCTGGAATTCAAAAAAAAAAAAAAAAATTTTTGTGATCCAAAACCTCTGCCTCCCAAGTGCTGGGATTAAAACTTTGACTGCTCCCAGCTAATTGTTTTTTTGTTGTTTGTTTGTTTTGTTTTTTTTTTTTTTTTTGGTTTTTCAAGGTAGGGTCTCCCTGTAGCCCAGGCTGACTGGAATTCACTAGTCTCAGGCTGGCCTTGACAGTGATCCTCCTACCTCTGCCTCCTGGGTGCTGGGAAACAGTGAGAGTTTTGTAAATATATAAATGTAAAAACTGTTCCTAATTTTCTTCCTGCAAGGTTCTTGGGTTTTTAAAAGTTCACTAGCCCAGATGACCTTGAGGTAGGGTCTCACTCAAATAACCTGGAATTTACTATGTCAGTCTCAGGCTGGCCTTGAACTCAGAGATCCTTCTCCCTCTCCCTCTCAATGCTGAGATTAAAGATCCACCACTCCTGGCAAGAAGGTTTTTTTTGCCTCCCAGACTGACCTGGAATTAACTGGGTAGTCTCAGGGTGGCCTCGAACTCTTGGCGATCCTCCTACCTCTGCCTCCCGAGTGCTGGGATTAAAGGTGTGCGCCACCACGCCCGGCTTAAGAAGGTTTATTTAAAGCAACTGTACTTTGCAAGGGAGCAGCACACTACTTGAGTGAGTGTCATGGGAAACTTCCCCTGGGGAGACGCAGACACATGTCTGCACCCCAAGTAGGGCTCAGGTGGCAGACCCAAAGTACAATTACACCAATACCATCCTGGTGAACCGATGAGTTTATTGGGGGGGGGTCACTCACAGAACATAAAGAGGGGTTACTTATAGGAATGTGGGGCCCCTAAAGCAGCCACTTTGATAGAGATTCCTGTGTCAAAATGACTTCTTGGATGCTCCTCCCTCAGCCTCAGGGAGAGGACTTACTTACAGAGCATGGAGACTCCAGAGACACCACCTCAATGGAGCTCCTTGTTTTTACATCTTTTCCTCTCTATATACTCTATACTCCCCCCCCACACACACACACATGCACTCCAGTCACGAGATCTTGTGCATTATTGTATACAGCTGGTGCAAGGGGGTACCTAAATCTCAGGTGGGGGTCTGATGACCCTCCACACACCATGGCTTGTAAGTTGACCCAGCTGCTTTTGATAAAGCTGGCAATAGTTGTTTACACCTTTCAATTCAAAAGAAATTTGCCATACAACAGCCCTGTGTACTGTTTGCAGCTTCCTTTTGTAGGCCCAAGAGGAAGAGCAGTTGGTTGCCAGGAGTAAGATGTAGGTGATTTTTTTGTTGTTGTTGTTTTGATTGACAGACTTGGGTTATATAAGCTTTTGTTAACTGCACATGTCTTTTCCCATAATACATCTGGTGCATCTCTCTGCCACAGATGCATATTATTTTTAATCAATCAGGCAGGGGCATAAGACGGCAAAATAGGGGATTTTCCCTAAAGGTTTATTCTGGGAACACAATTTGCCTTACTGTACATACACCTAAAACCAGTCCAGGCAGGATGGGGCCTCTGCTTCTCCTTCTGGGATGTCTTCTAGGATGTCTTTGACTGGAAATTAACTACAAAAGTGGAATTGCTAAGAAGTTATTAGAAGTTATTAGGGTAGAGTGGTTTCTTTGTAGAGAGGGTATGTGTGTATTACTCATGCCAAGTGGAGGCCTGTGCTGCTGAGCTTTCTCTGTGCTTGCCAGTCTCATTAAAAAAAAAAAATGGGGCTAGAGAAATGGCTTAGCAGTTAAGCGCTTGCCCATGAAGCCTAAGGACCCTGGTTCAAGGCTCAATTCCCAAGGACCCATGTAAGCCAGATGCACAAAGTAGTGCATGCATCTGGGGTTCGTTTGCAGTGGCTGGAGGCCCTGGTGCACCCATTTTCTCTCTCTCTCTCTCTTTCTCTCTGTCTATTGCTAATAAATAAAAATAAAAAAAACATATTTAAAAGAAAAAATTATTGGGCTGGAGAGATGGCTTAGTGGTTAAAGTGCTTGCCTACAAAGCCAAAGGACCCAGGTTCAATTCCTCAGGACCCACATACCCACATAAACCCCAGATGCATAAGGTGGCGCATGTATCTCAAGTTTGTTTGTAGCAGCTGGAGTCCCTGATGTGCCCCTTCTTTCTCTCTGTGTGTGTTTCTCTGACCCTTTTTCAAATAAATAAAGTTAAAATATTTCTTTAAAAATTATTTATTTGGGCTAGAGAGATGGCTTGGCGGTTAAACGCTTGCCTATGAAGCCTAAGGCCCCAGGTTCGAGGCTCGAGTCTCCAGGACCCATGTAAGCCAGATGCACAAGGGGGTGCATGCATCTGGAGTTCGTTTACAGTGGCTGGAGGCCTTGGCGCATCCATTCTCTCTCTCTCTCTCTCTCTCTCTCTCTCTCTCTCTCTACCTGCCTATTTCTGTATCTCTCTCTCTCAAATAAATAAAAAAATAAAATATTTTTTAAAAATTATTTATTTGTTTCCAAAGAGAGATAGAGAGAGAAGGGTGGGAGCACATCAGAGCTTCTAGCCACTGCAAACAAACTCCAGATGCATGTGCCACTTTGTGCATCTATCTTACGTGAGTACTGGGGAATTAAGGCCTGAATTGTTAGACTTTGCAGGCAAGTGCCTCAACTGCTGTGCCATCTCTTCAGCCCCAACCAGCCTTTTTGCTTCGAGACAGGGGCATGCTAATTTGTCCAGGCTGACCTTGAAACTCACACTTTAGCCTAAGTGGGTCTTTATTTTTATTTTTTCTTTCTCTTGTTTCCTTTTTCCTTCTTTCTTTTTTCTTTCCTTCCTTTCTTCTTTTCTTCCTGCGCTCTCTCTCTCTTTTTCTTGAAGGATCTAAAATGTATTCAAGGCTGGCTTCAAACTCCCTATGTAGCCAAGAATGACCTTTAATTCTTGATTATTCTGTCTCCATTTCCCATTCACCACTATGCCCAGGTTATTTGGTGCTAGGGATTGAACCCAGGGCCTCATGTGTGCCAGAAAAGCACTCTACTAACTAAACTACATATCCAATCCCAATCTTCTGATTTGTGTGTGTGTGTGACACACTTTGCAAACAAGTGCTTTTAACCACTGAACCATTTCCCCAGCCCTGTTTTTTTCTTATTCTTGACTATTAATAGATTACTGTTTATTTGGTTATAATAGCAATAGTGCATTGTGTGACTATAAAGATAAGTGAAATTTGGGCTGGAGAGATGGCTTAGTGGTTAAGGCGCCTGCCTGCCTGACAAGCCTAAGAACACCAGTTCAATCTCCAAGTCCCACATTTAGCAGGACGCAAAAGTGACGCAAGTGTGCAATGCTGCTCCTGCCCACAAGGGGGGCACACATCTGGAGTTTGTTCACAGCAGCTGAGAGGCCGCTGGCTTGCCCATTCTCTCTCTCTCTCTGCCTCTTTCTCTCTGTTTCTGTCTGTCTCTCTCTCTCTCTCTCTCTCTCTCTCTCTCTCCCAAATTAAAAAAAAAAAAAAGATAAGTGAAATTAGGGCTGGAGGGATGGCTTAGTAGTTAAGATGTTTGCCTGCAAAGCCAAAGGACCCAGGTTCAATTCCCCAGGACCCACATTAGCCAGATGTACAAGGAGGTGCATGCGTCTGGAGTTTGTTTGCAGTGGCTGAAGGCCCTGTCATACCCATTCTCTCTCTCTCTCCCCCTCTTTCTCTGCCAAATAAATAAATAAATAATAAAAAATGGTAAATGAAATTAATGATAGCAAGGTTTCATGGTATAGGAAGAAAAGAAGAATTGGGAGTATATATAGGCTGAGCCTCCAAAACATGTGGGACCAAAAGTGTTTTGGATTTCAGGACTGTTCAGATGTTTAAAAAGTTGCATGGACTTTTCTGGTTGAGCATTCATTCCCAACCTGAAAATTCAAAATCTGAAATGTTTCAAATTTGGTATGTTTCTTCTGGACAGATCTTAAATTCCGTGGATTCTTCAGTTGTATTCCGATTCTGCTGAGCTCTTCAGAGGTACATTAGCTAACTTTTCTCATTGCTGATCAAATACTTATAAGGAGCACTTAGTGGGGAGACGTTGATTTTGGGTAATTGTTTGAGGGAGGCCATCCATCATAGGAGCAAGGTACGGTGTCAGAAGCTCTGTGGAATTGGAGTGTGTGGGGGACAGCTGCTTGCTCACACCTTAGTGGAAGAGGGGTGAATACAGGCACTCGTCTGTCTTTCACCTTTGTTTTGTTGTGTTTTTGAGGTAGGGTCTCACTCTGTAGTCCCAGGCTGGCCTTGAACTCACAGGCCATGCTCCTACCTCTGCCTCCTGAATGCTAAGATTAAAGGCATATGCACCACGCCTGGCTTCTTTCTCCTTTTCTCCCCTTTATTAATTCTTGGCCCCAGTTCATGGGCTAGTGCCATGCATATTCAGGGTGAATCTTTCCTCCTCACTTAATTCTTTTTGGAAATGCCCTCACAGACACTCCCAAGAGTGTTTCTTCCAGAGGGTTCTAAATCTAGTCAAGTTGACAATGAAGATTCACTATCACAAAAGGGACTCCTTAGTTTCCGTTATGATGTGTTTATTTCTAGCATCTCTTTGTTTATTCTGCCTTAGCATTGTCATCTCTGTTTACATTATCCATCGATTTTTGCATGATGCCTACTCTTTCTATTACAACTCCTAAAACTGCTAATGAAAACATTTATCCGAACACTTGTTAAAGATAGTAATGTATGGGCTGGGTAAATAGTTTAGTGGCAGAGACTTTCCTAACAGATATAAGGTCCTGAGCTCCATCCTCAGCACTAGGAGTCGGGGAGATATAAAGATGGTGAGACATATTTTATTCAATCAAGACAGACTGTGTAGTGGTTTGATTCAGGGGTCCCCCATAAACTTAGGTATTTTGAATGTAGGTCCCTAGCTGATGGCAATTTAGGAATTAAAGCCTCCTGGAGGCAGTGTATTGTTGGGGGTAGGTTTATGGGTATTATAGCCAGCTTCCTCTTGCCAGTGTTTGGCACACTCTCCTGTTCCTGTTGTCTGCTGGGGTCCAGCCCTAGCATCAACAAGGGGTGAGACCATGAAGCTGGGATGTACAGGAGTGGTGATAACAAAACTTAGGACATGTTGGTACAAGCTGACAGGTCAGGCTTCAGCAGCAAGCCATTTGACTTCTCTCTCTCTGCTTCTTGCCACAAAACCTCAGTCTTTTATTTTTCTCATACAAGGAAATAGGATTCAGCAGGAAAAAGGGAAAAACAAAACTGTGTCCAAATTTGACACACATGCATAATCTTTGAAATTACAAGTACATAATATTTCCAGGAAAGTTAACCCCATCCCTTTCAATCTTTATGAGTAAGCACTGTTAACCATTAACTGTGAAAAACACCTTTGAAAAACACCTTGACCAATTCTTTTTTCAATAATGGGGCACTAGCTCCTTGCGGTTTCTTTTTCACTCTTTGTTAAATGTTGATCCTATTTTCAGTTGCAAGTTAGCAAAGGTGAGAGGCAGATTGGCTACAACAGGTGCCTATTGTTCAATTATAGTTAACTCAGTAAGTCTTTTCCTTTCTGCAAGCAATACTTTATAACATAATCATTACATCCAAATTGTATTTGTTGAGCATATGCCTGAATTAAATCTTTATGAAGTTGTATTTTCTCATCTTTTGATAAACAGTCATAGGGTCTCAAATCCCTAACAGCTAAATAATCCATAAAACCTAACTCATCAGCCCATGTTCTTCTGCAGTCTCTCCTGTCCCAGATCCTAAGTCTCACTCTCCCACTCTTAGGGTCACACTGATATTGACCACCTGGCGGAAGCAAGCTTTTAGGATCAAATCTACGCCCCTCACGAGTAGCCTAAGGGGCTTCCCACCATTTATTGTTGTTGTAATAAACCCATTGCTTTCCATTCCATTTTTGTTTGATCTAGGAACACATCTCCTATTGCCTGCATAATACTATTCCACAAAACCACCTCATCAGAAGAGGGCAGTACGTCTAACTGCCAGGGGTCATGGCTGGCCTGCAGATCATTCACAGAGGAGAAAGAACAAGCCAAGATAAGGAGAGAAACCAGAAAGATCATGGCAACAAACATGAGCTGTACAGCTGAAGACGTAGATGTCCTTGCCAAGATAAATGAGCCAGTGGAGACCACGGGGTCGGATCCATGTCAAGCGACACACAGGGTCTCGACTCAGGCCTTTTGGAGCATGCCGTCCCCTAGCAGTTGTCCACTTGATGTTGGCCAGGAGGTGATGTCGACCCTCTGCTCATGTCATCATTTTCCCCTGCCATCATGGAACTTCCCCTCAAGTCTGTAAGCCAAAATAAACCCTTTTTTTTTCCCACAAGCTGCTCTTGGTCGGGATTTTCTGCCAGCAATGCAAACCTGACTGCAAGAGACCATAAGAATAGGTATGGGGGGCTGGACTTAGTGATTAAGGTGCTTGCCTATGAAGCCTAAGGACTCAGGTTTGATTCTCCAGATCTCACATAAGCCAGATGCATCTGAGTTCCTTTGTAGTGGCTAGAGGCCCTGGAGTGCCATTCTCTCACTCTTGCTCTCTCTCTCTGTCTCTAATAAATAAATAAATAATAAATTTTTTAATAGGTATGGGGACCAGATGTGATGGCACATGCCTTTAATCCCAGCACTTGGAGGCAGAGGTAGGAGGATTGCCATGAGTTCAAGGCTACCTGAGACTACATAGTGAATTCCAGGTCAGCCTGTGCTAAAATAAGACCCTACCTCAAAAAAAAGGGGGGGGGAATAGAAAGGGAGGGAGGGGAACTTTAATAGGATGGTATTGTATAGATATAAGTATAAGAACAGATTAATGGGGGTGAAAAGGCCTAAGTGAGGTCAGGGGAAGAGATTGAGTAAAGAAAAGGTGGAGGGAAGGCTCATCAAAATCTAAGAGGATATAAATAAGTCATATGGAAACCTACTTTTCTGGACAATGGAATGCTCAGAAGCCATAGATTGTTACTAGAAATTTTTCAGTGCCAGGGATGGGATACCTTCCAGTGAGTTGTTGGCCAGGAAGGTCACAGATACCCCCAAAACATTATAGGCCATTGCCGAGGCCCTTGGTTTCCCACCAGGAATAGATGGTAAGACCCTATTGCTGAAGACTCCATATACTTGAGTGGCAATGTCACTGAGAAATCCTGCTGGAGCTGAGCTGAAAGCCTCCTTCATGAGGACCAGCTGACAGAAAGTTGGAAAAAGCTACATTGCATGCAGTTCAATGGGAGAGAGAAAACACCAGTGAAGGTACTCAACAGTGAACACTGCAAGCTTTAAATTTGGCCAGCCAGGCCAAATGAGCCAACAGGTACAATAGTGGCATGTGTTATGGGGGAAAACAACTGCTCTCTAATTGGACTGATACTGAAAACCTACAACAGGGGTAGTCATGAGCCCTAGGGGTGTAACATCTGCTGGTGTCTCGCTAAATGTATATACTATGTTCACCAAACTGCCCAGTAAGCACTCCTCTTAATGTCCACACTCATATATTAATGCTACTCTCACTTTTGGTTAGAGAAGCTCCTCTTTTCAGATGGTGGCAACCTTGGGATGACTCAGAAGGCACCATGGTGCTGAGAATAAGTGACAGAGGAGTGCTCAGCCCTGAAATATCTCAAACACACCTTCCAAAGCTCAGGGTCCATTGCAGAAGAGGGGGTGGAAAGAATGTAAGAGCCAAAGAAGGGTAGGACTCCTTACAACATGCTCCTCCAGACACAAAATGGCCTGAATATCCATGACCTCGCAGTGCCTGAAACTACCTGCACAAGACCATCATAATAGGAGGAAAAGATGATGATATCAAAACAAAAGAAAGACTGATTGAGAGATGGAGGGGATATGATGATGAGTGGAGTTTCAAAGGGGAAAGGAGGGGGAGGAAGGGAAGTACCATGGGATATTGGTTAAAAAATTTGTCAATAATAATAATAATAAGGTATGGGAAACCACTACAACAGTCTTACAGTGGGAGAGACATTGGACTCAACTCCCACAAAAGCAAGATATGTTAAGGAACATGGGGAGGCCAGGTAACAGAAAATTATGGAAAGGAACCATCCAGGATGAGAGTTTCTTGATAGGATGATTGTTGAAGGCAAGCCAGGAATGGTGAGATATGGGGAACAGTCAGGTTCAGTCAGAAGCAGTACAGTGGGTGACACAGTGCACACTGCCCCTGGCAGCAGCCTGAGGACCACCACTCATGTAAAGCCCTAGTCTTCACTTACCAAAAGAAAGGAATTTCTGTGCAATCTGGTACAAAGCAGAGTTGGAGCTTAATAAAAAGAGTTTGGGGGCTGGAATGATGGCTTAGCAGTTAAGGCGTATGCCTATGAAGCCTAAAGACCCAGGTTTGATTCCCCAGGTCCCATGTAAGACAGATGCACATGGTAGCACATGTGTCTGGAGTTTGTTTGCAGTGGCTGTGTACTCTGCTGTACCCATTCTCACTATCTCTCTCCCTCTCTCTCTGACTGTAATAAATAAATAAAAATAAAATCTTACACACACAAAAAAAAAGATCTTTCACCTAGATTTAAGTGCAATGATTAGAAGAAAGGGGAACTTAGGGAAAGAATAAGACCCACCCAAGAGTATGGCCATGGGCTTTTCAAAGGAGAGCCACACTTACTGTCTTAGAGGCAGCTGTAACATCTCACAGGGTTGCTAGGAAATGTTTCCTTTTTTCCAATTCTTTTTATTTATTTATATTTTATTTATTTATTTGAGTGAGTGAGAAAGCAAGAGAAAGAAAGAGGCAGATAGAGAGAGAATGAGGAGAGAGACTGGGCGCACCAGGACCTCTATCCACTGCAAACGAACTCCAGATGCATGCACCACCTTGTGCATCTGGCTTTAAATGGGTACTGGGGAATTGAGCCTGGGTCCTTTGCTTTGTAGGCAAGCACATCACCCACTAAGCCATCTCTCCAGCTCTGTTTTGTTTTTGAAGCAGGGTCTTACTCTAGGCCAGGCTGACTTGGAATTCATTCTGTATCCCAGGCTGGCCTTGACCTCATAGCTATTCTACTACCTCTGCCTCCCTAGTGTTGGGATAACAACCTGGCTCCTTCCTCCTTCTTTTTTTGTGGGTTTTTTTTTTTTTTTTTTTTTTTTTTTGTTTTTGTTTTTGTTTTTTTTTTTTTTTTTTGGTTTTTCAAGGTAGGGTTTCACTCTGTCCAGGCTAACCTGGAAGTCACTATGTAGTCGCAGGGTGGCCTTGAACTCATGGTGATCCTCCTACCTCAGCTTCCTGAGTGCTGGTATTAAAGGCATGCACCATCACACCCAGCTGTTCTTTTTTGATAAATGAAATTATGGAGTGGTTCTGGAGGTACCATGGATAAGAGCACTATCTGGTAAGAAAAAACCAGGGGTTACAAGGGTTGCACAAGGAAGATAAGGCATGTATTTTACTATAAATAGGATTTCTTGTGAGATTCCTAGAAAATTTCAGGTTTATAGCTTGGGAAGGAGAAACGCCTTATAGTTATTGATGTTTTAACATTCTTAGTTGTTTGTTTCAAATTCCTTTTCAAGGTAGGGTCTCACTCTAGCCCAGGCTGACCTGGAACTCACTCTGTAGTTCCATGCTGGCCTTGAACTCACAGTGATCCTACTACCTCTGCCTCCATAGTGGTGGGATTAAAAGAATGCACTACCACGCCCAGCTTTTAAATGTTATTTGTTTGGTTTTTCATGGTAGGGTCTTGCTCTAGCACAGGCTGACCTGGAATTTACTATGTAGTCTCAGGGTGGCTTCAAACTCAAGGCGATCCTCCTACCTCTGCCTCTCAAGTGCTGGGATTAAAGGCATGCGCCACCAAGCCAGCAGGTTTTTTTTTAATTATTATTTTTTTATTGACAACTTCTATACTTAAATACAAAAAAAACATATTTCCCTCCCCTCCCCCCCATTCCACTTTAGAACTCCAATCTCCATCATATCCCCTCCCTCTCTCCATTAGTCTCTCTTTTAATTTTATGTCATCATCTTTTTTTCTATTTTGAGGGTCTTGTGAAGGTATTGCTAGGCACTGCAAGGTCATGGATATCAAGGGCGATTTCTGTCTGGGCAGTTGCATTGTAAGAGGTCATACCCTTCCTTTGGCTCTTCCATTCTATCCGCCCCCTCTTCCGCAATGGTCCCTGAGCCTTGGCCGGCAGTTTTAAGATTCTTATTTGAACATCTCTATATAAAAGGAACACTATCTATGTGGCAAATGTCACAGCACATTTTGTTAACTGTGTTTGGGTTCTTGACACTCAGCTGGAGGTGTCAGAGGCTTCGAATAAAGTCCTTTGGTTCCTGTACTGGGTGTTTCTCCTGTTGTCTTTGGTTTTCCTAAATCTTCTTCCTTAGAGTCTGCCTTCATCTTATAGCTCTTGAAATTGTAATCTATCTGTTGACATAGTGAGGAATTGGGGAGGGGAAGCATTCTATAATCTTTGGATTATATCCCATTATTTTTAATTCTTCTTTAGCATAAATTAATCATATGAAATAATTTTTAAAAAATTTTTTTATTTATTTGAGAGAGAGAGAATGGACATGCCAGGGCCTCTAGCCAATGCAAACAAACTCCAGATGTGTGGATACTGGGGAATCAAACCTGGGTCCTTAGGCTTCATAGACAAGTTCCTTAACTGCTAAACTATCCCTCCAGCCCTGAAGTAAAGTTTTTTGGTTTTTGTTTTAGTATTTTATTATTTATTTATTAGAGAGAAAGGCAGATAGAGATAGAAAGAATGAGAGAATGGGCATACCAAGACCTCCAGCTACTGCAAATGAACTCCAGATGCATGTGCCCCCTTGTGTATCTGGCTTATGTGGGTCCTGGGGAGTCAAACCGTGGTCCTTTGACTTTGCAGGCAAGCGCCATTTCTCCAGCCTGAATTAATGTTTTATTATGAATTTTTTATTTATTTGTTTGTTTTGTCAAGTTAGGGATTTTTTTTTTTTTCTAGCCTAGGCTGACTTGGAGCTCACTCTGTAGCCCCAGTCCAATCTTGAATTCACAGCTATCCTCCTACTTCAGCCTTCTGAGTGCTGAGTTTAAAGGTGTGCACCACTGTGCTCAGCTTCACTGTGCCCTTTGGGGGTTTTTGTTTGTTTTGTTTCAAGGTAGGGTCTCGCTGTAGCCCAGGCTGACCTGGAATTCACTATGTAGTTTCAGGGTGGCCTCAAACTCATAGCAACCGTCCTACCTCTGTCTCCCAAGTACTGAGATTAAAGGCATGTGCCAATACACCAGTCTTAATTTTTTTATATTTTATTTATTTGAGTGAGAAAGAGGCAGAGAGAGAGAGAGGAATGGGTGCACTAGTGCCTCTAGCCACTGCAAAGGAGCTCCAGACACATGTGCCACCTTGTGCATATGGCTTTATATGGGTACTGAGGAATTGAATCTGGGTCCTTCAGCTTTTCTGGCAAGCACCTAAACTGCTAAGTCATCTCTCCAGCCCAAAATACAGGGTTGTTGTTGTTTTGTTGTTGTTTGGTTTGGTTTTGGTTTTTTGAGGTAGGGTCTTGCTCTAGCCCCAACTGACCTGGAATTCACTATGTAGTCTCAGGATGGCCCCAAATTCAAGTTATCCTCCTACTTCTGTCCCCCAAATGCTGGGATGAAAAGCCATTGGGCCATTTATCTACATACATATAGTATATTTTTGTAACAGGGCTTGGTAATTTGTAGAGATGGCCCCCAATATATTCAGTGTTCTATTAGTTTGCATCTGCAACCACCTGGCTAGAGGCAGTGTCACTGGGTGGATCTTAAGGCGTGTTGGTGGATTTTAGAGTTCAATCTAAAGATATGCAAAGTGTGCCTAGCTGGAGTTCCTGAGGTGTGCTGTGCTGTGTGGCTTTTGGCTTGTGGCTTTCTCTCTCTCTGCCTGGTCCTGTAAGAGCAGGTCAGCCTCTTCTGCCATTATGGAACTTCTCCTGGATCTGTAAGCTATAATAAATCCCTTCCTCCATAACCATGCCTGGTCTGGAAGTTCATCTCAGCGAACCTGAAGCTGTCTGCTACACAGGGTTTTAGGAGTTTAGGGAAAGTCCTTGAACTCCAAATCCTGAGTTCATGTCTGTTATTAACCAAAGAATTGGATAAACCATAGTGAGAAGAATAATTTATGAAGCATTATTTTTTAAATATTTATTCATTTGTTTATTTGAGAGAGAGAGATAGAAATAGGCAGGGAGAGAGAGGAAATGGGTATGCTAGGGCCTCCAGCCACTGCAAAGCAACTCCAGATGTACATGCCCCCTTATGCATCTGGCTTATGTGGGGAGTCGAACCTAGGTCCTTTGGCTTTGCAGGCAAGCACCTTAACTGATAAGCCATCTCTCCAGCCCTGAAGTGTTATTTTTAATTTTATTCAGGAATACACGAGGGAGAGGGAGGTCCCATGAGGGAGGTCCTGGGCTGAGATGAGGGGAAGTTTACCAGGACAGGAACCTGGAAGTTCAGGGGAGATAAACAGACAACAAAAAGGTGCTGCCCACCTGGTAAGCATCTACTTCTAACCTTACTGTGGTGCACTTCATGTTCAGGCTCTGGTGATCCAGAGTGCGGATTGTTTGATCTGGGCTAGGGACTAGCTCAAGAAGAGGAGAGCCATGACACCAAGTTTTGGGGCTGAGCTTAACCAACCACGATGCCAGGACCAGATTTAAATTCTAAGAAAGGGAAACTCCTGGGTTGTTTAGCCGGGGAGGGGACAGCTCTAGAGAACTCCTTTAGTCAAGAGATAAGGAGAGGAGAGATCCTTCTCTGATCTCTAGAAAAGTGGAGATTGCAGGGCAGACTTAAGCACATTTCTGCTTTTTACTTTCAGGGGCAGCCCAGTCACCCTGAACTACCTAACAAGGCTCTCTGACTCCCTCTCACTTCCATCAAATTCAGCCTATTTATCAGGTAGGCTGAGTTCCCGAGCTGTGACCTTTAGAAGAATTCCTAAGTTTTATTTAATTGTCCCTCCTTCCCTTTCTGGAGACAGGAAAGCTAGAGGAGGGTGGGTGCCTCTGGTGGCCCTTTCCCCCATCAGATAAGACTGGAGCCCAGTTGTTTCCCTGGAGGACAGGCCTTTGTTAGAGACAGAATGGTTACTTCCCTGCCCCTCCAGAGCTCAGCCTTTTCACCTGAGGCTCATGGCGATAAAACCTACAAGCCAGCCCCTCTTAGGTTTACCCTATCAACCTAGCCCACAAGGAGCCTCCAGTTGTTGCTATTGGATGGTCCTGGCTCCAATTGTTTGTCTCCCCCAGCAGGCTGTCTTGTTGTGATTCCACAAAGCGGTGTTTGCCCTTGATTCTCTGCTGTATCTGACTAATAAGACTGAATGCTAATTGTCAGTTTGCTTAATGTTTCTTTTCTCTCTCACTTGCTTACTTTTCTTCCACTTTTTTGACAGGGTCTTACTCTGTAGCCCAGGCTGGTCTGGAATGCACTATGTAACCTAGGATAAAAAATCTTCATGGCACCAGGCGTGGTAACACACGCCTTTAATCCCAGCATTCGGGAGGCAGAGGTAAGAGAATCGCCGTGAGTTCAAGGCCACGCTGAGAATACATAGTGAATTCCAGGTCAGACTGACTTAGAGTGAGACCCTACCTCAAAAATCAACAAACAAACAAACAAACAAAAATCTTCATGACAATCTTTCAAAGTGTTAAGATTATAAAGATGAGAGACACCATGCCCAGCTCAACTTTTTCCTTTATTTAAAATTTTGGAGGTAGGGTCTCACTCTAGCTCAGGCTGACTTGAAATTCACTATGTAATCTCAGGGTAGCCTCAGACTCTCAGCAATCCACCTACCTCTGCCTCCCAAGTGCTGGGATTAAAGGCATGTGCCACCACACTGGGCTTCTTTTTAATTTTTTTGAAGTAGGGGCTCATTCTAGTTCAGGCTGGCTTGGACTTCATTATGTAGTCAGGCTGGCCTCTTACCTCTTACCTCTGGAGTCCTGAGTGCTGGGATTAAAGGCATGTAGCACCATACCCATCTTATTTATTTATTTGCATGTGTGTGTAAGGGAGGCATGCCAGGCTCTCTTGCTGCTGAAAATGGACACCCATCAGTTTTTACATGAGTGGCTGGGGAATTGAACCTGGACCAACAGGCTTTGGAAACAAGCATGTTTAACTACTGAGTCATTTTACATGCATGTATTCCTATGTTTTCTTGGAGGGGTACACATGTGCGTATTAGTACATGTGCGCATGATGGCCAAAGTATAATGGGGTGCTAAGGGTCCCTGGGTTTGTTTCTAATTTTAGTTCAAGAATTGAATTAAACTGAGGACCAGGTGTGGTGGCGCATGCCTTTAATCCCAGCACTCGGGGAGGCAGAGGTAGGAGGATCACTTTGAGTTTGAGGCCACCCTGAAACTACACAGTGAATTCCAGGTCAGCCTAAGCTACAGTGAAACCCTACCTCGAAAAAAAAAAAAAAACTGAGAAGGATAATTAATTATTATATTTATTGAGGGAAGTACAGCCAAGGAAACCACCCACATGGCTAGAGAGCTAGAAATCCCACGTGGAGGGCCTGAGGGAAAAAAGCATGGAAAGAAGAGAGAAAAGAAAGTTCAAGAAGCTCTTGCCATGGGGGGAGCTGGAGGGGATAAAGACCCATGTGGACAGTAAGGGCTAGGGGTCCTCCCAGCTGGACCTGGGCTAGAGTCCAGGCCAAGCCAGCCCATGCCCAGCCAAGGAAAAGAACTCACCCACAGCTGGAAGTTCCCAAGCGGTCAGAGAGCCTGCCCTCCCCTTGCAAAGGTATTTATGACCTTTAGTGGTAGGCTGGCTCAGGTGAACCAGAGGGACAGATGGTTGCTTAGGGCTAGGGGCTATCTCAGGAAGAGATTAGCTCTGGCACCAAGTTCCGAGGGGTTGAACTTGATTGACCGCAATGTTTAAATCCTGTAAAAGACCTCCCTCCCAGGGGGCATTCCTAACTGTGGAAAAACAGTTCTACAGAACTAGGCAAGAGATAAGAAATCAGATCATCTTTGATTTCTAGCAAGTGCAAACTTTCCTGCCCTTTTAACCTTCAGGGGTCCAGTCACCCTAACTCTACCTCCCCCCCCCATTTCCCCCTCTCATGAGAAGACACTCCAAGTGCTGATAGAGGACAAGGGTCGATGACGTCAGATCGTTAACTATTTCCTGCTGTTGACTGGGGCACAAAGTTGCGGTAGTAAGAGAGTCTCTCCCCAGAGGGGAACTACTCGAAAGGACCCTGTACGTGTATTGATGGAGTGCAGGAGGATAGTCTTAGAAGAGAATGTTAGGGAGAACAAACGAAAGTAAGGAGTTCATGAGAAGTGAGCACACAGCAAACTAGTCATCTTCAGGGCTGTCCTTCTTATGGTCTTCTAGGCCTTGGGGAGCATTCCAGGGAACCAGGTAGATGGAGTTGGATTGTCTCAGGACCATCTGAGCATGAAGTGACTGAGATTTTCTCTTCTTCCAAAACCATTAATCAAATGGCACAGTTGTGTCTGACATGGTCTGAATCTGTTTTTGTGTGGCTTGTAAAACAGACGAGATATGAGCAGAGTAATCAGAAACATATGCATAACATTTAACTTTGATAATGGCTTTCCAGAGTGTACCTTTTCAAATTTGTTCTGGGGGTAGCCAGGGTCAAAGGTTGGTGCCATAGAGCCATTGGGTGCCATTAAAGGCTATACAAATATATGTTTGGCCGGACATAGTGGCAAACGCCTTTAATCCCAGCACTCAGGAGGCAGAGGTAAGAGGATTGCCATGAGTTCGAGGCCACCCTGAAACTATATAGTGAATTCCAGGTCAGCCTGAGCTAGAGTGAGACCCTACCTGGAAAAAAAAAAAAAAAAGTGTGTTTTAAATTTATTTATTCAGACCTATTTATTCAGGCCTTGTACCAAAATCTTTCACAAATGCTTTCTTCTAGTTTCATAACAATCCTACAGACATTATTATTGTGAAGACACACTAGAAAACACAGATTGTTTTAAAAATTCCCTCTCACATTTTTTCTAAGATCTCTATCTGCTCACATGGACTACTGAGCTACACGTGGCCCACATGGGCTTTTGGGCTTCATGTGGTGTACTTCTCTTCTCCTACTTTATCTCCCCTTACCTCCCAGCCTTCCCCTTTTCCCCACTGCTTTGTAAAATCTGAATAAGATGTGGTATTTTAAAAATCATTCTCTTGAATCTCGAATTGCCAATTCTTTGGGTAGTTTGTAGATATGAACTCAGGGCTTGGGGTTCCAGGAAGCAAACCCCAATTCCCCCATTAGAGAACTTAGACCAGTTGCCTCCTTTTAAGTAATAGGACATTACAATCTTTTTAAATACCTGGCAAATTATGAGTCACCACCACAGGGAGAATTTTGTTGTTTTCAATAATCCTCTATGTAAATTGAAGTTGACTAGAACATAAACACAGTAATTATATTTATGATATCATGTAAAAATATGGTTTGTATACATAAAATTTCAGCTCACTGTAGGCCCTAGTTAAATCTGTCTTTTTTTTTGTTTTTGTTTTGCGCTTAGGGTCTCACTCTGGGAGGCAGACCTGGAGGATCACTGAGAGTCTCAGGCCACCCTGAGACTCTTGGTGATCCTCCAGGTCAGCCTGGGCCAGAGTGAGACCCTAAAGGCGCAAAACCAAAAAAAAAAAAAAAAAAAAAAATCTGTCTTTTAAAAGAACAAAAAATAAACCTTGAAATAAATCAAATGCCAACAAAAACTTTAGGATAGATCTGTTAGACTATTTGGATTACTAATTAATAAGGAGGGCTGGAGAGATGGCTTAGTGGTTAAATGCTTGCCTGTGAAGCCTAAGGATCCCAGTTTGAGGCTCGATTCTCCAGGACCCACGTAAGCCAGATGCATAAGGGGGCACATGCATCTGGAGTTCGTTTGCAGTGGCTAGAGGCCCTGGCGCGCCCATTCTCTCTCTCTCTCTCTCTCTCTCTCTCTCTCTCTCTCTCTCTCTCTCTCAAATTAATAAATAAATAAAAATAAAAATAAATAAATAATTAATAAGGAAACAAAAAGTGTCTGTAAACAACATCTTATTTGTTTAAAACCCAAACAAAAGAGAAACTATCAGACACAGTTCAAATTAAAATTATGTACTTATTTTTACCAAGCAATTTTAAAATCTCATGGTTTAAGAATGTGGAGTCAAGCCAGAAATGGTGGCACACACCTTTAATCCCAGCACCCCGGCTAGAGTGAGACCCTACCTCGGGAAAAAAAAAAAAAAAGAATGTGGAGTCAGTCACATACTTGGGCTGCAAAGTCACTAAGAAATCCTGCTGGAGCTGAGCTGAAAGCTAGAAAAAGCTATGCTGCATGCAGTTCAATGGGAGAAAGAGAAATCACCAGTGGAGATACTAAACAGTGGACACTGCAAGCCTTAAATTTGGCTAGCCAGGCCAAATGAGCCAACAGGTGCAATAGTGGCATGTCTGTTATGGGGGAAACCAACTGCTCTCTAATTGCACTGGAGCCCCACTGCATGGGAGGGAATACATCCCTGATACTGAAAACCTACAACAGGGGTAGTCATGAGCCCTAGGGGTATAACGTCTGCTGGTATCTTAATAAATGTATATACTATGCTCACCAAACTGCCCAGTAAGAACTTCTCTTTAATGTTCATTCCCATATATTAATGCTACTCTCACTTTTGGTTAGAGAAGCTTCTCTTTTCAGATGATGGTGACCTTGGGATGACCCAGAAGGCACCATGGTACTGAGAAGAAATGACAGAGGAGTGCTAAGCACTGAAGTATCTAACACACCTTCCAAGGCTCTAATACACCTTCCAAGGCTCAGGTCCATTGCAGAAGAGGTGGTGGAAAGACTGTAAGAGCCAAAGGAAGGGTAGGACTCCTTACAATGTGCTCCTCCAGACACAAAATGGCCTGGATATTCATGACCTCACAGTGCCTGATACTACTTACACAAGAACATCATAATAGGAGGAAAAGATCATGACATCAAAATTAAAGAAAGACTGATTGAGAAGGGAGGGGGGATATGATGAAGAGTGGAGTTTCAAAGGGGAAAGTGGGGGGGAGGGAAGTACCATGGGATATTGTCTACAATTATGGAAGTTGTCAATAAAAAAATAAAAATTAAAAAATAAAAAATAAATAAAATATTAAACCCCCAAAAAAAAAATGGATGAAGAGGGGCTGGAGAGATTGCTCAGCAGTTAATGCACTTGCCTACAAAACGTAATGACCCAGGTTCCATGTAAAGCCAGATGCACAGTGATACATACATCTGGAGTTCATTTGTTGTGGCTAGAGGCCCTGGCATGCCCGTTCTCTCTATGTGTCTGTCTCTCTCTCTCTCTCTCTCTCTCTCTCTCTCTCTCTCTCTCTCTGCATGCAAATAAATAAATAACTAAAATATTTACTTTAAATGGATGAAAAAATGTGCAGTCAGGGCTGGAGGGATGGCTTAGCAGTTAAGGCATTTGCCTGCAAAGCCAAAGGACCCAGGTTTGATTCCCCAGGACCCACATAAGCCAGATGCTCAAGGTGGCACATGTGTCTGGAGTTTTGTTTGCAGCAGCTGTAGGCCCTGGCATGCCCATTCTCTCTCTCTCTCTTTCTCTCTCTCTCTCTCTCCCTCTTTCTGTCAAATAAATAAATAAATGTGGGGTCAGGCTATCACATTGGAAGCTCAAATTGGTGAAGCTTCTGTCTCAGCTTCCCATGTAGCTAGGATAATAGGCCTGTGCCATCAGGCCTAGCTCATCGTATTGTTTGTAATAACTGCCTGAATAAATGATTTACAGTTATAAAAAGATATATTTGTCATAGAGCAATTGGGCAGAAAATCATGACAGTCAGTGAGCAGCACCAGGTTTGTCTTTCCCATTGTGTCTCTGTATTTTCTGAGAGACTGTGCAGTTACTTCCCCCATCCAGTTGACATAGCTGCAGGCCTCAGCTCCACAGGGAGGAGGCATGTGGTTGGGACCCAGGTCTGTTGAAAAACCCTTTTTTGTTTGTTTGTTTGTTTGTTTTGTTTTGTTTTCTTTCATTTTTTTCGAGGTAGGGTCTCACTCTGGTTCAGGCTGACCTGGAATTCACTATGTAGTCTCAGGGTGGCCTCGAACTCTCAGCCTCGAACTCTTGGCGATCCTCCTACCTCTGCCTCCCGAGTGCTGGGATTAAAAGCACCTAGGCCCAGGGCTTGGCTGAGCATTTTCAGGTGCACACTTGAGAGAGATCTAATTGGATGGATGGATAGACACTAAATCCCAGGATGGGTGCAGGTGGGGCAAGCTGACATAGGTGTGGCATCCCAAGGCCCCTCCCTTAAAGGACCCCACATCCTGCCTAATTAATCTACCTGCCTATTCTAGCACCCCTCACAGGAGGACAACTTTGGGTGCTGTTCCTCAGGAACATTGTTTTTCTTTTCTGTGTGTATGACAAGTCTCATTGATCTGGAGCTCACCAATTAGGCCAGCTAATGTCCACCCGTCTCTGCCTCCCCTGTGCTGGGATAACAGGTGACTGTCACCATGCCTGTCTTTTTTGGTTGTTTGCTTGCTTGCTTGTGGGGAATTTTTTTAATATTTTGGTTTTCCTTGGTAGGGTATCCCAGTAGTCCAGGCTGACCTGGAATTCACTATGTAGTCTCAGGCTGGCCTCCAACTCATAGTGATCCTCCTACCTCAGCTTCCCGAGTGCTGGGATTAAAGGTGTGCACCACCACGCCCAGCAATGCCTATAGGTTCTGGGATCAATCTCAGGTCCTCATGCTTGTGACAAGTACTTTGCCAACTGAGCTACCTCCCAGTTAGAATCTCAGTGCTCTCTACCCACTCCTTTCTGTCTCCTAAACACCTGGCCATGTTAACCCTTGGAATCTAGGACTGTCTTGTGGTCTTGAGAGGAAATACAGTTAATGTGACTGGCCCCCTGAAAGTAAAAAAGGCGGGAAAGTCAGCACTAGCTAGAAATCAAAGATGATTTGACTTCTTATCTCTTGTTTAGTTCGATAGACCTGTTTTTCCACAAACAACCAGGACCCTGCCTGGGAGGGAGGACTTTCATAGGATTTAAACATTGTGATAGGTCAAGTTCAGCCCCTGGAACTTACTGTCAAGGTTATCTGCGGCGACCCTTCCCAACCAGCAGGAAAGGAACGGCCACAAACGAAGATCCTTCTTGTATCACAGTTTATTGGAGAGCACTTGGTTAACAGATGAGCTGATGGCGGAGGGCCCCGAGCACACCTTGCTGCAACTTTTATGCTATTCAAGCCTATGTGCACACAAGTGATTGGCTGCAGGATTGACACCACAAGCATATGCCTCGGGATAGGCTGAGAACAAGCTCGTCATGACCATGCGCAGATTGTACAACTAGTAGCGCCAGGACTCATGCCAAATATGGAGTTGCTTACCACATGGCAGGCAGGAAGCCAGCGCCATCTTGTAATGGCGACTGTTAACGGCTCCCTACATTTCCCCCTTTTCTATTTCTTAGCGACAGGCAAGAGCAGAGGTCTGATCTCTGAACAGAAAGAGGACCTTACGATAGCTCCAGACCTGGTGGCCAGCCAAACCAGTGTCATCCCGGTCCAGTACCTTTTCTCAGAGATGGGATTCTGGTACTAACCCATATGCAATCAAACATGCTCTTCGTGAGGCTAATAAAGGCTCACCTCACGTCTTACTTTGTCTCGCATCCTGTGCCAACTAAAGCCCACCCTACTTCCTTGCCCTCCTTGTGCAATGGGTATAAAACCCTAAGGGTGCAAGGGCCAAAGAAAATCAGGGTTTTTTAAGGGCTGCCAGCCAGACCTGAGGGGAAGAGCCATTCTCCAATGCAGCAAGAGCCTGGGAAATAATGACCTTGTCTCTTCTAGCCTGAGCACACAACCTGCAAACCAACCACATGCATAACACCAGGCCTCCAATAACACAAGCAGCAAACATCCCCACCCCCACCCACTCTTTAAAGTAGGAAAAAGCAGAAGAGATCAAGGTAGATCATATTGGACAGATGTGGCGCACAGACCTGGATATTTACGCTCGCATCAAGTTGTGCTATTTGCCATAGCACATCAACTTGCTCTTGAACAAGGTCTATGCGTTGATTAACCAACATAAGACCCCCTTGAATTTGGGTGTTGGCTAAAATTTGTGTGTCCTAACATTCGCAGACAAGTCATTAATGGCCTCTGCCGCCTGAACCTGGCCCGATAACGCCAGGGCTGAGGCTGTCAGGGATGCAGCAACCCTGCGGTAGCAATTATGCTGACAATGACAGCAGAGATTTCTCCTTTGCTACTTGCTAGGTACTGGAGGGTCACCATCCAGAGGCCCATCCATACTCGATTTTTCTGATTCCTCGTGGTTATTCTGAGTCTCAAGGCATCTTCTGGAGAAGATCGGATCGCCTTCACCAACCGACTAGGAACCCAATGAGGTGATTCTTGGTCCTGTGGGAAAACACAAACAGCTCCCCTGGATCTTAGAATGACAAGATCCGGTCCTTTCCATTTATTATCCAAGACATCCTTCCACATTACTATTTCTCTTGGGGCTTTTGGCACAATTTGACTATGTCTATCTGCTGCAGATTTATCATCATTGTCCAAAATTAAAAAATTAAAAATTGAAGAGGGCTAAGGAAACCCTCTCCTTAGGGGTTGCATCTTCTGCTATCCCCTTCTTTTGCTTAAATAAAATGGCCTTAATACTTTTATTGGCTCTCTCCACAATGCCTTGGCCTTGTGGATTGTATGGCAGGCCAGTAGTGTGGGCAACTTGCATCTGCGTACAAAAGGCCCGAAAACCAGCAGAAGTATATGCCGGGCCATTATCAGTCTTTAGATGATGCGGCTTTCCCCAGGCGGCCCAGGCCTCCAAGCAATGAGTTTTAACATGAGAAACCCTTTCTCCCGCCAAGGGTGAGGCAAAAATAATGCCTGAACAGGTGTCTATGGAGACATGCAAGTATTTCAGCCTCCCGAACTTCGGGCACATGCGTCACATCCATCTGCCAGAGATCACCAGGTCGAAGGCCCCGGGGATTAACACCCACATGAGGGGAAGGCAGGAAAGTAACACAAGACTGACAAGATTTTACAATGTCTCGTGCCTCATTTCTTGAAATAGAGAACTTCTTCCTCAAGGTATTTGCAGGAACATGATATAACCTATGAAATTCAGTGGCCAAGGCCCTGGAATCATCCAAGGAAAGCATGGCCAACCTCGTGGCCTTGTCCACCAAATCATTAGCTTGTGACAAAGGGCCAGGCAACAGTGAGTGAGCACGAATATGGGTGACATAAAAGGGAGAGTCTCGTTGCAGGATCAAAGACTGAAGCTGTAGAAGAATATTAGAGATTGTGCTAACAAATTTAACGGAAGCAGCAATTTCTAAGCCAGCAACTTTGGCCACATATTGAGAGTCAGTGATTAAATTAAAAGGAGTGGAAAAGGTCTGAAAAACCTCTAAAACAATCATACATTCCACAATTTGGGGGGATTCAAGTCTGTATTGTTTCACCACAGGTTGTGATCCCAGCACTAAATATGCTCCTTGGCCAGATTTTGACCCATCAGTGAAGATGGTCGGGCTGATGCAATAGGATCCTGGACAGTAATTTTTGGGAAATAAACTAAGTTGTGCTCAACAAAAGAGAGAATAGGACTCTTTGGATAATGATTATCTATAACATTAGGGAAAGCACAACAAAGAATGGCCCAGTCATCTACAGTACCAGCCAAAACCTCTGTCTGCTCTCTAGTATAAGGGGATTATGAGCTTGTCAGGAGCTTTGCAAAGTGCATTAAGCAATATTTAAGCCCTAAGCATGCCTGTTGAGCCACTAATTGTGGAAAATACTGAAGGGCACGGGCTCCCAAAGAGCGTCCATGGAGCCAGAGTAGGGGTCCCTCTTGCCAGAGCACCCCTGTAGAACATTTTTAGTTTTAAGGATACATAAGAGAAGGGGTTGAGAAGGGTCAAAACGAACCAACTGAGCCTTTTCCAATGCTTTTTCAATCTTCTTAAGGGCCCTCATGACGCCAATGGAGTGAGCTCACGGGGAGAAGTAAGCTCTGGGTTACCCTCCAATATGGAAAAAGCGGCAGCAACTCCGAGCGAGGGACATGTAAAACCCCTCAACCAATTTATGTCCCCCATCAATTTCTGAAAATCATTTAAAGTATGTAAATGCGAGGTGCCACAATTTTTGTGGGCGTATCGCCTGCCGGTGATGACAGACCCCAAGAAGGTGACAGCATCTGAACATTGAACCTTCTCAGGGGGCGATAATTAGCCCACTCTCCTTTAAAACTTGGACAACCCTTTCAAAAAGCAGTATGCAAAAGAGATAAGGTGGGAGCTGTAAGTAAAATATCATCCATATAGTGTATCATGCGAAGGAGAGGAAATTGCTTATGCAGAAGCCAAAACAGAATCCACAAATAGCTGACACATAGTGGGACTATTAGCCATGCCTTGGGGCAATACACGCCATTGAAAGCGGCGTCAGGCTTCTCATGATTGACCGAAGGCAGGAGTAAGCGAAACGTTCCCTATCCTGAGGGCAAAAGAGGGATTGAGAAAAAGCAGTCCTTAATATCTAATACTATTATAGGCCAATCTTTTGGCAAGTCTGAGAGTATAGGCAGACCTCTCTGCACTGGCCCTAAGACCTGCATTTGTGCATTAACAGCTCATGAATCGTGGAGCAGTCTCCATTTTCCTGACTGTTTTTAATCACGAATATTGGGGTATTCCAGGGAGAGACAGATGGTTCTAAATGACCAAGATTCAATTGTTCTTGTACTAAAGTTTTTACGGCTTCAATTTTTCTTGTGACAGGGCCATTGAGGAACCCACACCGCCCAGAAGTCAACCAGGGTATGGGCACCTGTATAGTCATGGAAGCTGCCTTATTTTCAATAGCCCCTATGTAAAACCCAATCCATGGCGATCCAACTTCTGTTTAGGAATGATTGGTTCTGCTCTCCCTTGTAAATGTTTACCCAAGCCTTTGTCTGGGACAAATCCCTGTTTTTCATCATATTTATAGCAGGTCCAGAGACTTGTTGGTCAGGCGGAGTCGCATCTGGGACTGGACGTCCCTGCCCCACAGATTAATTGGGACAGCTAAAACAAATGGCTGTATTGTGCCCTTTTGCCCTTCCTCAGTCTGGAAGTCAATTCCTTTGCACTCATCTGTGGCGTATTCGCATACCCTAGGCCCTGCAGAGTTTGAGAAGATCTCTGAAGGGGCCAAGATTTTGGCCATAAACTTTCTTGGATAATACTTCTATCCGCCCCAGTATCAACCAGGCCTGAAAATATTTTTCCTTCTATAGTTAGATGTAAGCGGTCTCTGATCTAATTCAAGAGACAAGCAAGCTAATTCTATACCAGTAGATCCCAAACCAGCATATCCCCTGTTCTTATGACTAGCGGAAATGAGGAGTGGAGAGAAGGCAAGATTAACAGTTGTGCAATGCGGTCCCCTGGGGCTATAGAAACTACCCCATAAGGAGAGTGGCACAGGACCTTAATAGTACCGTGTAGTCAGAATCAATAACCCCTGGGAAAACAATCAGGCCCTTCAGTGTTGAAACCGTCCCAATAGCAGGCCCACCGTGTCAGGTTGGAGAGGTCCACAAACATCTGTGTCCACAATGTGAACTCCCATTTCAGGGGTTAAGACCAATCCGGTGGCGGCACAGAGGTCCAGCCCTGCGAGAGCCTGAGGTGGCTCTTCTGACTGTGAGATGATGGGGCCCATCATCTGAGCCGAGCCTGAAGGGCCCCATATATTTGAGGGCCCTGGGGTGAGGGGCCCCCTCATCCCGTTTTTGAACCTTGTCCTTGTTGAATAGGTGGGATGGGCATTCCATTAATGTCCCTAACTGACCTGCACTCATTGGCCCCAATGCTTTCCCTTTCTTGCATCTCGGGCAGGTACCGGGCTCTAGGGCCTAACTTCTGCCTTATCCATCAATTTAGCACTATTATCATTTGGACATTGACGTCTGAAATGCCCCAACTGGCCACATTTGAAACATCCCTTTGATTTATTCTGCTGAGGTGACTTACGGCCGCAAGAACAGCGGCAAGACCCGACTGGTCAGAGGGGTGCCAACCTCCACGGCAAGCCTTGACCCATGCATCCAGCCCCTTTTTCTAACGGGATTGATGGCTCGCTGACATTCTGGGTAGACTGCTCATAGATTAATTGTTGAGCAGAAGGCATAGCGTAATCTGCAGTGCCAGCCGCCTCCATCATGCCAGCAAAATCCATAAAAGGCTCAGCAGGGCGCTGGAGAATTTTTTGTTAAATGTCCAATGACCTCTCCTTTATTAGGGAGTTCCTTCCAGGCCTTATAATGGACTTCACTGACTTGTTGATATACCTCCAATGGATACTGTGTTTGATGGGGCATATCTTTTGGCCCAAGCCTAGAAGCATTTCTGCTGTCCATGCGGGTCTGCCTTGTTCATAATTTATTTTAGCCTGATTGTTAGCATAGTCTGTGACCAGGGCCTAAATTCTAAAAATTGGCCTTTAGTAAGGCAAGCCCTAGCTAGTTCCATCCAATCAGTAGGCGTCAGGGGCAAATGATTCTGACAAAAGGGCAATCAGCCCCAGGGCCAAAGTCCTTGGTAACTTGTACCAAATCTTTTAACTGCTCATAAGGTATTGCCTGCTTCTCTGTTGAGTGACAGGGTCTTCAAAAGACCGGGAAGGCTGAGGCTAATTTTGACCAGGTTTTATCTTTTATGAAATGACATTTACCCGCAAGGCGCATACCTGATGGAACTACCGGCCGCATGCTCCACAGCCTGAGCACAATTAGGCCTTTTACTAAATATATCCTCAGGAGCGCCTGAGGCGCCATCTCCTTCCTGGGGGAGCCTGACTCCGAGCCCTGTCATCATCAGTCTCCCTAATTGTAACCTTGACAATTCTGATATATTGGAGGCTGCAGCCCACTCAAAGGGGATAAATGCCTCTTATGTCTCTCTGTCCTTTCCGGGGGCGGGCCTGCAGTTTCTCACCTATCTCCTCAAGTTCTTCTTGTAAACTTTTCTCCTTGTCCTCTCCTTTTTGACTGGATCCTATTTTCCCTTTTGTTTCTTCCTAGGCCTAGCATGGAGTCCCCGCTAGTATCTGACTCTGAAAGACTGTCCTGATGTTGGGCTAAAGCTCTTTGTCCCTCCCAATTATTTCCGCATGTTTTATAGTGAGACAAAAATGAACCAGTCGCCAAAGCAGTAATGTGCCCTTCCTAAACTTCCTTCCTGTTCTGCCTGTCGCAGGTCACGCCCCAACTTCTCCCAGGAGGAGTGTAAAAGGATCCTGAAGCCCACCAAACCAAGGGGCTGTTGAATCCATATCTCTAAGAATCCGTCTGATGGTTACTGTAAATATCACGTTGTTTCAATAAGCAGGAAAGGAACGCCACAAACGAAGATCCTTCTTGTATCACAGTTTATTGGAGAGCACTTGGTTAACAGATGAGCTGATGGCGGAGGGCCCCGAGCACACCTTGCTGCAACTTTTATGCTATTCAAGCCTATGTGCACACAAGTGATTGGCTGCAGGATTGACACCACAAGCATATGCCTCGGGATAGGCTGAGAACAAGCTCGTCATGACCATGCGCAGATTGTACAACTAGTAGCGCCAGGACTCATGCCAAATATGGAGTTGCTTACCACATGGCAGGCAGGAAGCCAGCGCCATCTTGTAATGGCGACTGTTAACGGCTCCCTACATTTCCCCCTTTTCTATTTCTTAGCGACAGGCAAGAGCAGAGGTCTGATCTCTGAACAGAAAGAGGACCTTACGATAGCTCCAGACCTGGTGGCCAGCCAAACCCGGTGTCATCCCGGTCCAGTACCTTTCTCAGAGATGGGATTCTGGTACTAACCCATATGCAATCAAACATGCTCTTCGTGAGGCTAATAAAGGCTCACCTCACGTGCAGTACTTTGTCTCGCATCCTGTGCCAACTAAAGCCCACCCTACTTCCTTGCCCTCCTTGTGCAATGGGTATAAAACCCTAAGGGTGCAAGGGCCAAAGAAAATCAGGGTTTTTTAAGGGCTGCCAGCCAGACCTGAGGGGAAGAGCCATTCTCCAATGCAGCAAGAGCCTGGGAAATAATGACCTTGTCTCTTCTAGCCTGAGCACGCAACCTGCAAACCAACCACATGCATAACACCAGGCCTCCAATAACACAAGCAGCAAACATCCCCACCCCCACCCACTCTTTAAAGTAGGAAAAAGCAGAAGAGATCCAGGTAGATCATATTGGACAGATGTGACGCACAGACCTGGATATTTACGCTCGCATCCAAGTTGTGCTATTTGCCATAGCACATCAACTTGCTCTTGAACAAGGTCTATGCGTTGATTAACCAACATAAGACCCCCTTGAATTTGGGTGTTGGCTAAAATTTGTGTGTCCATAGCAACGGAAACCGTCGCAGACAAGTCATTAATGGCCTCTGCTGCCTGAACCTGGCCCGATAACGCCAGGGCTGAGGCTGTCAGGGATGCAGCAACCGCTGCGGTAGCAATTATGCTGACAATGACAGCAGAGATTTCTCCTTTGCTACTTGCTAGGTACTGGAGGGTCACCATCCAGAGGCCCATCCATACTCGATTTTTCTGATTCCTCGTGGTTATTCTGAGTCTCCAAGGCATCTTCTGGAGAAGATCGGATCGCCTTCACCAACCGACTAGGAACCCAATGAGGTGATTCTTGGTCCTGTGGGAAAACACAAACAGCTCCCTGGATCTTAGAATGACAAGATCCGGTCCCTTCCATTTATTATCCAAGACATCCTTCCACATTACTATTTCTCTTGGGGCTTTTGGCACAATTTGACTATGTCTATCTGCTGCAGATTTATCATCATTGTCCAAAATTAAAAAATTAAGGGTGAAGAGGGCTAAGGAAACCCTCTCCTTAGGGGTTGCATCTTCTGCTATCCCCTTCTTTTGCTTAAATAAGATGGCCTTAATACTTTTATTGGCTCTCTCCACAATGCCTTGGCCTTGTGGATTGTATGGTAGGCCAGTAGTGTGGGCAACTTGCATCTGCGCACAAAAGGCCCGAAAACCAGCAGAAGTATATGCCGGGCCATTATCAGTCTTTAAATGATGCGGCTTTCCCAGGCGCCCAGGCCTCCAAGCAATGAGTTTTAACATGAGAAACCCTTTCTCCCGCCAAGGGTGAGGCAAAAATAATGCCTGAACAGGTGTCTATGGAGACATGCAAGTATTTCAGCCTCCCGAACTCGGGCACATGCGTCACATCCATCTGCCAGAGATCACCAGGTCGAAGGCCCCGGGGATTAACACCCACATGAGGGGAAGGCAGGAAAGTAACACAAGACTGACAAGATTTTACAATGTCTCGTGCCTCATTTCTTGAAATAGAGAACTTCTTCCTCAAGGTATTTGCAGGAACATGATATAACCTATGAAATTCAGTGGCCAAGGCCCTGGAATCATCCAAGGAAAGCATGGCCAACCTCGTGGCCTTGTCCACCAAATCATTAGCTTGTGACAAAGGGCCAGGCAACAGCGAGTGAGCACGAATATGGGTGACATAAAAGGGAGAGTCTCGTTGCAGGATCAAAGACTGAAGCTGTAGAAGAATATTAGAGATTGTGCTAACAAATTTAACGGAAGCAGCAATTTCTAAGCCAGCAACTGCGTTGGCCACATATTGAGAGTCAGTGATTAAATTAAAAGGAGTGGAAAAGGTCTGAAAAACCTCTAAAACAATCATACATTCCACAATTTGGGGGGATTCAAGTCTGTATTGTTTCACCACAGGTTGTGATCCCAGCACTAAATATGCTCCTTGGCCAGATTTTGACCCATCAGTGAAGATGGTCGGGCTGATGCAATAGGATCCTGGACAGTAATTTTTGGGAAATAAACTAAGTTGTGCTCAACAAAAGAGAGAATAGGACTCTTTGGATAATGATTATCTATAACATTAGGGAAAGCACAACAAAGAATGGCCCAGTCATCTACAGTACCAGCCAAAACCTCTGTCTGCTCTCTAGTATAAGGGATTATGAGCTTGTCAGGGAGCTTTGCAAAGTGCATTAAGCAATATTTAAGCCCTAAGCATGCCTGTTGAGCCACTAATTGTGGAAAATACTGAAGGGTACGGGCTCCCAAAGAGCGTCCATGGAGCCAGAGTAGGGGTCCCTCTTGCCAGAGCACCCTGTAGGAACATTTTTAGTTTTAAGGATACATAAGAGAAGGGGTTGAGAAGGGTCAAAACGAACCAACTGAGCCTTTTCCAATTGCTTTTTCAATCTTTTTAAGGGCCTCGCACGCCAATGGAGTGAGCTCACGGGGAGAAGTAAGCTCTGGGTTACCCTCCAATATGGAAAAAAGCGGCAGCAACTCCGAGCGAGGGACATGTAAAAAACCCCTCAACCAATTTATGTCCCCCATCAATTTCTGAAAATCATTTAAAGTATGTAAATGCGAGGTGCGAATGCACATTTTTTTGTGGGCGTATCGCCTGCCGAGTGATGACAGACCCCAAGAAGGTGACAGCATCTGAACATTGAACCTTCTCAGGAGCGATAATTAGCCCACGCTCCTTTAAAACTTGGACAACCCTTTCAAAAGCAGTATGCAAAAGAGATAAGGTGGGAGCTGTAAGTAAAATATCATCCATATAGTGTATCATGCGAAGGAGAGGAAATTGCTTGCGTACAGAAGCCAAGACAGAATCCACAAATAGCTGACACATAGTGGGACTATTAGCCATGCCTTGGGGCAATACACGCCATTGAAAGCGAGCGTCAGGCTTCTCATGATTGACCGAAGGCAGGGTAAACGCGAAACGTTCCCTATCCTGAGGGCAAAGAGGGATTGAGAAAAAGCAGTCCTTAATATCTAATACTATTATAGGCCAATCTTTTGGCAAGGCTGAGAGTATAGGCAGACCTCTCTGCACTGGCCCTAAGACCTGCATTTGTGCATTAACAGCTCGCAGATCGTGGAGCAGTCTCCATTTTCCTGACTGTTTTTTAATCACGAATATTGGGGTATTCCAGGGAGAGACAGATGGTTCTAAATGACCAAGATTCAATTGTTCTTGTACTAAAGTTTTTGCGGCTTCCAATTTTTCTGTGACAGGGGCCATTGAGGAACCCACACCGCCCGAAGTCAACCAGGGTATGGGCACCTGTATAGTCATGGAAGCTGCCTTATTTTCAATAGCCCCTATGTAAAACCCAATCCATGGCGATCCAACTTCTGTTTAGGAATGATTGGTTCTGCTCTCCCTTGTAAATGTTTACTCAAGCCTTTGTCTGGGACAAATCCCTGTTTTTTCATCATATTTATAGCAGGTCCAGAGACTTCGTTGGTCAGGCGGAGTCGCATCTGGGACTGGACGTCCCTGCCCCACAGATTAATTGGGACAGCTAAAACAAATGGCTGTATTGTGTCCTTTTGCCCTTTCTCAGTACGCCAAGTCAATTCCTTTGTACTCATCTGTGGCGTATTCGCATACCCTAGGCCCTGCAGAGTTTGAGAAGATCTCTGAAGGGGCCAAGATTTTGGCCATAAACTTTCTTGGATAATATTTTTATCCGCCCCAGTATCAACTAGGCCTGAAAATATTTTTCCTTCTATAGTTAGATGTAAAAGCGGTCTCTGATCTAATTCAAGAGACAAGCAAGCTAATTCTATACCAGTAGATCCCAAACCAGCATATCCCCTGTTCTTATGACTAGCGGAAATGAGGAGTGGAGAGAAGGCAAGATTAACAGTTGTGCAATGCGGTCCCCTGGGGCTATAGAAACTACCCCATAAGGAGAGTGGCACAGGACCTTAATAGTACCCGTGTAGTCAGAATCAATAACCCTGGGAAAACAATCAGGCCCTTCAGTGTTGACGGACCGTCCCAATAGCAGGCCCACCGTGTCAGGTTGGAGAGGTCCACAAACATCTGTGTCCACAATGTGAACTCCCATTTCAGGGGTTAAGACCAATCCAGTGGCGGCACAGAGGTCCAGCCCTGCGGAGCCTGAGGTGGCTCTTCTGACTGTGAGATGGGGGCCCCATCATCTGAGCCGGAGCCTGAAGGGCCCCATATATTTGAGGGCCCTGGGGTCGAGGGCCCTCATCCCATTTTTTGAACCTTGTCCTTGTTGAATAGGTGGGATGGGCATTCCATTAATGTCCCTAACTGACCTGCACTCATTGGCCCAATGCTTTCCTTTCTTGCATCTCGGGCAGGTACCCGGGCTCTAGGCCTAACTTCTGCCTTATCCATCAATTTAGCACTATTATCATTTGGACATTGACGTCTGAAATGCCCCAACTGGCCACATTTGAAACATCCCTTTGATTTATTCTGCTGAGGTGACTTAGCGGCGCAAGAACGGCAGCGGCAAGACCCGAATTGGTCAGAGGGGTGCCAACCTCACGGCAAGCCTTGACCCATGCATCCAACCCCTTTTTTCTAACGGGATTGATGGCTCGCTGACATTCTGGGGTAGACTGCTCATAGATTAATTGTTGAATGAAAGGCATAGCGTAATCAGCAGTGCCGATTGTTTTTTCAGCCGCCTCCATCATGCGGGCAGCAAAATCCATAAAAGGCTCAGCAGGACGCTGGAGAATTTTTGTTAAATGTCCAATGACCTCTCCTTTATTAGGGAGTTCCTTCCAGGCCTTATAATGGACTTCACTGACTTGTTGATATACCTCCAATGGATACTGTGTTTGATGAGGCATATGCGGGCCCAAGCCTAGAAGCATTTCTGCTGTCCATGGGGTCTGCCTTGTTCATAATTTATTTTAGCCTGATTGTTAGCATAGTCTGTGACCAGGGCCCTGAATTCTAAAAATTGGCCTTTAGTAAGGCAAGCCCTAGCTAGTTCCATCCAATCAGTAGGCGTCAGGGCGCCAGAATGATTCTACGCAAAAGGGCAATAGTATATTCAGCCCCAGGGCCAAAGTCCTTGGTAGCTTGTACCAAATCTTTTAACTGCTCATAAGGTATTGCCTCGTATCTTCTCTGTTGAGTGACAGGGTCTTCAAAGACCGGGAAGGCTGAGGCTAATTTTGACCAGGTTTTATCTTTTATGAAATGACATTTACCCGCAAGGGCGCATACGGCGGGGGCTGATGGAACTACCGGGCCGCATGCTCCCACAGCCTGAGCACAATTAGGCCTTTTACTAAATATATCCTCAGGAGCGCCTAGGCGCCCATCTCCTTCCTGGGAGGAGCCTGACTCCGAGCCACTGTCATCATCAGTCTCCCCTAATTGTAACCTTGACAATTCTGATATTGGAGGCTGCAGCCCACTCAAAGGGGGATAAATGCCTCTTATGTCTCTCTGTCCTTTCCTTTCGAGGCGGGCCTGCGCAAAGCCTCACCTATCTCCTCAAGTTCTTCTTGTAAACTTTTCTCCTTGTCCTCTCCTTTTTGACTGGATCCTATTTTTCCCTTTTGTTTCTTCCTAGGCCTAGCATGTGAGTCCCCGCTAGTATCTGACTCTGAAAGACTGTCCTGATGTTGGGCTAAAGCTCTTTGTCCCTCCCCAATTATTTCCGCATGTTTACCGCTATTGAGACAAAAATGAACCAGTCGCCAAAACGGTAATGTGCCCTTTTAAACTTCCTTCCTGTTCTGCCTGTCGCAGGTCACGCCCCAACTTCTCCCAGGAGGGGAGTGTAAGGGATCCTGAAGCCGCAAACCAAGGGGCTGTGTTGAATCCATATCTCTAAAATCTGAATATCACGTTGTTTCAATAGAGCTTTATGGTTACTGGCCAGAAATCTGAATATCACGTTGTTTCAATAGAGCTTTAATCAGCCCAGAAAAAAACCCGTGTTCAATGGCTTTTACATTTCGTCCCAGGGACAATGCAAACAGTCATGCCCATGATGAAAGGTAAATAGACAGAAACAGAGATAAAACCCCAAACAAAACAGGCAAAAACAGGCGAGGAAAGCCAGGGTCAGTCGAAAATCCATCAGAGAACAAAGCCGGGGATGACTTACCGACGTCTACCTCTCCGTGTGTCAAGTTCTGAATCCTCTTCGGCCCTCCGCCTGGCGTCTTTGAAAGGTCCGGCGCCCCGGCTTTCGGCACCACTTTGCGGCGACCCTTCCCAACCAGCAGGAAAGGAACGGCCACAAACGAAGATCCTTCTTGTATCACAGTTTATTGGAGAGCACTTGGTTAACAGATGAGCTGATGGCGGAGGGCCCCGAGCACACCTTGCTGCAACTTTTATGCTATTCAAGCCTATGTGCACACAAGTGATTGGCTGCAGGATTGACACCACAAGCATATGCCTCGGGATAGGCTGAGAACAAGCTCGTCATGACCATGCGCAGATTGTACAACTAGTAGCGCCAGGACTCATGCCAAATATGGAGTTGCTTACCACATGGCAGGCAGGAAGCCAGCGCCATCTTGTAATGGCGACTGTTAACGGCTCCCTACAGTTATCCTCTTCCTGAGAGAGCTCCTAGCCCTAATCAGCCAGCTGTCCCTCTAGTTCACCTAAGCTGGAAGACAGCCCACCACTATAAGGTTATAAATACCTTTGCAAGGGGAGGGCAGGCTCTCTGGGAACTTTCAGCTGTGAGTTTTACCCTCAGCTGGACCTGGCCTGGCTTTGTCTCCCTCTAGGCCTTACTCTCTACATGGGTTTTTTTTTTTTTATCCCCTCCATCTCCCCATATGGTAGGAGCTCCTTGAACTTCCTTTTCTCTTTTCTTTTTTAATATATTTTATTTATTTATTTGAGAGAGAGAAAGAGGCAGAGAGAGAGAGAAAGAGAGAGAATGGGTGTTGCAAACAAACTCCAGACGCATGCACCCCCTTGTGCACCTGGCTTATGTGGGTCCTGGAGAATCGAACTGGGATCCTTTGGCTTTGTAGGCAAACACCTTAACCTTTCCATGGTTTTTCCAGGCCCTTCACGTGGGATCTCTAGCCACATGGTTTCCTTGGCTCTGTACTTCCCTCAATAAATATAATAACTTAATAATTATCCTCAGTCCTTTTTATTCAATTATTTGATTAAAATTAGAAACAAGCCTAGGGTTTGAGGTTCAAAGACTTTCCCGGACCCTGAGCACCCCATTACAGTATTGAAAGAGAAACAGGAATAAGACAGCTTTTTACAGACAGAAGCTTAAAGAGGAAACTCACTTCCTAATCCTGTCTCATCCAAGATGGCTGCCAGGGTCACTATCCAGCTAGAACTTCCTGCTTCTTCAGCTCAGCCTCTGTGAGTCAGCCCCCTGACTCCACCAATCAGTTCTTGGCCCCTCCAGTGCCTTGAGTTGACGAACTAATCAGGTCTCTCTTTCCACATCTGGGTTCTGATACCAAGGTTCACCCTAACCAAATGTCTGACCCATATAAAGGAGGCTAACCACATGAGCCCTCCCTCTCTTTTCCCTGTGACCGTGTCTGAACATATATGTAAGTCTGTCTCTCCCCTTCCTAGCCAGGCTGGGATATTTTCCTGCTTGTCTTCTACATGTGCCTTGCTTTCAAGTGCTTCCTCACTTTGATTACATGTGTGATTTCCCCTTGATCTCTCAGTCCTTCACTATTTCTTAATCCTCTCTGGTCTTTTATGTGCAGAGGATCTTTTGGTGCTTACGCTTTGCCTTCCATGTGTAGGTGTGTGTGCCTCCGCCAGAGCTCTTTTACTCCCCACCCCCACACCCTGAGATTTCTCTGTGATAAAGATTCTTTGTCTTCCCTCCCCCTTTCCAGCACTCAAGGGGGATAATTCTCTGGCTTGAGCCTTTCAGCTAGCCTCCCCCATGGATCTTAAATTTCCCTAAATTAAATAATTTATAATTTGCCCTTCTTGAAACCTATTTTAGCAATTCTTTGCTAAATAGAATAAGGACCCAAAAGTTGGGGTTTGTGAGTCTGAGGAACCCCTCTGAGCCCCAAAATCATGCATCAGTATGGTAATTGAGTATAGCTCTGTGCTGAGAAGAGAAAAGGCCATTTCCCCCTACCCACATCTCTCTATATCACCCAAGGTGTGTGAGGGAGAGAGGGCTCTCATCGAGCTGTTTTTTGCCTCTTCCTGTAAAGCTCTCCCGCTACTCAGATGCATTCAACCTCCTCACTTCTCCTTCCTTCTCTCTTTCTCTCTCTGGGACACACCCTTTATCTCTCTCACTTTTTTTTTCTCTCTCTCTGTCCTCCTTGTCCCTATCCCTGTTACAATAAAGTCTTACATCCAAGAAGTTGTCTGTCTTGGTCCTCCATTGCAAACCATTAAATGCAACCGTTCCCAGTGCAACTTTTCATAATATGGGACTAATGGTATTAACTTCCAAGCTCTTGACATGGCGTTTTATAGAGTGGGGAGCATACTGTTGGCCTTCCATAAGCTGCAGGCTTTGTCAGCTGCAGTCAGCACAGTGGAGAGACTGTGGTGTTCTGAGTGTAAAATATCCACCCATGGTCTCACGTTTCCTACTTAGTCCCAAGTTGATAGCGGCTTACTTAGTGGAGGTGTGTTTCTGGGGGCAGACCTTGGGGTGATCAGTCTAGCCTACTGGGTGTTTAGAGGCAGCTCACATTTGCCTCCCCACCCCACCTCCTGCAGATATGCAAAGCTGTGAACCAGTTGCCATGCTCTCTCTACCCTGATGAAACTTCCTTTCAAAACCGTAAGCTTGGGCTGGAGAGATGGCTTAGAGGTTAAGGCGCCTGCCTGCTAAGCCTAAGAACATCAGTTCCAATCTCCAGGTCCCACGTTTAGCCAGATGCAGTGACGCAAGAGCACAATGTCGTACTTGACCACAAGGGGGCGCACGCATCTGGAGTTTGTTTGCAGGGGCTGAGAAGCTGCTGGCATGCCCATTCTCTATCTGTCTTCCTCTCCCTCTCTCTCTATCTCTCTCTAAAAAAAATAAAATAAAATAAATAAAACTGTAAGCTTGAAATAAACCCTTTCCTCCTATAAGCTGCTTCTGGTTGGGTGATTTGTCCCAGCAACAAAGAGCTACAGACACACAGCCCAGCACTGCTGCCCAAGCCTGAAGACTTCCCATCTCCGGTAGGGCCCTCTACTCAGACAAAGCTGAATCCTTGACTACACCCCAAAAAGAAACTCTAAACAAGCCAGAGTGAAACAGGTAGTGATGAGGGAGATGGGCTGGAGAGATGGCTAAACTATTAAAGGCATTAGGGGCAAAGCCTGACAGCCTGGGTTTGATTCCCCAGTAATTTTATTTATGTATTTGAGAAAGAGAGAGGGAGAGAGAGTGAGCAAATAGGCACACCAGGGCCTCCAGCCACTGCAAATGAACTCCAGATACATGTACCACCTTGTGCATCTGGCTTATGTGGGTACTGGGGAATTGAACCTGGGTCCTTTGGCTTTGCCAGTAAGCACCTTAACCACTAAGCCATTCCTCCAGCCCCCCAAAAAATATTTTTTAAGAAAAGATGAAGCCAGGCATGGTAGCAAACACCTTTAACCCAGTACTCAGGAGGCAGAGGTAGAATCACTGTGAGTTCAAGGCCATCTTGAGACTACACAGTGAATTTCAGGCCAGCCTGGGTTAGAGCAAGACACTACCTCAAAAAAAAAAAAAAAAAAAAAAAAAAAAAAACTTCAAAAGAAAAGAAAGGATGAGGGAGAGTACATGCTTTAGATCGAAGTGCTGACATTTGGGGAAAAAAACACCTAGGAAGAGGGGAGTGCACAACTCCTTTGGATGTAGTCTTCTTCAAAATGAGATTTATTTATGTATTTATTTTTGGTTTTTTGTGGCCTTAAACTTATGGTGATCTTCCTACCTCTGCCTCCCAAGTGTTAGGATTAAAGCTGTGCACCACCACACCTGGCTGAGTAGTTTCCCTCCCCTCCTCCACTCTCCCCCCACAACCAAGGTAGGCTCTCACTCTAGCCAAGGTTGACCTGGAATTCACTATGTACTCTCAGGGTGGCCTTGAACTCAGATCCGCCTACCTCAGCCTCCTGAGGCATATGCCACCATTAAAGGTATATGCCACCATGCCCCACTTGGTCCAGTAGTTTTTTTTTTTTTTTTTTTTTTTGGTTTTTTTTTTCAAGGTAGGGTCTCACTCTGGTCCAGGCGCTGACCTGGAATTCACTATGTAGTCTCAGGGTGGCCTCGAATTCTCGGCGATCCTCCTACCTCTGCCTCTCGAGTGCTGGGATTAAAGGCGTGTGCCATCACACCCGGCTTTCCAGTAGTTTTAAGAGGTGCATTGTTTAGATTTAGGGACGAGACCGTTTATGCTAACAGGTAAAATTCAAGGTTGCAAACATTCTGGCCCTAAGTAGGGTCGGTTTATTTGGTTGTTTTCTTTTTTGTTGTTGTTTGTTTTTCAAGGTAGAGTTTCACCGTAGCCCAGAATGACCTGGAATTCACTCTGTAGTCCCAGGCTGGCCTCAAACTCACAGCGATCCTCCTACCTCTGCCTCCTGAGTGCTGGGATCAAAGGTACTCTCACTTTTGGTTAGAGAAGCTTCTCTTTTCAGATGGTAGTAACCACTGGGGTGACTCAAAACTCATCAAAGTGCTGATAGGAAATGTCAATGGAGTGTTCAGCACTGAGACATCTCTATCACACTCTCCAAGGCTCAGGGACCATTGTGGACTAGGTAGCAGAAAGAATGTAAGAGCTCCCCCAAAAAAGGTGAGGCATACTTACAATACTGTCTTCCAGACACAAAATGTCTTGATATTCATGACCTCACTGTGGCTGATGCTACCTACGCAAGACCTGCATAATAGGAGAAAAAAATGATGACATCAAAATAAAAGACATAGGGTTGGAGTGATGGCTCAGGGTTCAAGGCACTTGCTGGTAAAGCCCGATGACCCAGGTACAATTCCCCAGTGCCCATGTAAAGCCAGATGCACAAAGTGATACATGTGTCTGGAGTTCATCTTTTTTTTTTTTTTTTTTTTTTTTTTTTTTGAGGTAGGGTCTCACTCTAACCCAGGTTGACCTGGAATTCACCATGTAGCCTCAGGATGGTCTCAAGCTCACATCAATCCTCCTACCTCTGCCTCCCAAGTGCTGGGATTAAAGGCGTGCGCCACCACACCCAGCAAAAAGTTTTGTTTTGTTTTGTTTTTTAAAAAACAAAACACAAACCTACAAGGAGAGCTCCAGCCCCTGGAGTCTGCCATCATAAGCCATGGAGAGGCGAATGAAGACCAGATGGTATCCAGATGGATGCCATGTGTCCCGTAAGTATGAGGTGCACTCCACTGACAGCCTGCCCTGGGAAACAAGCACACCAATTCTCTTTCGTGGACAAGGAAGCTTAGGAGCAAAGGGAAGGGTGCTTACATGCTAGGAAGGTGCAGGGCTAGGATTCAAACCCATGTCCAAACTTTAGGTCCTGGCTTCCTCCCCTTTGGCCATATTGAGATCTAGGCTGACACAGAGTGGCCATGCCACAGTGTCCATGGCCTCCACTGCTGGCATCTGTCCTCAGATGTACAAGTAGATGCTGCGAGTGATTTGGCGGCAGGCCTACTGGAAAGTTGGCTTCGAGCCTCCATTGTCTCAGCATTCCATAATCTGGTCCTGAGTAGGGGGCTGGGGTGGAGGCCACTTTTCATGGGAAGTCCGGCGAGGAGGGAGGGTTGAGCCCTTAGACTGGGACTCAGGCCAGGAGACCCAGAAGAGAGCTGGGACCAGCCAAAGCTCTGGGTCCTCAGGAGTATCCAGCTGCACAGCCAGGCCAGATGTGGGTTGGGGCCATTGGAAGGGGGTGGAGGAAGTGCAGAGTTGCTGGCAATATGTGGTCTGTAGGGATGAGAGACAATGTATGCAGTGCCATGACGACTCCAAGGGCGAGGCACTGCCATCCACGCATAGCTGAGCACCCAGGAAATGAGCTGGTCCATCATAAAGGAGCAGAGGCATCTTAGTGGAGGGGACCGCAGTGTGCCAAGCTCCAGAAATGAGCAGGAGCTAGCCAAGGGCAAAAGGGGACAGTCTTGGCAGTGGAACAGAGAGCAGGTAAGAAGAACATAGAGATGAGCAAACATTTGGCCCACGTGGGGAAGCTTCAAGTAGTTCAGTCTGTCCCAAATTTCCCACGTGAGACACAGCGTAACAATAAACAAGGTTGGGGCTGTGGAGCGTGTCCAGGGCATAGACAGCTCTGTTGCTAAGTAATGCGTGCAATGTGTTCATTCTATTGAAACAAAATTACTCAGTGTTCATCCCAGAGTCAGACATAACTGGACATCGTGTTTTCATTTGCTAAAGCTGGCCACTCCAGCCCTGGGGACAGTGCAGAGTGGGAACCGCCTGAAGTTGTTAGGTAAAGATTGATGTAATCAGGCTGGAGAGATGGCTTAGCAGTTAAGGTGTTTGCTTGCAAAGCCAAAAGATCCTGGTTCAATTCTCCAGGACCCACATAAGCCAGATGCACAAGGTGGTACATGTGTCTGGAGCTCATTTGCAGTGGCTGGAGGCCCTGGTACACCCATTCTTTCCTATCTCTCTCTCTCTCTCTCTCTCTCTCTCTCTCTCTCAAATAAATAAAATATTTAAAAAATACTAAAAAAAAAAAAAAATAAGATTGATGTAATCAGATGTGTACATGGTCAGGGGAGGGCAGCAGTACAAATCCAAAGAAAGTGGCTCCAAAGGCTAGAGCTACAGAGATGACGAGAGTGAAAGAGATGGGGATTTCTCAAAAGAGGTCAAGTTGGGTCTGGAGAGATGGTTCAGCCTGCCAACAAAACCTCCCAGCTTGGGGTTCAATTCCCCAGCACCCATGAAAAGCCAAATGCAAAAGTGACACATGCATCTAGAGCAAGAGACACATATACTCTCTCACACACACACTTCAAATAAATAATATTTTTGAATTTAATTAATTTATTTATTTGAGAGAGGGAAAGAGGCAGACAGAGAGAGAGAGAGAGAAAGCCGGGCGTGGTGGCACACGCCTTTAATCCCAGCACTCGGGAGGCAGAGGTAGGTAGGAGGATCACTGAGAGTTCGAGGCCACCCTGAGACTACATAGTTAATTCCAGGTCAGCCTGGACCAGAGTGAGACCCTACCTTGCAAAACCAAAAAAAGAGAGAGAGAGAGAGAATGGGCACTGCAGATGAACTCCAGATGCATGTGCCACCTTGTGCATCTGGCTTAATGGGTCCTGGGGAACTGAACCGAGGTCCTTTGGCTTTGCAGGCCTTAACTGTTAAGCCATCTCTCCAGCTCCAAATAAATAATATTAAAAAAAAAAATCAGGTTAACAGGCTTTGGTGATTCACTGAGTGTGGAAATTGAGAAAATGGGACATTCAAGGATGCCATCCTCATTTCTGACCGATGGTGGTGACTTTTCTGGAGCTAGGGGCAAAGAAGACAGGCAGGCTTGGGAGGAGGGAGAAGCAGAGCCAGCGTTTAGTGTGATGAATCTGCAGGGCTGAGTGCCAGCCCAGGAGCAGCCCAGGAGACAGCTGGAGACATGGGGCATGGGTTTGGAAAACAGGCTGCGGGCCAGGGCTGGAGGGTGACAGAGAAGATCAACTTTGCAAGGGAAACTGAAACCATGAGAATGGATGAGCACAGGAAGGGACAGGCCTGAGAAACAGGCCTGGTCTTGAGAAAGCAAGAGGCAGTGAAGGAGCCAGCATGTCAGAACCAGACCGAGGCCAGATATGCCAAAGTGCCGGAAACCACTTTGTAACACTGTCTTCCCTAAAAATGAAAACAGGAGAGTCAAAAGGAGAACAAGTTTGACAGCCAAGGCTACCAGCAATCAAGAATACAGTGGCAGGGCTGGAGAGATGGCTTAGTGGCTAGGGCACTTGCCTGCGAAACCTAAGGATGCAGATTCGATTCCCAGGACCCACGTAAGCCAGATGCCCAAGGTGGCACATGCATTTGGAGTTCGTTTGCAGTGGCTAGAGGCTATGGTGCACCCATTCCCTCTATCTGCCTCTTTCTCTCTCTCCCTCTCTCTCTCTCTCTCTCTCTCTCTCAAATAAAAAGAAAAGAAAGAATACAGTGACAAATGCTGGATGTGGAACATGACTGTAATTCCAGCACTGGGAAAGTAGAGACAGGCAGATCCCTGAAGCCTGCTGGCCAGTCAGTCTAGCGTAATTAGTAAGCTCCTGGCTACTGAGAGGCCCTGTCTTTTAAAAAGATGGACTGCATACCGGAAGGGGTGAGGAGTAAATAGAAGTTAGAGATTGCTCTTTCACATACTTTGGCCATGAACTTCAACACACTTCCTCCGGGGCCCATGAAACTGGCAGGAGTGCAGGAGGAGGTGAGAGAAGGCATCCTCAGAAAAAAGGCTTGAACAACCCTTGGAGACAAGATGCTAACAGAGAAGGACCAGTCACAAGTGGCAACACCCTCAAGTGTCCTGACAACTGTGGATGCCAGTGCCCTGAAAAATCTCTAAGAGGGACCAGGAGTAGTTGGAAATCTGCACACAGTAACACTGTCCTCTGGGCCTTCCCATCACCCCATGCCTCAGGTGACTACACCACGGACCCTAGGGATGCTGGTTTCTTTTTAAAGCTAGGGGGAATGAAACCAAAGGGCCCCAGGCTTGCACAGGCCAGACAGAGCAGAGAACACCCAGCAGAGAACGAGCTGGGCTTCCTGAGCGATGGCACTTCCAGCCCCTCTCCTCTGACCTGCTCGCAGAATGTTCACAGCCATGCCACCCCAAGAGTCAACTACAAGAGAGATGGATGGAGTCCCAGAGGATGGAGACCACCGCTGATGAAGGTGATGATGACTATGCTGACGGCTCTGCCCACCCCTCTCACCTGAGCTTAACCATGAACATCGAGTTTCTTACTTTGTAAAACCTTGAAAGGTAAACATCCAGCCATGCTGTGAGGACATTCAAGCAGCCATAGGGAAAAGCTCATGTGCACCTGTGATCCCAGGCCCTAAGCACAGGTGCCCACCTTGTCCATGAGTGCCTGGCATGATTCCATGAGTGTAGCTCTTACCTTCTCATTGCTGGGACAAAACACCCAACCAGAGACAGCTGATGGGAGAAAGAAATTGATTTCAACTCACAGTCTTGAGGGGAAGCTTCACTGTGATGGGGAAAGCAAGGCAAGAGCAAGAAGCTGGCTCACATCACATACCAGCAGAGGGGGAGCAGCAAGAGTGAGTTCATTACAACTGGCAATGGGAGTCGGGTGTGGTGGCGCACAGCTTTTAATCCCAGCACTCGGGAGGCAGAGGTAAGAGGATCTCTCTGAATTCAAGACTAGCCTGAAATTACATAGTGATCCCAGGTTGGCCTGGGTTACAGCGAGACCCTACCTTAAAAAAAAAAAAAAAAAAAACTGGGGCTAAAGAGATGGCTTATTGGTTAAGGCACATGCCTGTGAAACCTAAGGACCCTGGTTCGATTCTCCAGGGTCCATGTAAGCCAGATGCACAAGGTGGCGCATGTGTCTGGAGTTCATTTAGCAGTGGCTAGAGGCCCTGGCGTGCCCATTTTCACTCTCTCTCTCTGTGTCTCTAATAAGTAAATAAAAATTAAAGTAAAAATTTTAAAAAAACTGGACTGCATTCCTGAATAAGAACACCCAAGGTTGTCCTGTGACCTCCACACACATCTGCACACATGTACACATGCACCCACACACATGTGCATACTCCCACACATTCATGCGCACACACACATGCACAGTTGTATGCATAAAAAGAAAAACTCAAAGGACCGGAAAGAAGTTCCTAGGGTGTGTGGCTTGGGACAGGTACAGAATAATCTTTAGAGAGGTGGAGGGAGGTAGAGGGTGCCCACAAAGGACCTCGTGGGCTCGCTAAGGAGCTGCCCATTTGTAGAGGCTGCTCCCCAATGTGCGCTCAGAGCATGGGCCGGGCATCGTGGTCAGCGACTACACAGGATGGGAAATGCAGGACTTCTCAGAGCCGTCAGTTTGTTAACTGCACAGTGACTCTCCAAGAAGGGGACAAGTATACATCAGTTCCAGGATTTCTTTGACATAAATGTCCCTTTTTGCAGGACACCTTGTATGATCCATTTTGCAGAAGCCTCTGCTTACAGGAGGCCCTGTAGGTGTGAGGGGGAGTGGTATGATGCCACTGATGCATAGGAAGCCCCTGCTGGGGCTGGTGGGGGTAGGATGGGATGGAGCTAGGACTGGAAGACACAATCAGAAGGAAGCAAGTGAGGTGTCTGGGTGACAGGGAATGGGCCAGGACCAGCACAGCTTCACGGGAAGAGTAGGGTAGATTTCTACCTCCGTGTGTGCGAGGAGGTGAGGTGGTGAGCTGACTTGGAGGGAACAAGATTGAGAGGCCTTTCGCAACACAGGAAGCACCTTCCGTGGACAGAAACCCTAGGACACCGCCCAAGGTAGGACCGCTCAGTGACAGAGGGCTTATCCCAGGTTCAGAGGCAGACCAGCCATGAGGGAGCCCAAGAAGAGTTTCCCTTATGTGAGAAGCCTGACCCCTAAGACAGGCCAAGAAAGAGAATGGGGACTCAGCAAGGAGTGGGGCCATGGGGCGTCGGCAGGAGGCAGAGTCACGGTGGCAGAAACTGAGAACCCAGCTCAGGGGGGACTGTGCCTGAGTCAGGCAGCTTCTTTCTATGGTAAATGACATAAACCCAGATGAGTTGGAACCAAAAGCATCCCACAAAAATGGCTAGGTGTATGTGGTAGTTTGAATGGATGTTCCCCAATAGACTCAGGAGTTTATTAAAGCTGGTAATTTAGATCTCCAACGCCTGGCTAGAGGTGTCACTGGGTGGATCCTGAGGTCCAGCCCTAAAAGTGTGGAGGTGTGTCTGGAATTTCCAGCCTAAAATATGCAAAATGCTTGAGCTCAGCCTGAGTTCCTAAAGTCTGCTTGCTTGTGCTGGTGGTGGATGCTTTTCTGTCTCTGCATGGATCTGGTAAAGAGGGACAACTTCTTTCACCATTACAGAACTTCCCCTGTGTCTGTAAGCTTCAGATAAATCCCGTTCCTCCCATAAACTCTGTCTGGTCTGGAGGTTCATCCCAGAAGCTGATTGCAACGGTGTTGCTTTAGGTATAAACGGATTCATAACCATAAAGGATGGCACCGGGGTCACTGGCTGTGCCTGTTGTACCTGATTGGCTGCATCTTGCAGCTGCCTGGAATGGCCCTCGGCAATGCCCATCCCAAGCCCAGCGGAGAGTATGGTTCTCTTTCCCCATTTGCAAGCCAAAGTCCTGGAATTAAGGCTTGTCAGACCAGATGAGCCTGACTTCTTAGGTCATGATCCAGTCATGCCAGAAGCATGGGAAGGCCTGATTGGTTTAGCCTAAATCATGTGCTCTACCCCTAACATGGGAGATGTAGCTTGCTACTTGTGACATGAACAGGCTGGAGACCAAGTCCTCCTAGAGCAAGATTGGTTCCATTGCCCCAAGCAGGGAGGTTGGATGGTGAGCTCTCAAAGTAACAAGTGTCTAGAACTATCATCATTCTGATTCTGGGAACCCCCGACTCTAGACATTTCATGTCTGAGAAGTATGTATGTATGTATGTATGTATGTATGTATGTATGAGGCCACCTCTGGTGATTTGAATTAGGTGTGTGTCCCCCATAAACTCATGTGTTCTGAACGCTTGATCCCCAACTGATGCCAACTGGGGGGGCGGAGCCTTGCTGGAGAAGGTGTGTTGCTGGGGGTGAACGTTGATGGTTTATTAGCCCTTAGCTGGACAGTGTTAGTTCAGCTTAGTCTCCTGTTGCTTTCTTTCTCCACCTGCTGTGGCAGGGGTGATGTCCATCCTCTGCTCATGACATGTTTCCCCATCATCACGAGTCTCCCCTCGAGACTGTAAGCCAAAACAACCCCTTTGCTCCCATGAGCTGATTTGGGTCTAGTGTTTTGTGCCAGCAACACCATGTTTCCAGCTCCCAGGGAGAATAAGTTTTCTGTTTTCTGCTCCTGTATTTACTCTTACAATGAACCTAGCACAAAATCAGATTTTCGTCTTGTTTGTTGTAGCCCCGGAGCCTAATGCAGAGCCTGGCCTAAAGTAGGGGCTCAGGAGACATTTGAATAGAAAAATAAACTCACTTTAATCCCAGCACTTGGGAAGCAGAGGTAGGAGGATTAGCGTGAGTTCAAGGCTACCCTGAGACTACAGAGTGAATTCCAGGTCAGCCTGAACTAGACTGAGATCTTACCTCGGAAAACCAAAAAAAAAAAAAAAAAAAAAAAGAAAAGAAAAGAAAGAAAGAAAGAAAGAAAGAAAGAAAGAAAGAAAGAAAAAGAAACTCACTGACCGATGGAGCTCCCAGCTTGGCCTCTTACCTTCTGAGCCTGTTTCCCATCTACCACCAGAGGATGCTGCTCTGAGCACCAAGCACAATGGCACGTGCAGTGACTCTGAACCTGCCCTCTATGGATGTCATCAGTCCCAGCAGAAGCAGTGCCTCACGCTGATATCCATCCAGCCGTGCAGGGAAATCCTGGCACCAGCATGGAAGTAGTTAACTGCCTTCTTGAACATCACTTCACCCCTGACTAACTACTCACCAGGTCCAGAATCTAATTTTGCCAAGGATGTTGCACTAATCCATGTAGCAGAAGCTATTATTCAGGGAGGGAAGTGAGGATTTAGCAGTGGTCCCTGGAAGATAAAGGTTTGGAATATGTTCAACTCCTGACTGGAAAATTACTGGGAGATGTGTCTGAGTCCCAGTAAAGACCGGCATGGTTGTAGCCAGAGTTGAGCAGCAACAGAAGGGGCAGAGTGTCCTCAAGCCCGCCATCACTGGAAGCATTCATGCAGACATAGGGCACTTACCTGAGGGAGAGGTGCTGGATGGGGGTTAGAATGAGTGCATTCTTCCATCTCTGGATACTCAGGCTCTGACCCAGTCCATGGGAACTTCTTCTGGGTCTAGCTACTGCCCACAGGCCATTCACATACTGGTTCTTTATTATTTAAAAACTTTTGGGGGGGGCTGGGTAAATGGCTTAGTGGTTAAGGTGTTTGCCTGCAAAGCCTTAGGACCCCGGTTCAATTCCCCAGGACCCACGTCAGCCAGATGGCAAGGGGGCACACATATCTGGAATTCATTTGCAGAGGCTGGAGGCCCTGACACGTCCATTCTCTCTTTCTATCTGCCTCTTCCCCCCTCTCAAAAATAAATATATGTATATATATAATGTATAAAAATAAAAACTTAAAAAAAATTTTTTTTATTTATGAGACAGAGAGAGAATTGGCATGCCAGGGCCTTAACCACTACAAATGAATTCCAGGTGTGTGCTCCACCTTGCGTGCATGTGCCACCTGTGCACAGGCGTCATCTTGTGCATCTGGCTTTCGTGGGTTCTGGGGAGTGGTAGCTGGGTCCCCAGACTTCACAGGCAAGCACCTTAACCACTAAGCCATCTCTCCAGCCCTGGCTTTTCTAACTCCCCAATGATCTAAGGAGTTCCACCATGCAAAGATGAAGATAAAGGTTCTACAGGTTCATGTCTCATGTCCCCTCATCTCTGTCACTCCACTAACAGTAACAGTAGTGATAGCTCCAATCTAATCAGTAGCCTTGTTACATTATTTACATTTTAGGAATCTTTTACTCTTTGTGACTGTTCTGTGGAGAGTGTATTAGTTATAGTCTCATTGTTGTGAACAAATTCCTGACCAGAAACAACTTAAGGAAGGAAAAGGCTTATTTTGGCTTATGGTTGGAGGTTATAGTTCATGCTGGCAAGGCAGGCCTGGAGGCAGGAGCAGGAAGCAGGATGGTCCCACTTCCGCCTCAGGCGGGAAGCGGAGCAGGCTGGTGCTCAGCCGCTCTCTCCTTTTTCTTTCTTTTTTTTTTTTTTAATTTTTACTTTTTTATTGACACGTTCTATACTTACAGAAAATAAATCATGATATTTCCCTTCCCTCCCCCCATTCCCCTTCAGAACTCCACTCTCTATCATATCCCCTCCCTCTCTCAATTAGTCTCTCTTTTATTTTGATGTCATCATCTTTTTCTTCTATTATGAGGGTCTTGTGAAGGTATTGCTGGGCATTGTGAGGTCATGGATATCGAGGCCAATTTCTGTCTGGACAGTTGCACTGTAAGGAGTCGTACCCTTCCTTTGGCTCTTACATTCTTTCCACCACCTCTTCCACAATGGGCCCTGAGCCTTGGAGGGTGTGACAGAGATGTTTCCGTGCTGGGCACTCCTCGGTCCCTTCTTCTCATCACTATGTTGCCTTTTGGGTCATCCCAGTGGTCATTGCCATCTGAAAAAAGAAGCTTCTCTAACCAGAAGTGAGAGTAGTGTTAATATATAAATATGAACATTGGGGCTGAAGAGATGGCTTAGTGGTAAAGGCATTTGCCTGCAAAACCAAACGATCCCAGTTTGATTTTCCAGGACCCACTTAAGCCAGGTGCACATGGAGGCACATGTGTCTGGAGTTCATTTGCAGTGGCTGGAGGCCCTGGCATGCCCATTCTCTCTCTCTCTTTCTCAAATAAATAAATAAATAAATAAATAAATAAATAAATATATTTAAGTATATGACTATGAACATTAAGTGTACTGCTTCCAAGGCAGTTTGGTGGAAATAATACATACATTTAGCCAGACAAGAGCAGGATTTATACCCCTAAGGCTCATGACCTCCCCTGCCATAGACTTTTGATTAGGTTTTTCAGTACCAGGCATGTATTCCCTCCCATAGAGCAGGCCTTCAGTCCAATTAGAGAGCAGTTGGTTTCCCCCAGAGCAGACATGCCACTATTACACCTGTTTGGTCATTTGGCCTATCTGGCCAAACTTGAGGTTTCCAGTGTCCACTGTTTTCACTGCTGATGACTTCTGTCTCCCACTCTCCTTTTATACAGGACCCCAGCTCATGGGATGGTGCTGCCCACTGTTAGAATGGGTCTTCTCAACCTCAACTAAGATAATCTAGAAAATCCCTCACAGATGCCACCAGAGATCCGTTTCCATAGTGATTCTAAATCCTGTCAAATTGACAACCAGAGATGCACCATCAAGAGAGATGTGCAATTTGCCCAAGGTGGGCAACTCAGCACGCAGCAGTTCAGATGCTAAGGCTGGTCTGCAACTCTCCTCCAATCCAAGCTCTGGTCTCACTATGCAGCCCAGGCTGGTTTCAGACTCACCACCATCCTCCTAACTCAGCCTCCCAAGTCCTAGCTTTTAACCAGAGCAGCAGGTACAAACCCTAGGTTTTCAGCTCCTTTCCACCCAGGCTCTCCCTGGTGGGGGTGTGGGGAGGAAGAGAGGAAGATGGCTACTGGGACCATGAAGGAGCCCTCTCACCAGCTTCCTGTTCTGAGAAGGAAGAGCCGGAACAGAGGTGAGGGCACCCTGCATTTCCTCACTGAAGACAGAGAATGACTAGCCTATCCTGAGGTCTGACCTTAGAAGCCAGGACTCATAAAGCCAGGGGAGAGAAACAGTGTTGGCAGCAGGAGTCTAGGTTCCAGGCCTTGGTCCTTCGCGGACAAGCCACCGAGCTCCTGACAAAGAGGGAAGTGGGCGTCCCCACCTGTGTGTTGGGCACTGAGCATCTTAGGTTCATTTTCTCATTCAGCACTGATAGTGACCTCGAACACTCCTGGGACATTAGAGAGCACAGGAGGCCCGAGGCCTTACTCTGCAGCCTGTGGGTGGTCACAGTTTCTCAGCTGTCTTGCTGTATCCCTTCCCTTTGTAGCTACTGTCCTACCCCATATCAGAGTTTGCTCTGGTCTTGACCCTGGCATGATGTTTAAGAGCACTCTAGCACCATCTTCTGGCAGGTTGCTAGAGCGAGCTCAGAAAGGGCAGATGAGCCCATGGAACAGGACACCCTACTTTTGCTCTGGCCACTGCACATTAAGTGCAGTGTAATGAAATACTGAGTTTAGGTAACTTCATAAAGTAAAGAAGTCTATTTTGGGCTGGAGAGATGGCTTAGAGGTTAAGGCACTTGTTTTCAAAGCCTAAGGACACAGGTTCAATTGTCTAGTATCCATGTAAGCCAGATGCACAAGGTGGCACATGCATCTGGAATTTATTTGCAGTGACTTTAGGCCCTGGCACACCCATTCCCTCTTACTCTTTTTCGTTCTCAAATAAATAAATAAATAAATAAAATATTTTTTAGGGGCTGGGGAAATGGCTTAGGGGTTAAGGCATTTGCCTGTGAAGCCTAAGGTCCCTGGTTCAATTCCCCAGGACCTACATCAGCCAGATACACAAGGGGTGCATGTGGCTTGAGAGGCAAGCAGGTATATAAAGAGGCTATATAAGCTGCATGTGTCTGGAATCATTAGCCAAAATAAACTTTTTTTAAAAAAATATTTTATTTATTATTTATTTGAGAGCTAGAGAGAATAGGCCTGGCTAGAGAACATGCCCATTCTCTCTATCTGCCTCTTCCACTCTCTATCTCAAATAGATAAATAAAATATTTTAAAACATTTATTTAGGGCTGGAGAGATGGCTTAGCGGTTAAGGCACCTGCCTCCTAAGCCTAAGAACACTGGTTCCAATCTCCAGTGGTTCCAATCTCCAGGTCCCATGTTTAGCCAGATGCAAAGTGACACAAGGGTGCAATGCCGCACTTGACCACAAGGGGGCGCACGTATCTGGATTTTGTTCACAGCAGCCGAGAGACTGCTGGCACGCCCATCTCTATCTGTCTTCCTCATCCTCTCTCTCTGTCTCTCTAAAAAAAAAAAAAAAAAAAAAACTTTTTTTAAAGAAGTTTATTTTGGGGGCTGAGGAAATGGCTTAGCGGTTAAGGCATTTGCCTACAAAGCCAAAGGACCCTGGTTCAATTCCCCAGGACCCACGTAAGCCAGATGCACTATGGGGTGCATGTGTCTGGAGTTTGTTTGCAGTGGCTGGAGGCTCTGACGTGCCTATTCTCTCTTTCTCCCTGCCTCTTCCCCTCTCTCAAATAAATAATAAATAAAATATTTTTTTAAAAAAAGAAGTTTATTTTGGCTAATGATTCTGGAGGTGCAGAGCTGAGGGACCAGACTCTGTGATGGTTTTCTTGCTGGTGAACTTGCAGCTTATATAGCCTCTTTATATACCTAAAGCTTGCCTCTCAACCTCAATACCTAACCCAAATTTACCTAAAACTGACAAACCTCCTGCCTCTGTCTCTTGTGTACTAGGATTACAGACATGTGACACCATACCCAGTTTAAGAGATTGCAAGCTTTACTGCATGGGTGGGGGTGGGGATGAGCATGTGCACGCGCGCGTGCACACGTGTATGGAGGCCAGAGCCTGATGCAGGTGTCTTCCTCAATTGCTCAACACCTTTTTTTTCTTTTTGGTTTTTCAAGGTAGGGTCTCACTGTAGCTCAGGCTGACCTGGAATTCACTCTGTGAATTTTCTCAGAATTCAGGGTGGCCTCAAACTCACAGCAATCCTCTTACCTCTTCCTCCCAGGTGCTGGGATTTCAACACCTGTTTTATGAGAAAGGTTCTTTCCATGAACCTGGAGCTCACCGATTTGGCTAACTAGCCCCAGGGATCTTCCTGTCTCTGTCTCCCTCGTGCTGGGTGCTACCATGTCCAACATTTTAGGTGGGCACCAGAGATCTGAACTCAGGTCCTCATGCTTGTGTGACAAACACTTCATTGCCTGAGAAGCTTTGCTCTCTGAGCCATCTCCCCAGCAGCTCTCCCCACTCAACCCCCTTTCTTTCTCTCTCTCTCTTTTTTTTTTCTTTTTAAGGTAGGGTCTCTTTTCAGCCCAGGCTGACCTGGAATTCACTATGTAGTCTCAGGCTGGCCTTGAACTCACAGTGAGCCTCCTACCTCAGCCTCCCGAGCCCACCCCCTTATTTGAGCTAGGATTTTGTGCAGCACAGGATTGTCTCAAACTCTCTATTAAGTCAAAGACAATCTTGAACTTCTACCCCTCCTGCCTATACCCCTGAGTGCTGGGATTACAGGCATATGCCACCATATCTACTTTATGACATGCTGGGGATTGAGTACTCTAGCAACGGAGCCCCAGCCCCTTTAGTGCTTTGGTTTATTAGTTGTCAAGACAGGCTCTCACTGTGTAGCCCAGGTGGATCTTGAACTTTCAGAGATCTTTCTGCCTGAACACTGATATTACAGGTATGTACCATCACACCCACCTGGCCTCTCCATTCTCTGATAATTCCTTGATTTTTCCTCTCCTAATTCCTGACCCTTCACACCATTGGTCTCAGATACAGAAACTCAGGCTAACTAGGGGCCAGGTGACACAGGGTCCCAAAGTCCATACGTGTGTATTTGAATTGACTCTGTACTTATTAGTTTTGGGATATAGGGCACTTCATCTGTCTGAATCTCACCCTCCCCCCGTGAAGCAGAGCCAATAACAGGGCTAGTCCTCTGAGAGATGGCAGCTGCCAGCTTCACAAGATGAGGCATTGAGAATAGTTAGCACAACTTGTGACAAATAATTTGGCAGTGCTTCAAAAAGTTAAACATATGGCTAGAAAGACAGCTCAGCTGTTAGAGGCGCTTGTTTGCAAAACTTGCTGGCTTGGAGTTCTATTCCCGAGTACCTACATAAAGCCAGATGTGTGAAGTGGCACATGCGTCTGAAGTTTGTTTGCAGCAAGACCCTAGTGCAACCATACTCTGGCTGTCTCTCAAATAAATAAAAATATTTTTAAACAGTTAAACATGGGGCTGGAGAGATGGCTGGGTGGTTAAAAGCACTTACTTGCAAAGCCTGATGGCCCAGATTCAACTCCCCAGTACCCACATAAAGCCAGATGCACAAAGTGGCACATGCATCTGAAGTTTGTTTGCAGTGGCAAGAGGCCCTGGCATGTCCATCAACTCTCTCTCCCCACCCCCCTCTCTCTCTGCTGACTGGGGTTTGATTTCCCAGCACCCACAAAAAACTAGATGCACAAAGTGGTGCAGGTATCTAGAGTTTGTTTACAATGGCAAGAGACCCCAGTGAGCCCATTCCCCTCCCCTCCCTCTCTGCTTGCAAATAAATAAAAATATTCTTTTAATATTTTTATATTTTATTTTTATTTATTTGAGAGAGAAAGAGGCAGGCAGAGAGAGAAAGAGAGAGAGAGAAAATGGGTGTGCCAGAGCCTCCAGCCATTGCAAAAGGACTCCAGACATAGGTGCCACTTCGTGTATCTAGCTTACGTGGGGACCCTTAGGTTTTCAAGTAAGTGTCTTAACCACTAAGCCATCTCTTTAGCAGCCCAAAATTATCATTTTATTTTATTTATTTTATTTTTTAGTTTATTATTTTATTTTATTTTATTTTGGTTTTTTTTCGAGGTAGGGTCTCTCTGTAGCCCAGGCTGACCTGGAATTAACTGTGTAGTCTCAGGGTGGCCTCGAACTCATGCTGATCCTCCTACCTCTGCCTCCTGAGTGCTGGGATTAAAGGCGTGCGCCACCATGCCTGACTTATTCTTTAAAAAAAAAAAAAAAAACTTTGTACAACACCAGGCAGATGGAGCATAGTGCTTCATTCAGCATTTGACACTGGCCACAGTCATCCTGACACGTGGTCACGAAGATCACTCAACTATAATTATTTCCTTGAACATTGCCACAGCCTCTCCCCTCCCGGCCTCATGTCCCTTGTTCCTGGGAGTGGGCTGTGTGCCTTCTCCTGGGGAGGGAGGGGCTGCTGCAGGGGCGATGCCAGGAGACACAGGTATCACGACACCCGTGTCACCATCGCGGTTTCCCCTCTGTGCTAAGAGCTTTCCACCACATCCATGGAACCCTCATAAGGCCTCAGTGGCCTTGGTGAAGGTGCTCAGTGGTCCCATCTCATACGTAGTATACAGTCAGGCCAATACAGGCTCAACTAATCTTCCCAAAGCGCCCTGACCTTCTGGGCTCCCCTTTGCCCTCTTGACCCCTGCCCCCATTCCTTAATTTGGAACCTGAGCCCAGGGTCAACTTTGGCCAGTCTCAGGCCTGGCCGACTCCTCCTGCTCCCACTAGGGGGCGCGCGAGATCCTTCGGAAGGTTTACATGCAAGGGTCGGTCTGGAAAGCAACCAGAGGTAGGGAAAGCCAGAAGTGGGCCCAAGGTGTTAGGGACAGGAGCTTGGTCCTGGGAAGAGACCACCTGGCATCCATAGTGTCAAGTACCACCCTGCCTTACAAGACCCCCATCGAGTGTGGGGCCTCCATTTCCGTTCTATAAAATGAATTGTGGGGGCCCCCCAGAACATAGACTTTCAGGGTTTAACACTCACTTGGGTCACTGGGAATCTTCTTTAAAGGCAGATTGAACCAAACCCTTTGCTTGACAGGAGTAGTGACTCGCGTCTGTACTCCCAGCGTTCAGGAGACAAAGGCAGAAGGATCTTTGCAAGTTCAATTGCTGCCTAGGCTACACAGAAAGTTTCTGGCCAGCCTGCACTACATTGCTATAGATCCTGTTTTAAACAAACGAATCAAACCCTTTTTCAGAGTGGATGTTCCTACGTGGGTTTACGCACTCCTTCATTCAGCAACAGACATTATTTTTTTGTGTTTCTCTGAACTCTGTCCCTGCTGATTCTTGGGGACATGGAGATAGAAAAGACCCAGTCCTGTACTTTTTTGTTTGCTTGTTTGTTTGTTTTTTCAAGATAGGGTCTCCCTCTAGCCCAGGCTGGCCTGGAATTCACTATGTGCTCTCAGGGTGGCCTCAAACTCACAGGGATTCTCCTACCTCTGCCTCTTCAGGGCTGGGATTTAAAGGTGTGGGCTGCCACGCCTTGCCCAGTCCTACACTTGAACTCAAGGACACACAGTGCTAGAGAGAAGGAAATGGAGGTGGGAAAAAAATGGACCCATGCCCAAATGGGGTAAGATTCCAGAAAGCCCACCAGGAAAGAGACTCCTCCACCTACTCCTGCTGAGTGGACACAGGGGAGGTGGGCAGGGGCAAGGCAGAGGAGGTGGCACATGCAAAGGCTCAGAGATGAGAGAGCCAAGCCCCTGGGATGGTGCAGTTGTGCAGTGACAAGAGCCACACAGACACCTATGTTCCACAACACACCAGCAAACACATACGCAGCTCAGAAGGGCAGATGTGGGAAGGAGGAAGCATCCTTTTCTTAGGGGCAGGCTAAGATGGTTTCTTGCTATATAGACCAAACTGGCCCTGAACTCAATTCTTCTGCTGCAGCCTCCCAAGAACTGAGATTATAGACATGCACTGCTATATCTGGTGGGATGGGAATTCTTACCCAGGAAACTTTCATAAACACTCATCTGATTAGAATGTTGTGGCGGTTTCCTTGGTAACCCCTGCTGTTTTCCCTAAGGCTCCTTCTGAGCAATGTAGAGGCAAGCTCCACATATTCCAAATTCCTGAGTCCACCCCCACCATTCTAGAGACCTGGTCCCACACAGTGTCCTGTCCACACAGGGCCCAGCTCCATTATCTGCCGGTGCCTCTACACCCCTGGCCCCATGCTGTCAACCCTACAGCTTTGGGAGGTTAGTCTAGGCCTAGCCCCTTCAGAGGCACATGAGATACAGAAAGAGGTGGACGTTCATGGGGTCTGGCTCTGAGTTCCAGTCCTTTGTGCTTCAGGTGTGGAGGGGGAGTGTACAAAGTGCTATGGTGTCAGATGTCTTCCACCTCAAGGCAATACTCACCCATCCCTTCCCTTCAATTCTCCAGAGCATTTGCCACATCCTCAGGCCCCAAACCATACCCAAGACAGAGCCAGGCCCAACAGCTCACTATGAATCCTAGAGACAGACTTTGAACAGAGAAGCAGCTGAGCATACAGAGGCCCAGTGAAGCAGGCTCACCTCACACTGGGGGAGCAGAAGAATTGAAGAGAGGACTCAGAGAACTTAGACCCAAGGAGGAGACGCTCCAAGCCCCAAGGCTGAGGACCGCTTAGCTCACCTTGATTACTTTCACTGGGAAGAAAAGAAAGCTTGGACAGACAAGGGATTTGCCCAAGGCCATTTAGGCATGGAGCTGAGATTAGAAATCAGTCCTTAAAAATGCCGGGCGTGGTGGTGCACGTCTTTAATCCCAGCACTCAGGAGGCAGAGGTAGGAGGATCACTAAGAGTTTGAGGCCACCCTGAGACTACATAGTGAATTCCAGGTCAGCCTTAACTAGAGTGAGAGCCTACCTCAGAAAAAAAAAAAAAAATCAATCCCTAGCTGGGACACCCTCATTCATGTGCCCTAGGGCCTGCCCAGGCATACCCTTGTTCAGCAGTTAAAGATGCTTGCTTACAAAACCTGTTGACTTTGGGTTCAATTCCCCAGACATCCACATAAAGCTGAATGCAAAAGTGACTCAATACACTCATACACAAATAATGAAATACTGAAAACAATAACATATATATATGCACACAGCCAGACCCTGGACTCTGCCTAGAGGTGATGGCTGGGGAAAATGATGGCATGAGCAGAGGGTGGACATCATCCCCTGGCTAACAAAAGGTGGACAATAGCAACAGGAGAGTGTGTCAATCACTGGCAAGGGGAAGCTGGCTATAATACCCATAAGCCCGCCCCCAACAATACTCAGCCTCCAGGAGGTGTTAATTCCCAAATCTCCATCAGCTGGGAACGTAGCATTCAGAACTCCTAAGTTTATGGGGGACACCTGAATCCAACCACCACAGAGCCCTTCCATCTCTCCCCTGGAGATAATTATGGTAGATGAGCTGTAGCCACCTGATGCCCCTCCTTTTCCCACCCTTGCAGGTAGTAGACTGGGGCTCAGAGACGTGATCCCACAGGTCTTGCCTCTTGCCAGAGACCCTCTAGGGTTCATCTACAGAGTAGCAATGGCCTCTTCTGTTCCCCCATGCAGGGAGGGTGCAGGTGGGCGAGCAAATGTGCATTCCCTACTGCTGTGGCCATGTTCTCTCTTGAATCCTCACCAAGCAGTAGGAGAGAAGGGTCATACCCCCTGGAGGGAGGCCAGGATTGTTTTCCATCCCTTCTGGCATTATTTCAATCTCTTCCTACCTCTTTTTGTTTTTTTTAATAGTTTTATTTGGGCTGGAGAGATGGCTTAGCGGTTAAGGCGCCTGCCTGCTAAGCCTAAGAACCCGGTTCCAATATCCAGGTCCCACATTTAGCCAGATGCAAAAGTGATGCAAAGGCGCAATGCCGCACTTGCCCACAAGGGGGCGGATGCATCTGAATTTCGTTCACAGCAGCTGAGGAACTGCTGGCGTGCCCGTCTCTGTCTCCCTCTCCCTCTCTCTGTGTGTCTCTCTCCAAAAACATTTTAAGAAATTAAAATAGTTTTATTTATTTGCAAGGAGAGAGATGGGGGAGAGGGAGAGAATGGATGTGCCAGGGGCCTCTTGCCACTTTAAATGAACTCCAGATGCATATGCCACTTTGTTCATCTGGCATTACGCTGGTATAGAGGAATGGGATCCAGGCCATCAGGCTTTGTAAACAAGTGCCTTTAACCACTGAGCCATCTCTCCCGCCCTCTTCTTAGCTCTTATGGGGAAGTTCTCCGATGGGCAGAGAAAGACACAATCCTGGTTAGCATAATTGTTAATAATCATTATGGGGGATTGAGCCCTTGCAGAAAGAGGAAGGGACTCTTGAAGGGATATAGCTCAGGGAGTTGGCCAAGTCAGGTAGTGAGGACATCCATATGTGCAAGCGGGGAGCAGTGGCCCTGGAAGGTTGGTAAGTGCCCTAAGCATCCTCTGAGATGATCTCCCTTCATTCGTGTGTGCTGGTACTCATGTCCATGTGCTATTTTCTCCTACATCATGTCCAGGTATGCTGGATGACCAAAAGAATATGGTTGGGCCGGGCGTGGTGGTACACGCCTTTAATCCCAACACTCGGGAGGCAGAGGTAGGAGGATCGCTATGAGTTCAAGGCCACCCTGAGACTACAGAGTGAATTCCAGGTCAGCCTGTGCTAGAGTGAGACCCTACCTCGAAAACCAAAAGAAAAAAAAAAAAAGAATATGGTTGGGGGCTGAAGAGCTGGCTTAGCAGTTAAGGCACTTGTCTGCAAAGCCTAAGGTCCCATGTTCAACTCTCTAGATCCCACATAAGTCAGATGTACATGTGCAAGGTCACACATGCCCACTAGGTGGAGCAAACATCTGGAGTTCAATTGCAATGCCTCAGGCCCTGATGCACCAATTTTCTCTCTCTCCCACCCTCTCTCTCTCTAAAATAATAAAAATAAAGAATATGAATGAATGACAGCATGTGATCTCTGAAGCTATCTGTTTTGTTCTTTGTTTTGTTTCAAGGCAGGGTCTCACTCTAGCCCAGGCTGACCTGGAATTCACTATGTAGTCTCAGGGTGGCCTTGAACTCACAGTGATCCTTGTATCTCTGCCTCTCGAGTGCTGGGATTAAAGGCATGTGTCATCACACCCAGCTGTGAGGCTATCTTGATAAAAGTCATGGCCACCTCCATCTTGTGTCTTGGAGCTCTGCACTCCTGCCAGCAGCCTATACTGACTGCAAGTTTTTACTAAATTGTTGTCTTCTGTTCTGTCCACAATTAAAAGAAGGTTTATGGTATAGGTGAATCCTCCAGCCCCAAGCAAGACTTCATCCAAATGTCTGTAACTTGGCAGACACGTGATGGCAAATCCATAAACTACAAGATTTGCCATCAGAATCCTTCAGCCAAGCTGGTCCTGAATTCCAGGCCCACAAAAAGTGGGGAATAACAAATAAGGTGTGAGCCAGGCATTGTGACACATACCTGTCATCCCAGCACCGGGGAGGCAGGCAGAGGTAGGAGGATCAGGAGTTCAAGGTCAGCCTGAGATACATGAGACCCTGTCTGAAAAACAAACAACAACAAAAATCAAACAAGAAAGAAATGAAGAAATGGGTTTGTTCTTTTTTTCTTTTTGTTTTTTTGAGATCGGGTCTCACTCTAGCCCAGGCTGACCTGACCTGGATGTATTCTCAGGGTGGCCTTGAACTCAAGGCGATCCCCTATCTCTGCTTCCCGAGTGCTGGGATTAAAGGCGTGTACCACCATGTCCAGTGGGTTTTGTTCTTTTAAGCCAAAAAAGCTTTGGATTGATTTGTTATGAAACCATATGTAGCTAATAAATATAGTTATAGGATTGAGGAGATGTAAAGATATTCAAAAGTAATAGAAGCAGTAGGGAGATGGCTCAGAGGATAAGGTGCTTGCTATGTAAGTATGATAACCAGAGTTTGGATCCCCAGCACACACATAAATGCCAGGAGGGCATGAAACCCCCCTGTAATCCAGCACTCCGGAGACAGGGTCCCTGAGGCAAGCCAGCTAGACTAACTGAATTGGCAAGCTCTGGGTTCAAGTGAGAGTCCCTGTTTCAGTAAATATAATGAAGAGCCATCAAGAAAGATACCAGCATCGTCCTCTGGCCTCCACAGACATGTACACACCCATATGAACATGCATACTCACTCACACTCATGCACACCACACACACACGCACATGCACACATACACATGCATGCAAGTAAGAGAAGCCAGATTTCTTGCTGATGGAAAGGGAACTGCAACTATGAGAAGGGCTGAGTGTATTGACACACATACCAACCCTTGAAAGGCTAAGGCAGGAGGATAAGAATTTCAAAGAAGCCGGCCTGAGCTATGAAATCCTGTTTCAAAACAAACAAACAAACCAAACCCCTTCTACACACACACACCAAATACGGAAAGGTAGAAAATTAGAACGGACATTATATAAACGTGATCTCATGATTTTGAATATCTAAAGGTAGATCCAGGACCTCCAAGAACTTCTAGAGTAGTGAACATAGTGAGCACGATCCCTAAATGTCATTCTTGATTAATGAATTAGTTAATTGCACACGTATAAGTCCGTGTGTGAGAGTGTGCGTGTTTGCAGGTCAGAAGGCAGGAGGTGTCCGAGAGCTTCTTCCACTGCTGTCAGACGGGGTTCTTGTGGCTGCAGGTGAACACCAGTCCCTGGCCCCAGACTCCAGACGCTCCTGTCTGCCTTCCCTTGTTGTAGGCACATTGGGATCACGGATGCCTGTGCTGCTCCGCATCTGGCTTGGCGATGGTGCTGAAGAGAATAGAACTTGGGCCAGCAGGCCTCACAAACAAGCTCCTTGAACTGCTCAGCCATCTCTTCAGCCCCCTCCATCGTGATTCTGAATCCAGGCAAACTGACAATCAAGATTAACCATGATACCCACTGAATAAATCAGGAGTCCATGCTGATATATGTAAGTAAATGAATTGAAAACTTGAAAAAGAATTGCTTATTTAGAAATTTCAAAATGCCTCCCTCACAATTATTTGTTTATTTTGAAAGAGAGAATGGGCACACCAGGACCTTCAGCCTCCTACAAATGAATTCCAGATGCATGCACCCCTTTGTGTGCATGTGTAACATTGGGGGTTTGTGTCACTGTGCGTTGGGATAGGTGGGACCTGGAGATTTGAACATGAGTTCTTGGGCTTTGTAGGCAAGTGCCTTAACTGCTAAGCCATCTCTCCAGCCCCCTCACAAAATGTTAATGTAAAAAGCCATTTTAATGCCAGGAGTGGTGATGCACGCCTTTAATCCCAGCACTCGGGAGGCAGAGGTAGGAGGATCGCCATGAGTTAACACAGAGTGAATTCCAGGTCAGCCTAGGCTAGAGTGAGACCCTACCTCAAAAAAAAAAAAAAAAAAAAAAAAAAAAGCCATTTCACAGTGAAGAAGCCTAGCAGACTTTTTTTTTTTTTTTTTTTTTTTTTTGAGGCAGGGTCTTATTCTAGCCCAGGCTGACCTGAAACTCACTCTGTAGCTCCAGGCTGGCCTTGAACTCACAGTGGTCCTCCTACCTCAGCCTCCTGGTTTCTGGGATTAAAAGTGTGCACTACCATGCGCAGCAGTTTTCTTTCTTTTCTTCTATGCATTTATTTATTTGCAAGCAGAGAGAAAGAGAGAGAGAATAAGAATGGGCATGCTAGGGCCTAGTGCCACTACAAACAAATTCCAGACACATGTGCCACTTTGTGCATCTGGCTTTATGTGAATACTGGGGCATTCAACTGGGACCATTAGGCTTGTAATCAAGTGCCTTTAACCACTGAGCAATCTCTCCAGGCCTTCTTTTCTTTTTATTGACAATTTCCATACATGTACATGGTGTATTTTGATCATACACTACCCTTGCATGACCTTCTTTTGCCCACCTCCCGGCCCCCTTCCACTGACCCCTTCTTCTTTCTAACTAGTCCCTCTCCTATTTTGTCATTTTTTTGTCCTCCTCCATTATCCATGATAACATATTGATGAGCCAAATATTGTACAGGTCTTGTGCCAGTACCGACAGCCACTGTATGGTCGTGAATGTAATGACCACTTCTTGGCAGACATCATCTAATCAAGCTATCAGTGAGGAGACAATAAAAATCATCAGACACCAGATAGAATGCAGCGCCTCCTGTGATGTCCCCACAGCATGTGCGTTTTATTATTTTTTTTTATATTCATGTTCTCTCACTGAAAGAATTGCATATTTACAATTTCATTTAGTGCCCTTTGTTGTTGCTTTATATATTTGAGGCAGTGTTATTTGTGTGTTAATTTAAGATTGTATCTGCTTGATAAATCAAACTTTTTCTACTGTGAATATCTGTTTATCTTTAACATGCCCTCCACCAAATAACTCTACTTCTTTTGTGAAAATTTATTTATATATGTATGTATGTATGTGCTCGCACACACCAGTTTTTTAAATTTGAATTTGAATTTAATTAATTAATTTATTTATTTATTTACTTTTGGTTTTTTTGAGGTAGGGTGTCACTCTGGCCCAGGCTGACCTGGAATTCACTATGTAGTCTCAGGGAGACCTTGAACTCACAGTGATCCTCCTACCTCTGCTTCCCAAGTGCTGGGATTAAAGGTGTGTACTACCACACCTGGCTTTTTTTTTTTTTTATTGACAACTTCTATACTTACATACAATAAACCATGATATTTCCCTCTCCCACTTTCCCCTTCACAACTCCACTCTCCATCATATCCCCTCCCTCTCTCCTTTAGTCTCTCTTTTAATTTGATGTCATCATCTTTTTCTCCTAGTATGAGGGTCTTGTGAAGGTATTGCTAGGCACTGCAAGGTCATGGATATTGAAGCCAATTTCTGACTGGAAAGTTGCATTGTAAGGAGTGGTACCCTTCTATTGGCTCTTACATTCTTTCCACAACCTCTTCTGCAATGGACCCAGAACCTTGGAAGGTGTGATAGAGATGCTTCAGTACTGGACACTCCTCCATCCCTTCTCAGCACTGTGTTGCTTTTTGGGTCATCCCAGTGGTCATCACCATCTGAAAAGAGAAGCTTCTCTAACCAGAAGTGAGAGTAGCCTTAACATATGAATACGAATATTAAGTGTAGTGCTTTCAGGGTAGTTTGGTAGGAATAATATATACATTTAGCCAGACAAGAGCAGGCTTTATACCTCTAAGGCTCATGACCTCCCTGCCACAGACTTTTGATTAGGTTTTCAGTACCAGGCATGTATTCCCTCCCGTACAGCAGGCCTTTAGTCCAATTAGAGAGCAGTTGGTTTCCCTCAGAGCAGACATGCCACTATTGCACTCGTTTGGTCATTTGGCCTGACTGGCCAAACTTGAGGCTTCCAGTGTCCACTGTTTTCGCTACTGATGACTTCTGTCTCCCATAGGGCTGCATGCAGGGTAGCTTTTTCCAGCTTTCAGTTGGCTGGTCTACAGGGAGAAGGTTTTTTTGCCCACCAGCGTGATTTCTCAGGGACCTTGCCACTCAGGCAAGTGAAGTCTTCAGCAATAGGGTCTTACCACCTGTTTCTCAAGGGAAACCAAGGGCCTTGGCAATAACCTGTAATGTTTTGGAGGCAACAAGGACCTCCCTGGCCAACAACTCACCGGAAGGTATTCCATCCCTGGCACTGAAAATTTTCTAGTAACAGTCTATGACTTCTGGATGTGCCGTTATTTTTAAAAGTAGTCTTTCATATGTTTTATTCAGAATATCTTGAATTTTGATTGACCCTCCCCACCACCCTTCTTTTACACAATCTCTTCTCCTGGTCTTGCAGGGTTTCTTGTCACTCTCTGCAAACAAACACCATACACTTGTGCTAGTTTTTGCACCTGGCTTTATGTGGGTGTTAAGGAAATGAACCTAGGCTGCAGGCTTTGCAAACAAGTGCCTTTAACCCCAGATACTCATTTTTTTTTTTTTTTTTTTTTTTTTTTGGTTTTTCAAAGTAGGGTCTCACTCTAGCTCAGGCTGACCTGAAATTCACTCTGTATTCTCAGGGTGGCCTCGAACTCATGGTTATCCTCCTAACTCTGCCTCCCAAGTGCTGGGATTAAAGGCGTACACCACCACGCCCGGCTCACAACCCCAGATACTCTTAAAAAAATTTTTTTGTTTTGTCTTTTCGAGGTAGGGTCTCACTCTAGCCCAGGCTGACCTGGAATTCACTATGTAGTCTCAGGGTGGCCTTGAACTCACAACATTCCTCCTACCTCTGCCTCCAGAAGCATGTACCACCATGCCTGGCCCTTTTGAAGTCTTTTCAGTAGCATTTCTCTGCATTTTATTTCATTATTTAATTTTTAAAATTTTTACTGACAACTTCCATATACATATAGATAACATAACATGATCATAACCCCTCTCACCACTTTCCTTTTTCACCCTCCCTTCTCCTTCCTCCACTGAATCCCTTCTTCTTTATAATTAGTCTCTCTTTATTTTGATGTCATCATTTTTTCCCTCCTGTCATGCAGGTCTTGTGTAGATAGCATCAGCCAGTGTGAGATCATGAATGCTATGACCACTTTGTGTCTGGAAGACAGTAATGCAGAGCACTCCTCCCCATCCTTTGGCTTGTACATTCTTTTCACCATCTCTTCTGTAGTGGTCCCTGAGCCTTGGAGGATATGATAGATGTCTCACTGCTGAACACTCCACTGTCTCTTTCCAGCATTTTGATGGGAATAAGAAGACAAAACACATACATTTTGCACACACACACACACACACACAATAGAACAAATTTTCTGGGTATGGTGGCACACATCTTTAATCCCTGCACTTGGGAGGCAGAAGTAGGAGGATCACTGTGCATTTGAGGCCACCCTGAGACTATGGAGGTCCTAGAGTGAAATCCTACCTTGAAAGAGGGGAAAAAAAGGATAAATCTATCACCAGCACCCCACCACACACCAAAGGAATTAGTAAAGGGTGAGTTTCAGAAGAAAATGAGTCTCAGATGGAAACTTAAAGATATAGGGAGAAATGAAGTCCAGTGGAGAAGAAAGTATTTGGCTAATCTAAACAAATATTGCCTGTACAAAACAATAATAATAATAATGTCTTGTGGAGTTGGATATATACGAAGAATTCAAGCACCAGATGGTACCAGATGACAATGGCATATAAATCAGGAGGGGGTAAATGGAGTTTTAAGTGGCCTGAGGTTCCTGCATTTTTGTACCAGTGATGAGCACATTTGTTCATAATTGACTTGAATTAGTCAGGGGGAGTGGTACCAAGTTTAGGATGGCCACTGAAAGAAAGGACAACTATCAAATGAATATACAATGGCATGACTACAAATACAAAATCAACCCAAATAAGGTACAAAAAGGAGGTGAATAAATATGAGCATTTTCTTTTTTTTTTTTTGGTTTTCCGAGGTAGGGTTTCACTCTAGTCCAGGCTGACCTGGAATCCTCTATGTCGTCTCAGGGTGGCCTCGAACTCACAGTGATCCTCCTACCTCTGCCTCCCAGGTGCTGGGATTAAAGGCATGCGCCACCCTCCCCCAGCCCAGCCATCTTGACTTTTAAAAAAGTAAAGCATGCAGGAAACATCAGGGTAATGAAAATGGCTTACACTGGTGGTAGGCTCACAGCATTCGCTTCAACATGATTCACTAACCTTACCTACATCAAATATTCTGTAGTCTCCACTCAATAGTTCATAAAAACAAATGTAAAAGCAAAGCAAACTGCAGAACATGAAACACATATAATATGATTCCTTCTGTGCACACAACACATACATATACTACACATACATACCACATGCACACACACTTTCAGAAAAAACAAAATCAAAAACCTAAATAAAGCCCATTTACCAAAATGTCAGTGTCTAGCCTGGCAGGGAGAAGGGGCAGTAGTTCTGGAGAAAACTGTACACTTCTGTTATCTATGCAGTACGTGCAATTTACATAGTTAGTATGTACTACTGGCCAGGAGTTAAAGGAACTTGCTTTCAAAAACTGCTGGCCCAGGTTCAATTCCCCAGCACCCATTTAAAGTCAGACGCACAAAATAGCTCATGTGTCTGGAGTTCATTGCAGTGGTAAGAGGTCCTGGAATGTCCATTCTCTCCCTCTCTCTTGTAAATAAATATATTAAAATATTTAAAAACATTGTTCATTTAAAAATAAATAAATAGGCCTGGAGAGATTGCTTAGCAGTTAAGGCACATGCCTGCAAAGCCTAAGGACCCAGGTTGGACCAGATCCCATATAAGCCAGATGAACATGGTGGTACATGCATCTGGAGTTCATTTGCAGTGGCTGTAGGCCCTGGAATGCCCATTCTCACTCTCTGTCTCTAATAAATAAATAAATCTTAAAATAAATAAATAAATAAATAAGATGGGGAAGATGGCTCAGGAGTTAAAGGTGCTTGCTTGCAAAGCCAGATTTAATTACCCAGTACCCACATGAAGCCAGATCACAACTGATGCATGCACCCCCTCTCTTTCTCTCTGCTCGCAAATAGATAAATAAAAATATTTTAAAATAATAAATGAATGCATATTACTTAATAATTGCAAATTGACAAGGCTGATAATATATTCCCATTTTGAAGAAGTAAGTAAAAAATATATAATGATGGGGGAGAGAGGGAATTACCATGGGATATTGTCTTCAATTATGGAAGTTGTCAATAAAAAGAATAAAAATAAAAATTATTTATAACTCGGGAGGCAGAGGTAGGAGAATCACCATGAGTTCGAGGCCACCCTGAGACTACACAGTGAATTCCAGGTCAGCCTGAACTAGAGTGAGACCCTACCTCGAAAAATCAAAAAAAAAAAAAAATATATATATATATAATGAAAGTCTGTACAAAATGAAGTGTCCCCTAACTGAAGCTGGTGGCATAGGCCAGTAATCCCAGCTACTCAGAAGACTGACTCAGTATCGCAAGTTCAGGATCTGCCTGCTACGAAGTGGGTTCGAGGCCAGTCCAAGTAATTTAGTAAGGCCTTGTCTCAAAAAAATAATAATAATAAAATAAGAAACAAGATGAACTAATATAAAACAAAAATCAATATAGCTGTGCAATATAATATAAATATATAAATACAGATAATATAATATAAAATAAAAAGTGAAGGTGGGCTTGGGATGTAGCTCATTGTAGAACGCTTGCCTAGTCAGGAGAAACTTTAGGTTCAATCCTCTACCAAAAAATAAATGTCAGCTCTCTGGAATGGAATGACGGACTTCCTGTTGTCCTGACACATGACACACATTGCCCACACGGTGGCGCTGCCGGGCAGCCCAGGGACTCACGCAGTGAGTGGAGAACGTGAACGGAGAGTCTTACATTCAGCTGGGTCAGGTGGCTCGGGAGTGCTAGCTCACAGCGAGTCCCCGTATGTGGCAGTGGAGCATTTCAGTGCCTGCTGCCCGTGCCACCCCACCACCATGAGTTAAATGGCTTCTTGTCTCTCAGTGACAAGTGGATGGATTCCCCGAGTTTACCTGTGCAGCCCTCACATGCCCTGTCTACAAGGCTGGGGCCCTTTTCTGAGGCTGGAACTCCAGGCCCTGGAGCACCACAAGCCAGGGTGACACCTCACCTGTCACCAGAGCTGTGAGAGGGCAAGGGTGTCCAGACTGTGGGGAGATGGCTCTGAGTCCCTCTGGCCATGAATTTTACACGCAAATCTGAGTAAGTTAGTGTCAGCTTGAGATGCTTCATGGCTCCCATGGTCCTCAGAAGAAGGTGTTAGCTCCTGAGCCTGAGTCCATAGGCTTTTTATTATTGTTGTTATATTTTTATAGATATTTTACTATTTTTTGATTATTTTGAGAGCATGCCAAAGAGAAAAAGAGAGAGAGAACGGGCACACCAGGGCCTCCAACCACTTCAAACGAACTCCAGATGCGTGTGCCGCATTATGCATCTGGCTTTACGTGGGTTCTGGGGAATGGAATCTGGCTCCTTAAGCTTCACAGGCAAGGGCTTAGCTACTAAACCATCTCTCCAGCCCACTGTTATTATTTTTTTCTTTGTCTTGTGCATGTATAGTGTGCCTAGGGGTGTGTGTGTGTGTGTGCATGATTGTGTGTGTATGGTTGCATAAGTGTGTGTGTGAGAGAGAGAGTGTGCACATTTCATTGTCATCCTCAGGCACACAGTCCACCTCTTTTTGAGACAGGGTTTCTCACTGGCCTGGAGCTCACTTGGCCTCTTGTCTCCACCTCACCAGTACTGGGATTACAGCCACACACCACCCCACCGGGCATTTATGTGGTTTCTGGGGGTGGAGCTCCGGTCCTCATGCTTGTTAAGGCAAGCCCTTTATCGGCTGAGCTCTCCCCTCACCTCCATATTCTTTACTACCACCAACCCTCTGGGCCAGCTGCCTTCTCCCAGCACCCAGTACTCTATCACACCAAATCCACTCATCCTCCTGTCAGGTTCCTTCGCTTGGAGTGTTCGCATGCTTTTCCCATTCGTGGAAAGGCTCTTCTATCTCCCATGGCTTTAATGCTTTCCGGAAGCCTCTAGAGCTTCCTCCCTCCTCTGCACCACCACACTTGATTCTGATGGTATGTTGGGTAGGGAAGAGGCCTGTCTGCCTGGCTCAACACCACTCCCTGGGTGCCAAGATTTGGGGCGTCAGCAGGTGCTGCACACATCATTGTGCTGTGTGAGAACGCTGGCAAGGAGACATTACATTGCAGGGGGCGCTTCCTTGAGGGAACGCAAGGGATTAGCAAGGATGGGCTAGAGTAGAGAGAGATAGGGAAAAGGATGGACACAGGCCAGCAGCTTGCCCAGGCTGGGTTTCCAGGACTACTGTTGCCTGGGGATAGGAACTGAAATGCTTTGTGGCTGCCAGGGCCCCTTGCACACAACGAGGGCTGGGCCAAGCTGAGGTCAATATCAAAGAAAGGAGGAGGAAGTGCAGGTCACTCCACAGCTCTGGCCACTTCCATGCATGTGTGTGTGGTCATCTGCCAGAACTCAGTGTCCAGCCCATGGTCCCACTGATGGTGGACATCTTCCTGCAAATGACACCTGACGTTGCCATCTTTCCTCAGATTGCTTTTCCTCACTGCCCATCTCAGGACAGTCTCCACCACCCAGCCACCACCCATGTCTGGTGTCCAGTCAAGGACACCATCAGTGGCTTTGCTGACCCCCTGGGGTCCTGTGAGGACAAGATCCCTCCTCACTGCCAGTCAACTTTCCTGTCCTTCACTGCACATCAACATCACACTATTGCTCTTCAGTTGCTCTTCCTGGCCCATGTCCAAGCTGGGGGGGACAGCTTGGACCACCCCTGTTACCTAGGTCATGTGCACACTGTACTTTGGGTTTCTGCTTAAGCCCCACTTCTTCCAGGAAGTCCTCCCTGGTTTGGTAACCCTCCTTCGGGCTCCCACGGTCAACTGGGCTTCCCTATCTCTGCGCTGGTGGCATTGTATAGCCATCACTGGGTGACCATCTTCTTGCTGCAAAATCAGAGGTCAGCCTTTGGTCCTCACTCAGCAGCTTTGGCCTCTTGGGCATGTTCTCCTTGTTGAAATCATTGTCCCTGGTTTCTTGGTCCCCATGCTCCTCAACCCTGTCTTGCTTCTTGTTGGATTCCCTCCTTGGTTCCCCAGGTGGTTCTTATATCGTGCCTTCTATTGCCAGTGTGCCCCAGGAATGGGCCTCAGACTTCCCCATCTGCTCTGTCCCTTGGTGCTGGCCCTTCACTCTTGTCTGCATGGCAACAGCCTCCGAGGGCCTGTATCCAGCATGAATCTGTTCCCTACCACCACCACCACCACCACTACCACCACAAGTTTGGCTTATACCTGCTGTCTACCTCTTTAATACAGGGCCAGAGAGCACCCCAATTCTCAGGTGTAAAACAAGCTCACACAGCTCAGCCACTCTGCAGCCATTGCTCTCCTGTAAACTCTACCTTACTCAGCGTATCAGTCACTTTACTTGTTGCTGTGACTGACAAAAGCAACTTAAAGAAGTTAGGGTTATTTTCGCTGATAGTTTGAGGGTCCAGTCCGTCGTGAGGGGGAAGGCATGGCAGCAAGAACATAAAGCAGCCGGACACATTGTATCCACAATCAAGAAGCAAAGAGTGGGCTGGGCGTGGTGGTGCACACCTTTAATCCCAGGACTTGGGAGGCAGAGGTAGGAGGATCATAGTGAGTTTGAGTCCAGCTTGGGGCTACAGAGTGTGTTCCACAGCAGCCTGGGCTAGAGTAAAAAAAAAAAAAAAAAAGTGGTGCTGGAGAGATGGCTTAGTGGTTAAGGCACTTGCTTGTGAAGCCTAAGGACCCAAGTTCAATTCCCTAGCACCCATGTAAGCCAGGTGTACATTGTGGCATATGCATCTGGAGTTCATTTGTATTGGCTGGAGGCCCTGGCGTGCCCATTCTTTCTCTTTCTCTCTCTCAAATAAGTAAATAAATAAATAATTTACTAAAAGAAATGTAGGGGAAAAGGAAGGAGAAGAAGGAGAAAAAAGGAGTGATGGAGCTGGGCATGATGGCGCACGCCTTTAATCCCAGCACTCAGGAGGCAGAGGTAGGAGAATTGCCATGAGTTCAAGGCCACCCTGAGACTACATAGTGAATTCCAGGTCAACCTGGGCTAGAGCGAGACCCTACCTTGAAAAATCAAAAAAAATTAAAAAAATTAAAAAATAAAAAAAAAAAAACAAGAGTGATGGATGTTGGTGCTTAGCCAGTTCTCTCTTTCGTATGCACCCCTGGCCACAGCCCATGGAATGATAGTACCCACACCACCCATGTTTCAGGTGGGTCTTCCCACCTCAGCTAACCTAATCTAGAAAACCCCCCAGACAGGCCCAGAGATTCATTTCCATGATGATTTCTAGTCAAGTTGACAACAAAGATGGTCACCAAGAACCTTGGTGTCCACTTTCCTACCTTTTATCACTAGTGGCCAAACCATCAGGAGAACCCTTGGCTATTCTCAGAGTACATAAGAGCTCGACCTGGTGTCAGTGCTCTTCCCTGGTCCTGGATCTCTGTGCAGTCCAGCACAGTCTTCTCCTGCCTTCTGCTTCAATCTATTCCCTCAGTCTGTTCTCAGCCAACCAGTAAGCGAAGCCACGTTCCTCCTTGGCCCTGGATCTTCTTGAGGCCACTCCTCCCCCACTACCTAGACTCCAATAAAGCCTTTCCTGGACTTCTAGACCCTCAGGAGCTGGCTTTCTCTCCACACTCCATTGCTGACCTCAGGTCTTTGTTCCCTGGGCAACAGACCTGCTCCCCCATATCTGCACAGCTCTCCCTCAAGCTCTCAGATCTCTGTTCAGGTAGGTCTCCCTCTGACTAACCACATACAAAGGCACTCCCCAGCACTTCCCATGTCCTCATTAGCTCCTGCATCCCTTCTGACACACCACACGTGTCCATGTGTTCATTATCTGTCTCCTCCACCAGACTGTGCGTCTGGGAGGGCAGAGATTTTCTCTCTCCCTCTCTTGTGTTCTCCACTGGAGTCTCAGCGTCTACAACATGGAATACAATAGACTTGCAACAACAATTGCCAAGTAAATGAATGAACAAATGGGCCTTCTCCCAACAGCTAAGAAGCCAATGGCAGAAACATACCATGGCTCACCACCATAGCTGAGGATGCAGGTCATAACCAGTGCTCAGTAAATATTTGTTAACTGCGTGGATGGACCAAAACATTGACTGTCCCCAAGTCATTGGGATGGGTGTCCTGGCCTGAACCTGTGGGGGGAAGCAATTGGTATATCCTGGAGATTTCCCGAGTCTCCAAATCATCCAGGATCACATGAGACAGAGATCCTAGATTCTGACCCACCAGGCCCCTAGCAGCGCAGGGAAATGACTCCACTATGCCACATTGATCCGTGTGTGTGTGTGTGTGTGTGTGTGTGTGTGTGTGTGTCTGTGTGGAGGCCAGAGGTTGATGCTGAATACCTTCCTCTCACTCTCTATGTGTATGTGTTTGTGTGTGTGTTTGTGTGTGCGCACACGCATGTGTGCACAGGTACATGTGTGTGGGTGCATGTGAAAGCAAGATGCTGGTGCTAATCATCTTCCTCTTGCACTCTCCATCTTCTGTATTTATGAGACAGCCTCTCATTTGAACCCAGAGCTTTCTCAAAGACGAGCCTAGCTAGCCAGCTTGCCCTGGGGATTCCCCGTCTCTGCCTCCCCAGTGCTGTGATGGAAGGAGAGCAGTCATGCCTGCCCATTCATGTAGGTGCTGGGGATCCAAACACTGGTCTGCACGCTTGCTTGGTAAGCTCTTTATGGACTGAACCATCTCCCCAGGCCCTGATTCACATTTTAAGTTCTCATGCTCATACACAGCAATTTTCTTCTGAGACGTTTTCCAACAGAAAGCTTAGAATGGCACACAGAAATAGATAGCAGTATGGAGAGAGATGTGGGTCACACCAGTGCTATGTGGAATCAAACAGGGACCAGCTAACCAACAACTACTTGGGGGAGGTGATACCAGCAGAGAGGTAAAGATTAAAAGGCATAGAGGGCTCGAGAGACAGCTCAGCAGATAAGATGCTTGCCTACAAGGCCTAAGGACCCAGGTTCAATTCCCTAGTAAAGCCTGATGTACAAGGTGGCACATGTGCCTGGAGTCCATTTGCAGCAACTGGAGGTTGCTGGAGGCCCTGCCATGCTCATTCTCTCTGTCTCTCTTCTATTTCTCTTTGCTTGCAAATAAATAATTTTTTTAAAAGGCATAATACATGCTGTAAGAATGTAAGATGCCACTAAGTTGCTAAGTGACAAAACCAGGTCACAGAACAATTGCATAGAATGTACCATGTGCCATGAGAATAATGGTGCCTTGGAATGTGAGTGTCCCTGTGGGTACATGTCCACATGCATCAGAAAAGTTTTGGAGTCATACTTATCCACACCTGACAGTGGTCACCCAGGATAGGGAGTTGGAATTTGAAAGGAAACATACAGATACTTCTACCTACTTCCTTATTGATTTTGTAAGCTGATATTCTTCTGTAATTACACACTAGTGTGTATGTGTGTGTGTTTTTTTTTTTTTTTTTTTTTTTCTCCAGGCTGTCTTCTAACTCACAGAAATCCTCCTGTCTCTGCCTCTAGAGTGCTGGGATTAAAGGTGTGTGCCAAACTTGTGGTGATCCTCCTGCCTCAGCTTCTCTATTATTGGGGTTACAGGAGTGAGCCAATGTTTTTTTGTTTGTTTGTTTTTTGAGGTAGAGTTACACTCTAGCCTGGGCTGACCTAGAACTCATTCTGTAGAGCCAGGCTGGCCTTGAACTCATGGTGATCCTCTTACTTCTGTCTCCCAAATGCTGGGATTAAAGGCATAGCCACCATGACAGGCCTATTTTATTTTATAAATAATATTTATTTATGTATTTATGAAAGAGAGAGGAATGGACACACCAGAGCCTCTAGCCACTGCAAACAAACTCCAGATACATACACTACCTTGTGCATCTGGCTTTATGTGGGTGCAAGCGCCTTAACCACTAAGCCATCTCTCCAGTGTTTGCCCAGAATGCACAAAATCCTAGGTTTAATCCCCAGAACTACATAAACCAGCCATGATGGTACATGCTAGCACTTGGAAGGTGAAAGCAGGAAGATCAGAAGTTCAAGGCCAGCCTGGGCTACATAAAAGATAGAGAAAGTAACTCTATGGATATGTCAGCACTTGATCCCCACACACATTTTTGTAGCTTCTCCATGGCAGGTGGGCAATGGTTTGATAAACAGATAGGTTAGAAGGAGGGCAGATTGATGGACTCATGGCCCCCTCATCAGATAGGACAGTGGGTGTGATCTATTGCCAGCCTCTGACCCCATCAACTAGAAAGCCTTGTTCCAATCTTCAAGGCCCTTTATAACCCAAAGCTCACGCAGTCTCCCAGCATCCCATACACAGATACAGGTCAGCAAACCATGGCCCTCAATTTATACAACTCAGAAGCTAAGAATTACAGCTTCTAATGGCAAGGAGCAAAAATCAAAAGAACACACTTTCATGACACAAGAAAACAATAAGAAACTCCAATTTCGGTATCAAAAGTAATGTTTTACTGGTATACAGCCACACCCATTCATTTATGGTGGTATATAGCTGCTCTCCAGTTACAGTGGCAGCACCGAGTAGACCCACAAAGCCTAAAATATTTCCTGTGTGGCTCCCCTAACATACAACCTGTCTGTCCTGCAATTGCCTGGCTCTGTGGTCTGGCTCTCTGGGCTCTGCTCTCTTGTGCCCATCCCCCAGAGTCCCCCTCTGCCACTGGAAAACAGCCACTTGTACAGAATCCTTTCATACCCGTCCCTCCCCTCCCAGCAACGCCTTGGGTGTCCCTCCTTCACCCTGTCTTCATGACTGGCATTCTGGCTGATTCATTCCCTGGTCGCCAGTTTCTGGAATAGTTCTCAGTCTAGGGTTGCTGAATTGCATTGCCCCATCTGTAAACACTTCCAGCCTTCTTGAGGTTTTCCCTCACTCGCCAGGGAGCCTGAACACTAGCCAAGAGTCCCCGAGTGGGGAGGGCAGGTGGACTGCAGAGAGCTGAACCCGTTGTTGGGAGGATCTGATGATGCAGGGGCTTCCCCAAGCCAACTCCCTCTGCCTGACCACAGAGGAGAAAGCCGGGCAGCTGTACAGCACCATCAGGCCTAGGCTCCCTCCAACAGTGCCCAGGTGGGAGGGAGGGAGTTCCCCATTGTGGGAGGTGATCAAGCAGAGTGTGGGTCAGGGTGTCATGGGGACATCTGCTGTTTTATGGGAGGTGCCCAGTTGCTTCCAACTTGGGGCTCAAAGCATCTGCGGTTTTCTCGGGTGGTGGTCAAGGTCAGGCTCATAGGCTTGGTGGGAAAGGAGAATGCTGCCCTGTGGGCACATGGGCCTGTGCCCCATCCCTGCACTGATCTCCAGAGCAAGCATGCTGTAGGAATAGGATGGTACCAATAATGCCAAGGCTTCCCAGGACACAAGTTCATTATGAAATTGGAGACTTGGGGGAACTCTGAGGACCCCAAACCATCATTCCTGTCTCCTCATCCAAGAAAATCCCCTCGAAATCCCCAACTCCAGACATGTCTTTGTAGCAGCCTTTTCCTGGAAAGATGTGAGGTAGTCTACCCATAATTCCCAGGGCTCCAGCAGAGAGCTGATTCTGGTGTCAGCTGTTTGGCAGGAAGTGGGGGGCAGTTACGCATCCACCCCAGCAGCATCTCAATCCACTCAGATTTTTTTTTAAGATTTATTTTTATTTATTTATTAGAGACAGAGAGAGAGAAGGAAAGAATGGGCACTCCAGGGCCTCTAGCCACTGCAAATGAACTCCAGGTACATGTGCCACCTTGTGCATCTGGTTTACGTGGGACCTGAAGAATCGAACCTGGATCCTTAGGCTTCACAGGCAAGCACCTTAACTGCTAAGCCATCTCTCCAACCCCAGATTTTTATTTTTTGTTATTTATTTTTATTTTTTGGCTTGTTAAGAAAGGGTTTCACTTTAGCCCAGACTGACCTGGAATTCACTATGTAGTCTCAGAGTGGCCTTGAACTCACAGTGATTCTCCTACCTCTGCCACCCAAGTGCTGGGGTTAAAGGTGTGCACCACCATGCCCAGCCCTATTTTTTTTTTTTTTAATTTATTTTATTTAATTTATTTATTTATATGCAAGCAGAGGGGGATGGGGAAAGAGAGGAAGAGGGGAATGGGCACTCCAGAGCCTCTTGCCACTGCAAAAGAACTCCAAATGCATGAACCTGGGCCATTAGGCTTTGCAAGCAGTTGCCTTTAACTGCTGAGCCATTTCAGTCCCCATTCATATTTCTTTCTTTCTTTTTTTTTTTTTTTTTTTTTTTTTTTTGTTTTGTTTTGTTTTGTTTTGGTTTGGTTTTTTTTTTTTTGTTTTGGTTTTTCAAGGTAAGGTCTCGCTGTAGCCCAGGCTGACCTGGAATTCACTCTGTAGTCTCAGGGTGGCCTCAAACTTACCGCAATCCTCCTACCTCTGCCTCCCACGTGCTGGCATGCATCACCACACCCAGCTTATATTTTTTATTTTAAAACAAGCTGGGTGTGGTGGTTCATATCTTTATTTTTAATATTTATTTATTTATTTGAGAGAGAGGCAGACAGACAGAGAATGGGCATACCAGGACCTTCAGTCAGTACAAACAAATTCCAGAGGCATGTGCCACCTTGTGCATGGGTCCTGGGGAATTGAACCAAGGTCCTTTGGCTTTGCAGGCAAGCACCTTAACTGCTAAGCCATATCTCCAGCACCCCCACCCCAGTCAGATTTCTAATTGTACCCCAGGAGCAATTGCATGCTCAGGGCCCAGATTTGGACCCAACTCCTACCACTACCTTCCTGTACATGAGTGACCTGCCTCTTCCTTCTCTGAGTCCTCTTTCCTGAGGACAGTGGTTTCCACTCTGAGATGCAGAAACTCACAGGTCTGAGTGCACAGTCATGGGAACTGCTGTCCTCAGAGAAACAGCCATACCCTCACGACCCCCATTTGCCTTGGTGAAGCTGTGGATGGGGTGATCTGAATTCTTCCCTCAAGCCTCAGCTCAGGCCTTGGTGGATGGTACCAGCCTTGGGTTTCAAACCCTTTGAAGAAGCCTCTTTAATCCATGAGCATGGTGGCTTGGAAGGGCCCCAGATGTGAACTTAGGGTGTCCAGAAACAGCCCTTTCCTACCTCTGCACCTCCCCACCACCCATACCATATGCTCTCCTCCCCACATGGCTGGGAGCTACCATGGGTCACCAAGGGCTTTCCACCAGGCAAGTAAGTGTTCAAACCCCAGCTAGGCTACTTCTCAGCCACTCGTTTCTCTTTCTGTGTTCCCATCTGTGAAATGGGGTTAGCAAACCTCTTTGGAAAGTTGCTGAGTAAGGTGCATGAGAGGAGCTCAGTGCAGCATCTGTAGCTGCAGATGACCCTGGGCTGTGGCCTTCCCAAAAGGGGAACCCATAAGGGGACCCAAGAAAGCATGTGATGCAAGCAAGGGTCAATGACAGCAGCATCTCCTTGGAAGCTGCCTCATACTCCCCAGGGGCCCAGTTCGCCATGTGTCCATAAACCAAGGCAGCGTGAAGGAGCAGGATGGCTGACACTTGGTCACATACCTCATGGCAGGTTTGCTGGGAGTCGACCGGGCACTCTTTAGTGTGCTTTGAGTACAGAATGGCTTGAGAGTTCGACCTGGAGGGGCTGGGGGAAGGGGATACACATAAATGCACACAGGAATATATAGCCAGGAGGTGTGCAGAAGACCTGCCAGGGAACGCTCTGAAAGAGGCAGCAGCGTGTGATCGGAGACCTGAACTGGAGGAGAACTGGGGAAGGGGATTCCACTCTAGCAGAGGGACTAGAGAAGCCCTGGGGTGGGTGTGTGGACAGAGTGAAGACAAATAAGGAGGCACACATCTGTGGTCCCCGCTGAGACAGGAGGGTGATGAGTTCCAGGCCAGCCTGGGCTTCATAGCAAGACCTGGTCTCAAAAACAACAAGGCTGATGTGGCACAGAGGAAGGCCAGAGAGGGAGGAAAGAGTGCCAGAAGCTACCATCATCCTCCAGCTACAGAGAAAACTGAGGCACTGAGAAGGAAGATTGCATTTCCAGGGTCACGCAGCTGGTAAATGGAAGTGGGGTTGACACCAGATCCTAAACTCTGAGGACTGAGCTCTGCCACCTGTCCCCCTGCAGTGTCAGAGGAGAGCACCCAGATGTACCAGTCCACAGAAACAGGACTGGCAGTCTCTATGCCTTGGTACATGCACTAGTATCGTTTGCTCATCCTCCTCCAATAAGCTTGGTGAACTCCCTTCATCCTTCACAGTGGATTGCTCTACCTTCCTGCCCCTGCCTTGCCCTGTACTTGCCTCTTCCAGCTTCAGGTCTCAGAGGTTTGAGTCTTTACTTTAGTCCTCTGGATCTCCTGCTTGGCATGGCCCAAGACTTAACAGAGGCAACAACATCTGTGTGTGTGTGTGTGTGTGTGTGTGTGTGTGTGTGTGTCCACGTGGGGGGGGGCGTGTGGATGTGCACATGGCAGCCACAGGTGAATAGTAGGGTTTTTTAAAAATTATTTGTTTGAGGGAAAGAGATAGTGCACATGTCAGAGCCTCTTACCTCTGCAAACAAACTCCAGATGCATATGCCACTTTGTGCATCTGATTTTATGTGGGTGCTGAAGAATTAAACCTGGGCTGGCAGGCTTTGCAAGCAAGCACCTCAACTGCTGAGCCATCTCCCTAGCCTGGTCTCTCTCTCACCCTCTCTCGCACTCTCTTTCTTTGGGTGTGTGTATGTGTGTGTGGTTTATGAGTCTCTGACTGATCCTATAGCTTACTGGGTTTGTTTTTGTTTTTCGTGCTCCAGTGATTCTTGGGTCTCTGCTCCCCTAGAAGACTAGGGTTACAGACAGTTGTGGTCATGTCCAGTTGTTTATGTGGAGCCTGGGGATTGAACTCAAGTGGTCTCTCAGGCAGACTCCTCAGGCCATCATGCTTGACAGGAAGAGCTCTTAACTATGGAGCCATCTCTCCAGCCAAACATTGGGTATCTTCTTCAATTTCTCTTCACCTAGTGCCTTTTTTTTTTTCTTTTTTTTTTTGAGGTAGGGTTTTACTCTATTCCAGGCTGAACTGGAATTCACTATGCAGTCTCAGGTTGGCCTCGAACTCACAGTGATCCTCCTACCTCTGCCTCCTCAGTGCTGGGATTAAAGGTGTGCACCACCACACCCAGCTCTATTTTTTAAAATATTTTATTTATTTATTTCAGAGAAAAAGAGGCAGACAGAGAGACAGCAATAGAAAGAGTGGGTGAGCCAGGGCATAGTACTGCTGCAAACAAACTCCAGACGCATGCTTCACCTTGTGCATCTGGCTTTATGTGGGTACTGGGGAATCAAACCCAGGTCCTTAGGTTTTGCACGCAAGTGCCTTAATCGCTGAAGCATCTCTCCAGCCCCAGTTCAACTGTTTTTTGAGACAGGCTCTTGCCCTGAACCTAGCACTCACCAATTAAATTAGGCTAGCTAGCAAGTAAGCCCTACAATGCTGGGAATCAGGTAAGTACTCTGCAGAGTGAGCTACATCCCCAGCCTCTATTTGCTCCTTTCTGCACATAGAATGGCAGGTCCCTGCTGCTGCAGCCGGGCCACGTTCCCATTCTCCCTGCAGCTCTGCTCTGTGCTCCTCGCTATCTCTGCATATCTGTCTACATTTCTTGAACTTCACACAATTGCAGCAGAGTCCCCCAACCCTCTCCTTCCCAGCCAACTGATGGTTCCAACCCAAAACCTCGAACTCACTGGGATCCCCTCTGTTCCCTTCTTCCCCGCCGACATCCAGCTATACCTGCTGTTCCCACAATGGTCTTGAATCTGGGTGCTTCTTCCCACCTGCACCGCTATTCCCCTGGTAGAGGTCTCAGTATCCTTCTCCTACCTGGCCTCCTTGAGCTCACGTTCCACACAGGAGCCAAGGAGCCCCTTGGGTCACTCCCCTGGCTCAACCTGCCATGGCTCACATACTCTCTTGACCCACAAAGCCCTGTGAGAAACTGCTCTTCTCTTTTCTCTGGGACCACTCTCCTACTTGTCTGCTGGCCCACCACAGCCATGCTGGCTGACCCTCTTGCCTGTGAGTCCTTGCAGTGGCTCTGCCCACCCCTGTATGATGCCCCCTGTACTTGGCATGGCTGACTCTACCTTGGCTCATCAAGACACTGTGCAGAAGTCATTCCCCTGGGCTCCTAATAAGTTTCCTAGTAGCATCTGTCTTCTCCTGGCAGTCTGTCTCCCCGAAGCTGGACTATAAATTCACAGCAGTAGGTACACTGGCCAAGCCAGGTCTCCGACAGGGCTTGGACACCAGGCCATCACTTGTTGACTAATGGTGGAAAGAATGAGAGGTAGGTGGAGGTGGCAGGCCTTTGCTGTCATGCTGTCATGCCAGGAACATACAACACAAGCCTTTTTTGTTTTGTTTTGTTTTGTTTTTGTTTTTTTGTTTTCCGAAGGAGGAGGGTTTCACTCTAGCCCAGGCTGACCTGGAATTTACTATGTAGTCTCAGGGTGGCCTTGAAATCACAGCAATCCTCCTACCTCTGCCTCCCAAATGCTGGGATTAAAGGCATGCCCTACCATGCCCAACTTCAAGCCTTTCTTTTTTTCTTTTTTTTTTTTGAAAAAAGAATATATATTTAATTTATTTGTGAGCAAAGAGAGAGAGACAGAGAATGGCACACCAGGGCCTCCAGCCACTGCAAACAGACTCCAGATACATGTGTCACTTTGTGCATTTGGCTTTACATGGGTATTGCGGAATCAAACTCGGGTCATTAGGCTTTGCAGGCAAGTGCCTTAACCACTGAGCAATCTCCCCAGCACCCTTTATTTTTTATTTTTTATTTTTTTGAGGTAGGGTCTCACTCTAGCTCAGGCTGACCTGGAATTCACTGTGTAGTCTCAGGGTGGCCTTGAACTCATGGCAATCCTCCTACCTCTGCCTCCCGAGTGCTGGGACTAAAGGCATGCACCACCACGCCCGGCTCCAGCACCCTTTTAAATACTTTTTATTTATTTATTTCAACACAAGTATTTTTGGCCCAGCAACTTTGAATGCAGTATACATGCTATAGGGTTGCATCAAGACATTCATTGTAGGGCTGGAGATGTAGCTCAATTGGTAGAATAATTGTCTGGCATATATGAGGCTCTGGGTTGGATCCCTAGCACCACTCAAATGAGTCATGGTGGTACACACCTGTAATTCTAGCACTTGTGAGGTGGAAATAGGAGCATTAGAAGTTCAAGGTCATTCTTAACTACATAGTGAGTTAGAGGCCAGCTTGGGATACATGAGACCCTATCTCAAAAAGTAGACATTCAGGCTGGAGAGATGGCTTAGCAGTTAGGGCACTTGCCTGCAAAGACAAAGGACCCAGGTTCAACACCCTAGGATCCACATAAGCCAGATGCACAAGGGGGCACATGCATCTGGAGTTTGTTTGCAGTGGCTAGAGACCCTGACTTGCCCATTCTCTCTCTCTTTCTACCTGCCTATTTCTCTCTCTCTCTCTTTCTCTTTCTCATAAATAAATAAACAAATAAAACTACAACTTTACTTTAAAAAATAGACATTCATGCCAATGTTGCTTGTCTACATGCACAACTGGTAGTAACATAGTGTCCATGAGAAGGAAATTGCTTCAAAGCAGGTATGGCACAACCAAGAGAATGAAAGAGAGGGTCTGGTAGCAACACACCTTTGCTGTGAAGGGATCCTTGGAGCGTGGGAGGCTTGCTTGCATCTGTAAACTTAAACGAGTCATAGCTGGGGAAGGTGCCAGAGACTCCAACTCTGTTGGAAAGAGAAGCCCAGAGAGGGTAGAGCCCCAACAGATGAGTCCCAGACCCTGCTGGAGGCCCAGCAAGGATGGGGGCTCAGTTCCTCCCTCTGAGACCCCCCCATAGCCTGAGCCTCACTGTGAGCCACTTAAACCATGTCCCTCAGTACCCCCTTATCTATAAAATGGGCCCATGTTCTCCCCACTCTCCTTACCAGTCTGTGGGGAGGGTCAGGGCTTGTGTAAGGATGAGCATTGTCCTCTCTGTAGTACCTCAGACTCACCAGGCCATGCCCTAAAGATCCAGGCCGTGTCCTCCCTTTAACCTGGCAACAGCTCTGAGGTGACAGTTACCCAGGTAGTCAGTGGCAGCCTCATCCTTATTCTATTTTTTGTGCATGTGTGTGTGTGTACATGTTTGCATGTATGGGGGCAGATGTGCATGCATGTGTGTGAGGGTGTGCATGAAGGCCAGTGGTCAATGTCAGGTGTCTTCTTCCGTCACTCTCCACCTTACTGATGAGACAGGTCTCTCACTTGAACCTAGGGTTTGCTTAGCTAGATCGTTGTCTCTGCCTCCGGAGCACTGGGATTATAAATAGGCCACTCCCTCTATGCCCATCGGCACTCGCAAGGCAAGCCCTCTATCCAGTGAGGCATCGTTCTTATACCGTCTTTTTGTAAAGGTTTGTTTTTTAAAATATATTTATTTATTTATTTATTTATCTGAGAGAGAGAGAAAGAGGCAGAGAGAGAGAGAGAGAGAATGGGCATGCCAGGACCTCTAGCCACTGTAAACGAACTCCAGATGCATGCGCCCCTGTGTGCATCTGATTTACGTGGGTCCTGGAGAGCTGAACCAGGATTCTTTGGCTTTGCTGGCAAATGCCTTAACGGCTAAGCCATCTCTCCAGCCCCAGCCCATCTTTTTTGATTGTTTGTGTTTCTTGTTGTCTATTTTCTTTTCTTCCTCTGAGATAGGGTCTCAAGTAGCCTAGGCTGCCCTTGAGTTAGCCATGTCATCACTGAGCATGCCCTTGATCCCCCTACCCCAGACTCCCTGTGCTGGGGTTACCAGAGTGCACTGCCTCACCTGGCCATTTTCTTAACTACTACATGCTACCCAGAAAGAGACACTGTGCCTATATGCAAATGGTTCCCAAAGCCCTCAGGACCCCCATGGTCCTGGAGAGCTTTCCTGGTAGCTGAGGAGTCCTCACGCCTAAGCCTCCTCCTTTTACACGTAGCCTCCCCCAAGCACCCAATGAGAGGAGCTAGGGAGCCGGTGGCCACAGAGAGCCTGGCCTCACTGTAATTAAGGCGGCTGGGAGGCTGGGAGCTGGGATCCCGTCATCCAAGGTGGGGAGGAGGGGTGAAGGGACAGGAGGAGCCTCCTCCTAGCTGGGCCAACCTCTGTCAGCAGCCACTGGCCACCTGAGAACAGCTGAGAGGGACCTGGTGTGGCTCCCCCATCCTGTAGCCTCCTGCCTGTCTCATGTCCCCCATCTCACTGCTCTTGAGATCCCCTCCACCCCCACACCAGAGCCATTTCTACCAAAAGCATGTCACCGAGGCTCAGCTCCTAGCATTCCAGGACTGCAGATAGCTTCTCTTCTCTTGCAGGAAGTACAGTATGTAGGGGAGGTTGGGAAGGGGCTGCTCAAAGGATCACCCAGGTGTCCCCTGGAAAGAAGGTCGATCTTTGAAGAACACCTGGCTATGTATGGCTCCTAAAGTCCATGTCCTGACTGGCCCTCTAGCCCTCAGCCCTTGTGGCTCTGGCCTCTCACCCCATCACTGTCTTTCTCCAGCTACATGAGGGTCTGTTCTCTGCTGCTATGCAATACTTTGTGGCTCCAGATTTCTGTCCCTGCCTCCCCCCTCCCCTCCCTGTCTGTCAGCCTCCCTTCCTCTGTTCCCTCCCTGCTTCGCCCATCCAAACCCTGCTTTTCTCCTTCTGCCTCCCTACTGGCCTCAGAGGAAGCTTGCCTTCACAAGACTGTGGTACTGGCCTGCATTCCCAGTGGGCTTGGAGACCAGGGTGATCCACAATGAATGCTGACATGTTTGTCCTTCCTGCTCCTCAGGACCAAGGCTAAAACCTCTCTGGGGTTTGGGCCTGCCCAGGAGGTCATTCATTAGCTGCGGCCCTGGACAAGTCACTTCCCCTCTCTCTGCTGTATCTGGGAAATGGGTTCCTACCAGAAGGGACTCTGGCAGGGTCACATGAGAAGGTAAATATTTCATAGAGTGCCCACCACTCTGGTGGTCACTTAACAACCCCGATGAACATAGCTAGTCTTGTTGAGGCCACAGACACCCACCCTAGACTTGCCCCATTGCCCTTGCCTAACCAGAGAGGCCTCTCCAAGGACAGCTGGGACTGGGTCACTCCCAGGAACCAACTTCAGGGGAAGCCTAGAACCATCCCGCAGGCCCAGCCTGACCGGATCCAGCCTCCCTCCCGAGCTCTATCTCTTATAAGCCCCAACTAGTCATCGCCAACCACCTGGACTAACCTGACTGCCACTGACGGCCTCATGGTCAGGCGACTGCTCCTCCTTGACCGGGCTAATGCTTCTGCATCCTTTAGACTGCAGCTGAGGTGGCCTTTCCTCCAGGAAGCCTTCTCTGACCACATCTCCCATCCTGGTGAGCCTCCTTCTTGGTGTCCCCGCAGAACTGCCCTATAGCGTGCACTTCAGTGCCTGGGAACCACTGTCTCCACAGGGGGCCAGACACTGCACCTGGCTCCCTGCAGCAGACTCAGCACAACATGGGTGTCTGACGAGGACTAGATGCTCAAAAAAAAAAAAAAAAAAAAATTTAGTGACTAACTGAATGGATGGATGAGTCAATTTCTGCATCCCCCACACTGCAGGAAATGTCTGAGAACAGATTTGAGTGGGAGGTTCAGACAAGGCCTGGGAAGAAGCCCCTGAGGTTTGGGCGCTGGGTGGTGAAGAGAGTGGACCCTCATTCCCTCCCACAAGTAGGTCAGCTTCCCCTCTCATTCCCACAGGCCCCTGGGGCCCCAGAGCCAGCTTCCAGATGTTAAGCCCTCTGCCTGCATTACCTCTTAGCTTTTCCATCTGCATAGTCGGGCCAGATCCCCACAGCCAGCATCACGGACAGCCCGGCCAGCCATCTCCAGCGTCTTCCTATTTTAGACATCTCGCCGCCTCAGTCCCTTCTAATGTTTCCAGCCAGGCTGCGGGGGGAGGAAAAAGAGGTTACTGCAACTTTAAATGTACTGTATGAAGGCGAAGGCTGGAAAGGGGCCTGTTTGCAGGAATACCCAGTCATCTAGTTGGAGAAGCCGCCAGATGGAATACAAAAGGAGAAGCCCAGGCGCTCATGGAGACGGCCTCGGTTCATAAATCAGGTGGGGCCACGGCCCGGGGGCCCACACGCAATGGAGCCCGACTCCCTTCTGGACCCAGGCGACTCTTACGGTAGGTGAGCTGATGAGACAAACCAGCTGAGTGGCTAAGTGGCAGAGTTGGGGATTTCAGCCCACTGCTCGGGCAGACTTTTCTGGGCTTTAAGAATCAGAGTTGCAGGGGGGAGGTTGGTAGGCAGCTAGACAGGATCTGGCCTTGGGGTGGGCATGGGTCATGTATCAGAGGGTGAAGGGTACACCCCCTTGGATGTGACATTGGCAGGGTTCGGGGACTGGAGAGAGTTTCTTGGCTGCTGTGTCTTGCTCTTGGCCAAGAAAGAAAGAAAGGAAGTTTGCAGCCCCTGCTTGTCTGTCTCACTCGCTGTCCCCCAGGCCTGTCTGCTACTGTGGCAAATTCAATTAGTGAGATCTGCAGAGAAACAGAGATGAACAGACAGCCGAGTGTGCCTTGTAATTAAAGGCCAGGGCTGAGCTTAAAGCTCTGGGCTCCCCTCCCCGGTGCACAGTGCTACACCCCCCCACACACACACACTGCTGCTGGGGAGATGCCGTGTCCAGACCCCTGGGCCATTGGAAGACCTGGACAGAGAGCTGGGGAAAAGTTTTTTGGGACAGTGACCAGGCAGGGTCAGAGCAGGGATCTGGGAGCTATAGAATGGCTCCTCCGGGAAGGTTTTAGCAGGCATGAGACCCCAGGGGCCTGAGTACTCATGTTCCCTGACTGCTCAGCCGGCCAGGCTGCTGCCCAGTTGGCCAGGATGTCCATCCAACACACCATGGCTGTCTCTGGGCAATAAGGGGAACAGGACAGCAGGAATGTGGCTGTGGGAGTTGGGCTGGGCATGGGGGCAGTGGGTTGGGGGATTGCTACAAAGTTGGCCCCATGATCCTTAGAGGTGGGCTGCGGAGGGGCAGCTTTCTACAGTGAATGGCTTGGGTAAGTCTTGTAAGGACTCTGATTCTCCAGGGGCCACAGGCGCTACTAAGAAAAGCCAGCTTTTCTCCCTGGATTCTCCTGCTCCAGCCAGGCTGACTGCCTGGCCCAGAGTCAAGGCTAAATTCCCTTCCTCCTGCAGCAGCCCAGCTCTGTCCAGGGAGAGGCTTTTGCCACTCTCAAAGATGAAACCCACAGGGGAGCGGGGAGAAGCCCCAACACGAACCCCGTATCTCCAGGCAGTCGGGCAGCTGGTTACTGTACCCTAAGTACTCAGCTCTGTGCAGGGGTGAGTATACAGGAAGGAGAAGCTTAGTGATTGGGGGAGGGAGAAGAAAAGAAAGGAGACAGCCCCTGTCCTGGACGAGTTCCCAGACTGGAATGGGAGATGACCCGTGATCCAAGACTGGCTTTGGAGGGATGCATTTCTGGTGGAGAGGCAGGGGCAGACAATTAGGGTTATAGGCAGGCTAGCCTGCCTCAAGCATGGCATAGGAGACAACTATAGGCTCCTGCATGCTGCCCCACAAATGGCACAGACCTGGATCTGTCCTAGGTGATGAGATGAGGGGACTAATGTGGTCAAGCAAAGCTCCCGGCTGCTCAGATGTCTTCCTCCTCATCCAGTGAGGTCCTGGAAGCCCAAAGCTGAAATCTCGGTCCTTGAGGTTGCTAGCAGCAGCCTCGGCAGGGTGAGGCTTAAAACTGAAGCAGTCTCCACCCCAACTGGGTACAAACAGCCCCTTGTCTTGGCTGGCTGATGTTCCAGATGCTGCTCAGGCAGTGAAGTGTCTGGGATTTGGGAAAGAGGCAAAGAGACAGAGAAGGCCTTAGGAAGGGCTCGGCAGAGCACTTTCTGGGAACAGTCTCAGCACAGCTGAGTGGGGTCTGGTGCCTCCAGGTCTCCCACACAGCCAGCCCTAGAGGTCCAAAGCTAAAGTGCCATCCTGGACCAGGGCAACAAAAGAAGCAGCACTCTCTTCTCTGACCCTTGATGATCTATTTATTTGTTTTTATTAATTATTTATTTATTTTAGAAGTTTTATTTATTTATATTTTTATTTTTTTGGGTTTTGAGGTAGGGTCTCATTCTAGCTCAAGCTGACCTGGAATTCACTATGTAGTCTCAGGGTGGCCTTGAACTCATGGCGATCCTCCTAAATCAAAGAGAACTTTGCCTCTACTTTTATGACCTTCCCAGGTTAGCCTGTGAGAGACGCACGTGTTACAAGCAGGGAATCCAGGCATTGTTGGACCCTCTGAGCCCATACCTGGAGTCTAGGAGGGCTTCCCAGAGGAGGTGATTCTTCCACTAAGTTGTTGATTGACTAGCAACCCAGGTGGCCATGACAAAATATTACAGGCTGGATGGCTCAAACAACGGAAATTTCATAAGCAGGAATTAGACATTATGTCTTCATAGTTCTAGAGGTTAAAAGTCCAAGACCATTTCCATCTGAGTTGGTCTCCAGTAAGGGTTCCTGGATGGTGCCTTTCTGCCAAATCTCATATAAAGGGGGGGGGGACAAGCATTCTGATGTCATTTCCTGTAGGGACACTAATCCTACTGGATCCTACTAGAAGCCACCTTGTTTAAACTTGCTTTAAATTTACATGTCCCATTGCCACTGGAGGTGAGGACTTTGTTGTGTAGCTATGGGAACATACCCAAATCCTCTTTCTTGTCTCTTTCTGGACCCTGCCCTCTCCCCGCTGCTCACAGGACCCTGTCTTCCAGGTCGACATCCTCATCCGACCTTGCCTCCCTGTCCAGCTCGAGCCATACTGACTTGACCTTCCACGCGCGCTCCCCAACCTAGTTCTCACCTCAGGGCCTTCGGACTTGCCATTTCCTGTACTGGGGATAACCTTCCTCTTCACGGAACAAACTCTTGCTTCTCTTTCCGGCTCAAAAAGTCACCTCTTCCATGAAGCCTTCCCCAGGCTCTGCTCCCTAAGTCCGTCCAATTAGATCCTACTCTCTTGATTCCTCTTGTCCACTCTGCTCTTATCGGAAATATATATTGGTATGTATGCTTTATCTCCATGGCCACCACTAAGCTCCCAGTGCTCAGAGTCCCCAGAGCTCTGCCTGGCACGTAGCAGTCCTCCACCTCACCAGCACTCATCCAAGGAGCGAAGGAGTGAATGATGCAGTCGACAGGCAGAGGCAAGGAAAAAGGCAAGCCAGTTGCTCAGGGCTGGGCAAACTCAGCTCCTTGAGGGCACAAAGCTGCACGTGACCAAGCTGGGTGGGGCTCTGCTCCCTCCTACTTACAGTGTGATTCCCGTCTGCTGGGGATCCTGAACTCCCATTCCATTCCCGGGTGCTCAGGGGTGTGGCCACCATGTGGCGGGGACACAGCCTTTTGGCACTGGTGTACAGACAGGATGCAGCAAAGCCCCAGCAGGTGGCCCAGGGGTAGAGATCAAGGCCAAGGAGGGCTCAGGCTGGGGGCAGGCAGAGGAACCAGGGCTACCTCATATTCAGAGGCAGGAGGACCCTCAGCGGAAGACTTGGAGGGTGTGCATTGCCTCCAGCAGAGCCCATGTGGGCGGGCCTCAGTTTCTTCAGGTGTAAATGGGGTGAGGGTCAGCCAAGTCTATCCTTAGCAAAGCATGTCCTTCCTTTCTGCCCTTTGAGTACTAAGGAAGGGGAAGGGTGGAAGCCTGGCTAAGGGCCAGTGCAGGGAATGAAGGCCCTCACCCTGACAACTTCCTCTTCTGGCTTCTTCCTGGTTCTGTTGTTTGTCTTTTCTACGGTACATGACTGTCAGGTCTAGGTGTCCCCTCAGGACACTGGTCACTAGCCTGATACCTGTCTAAGATCATAAGCTGCTTGAGGGTGGGCCTGCCTTGTTTGTTTGTACTGTATCCTCAGCATGTAGGAAGTGCCAGGACCAGAGGACACACCCTCCAGTCACAGCAAGAAGAAAAGAAGGAAGGGAGGGAGGGAGGAAGAGGAAAGAAATGAGGGAGGGAGGGAGGGAGAGGAGAGAGGAAGGAAGTACCATCTAAGATCCTATATCCAACTCAGCACTTGGCACCTCTCCTCTTCTTGTGCCTCTCCCCAACCCTATGGTTTGCTGCGTGGCCTGGAACCAGTTACTGCTGCTGGCTCAGTCTCAGCTTCTATAAAGAACCTAAACGAGGGCTAGAAAGATGGCTTAGAGGTTAAGGCACTTGCCTGAGAGCCTCAGGACTCAGGTTCGGTTCTCCAGGTCCCACAAAAGATAGATGCACATGGTGGTACATGCATCTGGAGTTTGTTTTGCAGTGGCTAAAGGCCCTGACATGCCCATTCTCTCCCTGTTTCTGTCTCTAATAATAATAATAACAACAACAACTAAACAACTTGATGGCTTAGAAGATTGCTCAAAGCAATTATTTATTTATTTATTTATCTATTTATTTATGAGAGAGACTGAGACTGATATGGGTGCATCAGGGCCTCCTGTTACTGCAAATGAACCCCAGATACATGTGTCACTTTGTGTATCTGGCTTTACGTGGGTACTGGAGAATCAAACTTGGGCCATCAGGCTTTACAAACAAACATCTTTAACCACTGAGCCATCTCCCCATCCCCCCAGGTAAGACAGACCCATGCCAAGCACCTGGATTCACAGGGCAAGTGAGACTCAGCTAGGGTAAATGCATGGGAAGAGGCTCATGCTTCTGAACAGAGCTCAGAAGCTCAAAATCATTTCTTCCTACTACCAGCAAGGGCATCTGCCCCAGGACAGAGGGATGCAGCAGGGGGAGGCAGGTAGACATGCTTTTTGTTGTCTTCCAAGGGCTACATGTGGAGCAGCAGGTGCCCTCCCCACTCCACTGCCCCTGCAGGCTGGAGATGGAATCCACAGTCTTGTGCGTGCTAGGCAAGGACTCTATCGCGGAGCTCCACATTCAGCCCTCTTGTTGCTCTTTACTTTCAGATAGGGTCTTGATAAGTCGCTCAAGCAGGCCTTGAACTTGCAGTCCTCCTGCCACCGCCTCCTGAGTGACTGGGATTGCAGGCTTGCCAGCAGGCCCAGCTAACACCACCTTTCATGGAGTATCCCAGGCCCCATGCAGTCTCTTCTGTGTAATGTCCACTTGAATCCTCACAACCAACCTGCAGCCAGCTGTTAGCCAATTTTTACAGATGGGGAAACTGAGGCTCAGGGGAGTTGAGTGATCGGCTTAGAACACAGTGAGCGCAGTGATCCTATATAGCCTAGGGTCTTTTTTTATTTTTTTTTTTTGGGTGGCACTTAGACCACAATGTTTTGTTTTGTTTTTGTTTGTTTGTTTGTTTTTAAATATTTTATTTTAGAAAGCGAGAATGGGCACACCAGGGCCTCTAGCCACTGCACCACGAACTCCAGACACATATGTTACCATGTGCATCTGCCTTACGTGGGTCCTGGGGAATCGATCCTGGGTCTTTAGGCTTCACAAACAAGCGCCTTAACCACTAAGCCATCCCTCCAGTCCTGTTTGGGGTTTTTTGTTTGGTCTTTTTAAAAATTAATTTTATCTGTCTGTGTGTGTGCCAGAGCCTTTTGCTGCTTGAAAGAATGTCAGATGCTTGTGATACTTTTTGCATCAGGCTTTACATGGGTGGCCTGGGAATTAAACCTGAGCCAGCAGGCTTTGCAAGCAAGCACTTTTAGCTGCTGAGCCATCTTCCCAGCGCACCCCCCCCCCAAATATTTTATTTACTTATTTGTGTGTGTGTGTGTGTGTGTGTGTGTGTAGTCACTCAAGGGTCTTTTGTGGCACTCTCTGAGAACCACCGCTAGGCCAGAGCTGCCACTTACAAGGTTCCTCCTTGTGCGGTGGAAAACCTAACCTCCAAGGGAGGGAGCCTTTGCTAAGCCAGGTCAGGGAGGAGTGTGATACGTGACTGTTGGCTTGGCTCATCAGGGAACAGCAAAAGGCAGGCACAGCTGTAACAGGATGGGGCTGGGCTAAAGAGACAGCTATTTTAAGCTGGAAGCTTTCAGGGACCTGATGTCATGATGCCCTGGCCCCTGCCTGAGGGAGGCAGGCACTGATACCTGGGGCTTCACCTCACCTAATGACGTTCATCTTAAAGATCACAGTGCCCAGCCCCGCACCTCCTTGTCATCCTGGTGTTGCTCCTTCTGACCCCACGCTATACCATCAGTGTCATGCTAGAGGTGGGGAAGCTGAAGTACAGAGAGGACGACTGACTGGCTCAAAGCCAAAAGTCACATGTTTGTCCCACTAAAACCCAGTTCCTCTGAACCAGTGACAGCTCGGACTTTCTCTGAGGTGGCATCAGTGAACAGTGGCATGGCATTGATTAGGCCTGCCCAGTTCTCCTAAGACTTCCCACCTCTAATGCACACATTCCTGGCACACATTCCATTCCCATATTTTCAATATATATATTTTAATTTTTATTTATTTATCTGAGAGAGAGAGAGAGTGAATGGGCATGCCAGGGCCTCCAGCCACTGTAAAAGAACTCCAGGCGCATGCGCCACCTTGTGCATCTGACTTACGGCGGGTACTGTGGAATCAAATTTGAGTCCTAAGGCTTTGCAAGCAAATGCCTTAACTGCTAAGCCATCACTCCAGCCCTCCATTCCCATTTTATGGAGAAACTGAGGCATTTATCCAAATATTAGTCCTGGCACGTGAGAGACGGGGCCTAACTTCCACCCAGGTTTTGGAACTCCTACTTCAGTCCTTGTGGTTCTGGGAAGGTGGACTGCTGTGTCCTCAGCTACCTCGTACAGACTGGCTACCCTGGGCTCTTTGTCTACCCTTTTCCTACTGTGTAGGTCATCGCCTGGCCATGCTCACAGCTCACTGTCGACCTTTCCAAGGCAACATCTGTGACCCCCAACCACTGCACTTCCTCCTAGGAAGTTAGCTCTGGTAGCCCAGGGAGCCTGGAGCCAGCAGGAAATGGCCCGAGGTATGAGGAAGCCCAAGAGGAAGGATCCACTAGGGTCATCCTGTCTGGCCACCAATGTATGATGGGAAAATGGAAGCAAGAAGAGAAACCAGACCCACTTAAGGCCCATACAGAGAGCTAGCTGCCCTGCCTCTCAACTCCCAGCCCCACCTTAGGGTAGCTGCCTCAGCTTCCTCCTGAGGCTCCCCATGTCTTCAGCTCACTTTCCGTGTGCAGCTGCTAGTCCGCCATGGCCGCAGGATGAAGTCTAAAGTTACTGGCAGGATGCTAGGTGGGCCATGGTCTGAATCCTTGCATGATACCTCTGCCCTGGCCTCCATGCCACACGCACTGCACTTCTGCTTTGACCTCCATGCCAGTCTCTCTCACTCCACCATCACTACTTAACATCTTTATCATGAAAGCCAAGTGTGGTGGCGCACGCCTTTAATCTCAACACTCTGGAGGCAGAGGTAGGTGGATCACCATGAGTTAAGACCACCTGGAGACTACTTAGTGAATGCCAGGTCAGTCTGGGCTAGAGCAAGACCTTACCTCAAAAAACAAAAAACAAAACAAAAACCTTTGTCATGTGCCTTTCTCACGCACCTGTCTTTCCTTTGCCCTGGCCTATCCTGCTCTGCTCTGGTTGCCTCCTCCAGGAAGCCTTCCTGACTGTGTTGTTTGGGTGCCTTGGGCTTTCTATTGTCCCACCGATGTGGCCCAGGTGCCACCTGTGGGGTGTAAGCTGCCTGACCAGCCAGACCAAGAACTATGAGGCTAAGAGAGTGGGGCAGGGAAAGACCCTGTCTGTGTGTCAGAGGTTGTGGAGTCCACAATGAGAGGAGGACGCAGATGGCAGAGTAGATCCTCGGTAGGAAGGGCAGTGGAGTCTGGGTTTGTCGTGCCTGAAGGGCTGTGTGGAGGAATCTGTGATGGTCCTCCCAGATAGGACCCTGAGAGAGGTCCTGATTTTAGGATGGAGGGATGGGAGTCTCCTGTGTGCAGCCAGGGCTCAGTGACCTCCCTGGGAAGCCAGACCTGACCAACCCTGCCTAGGCTACTGTTCTGGTCTTGATCCTACCCCAGTGACCATTACTCACCTCTCATCCTGAGCATCTCCTGGGCTATGCTTCAAATGTTCAGGGTAGGAGTTATATCCTCCATCCTTGGCAATGCCATATTGCCAGGCAGAGGGACAATCACACAGATAAGAGGCCAGTGACAAAGAGCCCTGCCCTCCCCTGGGCAGCAGGATGGCTTGGGTCAGACTGACCTAAGAGGACAGGGTGGAGGAAGTGAAGGGAGGTGCAGGCCCATCCAATCTGTGGCTGGATCACCACAACCCAGGCTTCCTGCTGGTGACCTACATTCTCTCAGCACCTCTGTGTGCAGAGACATTGTGTGCAGAGCAGGGCCTGTAAGATGGGGGTCTGTGTCCTGTGAATGGGAGGGGGATCTCTGTGGCTGTAGAAGCTCATGTGTGGGCATGTGAAGGGGTGGGGGCCCTACCACTTATTTGGGGCTCTGTGGGTTGCTAGGACCTTGTCCAGGTGAGGACGCTCAAAGTGTGGGCAGCTGATAAAATGGCCTGGGTGGCTGTACCCAGCACATCCCACCCCAGCCTAGAACGCTCCTGATGGGTGGTCTCATCCCACCCCAGCCTAGAACACTCCTGATGGGTTTTCACATCCCACCCCAGCCTAGAACATTCCTGATGGGTGGTCACATCCCACCCCAGCCTAGAACACTCCTGATGGGTGGTCACATCCCACCCCAGCCTAGAACATTCCTGATGGGTGGTCTCATCCCACCCCAGCCTAGAACACTCCTGATGGGTGGTCTCATCCCACCCCAGCCTAGAACACTCCTGATGGGTGGTCTCATCCCACCCCAGCCTAGAACACTCCTGATGGGTTTTCACATCCCACCCCAGCCTAGAACACTCCTGATGGGTGGTCTCATCCCACCCCAGCCTAGAACACTCCTGATGGGTGGTCTCATCCCACCCCAGCCTAGAACACTCCTGATGGGTGGTCACATCCCACCCCAGCCTAGAACACTCCTGATGGGTGGTCACATCCCACCCCAGCCTAGAACACTCCTGATGGGTGGTCACATCCCACCCCAGCCTAGAACATTCCTGATGGGTGGTCACATCCCACCCCAGCCTAGAACATTCCTGATGGGTGGTCACATCCCACCCCAGCCTAGAACACTCCTGATGGGTGGTCTCATCCCACCCCAGCCTAGAACACTCCTGATGGGTGGTCTCATCCCACCCCAGCCTAGAACACTCCTGATGGGTGGTCACATCCCCCCACCCCAGCCTGAGAACATCCCCTGATGGGTGGTCTCATCCCACCCCACCTAGAACACTCCTGATGGGTGGTCACATCCCACCCCAGCCTAGAACACTCCTGATGGGTGGTCACATCCCACCCCATCTAGAACATTCCACCCCACCCCAGCCTAGAACACTCCTGATGGGTGGTCTCATCCCACCCCAGCCTAGAACACTCCTGATGGGTGGTCTCATCCCACCCCAGCCTAGAACACTCCTGATGGGTGGTCTCATCCCACCCCAGCCTAGAACATTCCTGATGGGTGATCACATCCCACCCCAGCCTAGAACACTCCTGATGGGTGGTCACATCCCACCCCAGCCTAGAACACTCCTGATGGGTGGTCTCATCCCACCCCAGCCTAGAACACTCCTGATGGGTGGTCTCATCCCACCCCAGCCTAGAACACTCCTGATGGGTGGTTTCCACCCCAGCCTATCCCACCCCAGCCTAGAACACTCCCTCATCCCACCCCAGCCTAGAACACTCCTGATGGGTGGTCTCATCCCACCCCAGCCTAGAACACACCTGATGGGTGGTCACATCCCACCCCAGCCTAGAACACTCCTGATGGGTGGTCTCATCCGACCCCAGCCTAGAACATTCCTGATGGGTGGTCTCATCCCACCCCAGTCTAGAACACTCCTGATGGGTGATCACATCCCACCCCAGCCTAGAACATTCCTGATGGGTGGTCTCATCCCACCCCAGTCTAGAACACTCCTGATGGGTGATCACATCCCACCCCAGCCTAGAACACTCCTGATGGGTTTCAACCCCAGCCTAGAACATTCCTGATGGGTGATCACATCCCACCCCAGCCTAGAACATTCTAGAACATTCCTGATGGGTGATCATCCCACCCCAGCCTAGAACACTCCTGATGGGTTTCATCCCACCCCAGCCTAGAACACTCCTGATGGGTGGTCTCATCCCACCCCAGCCTAGAACACTCCTGATGGGTGGTCTCATCCCACCCCCCAGCCTAGAACACTGGGTGGTCATCCCACCCCAGCCTAGAACATTCCTGATGGGTAGTCACATCCCACCCCAGCCTAGAAAACTCCTGATGGGTGGTCACATCCCACCCCAGCCTAGAACACTCCTGATGGGTGGTCTCATCCCACCCCAGCCTAGAACACTCCTGATGGGTGGTCATCCCACCCCAGCCTAGAACACTCCTATCAGTAGGATGCTGGGCACCAACAGTGGAAGGTGTGACCATTAATGTTGGCCGTGGAGGGAGGGCTCCTGGAACCATGGCTTGAGGCTGGACTAAAAGGAAGCCAGGGAAGTGGGGAAGCAGTGAGGGTTTGCAGAGGGAGCAGAATTAGGGTCTGGCCCTGAAGCTAGGGTGGCTGGGGTCAGGGTCAATCAAAATCTCTCTGTGAGCTGTCCAGGTGGGCACCCTCCTTTGGGGGAGTGAGTGGAGGAGTCCCTCCCTTCCTTATGAGTCCTGTCTTGGAGGATAGGGCTGTGGGAATTCTGGCAGGAGCTAGATGAGCTCTGTTTGGTTTTCTTCCTCTGCAGCCCCTTTCCCCTCCCATCTTTCCTTCTGCCAGCTTCATGGAAGGCAGCAGGAGGGTAGCTGTCCATCTTCGTGGGCTCTTCTTTCAGGCTGGCCTCTGACACTGCAAAGGACCTAAGCACCTTCTGGAGATGGTTCCTCCCAGTTGCTCGCTCACGCTCTCTCTCTTTCTCTCCCTCTCTCTTGCTCTGTGTCTGTCTTGATGTCTTTCACTCTCTGCATTTCTCTGTTTCTGCCTCTAGAGGCACACAACCTGCACCCCTTCTTGAGAGCCCACAGTGTGGAGCAATGGGGACACTGTGGGGTTTGCTCCAGTTCTTACACCCTGCATTCCCAGTGGGCTCTGTACCCCTGTCTCAGGACCCCCTTATCACCTCTTTTCTGGCCCTAGAAGTCTCTCTTTCCCCTTTCTGTTGCTTTGCCCTTGTGGGCCAGTCCAGCCTGCCATTTCTAGTCTCTGCTTTCCCATGGCCCACAAGGTCCTCAGTACCAGCTCTGTCCCCAAAATGGCTCTAACCAACACCACCCCTAGAGCCCGTATGACAGACCCCCAAGGCCCTCTCTTGGGCACCATCTTCTAGGCTCAGAGCTGGCCCCTGGAACCCTAGAGACCTTTCACCAGATGTCTGCTACTTCTGAGGTATTCGTTCAACAAACATTCAGGGAAAAGAGCATTTGAAGCCTCTGCAGGCAGAACTTCGCCTTACCTAGCAGGAATGATGTCCTCCTGAGTGGCTAAAGGGGACTTGGGCTATCCTTGGCCATCCAGGGAGTTCCAGTCCTTGGCGGACCTTGGGATGCTGCCCTACCTCACTCTAGATGGTGGGATTCAATTAATCCAGAAGGGGCCTCGGCACTGGAATGCTAAATCTCTCCTGCCTCCCGGTTCTAAGGGGCAACCAGCAGAACTGGAGCAGGAGTACTGCGGCTCAGGGTCTCATTCCTGCCTACCTTTCCTACTTTCATTCCTCCTCAATGCACTCAAGGCCCAGGGAAGTGCCAGGCCTGGCCCTTGCATTAGGCACCAGATTCCAAGGATAGTCACTGAACAGGGAAGTCTCCGTAGGGGTGGAGGATCCGAGCTGAAGAATAACAAGAGCTTGGCCTGGCAGGAAGGCAGTGGAGAGCCTGTGAAGGGAACTGAAGAGGAAAATCAGAGAGCTGAGACCCACACAGTAGCCTCCAGGGACACTGGAATAGTTCAGTGTGATTGGGCCCTGGAATCCACACGGGCAAAGGAAGAGTAAGTCTGGAAATGTCAACAGAACCAAGGCAGAGAGGCCTTGAGTGGCAGGCCCAGGACCTGGATTTTCTCCTGCTTTTCAACAGGGGAAGGACAGGGTTGTGCTATCTCCCTGAAATTTCTAAGACCTCATCAAACCCCAGCTGTATGCAATACAACTTCCCCCTCCTCAGCTGCCCATCTTTGGGAGGTCACAATTCTAACAGGAGAGTTGGAGCCCAGGGGGGATGCTGGGAAGAGCTACAGGAAGGAGGAGCCACACAGGCTGGAAGCACCCAGGCACTAACAGTGCTAGGCTGGTTGCTCACTCAGAATTTCTCAGCCATCACTTTCCTGGTGGTGGCTTTAGAGATCTGTGTCGTCCCTCCGCTCCCCGCCGGAGTGGTAGCAGCCCTTTGCAAGCTTAGATTTGGGTGGGGGAGGGGAAGCAGAGAGGCCACTCTGATCTTCCTCCACTTGCCCCTGAGTGGCTCAACACATGAGCAGGGGAAGGGACAGTGCATGAGCTCATAGGACTCCCGTCACAGAGCTGTTTCTTCCCATTTTACAGAAGAGAAAACTGAGGCGGAGGGGTTCAGTGATTGCCCAGAGTCCCACTTCTGGGCAGTGGCTGAATCAGAATCAGAACCTGGCCCTGCAGCTCTGCAGCCCATGGGCTTCCCGTGTGCCCAGGCCTGTTCCATGGGAGGCAGGGCTCTGTCACAAGGAATCTGAGTTCTCTACTCACCTTGTCACTGCAAGTCACTAGTACTGACCAAGAGAGAAGGAATCACAGGAGGCCTCCAGGAGGGAGTATCTGGGGCCAGTATGGACAGCAGAGAAGGATCTGAGAGTTTGAAAGGAGTAGAAAGAAATGAGAGGTTTCAGGAGGTTCCCTGGCTGAAGCATATGGCCTGATGGCCCAGCAGTTGAATAGGCCAGAGGAAGCCCTGGTGGGGAGAGGCTTCATTCTTGAGCAGGGATTTTCAACCTTCAACTACTAGCATTCAGGATCTAATGACTGTTTTTAGGGTAAGGAGGCACTGTTCTGTACATTGTAAGATTTTGTTTTTTGTTTCTTTTAACAAGACAGAGGGAGAGAAGTGGCACATCAGGGCCTCAGCCACTGTAATCGAACTCCAGACACTTGCGCCACCTAGTGGGCATGAGCGACCTTGCACTTGCCTCACCTTTGTACATCTGGCTTACTTGGGATCTGGAGAGTCAAACATGGATCCATAGGCTTCACAAGCCTGCACCTTAACCGCTAAGCCATCTCTTCAGCCCCATTGGAGGACTTTTAGCAGTGTACCTGGCCTCGTAACCCTCTGGATATCTGCTGAGACCAAAAGAAAAAAATGTGGGATGGGGATAAAATTGCCACCACTGAAGAGTCACTGTAGCTGGGTATGGTGGGCACACACTAGTGATCCCAACACTCAAGAGGCTGCAGCAGAAGGATTTTGAATTCAGAATGGCCTTTTAAAAAAAAAAGCCACTGTCACTTGCCTAGAGCAGACAGGACTATAGGAAAAGTTTGGCAGGAGGGACAGGGTCCCGGGCTGCAGCCAGGAACAGGCTAGATGGCACCCAGCCCTAGATGGCACCACCTCATCCTTCAGCTGACCCCGGCCTCATTAAGCAGGAGCCAGGGCTAAGGGCCAAGCTGTCCAGTGAACAAAAAAGCTTGTGTTTGGAGAGAGGACCGTCTGCCAGAGCCAAGAGGGGCTGAGGGATAGGGAAGGGGTGTGAAGTGTGGAAGTGAGAGAAAATGTCTGGAAACTGTCCTCTGCCTGAGCCTCAGTTTTCCAGCCACAGTTCTGTCCAAAGATCAGGAGGGAGAAGTCAGGGGCCACCTTCCAGGCTGAGATAGATAGAAGGTAGCCTGAAGCCCTTCTTTTCTCCATCTGTGTGCTGTGTCTGAGAGGGCACTGGACTGCTTGGACTGTATAGGGAGGTCATAGGTGTCCCCACTGTGATCAGATGAGCTTCTAAACACCTCCCCCTGACTCCCCATGACACCTCAGAGGTGGTGGCATGGGCTCAGCTGGCCTAGGATTCAGCCTTTAGGTTGCTGTAGGGCAGGTCAGCGCTGTAGGCATCACTGGCCTTCTAAGAGTCACAGGAAACAACAGACTCTGTCCAGCCCAGTGGCTTTCCAGTTGTGTCCAAGGAGATACTGGGGGTTGGCGAAGAAGAGAGACCCCTTTCTCTAATCCCGCTCCTGCCACAGCAACTCACTTCTGATGGAAATGCTGGGCTTCCACAGGGCTTTTGGTCAGAATGAAGGTTCTGAGATGGGTATGGTGGCTAACACCTGTAATCCCGGCTAATGGGAGGTAGAGGCAGGAGGATCAGGAGTTTGAGGCTAACATCAGATACATAGTGAGTTCAAAGCCAGACTGGGTTGCATGAGACCCTGTTTCAAAACAAACAAACCAACCCCACCCCAAAAAGAAAATGAAATGAAGGTTCTATAGCTCCATTGGTTTAGGGAGCTGCTTTCAAAAGCTGGGCATGGTGTCTCATGCTTATAATCCAGCCCTTGGGAGGCTGAGGCCTTAGGACTGCTGCAAGTTCCAGGCCAGCCTGGGCTACAGAGTGACACCTTGTCTCAAAACAAAAGAATAGAGCTGGCCTTACCTCTCCCTTGTGGTAGAGCTGGAAAGAAAGAGGAGGCCTGGTGAAGCATGGCTGGGGCCCAGGGTCCCCAGGGAGGAAGAGCAATGGAGCCAGTCCACCTCCTGGCCCTTCCTGCGGAACCAGGCAGCCGTCTGTCAGAAGCATAAGCATAGCAGTGGATGAACAGCATCTGAAAGTGGTTTTGTTTGGTCACATGGCATGAAAACAGAGAACACTCAGTTTCTGGGAGAGGCGTGGTAAGCAGAGAGCAGAGCTGGGCTGCTGGACATGTCCTTGTTGATGACCATTCACACACTTCACAGGTTCTCAGCTTCGGCCAAGGCAGCACTGGGTTTAGAATAGGAAACTTGGTTCACGTCCCGATTCCTCCACTTCCTCACTGCACTGACCTTGGCCAAGTCTATAGGGTCGGAGACTCAGGCTTTTCCTTAATAGAAGGTGGCAGACAGCACCCCAGCCCAGAATTATTATAAGGGGTCAGCCAGAGCACAGAGAAGGGGGCTGAAAACTACCCAGAGAGCTCAAGACTCTTTCTTTCAAATGAACTTTGAGACAGTTCAAATCACAGTTATATGTCTTACTAGCTATGTGATCTAGGACAAGCTTCTTAACAAATCTGCCTCAGTGTTCCTATCTGCAGATGGGTATGGTAGCAGCAGCCACCTCACTGTAGGATGTAATGTGTTGGTAAGAATGAAAGCATCGAGGACAGGGCTACTTCTGTGATTGTCATTACCATTTGTACCCAAGTAACAGCAGAGACCAGACTTAATAAGAGAGATCCCAGAAACAGAGTAAAAGAATGAATGAAAAAAAAAATTTTAAGAAAAGGGCTGGAGGGATGGCTTAGGGGTTAAGGTGTTTGCCTGCAAAGCCAAAGAACCCAGGTTTGATTCCCCAGGACCCACATTAGGCAGATGCACAAGGTGGCACATGTGTCTGGAGTTTGTTTGCAGTGGCTGAAGGCCCTGGCATGTCCATTCTCTCTCTCCTCTTTCTCTGTCAAATAAATAAATAAATAAAAATAAAAAAATTTTTTAAATGAATGAATGAGGGCTGGGGCTGTAGTTCAGCTAGCATGTGTGAAGCCCTGCCCAGCACTGCATAAGCAAACCAGGGCAGGAAGATCAGGAGTTCAAGGTCATCTTCAGCTACAAGTTCAAGGCCAGCTTGGGCTACATGAAACCTTGTCCAGGGGTGGGGGAAAAATGAGATAATGAATGAATGTGAAGGAAAAAATAGGGTTCTCCCAGGGGAGAGATACCTGATGGATCAAACTTGATGGGACTAGTCACCCATCTGGCTCTCTGGGGCTGGGCCTCTCTTCACATTTTTCTGCAAACACATGGAGGCAGGATCCATTTCGCCCCTTGATGACTTTGGACGATAATGAGGGAACTTCAGGTGCCTTGAATCGAATCTTCTCTCTAGAATTGTGCAACAAACCTGGAAATTAGAATTTGTCCTGAAGCTGATTATTCTGGGAGGGTACCTCCTGGCATTAAAACTAAATTAGATCAAGGTACCTCTGCTATTAGCAAAATAATTCCCCACAATAACAGAATGCAGCCATGAATCCTGATGGCAGATGAACTTCAGGTGACTCACTCGAAACAAATAACTGTGCAAAACTCACAGGCTCAGCTAATCGCTTCTCTGTAGCACTGCAGTCAGGTAATTATGCTAATGGCTCTAAGAAATCACCTCTCTGGTCTGGGATTGGGAGGGCTTGAGACAGAAATGTGCATGGTGCATATTGCTGCTGCAGCTGGACAGGCTGGGTACCATGTCTGATTCCAAAGGAGGTCTTTTGGAGGAGCTGGTTTGACCCTTTGTCAGGTTGAGGAGAAGGCCTGTTATACCGTCAGAACTACAGTGGCCACATTAACCATCTCTTCCGATCTCATTTATTTTTGGTGTCTGTATGCATGTGTGTGTCTATGCATGATGTGTGTGTATGCATGGGTACATGCATGCCAAGGTTTATGTGTGAAGATCAGAGGACAACCTCAGGGTGTCACCCTTGCCTTCTTCCACCTTGTTTGAGACAGAATCTCTCTTGTTTGCTGCCTCTCTTTCTTTATTTTTTTTCTTTCTTTCTTTTTCTTTCTTTCTTTTGTTTTGTTTTGTTTTGTTTTTTTGAGTTAGGGTTTCACTCTAGCCCAGGCTGACCTGGAATTCACTATGTAGTCTCAGGGTGGCCTCGAACTCATAGCGATCCTCCTACCTCTGCCTCCCGAGTGCTGGGACTGAAGGCATGCGCCACCACGCCCGGCTTGTTTGCCACTGTTAACACCAGTCTAGCTGGCCCACAAACTTTGGCATTTTCCTTATTTTGCCTCCCATTTCTGTAGGTGCATTGGGATTATAGATGTGTGTATGACTTATGTCTGGCCTTATGTGGGTTCTGAAAGCAAGCACTTTAAACTATTGAGCCATCTCCCTAGCTCTCAGATCTTCTTCTTCTTCTTCTTCTTTTTTTTTTTTTTCCTAAATATGTTTATTTAGAGAGATACAGAAAGAGAGGCAGATAGAGAGAGAATGAGCATGCCAGGGCCTCCAGCCACTGTGAATAAACTCCAGATGCATGTGGCACCTTGTGCATCTGGCTTACATGAGTCCTGGGGAATCAAACCTGCGTCCTTTGGCGTTGTAGGCAAAGCAGCATAACTGCTAAGCCATCTCTCCAGCCCTCTCAGATCTTCTTAATACAGGAAACTGAATTTGTCAGAGTTCCATAGTTGGGCCTAGTCACTCTGAGAACTTTCTGAGAAGAAAGTTAAATAGGACCTTTGGGTGGATGCAAGTCAGCAAACATGTGAGTTTATGCCTGGGTGCCTGGCAGGGCCCTGGCCACTGGCAGGGACAGCACCAATGATTCAAGTGTTTCTGACAAGGTCTAGATACAACAAGAGAGGCAGCACAGTATATGACCTTTTTATTTTTACTTTTAAAAATTTTTATTTATTTATTTGCAAGCAAAGAGATAGAGAGTGAGAAAAGAGGGAGATAAAGAGAAGGAGAGAGAGAGAGAGATGGGTGCATCATGGCCTCCAGACACTGCAAATGAACTCCAGATGCATGTGCCACCTTGTACATTTGGCTTTCTATGGGTATGGGGGAATCAAACCTGGGTTCTTAGGCTCTGAAGGCCTTAACTGCTGAGCCAGCCCCTATTTTTTTAATGTTTAAAATTTATTTTATTTTATTTTTAAACATATCTTGTTTTATTTTATTTATTTATTTATTTGAGAGAAAGAGGCAGAGAGAGAGAGAGAGAATGGGTGCACAGGGCCTCTAGCCATTGCAAATGAACTCCAGATACATACACCACCGTGTGTATGTGGCTTATGGGGAATTGAACCTGGTCCTTAGGTTTCCAGGCAAGCACCTTATCCACTAAGCCATCTCTCCAGCCACCTTAAAATTTTTTTGTTTGTTTTTCAAGGTAGGGTCTTGCTATAGCCCAGGCTGACTTGGAATTCACTATGTAGTCTAAGGATGGCCTTGAACTCACAGTGATCTTTCTAGCCTCTGCCTTCCGAGTGCTGGGGTTAAAGGTGTGTGCCATCAGACCTAGCTGTATTTTTGAATTTTTTTTAATAATGTTTTTTCTTAATTAAAAAAATTTACTTATGAGAGAAAGAGAGAGAGAGAGGCAGAGAGAGATAGAGAGAATGGGTGCACCAGGGCCTCCAGCTGCTCCAGATCCATGCGGCACCTTATCCATCTGGTTTATGTGGGTACTGGGGAATAAACTTAGGTTCACTGGCGCAGCAGGCAAGTGTCTTAATCACTAAGCCATCTCATCTCTCCAGCCATAAATATTTTATTTATTTATTTATTTATTTATTTATTTATTTATTTATTTATGAGAGAGAGAAAGAGGCAGAGAAAGAATGGGTGTGCCATGACCTCTAACCATTGCAAATGAACTCCAGATGAATGCCATACAAACTCCAGACACATGTGCCACCTTGTGCATCTGGTTTTACATGGGTACTGGGGGATCAAACCCAAGTCCTTAGACTTTGCAGACACATGCCTTAACCATTTAGCCATCTCTCCAGCCCTATTTTTACTTATTATTTCTTTCTTTGTTTTTTTTTCAAAAAAAATTTTTTTTTTACTATTTTTGTTTATTTTTGGAGAGAGAGACAGAGAGAGATAGACAGAGAGGGAGAGGGAGACAGAAATGGGCGCGCCAGCAGTCTCTCAGCTGCTGTGAACGAAATCCAGATGTGTTCACCCCCTTGTGGTCAATTGCGGCATTGCGTCACTTTGCATCTGGCTAAATGTGAGACCTGGAGATTGGAACCACTGGAGATTGGAACCAGCGTTCTTAGGCTTAGGAGGCAGGCGCCTTAGCCGCTAAGCCATCTCTCCAGCCCAATTTCTTTATTTTTTGAGACAGAATCTCATGTAGCACAGGCTGACCTCAAACTCACTGTATAGCAAAGATGACCTTGAATTTAATAATCTTCGGTCACAATTTCTGGGATTATAAATTTGCACCACCATGCCTGGCTTATGTGGTGCTGGGGATTGTATATGCTAGGCAAGCACTCTGCCAATTGAGCCCCAGCCCCCATGCCAGGTTTTAAAATTAATTAATTAATTTTATTTGAGAGAGTGAGAGAGAATGAGCACACCAGGGCCTTCAGCCACTGTAAACGAACTCCAGACGCATGTGCCAACTTGTGCATCTGGCTTACGGGGGTCCTGGGAAATTGAATCTAGGTTCTTTAGCTTTGTAGGCAAATGCCTTAACCACTAAGCCATCTCTCCAGACCCCATGCGAGTTTTATAGACAAGGAAATGAAAGTCAGAGCTGTGAAAGGACTTGCCCAAAGTACCATAGCTATTTGTTGGTGGACATGACTACTTCCACCCACCCAGAGGGGTCCAAACCTGGAGGCTTCCTTCAGAGTGTACTTGGGGAGGTGGAACTTTAGGCAAAAAGGAGGAGCTAGAGCCAACAAACCAGAGGTGGAAGACCAAATGGGACTGACTGTCTGAAGATGGGCCAGAGCACTGATACAGTGGCTAAGGTGAGGAAACCAACAACCTCAAAGGGTTTGGTAATGGTGAGCCACCAGGGAAGTGTTGGCCCCACTAGTATATGAGGCTGCTGGTAAGGAGAGGGTCAGCAGGGGACTAGATAAACAAGAGACTTTCTTAGCATAAGTGTATGATAAATATTGTAGAGGAGGGCTGGAGAGATTGCTTAGTGGTTAAGGCGCCTGCCTCCTAAGCCTAAGAACGCTGGTTCCAATCTCCAGGTCCCACGTTTAGCCAGATGCAGTGACAAGGATGCAATGCTGCACTTGACCACAAGGGGGTGCACACATCTGGATTTCATTCACAGCAGCTGAGAGGTTGCTGGTGCGCCCATCTCTATCTGTCTTCCTCTCCCTCTCTCTCTCTCTCTCAAAAAAAAATTTAAAAAATATTGTAGAGGACATGCTTATATGTCTATTTAATTATCTATTGCTTATATAAAAGTATATTTAAGTCAGGCGTGGTGGTGCACTTCTTTAATCCTAGTACATTGGAGGCCAAGGTAGAAGGATCACAGTGAGTTTGAAGCCACCCTGAGATTACATAGTGAAGTCCAGGTCAGCCTGGGCTAGAGTGAGACCCTACCTGGAGAAAAAAAACAATGTGTGTGTGTGTGTGTGTGTGTGTGTGTCCTTGCATTTTGTATTTCATCTGACAGTCCTGCTCCCAGCCTTTCACACTGACCCCTAGCTGACTCCTCTGTCTACTATAACTTTCCCTTACAGGGACATAGTGTTGCAAACTCCTATATACCCATGGAGGCCCTGTTCTGGTGATATTTTACCACGGTCGCTATCTTCTTATGTAGTTCTTTTACTATCTGCCCCTCTCTTAAGCAGACAAGCTTAAATTCTTCTGGTGCAAAGAAAACACAAGGTGTGTCCATGACTCCCTCTACTACTTCCTGCTCCTATCTGTACTCCAAATTGTCTCCAGTTTCTGCTCCTGTGTCAGTGTGAGCAAGCCTTTGCACCCATCCTGGGATCCTGCCTGCTCCCTTGAGGACTGCTCACCTCTGACACCAGCATTTTCAAAGGCACACTTTTTCAGATCACCTGGGAAATGCTTGCTGTCCTCTCTCCCTGGTTGGGCTCCCTAGAAAGCAGGTGGCTAAAGAAGTGTGTTTGTGTGCAGAAGGTTTTCAGGGGTTGTTGGGCTCCACACCTGCACAGGGGGTGAGGCAGAAGAGAAGCTGAGCCTGTCAGCTGTCTCAGTGGTGGGCTGGGGCAGGAGGGTGTCTGGAACTGGCATGGCCTGTTGCCTATATCACTGCACTCCTGGATTAGTCAATCACTGGATGCAGGACTCCTTAGAAGGAGCTGCGACCTCTAGCAAGGTGGCTTTCTACAGCAAGACACCCTCAAAGAGCTGATTGCTGACTGATGCCGTCCAGATAGCCTCCCCACCTCTGGAGGAAGGGGTTCCTTGTTCTAGAAAGGAAGATCGAGCCGGGCGTGGTGGCACACGCCTTTAATCCCAGCACTCGGGAGGCAGAGGTAGGAGGATCGCAGTGAGTTCGAGGCCACCCTGAGACTACACAGTTAATGTCAGCCTGGACCAGAGTGAGACCCTACCTTGCAAAACCAAAACAAAAAAAAAGAGAGAGAGAGAGAAAGAAAAGAAAAGGAAGATCGGTGTTGCCTATTGCAAGATCCCTTCCTTACCCCAAACCCCTCCTTCTCACAACCATCTGTATCTGATACTACTCATGGCCAAATCCTCCTGAGCTATCTGCCGGGCCCCGCCTCCTTGTCTCTCCTCAGACTATGCTTGCGCTAGTCTTTAATCTTCTCTTTCAATTTGCCCTCCTTGAAGTTGGAGACATGGCTCGGCTGGTAGAGTTGCCTAGCATGCACAAAACCCTGAGTTTGATCACCAGCACCACATAAACTGGTCCTGGAGGTGCATGCCTATAATCCCAGCACTTGGGAGGCAGAGGTGAGAGAAACCAGAAGTTCAAGGTCATCCTCAGCTGCTTGGGATACACGAGATCCTGCCATGGGGTTGGGGAGAAAGATGGCAGACTATAAGTTGGGTGGGATTCCTGTCTTACATGACTATGGAACTAGTGCTAATGTCCATGTCACCAGGATAGTATTACTTTGTGCCATGAGATATGGATCAAAATTGGCTGATTAGCTCAGAAAAATCTCTCATCAGAATGAATGATTGAAATGCTGTTCATTTCCAGTGACTGTCCAGCCCTGTCAACTTCATGCCTCTGTTTGCATGCATAACATGTAACACTGGCCAATTCATCTCCAGAATCTGGACCATAAGCATTTTGTAATCCTGTGTGCTGCCTTGACAGGAGCTCCCGACAAGTGGACATATGTAGATTTTGCATATATAGTGCAGACGATACATTTGGTAAATCGCTTCAGATGCATCCCTGGGGAAGGTGCCGCAGGCTGTGTCGCCCCTACAGATGGAAGCTGGCAAGGAATAGACAGGCCCAGATTGAGATCCCTGGGATATGTGCGAAAACAGATTGGAGGGGGGGCAGAGTGGCTGTAGGAAGACAGAGAGGAGGTCTGCAATGCTGAAGCGCTCTGTAGTCCAGGACCTGGAGAGGGAATAGGTGGGACAAAGTGCTGGGGAAAGAATGCGGGGAGCACAGACTGGAGCCTAGAGTGTGCTTCTGACCCTCGCAGCGATGGGGCCAGCCTCCAGGTGCATGCTTTTGTTGAAAACTGGTCTTTTTTTAATCAGCCTTCTACTTTGATAGTAGCCCAACTGAGTTCCTTCCACCCTCCCCTGCAGATCTCTTCCTCTTGGCCAATGTTCACATAATTGCTAACCTGATCCAAGAACAGGGCCGTTCATTTAGCTTCTGTGAGCTATAGACTCAGTCTAATAACTCCCTGTGACAATTCTCATCACATTCTGGTTGTGCAGAGTGAGGCTCTGAAAGATGTAATGGCATGCTAGGTTATGCAGCTGCGAAGTGGCTCAGCCCAGATATGAACACAGTTTTCTCTAACCTCAAAGTTCACATAAACAGCAAGAACATTCCATGAAGACCAAGCAGGTGGTGAGGTTGCTTTCCTTTTCAGAGTTCTATATAACCCCCTTTGATTTCAAGTCCATGCCCTGTGTAGGTGGTGGGTCTGTAGTGATGGCTCAGAAGGTCTGACATGAGCTGGAGCTGGTGGTACTCAGCTGCAATCTCTGCACTACGAAGGCTGAGGCAGGAGGATCACAAGTGTGAAGCAGACTGGGTTACATAGTAAGTTCAAGGACAGCCTGAGCTACATAGCAAGAGCTTCTCTCCAAAAAAAAAAAAAGAAGAAGAAAAGAAAAGAAAAGAAAAAGAAAAGGAAAAGAAAAGAAAAAAAGAAAAGAAAAGAAAAATAAAGGTTTTTTTACCTGAAAGGTCTCACATTCTGCTCTAAAAGACAAACCTGAAACCGCATGCAATATTTCACCATTTAATGAATATAGAGACTAGGGAAATTTTTGTTGTTGTATTTTTTGAGGGTCTTACTCTAGCCCAGGCTGACCTGGAACTCACTCTGTGGGCCTTGAACTCACAGTGATCCTCCTACCTCAGCCTCTGAGGCTGGAATTACAGGTGTGCACCACCATGCCCAGTGGGAAATAGGTACTGAGGAAACACTGCTTAAAGAGAAGATGAAGGGGGCTAGGGAGATGGCTTAGCAGTTAAGGCACTTGCTTGCAAAGCCTAAGAACCCAGGTTTGATTCCCCAATACCCACATAAGCCAGATACACATGATGGTACATGTGTCTGGAGTTTGTTTGCAGTGGCTGGAGGCCCTGGTTCACCCATTCTTTCTCCCTCTCTTTCTGTGTATCTCTCTCTATCTGCCTCACTCTCAAACAAGTAAAGAAAATAAAATATTTTTAAAAATAAATGAAATATTTCTTTTAAAAAAGAGAGAAGATGAAGACCTCTCTACCCTGAAGCTTCTCAGAATACAGACTGTGACACTGAGGTAGAGGTGGAGGCAGAGAAAGGGAGGGGCTGCACTCTGGAAAAGCACACAGTCTGTGCAAACACGTGAGGGCATGAGAGAGCTGGGGAACCTGAAGGCTTGCTATGGAGGTGCTTAGGTGAGTGGAATCCAGTGGCTGTGAGTCGGGCAGGCAGAGCTCCAGAAGAGCAGGTGAGAAGCTATTGTGGTTTTTAGGTTCATTGAGAGCCTCACCATGAGTCAGGTTATGTGTTGAACACTCAGGCAGGATGACTGCATCAGTTTGTCCTGGTCAGCCTGAGCTAGAGTGCGAGCCAGCCTCAAACAAACAAACCAGACAAAAAAGAAAGGTTGGGCTAGGGATATAGCTCACTGGTAAAATGCTTGCCTAGTATACCAGAGGCCCTGGACTCAATCCCCAACAGTAACAACAACAACAACAACAACAACAACAACAACAACACACACACACACACACACATTGAAGAAGACAGACACCCTTTTGAGAAGCTCCTTCCTAGCACCCCATCACATCTCCCTCTGCCCCCTCCATGCACAGTGTCAAATGGTATGGATCATGCCCTCTGCATGCTTTCTGTATTCACCTTTGTACATTACAATGCACCATATGGAGTTTCATTTTGCATGTTTAAAAACCAAGATGAGGATCATCCAATTTGATCTTTCTGCAACATGTTCCACGTCCTTTCGTTGGCGAGCCCTAGACGCTAATCATTTTCACTGCAGTAGAGAATTTCTCTGACCACTCCATAATTTGTCCATGTGTTTTTCTGGGATGGACACTGTGGCTGTTTCAGACTCTCCCCTAGTAAAAATACTGTCGCAATGAGCCAGACATTCTCTAGGTATGTCCCGACAAGGCGAAGTGGATCCGGCAGCCTCAGTGCTCTTCAGGCTGTGTTGCGGAGGGGCTGTACCCATTTCCCTCCTGCCAGCAGAGCTCTCTGCACTTCACAGCCCTGTGGTTCCACTTTGTTTGGGACCAGTCAGTCCGACAGGAGCCAAGTGGCACTTTATTGGGGTTTTCTTCTGCATTTCCCTGAGTACTAGTGAGTCTCTTTGTATATATTTATTGGCTGTTCTTGTTTCTTTGAAAATTCCCCAAAATCATATATTTTGCCCAATTTTCTACTGTTTATTTTGAAAATTTATAGAAGGCCTTTGTATATTTTTGATATTGCTTTGCACATATCTTCTTTTGGTAAACAGGAAGTTCACATTTTAATTAAATGTATCTATCTTTTCTTGAAGGTTTATGCTTTGTGAGTCTTCTTTTAAAAATCCTTCCTTCTTATGAGTTTGTTTGGAGACAAGATTTCACTGTTTTATTAGCCCTGGCTGGTGGCCTGGAACTATGAGGCCAGGTTGGCTTTAATCTTGTTGCAGGGTCTGGGAAGATGGTTCAGTGGTTAAAGTTTCTTGCTTGTAAAGTCTGCTTGCCCTGGTTCAAATCCCATGTAAACTGGATGCAAAAAGTGGTGCAAACATCTGGTGTTCATTTGCAGTGGCAAGATACCCTGGTGTGCCCCCACCCCACACTAAATAAGTAATTTTTTTTAGGCCTTGCGCGCTAATGAGCTAAATCCGAGTTTTCCTTGCCTTCAGCTTGTGCATGCCATTTTTTCTAAAAAAAAATTTAATTATTTATTTGAGAGAGAGGCAGAGAAAGAGCAAATGGGCACTCCAGGACCTCCAGCCACTCCAGATGCATGTCCCCCTTGTGCATCTGGCTTATGTGGGCCCTAGGGAATTGAACCTGAGTCCTTAGGCTTCGCAGGCAAACGCCTTAACTGCTAAGCCATTTCCCCAGCCCAGTAATATTTTTTATAAAGAAAACATCTTGCAATCCTTTCACCTCAGTCTCCCAAAAGCTTGAGTTACAAGCAGGAACCACCATGTTTAGTTTGAGTTCATTTTTTGTGCATGAGTTTTTGGTACACTTGAAATTGACCTTTAAAAATTATTTTATTTATTTATTTATTTATTTATTTATTTATTTATTTATTTATTTGAGAGAGAGAGAAAGAGGGAAGGAGGGAGGGAGAGAGGGGAGAAAGGGGAAGAGAACTAGGTCTTGTCACTGCAAACAAACTCTAAACACATGCACCACTTTGTGCATCTAGCTTTACGTAAGTATTGAGGAGTTGAACCCTGGGCCATCTCTTCAGCCCAAAATTGATCTTTTTAAAAAATATATTTTATTTGAGAGAGAGAAAGAGGCAGAGAGAGAGAGAGAGAGAGAATGGGTAGAGAGGGAGAATGGGCAGGGCCTCCAGCCACTGCAAACGAACTCCAGATGCATGCACCCCCTTGTGCATCTGGCTTACGTGGGTCCTGGAGAATGGAATCGGGATCCTTTGGCTTTGCAGGCAAATGCCTTAACCACTAAGCCATCTCTCCAGCCCCCGCAAATTGATCTTTTATGTATGGTGTGAGGTAGGAATTTTATTTATTTATTTATTTATTTATTTATTTATTTATTTATTTATTTATTTTGGTTTTTCAAGATAGGGTCTCACTCTGGCTTGGGCTGAACCTGAATTCACTATGTTATCTCAGGTTGGCCTCCAACTCCCCTCGATCCTCCTACCTTTGCCTCCCAAGTGCTGGGATTAAAGGAGTGTGCCACCACGCCCGGCTTCATTTAATTTTTTTAATGTGGGTATCCAGTTGCTCCAGTGCCATTTATAGAACAGTCACCCTTTCTCTACTGACATAGAGTGTCATCTCTGCCAAATTATTAAGTTTCCATACACGTGTGCTCTATTTTTGCAAACTCTGTGACTCTGTTCTTGTTCTCTGGTCTATTTATTTACCCTTTATCCAATACCACGTGCTCTAGGTATACCTCCCTTGAAATAAAGCTAGTGGCTTCCCAAGAGCAGATTCCTTCTTGATTCTTCTTCGCATAACCTTCCATGTATTTTTTTTTCTTTTTCTTGGTTTTTTTTTTATTTGTTTGTTGGTTGGTTTGTTTTTTTTGAGGTAGGGTCTCAGTCTGGCCCAGGCTGTCCTGGAATTAAATATGGAGTCTCCCGGTGGCCTCGAGCTTACAGCAATCCTCCTATCTCGGCCTCCCGAGTGCTGGGATTAAAGGCCTGCACCACCACGCCCGGCTTCTTTGTTTTTTGAGGTAGGATCTTGCTCTAGCCCAGGCTGATCTGGAATTCACTATGTAGTCCTAGGCTAGCCTTAAACTCACAGCGATCCTCCTACCTCTGCCTCCCAAGTGCTAGGATTAAAGGCTTGTGCCACCATGCTACGCTTCCCATATAATGCTTTTGCTTGAAAGGTTTCCCAGGGCTGGAGAGATGGCTCAGCGGTTAAAGGCACTTGCTTGCAAAGCCTGCTGGCTTGGGTTCTATTTCTCCAGTACCACGCATCTGGAGTTTGTGCACCCAATATTTCCGTCTGAAATAAATACGTAAATAATAAATAATCTTAAACAAAAAGGCTTCCCAAATACTCTTGGGGCCCTACAACTCCCTTTTGCAAGAAGAGGAAATAGATCCAGGGATAGATAGCTGGACACACCACCAGGAAGTGTTGGAATGAAGCGCTCCTTCAGACTTCAAAGCCGCCTGGGTGCACCGGGATCACATCCCTGACCCTGTATCTTATAGTCAAGCAGCTCAGTCACGCTGATCAGGGTGCCACCTTCTGTCCCGTGCTGGGCTCTGATCCTATTTCCGAGGGGCCTCTTCCCAGGCAGGGCAGCAGACCCGCAGGAAGTGAAGGGCCCGGTCGGTGGGTTTGTTGTGGCACCCTTTGAGGTGTCGTGGTCAGTCTTCAGGGCAGTCCCCGGCGAGCACTGGGGCCCGGGAGCGGCTGACCTCCCCGGAGTCGGAGGAGTCCTCCCGCCCTCCCGCCTCGCGAGGCAGGAATGCGAAGGATCAACTTTCCGCGGCGCGCGGCGGCCTCTCCCGGGAGCTCCGGGGCAGGCCCAGCCCCGGCGGACGGGCGGCCGTAGTCACTGGTTCTGTCCGTCCTACTGGGAGAGCAGCTCCCGCTAAAAATAGCGACGTGCCCGGGACGACCTGCGACCCCGGGAGCCGAGCCGAGCCACGGCTGCCCCGGGACCGACCCTCCTCCCTCCAGCCCCGAGCGCCACAGGTGCGGCGCAGGGTGGAAGGACCACGGGGCGACGCGGGGCCCTCGGCGGCAGGAATGGGCACCGGCCGCGCCGTCCCCCGCGCGCTTGCCCGGGCCTCGCTGCCCCTGCTGGGGCCTCCGGCGGGCGCGCTCTGCCCGGACTCGCTCTGCTGCCGAGGTAAGGAAGGCCGGGCGCGCCAACCCAGGCGGGACCGACCCCGTCGTCTGCACTGGGGCTGGGGGAGACGGAGTGGGCGAACCCCACCAACAACCTACCTTTAAGTTTCAGGTCCGAATTCTTATCGTTCGCCCTCCCTCTGGCCTCAGTGTTCCTATCGGGAAAATGGGGACGATGAAATCACCATGCTTGAAATGCTGTGTGTGGGCAATAGGCGTTTGGGGTGTGTGCGTGGGGGGAGGGGGACAGGACCCTCTGACACGGATCTCGAGCATGCACGAGAAGCCAGCTCGAGTTCTTGGAGTTTACGTGAGTGACGCTGCTGCGGTGCCTTTCCAAGAGACACCCCGATTGTAGACCCCTTTCCAAACTCGGCGTCAGTCCTCCGAGACTAAAGTTGGAGATCCGAGCAAGACACGCACGGGGAAGTTTTAAGAGGTCTGCAGACCCAGGACGATCTCCAGGAAGGAGCGTTAGAGGGTGACGCGGGAGTGAGGGAAGCAAACACTGCACAGTCCCGTACCCCCGCAGCCCCAGGGCTCAACTCTGAGCTTTATCTTTGAACTTCTGGGGCGAGTGATGGGGGCGGGGGGGGTGAGAACGGACCTCAGCTGGCTGGCTGAGACTGTGGGCGGGCTCGATCCTGCGGGGCCCGGGAGCGAAAAGGCGTGTGGCCCTGCCTGGACCCAGGCCAAATCCCGGGCGGGGGCGAGTGCTGGCAGCCGAGGGGTCAGCCCTACCCAGTCCGGCTTGGAGGTGGAGATGTGGGGTCGATTGACCAAACAGGTGCGCCCCCGCCCCTCCCTCCCACCCCCGCTTGGGCCCCGGCCGGGCGGGCAGGCGGAGCTGCGGGCGGCGGGGCCTGCGATTGGCAGAGCTGGGCTGTCCGGGTGGCCCGGGAGCCTGCGAGCCAGGGAGCCGCGGCGGGCGCCGGGGGAGGCGCGGAGCCGGCTGGAGCTCGCTCCTGCCCGGCCCGCGCCCCGGGCGCGACGGAAACTTTCCTACTGCTGCCTGGGGAACCCGGGAGCCCACGACGCGGAGACTTGGCCTCCTGGCTCGCTTCGTCTCTGTTGCCTTTGGGATGGCAGCGCCCAGCGGTCACACTGGCGCATAGAGGTAATCCAAGCTGAGGATCAGGTTGAGGGGGCCCCAAGACTTGCAGGGATACGAGCGGGAACCTGGGTTGGAGAGAATTTGGGGGAGCCCTCGTGTTAGGTATAGGAGTACAAGACTGAGTAGTGGGCTGCGGCCTCGCTTTAAATAGCTATCTTATCTTCCACTTTCCTGAAGGACTAATGCACCGAGCGTGGACCCTTTAAAATTTGCTGTCTTCTGCCTCTGCTGCTGGCCGCGGGGGAGGGGGGAGCGGTCCAGGGCTGACTCTGGTCCTCAGGAAAGGACAGTGTCGGGTGTCAGGAGGAAGGCACCTAAACCGGGGCCTGGGTCAGCAGGAATTGGGGTAGAGAGTTCTAGGAGAAACCTACTAATCCTCAAGGCTTCCAGTGATCCCCCTCAAACTTGAGACCTCATTTCATCATCCTTGCTCAGAGCCAAGCTCCCCACCCTATTTGGGGTGTTTTTGTTTAATGCTAGCCAGTGCTTTTATGAGGGTCTCTTTTCCCTTTCCCCGCCTGCTTCCAGAGTATTCCAGGAGTAGTACACACCTTAAGCTCACAGAGTGAGCCCAGGGACCCAAGCTACCTGGTTTCCAGATTCTTAGTGGGGTGGGAAGAATTTCTATTCTTTGTTTGTTTGTTTGTTTGTTTGTTTTTGAGGTAGGGTCTCACTCTAGCCCAGGCTGACCTGGAATTCACTATGTAGTCTCAGTGTGGCCTTGAACTCGTGGCGATCTTCCTACTTCTGCCTCCTGAGTGCTGGGATTAAAAGTGTACGCCACCACTCCTGGCTCTGATTTCTATTCTTTTGAGTTGTCTGAGATATGTGTATCTGGCTTTACTCCCCCTCCTTCTGCTACCAGGATGGGGTGGGGGTTCTAACTTCATTTTAATTATGGTCACCAGTGAGGGTCATGTTCAATGTTATTCATCCTCAACGTTGACACCTTTCTGTGTTCTAGATCTAAGACTATACATCCAAGAGTTAACCAAACCAAACATCCAGTGTGAAATCCGGAGAATCTAGGTTCAAATCTTAGTCCCCTCTGAGGCTCATTAGCTCTGTGTTCTTGGTCAGGCTTCCTAATCTTTCTAAACTCAAAAGCCCCACCTCATAGGGACTTAGTGAGACGTCTGTGAGTTGAGGCACAGAAGGCACTTGGTCATTGGGTAACAGAAGGGTTACAGTCTGTACCCAGGAACATGAGCCTTCTTGCTGCCAGAGGAGCCCAGCATTCCTGTGCCTCAGTTTCCACTCCTCTTAAAAATGAAGACAAGTGGTCTGGAGAGATGACTTAGCAGTTAAGGCACTTGCCTGCAAAGCCAAAGAACCCAGATTTGATTCCCCAGGACCCACATAAGCCAGATGCACAAGGTGGTGCATGCATCTGGAGTTCATTTGCAGTGGCTGGATGCCTTGGTGTACCCATTCTCTCTCTTTCTCCCTCTTCCTCTCTCTACCTCTTTCTCCTTCTCAAATAAGTAAATAAATAAATAAAAATGAAGACAAGTCCATCTTAAATAGCCCCTTTGGAAAAAAAAAAAAAAGCAAAGATGCACATGCCCATGAAGGTAGATGCTTATAGATCCCAGATTTAAGATGATCCCACAGATTCCCTTCCTGGACCGGAATGGAATAGAAAGTGCCAGACCTTCCCCTATAGGCTTTAGAGGCTTAAAGATAACTAATGCAGATATCCAGGAAGAGCAGAGGAACCAGCCAACCAGAATGATGGGAGACAAGCCTGCCTGTAGAACTGGACCCCGGTCACCTTAGGGATGCTGTAGCCGTCTTCTCAGTCTTCCTTCCTTGGGCTGTATCCCCACCTGGTGTACACCTAGTCTGTCTTATTAGGGTCCTCTGTCCCTGTCCTCTAGGGATGGTTTCATGATTGGGCATCTCTAGTCTCATAAATTCTTCCGTGTCCCTGTTAGCTCTATCCACTTCTAGCATATGCCTTCCATCCTCGCTTACAGGTGGGCAGAGCTGCGGTTGGTGGGGTAGTCACTGTGGTCCCTCAGTGCCTGGCATTCTGCCCCTTCCCTTAGGCTCTCACTCTACTGGAACTGAGTTAGTTCGGCAGTGACCACAGCATGGTCTGTTAAGTGTTTATTATATACCAGGCCCTGGGGTGTTAAACATCTTTCTTTACATCCCTTAGAAAACTTCATGAGGTTGAACTTTTTCTTGCCCTCATTTTACATATAAAGAATCAATTTTAGAGAGAGGAAGGGTCTTACCCAAGTGCACAGAACCAATAAGCACCTAAGGAGCTGGGCTGTACCCCAAACCCAGTACTGCAGACCCAGCACCTATCAGTAAGTCCATGTTTTTGTGATTTTGGTGTGAGTGGCCTGAGTCTGTGGTGTGTGCTGGGATGCTTTTATCACAAGTACCTGGGGCATCTGTTAACATGCAGCTTGCTCATCCCTGCTCCACACCTTAGGGATCTGCCCTTGGAACACTCCAGGCTCAGCTTATGTGGTACAACCCTAAGGTACTCTAAGTAGAGAATATGGGAGATGGGTCCCAGGAGGCCTGAACTCAAGTTTTGGCTTGTCTCTTTTGAGCTGGTTGCTCTCCCTTCCTGGGGCTTCATCCCAGATGTACAATGAGCTCTCTGCATACCAGTGGTGGGCGATTGCTGTCTGTGGGTGGGTTACAGTAGCCCTCTGCACAGCAGTCAGGGTCTGGGCCTTTCAAAGTGCATGGGCATGGGGGCAGGCCTCTGACTTGTAGAACGATTAGTGACCCTTACAAGGGTTTCTGTGCTCAGGGTGCTGTGCTATAGTGGTGGGGACCCTGGAGAGGTGGGCATGCATACCTTCCTCCTTCATCTTAGTGTGAGGGCCCTCTAACTTCCCCAGTCTAGAGGTGCCATGCCAGAACCTCTGGGGGGGAAGGGGTGGGTCTATTATGCACATCTGTTTGTTAAATCAATTGTTTTGGAAGGCAGCTCTGGGTACTTGTCTCTCTTGAGACCTCCTGGCTGGGCTGGGCTGCACTGGCTGTGGGTTGGAGGACCTCTGTGGTGTCATTCTTCCTCCCTCCAGGCTCTCCCACAGACAGGGCACTGGTTCTCCCTTTATCCTCTGATCACACTGAAGGCACCGAGTTATTAACATCAATTTTATGGAAGATATCACCGGAGTTCAAGAAGCTGCAGTGACTCGTCCAAAACCCTATTGTGTGCATGGAAGGGATGAGGGGAAGATGGTAGAGCTGGGACTTGAACCCAGATCCACTGACCATATACACCGGCATTCTTTTATTGTTATTTCCTATTTCATGGCTTTTCTGCCCACCTGGTGGTGGCTTTGGTGCCAGAGCCCTTGCCTGCAAGCTGGAGGACCTAAGTCATGATCTGGCAGGGTGAACCTAGGCAGAACTCTTTTACATTTTGGGGTGGATCAGCTATAAAGGGGGTGGAAGTGGGGCTGTTTAGCTAGATGGCGCAAGTTCTTTTCAGCCTTGACCTTCCAGGGTTACACACTCCTCTGCATCTCTGGGAGGCAAGGACAGGGAGTGTCCATGATGGGCTTAGAGTGAGGTTTGGGTTGGAGGGCAGGGGCCAGCCCTGGGAATTGTCATGAAGTATGGCATGGTGTTCACAGGGTTAGGGAGCAGGGGGAGTCCCGGGATTGGGCTTGGGGAAGGTTGCTGACCTCTGAATGAAACAGGCTTCTGCACTCAGAACACAGCAAGATGGTGGTGGAGCAAGTGTTTGGGGGTCCTGAATGGGAGCCAAGGGGAGCTTGGGGCTCTAGGATAAACCAAGCTAGAGTCCCCTTCACAGGCTGGGGTAGCCTGGATCAAGAGACCAGGGCATATATAGGACTTCTAATCTCCCTCCCAAGCCACCACCTCCCCCTTCCCACCTCCCAACTGGTGCCCCTAAGGAAAGTGCTGATCTGTGGTGGAGCCCCAGCTGGTGGAAGAGAGCTTCGTACCCATTTCCCATGCCCAGGGCCCCCAGTAGCCTGGATTCTATTTTCTTTTGTATTTTTAAAAATTATTTTTAAATTTATTTATTTGAGAAAGAGAGAGAGAGAGAGAGCGTGTGTGAGAGAGACAGAGAGGCAGATAGAGAATGGGTGCATCAGGGCCTCCAGCCACTGCAAAGAACTCCAGACACATGCACTGCCTTGTGCATCTGGCTTATGTGGGTCCTTGGGAGTTGAACCTGGGTCCTTTGGCTTTGCAGGCAAGTGCCCTAACTGCTAAACCATCTCTCCAGCCCTAACCTGGCATCTTTAAGAAGTCCTTCCTCACCCTGAGACTAGTGAATTCCAGGTCAGCCTGGGCTAGAAAAAAAAAGTCCTTCCTGGCTGCAACTTCCCTGCTCTGTCATGAGTCTCATTCCTTGTTCCTCCTTGATAATGATTCCCTATCCCCCATCCTCAGCACCAGACTCTAGCAGTAGACTGCAAACAAGGCCCAGTATCTGGCTTGGGCATTCCTTCCTACCTCCCTCCCTCCCTCTACTCTTTGAAACTTCCAGCTTCCTGATCTGTGCCTGGAACTTCCAGAAGATTCTTCTTTCTCTGCCTCTGCTTAGCTGCCCAGCATGAGGTCACTTCCATTTGGTCTCATCACTCAGCCAAGGTTGAGCCACTCCTGCTCAGTGCTGCTGGCTTGTAGCTCTCATTAACAGCAGCTCCTTGCCAAATTGCCTGCCTCCCATGATGGGCCCTGAACTTCTAGGGGTGACAACTCTGGCTATGTGGATCATCTGAGTGCCCACAGAATGGGTAGGGCCTGGAAAGGCCTTCCTAGGTTTTGTGACTGCTCATCTAGCTTGGCAGTGTCCTGCTAATACTCCTGGCTCAGGCTATTTTCCTTGCACCCAACTCCCCAGCGCATCCAGACTGTAGCCTTGGAGTTTGCACACTGGTTGGGTCTGGCTCCTGCTGAGGAACAAACAGATAGGGATACCGTGGAATCATGTTCAGACATCTGAGATTCATGGACAGTCATCCATGTCGCCCTAGGATTGTTCATGGTTTGCTGTTTTTTTTCTGGTTTTTCGAGATAGGGTTTTGCTCTAGCCCAGGCTGACCTGGAATTCACTATGTAGTCTCAGGGTGGCCTCAAACTAAGGGTGATCCTCATACCTCTGCCTCCCAAGTGCTGGGATTAAAGGTGTGGGTTTTTTAAATTTTTTTTTTAATTTTTAAAATTTTATTATTTTAAAGGTTTTCATTTTGTTTTGCTGTGCTGGAGACAGAGCTCAAGCTCTTATGCATGCTTGGCAAGTGCTGCACCACCGAGCCATGTCCCCAGCTCTGATCTGTCCATTTATTTATTTATTTATTTATTTATTTATTTATTTATTTATTTTTGGTTTTTCGAGGTAGGGTCTCACTCTGGCTCAGGCTGACCTGGAATTCACTATGTAGTCTCAGGGTGGCCTCGAACTCTCAGCGATCCTCCTACCTCTGCCTCCCAAGTGCTGGGATTAAAGGCGTGCGCCACCACGCCCGGCTTTGTCCTTTTATTTATTTATTTGTTTGTTTGTTTTAAAAAATATTTTATTAATTAATTAATTTATTTATTTATATTTTGGTTTTTTGAGGTAGGGTCTCACTCTAGCCCAGGCTGACCTGGAATTCACTATGTAGTCTCAGGGTGGTCTTGAACTCACGGTGATCCTACTACCTCTGCTTCCCAAGTGCTGGGATTAAAGGCGTGCACCACCACACCGCTGTCTTTTTATTTTTATTTATTTTTATTTGAGAGTGACAGACACACAAAGAAAGAGGCAGAGAGAGAGAGAGAGAATGGGTGTGCTAGGGCCTCCAGCCACTGCAAATGACTCCAGATGCATGCACCCCATTGTGTATCTGCTTACGTGGGTACTGGGGAATGGAGCCTCGAACTGCTGCCCTTAGGCTTCATAACCAAGTGCTTAACTGCTAAGCCATCTCTCCAGCCCTGATCTGTCTTTAAAAAAATATTTTTATTTATTTGTTTGGGAGAGAGAGAGAGGTAAAGAGAGAGAATGGGCAAGCCAGGGCCTCTAGCCATGGCAAACAAATTCCAGGAGTATGCACTATCCTATGCCTCTGGCTTACATGGGTACTGGGGAATCGAACCTGGGTCCTTAGGTTTCACAGGCAAGCACCTTAACCACTAAGTCATCTCTCTAGCCCTAATCTGTCTTTTGAAAAAATCTTTTCTGACTTTGTGGCATCAAAGAGGGACAGGCCTAGAAGCAGGCATAGGAGATCCACCTTGTGGGCTGAACTTAAATCTAGCATGAGTATAGCCACAACCACCAGGTTCTTTAGACTTCAAGAGAGCATTTGGAGATCATGAAGGGGTCTGTGGGGCTGTTGGCATTGTGCTGGGCTTACAAATGTGGTCCTAGGGGCATGAAGTGTGGGTCCTGTGTCTTTTCTTGGATAACACAGTCTGTCCCTGAGTTGAGAGAAGGCTGTGGAGCCACAGAGACCAAAGTGGGAAAAGCAAAAATGAAGGCAGAGATTTATGCTAAAACATATTTGTCTAAAATTCTCAGGCATGTACATGTATTCACTCAGAGGAACTGGCTATATCTAGGCCCCTCTCACTCTCCTGATGACTTTCTCCTGAGAGGGTGAAACCAAAGCTCTGGAACAAGGGACACTTGGGTGGCCCACCCAGGTGGGAAGGGGCAGCCCTGGATTCCTGCTTTTCCTCCTGTGACCAGTGCTTCCCACAGAGTTCGCAGTGGTGTCAGGGAAAGTTGTCTATATTCCCTTCGTGACAATGCAAAGGTACCTGGGGGGCGGGGTAGGGCCCTAGGGAATAGATGTCTATGAATTCAGGTGTGGGGTGTTGGTCAGTCCTAGCACACATGAAACCATGGGTTCCATCTACAACACTACAAACAGAAGAATGTAGCCAGCACTCACGCAGTGGGGCCAGGTGACAGGAGACCCTGTCCTGAGGAAGGAAGCTCTTATCTCCTTGTAACTCATGGCTAGTACCTATTAAAATAACCATCTTGGGAGGTGGAGTGATGGCTTAGCAGTTAAGGTGCTTGCCTGCGAAGCTAAAGGACTCAGGTTCGATTACCCATGTAAGCCAGGTGCACGAGGTGGCACATGTGTGGATTTCATTTGCAGTGGCTGGAGGCCCTGGCTGCCCATTCTCTTTCCATCTGCCTTTCTCTCTCTCTTAAATAAATAAATAAATAAATAAATAAATAATAAAATTAAAACCATCTTGGAGTAAGGTTTGAGGGCAGCTAGGGATACTGAAGGAGAGAAGAGATTGATGATGGCCTGGCTGGATGCTGAATGTCTCCCAAGTTCCTTCTCGACATGGGGGCTCTTGAAGTGTAGCGCCGGCGCTACCACCATGATCCCAAGCTGGGCGAGGTGCCTAGGATTGAAGAGACGTTCACTCGGTCATTCGTGCTTCAAGAATCCCATTTATTGAATGCCCCCTGAAATCAAAAATCAAGGGCTTGCCTTTTGCAAAATCTTAATAAATTGGCTTTCTCTGGATTACTTGTTCCTAATCCAAAACATTAAGGCCCCCCGAAATCAAAAACCAAGGGCTTGCCTTTTGTAAAATCTTAATAAATTGGCTTTTTCTGGATTACTTGTTCCCAATCCAAAACATTAAGGCTCCCCCGAAATCAAAAACCAAGGGCTTGCCTTTTGTAAAATCTTAATAAATTGGCTTTCTCTGGATTACTTGTTCCCAATCCAAAACATTAAGGCCCCCTGAAATCAAAAATCAAGGGCTTGCCTTTTGCAAAATCTTAATAAATTGGCTTTCTCTGGATTACTTGTTCCTAATCCAAAACATTAAGGCCCCCCGAAATCAAAAACCAAGGGCTTGCCTTTTGTAAAATCTTAATAAATTGGCTTTTTCTGGATTACTTGTTCCCAATCCAAAACATTAAGGCCCCCCAAAACAAAACCAAGGGCTTGCCTTTTGTAAAATCTTAATAAATTGGCTTTTTCTCTGGATCAGGAGTGCATAGCGAAATCAAGTTTTACTTGTTCCCGATCCAAAACATTAATCAAGATGCAAAGTCTTAATAAATTGTCTTGCTGTAATATGTTTAATGCCCATTCCTTGTTTCTTTAGCAATTTCTTGTTTTCTTAGCAATTTAACTAACTGATCTACTAGCAATGAATAAGAGCTAGCGGTACCCATTTTCAATACGCTCCTCTCTTACCTTTTCTACGGCTGGCCAGCCTTCAGGAGCGATCCTTCAGCAGTTTTCCTTCTTTCCCAATCTCGGTGGGACCTCCATTTGTACATTGAAGTACCAAGATCCCCTTTCTTTGCTACTGGTGTTTTATGGGAACGGTTTACCTGCCTTCACTTCCACCTAGGCCGAGTGTCCTAGCACAGGTACCTACCTCATGGTTGGCCCCTGTAGATGGCCCCAGAACAGGTGTCACTTTGTCAGAGAAGGACAGAGAGGGGGACATTGGGAAATGTAAGGAGAGGAATGACTAGCCTTTCTTAGCATCTGTTGTGACCTGGCTTTCACAGGCTGGAAAATATGTGACCACTGAGTCCACCAGGAAATGATTATTTTTCTGGTGGGGGCAGTGAAGACCCAGCCAGACATCGTGGAGGCTGGCTGTGTGGCTGGAACAGGGACCTCAGTGCTTTCCTGGCACTGGGGCTGCCTCAGTGCTGGCGTTGCTTCCGGGAGGAGAGAATCCCCAAAGGCCATGTCACCCCCTGATAGGAATCGGCCAGGGTGTGTAAGGGATTTGTTTTTCGGCCAGGATGTGGGGAGTTAAAAATAGACTTTGTAATCCCGTGGGATCCTGTCACACTTGACACTGTGCAGAGCCCTTTGGCTCCATTATCTCCCTTGAGTGGCTGAGCCGTCACCACTAATGTGGGCAGAGGCTGGGCTGCCTGCTTTCACCAGCACAGGGAAGGCTTTGCCCAGTTTCTTACTGGTCACCCAAAAGTTAGTGGCAGAAGCCTGATATGTTTTCCAGCCTCTCCATCTGCATTCTGGACTCACATGAGACCAAGTCAAGCAGTCTGCAAGAGGGGTGGGGTCATGGAAATAATATAAGTGGATTTTTCAGCAAAGTGACAGGGGTGGCAAAATGCCAAGGATGAATCAAGATGCCAGGGGCAAAGACTCAGGGTGGAGTGGGAGGAGTAGCAGAGGTTGTGACAGGCTAGAACAGGGAGGGGGGAGGTAGTAATGAGGGGGAGGCTCTGTGGGACCCCAAATTCAGGACCTGGAATACTTCAATAAGGATTCTGAGCCAGATATGGTGGCTCACACATATAATCTCAGTACTCAAGAAGCTGAGGCAAGAGGGTTGCTGAAGCTGGCCTTGGCTACGTAGTGAGCTGTAGTCCAGTCTGAGCTTACAGAGTAAGACTTTGTCTCAAAGAAATGGAGGGGTGTTAGGGCTATGTGCCTCAGTGGTAGAGTACCTACCTAGCAAGCACAAGGCCCTAGGATCAATCCCCAGAGCTGTAGAAAAAAATAAATGAATGGCTGTGAACATTATGCTATAGGCAGTGGAGAGCCATTGAGGATTACAGAGTGTGGTGGTGACCTGCTGTGTCAAGACCACAGAGAAATGACATGTGCTCTGGCTTTGGTACAGGTTATTCTTTTTTGATGGTTGGTTGAACAGATTTTGTAATTCTTAACTATTTTTTTTTTTTTTTGCAAGAAGCACAGCCACCCACACTATGGGCTCACTAAGGCCTCTTGCTGCTGCATATGAACTCCAGACACCTGCACCACTTTGTACATCTGGCTTTACATGGGTGCTGGGGAATTGAGCCTGGGCTGGCAGGCTTTGAAAGCAAGCTACCTTTAACCCCTGAGCCATCTCCCCAGCCCACTCTCAGGTTTTTTTTTTTTTTTTTTTTTTAGCCCAGGCTGACCTCGAAATCACGGTGATCCTCCTATCTGTGCCTTCTGAGTGCTGGGATTAAAGGTGTGTGCCACCGTGCATGGCTCTCTCAGTTTTTTAAGTCCACTCATCTCCACTTTTCCTTGCTCCAGGACATAACATTTTCTGCTGCCCCTGAATTGTGGAGAGAGCCAGCTCTAGGGGAAGTATGTACTTGGGTTTCTCAGCTTTTTCTAGTTTTTATTTTTATTTATTTAGTTTCTAATATTTTTTATTTATTTGCAAGGTGAGAGAGATAGAAGAGAGACATTAATGAAGAGACACAATTAAGAATTGGGTGCCACCCTGAGACTGTCTAGCCTGGGCAGAGTGAGACCCTGCAAATGGATTTTAGCCACTGCAAATGGATTTTAGACGCATGCAACGCTTTGTGCATCTGGCTTTATGTGGGTACTGGGGAAATGAACCTGGGTCATTGGGCTTTGCAGGCAAGTACCTTAACCGCTCTCTCCAGCCCCTTTTAATTTTTTTAAATTAATTAACTTATTTATTCATTTATGAGAGAGACAAAGAGACAGAGACAGAGGAAGGGTCTGGGCATGCCAGGGTGTCCTGAAAACAAACAACCAGGCTCATGCACCGCTTTGAGCATCCAGCTTTATGTGGGTCTGGGGAAGTGAACGTGAGTTGTCAGGCTTTGCAGGCAAACACCTTTAACCACTGAGCCATCTCCCCAGCCCTTTCTCTGGTTTTGAAGCTAAGTGTTCTGAGTTGTCCATCTGTCTGCTTCCTGTGGTGGGAGGAGGGCAGAGAGCAGAAGGTAGTAGATGCATCAGGGGAGGCTCTTCTCTTCTGTCCGTACTCAGTGGAACCTCTGTGGGATGCTGTAAGAGCTCGCTGTGTGGGATAAGCCTCCAGCCCTCAAGGTAGGTTTGTATTACTTCTCCCCATGGGGCCTCACCAACCCTCCTAAATAGTGAAGGATGACCTTGAGGACTCCTAATCCCCCTGCCTCCACTTCACAAGTGTTGGGATTATAGACATGCATCACCACGCCCAGGTCTGTTTCTTCAGACAGCCTGTCCCATCTCTTCCTCAACATTGGCCTTTCCTTCCCTTCCTGCCTTCATGAACTCTGCTCCTTCCCCAGGGAGGCCAAGACCCCTGATGAGCAGCTGAGCAGGTCCCCAGTGGACAGACCATCAGAAAAATCTGTTATCATCCATCTACCTCCACCTTAGAACTGGAATCAGAGGCCAGGGTTTGCCTAAAACTTCTTGACAAGTTCACTGCAGAGGCAGGCCTCAACCCCCACCCCTCCACCCACCTCCAGGCCCTGCCTGACTCTTGGCTGCAATACAAGGCTTCACTTCCCTGATGAGACTCTCTATGTGTTAGACCCTAAGAGCCGGGATCCCCAGCCCTAGAAAAACCCTGGTGTTGCAGCCAGGGCTCCTCCTGGGGCTGGAAGCCAAGCCTTTGGGTTCTCATGGAGTGTTCCTGGCGTCAGTGTGTGTTTAGTCACAGGCATGAGCTCACCACTCACCTCTCCATGGAGGAGGGTGCCAAGGTTTGGGAACTTTCACTCTGAGCTACTTGCTGGTATGTGTGTGTGTGTGTATTAAAAAAATGTTGGTTGGGACTTTATATTTGGCCCATGAACTGTAAGTCTTAAAAAATCAGCACTCCAGCCATTGGTTGGGACTTTAAGAGTGTGGTCCAGGCCTGAACCTGGGCCCATGAACTGTAAGTCTGGGCAAGACACGTGACCTCTCTGGGTTGTAATACAAATACCTAGCCGCTCACCCTTCCTGTGTAAGTACCTCATGCTAACCGATTGTGCCGCTGGAGCTGTGCTCAGCTTACACTTTCTGAGTATGTTCTGGGTGCCAGGTACCAGGGCACCAGGCTTAAGGCACGGTGAACATAGTGTTCATTTGATTCTTATGACAGACCTCGAGGTCTTGTATTTTGCAGATGAAGCAGCTGATACCACTATTCTCACAAGGACGGTGACAGACACTGAAGTCCAAGAGTGACTTGCTGCAGGTCATCAGGCTGGGAAGGGGTAGAGCAGGGTTTGAATGCACACCTTCCTGGCCTCTACAGCCCACGCATGATGTCAGTGCAGGGTGTTCCCGGCCAGCTTCATGGCTGACTCCTGAGGAAACTTGGAAGTAGAGAAACCAGAGGAGATTAGGCAGGATAGGATGGGAAAGGAGTGACTAGGAAGTCCTTGACATGGTCTCCTCATTCTGGGTCTCCCTTCCAACACTGTACTTGAGCAGCCAGAGTAAGAGTCCAGGGAAGCAGGAATAGCTTTACGCAGGCGCCCTCAGACAAGGGTGGTTTATAGGTCAGTCCCCAGCCCTCTCCTCTCATTACTGTAGCTTGCTGGTTCTTTGGGATTGAGGTGATTAATTCCTTTTCCATTTCTGTCCCAGGGGAGGGGGCTGCTGAGGGCATTTCTGTTGGTGTGGAGTGACTGGTGAGGTGTTAATCCCGGTTTGGAACTGGGGTCTGTGCTGCCACTGAATCCTGGGCTTGAGGTGGGAAGTGGAGACAGAGTTCATTATTATTACTGAGAAATTTTAGGAAAATCACTTGATCCTTGGATATTCTAGCCGATGCCCCTCCCCAGCACTTACTGCCCTGTTGATCCGCATCCTCCCCCCATGGGAAGGCAGTTCTGGACAGAGAACCATCTGAATTGGAAAGATTATAAACTTTAATTTTTTAAAAAAAAATTTAATTAATTTATTTGTGCGTGCATGTGCCTGTGTCTGCACTAGGGTCTCTTTCTGCTGCAAATGAACATCAAACACTTGTACTGCCTTTTGCATCTGGATTTATGTGGGTGCTAGGAATCAAACTCAGGTTAGCAGACTTTGCACACGAGTGTCTTTAACTGCTTAACTATCTCCCCTGCCCCTTCTTATTTTTATTTTTATTTATTTTTTGGTTTTTCAAGGTAGGGTCTCACTCTAGCCCAGGCTGACCTGGAATTCACTATGTAGTCTCAGGGTGGTCTCGAACTCATGGTGCTCCTCCTACCTCTGCCTCCTGAGTGCTGGGATTAAAGGCATGCACCACCATGCCAGGCTCAACTTTTTTATTTCTTAAAAATTTTTATTTATTTATTTGAGAGAGAGAGAGAAAATGAGCACACCAGGGCCTCTAGCCACTGCAAACAAACTCCAGATGCATGCGCCACCTTGTACATCTGGCTTACATGGGTACTGGCGAATTGAGCCTCGAACAGGCAAGCACTTAACTGCTAAACCGTCTTTCCAGCCCTCCCCTGCCCCTTCTTGTAAAGCTATCTAGGGACCCAAGTCAACCAAAAAAAAAAAAGTTTTCTGGATATATTTTGTTGTTGTTTTGTTTTTCAAGGTAGGTCTCACTCTGGCCCAGGCTTGCCTGGAATTCACTATGTAGTCTCAGGGTCTCAGGGTGGCCTCAAACTCATGGTGATCCTCCCTCTGCCTCCTGGGTTAAAGACCTGTGCCACCACGCTGTGGCTGGATATGTTTTGTTTTTTATGAGAGAGAATGAGATTGAGAGAGAGAGAATTGGCATGCCAGGGCCTCTAGCCACTGCAATCGAACTCCAGATGCATGTGTCACCTTGTGTTCATCACCTTGTTTGTCTGGCTTAAGTGGTTCTGGGGAGTTGAACCTGGGTCCTTAGGCTTTGCAGGCAAGTGCCTTAACTGCTAAGCCATCTCTCCAGCCCCTGGATGTGGGTTTTTAAGGGAGTAACTCTGAGGCAGAGAAGAGGCTAATACAGGCATGCATTCTTTAAGACGCCTAAATTCTTCCTTATCCACTTTACACTTTCTGCTGTGGTTGAAGTGTGGGTTGAAGCTGCCTGCTGGTGGAGGTGCTGGGAGGAGGCAGGCAGAGCTCAAGGGATGTGAGATTTGATTCCTCCCTCCTTCTGTCCCCACTGGAGAGAGAGCATGTCCAGTCTACAGCCATGTCACACAGTTGGTATAGATAGCTAGGCCCTGGGCCAAGGTCAAGGGGGCTTCCCAGAGGAAATGAGGCTATAGTCTTGTCCAAGTCACTTTTCCCAGCTCATCCAGTTTCCTGACTCAGCCATACTGCCAAGATGGTGACCCCAGGTCTAGCAGACAAGATACTTGGGGGAGCCCAGAGATGTCAAATCCACTTAATTTGCCCCATTGACCCCATTTGGCCTGAGAGTGCCTTTTCTGTTGGCCATGATTTGGGGGTAGGAGCAGAGGGTCCTGGCTGAAGAAGATGGGAACATGGGATCCTTAGCTGGATTTGTCCGTGCTGTTGTGTGTCCTCAGGCAGGTCATTTCCATTTTACTGTCGGCACCTCATCTTCCATCAAATGGGGATAATAGTGCCACCTACGTCACCACGGAGTTGTTTTGAGACTTAGGTGAGGTAAGGCTTGCAAAGTGCTTATCACAAAGTTGGCAGGTGTAATTAGAAACCGCCCTGGCGGGAGACACACCTCAGCCCCCACCTCCCACCTCTGCCTGAGTTCCTGTTTGTTGTTGACATCCTCTTCGCCCACAAGGGCAGAGACTCCAAGTATTTATATCCTTGCTGGAATTTCTCTTAGCATTGTCTAGTTAATTACCTAATTGAATTAAGGCACACAATTTCACTTCCTTTCCAGTGCAGGAGCAGGAAGGGGGCCTGGTACCTTCTTCCCTGATGGCGATGATTATCTGACATATTTGGTGATGAAGACAGTGCACCCTGTCCTCAGGTTCACGCCTGCCTAGAACAGCTCCACAGGCCCCATGCATCACAGGAGCCCCGAGTTGGGAAACATCAGTCTTGCTGAGGGCGTTGATGGTTTTGACCACATGCTTCTTTCAGTGCGGCTTGCTGTTTGGGCGTCTTTGTGCCCATTCACGGATGGTGGGAAAGGCTCTTTTAAATATCCAGAACGAATGACCTATGTGTGTATTTGGAAAGTGCTGTCCAGTGAGATAGAAAAAAAAAAAAAAAAAAAAACTTGGCACTTCAGGTGACCAGGAATCTGTGCTCTGTTCATACTTTGATGGTGATGGTGTTGGCTTTTGCTCTGCCCCTTGTGGCTCTGGATAGGAGAGCACAGTGGTTAGAGGCATAGGTCTGAAATGGATGTGCTAGAATCCTCAAGTCTCTGCCCTGTTACTGCGGAGCTGAGTGAACTGAAACAGCCCCTCACTGGGCTGTGGAGCAGAGAGAACCTAAGGGTTATACTTCCCACAAGGCCTGGCAAATAGTTCTAATAGTTCTGTCCTGGCTAATGTGGAGAATTCACTTTAGTCTCAGGGTGACCTCGAACTCACAGTGATCGATTGTCCTCCCTTGACCTCCCAAATGCTGGGATGAAAGGTGCGTGCACCTGGCTGAGTCATTCATTATATTCGCCCAGGCCTTCCTCCATCCTTCCCTCTCTCTCTTTTTTGCATGTCTGTGTTTACGTGCATTGAGACCAGAGAAGTTGGGTGTCCTCTATTGCTGTTCACCAGTCTCCACCTCTCATTAGACTAGCCATGCCCAGTTGTTTACATGGGTGCTGGCGAATTGAACTTGGGACCAATCAGACCATGTCAGGCTTTCATGCTTGCATAGCAAGCACTCTTACCCACTGAATCATCTCACCAGCCTCTGCCTAGGCACTAGGCACTTTCAAAAATTTCCAACATGCTCTCCTTCCATGGCCATCTCCTTCCTCCTTTTCTACATTTTCTTTTCCTGGAAAGATAATAACCAGGACCCAGTAGGCCTAGGCTGTCCCACTGCTGCCCTCCTTTTGGGCAGCTCCTGTCCCCTACCCTCTCTCTGCCAATAGAATCCCTCCTATTTTTATTTTATTTTTTTAGAACTTATCCCAACCAAGCACTGTGCCTGTCCTCTGTGCCCCATCCCCACCCCACCCCACCCCCTTTGAATATCTTCTGTTCTTGTGCCAAATGCCTGCCACTGTTGTCAGCCTGGGTATGTGCCATGAGTGGTTGGCCAGTACGCTGCTTGGTAGAACAGGACTTAGGAAAAGGCCACGTGCGTCATGCTTTGTAGTATAGTGCCAATCTACATTAGTGATTTTGAAGTCTCTGAGAAGTCCTGCTGAAAAGAGACCTGCTGACTTTTGTTTATTTTAGAAATCTCCAAACCTCAGCTGGGCGTGGTGGCGCACGCCTTTAATCCTAGCACTCGGGAGGCAGAGGTAGGAGGATCACCACGAGTTCGAGGTGACCCTGAGACTACAGAGTGAATTCCAGGTCAGCCTGAGCCAGAGTGAAACCCTACCTCGAAAAACCAAATTAAAAATAAATAAATAAATAAATAAATAAATAAATAAATAAATAAAAAAAACTATAGGATACTTTCTCCCTGGAATGCTCATTGACAGGCTCTGTGGCACTCTTGAAGTGGCACTGTAAGCCACTTCTATTTATATAACAGTTTGATGACATCTCTCCACATTACAATTAAGAAAACCAAGGCCCAGAGGGCTTGGTAACTGATTTCATGTACATAGTGATCTGTCCTTTCCTCACCTCCTGGGTCCATGGCAGGTCCTTCATGGGGACACCAGGGCTGAGTGGCCAAGAAGGGCAGGGTGTGACAGCCAAGAACCTCCTCCCTCAAGGGGTTCAGATGGGTCATTAACTACCACCTGTGTGTCCTGACCCTGCATCTAACAAGAAACCAAGGAAGGACACAAGAGTCAGGTGTCCTCTGAGACCTCAGCACCCCTAAATTGGTCCCATTTTACTCCCACCCTAACCCTATGGTTCCCCATGCCCCCCATGTCTTCCTTGCAGGGAGCATAGCCCATAGGGGCAGGAGGACTACAGGAGAGGGGAGAGCCTTCTGTTTATCCAACCCACGTGCTCTTCTTGCCTTTCCTAGGGAAAATGTTTTCTTTTAGATTTGGGTTTCATTATCTGAAATTCTCGGGGGAGCAGTTACCTGCCGGTGGGAAATATCTGCCATTTTTACTCTACTGTCTGTCTGCCTGAGTTCCTCCTTGGAGTAACTGACGTGGGTAATTCAGAAACACTGACTATTGTCTTAGGAGAGGGTGCTGGCTCACAGGCAGAGAAGTACCCACCCCCTGTTGTATAGGTGTTGGCACTGGCAGCTGCTGGTGAGGGGTGGGGGTTGGAACAGTGACTGTGGACAAAGCACTTCTTAGGTCTGGATTTCCTCTTTCAGTGAAGACATTGTGGATAGCAAGGTGCTGTCCTGTCTCAAAGAGTGGGGCAGGTTTGCTCGGGGAAATGAGATGAGCCACATGGCATTAGCAACCATGGGCCTCAGGCGGGTCTATTGTGCTAGGCCTCGGCTCTGGCCTGACCCTGGCCTTGGCCTTCACCCTCAATCTCCTAGGAGATGCAGGAGGCAGCAGAAGCTCCTTGGAGAGCTTTGAGGAGAGCAGCCGCTGCCTGTTGGCCTGACCTCACTCCTGGACAGACCCGCATGCTGGCTTTGGAGCTGCAGCTCAGGGCCTGGCTGTCTGCTGAGAAGGGGAGGACTTGCCTGGCTCTCAGTGGGGAAATCTGCCATGAATGGGGAAGGGGACTTCCTCCTCAGTGGTCACCTAGTCAGTGTGTGCATGGCCTTCAGCTTGGTGTCAGCATTTGCAGCCTCCTTTTAGAGATGAGGAAGCCAGGGCCCTAGGTGGTTTATGAGGAGTGGCTGAGGCCTCGGAGTCTCCTGATGGATAGCCAGGGCTAGGAGATGGCAACAGAGGGGTCTCTTGGGAGAGGGGCAGTTCTCTGGCTCCCTTAATCGCTTGGCTGGAGTTGGTGCTTGTGCCTGGACACCTGAGTCTGTGTGTAACCACTTGTGGGATTGGGACCCCCCTGAAGTACAGGGACTCTTATCACCTTGGGATGCCACTTAGGGCCTAACTCTATGCTTACAGGTCAGCTAGGGCTTTCAGTTACTAGGGACCTTCCTGAAGCCAGTCAGAGGTTTATGGGCTGGAGTCAGACTGACATCAGTTTGTCTACCTGCCTCTGCACTCCTGTTTTCCCCAGTTCTGAACTCCATTTGCCCATTGAGCTGGGGATGGAGAAAGAACCCCTAAGAAAAACTGGAGGCTGGTCCCATTAGAAAGAAGTGCAAACGCAGACAAGAACAAGAGACCCATAAACACATGATGTGCATGGCCTGAATAGTTGTTAAATTCAATGAATGTTTGCAGAAGCATTCTTGCCCCAAGAAGGAATTTACATTGTGGGCACAATATCCAGTGTCCATAAACCAAAGGGAGCACACTCCCCTCCCCACCCCGGAATGCTGGCATTGAGATGGATCCTGCAGCTGCATCTGGGCTTAACAGAAAGGGGCGCCATCTCTGGCTACTGCTAGGTGTCCTGACCAGGTGGCAGGGTGGGACACTTAGCAAGTGGGAGCAAAGCAGACACCATCCCGAGTCCCAGCTGAGTTGGGCTTTTATGCAAACTGGGGGTGTAACATAGTGGAGAAGTACCTGCTTAGCATGTCTGAGGCCCTGAGCTCAGGGGAAAAAGTACTTTCTAAGGGTTGAAAACAATCGAGTCGGACCTAAATAATTTTGAAAGATTCTTCCAAACTTTAAATATACCAGTTTGGAAGCTTTTGCTGGCCTGATCTATACCATCTTCCAGAGTTGAAAGATAAATTGTATTGACAGGGCAAGGGACAGGGTGTAACTGTTGTTGGAAGTGTTTGGCCCCCAGAACTCTGAAGACACTGGGGAAGCCTGTGACAAGAGTAAGCTGCTCACTGGGGAGACAGAGTCCACACATGTTTATTGAACATCTAATTTGTCTCAGGCTCTGTTGGAGCGCTGACTGAAACATTTTTTCCATTGGACTACATAAGGCCAAGCTTCTGAGAGGAGATTTAGAAACTGAGGCAAAGTTTAAGGTTTAAAAAAATATATATATATATATATATATATATATATATATATATATATATATATGATATATTTTATTTATTTATTTGAGAGAGAGAAAGAGGCAGAGATAGAGAGAGAGAGAGAATGGGCATGCCAGGGCCTCCAGCCACTGCAAACGAACTCCAGATGCATGTGTCACCTTCTGCATCTGGCTTACATGGTACCTGGAGAGTTGAACTGGAATCCTTTGGCTTTGCAGGCAAACACATTAAGCGCTAAGCCATCTCTCCAGCCCCAAGCTTTTTGTTAAACAAGGATTTGTTGAGTACTGAAGATGTATTTACATTTGATTAGAATATGGTATGATCTAAGAATGTGGTATGATTCTAGTAATGACTTCATCAGTTCTAGTAGACCACCCCTGGTGCCTAAAATTTCATTATTAGTGATTGAATGCTTTGAATTAAACCCCACTCTTTCTAGCTTAGGTGTTAGGTAGTAGGAGGTAAAGGCATGGGTATCTCATCCACTTTCAAGCCCTCCAGTGAATTTGGTTTTCTCTCATGTTGAGGCCTTTAGGGGTAGAGTAGGAATAGGAGGAGTGCAGAAGTCATTTACCTTCTTGTTGCTGGGATAAAACACTGACTGGAAGCAGCTTATGTAAGGAAAGGACTGATTTCTTTCTTTTTTAAAAAAATTGTTTATTTATTAGACACAGAGAGAGGGAAGAGAGAGAGAGAGAGAGAGAGAGAGAATGGGTGCACCATAGCTTCTAGCCACTGCAAACGAACTCTAGATACATGCATCACCATGTGTATCTGGCTTACATGGGACCTGGAGAATCGAAATGGGGTCATTAGGCTTTGCAGGCAAGTGCTTTAACTGCTAAGCCATATCTCCAGCCCTGGAAAGGATTGATTTCTGGCTGATAGTGTTGAGGGGAAGTTTCATCGTGGCAGAGTTGGGTGGGGGGAGGGAGCATGGCAGGAGCAGATAGCCAGGTGTTATATCCCCACACCAGCCAGGAGAAAGTAAGAGAGTGAATAAGAGTGGCAAGTGGGGGCTGGGCTATAAAACTCCAAGGACTGCCCCCACCACATAACTCCTCCAGCAAAGTTCCACCCCCAGAGACCTCACTAGCTAGGTAATTAAGTATGAGGATCAGGGCTGGAGAGATGGCTTAGCTTTTAAAGTGCCTGCCTACAAAGCTAAAGGACCTTGGTTTGATTCCCCAGTACCCATGTAAGACGGATGCACAAGGTGGCGCATGCGTCTGGAGTTAGTTTACAGTCATTGTCTCTCTCTCTCTCTCTCTGCCTCTTTCCCTCTCTCAAATAAATAAATATAAATAAAATATTTTTTTAAAGTATGAGGATCAATCACAAACACATAAGGCTATGGAAGACAGTCTACATTCAAGCTACCACAAGGAGTTAAACAGGAGACGAGGCTACAACATGGGCCTCATGGTGGAAATCACTGTATCTACCCCACCCTAAATGCTAAATTTAGCAAGTCAAAATTTTTAGTCATCAGATGCTTTGAGTGGTCATTGTCTTCCAAGTTTGGATCCTAAAGGCAGAACGAGAACTAAAGGTCCTTCCCAGCTCTGACCCCTGCTGCAGCCTTTGGGTCCTTCCGTTCAGATGGGCGGCTCTGGTTCCTACTCTGGCTGCCTGGGCCAGCTACTGGAGGAAGTTGCTGGATCCTGGGCCAGACTGCCATTTCTCCCACCCTATCAGCCTCCACCTCGTTACCTCTGACTCCTAAGAGCCCCTTCCTTCTGAAAATGCCAGCAACGACTGGCCTGCAAACCCACTTATTTCCCAAGGTGGGAAAGGGATGTGTGGGTTTGGCTGAGTTAGCTGCTTTTTGCTGACTTTCCTATCTCTGACACTGTGATGTCATTGCTTGGCCTGGGCATCTGCCTCTGGGCAGCTGACCTTCTCGTCTGCCCAGTCACTGTGCTCTTCTGGCCCTCGGATGCTGCAGATCCTCTCTGGTATGCTCCTCTTCTCACCCTCCAGCCCTCACCTGGAAGACTGCTCATGCCCAGGGTGCTGATGTCTTCAGAACCAAGAGTACTCCCAATCCTGCTTGTAAATCTGTTCTGCTGACCTACGTTCCAGAGTCTAGACGGTCATAGTTGGTGCTTCCCCCTGCAGACACTTCCTCTCCCAGGACAACCTCCTTTCTGCAGATGAAAGCTGTACTTCACAGCCCTGGACTAGGAAACTCAGCCAAGGGTTTTTCTCTCCTTCCTTTCCCATCTCTTCCCTTCTTTTTTTTTTTTTTTAAGATTTTATTTTCATTTATTTATTTATTAGAGATGGGGGGGTGGAGAGAGAGAGAGAGAGAGACTGAGAATGGGCACGCCAAGGCCTCTAGCCACTGCAAACGAACTCCAGACGCATGTGCCACCATGTGCATCTGGCTTACGTGGGACCTGGAGAATCGAACCTGGGTCCATAGGCTTCACAGGCATGTGCCTTAACCGCTAAGCCATCTCTCCAGGCCTGTTCCCTTCTTGCCACTCACTCAATGTTCACCTTGGGCACCATCTCACACCCACAACCCTGTCTTCACTGGCCATGGGGTGGGGGGTAATTCAACCTTAGCCTCTTCTCTAGTTAGCTGTTTCCCATCCCCCTCTATAGTTCTGAGGGAGCTTGCCAAAGCTTGTCCTGATGGGGTCCCTTGCTCAAAGATCTTCAGGGATACCCTATTTCCCTTGGGGACACCCCACCTCTCAGCTCAGTGTTCAGGGTCCTCTGAGCTCCGTTAGGTGATTCTCTGCCTCAGCTCCTTCCTATAGACCCAGGAGCCAGCTGGCTGATGTTCTCTGGCCTCCTACGTGCTCCATAGCCATACCCTCATTCTCAGAGGTCCCCTTCCTATATGTTGTCCTTTCTACCTTCCCAAAATGAGCAGGGGCCTGCAAAGAGAGGTGCAGGTCTCCATAGTCGAGCCCCTATCCAGCCAGAAGAGCGTGATGTGTGTGTCTTCCTCCCCATGGTCCTGGGGTGGGGTGAGGGCAGGAGAATTTACCTTTTATGGACACCATACAATGGGACTCATCCTGGAGAGATTGGGGGCTCTGTAAGCACATGCCCTGGTCTGGTTAGGAGGGTTACCTCTTGGGAACATGGTGGGTACCTCCACATTGTAGGGCTTGAGGAGGGGTGGGGATGGGGACCCCTAGTTTCTGGTACAGGTCTGAGTTCTGTTCTTCTGTGTTTGTGATCTGGAGGACTATGTGATGTGAGTGTTGTTAATCTGAGCCCCATGGCTGGGCTCACTGCCTGCAGGAGGGGCCTCTGCATCCCCAGATTACCTCTGTGCTGGCAGGTGATATTTCTACTTCTCAGGGCTGGAGCTGCAAGGTGGATTGAGCAACGAATGGTGTGGGTGAAAACAAAACAGAACCAGAGAAATAATTAACAGATGTCAGCTGTAATGGTTTAAAAATGCCACCCCACCCCACCTGCCCCCCCCGGAGGGGAAGCAGGCTAAATGGCCACTTGACCCCTTTCACAGCCAGCTGGGGATGGGTTTGACCAAGAAAGTAATAGGCTGGTGGCGTGAGGGGAGGTGAGTCGGGATAACAACATCCCAAGGCCACTGTCCCCGACTGACTTTGATTCCCAGGGTTTTTTTCTTGGGGTTAGGACAGTAGTAAAAGGGAAGGTAGCTGTCGCCTTGCTTCCCCGCCATATACTACAGTATCATGTGTACCATTTTTTCTCTCAAATATAATTGAGGTTTAGCTACTTTTTCTGATTTAAGTCCAAAATTAGTTTTATCTGTCTGAACATAGGATGGTAAGAAATCTACTTATACTTTTAAATATTTTCCTTGCCTCAAAGAAGTGGTGGAGAGTGAGAAGGGTGACATGGAGGTATCATAGACCCAGTCTGCCATCCCACCACATCTAGAGCATGGCTCAAGAGGTACGTCCAGGGCTGGAGAGATGGCTTAGCAGTTAAACGCTTGCCTGTGGAGCCTAAGGACCCCGGTTTGAGGCTCGATTCTCCAGGACCCACGTCAGCCAGATGCACAAGGGAGTGCACAAATCTGGAGTTTGTTTGCAGTAGCTGGAGACCCTGGCGCACCCATCTCTCTCTCTCTCTCTCTCTCTCTACCTGCCTATTTCTGTATCTCCCTCTCTCTCAAATAAATAAATAAACAAAATAAAATATACTAAAGAGGTATGTCCAGAGCCTGCACAAGGCCCTTCAGTAAACCTGGGCTTTTCTGGAAATGTCTTCACTTATTTATGATTTCCTAAGGCTTGTTTCTGTTTCTCACTGGGCTGAAAGCCCACGAGGGCACTTTCCTGGCTGGCTGTCTGCCGTGACTACCTGCCTCAGGTTCTCGGTAAATATTTGTTGGATGAATGCACAAATGAGTAAATGGTTTGGCCTGCAGAAAGGCCAGGCCCTTAGCTAAAGTGACCAGCCGAGGATGGAAGGGTTCCAAGGACTTGGGACTTTTAGCTTTAAAACCAGGGAGTCACAGAATCTGACCGCTTTGCTCTGGGTATAAGTATTCATTCATCCTTGGAGGACTGGGGTGTTCAAGGTCTGATGTTGTTTTCGGCTTCCAGTCTTAAGAGTTATGGTCAGACACTTCTGAGATAGAGTGTGTGGGTGTTTGGGGTGTGCACAGGTGTCAAGGTTGGGGTGGTTGTTTTCCCTGCTGGGGTCCTGTTTGCCTAATCGGAGCCTTATGCAGTCCTGCTGGGTGGATGGCCAGCAATTCTCACCCCTATTTTGCAGGTCTTAACAGTTGGGCATGCTCAAGATTAACTCCAGATTGCTAAACCCTGGGCCATGTTATAACACAGCATGGCTGGTCCCCACCCTAGAGCCAAGTGACACCCTCCTCCAGATTTAAGTTTCAAGCTGGTAGTGCCAGGCCAAGGAAGATTTCGCCTGTGCCCAGAGGTCTTTTCTTGGGGGCTGGAGTAACCATGAGGATGTGTTTTGCTTTAAGGTTTTGAGGCTCCTTCTTCTCCATGTGTTTACTTGGCTCCTTTTCCTGACACATCTGTACATTCTCTCAAGAGAAAAGCCATTATCATCCACTTGTTCTCTCACCTGCTGGACCAAGTGTGGTTGGCTGGCTGCACTGCTGTCCCAGCCCCCAGGGCCTGCTCAGAAGTACACCCGCCTCCACCCCAGACCAGGCGTGACCTGTTTGCCCAAGCAGCTTCCAAGGGAGAGTCCGTGGCTCCCTGTCCCACAGCTCCCGTGAGGCTCGCCAGAGGCAGGGCTCCCCAGTACCAGGTAGGCACCTGATTTGCTAAAAGAAACCCAGGGACTTGTATGAATGAAGAAGGCAGATAGATGGCATCTAAGAAGTGGGGCTCGGGAGGGGGGGTGGCAGAAGGCACTGAGTCGACTCCAGCCAAATCCAGGCTGCCCTGCTTGCTAGCTGTCCTTTTCTGAGCCTCAGTTTACTCCTCTGTAGGATTAGAAGGGGAAAGCTCCCCACCTTCTGGAATCAGTGAGAAAGTAAAAGAAGGATGAAACTTACTTGAAGCAGATAACGTGGTGCTACCATATATCTCAATAAGTATTAATGCGCCTCAGCCAGTACTTATTACTAGAGCTCAGTAAGTAGAAACTTTGGCTACGTGGAGATATCAGGAGTGTGGAGATGAGCATGCCACTGTGAACAGGGTCCTGGGCAGGGGCTCTGAGCTAACCATTCCCTGACCACCAAGGGCATACGAGGGCCAGAGGTGGGGATTCAACAAGGAAGAGCCTTTATGATCATATCCCCCAGGGTCATTCCTTATGCCCCGCCCCTCCTGCCCAGTGTCCACACAGCCCCCTCCCCTAGGATGCAGGTATGGTTACTATCATTCCAACCATAGTACAAAAGGGAAAGCGGAGCCTCGGAGAGGTGAAGTCCTTTGCCTGGGACACCCAGCTGGTAGAGTTACAGAGCCACCCCCAGAATGGCTGGTCTTTGAGTCCCTGTTGGTACATGTTTGGGGTTCTGTAGTGTAGAGGCATAAGAAAGTCTTGAGCACGGACTTGTTTATATTGGTAGAATGGCAGGAACAGGGAGGGTATTCTGGCTTTTGTCTTTAAAAGCCATCCTGCTTTGGAATCTGAGTTGTCATCTCCTAGGCTATCAGGAGTCTGGGATAAATCAGGCCTGTAGCAATATATGATGTGGCCTAGTCAGTATGTGAATTTGTTTGTTTGCAGTGGGGGATGAAACGTAAGGCCTCACCCATGCTGAACAAGTGCACTACCATTGAGATCCAGCTCTGTATTTATGTATTTTGTTTTGTTTTGCTTTTCTGTGGTAGGGTCTTGCTCTAGCCCAGACTGACCTGGAATTCACTATGTAGTCTCAGGGTGGCCTCTAACTCTTAGCAATTCTCCTACTTCTGCAAGTGCTGGGATTAAAGGCATGCGTTACCACACCCGGCCTTGTGTTTTGTTTTTTTTTTGTTGTTGTTGTTGTTGTTGTTTGTTTTTTTAGGTAGGGACTTACTCTAGCTCACACTGACCTGGAATTCACTGTGTAGTCCCAGGCTAGCCTTGAACTCAGCAGTCCTACTTCTGTGTCCTGAGTGCTGGGATTAAAGGCATGTGTCACCACTCCCTGCTATGTATGTATTTAAAATTTTTTGTTTTTTGAGGTAAGTCTTGCTCTTAGCCCAGGCTGACCTGGAATTCACTCTGTAGTCTCAGGCTGGCCTTGAACTAATGGCAATTCTTCTACCTCTGCCTCCCGAGTACTGAGATTAAAGGTGTGTGCCACCATACCTGGCAAATAAATATTTTAAAAAATATTTTCATTTATTTATTTGTAAGCAGAGAGAGGAGAGAGACAGAGAGAATGGGCGCACTAGAGCCTCCTGGTGCTGCAAATGAACTCCAGATGCAGCGCCACTTTGTGCATCTGACTTTTACATATTGAAAAAAAAATTAGACTATGGCCATACCACCCTAAATGTGCCGGATCTGGTTTGTCCTCAGAAGCTAAGCAGGGGATGGGCTTGGTTAGTACTTGGATGGGAGACCGCCTGGGAATACCGGATGGTGTAGGCTTAAAAAAACAATTATTTACTTTCCATGTGTAGGGGTGGGGAAGGGGACACCAAGGCTTCCTGTCACTTATGTTTGTGGCTTGGGAATCAAACCTGGGATAGCAGGCTTTGAAAGCAAGTGCTTTTAACTACTGAGCCATTGCAGCCCCTGTATATGTATGTCTATTTGAGACAGAATATTGTTCTGTAGCCCAGACTGGCCTTGAACTCACAATCCTCTTGCCTCAGCCTCCCATGTGCTGGGATTTTCACCTGCAGCACCTTGCCTGCCTCTGTGTGTTTATTCTTTTCTTTCCTTTCTTTCTTTTTTTAAGAGGAGAGAGAATTGTCATGCCAGGGCCTCAGCCACTGCAATTGAACTCCTGATGCTTGTGCCGTCTACTGGGCATGTGCGACTCTGTCCTTGCCTCACCTTTGTGCATCTGGCTAATGTGCAATCTGGAGAGAGATCAAACATGGGTCCGTAGGCTTCACAGGCAAGAGCCACTAAGCCATCTTTCCAGTCCTGTTAGTTTAGTCTTTAACGTGAACTAGTTATTTACAGGACAGCAATCAGAAGGCTTTGTTACTCAGGCAAATTCTCTTAAATAAGACCCCTGGCTTGGCTGCAGTGGCTGGTGGTCCTCTTTTCATGCTATTTTGATCTGCCTACTTTTCTTCCCCTTCCCTTCCTGGCTCCTGCTGGCCTCCACAATCATGCTTCTGAGAGGGATGGGGTTAGCTTGGGTTGGAGTGGGGGTTTTACACATCAGGGTATGTGCCCAGGATCTGCCTCTGAGGAGCTGGTACTTGGACATGGGCAGGGGAATTAGAATACAAGGCCAGGTGAGTGGCCCCAGGGTAATGTCTAGATGGGGCTTCAGGGCTTTTAGAAATACTTGTGTGATCCAAAGGGCAGCCATTGGCTCAGTACACGTTTACTGAGCCCCTGCCCTGTGCCAGGCACTGGCCAGCCTGGAGGCTACAAAGGGATCTGTAACTAGGACACAGGCTGTCCTCAGAGAGCCTGTGTTTCAGGGGAGAGGGCTTCTGAACTAAATGGGCTTCAAGGAGGGATGACATTGGAACCCGTCCAAATAAAGATGTAAAGCATTCCAGTCCTGTTGGACAAAATGATCTGAACACAGCTTCCCAAGGGGACCCCAGTGCCGGGGGTGGCGGGGGCAAACCTCAGTTCCAGCTTTTAGAAGGAGGCTCTTCCTTTCTGCTCCTTCCCAAGTTGGATCAAGACTGGAATTTGGGGCTTGCCCAAGAATGCTAATGGCCCCCAGGGAGGTTCAATCCCTGGAGGGGTGACTCTGGGGACAGGGTTGTCTTGTGTATTTAATTTCTAAAAATTTTCAATCTGTCTCATTTTTTAGTGGACTTTACTTTTTTTTGTGCTGTTCCCAGGAAAATTGTGCATAAAGTATGTAGAGTTCCCGTACACCCCACACCCAGCCTCCCATCATCAGCACCCTGCACTGAGCATCACTGCCTCAGTAGATACAGTAAAGAGCAACCCAGGAAGACAGTCGGTGCCAGCCCCTGGCCTCCACATGCACACCCACACACATACACCCACATGAACATACATGCACACCTACACATATAGTCCCACATATACACATATACACCCACATGCTCACACATGCGCACCACATACATATACCCACATGAGCATACATGCACCACACACACGTACACCTCCACACAAACATACATGCACCCCACACATGTATACCCACATGAGCATACATGCACACCCACATGGATATACATGCACACCCACACACATACACTCACATGAGCATACATGCACACCACACACACACACACACACACTCACATGAGCATACATGCACACCACACATGCACACTCACATGAGCATACAAGCACACCCATGAGCATACATGCACACCACACACATATACCCACACAAGTTATATGCACACCACAAACATACACCCACATGAGCTACATGTGCACCCAAATGGACATACACGCACACCCATACATGTACACCTATACAAGCCTACGTGCACACCCACATGAACATACATGCACCCTACACACATACACCCACACGAGCATACATGCACACCACACATGCACACTCACACGAGCATACATGCACCACACACACATATACCCACATGAGCATACATGCACCCCCCACACATACATCCACACGAGCATACATCCACACACACACCCACACGAGCATACATGCACACCACACATGCACACTCACACGAACATACATGCACTCCACACACATACCCACACACAAGCATACATACACACCACATATGCACACTCACACGAGCATACATGCACCCCACACACATACACCCACACGAGCATACATGCACCACACACACAGTATGCCCACACGAGCATACATGTACACCCACATGAGCATATATGCACACCCATAGGAACATACATGCACACTCACATGAACATACATGCATACCACACACGTACACTCACTTAAGCATACATGCATACCCACACACGGACATACGTGCACACCCACAACCACACACCCACATGAACACACATGCACATTCACACATGCACACCCATATGAACATACATGCACACCCACACATGTACATCCAGCATCCTGCACCTCAATCTGGCTTTTAATATATAAAAATAGATATTCCATGATTTGTTTATTTAAGAGGAAATCAAGCATTTCAGACTGAGACTGGGAGTGGAACTGAGTGGTAAGAGTGCTCATGTACTGTGCACAAGGCCCTGTGTTCAATACCCAGAATTGGGGGGCAGGACAGGACGTGGATTAAACAGAACTTTGGAGATAGCTCAGTGGATCAAGCACTTGTCCAGCAGCCTAAGTACCTGAGTTCAGATTCGCAGCACACAGACAAGTGTTGGGTGGATGTGCAATCCCAACGCTTACGAGGTAGAGACAGGGAATCCCAGGGCAAGCTGGCCAGTAGATTAGCCCAGTATTCTAGCTCTGGGCTCACCTGAAACCCTGTGCCTCAGTAAATACAGTGACAACAGAGGGCAACAGAGGGAGGCACTCAATGTCAGCTTCTGACCTCTGCATGCACAGCCACATGAATGCACATGAACACACACACACACATGCAAAGAAAGAATCAAACATTACAAACTGGAAACTAAGTTGCCCCCTTGCTTATCTTCTAGTTGCAAGGCCTATCTATCCATCCAGGGGATCTTCCCACACATCTCGAAATGCTTTGTACCATCTTCATGCCATTCATATGCCTATATGCATCCCTACTTCAGGAGTGATACTGATTTATTTGTCAACCCCCCACCTTGATGGACAATGGATGTTACTCATTTTCCCCCTGTTGCACATAGAGGAGTGTACAAACATCCTTACATGTCTGTTCATACATGCTTGTGAGAGTTTATCTGAGGTATAGCAAGTAAAAGAATTTATGAATTTTGGGGCTGGAGAGATAGCTAAGTGGTTAAAGATGCTTGTTTGTAAAGCCTGATGGCCTGGGTTCGATTCCCTAGTACCCATGTGAAGCCAGATGTACAAAGTGGTGCATTTATCTGGAGTTTTCCTGCAGTGGCAGGAGGCCCTAGTGCACCCCTTCTCTTTTTTTCTCTCTTTCTTCCTCTCTCTGTCCCCCAAATAAATATTTTGTTTGTTTGTTTTTTGAGGTAGGGTCTCGCTCTAGCTCAGGTGCTGACCTTGAATTTACTATGTAGTTTCAGGGTGGCCTTGAACTCACTGCTATCCTCCTTCCTCTATCTCCAGAGTGCTGGGATTAAAGGTGTGCACCATCATGCCTAACTGCAATTTATAAAAAAAAAAAAAAGAATTTGTGATTTTTTTTTGTGTGTGTGTGTGTATGGGTGTATGTGTGTATGCTAGAAGTCAATGTTAGGTGTCTACCTCTTTTGCTTTCCAGTGTACTTAAGTTTTTGTGGTTTTTTGTCTCATTGCTGAGGACCAACCCCAGGGCCTTGTGCTTGCTAGGCAAGCATTCATCCACTGAGCTAAATCCTCAATCCCCCAATTTTCTTACTGAGACAGGGTCTCTCACTATGAAGCCCAGGCTGACCTCAAATTCAGGATGATCCTCCCAAGTGCTGGGATTATAGACATGCATCAAGAGCAACTTGCTAAATGATAATTTTTTGTGTGTATGTGTGCTAGTACTAGGGATTGGACCCATGCTAGGCAAGTACTCTACTGCTAAGCTATGCCCCAGGCCTCATTTTGCTCTTTGTTTTTTTTTAAATATATTTATTTATTTGAGAGATAGATAGATAGATAGATAGATAGATGATTGATAGATAGATAGATAGATAGATAGATAGATAGATAGATAGATAGATGGAATGGGTGAGCGAGATAGAAAGAATGAGTGGCCTCTTGCCACTATAAACCACCTCCAAATGAATGTACCACTTTGTGCACCTGGCTTTACATGGAAACTAAGACATTTTGGAAATCTTTGGCCATTGAATCCTACCTTGCTGTTTGTGGCTATAGCCCAGAGTATCCTGTGGCCTGAGGTTGATCTGAGGTCCTGAGCCCCTTTTCAGGGAGCTTCCGTGGTGGGCTTGGGTGCCAGGGTCTCTCTGTCTGGAGGAAGCACATTACTAAGAAAGGGACCATTGCTGGAGATGGCCTTGCTGCTGTAGCTCTGGGAACAGCTGCAATACCGTTCCTAATCCTGCTTGGCCATTGGGCAGAGTGGTTCAGATGGACCTGATCCAGCCTTACGATTCCAAAACTAAACCCCTGCCTAAGCGTGAGCCCACCCTACCTGTGATGGGGGTGTTCAGCCACAGGGTCACCCATTCACCAGCCAGTAAGAGCTTTGTCCAAGCTTGAGAGAGCCCTTGGCAGGTACCTGGGTTTGATTGGGGATATGAAGGTAGGTGATGAGGAAAGACAGGAGAAGTGTTGGTGAACATCCTTGACTGCTTCTGCTAAGGTTGGGAGGTCCTGGCGCTGCCTAGGGTAGGAACCAGGGTCTTCCTAGAGGAGGCAGGATTGTAGTCGGTGGGATGAAGAGGCAGGTGTCTGAGCGAGACGCTGGGTAAGGGTGAGAAAGGAAGGAGGGTATAAAGGAGCCATGCAGATTATCTTTTTTTGTTGTTGTTTATTTTTATTTATTTTATTTGAGCGACAGGCAGACAGAGAAAGAGACAGAGAGAGAATGGGTGTGCCAGGGCCTCCAGCCACTGCAAATGAACTCCAGATGCATGTGCCACCTTGTGCATCTGGCTTACGTGGATCCTGGGGAAGTGAGCCTCGAACCGGAGTCCTTGGGCTTCACAGGCAAGTGCTTAACCACTAAGTCATCTCTCCAGGCCCCATGCAAATTATCTTCAGACACTCTGGCTGCCTTTGGTTCCAGGATGACCCCTCAGCTTGTAAGCTGCTGATGGGGAGATTTGGAGCCAGACAACTGGGCTCAGACCCTGACTGTTGTCAGTGACCTGCTATGCCTCATTGAACCAGTCTCATAGCCTCTCTGGGCCTCACCAACCTTGTCCATAAAATGTGACAGTCATAACACCCCTCCCCGCAGGGCTGGTGGGAGGGTTGCTTCAGTTTCTGCTTGGACTGTGGCTGGGGCAGACCTGCATAAGGCTGCCGTTGTGGAGCACCATGAAGGTGACTCAGTCACCTGGACCTGAGATGATGGCTAGAATGAATCATGGAGTATGGGTGAAGCCAGACACAGGACCCTGGTACTGAACTCGCCCCAAGTGCTGCTGCTGAAGGGACAAAGTGACAAGTAGATTTCCCTTGCCTCTCAAGAATCCTCACCAGAGGGCGGAGATGGGGCTCTATCTGCAAAGAGCAGTCTTCTCAGGACTTGAGACAGGCCCCCAGGTTGGAAAGTGGCTTTGGCACTGGGGAGGAGGAGAGCCCAGCTTCTTGAGAGCTTGATGGCAGGAAGGCAAGGTGGGCAGCCTGGCTGAGGGTTTCGTGCTTGGATCGTAGTATATCCAGGGACTGCTGAGCTCCTTGGGCAGCGCTTGGGCGTGTCCTCACAAGCGCCCTTTCTTCCTGGGTAATTGATGGTGCTTTCCTCTCCGCCGAGGGCAGGGCTGCTGAGCAGGCGCCTGGCAGACAGTTGGAGCCCACTCTAGCCTTCCTGGGCAATTTATCTCTTGTTAGCCCTGTTCATTAGTGACATAAAGCAAGTTCCCAGGAGGGTGGCAGGGAGCAGCTTCAAGGAAGAGATGTTCTGTGGGCCAGGTCGGCATTCTCAAGGGGCTCCAGCATCTGCTGGAACAGCCAGGTTTGGCTCCTCAGTGCAGAGACTGCATTGGGAGGGAGGAGACAGCCTGAACCAGGGCCAGAACAAGTCCTGTGTGTCACCGTGGAGCTCTCAGGGTCTCCGATCCGGGAAGTTTCTGGGTGGGATTGAGAGCTATAAACACTGGAATAATTAAATTTTTATAAAGGTTTTTATTTTATTTATTTGAGAGATAGAGAAAGGTGGGGGGGGAGAGAGAGAGAGAGAATGGGTGCACCAGGGCCTCCAGCCACTGCAAATGAACTCCAGATGCATGTGCCACCTTCTGCATCTGGCTTACATGGGCACAAGGGAATTGAACCTGGGTTCTTAGGCTTTGCAGGCAAATGCCTTAACCGCTAAGCCATCTGTCCAGCCCAACAACTACATTTTTTTTAAACCACCCACATCCCATCTTCATTTCCCTAACTTCTAATCATAATCACAAATTGTAATCCCTTCAATTGCCAACATGGGCGAGCAGCCACTATGGCATTTTGGTGCTGCGATTTTGTAGAAATCATAGAAATCAGAGCTCTCGTGCCATAGGATGGTTGTAGACATCTTGTGATACTGTTGTTGTTCATCATCTCAAAATGACAGTAGTTATTAGTCCTAGATCCTAGTAGTTAAGATGCTAATAAAGAGGCACACATCAAGCTGAGCGTGGTGGCACATGCCTTTAATCCCAGCACTCAGAGATAGGAGGATCTCCATGAGTTCAAGGCCACCCGGAGACTACATAGTGAATTCCAGGTCAGCCTGGGCTAGAGTGAGACCCTACCTCGGAAAAAAAAAAAAAAAAAAAGCACACATCAGCATAGCACCTTAGAAATCATTTGATACTCGTATATCAGCACCCTGGTTTCCTTTCTAGTCCTTGCTATTTTATTTGATTTTATTTTTTCTGCAAAGAGGTCCTTAGGCCCCAGCAGAGGCTCAAAGGGTCAATAGCAGGAAGAAGGAAGGTCAGGGAAGGGTTCCCACAGGCTGATTATAGACTGCTTTGGCCACCCTTCACAGACAGGGAGAGCTGTCTTGCAGTCAGGGGGCAATAGTGTGTACTGAGCAAGCCTGCTTCCTGCACCAGGCTCCTTGTGAATGAGGACCTGTCCTCTAGGAGCTGCAGGGGCTGGGGGCCAGGGGAATGAGGCTGGCATGCCAGTAACTGTGCAGGAGGGACAGGGAGACTGCGCTGTTGGGAGTTGGGAACAGAGAGAGGAAAGGCTTCGTGAAGGAGGTGGCATTGGATTTGGGCCTTAAGAATTGTGAGGGAAGAGACATGGGGGAAATTTGTCATGTTTGACAGAGGAGCCAGCATGTACAAAGGAAGGGAGAAAAGAGATGGGCAGGGCAGGTGTGGAGGTGGAGAGGAGGCAGCTAAATTGAAGGTAATAGAAAGCTGGGCATGGTGGTGCATGCCTTTAATCCCAGCACGCGGGAGCAGAGGCAGGAGGATTGTCACGAGTTCAAGGCCACCCTGAGACTACATAGTTAATTCCAGGTCAGCCTGGGCTGGAGTGAGACCCAACCTTGAAAAACCAAAATAAATAAATAAATTAATTAATTAATTAAATTAATTTAAAAAATGAAGGTATTAGAGAGACAGAGGGTATACGAAATGGGTAGAGACCTGAATGCCAGGCAGAGACACTTGGAATCGTGCTGGCAGCCTGAGGACCAGGCTTTTAGGAGGTCAGCTTTGGTTTCAGGGTCAGAGTTGTTGGGTTCTATGTGGAGGACAGCATGAGAAAGACTGAGGGTGGAGGTCTGATGGCCGACAGGAAGCTAGATAATTATCTGCTGGGAGATGTGAAGAGCCGATCTGAGCCCAGACCACAGTTCTTTATGGGGTCAGCGGGAGCCATCCCAGCTGTGTGGAGTGAGGGAGGATGGCCAGGAGCTTAAGGTTTAGGGATTCAGACAGACAAGCTGTGGATTCAAATCCTGACTCCAACGATCTTAGTCTCCTTGGCCTTGGCCTGAGCACGCATGCTCCCATGGTGAGAACAGTACCTAGCCTACAGAGTTGTGCACGTGAGCTGAGATGTGTACTTGGAGCTTAGCCCCAGGCTTGGTACCCAGGAACTGCAGGCAGCCCACAGCTATGCATGTGTTCATTACCTGTGATAAACAGACAGTGAATCGTGGGGTCTTGCTGTATAGCAAGGAGATGCAGGGAGAAGGGAGGCTAGCTTTCAGGTGAGCGCTGGGGCTGGGGTCAGTGTGCAGCTCCTGGTGCAGCTACCTGGGTGCCATCACCCCTAGTAGCCTCTGAAGGTTGGGGCCCCACCTCCACATGCTCACCTCTGCAGGCAGCTTTGCCTGGGAAATGCCTCTGCTTGCCTCTCAGTCTCAGCCTGCACCTCAGGAGGGATTGAAGAAAAAGTCTACCTTCTTCTGTACCTGGTGGGAGCACTTCACCCAAGTCTTTTCTCTAGGAGTCCCTTAGGATCAGGGCAGGAAAAGAAGGGCTCACAGTGACATATTAGAAGTTCCACTTTGGTTGGTTGTGGTGGTGCACGCCTTTAATCCCAGCACTTGGGAGGCAGCGGTAGGAGGATTGTGTAAATTCAAGGCCACCCTGAGACTACCAAGTGAATTCCAGGTCAGCCTGGACTAGAGCGAGACTCTGCTTTGAAAATCAAAAAAGAAAAGAAGAAACTCCACTTTGGCTTCCAGTTTGCAGAACAGAAAGGGACTAGACCATTCATTGTCTTGCTGTGAGTGACCCAGGGGACCTCTCAGAGCAGGGAGCACCCTGGCATGGTGGCCGTGAGCAAGGCAAGGTCTTTGTACCTGGGACCTGGGTGCTATATGGGGGAAAGAATCTTGGGTTTAAGAATTTTTTTTTTTTTTCGAGGTAGGGTCTCACTCTGGCCCAGGCTGACCTGGAATTAACTATGTAGTCTCAGGGTGGCCTTGAACTCAACGGCAATCCTCCTACCTTTGCCTCCCGAGTGCTGGGATTAAAGGCGTGCACCACCACGCCCGGCTAAGAATTTTTTTTTGAGGCAGGGTCTCATGTGGCCCTGGCTGGTCTCTGACTGGCTACACAGATGAGGATGACCTTGAACTTCTGTTCCTCCTGCCTCCTTCTCCTGAGAGCTGGAATTACTGGCAGGCTCAATCATGCCTGGTTTATGAGGTGCTGGGGATTGAACCCAGGGCCTTGTGCATGCTAATTGCTAGATGCTTAAGCCCATTTCCAGCCTGGGGTCCACCTTTCCATACTCCCACCATACCCTGGTCACAGGGGTCCCCATTCACTGGCTGAGGGATGGTCCTGCTCCTGGCAGGGGGAGCCCACTGATGGCAGAGGATCAACTTGGCATGTTTTGTAGATCATGTCGAAGCATATTTGGGGGTTTTAATCTTCTTAATAAATCCTTCTCAGATTGCACACCATTAAACCCCTGGAAAATTCATGAGCACGCTGGGAATAGAGATCTTGTTGGAAAGGCTTGACAGGAGCAACACAATAAACACAGCTTCTAAATTGGGTCAGGGAAGCCTCCGAGGCCCCACGAAAGGACATTCCCTTGGCCCTCCCCGGGCCTATAAATTAATCATGCTCACAAAGAGAGCCTTGTCCGCTCTTGTCAGCGCCAGGGGTTGTGTCTCTGCCCATTGACTCCCTCCACCTTACCCCGCTCCCACCTTGGCTGCAAACGGAGTGTCCCAAGAGGCATTTCAGCCTCTGTGCTCTGTTACTCTTCTGACTCCACGGCAAGGTGGGTGTACGTTTCAGCAGGAGAGATGTAGGTTAGATAGAGAGAAGTACTTCCTGGCTGACCTCAGGGTGGGATGATCTCCTGGAATGGGGTGCTCAGGAAACTCGAGCAGACTCTTGTTTTTGAAGGTGTTCAAGACCTGCTCAGTGGTACAGTGCTTGCCTGGCATGCTCAAGGCTCTGGGTTTGATCCCCAGTAACACATACATACATACATACATACATACATACATACATACATACATACAAAAGACTTGCCAGACTCTATCCTTTCCCCTCCTGTGGCACCCTTGGGCTACTACCCTGTGACATCAGTGACCAGGACAGACATAGATAGCCCCAGAGTAAGTGCCTCATTCTGCACTGTTCTGGGAAATTCAGCATCCCTGTGGCCTAAGAAGCCTAGCTAATGAGCTACCAGGCCTACATTCTCTGAGCCCAAACCCTCGGTACAGTCTAGCCATGGGGAATCTGGATGGTTGAGGTCAAGTGAGGTCTCTATGACAGGGTCCAGGCTAATGCGAATGTTCAATGTTAGTGAGTTCACCTTGTGCCCCATCCCTGTTGTCTACTGGAAACCGGTCAAAGGCCTGGCCCAGATGCCACCTCCACTGGGAAGCCTTCCTGGATTTCTTCCTGTGTTCAAATCAGTTGCTTCTTTCCTTCTGCCTTATCTTTTTATCAAAGTATTCCTGTTGGAGCCCATGTGTTCCACCAGACTGTCAGCTCTCTGAGGGCAGGAACTATGTTGGCCCCTCAGCATACATAGTATCGCTTCCCAGACATGCCAGTACTTGTGTGGGTCTTCAACTGCCAGCCCCTGGGAAATATTCCCCCTGCTCCTTAAGGTGGGGGCTGAAAGGCCCAGCTTCCCACTGGCAGCTATGGATAGCCCAGCCTCTTGAGCCAGGAGCCTAGAGGGACAGAGGTAGTGTGAGTCAGAGGCCCTGGCTGGGCTGGGCTGACCTTGACCCTTTTTCTCTTGGTCTGCTGGTGCCTGATATTGCAGGTCTTTGGAGGGAGTGAAAGAACCCTCAGGTTTATGTAGGAACCCCACCCTGAGCCAAAGTGGCTTCAAGTGTCCCCTTGTGTGTGGAAACCAACCCCATCCTCACACAAGCCTGGGCAGGTAAGCCGTGTGGAAGAGGTGACACGCAGGTCTGGGCCTGGCAACAGGGGAGGTGGGGCTCATGATCAGCATGGGGGTGGTGGGGAAGAAGGGAGGTCCTATCGTGGTGAGGGTGGGAGTCAGGGACCCTTCTGTGGGAAAAGCACTAGACCCCAAGGGAAGTGACCCAGGTATTCAGCTTCAGGGGAAGCAAATGGTGGCATCAGGAGAAGGCCAAGCACAGTTGCATGCCCTGGCTAGTCTGGGAGGGTGCTGTTGCTCTGTCCCCACACTCAGCTCACCACATGGCTGGGCTGCTCTCTGCTGACAGAAATCTCAGAGATCTGTCCCCCCAGTAAAACCCACATCAGGCTCTGGTGGCATGGTAGGGTCCTTGTGCGTCAGTGGCCCTGTGCGCATGTACGTGTGTGGGGGTGCTGGGGGAGGCGGCTGCTATGCAGCAAGGCAAACCTTGCCGTGGAGCTAACCACATGCTGGCACCAGTCTCTCTGAGGTCAGCCATTGGAGAAAGAGCTGTGGCAAGAGGGATTGGGCCATTTACTAGATAGCACTAATTCAGGGCCTAAAACTAATCCCAGACTCTCTATACAGCACTTCAAAAAGTTTTTAAATAATATTTTATTTATTCATTCATTTGAGAGAGGAGAGAGAGAAAGAGAGAAAGAGAAAGGGAGAGAGAGAGAGAACTGGTACGCCAGGACCTCTAGCCATTGCAAATGAACTTCAGACACACACACTACCTTGTTCATCTGGCTTTATGTGTGCACTGAGGAATCAAACCAGGGTCCTTAGGCTTTGCAGGCAAGCGCCTTAACTACTAAGCCATCTCTCCAACCCTTCAAAAAAACTTTTAAACAAGCTGGGTGTGGTGATGCACACCATTAATCCCAGCACTCGGGAGGCGGAGGTAGGAGGATTGCCTTGAGTTCAAAGCCACCCTGGCATTACATAGTGAATTCCAGGTCAGCCTGAGCTAGAGTGAGACCCCAGCATGAAAAACAAAACAAAACAAACACACACGCACACAAAACACACACAAAAACCCCCACAAAAAACAAAAGAAAACTTTTTAAACACCTTAGAAGCCTCACAAACTTGTATCAGCTTTCCATAGCCTGTGAAGAAGTGAGTTCTGAGCTCTGTTTGTTTCTGTCAGAAATGTTGAGTTCTAGCTGGGCTTGGTGCCAGTACTTGGGAGGCAGAGGTAGGAGGATTGCCGTGAGTTCAAGGCCACCCTGAGAATATAGAGTGAATTCCAGGTTAGCGTGGGCTAGAGCGAGACCTTACCTTGAAAGAAAAAAAAAAAAAAAAGAAGAATGTTGAGTTCTAGATGAAACGTATGAAGGGCTGGAGGCTAGTTGCTGGTAGAACTGGGACAGGGTGGGGCAGGCTCAGGATCATTTCTGGTGATGCTGTGCAGAGCCCTAGACATGAGGGCATGGAGGAGGAGGCGTTGGCTTTCCCTGCAGAGTGGTGGCTGCCAGAGAGGTTAGAATACAGAGGAGCGGGTACCTGAAGAACAGCAGATGGGTGGGGTGATGGTAGGGTGTCAGTGAGTTCATCCAGGGAGGGGGAAGCTGAGCCGTGGTCGGGGAAGGATTCCTGAAATAGAGAAGGTCCAGTGTCCATGGGTGAAGACATGATAGTGAAAAGTCAGTTTAGGTCCAGCCAACTGGCCAAGCCTGGCATGCCCAGGAGTAGGCAGCCACTATAGGGCTACAGGCATACTAGACAGGGCCCTCTTAAGGACAGTCTCTGGTCCAGAGGTCACCCTCAACCCTGCTCCTTGTTGTCCTCTTTCTCCTGGCCAGACCTCCACTCACTGTCATTCTTGATTTAGCCCAAGACTGCAGCCCAAGTGACTGAAGAAAACAATCAAAGGAAGTGAGGTGGTTGCCAGGGAAACTATGATGTTGAAGCAGAAACTTTGAGGAGCAGGAGGGAGGAGGAAAGCAGACCCAGTGGCCTTGGCAGGGGAGGCCCGACTACCTGTAATGCCCTTATGCCAGCCAGAAGCCAGGCAGTGCGGATACCTGTGCTCTTGAGAGCAAGGGTCCTGCTGGCTTCAACCAAGCCTGGCTGGAGGGCTGGAGGGCTGGTGCCAGGTGAGGAATGCTATCTGTGGTCTGAAGAGGAGCCTTGCCTTCTGTCTTGTTTCAGAGGAGTCTTGGGTCACATGTTGCCCCAGTGGCCAGGGTTTCCCTGCAGGTCTTTGCATGAGGATGTTTTTATTTCACTGTTCTAACATGCAAAACTGACGCGATCCAGGACCGGGCAGTTTACAAGACGGCTTCCCATGTGTTGCCTCATCCAAGTTTCATAGAAGGTAGGCATAGTCCATAGAGCAGAGTGGGGAGTTCAGGCCCAGTGAATTAGAGGACTTTTCCCATATCACAGAGCTGAGGTCCCCCAGGGATGGGATTGCAACTCACGGCTGTCAGACCCTATTGACGTGAGCTCTCCTCGCCTCCTGGAAAGTGTGTTGAGTGTGTGTAGCTCAGCTTGGTCATTCCTCCAGGTAGAACTTCTCCCAGGGAGCTGCCATTTTCTTCTGCTTCTCTCTGAGGTTTCCCTTTCCCATCTGTGAAATGACTTCTAAAGGCTGTTGTGAACCAGTCCAAGGTAGACTCTGACTGCAGTGTCTTGTGTCTTCTCTTCTGTATATGAACCTAGCAAGCATTCCTGGGGTACATGGGGCTCAGTGGAGAAATGACCAGAGTCTACTTTCCTGTCTTAGAACTGGCATGAGGAACCGGGCGTGGTGGCGCACGCCTTTAATCCCAGCACTCAGGAGGCAGAGGTGGGAGGATTGCCGTGAGTTCGAGGCCACTCTGAGACTACATAGTTAATTCCAGGTCAGCCTGGACCAGAGTGAAACCCTACCTCGAAAAACCAAAAAAAAAAAAAAAAAAAAAAAGAACTGGCGTGAGGGCCTCAGTGGAACCAGAACATCTCAGTCCATGGTGTCTGTTGCAGGGAGGGAGGTAAGAGCAGCGAGGTCCCAGCCAGTGAGCTCATCTGAGGTTTGAACCTTCTCAAGGCTCAAGGTGCAAGTCTGAAATGAGACCTTGAATGGCATATGGGCTCATGTCCTGTGCTGAATGGGAGTGGTGCCTTGTGATGTCTCTAGAGAGAGGCACAGTGAGCCAAATGCATTATTAAATGGCAGAAAGGCGGCACTGCATGTGAGAGATAATGGGAAAATGCATTTGATGGGCTATAAATCATTGAATGAGATGCAGAAACCTGTAAGGGGAAAATGAGTGAGTCCTGGGCCGTGACTTGCTTGGGGTAGGAGTGGAGGGTCTGTGGCCTAGTTTTACTGAGTGCCTATGAGCTTCATGATACCCTGGGCTGGAATTCTGAGGTCTGGAGGGCTTCACAGTATACCTGTATACCTAGTGTGTGCCCTCATGAAGCCCCATTGTCATCCTAATTAACAGGGGCCATGTGACTGAGCAGGGCTGGAGGCTGGGTTGGCCACAGTGAGCCAGACAGGGACCAGACTCTCAGGAAGAACACAGAGTCCCAGGAAAGACAGATGTGAGATGAGTCATTGAAAAATATATATTTGGTTGGAGAGATGGCTCAGCAGGTAAAGGTGCCTGCTTGCAAAGCCTGAAGGCCCCAGGTTCAATTTTCCAGGACCCACATAAAGCCAGATGCACAAATGGCACATGCATCTGGAGTTTGTTTGCAGAGGTTAGAGACCCTGGTGTGCCCATTCTCTTTCTCCCTCTGTCCTTCTCTCTCTCTCTGTTAAATAAGTAAATAAATAAATATGTTTTTTTTTTTAATTTGAGAGAAAGAGAGAGAGAGAGAGAAAGAGAGTGGGCTCAGGGCCTGATCAGTGCAAATGAACTCCAGATGCATGTACCATCATGCATTTGGCTTACATAGGTACTGAGGAATCAAACCTGGGTCCTTAGGCTTCACAGGCAAGCACCTTAACTGCTGAGCCATCTCTCCAGCCCTAAATATATATATTTTTGTTTTGTTTTTCGAGGTAGGGTCTCACTCTAGTTCTAGTTCACTCTGGAGTTCACTCTGTGTTCTCAGGGTGGCCTTGAACTCACGGCGATCCTCCTGTCTCTGCCTCCCGAGTGCTGGGATTAAAGGCGTGTGCCACTACGCCCAGCCAGCCCTAAATATTTTTTAAAATATATTTTATTTTATTTTTGAGAGAGAGACAGAAAAAGGGAGAAAGAGGCAGAGAGAGAGAATGGGCGCACCAGGGCCTTTTAGCCTCTGTGAACGAACTCCAGAAATGTGTGCCCCTTGTGTGCATGTGTAACATTGCATGCTTATGTCACTTTTGTGTATGGCTATACATGGGACCTGGAGATTCAAAACAAGCATTCTTAGGCTTTGCAGTCAAGTGCCTTAACTGCTAAGCTGTCTCTTTAGCCCCTAAATATATTTTTTTAATCAGAAAATTGTATATTGCTGGTCACCCACCTTTAATCCCAGGAGGGTCACCATGAGTTCAAGGCCAACCTAGGACCACAGAGTGAGTTCCAGGTCAGTCTGGGCTAGAGTGAGTCCCTACCTTGACCCCTCCAATGTAATGAACTTCCCAGAGGAAAAGAGAGGGAGCTGGGAGAAGAGGATGGGGTGGGAAGCCACAAAGGAAGAGGTGGCTTCTGTAGAAAGGAAGTGTGAGTGGGAGTAGGCCACGTGGCTTGGGGTGAGATGTGTCAGAAAGGGGCTTCCAAGGTCTGTAGGTCCAGGGGATTGGGACAAAGACTGTTTTTCACTTGCCCACTCTGTTGAATGGAAAAAGAAATTCTGAGAACAGTTAAAAAAAAAAAAAATGATGGGTAAGGACAGCCTAGGGGTACAGGAGTTCTTAAAGCCAAATGTGGTGATGCCCAGGTCTTCAGAGAGAAGTGGATAGACACAGCTAGACACTGGAACTTTTAAGAGTCAAGCATAGGAACCTGTCCTGTGCTCTGGGTCCTAGAGGGAGAAAGACCTGCAGGAGACACAGGTGGGATCTGGGACAGGGAAAACTTCTAGAGTGAGGAGAGACAATACAAAAGGCAGTGGGGGCAATACCCATCGACTACTGTACCAGACACCAAAACCCCCTAGCTTTGTAGCCACAAGATACCAAGGTATAATCAGCTCTGTTTTTGTTTGTTTGTTTGTTTGTATGTTTTGGCCTTTGGAAGGCAGTTAGCTGGTTAGTTACCTGGGGACAAGTGAGGAAGGCCATTGGGGCAGCATGAAGTTATAGCAAGAGGCGGGTTGTAGGGACTAAGTTTCTGCTGTTCATCCGTGCTGTCTCTGTAACCAGGAGGGTCCTTGTGTCTATTTGTGAGGCTCTCCTATGGACTCACTGAGTTAACACTGCCTGCCAGAGAGTAAAAGCACCATATTGGATTCATAAGTGGGTACCATGTGACCCTGGGCAAAGTGCCCCTTATAGGCCCCGGTTTCTCCTGGCAGGTCTGACACCCCTTGTGCTATCTGTATCCAGTTCCTCAGGGTGGCCAGAGCACACAGCCAAGCTGGCAGTGTTGCCTCAGAAGGGACTGTGTCCCTCTCAGTCCTGTAAGGGGACACCGTTCCTTTTGGAGCTGTAAAGGGATATTTTGATCAGTCTAGAACCTGGTGAAGTCATAGGGCACAGAGACCAAGACAAAGGGGACCAGAGAGGGCACTGTCTGGTCTGAGCTGACTTCTGGGCCCTGCACTCAGACCCATCTGGGAAACCTGGGTGCTTGACTGTGGGCCAGGGACTGTGCAGATTGCATTCTGAGCCTCAGTTGACTCTTGTGTACTTTGAGGTTTATAACCCCTGCCTGCTTGAGGAACACACATGCTGAATAAAGGGACAGGCTACAGTTTGAAATGGCATGTTATCTCCGTTGGGGGCATCAGAGAGCAACAAAACGCCTGCCAGGTGACCTGTTTCACAATCTGTAGGCCTACCTCCTGCTGTATGAAAAGGCAGATTCAAGCCCAGAGTGGTGCTCAATTTTGTGAACCCATCCATTGAGAGTCAAGGAAGGAGATCTCTGAGAGTCGGAGGCCAGCCTGGGGTATACAGTGAGTTCCAGGCTAGCCTTGGGACTATAGCTCACTTGGTAGATAGAGTGTTTGCCTAACATGCATGAAGCTCTGGGTCCAGAATTGGATTAAGCAGAGCACATCCAACCATCAAGAGGTAGGAGGAAGCTTGGTGTGGTGGTGCATGCCTTTAATCCTAGCACTTGGCAGGCAGAGGTAGGAGGATAGCAATGAGTTCGAGGCCAGCCTGAGACTCCAAGGTGGGCCTGGGTACCCGCATTCACATTCACTCCCAAAATGTGTTAAAACCCCAAAGACCGAGGTTCTGAGCCCACCTCTTTTTGACATAGGGTGAACAGGAGCTTAAAGGATGGGCAAGGCTTGTTCAAGTCACTCAGTAAGTAGCTCTGACCCTGGACCATGGCCACCCAGAAGTCCTCTCTGGGCACAGCTTTGGGAGAGCTGGGAGTACTGGGCTAGGACTCTGGGGAAGACTGGTCTCCCAGTGGTGGGGCATGGGGAAAGAACTTTGCCTTAGAGTACAATGGCAGGGGGCAGCAGTGGACAGGTTCCCAGCTGCTATGTAGGCCCTAGCCTGGAAGGGCCTTCCTTTTAAGAACTCCCACGTGGGGAGAGGTGCAGGCTGAGTGAGGCAGGTTTGTATGCATAAAAAGACTCAGCCTGAGAGGGGCACCGAGGTCAGGGAACCCCAGGTCAGAGGAAGCAGGCTCAGAAAGTTCTAGCACTACCTTCCAGCTTCCTATCACAAAAAGGAAAGGAGAGGTGTCCAAGGGTCTGTGCAGAGGCCTCTGTAATCCAGCCTAACCCCAGGGGACCTTAGTGGCACCGAGACCATGTTAGGGCCCTTGCCCAGGTCTTTTGGACTTTCAGATCGGGTCAGCCAGAGTTCAGCCATCTGCTTCAGCATTAGAGTCAGGAAGGACGTGTTGGTTCAAATGCCAGTCTGTCTCTCTTGCATTGGCTTCTCCTAAGGGAGCCTGCAGTAGCCTTGCCTGCTGCTGGGAACTGAGTAGACCCTGGACAAGTCCCCAGTCCTGAGCCCTTGTTGGAGCTTACCATAGATCGCAGGCCTTCTGTGGTTTCTAGTTGTGGAATAGATCTTCGCTGGCAGGCTTTCCGAAGGGCAGGGGCTGCTTCTGCGGCGGAGTGAGGACCCCTTCCCCAGAGGTATGTCAGAAGAGGCTGGGCAGGTTTGGGATCCTCTTATGCCTTTTATGTTGGCGATCTTGAACCATTCCCCCTTCCTGTTCTATCCATGTTCATCACTAGTCACCAGGGCGCTTTGTCTGAGGGATGTGCAAGGCTCTAGCCATAGGGCTGCTCATTCATTTCCAGGATGACCTTGAACTTGTTTACCTTGGCCCCAAACTTTCAGCTTCTTCCTGTTTGAGCAGGCACAGAAACTTCTGGGCCCCAGCCCTTCCTCCTCTCCCTGGTAGAATTTCCAGGCAAACTTCTGTTCCCAAGGTGGGGGCAGGGCCTCATTGTTCTCTCTCCCTCTCCCTCTCTCTCACCTGGAGTGGAGGGGTGAAGGAGGCTGAAGCAGCATTCAGTTCCCACCTACATGGACTTAAGGTGCCAGCTATGAATTGGGTGAGGATCCCTGTGAGAGGACCATTGCTGGCTTGCTTCTGCTCTAACAACTTCTGTGGCTCCCCACTTACATTCTGGATTGAGGCTCTGTTGGTCAGGGCCCTGAAAGAGTACTCAAGCCAACTAGGAAGTCGGAGCTCTGAATCAGGGACTTGTTCAAAGGCAAACAACAAAGTGAAGACTGATTTCTCCATTCATTTACTCACCAAGGGCTCAACTCTGAGCTAGCTTCCGCGTGGAGTTAGGAAGGCATCCTGGCCTGACCAGCCCCCGGCTGCTATGGGAGCATAAGCCCTCTGGTCAGCCATCCACACATGTCACCTGGAGGAAAGCCCAGGTCCAGAGAGGCAAAGTCACTTGCCCCTGGTCCTACAGCTGCCTTTCTTTAAAGAGAAAAAAGAATGTAGGCATAGAGCCCAGCTTCCTTCCGTCACTGCATTCACGGACACTTACTAAGCACCGTGTGCATTGGGGACCTGGCTGTGAATAGGACTACCAGGCCACTGCTTTCATTAAAGTTTGCAAGGGGATGAGTAAGGAGCTTCCAGATACACGGTTAAGATGGTTTCAGGAGGCCTGGACAATTGAGGAAATCAGACATGGCAATGAGATACTATGGGGAGACTGGGGCAAATGGATGGTAGATGAGGTAGCCAGGGAAGGCCTCTGAATGTGAGACTTTGAAGCCAGGCCTGAGCAACAGGAAGTTGATGAGCAGCTGAAGATGAAAGGTTCCTGGGAATGGAGTAGACGGACCAGCAAAGGCAGAAGGCCTGGGGTGGGACTGAGTTTGGCTGTCAGGGACTGAAAAGAAAGAGCCGGGCCTGGTGACACATGGATTGTTGCTCGGTGCATACCTATGGTACTAGCTTCAGTTCCCTGTGTCCTCTCAAAAAAGAAGAGACCTTAGATCTAACACCCCCTACACCCCAAGATAAGGATTCAGGGATTCTGGGAGTGGGGCCCTGGAACCTGTTCCTGAATGTTCTCCCCTAAAGTAGTTCATGGAATCCAGCCCAGCCCCACACCTGCAGGCCTGCCTTATCGAGCCTTTTGTAGTTGCAGAGTGAGGATCAGAGAAGGGCTGAACCTTTTTAAAAAATTTAAAAAATTTATCTGCAAGCAAAGAGAGAGAGAGAGAGAAAGAGAGAGTATGGGCATACCAGTGCCTCTAGCTGCTTCAAACAAACTCCAGATACACAGAGTCACAGTGCATCTGGCTTTACATGGGTACTGAGGAATTGAACTCAGGTCATTAGGTTTTATAGACAAGAGCCTTAACCACTGAGCCATCTCTCTAGCTTGGGCTGTGATTTTTTTTTTTTCAAAGTGGCCCAGTCACACTGTGACAGAACTAAGCCCTAAACCCAGATGTAACTCCTGGGCCTCAGAGGAGGGTTAGGGTTAGGGCCTGAGTCCTACCCTCACATAGATGCATCTTACCACACCTTCTCCTTGATATCACCTTTCACACACCCCATGCAGCCTGCAGCTTACCTTACCCTCTGCTCCAGCCTCAGCGCTGCACACAGTCCCCATACCTGCTGGGCTGGCCCCTGCCTTTGCTGTTACCTCCTCTAAGAATAGAATCTACTCTCTACCCAGTGTGCTCCTGTATAGTCTTCTAGCTCAGTGCCAGCAACTCCTGCACTAGGGAGTTTTCCAGGATGTCTCTCACCTCCCAGTTCTTTTGGTGCTGACTCCAGGGCCAGATGGGCATCTCCATTTTATCAGGGCCACCACAGTTTCTCCCAGTCCTCAGTCTGCTCTGGAGCTGGGAGCTCAGCTGACCATCTCCTCAACCCACAAATGAGTACTTACCCTGGGCTAGGATCCCTTATTCTCCGTGACCCATGAGCTTGCAGTGTCAGTACCATGCTCATTCTACACTAGAGGGCCCAGAGATGTGAAGGCATTGAGCTTAGATGAGCTGATTTCTCATTCCAAAGCCTCATTCCAAAGGCTCTCACTACTTGGGCTACTTAGCAGCTAGCTCCTGGGCCAGTTCTGCCGTCTTCTTCCATGGGCTCCAGAGGGATGGAGTGAATGAGGTCCCCCCTCTGTGGAGCCCAGGCCAGTGGCAGCCACACCATGGTTCACAGATGACCAGGCAGGCCTGCCCATGAAAGGAGGAGATGCTCTGACCTCACACTGAGACCATATGCCATTCCCTCTGGCCTCCCAGTCTGTGTGGAACAGTCTGTTCCCATGGCTGGACAGGGAAGAAGAGGCGGGAGACCTGGAGCCTGGGCCTCAAGCCTGGCCAGGGGAGAAGGGAGGGGCTGTGGGCCTCCTACCTGGAGCTTGGCAGTGTTTTCTGGGTCAGGACAGGGAGAGGAAGTCAGGGAGAGAGTAGCTCCAGGCTTGGCCATCTGGGCTGATAGGTAGCTCAGGCTGCAAGGGTGGGAGGAGCTGGGAGGGCCAGGCTGAGGCCCTGGAGAGTGGATTTCAGTCTCCCTTGGGCCACAGAACTGGAGCCTGAACTTTAGGGTGTAGGTGAAGTGGGATCCCTGGCACCTGCAGGTGGTAGCTTGAGCAGCTGAGAGGTCCCCTGGTGGAGCCCTAACCAAGCCCTCACCCCATGTATGTATGTGGGCGGGTCACTGTTCCCTTGGCCTCTGTGTGTGGATGTGTGTGTGTGTGCGAGCGCACTCGTGCGTGTGCGTGTGTGCGTGCATGTGTGTGTGTGTGTGTGTGTGTTTGGGTGCATGTGCATGTTTGTGCATGGGGAGCCAGAGGTTGATGTGAGCCCATGGAAGAAGACGGCAGAACTGGCCCAGGAGCCATCAACCTCTCGCCCACCTCTTTTCAGACAAAGTCTCTTGCTGAACTTGGGACTCTGATTCGGCTAGGCTAGCTAGCCAGCAAGTCTTTGCCTCCTAGTGCTGCCATTACAGGCACAGGCCACCATGCCCAGCATTTTATATGGGTGTTGAGATTCAAACTCATGTTGTGTTTGCGTGGCACTTTGCCCACTGTGCCATCTCTTTAGCATCCCCAGTCTTCTCAGTGCCTGAGGGCTGAGGGCGACCCTTATGAGCACTCAGTGCTGGGTGGGAGGGCAGTGCGACCCTCGGGTATTGGAGAGTGGATATGGGAATCCCTGCGTCATGGATTAGGCATGTCATCCCTTTGGGGTCTTGGTGTCTGGGTCCTGTCACCTCCTTTCCAGGTCCCTTCTGCCTGAGTTCTAGTCTTACAATAGGCTGTTGGCATGAATAAGGAAGATATACCCTTTCTCTGGGATCCTGGAGGACAGGCAGGGGCAGAAGGGATCGTAAGTGGTGGTTTGGGAACTGGGGGAAACATGGAGCCTCAGGGAGGTGGGCTGGGAAAAGCTGTGTCATCTTCTAACTGGAGAAACCTGAGGCCCAGAGATAGCAAGTAGAGGTCCCACACCCTGCTGCTTCTCTCCTGTGACCTCTCAGATCCCACCCCCAGCCAGTGTTTGGTGACTTGTTTTGAAAAAGCACTCACATTTCCTGAGGCTCTGCCTGTCTGCCTGTCTGTCTGTCTGTCTGTTCAAACATCCATGCCTGACTGGTCTCCAGTTGCACTTGCGCTGAGAATGGATAGGACTCTAAGCCCAGAGTCATCTCAGCCCTGACTTGGCTGTTTTCGGCAAAGGATGTCATTACATTTGCTAGTAGTTTTGGGAGGGAGGGAAGGGAGGCAGTGGGTGCATGGCTGGCTAAGGGTGTTTGCCTAGGCAGGGCCTCCTGGGCTTGTGTGTGCATCCTGCTTCATGGAGTGACCAAGCTCCACTGCCTCGCCTCCCTCTTCCCCTGTAAAGATCCAGCTCCTGGTCTGGCCTCATTCCTGGATGAGCAGTGGATACTGGAAGGCTTCGCTGCATGCCAGGCAGGCTGCCTCCTGGGGCAGAGGCCATGACCTTACCTATGCGTGCCCAGGGCACCCCTTCCATACCTCTGCCCAGGGCTCTGAAGACTCAGAGGCGGGTGTATGCAGGGCTGTCTGTCTGGAAACTTCCCTTGCTCCTTGCTCACTGCTACCCACCCCAGTCCAGACAGGAAACCTGACAGGTCTGAGCCTTCCAGACACCCGTTGTATAATGGGTGGAATGAGCACTGTTAAGACACCCATCCCCCTAGTCTCGTCTTGTTCCTTGATAAAGCTGGCTCTAAAGGAAAGTTCTAGACTGTTACCCCTCACCCATCTGCACATTAATGACAGCTCAACCTTAAGCCTTTTGCAATCCAAGTCTGAGTGTTAGGTTCAGGGTTTGCAACATTAGGACCTTAGGACACTTCCCTTCTCCTGTCTCCAATAGTTTTCGTAGAAACAGAACCATCAGCCTGCTAGGGTCATGGCGAATGAAATGAGACAGTGTGCATGGAATGCTGAGAACCGAACAGGATCTGCGCCGTCCATGCTAATACAGGTCAACTGTGATGAGCACTGAATCCCAACCCCATCCTCTGTCTCTTGGGCTTCTCAAGTCAAGCTGTGACCTTGTTCGGTTGGCAGGTCTCAGTTTTCTGAGCACCCCTCCTTCATGTGGGCATGGCCCCCTGTTTGAATCTAGTGTTTGGAGACACCTGGCTGTTGGTAGTGGTGTTTCCTCCCACACAAAATGATCCCCTGCTATGACGGCCAAGCCCTTCTTCCCTGGGCTGGGTGAAGCACTGCGCGACCTATCCTAATATCGCAGGAAAACTGTTTTGTAGGCGTGGTTAAGCTTTTCAAAGGTCATTTTGGCCACATGTTTTTTTTTTTTTTTTTTTTTCTCCTTCTCCCTCACCCATCTTCAAAATCGAACACCCCAGTGACTCAGGACTCCTGACCTGGTTGCACAGTGTGCCTGATCTTTCAGCCCAGCTCCAAGGCCACAGTCTTTCCCAGTGGGATGCAATTTTATTTGCTTGTTAGTTTTCTGCCCAGAGGGGGAATTCTTTGGGCCCATTCCCAGAGCCTGGTGTCAGTTATCCTATCTATGGGGACAACCACAGGTGGCAAGATTCTTCTGGGGCTTGCTCTGTGTGTGTGTGTGTGTGTGTGTGTGTGTGTGTGTGTGTGTGTGTGTGTTGGAGGGGGAAATCAGAGGGGCTTCTTTGTGATAAGCTTGACCTTCTAGGAGGGGTGCATTGTTTGTAGCTTTTGAGAGACGGTGAAGATGATAGTAGGAGTTGTGTGAGATCTGAATTCAAGAGCCCTATTCCCTACCCTGCAGTTACTGAGGGAGCCCATTTCTATGCCCCATCCATACCCACTGACTCAAAAACACCTTGACAGATCCTAGGAGATATCGGTTTAATGATCTGGGAGAGTTGGAGGCTAAAAGCCCTAGCCCTCCCCCGCTCTCCCCTTACCAAAGCAGCGCTCATGAGAGAGCTGTACCAGGCCTACTCTACTGGAGCCTCTCTGGAGGTGAGAAGGGTGGGAATTGCAAGACCAGACTTTTAGCCCTGTAGGTCCCAAGGCTCAGAGATCAGGACTGTCGAGGCAATCAATCGTGGCTGGCTCCACAGAGTGGTATCTTCTGCCATTCTCAGGAAGCAGCAGTCGCAAGTGATGGGGGAGCATTTTCGGGTGCTCCAGGCTTGGCCCAGTCTCTGGATGGGAGGCCCCCCACCTTTACAGGGGAGGAGGCCACAGGGGTTCCTGTTCACCCAGAGGAGGTGGGGGTGGCCAGTTCCACCCAGGATTGATTCCAGATGCTGCTGGGCTGCTGGGGCTTAGGGAGCAGCCTTTGTCTGCCAGGTGGCCCAGCAACCAGGCTAGGAGGGGTAGCAGGGAGCTGGGGGCCCCTTTTCCTTTCTCTTAGCTCCTGTCTTGCCCCTTTCCTACTGAGCACCCATCTCAAATCTAACCAGCATCCACTGAGTGTCTGTAGAGGTGCTGGGCTTGGGCAGTTAGCAGTATCTGCTCTTGTCCCAAGTCCAGGAATGGAGAGGCTTCTTCCAGTGTGCCAGCTAGCTCTCTTCCCTTGGTTAGGCAGTTAGGTAGTGTTGCAGACAGCTTCAGGTTCGCTGAGATGAACTTCCAGACCAGGCACAGTTATGGAGGAAGGGATATTATTTATTGAAGCTTACAGATCCAGGGGAAGTTCCATAATGGCAAGAGAAGTGGCCTGCTCTCCACAGGGCCAAGCAGAGAGAGAGAGAGAAAGCCAACCAGCCACCACAGCACACAGAGTAAAACTACAGCCAAAAGGTCACACAGCACACTTCAGGAACTCTTGCTAGGCACATTTGCATATCTTTACAATGGACTCTCAAACCATCACCACACCTTAAGACCGGGCCCCCAGTGACCTTGCCTCTAGCAAGGTGATTGCAGATACAAACTATAACTAATAAAACATTGAATATATTGGGGGACATATATTCAAACTACCACAGGTAGTGATGGTGGTGGGGGTTGTAGTTTTTCCTTGTTGACTGGGAAACTGAGGCACAGAGGACTTGAGAGGCCAAGGCAGAGGTCAGGCCAGACCTTTAGAGCCCCACTCTGTACAGATGAGGTTCCGAGTTCTGGGCTACTCCTCCCCTGACACCACACACATCCCTGAAGTTACTGGTTGGGTGCCAAGCCCCCAAACCCCTCTTCACTGATTAGTTAGCCATGGGAGTCTGAACCTCCCATGGGAACCAGGACTTTGAGAACAGGTCACAGGAACGCTTTGGTAGGCCAACTGGCTGGCTCCAGGCCTTGGGAGCAGGACTTCCCAGTGGTATCCCCCAGCTCTTAAACCTGGTTGGCTTGGTGGCAGAGATGATTTCACCCATGGAAATATCAAGATGTAGCTGGGTGGCTCTCAGCCTATCTGCCTGTGAGGTGTTCTGCTGTCTGGTGTGCCTGTGAGGTGTTCTGCTGGTCTGGTGGCTTGGCCGATAGCTGGGCCTGTAACAAACTACCGCCTGAGAGCAAGCTCTTCTAGGAGACCCTCAGGAGGTTCTGGGGCTCTGTCTGCTGTTGGCTTGAGATGGAGCGAAGCTAATGATGTCCTTGTTCAGCACCACATAGCCACTGTTCCCCATCTTCCTGTGGGGCTTGCCAGTGTTCTGGGAAGTGGGACCAGAGAAGTGGAAGGCTGTGGACTCCCAGCTGGTTTGGAGAAGAGTTCCTACTGCCCCTCCCCCCCAGGTCTCAGGAAGGCGCCTGGCTTCCAGCTGTGATCCAGGCTACCCCCACCAACCTGGGGGCCCTCCCCCTTGGCTGAGCAGCCTGGGAGGGGGCTTCCCCTGTGAGGAGCAAAACCCGGCCTGGATTCCTACCCAGCCCACCCACCCCTTCAAGGCCCCAATCTTTCCAGCTGCTCTGAAGAAGACACCCAGAATGCCTTTAGGCATCAGCCATGACTAACCCACCTCACTACCCCTAAGTATGCAGGTGACAGCCCCAGGCTAAGTCCACACTACTCTTCAGGGTCTCAGTATGTCTTCTGTACTTGAGGGGTTGGAGGTCTGGCAGGCAGTGGGCTTAATAATTTAAAAGATTAATGCTGCTATGAAGACAAGAGAGGAGAAGGAAAGGGAGATCACCAAGGGTCAGGAGGGGTGGGACAGGGATCTTTAGAGGAGATGGGCCCTAAAAGGATGGGGGAAAAGTGACAGGCTGGAAAAGGGCAGTCCTTGCTAGGAGTGGAGCAAAAAGAATTGAGGAATGTGTTGAACAGGAGGAGCTGAGGCTGCAGGTGGTTTGGTCAGAGCCCTGGATTTCTGGAGCTTCAGATACCCAAGAAGGATGGCTGGACTTGTAACCCTGCTGCCCTGGGGAGCCATGGAAGATTATTGAGCTGGGGAGTGACTTGGATAAAGGTGCTATAGTTTTGTCCTGTCTCTTTTCCAGGCCTCAATTTCTGATCTCCACGGTAGGGTAGTGATTGTTCTGTTCTCAGACCTGCCAGAGGAAGAACTCAGGCATCTGTGGCGTTTTATTTGGGGGAGGGTCCAGATCAAAAGGGGCACAATACATGTTCAGGTTTGGCAAACCCCCGATACACAGGTGTGCATTATATCTATATGGGACTTGAAACACACCCCTTAAGTATACAGTTGTTAGAATGCTTGTTTTGCTTACAGGAAGCCTTGGACTCAATTCTGAAGGCCTGGTAGAGGCACTCCTGTAATCCCAACTCTCAGAAGTGTTTAGAAACTGGAGGATCCGAAGTTCAAGGTCATCATTGGCTAAATTAGTGAGTTCAAGGCCAGCCTGGGATACATGAGACTCTACCTCAAATATTATCATTAACAATGATTATGATAATAATTAGTGTTAGATGGGAACACGTTTAAAATGTACAGGATAGACAAGTATCTTGGGTGACAGGGAGGACTTTCAATATGCCTGGGGGAACCATGTGTGTTCCCGCCAGGGGAACTGGAGTCTTCCTTTAGGCCTGTGACCTGGGGTAGAATTGCAAGCTCTGGGTGTCCACCTACCTCTCTCTGAGCCTAACTGAAGGTGACTATTCCTGTCCCAAGGAAGAGGAAGAGTATGGGCCCTTCTCTGCACCTGTCCGCGGGATAGGGTGCCCCGAGCACCCCCCCCCCGGTCGGACATGGAAGCCTGAGGCGTGGAATTCGGGGATCAGACCCTCCTGGGGGTCCCGCCTGGGGTCGGAGGTAACTCCCGGCCGCCTCGCCCCAGTGACTCCAGGCCGGGATTTCGGCCGCACTGACTTTCCAGGCCGGTGCCAGCCGGGCCTCCAGGTCCGGGCCCCCGCCGTGGGGCCGGCTGCTCCGGGCGGGGCGGGGCGGGGCGAGGCGGGGCGGGCGGCGGAGGCGGAGTTGGAGCGACTTTGTGGGGCAGCCCGGGCCTCGGCGGCGGCCGCAGCACGGGAGTGGAGCGCGGGAGAGCGCGGGGCGCCCGCCGGGCGGTCGGGAGCGGCCGATGGGGCCCGTGTGAGCGCCCAGGCCCGACCCGGTGCCCGGCGGGCGGCAGCATGTCCGCGGGCGGCAACGCCAGGAAGAGCACCGGGAGGCCATCCTACTACTACCGGCTGCTGCGGCGACCCCGGTTGCAGCGACAGAGGAGCCGCTCCCGCAGCCGGACCCGGCCCGCCAGGGGTAGGCGCCACCCCGACCCCTAGACCTCTCTAGGGCCTCCCTACCGCAGCTAGACCATCGGATGCCCTGGGCTGCCAGGGGTCCCTTCGTCGGACCCTTCTCTTGGGGAAGATGGGGGTCCTGGTGTTTCCCATATAACCAGGAACAAGGAAAGTGGGGCTGGCTGGAATCCAGCCTGCTAACTTAACTGTGCCTCAGTTTACTCAGCTGCCATAAAGACATTAGTAGTCAAGGCGGCTCTTGTCTTGCCTTCACCGTCTTGGCTTCTAGCTTAGCTTGTTTCCTGCCCAGGATGGCTTCCTCACCTTTCTGGAGGGACAGGTGGGAGGATTTCCAGGAGGGAGCCAGGCTGGAAGTGATCTGGAGCCCCTCTGAGCGGTCCTTGCAGGATGCGGCGGAGGCGGGGAGGTGTGTGCAACTTTTCCTTCAGTAACAAGATCCTCTGCTGGAAATGTTGTGATCCCGGTGGCTGCGTTGGGCTAGGCTAGTTAGGGCCAGGACTTCCTTCTCTAGCTGGGTAGGATGGAGGCCTTGGAAGGGGCTCTGAAGAGGCTGGAGTCCTGTTGAGTCTCAGGCACACTGAAGATGCCTGTGGGGGAAGTTTACACACCACTAGGTTATCTGGGTCATGGGAAGCTGGCCATGGGCCCAGCCTGATCATCCCATACACAAGCTGCTAAGCCCCTGAGGGGTCACATTCCCATCCCACCTGGTGCTCCTGTATGAGTTGCCCCTGAACTTGCGTGTTCTTGAGTCAGGGTGAGTTCCAATGAAATATGCAGGGCTGTATGCATTGGTTTGCCACCATCCTCCCCCCACAATGGGGCAGATGTATCCCACAGTCAGGGCCAAGCAGGGTTGTGCAGGGAAGTAGTGAGTTCCTCCGCTCAGGGGTTCAAGTTGAGGTTGTGTGTTCATAGGGATGTCCTGGGAGCTAATTTAAGGGTTTCCCAAAGTGTGTGATTAGCCCTTACCTTTGCTGAAATGGCCTCTGGCTAGTCCCAGCCCTCAGTGGTGGTCTGGATGAAGGCTTTGTGATTTTTGGGCGCATCACTCCCCCTTTCTCAGATGTGGTTTTCTTGGTTGGAAAATGACAGTGGCTCTAAGTGGAGGCTTCACTGAGGCAGGTTCCTGCTGAGAGAACCAGAGTGGGACAGATGCCCAGTGGTGGTCTGGGCCTCCAGGGCCTCTTTTGCACCTACCCTGCCCTGCCCTGCCTCCTCACTCATGCCTTGTATGACCTTCCCCTCTTTCCACCTCATACCAGTTTTGTGCTCACTGTAGAGGCACTGGAGAGAACAGAACTCTCTCTCCATCTCAGCTGACTGGGCCAGGGAAAATCAATATGTCCTGGTGTCATCTGAGCTTGAGCTCCCAGTTGCCACCATGTGCAGACCCAGCTTTGTGTCCCTGCCTCCAAGGAGCTCTGAGCCTGCTGAGGCTGGGGAGGAGAGCAGCCAGACACAAGTTGTAGCTGGAGAAATCAGGGAAGGCTTCATGGGAGAGGTGATGTTTGGACCTTATCGCCTAAACTGGATGGGATTTCCTTTGTCAGGAGTGACTGAGTCTCTGCTCAAGTCCTACCTCTGCAGTAAAATAACGGTCCTTCAGCCCATTACCTCTCTAAACCTCAGTGGCTCCTTAAGATAATGATGACTGCAGTAACAGGGTCATGCCTGGAAGGCTGGAGCAGGCCACAGTTAGATGTGAACTGTGGTCCGTTCCCTGGCCGGAAGGAACAGTCTAGACAGAGAAGGAAAAGGAAAACGTCTTTGGTGTTGTGGAGACAGCTCATCCTGCAGTGGGGAGAGCTGGGAGCAGCAGTTTGCACTCGATAAGGGGCCTTTAGTGATGACCAGTGGTGGGCAAGTTCAGAGTTACAGGGCAGGGTGTGGGGGCTGCTGGCAGTGCCCTGTCCATCTTTCATTGACCCATAGCCCCTTACCTGGCCCTGGCAGGACCACCGAGAGGCTGCCCCCTGTTGGGAAGCCACCCTAAGGCCTTGAGCCTATCCCTTTTGATCTTGTCAGTCTCTCCAGGTGATGGCAGCCCCTCAGTTTGGGTCTGCCCTTGCACTCCCCACTTCTGTTCTCTGCTAAGCAGGACTGCTTAGAAATAGGAAAGTACATCGAGGTGTTGCTGGGTGTTAGGGACCTGCAGATGACTAGGCCACCACTTCTAAGGAGGCTCCTTGAGAGCTGTGGAGGGGACTCACTGCCCACTTGAGAGCAGGCCTTGTCTGTGTCAGCTCTGAGAGGGAGGGACAGTGTCTGCAGCCTCCCTCGTTTGTCCAGTGTGGGGCACTAAGCAAGATGGTTACCTTCTGGGCCTCAGTTTCCTCATCTGAAGAATGGGCAGGGTGGGTCCTGCTGTTTGGTGGAAATAGTAGCCTTTGGATATTGGAGTCATCTGAATTTTTCATGTCATACATTATGTCCCCTGGACCACTTGAAGGCTGAGCCTAGCTGTGGATTTGGGGAAGGTCTTGTTCCCTGAGGGGTATCACTGGCCACCTACTGACTCCAGGGCCAAAACCAGTTTTGTCTGTCTGTTCCAGGGCTGTTAAGAGAAACAGCCTCCTCCCATCCCTGATAAGCCCCGACCTATATCATTCAGCCCTTAACATGATTTTTTTTGGAGAGAGACACAGAGAGAGACAGAGAGAGAGGGAGAGGAAGACAGATAGAAATGGGCGCAACAGCAGCCTCTCAGCTGCTGCGAATGAAATCCTGATGTGTGCTCCCCCTTGTGGGCAAGTGTGGCATTGCGCCCTTGCGTCACTTTGCATCTGGCTAAACGTGGGACCTGGAGATTGGAACCGGCGTTCTTAGGCTTAGGAGAAGGCAGGCGCCTGAACCACTAAGCCATCTCTCCAGCCCCCTTAACATGATTTTTAAGGAATTTTTATTGGGAGCTTTCAAATGTGAGCATATTGCAAGTTGGATGCATTTCCATCATGTTATTCCCTGGCCGCTGGGGTGTGGTTGTTTGTTCTTCCTCCCTGCCTCCACACCCTTGTTTCCTCACCTTGTGTCACCTGCTCTGTGCTCCCAACCCCACCTAGGCCTCTACCCTCAGAGGTTCCTGGAGTCTGTCTGTAGGGTCTTAGGAGGTGGTTCTCAGAAACCTCCCAGTTCACTCTTCAGAATGGGGGTGCACCCATTAAGGCTAAGGCCAGCCTCCAAAGTTGTTATCCGTCCTGGGCTCGGAACACGGCAGAGTTGTTCGGTCTAAACTTTGGGTCCAGATGGGCACACACTAGGGTTATGGCTTGTCTAAAGCCACTTTCATCCAGCTGGGTATGAAACCCAGGGCTGCTGGCCCTCAAGACCAGCTCCTGGCTGGGAGCGGTGGTTAGGAACGAGCCTATTTGCTACCATAGGATGTACTGAGGACTACAACCTTCCTAGGGCACCATGCCGAGAGGTCTCTGGTATAACAGTTTAGACTCCATGAACCTGAGAACAGCCTTGAGACGGGGGCTAGATGTATCTTGTGGTCCCTGGACCTCAAATGTCTCTTCCCAGGGCCTGATGCCATGGCTCTGCCGCCCTTGGAGGAGACCTGAATCCATGTGCACCTCTCTCCTCTGGCCTTGCTGAGACCCTCACAGTCCCTACTTCAGGGTTTGGTCCCAGCTTCTTCTTACCCTTCCTTATCTTTGGGACTGGGGAACTTACTCCCTGTTGTTTTGTCACTTGTTTGCTGGGTGCCTGCTCTGGTCCAATAGTGAGTCTTAGCTGCGAACTCATCGCATTTAATGCCCGCCACACTGCTGTGAGCTGAGCACTGGTATAATTCTCATCTTACAGGGAAGGTTTTTGCAGCCCAGAAAACCAGAGCCTTGGCCAAGGCCCCACAGTTCAGGTGGTAGAGCCCAGCTCCAGGTCCTGAGCTCTGCCTTGCTAGCTCGTGGTCAGTCCTTGGCTTTGATAAGGCCTCTGCCCCTCCTATCAGATTGCACAGTTATGGACTCCATTGGGATTCATGGCCAGCCTCTCCTACAGACTTGGGGGTAACTTGGGAGGGAAGCATGGGAATGGTTCCACTGAGTCATTTCTTCTTCACCCCACTTAGACCCATTTCTTTTATCCACCCCTGCTTTCTGTCCCCTGCTATTGTTCATATTCTGCTAACCATATTGTTTCTGTGGGCAGGTCACAGATCTCAAAGTATCAGCCTAGTTTTTTTCTCTTGGGTTTGAAAGTGGGGAGGGTAAATGTCCTCTGGGATGAGGTTTCCTAGAGCAGGCTGAGATCCCCCTCCCTACAGAGCTCTCTTAAGTCCTTGAGGGATGCCAGAGGCGCCTTTTAATCTGCTGGAATGTCAGCCTAGTGGCTTTTGCTTTCCTGGCTGTCCCCATCCCCTTCAGTAATTAGACAGTAGCCTCTCTCACCAAACTGGGCCTTTCCTTGGTTATCTCACATCTCTAACTCCTCATCTTCCACGGAGGTAGGGACCACCGTTGTCATCACTTCCATCCCCAGGTCCGGAAGCTAGAGTTGGGGATAGTGAAGGTAAAGGTTGGCATCTGAGCCATGGGACTCAGAAGCTTGCTCAGAACCACGCTGGAAACCCTGGGCTTCTTCCTCTGCCTTTTCTTGACTAATGGGACTCAGAGCACTGGGTGGACTTGGGATGGTCTCTTTGCCTCAGTGGGTCATGATCTCTCTCTGTTGACTAGGAGCTAGATCACTGCCCCATTTAGTTCTGCACCTACTGAGACCCAGTGGCTCTGGCAGCCTGCTTGGCTCAGCTTGCTACAGGTAGGGTAGAAGAGGGCTTGACACTTGTGATCTCTTGCAGCTTCAGGCTTAGCTGGGGAAAATGGAGGCCCAGAGAGCTCAGGCCACCTGTCTAAAGTGAGCTGAAGACGCTAAGGAGAGTTGCAGTCTCGAACTTGGTTCTAGACCCCTTTGCACACTATTTCTGCCATTGGCTCTGTTTGTTGCTTTTTCTAAGATTAGCCCAGATAGAGAAACCGAGGCATCTGGGCTCCTTATTGGGTCTTGGTGGGGAGAAAAGGGGGCTGGGACACCATCTTGACACCATCGTGCTCATATCCTGGACTGCATTCCTGTTTTTGCTTTAGAAATGACATGAAGCCTTTCGACTGTTTTTAAAAGAAAAGCAATGCTGCGATATTTCCCCTGCACCTTCCTCTCTGGGCCACTTGGTTAAATGTCAGGAAAGGGAGAGTATTTCCTGGTCAGGAACATTCAGAGCTTGCTGGGAGCTGAAGTTTTGTTTTCCTGATCAAGAGGTATTTGGGGAGTCAGCCTCCACCCCTCTGCCATTCCCTGGAAGGGTTGGCACGACAGTGGAGGGGGTGTGGGATGGGGATGGGCTTGAAAAGGAGCAGGGAGATGCCTGTGTGTTGGGTACCCGATCTAGAAGTGGCAGGTGGTTATTTTTAGCCATTCCCATCCAGTACAGGCATTTCAGCGTTTGTTCAATATTTAATTATCCATCCGAAATTGGCCTTGAGTTTGAAAGCAGCTCTGTGCTGTGGGAAAAAAAAAAACCAGCCAGGGGAATCTCAATAGCCCTCCAAATAATACTAACAATGGGTGGTCTGCGAGTAGACTTGGTCTTTGGAATAGGCAGGCTTGGCTCTTTGGTGTAGACAGACCCCCCTGCATGCCTGTGATACCCTTGGACCCACCAGCACTGTCTGTGCAGCCCAGACCCACGGGGTGGGGTTTTAAAATTTTCTTCCTGGCCCTGGTGTTCACTTTGACAGCTGTGGGGTACTGAGCGGAGACTTGGGAATTTTGCTTTTGAAGGTCTAGTTAGCCTTACTTCCTTCTTTGCTTCTGACAGACAAGAGAGCTGTCCACACTTGGAACACGCGATTTCTTTTTCTGTGGCCCTCGGAGGTGACAGCTTGACAAGGCTGGGAAATGGAAAGTCAGCGTGAAGGCCAGTGGACAGGGTTGTGAGCCTCCGCCCCTCCAGGAAGCTATCCTTCTCCCTCAGCTGAGGGGGGCAGCAGAGGGGAGAAGAGGAGGAGAGAGTGGGGTTCTCGGAGGTAGCAGTTAGGTGGGGGTCATGGGAGTTGTGGGTTTAGAGATGAGCAGTCAAGAAATTTGCAATCTAGAAAAGTCTTCGGCAAAAGTGATTTTCTACTAATCAGTGACTGTTTTAGGGCTCAGGAGCCTAGCCAAAGAGAGGAGAGGTTCTGGCTTGGCCATAAAGGCTGTGTGTCTTCAGACAAATCATTGAACATCTCGGGGTTCCAAAGCAGGCTGAGCATAGTTATGACAAAGCATAGGATTTGCTATGAGCTGGGAGGAGGTGTTGTCCTTTTTATCTGCTCATCTAAAGCTCGAGGGGTTAATTTCATGTCTGTTAAGGCTGACACAGAAGCGCAGTGTGGTGCCTGTGGAGACTGGAACTCTCCGGGTGCATCTTTGGTGTCCCCTGCCCGCAGAGACTACTGTGGGTGTAACTGGCATTCATTCAGGGCAGCGGAGCTTTAGTGAGCTATCTACTGTGGGCAAGCTGTGGGCAGGGGCTGCTTGGCACTTGAAGTCAGCCCCTGCCCTGGTGGATGAGCTAAGGGAAGGCTGTGTAATGAGGTCAGCAGATGGTATGGTCAGGAAAGTTGGCAGGGCCTTGAATGGTGAGCCAAGGGTTGTGCTCCCCCTCCACCCCATCCCAACAGGGCACTGGAGTCAAAGGAAGGATGTGGCAGGTGTCCTTCTGAGTCCTTTACATGTCACAGTGGTCAGTCTTCAGTTTCACAGACTATGGCCAGGTTGGCTTTGTAGATGAGAAAACTGAGGCTTACACTAGCCAAGTGGCAGAGTTCAGGATGAGCAACCCTCTCTACATTTGCCAGAGTTGTGGTGCAGGAAAATGATTTCACAACCACAGCTAGATAGACTGGGGGAGCAGGGTGAAGGGTGGGATCTGGGCGACCGTAGGCCATCTCCGGTAGCCATCTGGCTGTGAGAGGCTTGGGGTCTGGACTGGCACTGGGGGAAGAAGGATGGGAGCAGTTTGGGGAGCACGGCAGCTGCAAGGCTCTGAGAAGATGTCGTGGATGAGCCAGGGGTGATGAAGGCTTGGTGGCTGGTAGGTCACTCGTGCCTGAGGAGTCCCCAAGGGTGCAGAGGACATAGAGGGCAGGAGGGGAGAAGTTCTCATAGAAGGGAGGCTGCACACCCCTTGGAGGACAAGTGCTGGGCTCTGGGCACATTAATCCCTGGCCTGCTGCACAGCAGTGCCTGTTGGGAGTTGTCTATTACCATCTAACGTCTGTTTCATTTCAGTCCCTCTTTTTTCTTCTGGATGATGGTGTTGGCCTCCTATTGGGTTTAGAACTCTTTTGGGAAGTAGGAAATGGTGATCACCGTGGTTGAAATACTTGCATTTGGCAAAACAAACAGTCAGAGCTCTGTGTTGCCCAGCCCCTATGAAGCTATCCCATAGTTTTTGTTTTTGAGTTGAGCTGTTCTGAAATTCCCAAAGGTGAGGGGACACTCAGGAGAGGCCCAGGGGTCACCTTCATGGCAAGAGGGCTGGAAGTTAGTGGTAGGATCTAGCCCATGGTAGGCAGGGCAGAAGGCGTCAGGGGGAATGAGGGCTGGGTCCGCTTGGTGCTGATGCTGGGAGGGGGTGGAGGGGACTGAGGGGGTGGAGGCACCTCACAGCACAGGGCTTGGGAGCAGTTTAGAGATGGTGGGAAGGTACTGGAGACTTTAGGAGTCCAGTAGTTGGTGTTGTGCAGAAGTGGGCAGGGTAGTAGAAGCTTGATGGATGGGTTCCTGGAGAAGCTTGGTTTTCCCATCAACCACCTGTGTAAATTGTAGGTTTAGTGCATGCAGAGTATCCCATGCCCCCTGCAGTCAGCAGCAGCCTCGCAGCTCTTCAGGGCCCCTGACCTTTGGAGAATTCCTAGGGTTCCCTGCAGAGGGGCCCCTCCTACCTGTGCCTGGAGGAGAGGGGATGGCCCTTCATGGGGACATTGTGGGCAGGCCCATGTACAATTCTGACCATTCCCAGGGGACAAACCACCAGGAAAAGGGCCATGCTTCCCTAAGTCCTATTTATTTATTTATTTATTTATTTATTTATTTATTTATTTATTTATTTAAGAGAGAGACAGAGGCAGATAGAAAGAGAGAATGGGCATACCAGGGCCTCTAGCTACTGCAAATGAGCTTCAGACGCCTGCGCCCCTTGTGCATCTGGCTTACGTGGGTCCTGGGGAAATCGAACCAGGGTCCTTAGGCTTCACAGGCAAATGCCTTAACCGCTAAGCCATTTCCCCAGCTCCTATTTTCACTTTTTAATGATGTTTATGTTAGAGCCCCCGCACCATTCCTAGAATTACAAAACTAATAGCAAGCTAGGTGTGGTGGCTCCTATCTATAATCTCACTATTTGGAAGGCTGGTGCAGGAGGATTGCTGCAAGTTTGGGCCATCAGGGACACTTAGTGAGTTGTAGTCCAGCTTGGGTCATAGAATGAGACCCTGTCTCAAAAAAACAAAACTAAACAGGGCTGAGGATGTAGCTCACTTGGCAGAGAGTTTGCCTAGAGTGGGATAGGCTCTGGGTTTAATCCCCAGGGCTGCATAAACTTGTGGGATGGGGTGTACACCTGTGATCCTAGCACTCAGAAGGGGAGACAGGAGGTACAAGGTCATTCGTAGCTACATAATGAATTCAAAGCCAGCCTGAGGCTACATGAGACCCTATATCAAAATAAAAATACCCTCAAATCTTCATCATGGGCCTGGAGAGATGGCTTAGTGGTTAAGCACTTGCCTGTGAAGCCTAAGGACCCTGGTTCAAGGCTCGATTCCCCAGGACCCATGTAAGCCAGATGCACAAGATGGTGCATGCATCTGGAGTTCGTTTGCAGTGGCTGGAGGCCCTGGCACACCCATTCTCTCTCTATCTGCCTCTCTCTCTCTCTCTGTCACTCTCAAATAAATAAAAAATAAAATTAAATTTAAATTAAAAACATCGTCATCATCATCAGCAGCAGCAGCAGCATCTCCTACAGAGCAGAAGAAAATCACCTTTAATCCCAGAACACAGTGATAAAGTCTGGGAGCATGTCCGCCCCCCGCCCCCGCTTTTCTCCTTTCTTCCCCTAAGTTTTTGAGAATTCTAAGCTACTTTTAAGTACAGAAAAGCTTTGGAAATAATACTACAGACACAATACACTCACAGCTCCCACTGAACTCGTTACTTTTGCCACACTGACTTCTCTTCTTTTTTCTCCTTAGAAATGAAATGACTCAGACAAAGGAATCATTGAACATTCCTCCAGCAAACCTAGTCCTTCTCCTGTTTTTATATAGCCTGTGAGCTAAAGAATTGAGTGGTCACTTTTTTCTTCTTTCTTCTCTTCCTTCTCCTCCTCCTTCTCCTCTTTTTTTTTTTTTTTTAAGATTTTATTTGTTTATTTATTTATTAGAGATAGAGAGAGGGAGTGTGAGAATGGGTGCTCCAGGGCCTCTAGCCACTGCAAACGAACTCCAGACGCGTGTGCCCCCTTGTGCATCTGGCTTACATGGAACCTGGAGAATCGAACCCCGGGGTCTTTAGGCTTCACAGGTATGTGCCTTAACCACTAAGCCTAGGTTGACCTGGAATGTACTATGTAGTCTCAGACTGGTCTCGAATTCACAGCCATCCTCCTACCTTCACCTCCTGAGTGCTGGGATTGAAGGTGTGTGCCACCATATCGGCAGTTTGTTTTTCTTTTTGGGATCAGGGTCACCTTATGAAGTCCAGGTTGACCTGACTTAAGATCCTTCTTCTTTTTTTTTTTTTTGTTTTTTTGAGGTAGGGTCTCACTCTGGCCCAGGCTGACCTAGAATTAACTATGTAGTCTCAGGGTGGCCTTGAACTCACGGCGATCCTCCTACCTCTGCCTCCCGAGTGCTAGGATTAAAGGCGTACACCACCACACCCAGCTCAAGATCCTTCTGTCTCTGCCTTACAAATACCAAATGAGCTACATGTCCCACTGTGTTTTGTTTTGAGGCACGATCTCATTCTGTGACCCAGGCTGTACTATATACTATGTGTCCCTGGCTGCCCAAACTTGGAGCAGTCCTCCTGCACTGGAAGTCTAAGAACAGTTTTTACATTTTATTTATTTTATTTACTAATATTTTTATTTATTTGCAAGCAGAGAGAGAAAGAGTGAGATAGGAGGGAGTATGTGTGTACCAGGGCCATGAGCCACTTTGTCTATCTGGCTTTATGTAGATACTGGGGAGTTAAACCTGGGCTACCAGGCTTTGCAAGCAAATGCCTTTAATGGCTGAGCCATTTTTCTATCCCCTGTTTTTAATTTTTAAAACAATACTATTTATTTGAGAGAGAGTGGGTGCTAGGACCTCTTGCCACTGCAAAGGAACTCTATATACATATGCCACTTTGTGCTTTATGTGGTACTGGGAAACCAAACCTGGGCTGGCAGGCTTTGCAAGCAAGCAGCTTTTTTTTTTTTTTTTTTCAAGGTAGGGTCTCACTCTAGCCTAGGCTGACCTGGAATTCACTTTGTAGTCTCAGAGAGGCCTCGAACTCATGGCCATCCACCTACCTCTGCCTCCCGAGTTCTGGGATTAAAGGTGTGTGCCACTATGCCCAGCATAAGCAAGCAACTTTAACTGCTGAGCCATCTCCCCAGCCCAGTTTCTACTTTGGGTTTTTTTTTTTTCAGCTTTTTTGAGGCAGGGTCTTGCTCTAGCCCAGGCTGCCCTCAGACTCACAGTTATCTTCCTACCTCTGCCTCCCTAGTGCTGGGATTAAAGGCATGTGCCACCATGCCTGGCAAATTTCTACATTTTTAGATGGTTGAAACAAAAATATTTTTTATCCCCTCTCCACATTTTTTGAGGCAGAGGCTCAAAGAGCCCAAGCTGAGGTTAGCCTCGAATTCCTGACCGTCATGCCTCTACCTTTTAAATGCTGGGATTGTAGGCATTTACCACCATGCCTGGCTCCCATCTGCTCATCCTTTTCTTCTCCCTCCCCTCCCCTCCCCTCCCCTCCTTTCCCCTCTTCTCCTTTTTTCTTTTCTTTTCTTTCTTTTCTTTTCTTTCTAAATATCTTGCTGCATTACCTAGGTTGGCCTTAAACCCATTATCTTCCTGCATCAGCTCCCTGACTGCCAGGAGCACCTGTGTGCACCACCACATCTGACTCAGGAATAGTATTTCTTTTTTTTTTTCAAGGTAGTCTCACTCTAGCCCAGGCTGACTTGGAATTCATTATGTAGTCTCAGGGTGGCTTCGAACTCACAGTGATCCTCCTAACTCTGCCTCCCCACCTTTGCCTCTGGAGTGTTGGGATTCAAGGCGTGCACCACCACACCAGCCTAGGAATAGTATTTTGAACATGTGAAAGTGATACGGTGTTCAAGTTGTTGTGGCCATAATTAAAGCTTTATTTCTGAAACCCAACTGTGTTCATTCATTTACAGATTGTCCATAGCTGCTGTTCATGCTGTAAAGGCCAATCTGAATGGTTGAGATAGACCACATGATCTTGTGAGCCTAAAATAGTTGCTGTCTAGTTCTCTATGAGAAAGTTCACTGTCTCCTGAGATATCGCCACATTGCTGCCCTAGGTAGTGCATCTTGCATGATGTGCTGTGTGCTTTAACGACACATGCTTCAAAGCGTGTGATTTTGCATCATGATTTCAAAGTGGATATAGAGGAATGCACACAGAAGAAAGGTGCAAAAACATGTCTCCATAGAACCTCCTTATCTCCCTGGATTTCAGCAACAGAGGAGGTGGCAGATCTCTGGCAGCCTGAAACAGGCCCTATGGCTGTAAGGAAAGGAGTTGCAGGAGAAAACGTGGGAATGAAAATGAAGAGGTGACTTTGCAGACTGCAATGATCAGAAACCTCATCAAGTTGAGGAAACAAGTGAGAAACCTTTGGGCCAGTTAATTAATCCTTGGAGAGTGGCCAGAAAGTCCAGAGTTTGCTGGAAGATGGGGAGTTCTTTGGTAGCCCGATGTCTCAGGATGAGGTACAGGAAACACGTGGTAGTTGTTCACTCAAGTGAATAGCTCAAGTGGAGGGCCATACAGTAGTGCTGGTGGTAGTCTACGAACACTAACAAGTTTGTAGAATTTATGGTGAGCTATTAGTGAGGCCAACCAGAGGTCAAGGAATGAATGAGTCCCTACCCTGTCCTGAGCAGGGGATCCTGGGATATACCAGAAGACTGAGTCTCCTCAGCTTTTCCCTCCATCTTCTAAACACCAGCCGTACACCTGACTCCTCCCATCCTCTTCTGCTATGGAGCTGCTGTGCCCACCTCCCACTTAATGCTCTGGATTAAGGCTCCTCAGGGGTGGATGCCTTGGACACAGTCCTCCACGTAGCCCTCATGTCTCTGTCCTACCTGATGTCAGCCTCCCCCTCTCCCCCTCCCCCGCTCCCTTCCAGCAGCAGTGGACAGTACCCACTGACTGAACCACATTCTGAACATAGAGACAGCCTGAACTTTGATCCCAGTTCTGTTTGAGGGGAACCTGACAGAAACAACTTAAGTAAGAACAAGTTTATTTTGCCCCATGGTTTCAGTCCATTGTAACCAGAAGGGATGGTGAGGGGCTCAGCTTGCAGTGGAGGAAACTTGTGGCAGCTATTCACATCCTGGAAGACTAGGCAGCAGAGAAAACAGGACTGAACTAGAAACAGGTAGAACCTTTAAAGGCCCACCCTTAAAGACCTACTTTTGCTAGCCAGGCCCTACCTCCTAAAGCACCGAATCCTTATAGTAAGTGCTACAAGCTGGGGACTAAGTTTGCAAAACGAGCCTGTGGGGGACTTTTCAGGCCTCATGGCTCCTTCCTATCCCCAAACCCGATCAACATGAACATGAAATGTGGAATCCAACATGACCTTTCTTATCCCTTTCTGCCAGGGCTGGGAGAGGGGCAGCATGGAATATAGAGAGGATACCAGCCAGGGAGGACACTGCATCCCAGGAGATTGAGGACTCATCCTCATCTCTGCACAGTGGCCCCTTATGCCACATGGGGTACCCCTCAGATTCATGGTTCCTCAGTACCCCTAGCTCTGTGGTCATGATCTGACTCAATTTTCTTTCGTCACAGTTGGAACAGTCAGCACAATTACTGCCCCTCTAGGTCTATTCTATATTTCCTGAGGTCCATTTTTTATTACATACAGTTCTAGCACTATTTGCTGAAAAGCTTATCTTACCCACCACCAATTTCTCTTGGCACTTTCTTCAAAAGTCAGTTGGCCATATGTGTGTGATCTATTTCTGGATTCGCTGTCTTGATCCATTGATCTATATGTCTTATCCTTATGCTAATTCTATAGTCTTGTTTGTACTAGCTGTATGTCCAGACTGTAAAGTATGCCTTGAAACCAGCTAGTACTGTAAGTTCCCTAACCTTTTCCTATGTTCTTCAGCTTGACTGGCTATTCTGAGTCCTTTGCTTTGCCATCTAAATTTAAAAGTCAGCTTGTCACTGTCTCTGAAAAGCTTGATTTTAATTGGGGTTGCATCGAATCTATAGGTTAATTTGAGTGAATTGCTATCTTACTGATGCTGAGTTTTTCAATGCTCAGTTATGGAATTATTTTTCCATTCGTTCAGACTTCTGTTAATATCTTTTAGCAATGTATGTTAGTTGTTAATCTTGTTTGTGTTGACTTTATGAAGTATTTTGTGATGGTGTGTGTTAATCCCTGTGGAGAGTCTGAGTTTACCTTTCATACAGGCTAACAAGTTAGCCTGATTGTTTGTTTGTTCGTTTGTTTGTTTTATTTATGAGAGAAAGAGAGAAATGGGTGTGCCAAGTCCTGTAGCCACTACAAACAAAGTTGAGATGCTGTGCCACCTTGTGTTTCTGGCGTACGTGGGCACTAGGAAATCAAACTTGGATCCTTAGGCTTCGTAGGCATGCACCTTAACCACTGTCATCTCTCCAGCCCTGATAGAGTTTTTTAAAAAAAGTGTGTGTAAAGCCGGGCGTGGTGGTGCACGCCTTTAATCCCAGCACTCGGGAGGCAGAGGTAGGAGGATCACCAAGAGTTCGAGGCCACCCTGAGACTACATAGTGAATTCCAGGTCAGCCTGAGCCAGAGTGAGACCCTACCTCAAAAAACCAAAAAAAAAAAAAAAAAAAAAAAAAGTGTGTAAAAGCCAGGTGTGAGCCGGTGAGCCGGGCATGGTGGTGCACGCCTTTAATCCCAGCACTTGGGAGGCAGAGGTAGGAGGATCACCATGAGTTCGAGGCCACCCTGAGACTACATAGTGAATTCCAGGTCAGCCTGAACTGGAGTGAGACCCCACCTCACAAAACCAAAAAAAAAAAAAAAAAAAAAAAAAAAAAAAAAAAGCCAGGTGTGGTGGTACACACCTTTAATCCCAGCACTTGAGAGGTAGAGTTAGGAGGATTGTCATGAGTTCAAGGCCACCCTGAGACTACACAGTGAATTCCTGGTCAGCCTGAGCTAGAGTGAGACCCTACCTTGGAAAACAAAAACAAAAACAAAAACAAAAAAAGTGTGCTTGTGTTTGTGTAGGCAGAGGACAACCTTGGGTGTTGTTCCTTATGAATGATGTCCACCTTTTTTTTTTTTTTCAATCTAGCCAGGGCTGATCTGAAATTCACTCTGTAGTTCCTGGGTGGCCTCAAACTCATGGCGGTCCTCCTACCTCTGCCTCCCGAGTGTTGGTAGTAAAAGGCTGTGCCACCATGCTTGGCTTTTTTTTTTTTTTTTTAATATTATTTATTTATTTGAGAGACAGAGGCAAAAAGAGAAGGAATATCACTGCAAATGAACCCCAGATGCATGTGCCACTTTGTGCATCTGGCTTTACGTGGACACTGAGGAATCGAACCCAGACTGTCAGCCATCTCTCCAGCCCCGTGTCCACGTTTTTGGGACAGGGTCTCATTGGTGTGGTGCTTACCAAGCAGGCTAGATTGGCTGTCCAGTGGTCCCCAGGGACCTGCCTTTCTGCACCTCCCCAGCCCTGGAATTATAAGTGTGTGCCACTATGCCAGCTTTCCACCCCACCTCCCCGCCACATGGGTCTGAGGGGTCAAACTCAGGTCCTCATGCTTGCTCAACAAGCACTTTACCCACTGAGCTGTCTTCTTGGCCCCTGACCTGGTAGTTTAATGGATTCTGGAGGTTGCATGAGAGTCTTGGGTCAGAGACAGAGAACAGGCTTGCATTTGTATTGATTCCCTTCTGCCTAACACAGAGGGCTAATTCTAGAATCCTATGTCCTAGAACATAATATTATGATGTGTTATCAACAAAAACGTTATTTGCAGGAGCCTGCAGAGATGGCTCAGTGGTTAAAGGTGTTTGCTTGCAAAACCTGCTGGACAAAATTCAATTCCCCAGTCACTCATGTAAAGTCAGACACTAAAAAAGTGGTGCATGTGTCTGGCATTTGTTTGCTTGGGGCAGGAGGCCTTGATTGCTCCTCCCACTCCCCCATACAAGTAAATAAATAAGAATTTAAAAATATATATTTGCTCTGCTGTTATATTTTTCTAGTATAACCTCATGTTCCTTATAGGACATGATGTGCAACCTATGAGTCAACTGTTCCTTAGGCTAAAAATTACCCAAGTTCAGCCTTGCTTTAGGATTACATCATTAAATTCAGAGTTTGAGCCAGGTGTTGTGGTACATACCTATGATCCCAGTGCCTGGGAGGATTGGGGGTTCAGGGTCATCCTTAGCTACATGGTGAGTTAGAGGATAGCTTAGGCTATATGAATCCCTGACTCAACCCCTCCATTAGTATCTTCCCCTACAAAAATACTCCTAAAATTAAGACTTTGGAGGTGATTTAAAATTGAATTTCAGGTTGTCAACTAGAGAAAGATAAAGATTACAAATGATAATTAAAAATGAATAAATAGCCTGGCATGGTGGCGCACGCCTTTAGTCCCAGCACTTGGGAGGCAGAGGTAGGAGGATCACCATGAGTTCAAGGCCACTCTGAGACTACATAGTGAATTCCAGGTCAGCCTGAGCTAGAGTGAGACCCTACCTCAAAAAACAAACAAACAAAATGAATATACAGTTAAAACGGTATGCCCATCTTTTCTCGAACAGATAAGCCTGTTATATCATGTAGGCACTTTATCCTTAATGTCATGGTACAGATTGTAAACAAAAGTACATACAGAGCATTAACTACTGAGGTAGGATTTGGATGGGGGGAAAGAAATAGTTTATAAATAATGAATGAAGTGAAAAAAAAAACAAGGTGACTTTAGTATTACATTTGAATATTTAGGTTTTGATAATGCTGACTTCTTTTGGGGTGCTATAATTAGAACTTCTGTGCCCTAAAGAAGTATTGTTGATGTTAGTGGTATCTATATTAAGGATAAAATAATGCACAGGGTATAGCAGATATAGTCTCTGTGTACAGATGTGAAAACATCCTCAAGCTATATTATGAAATAAACAAAGATCCTATATATTTTTGTGGCTTTCAAGCCCTTTCACATTCATTTTAGTTGTTAAATGTTTTTCATTTATATTTTGACAATTTCATACATGATAATATTTGTTCCTATTGCCCTCTCTTATCTAACCCTCACTATTTTTCCTCCTACTTTCATATCCTTGTTTTGTCACCTTCCCCCCATGTTTAATGAGGGCTTTTGCATGAGCATGCATGAAGGATTCTTTACTGGAGTATGGTCAACTTATCAGTGGGTTCACTACTGAAGAACTTGACTCGCCCTCTCCTAGCAAACATTAACTGCCAGTAGCTCCTCAGGGAAGGGTGAGGACTCCTGAGACTCTCCCTCTTCCATGATGGAATGTTGATGGTCCCAATCTTACGCAGGTCTTGTGTAAATAACCACAGTTTCTAAGAGTTCATGAGTGCCGTGGCCATCATGTATCATTTAAAAAAATATATATTTTATTTATTTATTTATGAGAGAGAGCAAGTGAGCACCTGGGCCTCCAGCCACTGCAAATGAACTCCAGACATATGCGCCCCCTTGTGCATATGGTTTACTTGGATTCTAGGGAATCGAACTTGGGTCCTTTGGCTTTACAGGCAAATGCTTTAACCGCTAAGCTATCTCTCTAGCCTCATGTATCATTTTCTAACAAGGACAACCATTTTGTTTCTACAAAGAAATCCTCTTTAAAAGCAATTGTAGATTTGAAGAGAAAGACAATAGTCCTGAATGGGATAATGACCCAAGTCTCTGGCCCTCTATCTTTACTTCAGTGTAATTAGAATAAGTTGAACCTTCATTGGTGGTTGTACTAGTGTCTTATGGCTGCGGTAACAAATTATCACAATCTCAGAGTCTCACGATAACACAAATTTATTATCCTTCAGTTCTGGGGTTCAGAAGACTGAAGTCAGTTTCACTGGGCTAAAGGCAAGGATCAACAGGGCTGTGATCCTTCTGGAAACCCTAGGGAAAAATCTGTTTCCTGCCTGTTTCTATCTTCTAGACTCTGCCTACATTCTTTGACTCACTGTCCCTGCTTCTCTTCCTCCTCCACAATGCTTCTGTGATTGCATCACCTTCCCTGCCTGCTCTGGCCTTTCTTTCTCTCTCATAGGACCTTTGTGGTTCAGGCACACACCTGAAATCCCAGTACCTGGGATGCTGAGAAAGGAGAACCATAAGTTTGAGGCCACCTTAGGCTACATAGCAAGCTCCTGTCTCAAAGAAAGGGTAGGAGGGACTTTGTCCTTTTGATGATATGGGGTTCACTTATGTTGTTGGGTTTCTTCCCATCTGAAAATCCTTAATCACATCTGCAAAGTTCCTTTTGTCATATAAAACAACACCTTCCTAGGCTCCAGGATTACAATGTAGGCTTTCTGAGGCCATTATTTTCTTTTTTTAATTTTTAATTATTTTATTTTTTTTATTGAAAACTTCTTTAATTGTAGACAATATCCCATGTTATTTCCCTCCCTCCTCCCACTTTCCCCTTTGAAAATTCACTCTCCATCATATCCTCTCCCCCTCTCAACTAGTCTCTCTTTTCAGTTTGATGTCACGATCTTTTCCTCCTATTATGATGGTCTTGTGTAGGTAGTGTCAGGCACTATGAGGTCATGGATATCCAGGCCATTTTGTGTCTGGAGGAGCACATTGTAAGGAGTCCTACTCTTCCTTTGGCTCTTACATTCTTTCTGCCCCCTCTTCCGCAATGGACCCTGAGCCTTAGAAGGTAGTTTGGAAATGTTTAAATGCTGAGCACTCCTCTGTCCCTTCTTCTCAGCACCATGGTGCCTCTGAGTCATCCTAAGGTTGCCACCATCTGAAAAGAGAAGCTTCTGTAACCAAAAGTGAGAGTAGCATTAATATATGGGTGTGGACATTAAGAGAAGTGCTTACTGGGCAGTTTGGTGTGCATAGTATATACATTTAGCGAGACTCCAGCAGACATTACACCCTTAGGGCTCATGACTACCCCTGTCGTAGGTTTTTAGTATCAGGGATGTATTCCCTCCCATGGAGCGGGCCTCCAGTCCAATTAGAGAGCAGTTGGTCCCCCATAACAGACATGCCAGTATTGCCTGGCTGGCCAAATTTAAAGCTTGCAGTGTTCACTGTTGAGTACCTTCACTGGTGTTTTTCTCTCTCCCATTGACCTGCATGCAGCGTAGCTTTTTCCAACTTTCTGTCAGCTGGTCCTCATGGAGGAGGCTTTCAGCTCAGCTCCAACAGGTTTTCTCAGTGAACTTACTACCCAAGTATGTGGAGTCTTCAGCAATAGGGTCTTACCATCTATTCCTGGTGGGAAATCAAGGGCCTTGGCAAGAGGCCATTATTTTCAAATCACAGGTGGGTAAGGTTTCGTAACCTCCAAGTTATACGTGCTCCAGAGTGGATTGAATTGGAAAGAATGTGCACTGGGAAGCAGGAAACATACTGTGGTGGTTTGAATCAGATGTCCCCCACAAACTCACGTGTTTTGAGTGTTTGCTTCCCAGGTGGTGACAATTTAGGAGGTAGAGCCTTGCTGGAGGAAGTGTGTTGTTGAGGGTTGGCTTCGAGGTGTTGTAGCCAGGTGGAGTTCGGCTCACCCTCCTGCTGCTGTTTTCCACCTGCTGTGGCAGAGGTGATGTCCATCCTCCGTTCATGCTATGCTTTCCTCTGTCATCATGAAGCTTCCCCTAAAGACTGTAAGCCAAAATATTTTCCTTTCATCAGCTGCTTTTGGTTGGGTGTTTTATCCTAGCAACAAGAAGGTAAATACAACAGAAAATTGGTACCAGTGGAGTGGAGTTCTTGCTGCTAGAAACATGACTGTGTGGCTTTTGCCCTTTTGGAACAGATTTATGGGAGAAATGCAGAGGATTTGAAACCTTGGCCTAAGCGATGCCTAGCAGTACTGCAATCAGACTTGGAGGACCATTATGGTCAGAGTTGAAAGACCTAAACATAGAAAGAACTATGGATTGTTCAGGCTTGGCTTTGAGGGGAAAAGAGCTTTGGCCAAACTGGGCTAGAAACAGTTTACATGAGAGGCCTGCTACACTGTGCTTGTGTCCTAAGAACTTGAGCAGGGTTGAGGGTAGAAGAAATGGACTGGTGTGAGTAGAAGGATATGGCACAGAAAGAAATGAAAGTTTTGGGTCAGATAGCAGCCTTCGTCAGCTGCAATTATTTGAGGGATTACCATTGAGATTGGGCCAGCTGTGTTGGGATGGTAGAAAAATGCTGACTCTTTGAAAGTAGTAGGGAGCCAGAATTCTGAAGGAATTTTCCTGCCCTTCAAAGTTATCTTTATTCCTCACCACCCCGGATTAGTATATTTGGTAGCCCACGTGTACTATGGAGTATTAAAAAATGCAGGAAAGAAAGAGTCATTTGATGTGCAATATGGTTTTGTTGGAGATGGCCCACTGGGCAATGTGAGGCAGGGTTATTGGAGTCCCTGTGTGGAGACCTGATGGACCCTTGAGAATGACCCATGGGTTGTAGTGGAGACCCTAGGACTTTGGGATACACCGGGACTATGAGATGGCTACCAAGAAGAGCTGCTGGCTCAGGATGGAGTTTTTCCTGGGTATGTAAGCTGCCCAGCTGGAGGAGTGAAATTGGAATCCCAGACTTTGTCATTGGTTACAGATGTCAGACTCAGAGCTACGGGATTTGGTGTTTGCCCTGTTTTATTTTATTTTTTATTTATTTTATTTTTTAATTTTTTGTTTTTTTTTTTTGAGGTAGGGTTTCATTCTAGCCCAGGCTGATCTGGAATTCACTAGGTAGTCTCAGGGTGGTCTCGAACTCATGGTGATCCTCCTACCTCTGCCTCCCGAGTGATGGGATTAAAGGCATACACCACCACGCCTGGCCTTTATTTTATTTTTTAATTTTTATTTGACCGAGAGGGGGAGAGAATGGGTATACCAGGGCCTCCAGCCACTGCAAACGAACTCCAGATGCATGTGTCCCCTTGTGCATCTGGCTAACATGGGTCCTGGGGAATTGAACCTGGGTCCTTTGGCTTTTCAGGCATGCGCCTTAACTGCTACGCCATCCCTCCAGCCCTGTTGTTTTAGATCTTGCATTGGTTTCAATTTTGCCTTGCTATGCCCAATGTCATCTTTTGCAGTGTGAATTTCCTCTGTGCCATTATGTTATTTTGGTTTTACAGGCTAAAACAATTGAGAGTCCTTGGATTATGGGGATGTTTGAACAGTGTTGGGATTGATAAAAAACAAAACAAACAAACAAACAAACAAACAAAAAAACCCATCAGGACTTTTCAAAGTTAAATTGAATGCATTGCATTTTCTGTTAATAGATGGTCATGAGTTTATGGGGGCTGGGGGTAGAATGTGGTGGTTTAATCTGATGTTCCCCACAAACTCATATGTTTTGAATACTTGGTTCCCAGCTAATGGCAGGTTGGGAGGTGAAGCCTTACTGGAAGAGATGTGTTGTTTGGGGCCTCCTAGGGTCGTGATAGCCAACTCTCTGAATACAGTTAGGCTCACTCTCCTGCTGCTAGTCTCTACCTTTTGTGGGAGATGTCTAGCTTCTGCTCACGCCATGCTTTCCCCTGCGTGGAGACTGTACACCAAAATTAAAGGTTTTGCTTCCATCAGCTGCTTTTGGTCGGATGCTTTATCCCAGCAATGAGAAGGGAACTGCAACACCTGCCACCTTATCAACATGTTTTGATCATTTGTCTTACATTGTTGTTAGATGCAGAGAACGGCATGATATACTTCATATATATACACATAAACACACAGTCCATGGCTGCCTTGTTCTCCCTCCCTACAGCCTCCATGGATGCACCTCTTTGTTTGGGAAGTTGTAACAGTCTAAAGAATTTGTGATTCACCCTGGTCTCCCCCCACCATCCACCCCACCTCCCAGTTCTTCTTGTCACTGCCTAAGCCCATCAGGCTTTAGGATCTGTGCTCGCGCCCTCATATTTGTTCAGGAGTCCTCTTTTGGGGCTTTCCTGATCTTTTCCCCTGATTATCTGGTTATTTAAGCTGTTGCTATTTCAATGATATAAAGGTTTTTTTTTTGTTTGTTTTTTGTTTTTGAACTAGGGTCTCACTGTAGCTCAGGCTGACCTGGAATTCACTATGTAGTATCAGGATGGCCTTGAACTCACAGTGATCCTCCTACCTGAGATTAAAGGTGTACATCACCATACCTGGTAAACACATTAATCTTGAATACTAGTTAATTAGCCTCATGTTCAACTGAAGTTCAGAAGTAGAAAAGACTCAGTTTTCAATCATTCTGATTTTTTTGTTTTGTTTTATTTTGTTTTGTTTTGCGACATAGGGTTTCACTCTAACCCAGGCTGACCTGGAATTCAATATGTAGTCTCGGGTGGCCTTGAACTCACAGTGATCCTCCTAGTTCTGCCTCCCGAATGTTGAGATTAAAGGTGTGCACCACCACACCTGACTTAAGCTGTTACTATTTTAATAATGTTAATTTTTTGTATGTGTTCATGTGTGTACGTGTGTGTGTCAGCAGGCACATGTAGAGGTCAGAGGTTGATGCTGGGTGTCTTTCTCAGTCGTGATCCATCTTATTTTTTGAGACAGAGTCTTTCACTGAACCTTAAATTCACCAATTCGGCTAAAATAGCCAGCTAGCAAGGCCTGGGATCTTCCTCTCTTATGTCCCTAGACCTGGGATTGCAGGTGCCTAGCTTTTATATGTAGATACTGGAGATCTGAACTCAAGTCTTTGTGCTTGTGCTGCAAATACTTTACACAAAGAGCCATCTCCCCAGGCCCTGCTGTTGTTAATTTTATATGTTGTTGTTTTCTGATTTTGTTTTTTTTTTTGGTTTTTCAAGGTATGTTCTTGCTGACCTAGAATTCACTATGTAGTCTCAGGGTGGCCTTAAACTCACAGTGATTCTCCTACCTCTGCCTCCTGAGTGCTGGGATTTAAGGTGTGCCCCACCATGCCTGGCAAAGGGTACAGTTTTTACTGAATCATTATATCACCTATTTATATTTTAATTTTTCTATTAGTTTTGGGAAGGCTTTATTCTTTCCCACTCAGTAAGTGATACTGTCATTGGTCCCTACCCATAGCCTCTCTTTATCTCCAAATAGAAGTTCTGAAGATGATATTTTTGTAAATGAATCTACATGCATATGCACAGAAAGCCAAATGTATTAGTTTTTAATCATATGGATAGTAAATGCATCTTAGCCTAAAGGGTCCATGGTAAGTCTTAACTTTTGTGTCTGAATGTTTGTGTGGTGTGGTTGCATGTAGATGCATCTTTGTGAGTGTGTGTGGATGTGGTATATTTGTGCATGTGTGTATACATATGGAGGTCAGAAGTCAATGTCAATATTTTCTTTAGTTACTTTATTTTATTTAAGATAGAGTCTCTCACTGAACCCAGAACTCAACGATTTGGCTAAGATATGCTAGCCAGCAAGTCCTGGGAATCCTCCTGCCTTCACCTCTCTAGCCCTGGGATTACAGGCATGACCCACCATACTTGGCATTTTACACAGGGGCTGAGGACTGGGACTCAGGTCCTCATGCGTGTGCAGCAAGCACCGAGTCATCTCTCCAGCCCACTTTTAACTTTTTCTTTTGAAATGATTACAGATTTATAGGCAGTTGTGCAGACAATATACACACAGCTCTTGGAGAACTCAGTTTCCCCTTGGTTGCTTCTTACATAGCTGTAGTACCTACCCTCAGCTTCAGTGGTACGCAGCTGAGGGACCACTGGAAACACTCAAGGTGAACTGGTTGTGTTTCTTCCTCATGATGAAGGCGAATGCCCACCCAGAACATCTCAGTCAGATGTGATAGGAAGAATTTCTGGGCTGGGGCAAGGTGATCTGTGGGAGGTCTAGTGCAGTGCTAACTAAGGCTGGTCGACTTGTCGGAAAGCAGAGGGAGGCCAAGTTCAGATCAGCCCTGGTATCTTCAATCTTTTCTTTTCTTTTCTTTTCTTTTCTTTTCTTTTCTTTTCTTTTCTTTTCTTTTCTTTTCTTTTCTTCTCTTCTCTTCTCTTCTCTTCTCTTCTCTTCTCTATTCCTTTTCTTCTCTTTCTTCTTCTCTATTCCTTTTCTTTTCTTTTCTTCTCTTCTCTATTCCTTCCTTTTCTTTTCTTTTCGGGCTTAAAAATATTTATTTATTTGCAATGAGAGAGAAGGAGAGAGAGAGATAGATAATGGGGTGCACCAGGGGCTCTTGCCACTGCAAATGAACTCCAGATGCTGGCGCCACTTTGTACATCTGGCTTTATGTGGGTACTTGGGAATCAAACCCAGGCTGTCAGGCTTTGCAAGCAAGAGCCTTAACTGCTGAGTCATCTCTCCAGCCCTTTATTGGCTTTTTTGAGGTGTCTTGAATCTTGTGTCTTGAGAGAGGCTACTTACATACTGCTAACTTTGTCATTGACAATATTTTTTTAAAAAGTGGCAGCCTTTCATTTTTGCTGAGAGGAGGTAGCTTAGTATTTTGTGGTGACCTTCCTTGTCTTTGTGGGTTGCTCAGATAAAAGTTAGGAAGCAGCCTTGCGTGGTCTTACTTAATTGTGTCTCAGGTCACCTTGACTGAGGTTGCTGTCCTGTGAGATTGTTTTATGTCAAAAAAGAAGAATAACATGGTGCAACAGCAAGTGCCCACCATCTTCCAGATGTCAGGGGTGTCTTTTTCCTTCTCACTTCTCTGCATGTTGGTACAGAGTGTACAGTTCTCTGCTGCTTCACCACCTCAGTTAGGCGACAGGACCACTCAGTCATCCCCAAGGCCCCCTTGATGCTGTTCTTTTTCTTTTTTTTTTTTTTTTTTTTGATATTTTATTTATTTGCAAGCAGAGAGGGAGGGAGGGACAGAAAGACACAAACAAATACACAAGAGAGAATGAGCTTGTCAAGGCCACCTGCCACTGCAAACAAACTCCAGATGCATGGTTCACTTTGTGCATCTGGCTCTACCTGGGTACTGGGGAATTGAACCCAGGCCACCAGGCTTTGTAAGCAAGCATCTTTAACCACTGAGCCATCTCTCCAGCCCCCTGGTTCTGTTCTTGATGGACCCTCCCACCTGTCTGCCCACCCTTCTTATCCCTCTGCCAGTTCTACTATTTTCCTTCTCTAGTGCTTTACCACTTGAGAGCACCACATAAATGGGCTCAGTGCTGCAGGCCTATTCATGTTGGTCTTCATTCAACAGAATGCTCTTGAGATCTGTCCATGTGGTGTAGATCAATAATGCATTCCATCTGTATTGCTGACTAGTATTCTGTGACATAAACAGTCCTTTACCCATCCTCTCTCTCTCTCTGAAATCCAGGGTCTCAGACCTGCTAGTAGAGTGCTTGACCGTTGATCTACACTATTCTCCTAGCCCAAATGTTCTGTTTCTATCTATTGCTGTTGTACAAGATCAAAATTAATAGCTTAGGTTTGGAGAGATGGCTTAGTGCTCCTGCCAACAAAGCCAAAGAACCCAGGTTTGATTTCCCAGGACCCATGTAAGCCAGATGCACAAGGTGGCACATGAATCTGGAATTCGTTTGTAGCAGTCAAAGGCCCTGGCATGCCTATTTCTCTCTCTCTCTTTCTCAAATAAATAAAAATAAAATAAATTAACAGCTTAAATCTCACAGGGTTGTTGTCTTATAGTTGTGTAGTTGGAAGTCTGGCACCCATCTCACCAGACCCAAATCAAGGTATACTTGGTCTGCATTCCTTTTTGAAGCCTAGAGAGAAATTCACTTTAAGCCAGATGTGGTGGTGCATGCAGTGGAAGTGGAGGCAGGAGGACTGGAAGTGTGTGTGTTGCTGTGCCATGCATGTGTGTGTGCATGCTTGTATGTATGTGGATGCTCTTGTCTGTGCAGGTGTTTGTGCACATACATGTGCACATGGAGGTTGATATCAGGTGTCTTCCTTGATCATTTTCCTTTTTACTTACTGAGGCAGAGTCTCTCACTTGAACCCAAAGCTCGCTGATTTGGCTAGTCTGGTGAGCTGGCTTGCCCCAGGAGTCCCTTGTTTTCACTTCTGACTGCTAAGATTACAGGGGTGCTGGAGCTACAAACTCCAGACCTCACAGTTGTGCAGCAGATGTTTTATCCAGCAGTGGTGGATGGGGTTCCTCTCAAACTGGGAATCTCTCCCATCTCTTGCTTTCTGGCATTGCTGTGGCTCAACTCTACTACCCTTGTCCACATGAGAAATTTTATTTATTTATTTATTTATTTATTTATTTATTTATTTATTTATTTATTTATGAGACAGAGGAGGAGAGTATGGGAATGCCAGGGCCTCTTGCTACTGCAAACGAACTCCAGACACGTGCAACAACATCTGGCTTCATATGGGTACTGGAGAATTGAACCCAGACTATCAAGCTTTGCAAACAAGCACCTCTTTAACTACTGAGCCATCTTCTCAGCCCCTTTCTCACATTTTAAGGACTTGTGTGATGAGATTGTTCCCTGGGGTAATCTCTTGTGTCAAACTACACATCTTTAAAGTGGCTTTTTGCTATCAGAGCTGCATGTTCATAGGTAGATATACTGGTGTACGTTTAAAACCACTCACCTATTGCATTAGTTACCTTCTTGCTATGAACAAATACTGGACCAGAAGCAATGTAAGGAAAGGAAGGCTTTATTTTAGCTTACAGTTTCGTGGATAAGTTTCATGGTGAGGGCATGGCAGGCTGGCTCATCAGAGAGGAACCAGAGGAGGTACAGGAAGTAGGGCTGGGCTATAAAACTTCAAGTCCTACCCACAATGACCCTCTTCTTCTAGCAAGGCTCCACTCCCTAAAGGTTCCACAATTTTCTCAGATAGTGCCATTAGCTTAGGACCAAGTATTCAAGCATATGATCCTATGGGGATCATTTAACATTCAAACCACAATGCCTAGCAAAGGGTATTTAGTCATATCTTACAGAAAATGTCCACAAGGGCTGGGGAGATGGCTTAGAGCTTGCCTGTGAAGCCTAAAGACTCAGGTTCAATTCCCCAGTACCCAGGTAAGCTAGATACACAAAGTAGTACATGCATCTGGAGTTCATTTGCAGTGGTTAGAGGCCCTGCCATGCCCATTCTCTCTGCCTCTCTCTCTAATAAGTAAATAAAACAAAAATATTTTAGCTGAGTGTGGTAGTGCATGCTTTTAATCCCAGCACTTGGGAGGCAGAGGTAGGAGGATTGCCATGAGTTCAAGGCCACCCTGAGAATACATAGTGAATTCCAGGTCTGCCTGGGGTAGAATGAGACCCTACCTCAAAAAAAAATGTAAACAAATGAAGCTGGGCATGGTGGTGCACCCATTTGTTCCCAGTCTGGGTTACAGAGTGAGTTCCAGGTCAGCCTAGGGTAGAGTGAACTCCTACCTTGAAAAACCAAAACCATAACACATGTAATCACATGGATCATACTCTGTCCTCTTCTGCAACTGAGTTTTTCACTTAACATCCCCTTTCCAAGTTTTATTCATGTCAATCTATATATATTTAGGTCCTTTGTCACGCCACTGTATTCTGTGTGAAGAGTGCACCCAGCAGTTTGTTATCATCTGTGCTCGTAGTATTCCACCGAATGACTCTTCTATGATGTACTTCTTCACCGGTGGCAATTTAGGCTGCTTCCTCCTCTTTGCTGCTCCAGACAGTGACACAGAAAACACCTTTGTGCCATCTCTGTGTGCATAAGATGAAACACTTTTCTAGACTGGGCCTGTAGAAGGAGACATTTCTGGTCCTAGAGCATATAGTGCCAGTGTCAAATAGCTGTTGAGTTCTTGTTTGGCAAAGCCTTTGTGCTCTACCAGCAGAGATGAAAGAGTGGCTTTCCATCTCACCAATAGTGGCAGTCACTGCTGTTTTTAATTTCAGGACCAGTTTCTTAAAGTCTTTTATTTTATTTATTTATTAGAGAGAGAGAGAGAGAGAGAGAGAGGGAGGGAGAGAATGGGCATGCCAGGGCCTCCAGCCACTACAGATGAACTCCAGATGCATGTGTCCCCTTGTGCATCTGGCTTATGTGGGTCCTGGAAAGTCGATCTGGGATCCTTTGGCTTTGCAGGTGAACGCCTTAACCACTAAGCCATCTCTCCAGCCCTCTTAAAGTCTTTGAAATCTTGAACTGGCCTGGAGCCTATCTGAAAGGTGCCAAATGGTTTCTGGTAGTCTTGATTTACATTTTTCTGATCACTGTGAGGACCCCCATGTACTCCCATCCAGCACCCACTCCTTCCACACCTCTGCTGACCTCGACTCTGTGGATAGCCCCTGCTGCCTCCACCTTCTTTTCAAGCATTAAGATCTGGGAAGTGAAACCCGACGGCTGAAATTTGGTGTCTTGTCTGAAATTACAGGATGTTCTTCCAGCCTCCCTGTTTCCATGGGAACAAGTAACAGTCATCCTTCATGATTAGGTGGTATCCATGGCAACCAAGCCAGCAGCATTTGAATGAAACCAATTTTATTTTATTTATTTTTTGCAAACATATGAAGGTTAAAATGCGTTTCTCTGGTGGTGGCTTCCAAGAATTGGGAGACGACTTGGTCTTGCTGATAAAATGGGGAATTTTTTTTTCTACCTCTTAGTTGAAAGGGGATCTGGGATCAGCTGATCCCATGGCCCAGTTTTACAGACTAAATGCCTGTAGGTCAAGTAGAGGTCACATAATGAGTAGGAGCTGAGGACAGACTGCTGGTGTGCTCTGATCCCTGGGAGAGACTCTTAAGGTGGTTGTATATCCCTTCCCATGAACAGATACTACATGCTGTGTGATCTTAGTGGATTCCGTTAACCTGTCTGGGATGCTGCTTACCCCATCTGTGCACTTTCCAACCTAGAAAAGAACTATGCTGCTAAGTCAAAGGCCAGAGGTAGCAGGACCTGGGTGTGGGGCTCTGAACTGAGAACCATCCCCCAGAGGCATAGTTAGGCCTGGTGGCGGTGGCTACCTTAGCCTTAGCCGTCTTTTCTTTTGGAGGAGAGTGGAGATGGTCTTTGCTCTTATCCCACGAGTCATTGGATTGATACATGAGTCTAGAGATGGACTTAGCACAGTTAGGCTTCAGTGCGGTCCCCTGCTCTCCACTCCCTGTTCCAGGCCTCCTTTGCCTTCCCTCAGGCCCTAAGTGTGGGCTTGGGGGGGTTAAGAGCCTTTCCACAGATACTCTCACCTCCTACCTGGGGAGCTCTCAGAGTCAGCTTTGCATCTTAGAGCCTCAGTTTCCTCATCTGGAAAGGGGTGTGCATGATGGCTGGCCAGGTTGTCCCATGGGATTGTATCTGAAAGGTCCAGAACACACATTCTCAATGGGGGTGGTATTGCCCCCAAGCTGACCAAAGGTTGGTTTTGAGGAAATGAAAAAAAAAAAAATCTTAGCCTGGCGTGGTGCCAGCCGCCTTTAATCCCAGCACTCAGGAGGCAGAGGTACAAAAATTGCCGTGAGTTCAAGGCCATCCTGAGATTACCAAGTGAATTCCAGGTCAGTCTGGGCTAGTGTGAAGCTCCACCTCAAAAAAGTTAAAAAAATTTTTTTAAATCTCTTTTTCTGTGTGAAGACCAGTAGGTATACACCACATAAAAGATTCTGTTTGGCATTAAGATTTTATGCAGGGAAGAAAAGAGCCTAAAAAGATTGTTTAGAGGCAGCAATCGTGAACAAAATTGAGAACCACTGGTCAGAACCTGCCATCCGTGGAGTTCTAATTGTTACCTGTGTGGTTGGTTTGGCCAGGATGCCAGTGGGCTCCTTGAGGAATCTATTTGGAATGTTGGATCAGGACAGAGCCCAGCCCTGTCTCTTCCCCTGGTTGGAACCATAGACACATCATAGCTGCTGTCGAACCATATCTGGGGAAAAGAGGGCCTATAGTTCCTAGAAGGGGTCTCAGGGGGTCAAGATCCCATCTGGTGGTTCTGCTGAGGTCTGGCTGGGGAAGAGAGAGTATACAGATTGGAGTGGCTTGGGGAGGAACTTTTTGTCTTTTTGAGAGACAGGGTCTGATGTAACCCAGACTAGTCTGAAACTGGCTATGTAATTGAGAATGACCTTGAACTCCTTACATTCCTGTCTTTACCTCCTAAGTGCTAGGATCACAGACATGAGCCATCACTGCCTGATGAAGAGGACTGGTGGTGAAGTTGGGCAGCTGTGGGGAGGCACAGGGGACAAGCACCACTGGGGCCACTCTATAGAGACCCTAAGAGGAGCTAAAAACATGGTGCTAGACAGGGATTCTCAGAGACCATCCTGTGTGAACAGTGACTAGGTCATTCAGGGGAAGGAGACAGCCAGCCCAGCAACTTCTCCCTCCTCTGGTTTCCTGCTAGCCCTCCCTGGCCAAACCCCATGGAAGCCCAGAGTCTAGAAATTTGTTCAGTGCCCTGGAGCAGAGGAGGCATGTTGAGAGGTTGGAGAATGGACCTTGGGACTAAGGGGTTTTCCCTAGAAAGGCACCAAGCACCCCTCCCCAGCCCTGGTTTACTTTGAGTGTAGGGCCCTGCCTTGGGCCTGTCCTGGGAGGTCCAGGAAGTCAGGAAGGAGAGCCTATTGCTTTGCACTGAGAGCAGCCTCCACACTGGACCCCTGCTTTCTCAGAGCAGCAGCAACAGCAGCAGTCCTCCTCCTCCTCTTCATCCCCCCTCTCTACGCCTCCTTCATCTATCCTTCAGTTTTTGTCATTGTCATCTTTGTTTTCCTACTGGATATAGACCTTAAACTTGACAGTCACCGGACCACTGAGTTACACCATAGCCCTAACGGTTCTGTGTGTTTGTTACTGGGCTGGAGAGATGGCTCAGTGGTGAAGGGGCTTGCCTGTAAAGCCTAATGACCCGAGTTCTCTATTCCCTAGTACCCAGGTAAAGCCAGATGCTCAAAGTGGCACATGCATATGGAGTTTGCAGTACCAGGAGGCCCTGGCATGCCCATTCCCTCTCTTTGCAGGGCATGGAGGCGCACGCCTTTAATCCCAGCACATGGGAGGCAAAGGTAGGAGGATTGCTTTGAGTTTGAGGCCAGCCTGAGACAACATAGTGAATTCCAGGTCAGCCTGGGCTAGAGTGAGACCCCACCTCAAAAAATATACAAAAACCCCCCAAAACTAATTTATTTACTTATTTATTATTTATTTATCTATTTGTATATATGTACATGTGCCATGGCCTCTTGCCACTTTTTAGGTCTGGCTTACATGTATGGCTTAGGAATTGAACCTGTGTTGGCAGGCTTTGTCAACATGTATCTTTAATTGCTGAGCCATCTTTCCAGCCTCTATATTGCATGTGCACTTGAGTGTATATGCATGTTCATATGTGTGTGCATGTGCACATGTGTGCATATGCGTGTGGAAACCAGAGGTTAACATCAGGTATCATCTTCTCTCTCCACTTTGTCTTCCTTCCCTCCCACCCACCTTCCTTCCTTCCTTCCTTCCTCCCTCCCTCCCTCCCTCCCTCCCTCCCTCCCTCTTTCCTTCCTTCTTTCTTTCTTTCTTTCTTTCTTTCTTTCTTTCTTTCTTTCTTTCTTTTTTTCTGGTTTTTTCGAGGTAGGGTCTCACTCTAGCTCAGGCTGGCCTGGAATTCACTATGTGGTCTCAGGGTGGCCTTGAACTCATGGCGATCCTCCTACCTCTGCCTCCCGAGTGGTGGGATTAAAGGTGTGTGTTACCATGCCTGGCTTCTTTCTTTTTTAAAAAAATATTTTATTTATTTGAGAGAGAGAGAGAGAGAGAGGAAGAGAGAAAGAGAGAATGGGCACGCCAGGCCTCCCACCACTGCAAATGAACTCCAGATGCATGTGCCCCCTTGTGCATCTGGCTTACATGGGTCCTGGGGAATCGAACTGGGGTCCTTAGGCTTCGCAGGCAAATGCCTTGACTGCTAAGCCATCTCTCCAGCCCTCCACCTTGTTTTCTTAGGACAGTTTCTCACTGAACCCAAAGCTCACTGATTTGCCTAGACTAGCTAGCCAGTAAGCCTTAGGGTTCCTCCTGTCTCTGCTTCCCAGCACTGGGATTATACACTGGTCATTTTATGTAGGTGCTGGGAATGTGAACTCTGTTCCTCATGTTTATGCCATAAGTACTTTGCCCACTGAGCCATCTCCTCAGCCCTAGGTTCTATGTTTTTATTTTATTTTCTTTCTTTAGTTTTATTTTTTAGTGTTTTGCTTTTCTGAAATAGGGTCTCACTCTAGCCCAGGCTGACCTGGAACTCACTCTGTAGTCTCAGGCTGGCTTTGAAATCCATGGCAATTCTCCTACCTCTGCCTCTCAAATGCTGGGACTAATGGCATGTACCACCATACCCAGCTAATTAATTTTTAAAAGGCAGGGTCTTACTATGTTGCCCAGGCTAGCTCAGAATTTCTGAGCTCAAGCCATTCTTCTGCCTCAGCCTTTTGAGTGGCTGGGACATCAGGTGTGCACCACTGTACATGATCTCAAGGCTTGTGAATGGAAATTGAAGGCTGTTGGGAGACAATACCCAAGATGGTCTTTGCCATAGATCTGTTGGGTTGGGGGATATTTGGACAAGTGCTTTTCCTCCTGTCTTGGCTTAATCATGTGTAAAATAGGAGATTGAGTCACATAACCTCTGAGAAGCCCCTGGCTCTGACCCTGGAGGCAAGAGGCAGGATTCTGGACAGGTCCTGGGAATCATCAGTGTTAGGTCCAGGGGAGATGCAGCCCCAGCTGGCACTTGTGTCACAGATGACTCCGTGTGCCTCTTGCCTAGAGCCAGGACCTACTTGTCCAGCACGGCTCTACCAGGGAAGCCTATGGCTGCAGCAGGTACCCTGTATTAGTTAGCTGGTTGTGTGAATGAATTATGATCAAATAGCAGCTTAGTGCCTCTGGCTACCGGCTCAGGATGGGAATGGGACATTGACTCTGGTTCCCCAGCCATGAGGAGCTTGGGGACAGGAAGATCCATAGCACATCTGCAAGGCTCATGGATGGGGAGTGAGTTGTGTCTGAACTGATGGGGCTCCCCCAGTAGAGGAAGAGTGTCACCTCAGAGCCTGACTGTACCCCAGAGGAAGCCATCTGAGCTGTCATGAGACTGAGGGTACAGTATGTCGTGTGGAAGTGGAATATCTCTGCCTCATGGTGGGCATGGCAAAGCTGGTTGGCAGGGGAAGCAGTCTGGTGTGCTGTAACGTGGCACTTTATGTGCCATAATTAAAAGCATGTTCTCCCTCCAGGACACCAAGGGGGCTAGGAACAGGCTAGTGGGGTCTTACTGCACCTGGTCTCTTCTCTTGTTCCTAGAGAGGTCGTTGGCCCTACCGTTCTGTCTTAGTTAATTTTGCATCTCCAACCACACTGTGCGAGCCTCCTTTGTGTTGTTCCCTTGGTAGGGCATTGGGACCCAGGGGATCAGCAGTGCAGAAGCTGCAGCCTGGGTCCAGATATTCCTGGGCTGTCATTGCTGTTCTGCTACTCACTAACCATGTGGCCTAAGTTTCAAGTTCTGCCCGGTAAAACAGGGCCTCAGGGGCCCACTTGGAGGGGCACACTTGGCTAGGCACATGCCTCTCACATGGGTGGGACTCAGGAGGTGATGTTCACTGTCATGGAACAAAAGTGACCACCTGCCAGGTAGAGGTGACATAAGCCATCACTGAGCATAGGGGGTATCCCCAGGTGAAGGTAGTGTGTTCTGTCACAGAGTAAGTAGGAGCTGGGACTGTGTTGAAGGAGGAGACATGAAGGCAGATGGGGAGCGTGGGAAGAAATTTCCTAGGGAAACCTCCAGAAAGAGTGGGAGTCTCTGGAGTGTGACTAGTGGAGATGATGGAGGAGGGGTGCGGAAACACAGCAGAGGAACAGCCAAAGCCCATGGAGGTGGCTGCCACCTGACTGGAAGAGCAACTGGGAAGAAAGCTTTTCTGCAAGAGGTGGCTCAGGGCAGGGGTAGTACTTTGCCTATTAGGTCCTTGGCCAGGGCTCCTGATCAGGGCCTGTTCTAGTTGAGCAAAGGGCTCAGCTCTGTCCTTTCATACTACTGCGGAGGATTCGAAAGTGCACACAGAGGTGTCCCACTTGATTGTCCTGCCTTTTGGGGACTCCCTTCTGCAAACATCTTTGCTTTATGTCTTGTGCCCGTGCATACATCCCTAACTCACTCTAGACCTGGCATGAGTACATTGGAGCATCTGTGTGAACATGAACATGTGTGTGTGTTTGTCAGGGTGGCGGCTCTTGTCCGTACCCCTGAGTGTCCCTGTGTGCCAGGGAAACTTCCACCTTGTTTTTTCTGCCATGTGACTCAACCAGTCTTTCCTAAGTAGCCCATATACTAGGCTCCATTCAGTGCAGTGGGGGTACTGGGGACGTGGAGATGTAGCTGGCTCAGGTGGTTTGAGCATCAGGAGTTCTGCACGTGAGTGCATACACATACTCTCTGTCTGCAAATGAGAGCCTCCACAGGAGACAGGTTCAGCTATCGCTATAGAAGTCAGAGCAGGCTGGTGATGGTGACGGGGTGCTGAAGTGAGTCTGCTGTTGGAAATGAGCAAGTATGGTCTGGGGAAAACCATCAAGGAAGAGACTAGGTTTGGGCTGATTCAAATCTTAAATGGGCATGTGCAGGCCTGGTTCAAGCTGTCCCCATTTTCAAATTTGAATATTTTTACATTTTAGAAAGCTCTGGGACACTATAGCTGTATTGTCTCCTCCTCCACACTGATTTCTGTCTGGAGCTGGGCAGCTGGCTGCCTTACAGTACTCTATTACCTGCCAGGTCCCTGCAGGCCTTCCAAGCTTTAGAAGGTCTGGACTTACGAGTGAAGGGACCAGAGAGGCTCTCCGAGCTCCCACCCCATGTGGCATCCCAGGAGAGGTTTCATTTTTCAGTATGCTTGTATACCTCCAGTGACAGAAGACTCAGTGCATCGTGACATTATAAGCCTGAAGTGCAGGCCTTTTTAAAACAAATGTAATAGCGGGACACGGTGGTTCATGCCTATGATATCAGCACTTGGGAAATAGATAGGAAGATCCGGTGTTCAAGGTCATCCTCAGCTGCATAGGGAATTTGAGGCTAGTCTGAGCTACATGAGACCTTGTCTTAAACCAACAAAAGACTGTGGTAAAAGCATAAAATCTGCCATTTTAATAATTTTAAAGCATACGACTCAGTGGCACTGAGTACACTTACAATGTATACTTGTACAGCTATCTATTTTTAGAACCTTCCATACGCTAACCTGTAACGGAGAGCTGTTCCGTGATCATTCCCCATTCCATTCCCCACAGCCCCTGGTAATCTCAGCTCTTCTTGCTTTCCGTATGAATTTGACTCTTCTAGATATTTCTGTAGGTGGAGTCGGGTACCATATTTGTCCCTTGGTGCCTGGTTTCTGCCGCTTGTTTTCAAGGTGCATCCACACTGCGTGGAATAGTCAGTGGCATGTATTTACCACCCTGTGCTCATCCAGTCATCTGTGGCTGATGCCTGGGTTGTCTCCACCATGCTGCTGTCATGAATAACACTGTTGTAACATTTTCGTACTAGTATCTGTGAGTCCCTGTTCTTAGTTCCTTTGGATGTGCATCTAGAAGTGGGATTGCTGGAGTGTGGGGTATTCCTACCATTTAATTTTCAGGGGATACTATAATACTTTTCCATGATGGCTGCTTCATTTTGCGGGGACCAGTTTGTCTGTTGTGCTGGCCTGGAGAGGGTTGCAAGAAGTACAACACCTCAGACCTATTGAACCTGCTTACCCTTACTCTTCCCTCTCTTACAGAGTCACCCCAAGAAAGGCCGGGCTCCCGGCGCAGCCTGCCTGGCAGCCTCTCAGAGAAGAGCCCCAGCATGGAGCCTTCAGCTGCAACCCCGTTCCGGGTCACGGTAACTATCTCTGCGCCACCACCACCTCCGCAACCACCATCACTACCTCACTCCGGGGGGCTACTCTGTGACCCTGCAGCCCCCTTCCTGGAGCCTCACGGACCGGGAGAGCATCCAGGCTCCCTTGCTCTAGGTATCCGATCCCTCAGCAGCTCCCCTCTTCATGGCTCAGCTCTGCCCCCATAGGGGCCCCATGGGGGTCCCATCCTTCAAGGGAGGGGGAAAGTGGAGGAAGAACCCAGAAAGCCACCTGGCTGGGGAGAAGGGGCTGTGCTGGATCCGAGCACCCTCCCATTCATGTGTGCATATACACTGCCTCCCTCCACTTTTATGGTATGCTATTTCTGTATTTTAACAGAACAGTCTAGGGCATGTCATAATCTGATTCTGTGTTGATGGGAAAGAAAATAATTCTATATTCTTCAATGGATGATGCCTTGAAATTGACTAAAACAGCATGTGTATCATAGCTATCAATTTAGGCAGTTGGGGTGTGTACTTTTTTGTTGTTTTTCTTATTTTTTATTTTTATTTATTTATTTATTTGATAGAGACACACACAGAGAGAGAATAGGTGTGCTAGGGCCTCTCGCCACTGCAAACAAACTCCAGACGTGTGCACCCCTTTGTGCATCTGGTTAACGTGGGTCCTGGGGAATCAAACCTGGGTCCTTTGGCTTTGCAGGCAAGTGCCTTAACAGCTAAGCCATCCTTCCAGCACCCCCTTTTTAAATTGCAAACCTAAATGACTTCACAGAAATAGAACCCAGTGAGCCTTAATGTCTCCCTCCTCTACAGTCCTCCCTTTCCCCCACCTTCCCTCTGTGTGGTGCTGTGGCAGGCACCTGGCACCCCGGAAGGAATAGATACAATGTTTCCCCTCAGGGAGCTCATGTCTGGATCAGAGATTGGAAGTGTGACTGTTTGATCATCCATTCATTTGCTTAGCAAGTTTTCCAGCATGCCTGCTGCATGCCAGGCACCATTCTACCGACAGGTTGAGTGGGAAGAGCAGGCCAAACCAGCAGAAAGTGGGCAGGCTTTGAGAAGTTCACACTCGTGCGTTGGTGTTCAGGGGCCAGCAAGCTTCTCTAAGGTGATTGGTTAGGAGGTGATTTCATTAAAAAAAATATTATTTATTTATTCAAGAGAGACAGAGAGGCAGATAGAGAGAGGAAATGGGCACACCAGGGCCTCTAGCCACTGCAAACAAACTCCAGATGCATGGGCTACCTTGTACATCTGGCTTATGTGGGTCTTGGGGATTCGAACCTGGGTCCTTTGGCTTCACAGGCAAGTGCCTTAACTGCTAAGTCATCTCTCCAGCTCTCATTTTTTTTTTTTTTTTTTTTTTTTTTTTTTAGGAAGAAAGGGGTTTAATTCTGAATGTGGTTTTGAGAGGAAGATTCATGTCAGCAGGGCTCATTTTTGTTTTTGTTTGAGTCAGGGTCACGTATGACCCAGGCTGGCTTCAAACTTGCTATGTTGCTGAACATGTCCTTGAGCTCCTGTGCCTCCTGCCTCTAGCTCCCAAGTGCTGGAGTTTCAGTCGTAGGTCACTTGCCATGGGAGGTGATGTTTTAGCTAAGGACTAGTGGATAAGGTGCCAACTAGCCCTGTGGCAGGGGTCCAAGAAGAGGAAACCAGGTAGAGAGGGCAGAGGGCACAGGCCTGGCTGTAGTGGTACTGTGTGACTTGGCTTCCAGGGATGCTGGGAGTGACTGCTTTCAGCCAGTGGGTTGGGAGAGGTGCCCTGTCCTGAAGGGTCAATGGAAACTACTGGTGGCAGTGGTGATTGAAAATGTGTGAGTTGACATTCTACATTGGTGCTGCCCAGCCTGACTGATGGTGGGTAAGGAAGTCTGGGTAGGAGATGAGGCTGGGCCAGGTGGAGCCTTGTGTGCCAGGCTAAAGGGACAAGACTTTCCAGGGCCTCTGATTCTCCTGCCTGTGGGCATAAAAATGCTCTGAATAGGTTCTGGGGCCCCTTCAGAATTGCAGTTCATCGAGCTCCAAGTGGGCCTGGGCATCTACATTTTATTTATGTTTGCTATTTGTATATATGTTTGTGTGTATAGGTAGTACATGTGCATGTATGTGCCCTCCTGCATGGAAGCCAGAGGAAAACCTCAGGTGTTGCTCCTCAGACACCATCCACCTTGGCCTGGAACTTGCCAAGTAGGCTAGATTGGCTGACCATGAGCCTCGGGGATTGTTGGTCTCTGCCTCCCCAGCCCTGGGATTACCAGCATGTACTATCACATCTGGCTTTCTTCATGTGGGTTCTAGGGATTAAACTCGGGACTTCACACTTTAAGGCAAACACTTTTCTACCTGAGCTATGTCCCAGTCCCAGCATTTTAACAATGCCACCCAAGAGATGGTTCAGAGCTGTGGCTATGCCTCAGCCTCTGGCAAGGAGGAGACTGTGCTAAGGGCTCAAAAGCACAGCCTTGGGTGTGGGCAACATGTTCTTAGGGACTCCAACAGGGTGATCCTGTTCCCATCCACCAGAACAGAAGCCAAGAGCTGCCCTCTCTGAACTACAGGGCCACAGTGGGCAGGGTGAACCTAAGGGGGCCTCAGACTGATGACTCATTACTGTGGTGCCTCGACTGACAGAGCACCAGTGTATATCAGGAACCACGTGTACTGTCCCACCCTGACCTTATAAACCCTCAGGTAGCCCTGATACATTGTGCCCTTTTACAGAGGAGAGAACTGAGGTTTGGTAGGAAAAAAGCATTTGCCAACTGGTTATAGATGGTGGAGGCCTGATTGGGACCCACGTGGCTCTGGCCCCAGAGCTCCAGATTCTTGGGGATGGAAGGAGGAGTGCCATTAATGTCACCTTCTTTGCCAGTTCCTTTCTCTGCTACTCCAGTGGGAACACCATCATACCTCGGAGCTGCTGTAATCTGTAGCTTGATGATTGCCAACTGGGCTTGGCATTTTTCCTGTCGTGTGTCTTCATTCTGTTTTCTGGGGCAGAAGCCACCTGTGGATGAGAGTCAGTGCTGGGCACTTGGGAGGCAGAGAGGTAGGAGGATCCCTATGAGTTCAAGGCCACCCTGAGACTACATAGTGAATTCCAAGCCAGCCTGAGGTAGAGCAAGACCCAACCTCAGAAAACCAAAAGATAAAGAACAAAAAAGAGAGTCAGTGCAGGTCTGTCTACCTCTAGTGCTTGGGGCTCAGCTCAGCCCACCACCCTCAGCCTGCAGGGTGGGGGAACATATTCATGGGTCATTTACCCACTTCTGGCCACCCTGTGTGGAGACAGTAAGTATTCTTATTTCACAGATGAGAAGTAAAACTGCTACTGAGTGACAGGTGGGCACAGATTTCAGAACTGGTGGACATTAGCTTCTTGTCCTTCTCAGGCTCCTTGTCCATTTTCTGTGTTAACAGATAAGACCAGAGGTGTGAGTGAAGTCTCTATTCCTGGCCTGGGTGGTCTGAGGTGGGGGAACTCTAAGCTCGGGTGTGGGAATCTGGGTTCCAATTCCAGGTCTTCCCTGAACTGCGTATCTTGTTAGCCACTCAGCCTCTCAGCACTCAGGTTCTAGTCAGTGAAGTGTGGAGTGACTACCCCTGTTCCGGAGCAGGTGTACCCATGATCCATCCAGTTCATCCATCCGATCCATTGTCGGAATTAGGTTTCCCTCTCTGGCTCCAGATCTGGGCAGGGCTGGAAGGAGGAGTAGGGCAGAGGACAATGAACGTGGTGTTTGGGCAGGTCAGCTGAGCCTGCCCTTCCCTAGCCACATCCCTGAACACATACTCACTCCTGAGGCTGCACCCTCAGCTCTTGGCTGCTGCTGTGCCATGCAGACCCTCAGGGAGCCTGGAGAACATGGTTTTGCGTGGGGGAGGAGGGGAGATACCACAGGCTGTACTGAACACCTGCCACTGTCACTGCCACTGCAAACCTGGGTGACAAGATATCACCATCTCCTACTGAAGGTGCCCTGTGGGAGGGTATGTGTGTCAGCTTGAGTTGGTTGCCCCCTAGGGGGGCCCTCACACCTTCTGTGAGTAACTACACTTACAGTTTCCCTGTAGAGAACTGATGGCCCTGTGCTAGTCCCACCTCTGCCTCTCTTGGAGAGCCTCAATTTCAAGCCTTGTGTGAAACTAAGGGGATGGCCCTTGTACTGTGTACCTGGGCCTGTAGTTTGGGCACATAGTAGGTGCTTGAATGTTCAGGTGCAGTTGTTAAAAGAAAAGGTTTAAGGGCCTCATGCTGGCTTTGTGATTTGGGCAAGTTATGGCCTCTTCCTGCCCTATGCAACTTCCCCCCACCCCATCCACAGGTGGTGGTTGGTGTGGGGCATGGTTTGTCAGGGTCAAATAGTTCTAGCAGACTGGCATGTGTTTCAGAGCTGTGGGGGACTGTGGGGTGAGGGGAGCAGGAGGAAAGGGCTGAGAGTAGGTGACCACAGTAGCTTCCTGCCCCTCTCTGGCCATCAGCTCTCAGGTTTCAGGAATTTCCACCTAGGTCTGTCTTCTCTGACCTTGGTTCTCCTGGGAGGAAAGCAAGAAGAGACAGGCAGCGAGTGGGGCCCCAGATCTGCAGACTGTGGTTTGGGCTAGCCTGACCCTTTGGGGGCTAGAAGTCCCTCGTATGCTCTTGGGAATCGGGGTGATATGGGGCAAGGAGATGCTGACTGTGGTTGTCTTCCAGAAGGCTCTTCAGTCTGCCCTGGTAAATTGATTTGGGCTGGGTCTTTCCTCCCTCCTCTGTTCCCTACCCCCACATTGTTGACCTTGAGGAGTGCTGGCAGTGTTGGGGTGGGAGGTGGCAGGGGCTCTGGGAAACTTGACAGCCAATTGATCCCTCCTTAGGAAGTTGAAAGTGAGACGTGTTTGAAGGTTTAGCTGAAATTAGGTCTCAGGGCTATTTTTTGCGAGATAGAGATGTGTCAGAGGGGAAGGCTCAGGGGGGCTGGCAGAAGCTGTAGATAAACTCAGTTACCAAGTTGATTGCAGATGCTTCTAGAAGTGGGTCTTTGATTCTTTTCAGTGGCTCACTTTTACTGAGTGCTTGGTTATATACATCATGTAGTTCTGTTCCATTGACAGAGGTGTGCCTGGGGTGCTATGGGAACCCAGTACATGGCCTCTCTGGCTGAGGACATCAGGGGAGAATTCCTATAGGAGGATTTTTGAACTTGGCCTTTAAGGGATTTGTAGGAAAAATTTCAGGAACAAAGGGAGAATAGTTCAGTTAGAGAGAGATGTAACCTAAGAAAAACAAACCCATGGCTGTGTGTGATTGGACTGTTGGATGGATTGGGGGCCTGAAGGTGAAAGCTTAAGAGAAAGATGTGAGGGACTTTGATGGGAGACTAGTCTTTGCACTGTCTCCCTTAGGATACAGGAGCCACAGGGAGTGATAGTTAAGAGTGGAGGTCTCTGGAGTGTGGACTTGAGGTTTCTAGCTGTTTTGTCCTCTCCTTACTCTTACATTCTCCCCACACAGCTTAAACTCTTCCTCCCACACCAATACAGAACCAGGCACACGAGCACGGACATACAGCTGAGAATGGCTGTCATTTCAGCTTCTGTAGGAAGCTGTGCCTTCTGTAGGAAGCCCTTGCCTGCAGAGGGAATGTGGGAGGTGGGTCACAGACCTCCAGATACTGAAGCTGAGCAGGGTGGGTGGGGCAGAAACATAGGGCTTGGGTTATGGGGGTCACAGGCCTGGATGGAGGCAGGCCTATGGATTTTGTCAGGGATGGAGGAATCTGTGAATAAATAGGAAGCAGGTTCTATAGGTTAAGGAGCCCAGGCCCAGTGTATGTGTGTGTTTGGGGGGCGGGGTGGACAGAGGAGATTTTGTGTGTGTGTGTGTGTGTGTGTGTGTGTGTGTGTGGGGGGGCGGTGAGCAAGGAACTCCAAGAATGGTCAGAAGCCAGGATGGGTTGGGGATTTAGAATATGGTAAAGAGACAAGCCAGGTGCTTTGCTCATACATGCTGACACCTGGCTCCCCCCCGCCCCCATGCATAGATGTCCATTCAGGAGGTCCAGGCAGGAGTGGAGGAGGGAGCCCACCATGAGAAATCCCTGACTTGTTTAGTCCTGAGAAGGGCCAGCCTGACTTCCATAGCTTGGGTGGGAGCATGGAGAGGTTAGGGAATAAATGGGGTGATCCTTCCCTTCTGTACTCTCCCCACGTGTCCCAGTGCAGCCTCATGGGGCAAGGGAGTAAGAGGTTTGGGGACCTAAACCCTCCTTCTCTCTGAAATGGACAGAGCTGGCTATGTTTGTAGGGTAGTTTCTGTCCAGTTGGGGGCAGCAGAGGGCAGCAGGTGGACACCCAGCAAGCTACCCCCAGTAAGAGTTGAGGTCTAGGGATTTGTGCCCCGGTCTATAGAGAGTTGCTGAGCTACACAAGCTGCAGGACCGGCATGTGGGTGGCAATAGTGCCAGTCAGAGAGTGCCTGATCAGCTGGCACCAGTGGCTGAGCTGGCTGGGCCTGGCTTGACCAAAGAGCCAGACCTCTGGAAAGGAGCTTTTGGGGGCCGCTTGGAGGATGGCAAGGTTCAGGGCAAAGATGGCTTTGCATGAAGAGAAGGGGTACAGAGTGAAGGGTCACTGTTTGGGCTTCCAGGAAGATTGGGACCTGTGGTCACCAGGCTGGGGCTAGTGGACACTGGAGCACTGTCATTCTTAACTAGTTACAGGTCCTTTGATAGCTGACTGTTTGGAAGGGAGCAAGAGGGCATTCTGGGAGAGAGGCAGGTGCTGGGCAGAACCTGGGCTGGGAGTTGGCTAACTATGTTCAAATCCCAGCATGGTTGACTATAGAGTGGGGATTATAAAGCCTGGTTTTTGTAGGTCCCGTGCCCGGCAGTCCCCAGGTCTTGTTCATTTCCTCCCTTTAATCTCAGAGTTTGGTCATAACGTGTCACTTTCTAAGGTAACAGAACGAAGCAGGTAAGAGGAAAGAGCTGGAGGCTCACTCCCCTGTGTGTCTGGCTGTGGAACAGCTCATGGAACTTGGACAGCTGTGTGCATTCAGTCTAGGTTGGATTAGTCTCTTCTTTATGGCTGAGGGTGCTGAGGCCCAGGGAGGAGCTGCGTGTCTTCCTGGGTCACACAGCCAGTTGAAACCAGAGCTGACATTTGAATCTGGGCTCCCCTGTCCCTGCCTTATCTTGTTCAGCCCATGAGTCAGTGTCCGTGTAGGGCAGACACTCAGGAATAGGAGGGAACTGCTCTCCCTTTGTACCCCATCCTGTGGCCCTGTGTAGGCCCTTCTATCTATCCCAGGGACTAGAAGCCTGATGGGTACAGTGAGGCTAAGATGTCTTCATCTTCCCACTTGCTCCTGCTGTGACAACAAAGGGGTCACGTGGCATCTGGGTTGGGTTACAGACATAATTGTATGTGAGTTCTGGAGTGGGAATTACTGTTTCCAAAGCCAGGAGGCCCTCTGTGGAGGCGGCAGCAGTGACATCTGTTTCTGACACATGTCTCCACATTGCAATGACTAACTTTTCCTGTGGAACTGCTTCAAGAATATCTGAAAAGATCCATGAGTGTTATTCCCCTGCCGCAGGGCAAAGAGGTGGAAGGATCTGCTTACTCAGCCATATCCAGGGCCTCCCAGGCCTCCCAGCTTTCATTTCTTGGGACACGCAGGTCTTTCTAGTCACTATTCCCTAGTTGTTCTGCTTCAAGAGGTTCTCATTGCCACCCTGGGCTCCTTCCCTGGAAGCCTTGGCCTGCACAGGCATTCCCTCCCTGGCTCCAGAGCACCTGCCTGCATGCCATTCATTCTCTCTGGACTCTGTCACCAAGGATCCACCACATGTCTTTCTCCCACCAGCCGGTAATGACCTTCTCAAGGACAAGCCCATTCTGATCCCTCAGATCTCTCAGTACCCATGGTTGTGTGCCCTGGCTAGTGGAATGAAGTGCAGGGCGGCGGGGGAGGAGAGGGGAGAGGAAGGGGGATGGTGGCGTCAAGGAGCAAATGAATCAGATGAATGAATGGGGAGAGCAGCCACCTTCCCATGTCTGAGAGTTCTCAACTGTATGTTTGAGGTCACCTGCCTTTGGGAGGAGAGGTCTAACAAGTCACCCAGCTCACCAGAGCCCTAGCAGGACACCAGCCCTTGTCTCTAGACCTTGTTTGCAGGTCCTCTGAGCCTTTCGGTCAGTGTGACCTATTGCAGTGCTAGATGACCCAGAGGACAGTGGCCTATAGAGTCTGTTTTCCTGTAGTGAAAAGGCATTTAATAACCCATTTGGCTTCCCTGATTCTCAGGCCTGGGGCTTCATTGTTCTCCAATGGTTAACACCTTTTCTGTTTTGCCCTAAGGGTAGTATGGGCTACCTGGAAGGGCAAGGCAGACCCTTTTGATCCAGCAGTCATCCTTTCAGTGAACTGATATACACAGAAAGTCCCTCTTGCTTGTTGTCACCTGCAAATGAGTCACAGGGAGGCCCAAGCTAGAAAGGGATTAGAGATCAGCCTAGACCAACTTCCTTGTTGTACAGATGAGGAAACTAAGACCCAGAAAGGCTGAGGTGCTTGCTAGCACTTCACAGTCCAGTTGTGGAATTTTATAAGCCCTATAGCTCCCCAGCAGCCTACCTAGGCTCAAGTCAGTGCTGTGTGGCACTGTGTAGATTGCTGGCTCTCTCTGAGTCCCTGCCTTCCCATCTGCCTGGTGGGCTGTGAGAAAACTCTAGTGCAGGGCCCAGAGAAAGCTTGTTGAAATAGCCCTTATTGTGTTATAAATAGTGGCTCTGAGTGTTCTCTTCCACTCTGCTGGGCAGCTTCTGTTGAGAGCACTGGCTCACCAGGTCTGTGAAGCCTAAGACAAGGCAGGTCTGTGAATTACCAGGAAGACTTGGCCTGGTGTGGGACCTCAGGCCCAGATCCTGGAGGAATGGGGAAGGTGAAAGAGGAGAGACCATGCTGCAGGAGAGACATACTGGTGGAATGAGCTTGAGGCCACTTCCTGCCCTTGTCCAGGGCCAGCCAGAAGCATAGTGGCCTCCAGGCCCCTGGAACAGGCTCTGTGTGCTCAGGACAAGTGTCAGCTGGCCAGAGGATTTATGGGACAGTGAGTTATTCTGGCCGTTCTGCCATGGAGACCTCAGGAATGCAAGTCTGATTTCTGTATATGGATGCCTGCTCAAGCCTGGGCATTGGCAGGTACCAAAGAGTCTTGCTGGTGTCTTTGTGCCCGCTCCCACATCACCTTCACCCTCTTCTTCCTGTAGTTTCACAGGGTTTCCTTAGGAGCCTTATTGTGGATATCTTCCCTGGGGAGAGGTGTCATAAGCCCAGGCTGCGTTGTTTGAGACCAGAGGGCCCTGCTATAAGCCAGAGGCAGGACAGACGGGCAGACACATCTCTGTCCTCCCCCACACCTTGTCCCGAGAGTCCTGAGTCTTGCCTCCATTGCCTTTTGTGGCTGCCCAGCCCCTGCTCCTCTCCCAGGCCTGTCTCCTGTCTCACCTTTAGCGCTTCTAAGCTGCCTCCTCCAGCAAGCCCACTCCAATGCTTCCTAAGTGGAATCCTTTAAAAATCATCTCCAAGCACCTTTTCTTTGTTTTGCATCATAAATATTTATCAATTCATGCAGGAAGTATTTAGGGAATACCTTCCGGACTACTGGGGCCTACTCTGGGGCTTTTATAGCCCGATGTGGCTGGGAGGTATTAAACGAATTCATGTGTATTTAGAAATATCTGGCCTCGCCTGAAGGCATGAGGATGCCCAGCCTGAGGGGTGAGCCCAGCGAGCTAGGTCCATATGTGAAGGGGATTCATTTGAGGTAGTCCTTCAGGCTTACAATCAGAAAGCATAAAAGCAAACTAATGGTGATGATAGATGGTGATATGCACGGTGTGCCTGGCATGAGCCTGTGGCCATCCCAGAACTCCTGTGAGTGGTGACTGTTTCCCCTGCGAAGACAAAGAAATAGCCATGGACACTTAGCTATTAGCTTAGACCCCAGTAGTCAGTCCTGGAGTGGGGCATCCTCTGTTATCCTGCCTTTTCATGGGAGCAGAGGAGAGACATCACATTTGGCCTGTGGGTTCCTGGAGATGGAAGTATGCCAAATGGGGAATTTGAGGAGTGATTATTTTTTAAGGGCAGAAGGATAAATGTTTGGAGTAGGGTCTCTAGCTCTTGGCCAAGCCATAAGACCCTGTGAGCCACAAGTCCAGGGACCTGTAAAGATTAGCTTTCAGAATATGAGAGAATCATACAGTGTGCCTCCAAACGAGGCCTTGTGCAGAGCAGTGTTAAGACACTGGTGGCAGCATCAAACTATTTGTTCTCCCCAGAGTCTTAGCTCTTTTAGAGCTTCTGGGCCATTTTTCCTTCTTGCCTTGGTGTAACTGGCATGTATCAGTGCCATTTATGGCTGCCTGCTGACAGCTGAGTATTTGTGTGTATCTGTGAGCTCATTTCTGTGTTTGTTCATTTAATTGTGTTATGTGTGTATGCGTGTGCTGATTAATGTGCATGTGTGTGCAGGCATCTGTAGGTGTGGTGGTGCTGGGGACATGTGTATGCTTTGTTTACACATGCCCTTTCTTTGTGGGCATGTTCTTTGGGTGTGCACTTTTATGCACGCCTATCCTTGAACATGTTTCTGGCTTGGTATATTTCTCCATCCAAGTGTGTTTGGCTCTGATTTTCTGGCCAGTATTTAAAGAAATATTTTATTTCTATTTATTTATTTGAGAGAGAGAGAAAGAGAGAGGAATGGGTACACCAGGGCATGCAGCCACTGCAGCCAAACTCCAGATGCATGTGTCCATCTTGTGCATGCATCTGGCTTACATGGATCCTGGGGAATCAAATCTGGGTCCTTCGGCTTTGCAAGCGAGCATCTTAACCAGTAAGCCATCTCTCCAGCCCTCTGGCCAGTACTTTTGTTTCATTTGAGATAGGATCTCACTCTGTAACCCACACTGGCTTTGAACTTGAGATCATCCTGCCTCTGTCTCCCAAGTGCTGGGATTACAAGGGTGCTAACATTTCCAGACACTAGTGTTTTAAAGCAAAAGTGACCCTTGCATATTCTAGCCTCTTTTGGGGTCTTCATAGCTCATGGATAGCGAGCTTCTCTTCATGTGGCCTAAGTAGTGTGCTGCCATCTCAAGAGATGGTAGAGTGTGAAGGTCTTTTTTATTCAGTAGAGCACCAGCATGTGTCCATGGGCATAGCGTGTCCTGTGAGTGAGTGACCATCACAAAGAAACCAATTTAATCCCTACTTAAAATGCCTTTCCTCTTTCACCTGTCACCATGCCTGTCATTCTACCATTAGCGAGTTATTCTGTGACTGGGATCCCTTTGATGGTACTTATCCTCCCATGGAAGGGCAGGAAGACTGGCACATATGAAAGGACATGAAAGCCAGAGCATTCCTTGATACTTATGCCAAGCTCAGGAGAGCCAGGCGGTCTAGCTGGCCACTGCTCTAACTTTGCTGAATCACCACGTGTCAGAGCTGGGACAGGCTTGGTGCTCATGCACCCCAGCCTGTCCTGTTAAACCTGGGAAGACTGAGGCCTGCAAGGAGAATGTACAAGCAGCCTGGGAGATTCTGGAAGTGGGGTGCTGAAGTTGGGAGAAGCCTGGAGACTTGGGCCCTCTGCTTGGTTACTCTGAGCAAGTCTAGCTGTCCTCTAGGCCTCGGGTGCCTCATTTGTATCACGTGGTCTCTTTTGTCTCTTACCCCATGACCCAGAAAACAAAACTCCCCACTGTGGCCCCTACCTGCCTGTCTCTCCTCTCCTGAGGCTGAGAGGTGACAATATCTGGCTGGGATCTTCTGCCTTTCCTGTTTATTTAGATGTGCTCTTGGCATTTGGACCAATTCCCAGGAAGATATTAAGAGAGATGTCTGTCAGAATAACCCCCCTTCTTGAAGGATGTCTCTTTGGGTTTGGCCTTTAGAAACTGTCATAGGTAGACCTGGGCCTGGGCCAAGGGAAAACCCATGAGGTTCTGTCTCCATCCTGAACAATGTCTTGGGATCCCAGGGTGGGCAGCTGAGGGCCCAGCAGGAGATAAAGGTATCCTAGGCCACCTACTCATTTGTAGTATTGCAGGGTCAGTTTGTAGGAAGTAGGGAAGGGTGGGACATAGTGAACTGAAGAGATGCAGGGGGCTAGGAGGAGGAACTTGCCCCTGACTAAGCACCTGTGAGCCCTGCACCCTTAGAGAATAAGTGCCTCCCTTTCTGCCTGGGGCCAGGCGTGGTGGCGCATATTGTTCGTCTTAGCACTCAGGAGTCTGAGGTCGGAGAATCTCTGTGAGTTTGAGGCCAGCCTGGGACTGCAGACTGAGCTTCAGGTCAGCTTGGACTAGAGTGAGACACTGCCTCGGAAAACAACAACAATAACCAAACAAAAATAAATCTCCCTTTTTGCTGGGGGCATGTGTGTAAGAGGATAGTCTGAGCTGTCAGTTTCATATATAATGGAAGAGATTTCTACTCTGTCCAGCCCAGGGACCAGAACTCTCCTAAGTATAGTGCCAGCTCTGCCACTTCAAATGTCTTAACCTCTCCAAGCCTCCACTTCCCATTCTGAAAACCAAAAGTATTCTGAAGCGGAAGCCTGTGTGCTCCCAAGGACTCCTAGCAGAGCCACTGGGCCTCCTGGGCTGGCTCTTTCTGGGTGGGAGATGTGCAGTGAGTTTTTACAGACACAGCAAATGGCAAAACAGGAGCTTGCCTGATAACCTGTCATTTATCATCATCATCATCATCATCATCATCATCACTTGGAATTGATTGAATGGATGAATGAAGAAATCATACATCTGGAATTCTGAAAGGCCTCCGAGCATGGCCAGAGAGCCTCCTGGGGAAGGATGAAGGAGCAGCTGGTCAGATGTTAGGATAGTGAAGAGTGGCTGGAACTGAGGGGCTGCTTGATGACTCATCCTCCCAGCTGGAGACTCCTCTGTCCTCCAGTCTGCACTGGGTCTTGGACAGTGGTATGCTGGGGGTTCCTGGGGGACCTATGGACCAGATGGGATGGCTGCTGGGGGTGGGGGGTAGTCACAGAGGAGACAGAGGCCACACTCATTTCAGGCAAGGGCTGGGGGGGCCTTCGTTGAACCGAGCACTGAGGCACAGCTGCCCACTGTGTTAATGGAGTCAGAGGGCCCCAAAGGGGAGGAGGGAGCAGACTGTTCCTGTGGACTGTGGAGGTTGCTCTCTGTGCTTTACACTTCAGTCCTGCTGCCCTGGATGAAAGCTGCGGCCCCACCCGAGCAGCCTGGGCACTGTGCACACGGGGAGTCTGAGGTTGCTTTAGAAGAAAGCATTTGTTAAACGAGTTCAAAACTTCCAAACTGGATGTCATTCTGCGTTGTCAGGGTCTTTTTGGAAGCATGTTCATTCATTTCCCTGTCCCCACTGCCAAGATACCTCTCAGGCTCCTTAGAGGCCCAGTGACTCATAATGGTCATCCATCCATTGAGACAAAAGGAGGTGGAGTCGGACTCAGAAATAGCGACAATAAAACATGGTTGCTTAAATATTTGCTAGTTTCCTAATGATATCTATCCTTCCCACTTCTTGTAATGCAGATAGCATCATCAGTTTGTTTTACAGATGGCAATAGTGAGGCTCAGAGAGAGCCAGTAATTTGTCCACAGGTTGTCTGAATTAAGATTTGAACTCCAAGCCCTCCCTGAATCACTCTCCCCATAATTTGGGCTCTTGGGCCTCTTAGAAATGCAGATACTACTGAGCCTATAGTGTCCATGGCTGTTGTGGTCCCTGTGTGTAGTGCATCAGGCTCTCAATAAGGTGGATGAGTGAGAGTTACAGAGTACTGGGTCATTGCTATTTTTCTTTTCTTTTTTTTCTTCGAAGTAGGGTTTCGCTGTAGCTCAGGCTGGCCTGGAATTCACTATGTAGTCTCAGGGTGGTTTCAAACTCACAGTGATCCACCTATCTCTGCCACCCCAGTACTGAGATTAAAGGCGAGTGCCACCACGCCCAGTTATCATTGCTGTTTTGAGTGAATTGGGGGTAGCATGCAGTGTCCAAAGAATATCATGTATCTGAGCTTTCTGAGGAAGAGTGGAGAAGTGGCAAGTGTTCCTCTCTCTCTTAGAGGTGAGAGGGCTTTTATTTTTTAAATATTTTTATTTTAAATATTTTATTCTTTTTAAATATTTTATTTTTTATTTTTTTAAATTTATTTATTTACTTACTTATTTATTTATTTATTTATTAGAGAAGGAGAGAAAGAGAGAATGAGAATGGGCGAATGGGCGCACCAGGGCCTCTAGCCCTGCAAACAATCTCCAAACACATGCACCACCATATGCATCTGGCTTACGTGGGTCCTGGAGAATTGAGCCTGCGTCCTTAGGCTTCACAGGCAAGTGCCTTAACCTCTAAGCCATCTCTCCAGCCCCTTTTAAAATATTTTAAAAAATATTTTATTTTAAAAAGTATTTTGTTTGTTTGAGACAGAGAGAGAGAGAGAGAATGAGAATGGGTACACCAGAGCCTCCAGCCACTGCAATTGAACTCCAGATGCATGTACCACCTTGTGCATCTGGTTTACATGGGTACTGGGAAATCAAAACTGTGTCCTTAGGCTTTATAGGTAAGCACCTTAACCACTAAGCCATCTCTCTAGCCCAATATTTTATGTCTTTGTGAGCAGAGAGAGCATGGGAGCTCCAACGCCTTTTGCCACTGCAAACAAACTCCAGATGCTTGCAAAGCCTGTTGGCCCAGGTTCAATTCCCCAGTATCCACATAAAGCCAGATGCACACAATAGCCCATGTCTGGAGTTTGTTTGCAGTGGCAGGAGGCCTTGGTGTGCCCATATTCATTCATTCATTCTCTCTCTCTCTCTCTCTCTCTCAATAAATAAATTATTAAAAAAGTAAAAACTCAGGATAAAAATGTCAATATTCTTATAAGATGAGCTTCACAAATTATAAAACAGGCCTCCTGGTTCTTTGTGCCCTAAGAGTGTAACAGTTGTGGAATTTTTATCAGTGCAGAAGATGGAAACCAAGAAAAAGTATGAGCCCACTGGGGGGCAGGGCCTGCCCACACTAACACCTGTGAGGGAATCCATGCAGGTTAGTCAAGGGGGGCTGAGGTTGGGAAAGCACAGAGTTTACATGGAGAGGTGTAGGTCCTTGCTTGTGTGCTGTCTCTCAAGACCCTGGAGCTCCCCATTGTCTTGCCAATAATACATCACCTCTCTGGAGGAGGGTTGCTTCTATCTTTCCTAATATCAAGAGATTATTTGCTGAGCTATACTGGACTTGAATGCCTGGACAGGTGATGTGGGCTATAGGAGACAGATGCATTTGGACTCCACTACTTGGGAAAGTCTTTGAGTTAAGTGATATTTTTGGTGGGCCTTGGAGGGTGCACACAATACTGGCAGGTGACAACAGGAACAGTTCTATGGGTGGGAGAGGTTGAGGAGGAAGAAAAAAGTAGAGAAAAAGATAGGAAGAGGGAAAGTTTGGTGAGGGTGAGCAAAACAGGTGGCCTTGTGGAAAAAGCCCGGGCATCCAGCAGCTGCTGACGCTATCTAGTGTCCTTGGGCAAGACACCTTAACTCTGAGGGTGGCTTCTTCATTTGTAGTGAATATTTTTATGGTATTTTCAGTTTATGCCAGAGACATGAGATGATTTATACAGCCATTTTTTTTTTGACCTTGTCATGTCTAGGAGCTTGGGATACAGCCTACAGCAAATGTCCACCCATTTCCCCAACTCCCAGGGCTGCCACCCTTTCTTATGTGATGGTTGAATGTGGTATTTAGATTCCAAATAGCATGAGCTGCAAAGTAAGTTAACAACTCATTCACTTCCGTCCTTGGATCATCTAGAATTGAGGAAGTGGCGGGTGAATCACAGCACCCCTTCGGACAGATCCTCTCTCAGGATGTCCCTATCTACCCCTGTTCTCAAGGTGCCTGCAGGCTCATTGAGCCCTGCATCGTCTGTCAGGGGAGCTCTGGACCAACCTGCATGTACTGATGCCCACCTCCTCCCCTGCTCCTCCATTAGTCCAGCAGCTATTGGGGTGTGGTGGATTGAGGGGTGGAGCTTTAAATTCTAGCCCCAGTTCTGTGCAGGCCAGTGAGTCCATAACGAATGGTCTGGGTGGAGTGTTCCAAATCCTGAAGCATTCAGGACCCTCATCAGACCTTTCAGCACCTTAGGCTCCTCCCTAATAAGTGGAGCACTAGGGGTCCTGTCACCCAGGTGGTTGTCCTTGCTAGGCTTTCAGGTAGTGTCCTGATAGCCAGCGACCCCTCCCACCCGCGTGAGCGGTCTGGGTTGCCCGGGTGCCGCTAGACTCTGGCTGGCTAGCCCTTTAGAGGAACACGCGCCTGCTTTCAGAGCCTTAGTTTCCCCCTTCTGCTTCCGCGGGGCCTAGAGTACTGACCTGGGCGCTGGAGAAACGAGCTTGTCCATCTCCGCCCTGGAGGGGTGGGAGGGAGGGTGGGCGTGGATTCCTCCAGGTGGGCGGGGGCGTGACCTGGTTGCAGAGGATCGCTTACAAGGCTGCCTGGAGGTGGAAAGCGGCTGGAGATCCAGGCCCCCGGGGGTCCCCGCCCCTCTGCAGCCCTGCCGCCCCGCCCTCTCGGCGCCTGGGCCGGGGTGTGGGGGGGAGGTAGGAGGGGCTTCGGGTCTCCTCGGCCGCTGTCGGCGCCGCTCGGTTCGGTGTCGCCATAGCAACAGTGTCTTCGAGGGCGGGGGCGACGTGGCGGGCTGGGCCGGCGGCCGAGCGGCGCGGGGTGGGTTGGGCCGCGCAGCGCGGGCCCGGCCGTCCGCGCTCGGTCGGCGGGCGGGCGGGCGGCGGCGCGGGCCGCGCGAGTTGCTGGGGCCGAGCCCGGCCCGCCCTCGGCCGCTCGGCCTCCCCGCGAGGGTGCTGGTCCCGGGCCGCCGCCACCGCCACCGCCGCCGCCGCCGCCGCGCTAACCCCGCCTCTCCTTCCCCCTCTTGTCGCCCCGCGCGCAGGGCTTCCTCAGCCGCCGCCTCAAGGGCTCCATCAAGCGCACCAAGAGCCAGCCCAAGCTGGACCGCAACCACAGCTTCCGCCACATCCTGCCGGGGTTCCGGAGTGCCGCCGCCGCCACCGCCGCCTCCGCCACGGACAATGAGAGGTGAGCCCGCCGCCGCCGCCGCCGCCCGGGCTGCGCCCCGAGGGCGCGGGGACAAAGCCAGACTCGCGGGCAGGGGCGCGCTGCCCCCGGGGGAAGGGGTGTTACTGTCCTCCGGGAACTTGTGGGGCCACGTCGGACCTCTGGGGCTCGGAGGGTTGCACCCTTCCCGCTCCTTCCAGGGTTCGGTGAGGAGGGTGCTGGAGGCCCCGGGGCGAGGCAGGGAGGGAAGTGTCCTCTCGGAGAAGTCCCGCGTTGCCTAACCGAGGTGGGCATTGTTTTCCCCGGCCGTGCAGTACCCGGAGGTAGGGACAGAAGTGACTCCTTTTACCTCCCAGGACCTATCCCTGGATGTCCGATACAAAAGACCATTTCGGCTGGGCTCTGCCGAGATCCCCGCAGCGCCCGAGGTGAGGAAGAGGGTGAACATCTGGAGAGGAGGAGCAGGGGGCTGGGCCTCTTAGGGGACACATCTGCTCTAAGTAGGGCACGTGCTTCGCCGGGGCCTGGGGCGAGCAGAGCCAGGCCAGTGTCCCAGGCCTTGGGTTCAGGGGACATAGCCTTAGACCAGAAAAAAAAAAAAAATTTAAAAGGGCCTTACCTTCCTCACCTCCCGCTCTCAGGAGTGTCTCCTACTCCCGTTTCCTTCTGGGCAAGCTGGGAGCAGGTGTGAAAATTCCTGGGGGAGGTGGCTTGTGGGGCAGAGGAGAGGGAGAGAGAGAGAGAGAGAGAGAGAGAGAGAGAGAGAGAGAGAGAGAGAGAGAGAGAGGCTGTTGAGCCGGCTGAGGAGTCACAGGCAGTGTGCAGGCTTCAGCTCGCAAGGGCAAGCCATTCTGTCCATGCGGGGGCCCTGGGCGGGCATAGCCTTCTGGGGGCCCAGGTTCTCCTCTCCGAGCAGTGCCAGCCCCAGGCTCCTTTCCACTTACACACAGGCACAGTGATGAATTACTGTGCCAATTAGAACGTGTCACTGAGGTGAAAGAACCGACAGGCACCAAGAGCCTTTCAGTGTTCAGCCCCAATGTCTCAGGCCCCTGGCATCTGTCTTCATGGGGCTGTGACCGTCTGTACAATTGGCTAGTTGGCACTCTCTGTAGGGAGATACAGGTAGAATGACAATGTCTCCCCTCCTCCTTGGTTCTGGCACAAGTTAGCATAACTCCTGACCAAGGTGGAGTGACTATTTAACTGACACCAAGCATCTTCCCCAGAGTACCCCTCCCACATCCTAGCAGAACTGTTAGACCTTGAATTTTTATCATTTCAGAGCAGCTCTCTCCAGTACATCCCCACCACTGCCTGCAGTTGTCTAGATGCCCCAGCTGCCAAGCCCAGTCAGAGGCAGGACCCCCAGTCTTTCTCTGATGGCTGTGGTGCCCCAGGGGACCAGGCGTGCCGGCAGGAAGATGCAGCCAGGCCAGCGCTCAGTGCTGGGTGCAGCCACTGCGTCTTTGAAAATCTCTTTTCCCATCTTTGTTATTGTCTGAGTGGCAGGCCACGGGGCTTGCTCCTTCCTCCCTCTCCTGGCCCCCCACCTCCAGCTCTCTTCCCCCAGGAATATGCCGGTCTCTGCGCTTTCCTTGGCGGGGGTCCGGACCCTCTGCACCCACATGCGGGGGCTTGTGTAGGTACCCAGTTGTGTGTGCATGTGGTATTGTCTGGGAGCAGGAGACACAGCAGGCAGTCCAGCCTCTGAGCTTGTGTGTCTGCCCTCCTGGGAGCAGGTGGCATGCATGTTATGTTTATCTCCCTCCAGCAGGAAGCCGCCGCCGAGAAGCCGGCAAGCGCTTGCCTGGCAATCCTGGCTGGAGGTCAGGGCATGGCCGAGATGACCTCGTGCAGGTCCTGTGCAGCCTGGTCTCAGGTCAGCCTTGCTACATGCTGAGGGGGAGCAGAGTGGAGTGGGAGTGAAACTATATAAGCCCATTTCTGGCTTATCTAGTGGTGAATGATAGTGATTGGAGCATAATGTCACTGGCAGTGGTGTGCAATTGTCTTTTTAATTTTCTATAAACAAAATCTGGCTTGGTGGCTTCTCTGGAACAGGAGGGGAGTCCAGATTTTCCATGGATAGGCAGGGGAGGCTGGGTTTGAAATCCTTGTACCCAGCCTTGAAGCTGAAATAGGCTTTGGCAGGAATGGGGTCTCCTCTTAATTTGTTGCTTTGCTCCGGGATAACATTTTCTGGCTACTGCTCTGATAGACAGCTGTGTCTCTGGGAAGTCCCTGGAGTCATCCTATTTGGAGTTGAGTGAATAACATTAACTGGGCTGAACCCCTCCCCCCAATTTCATGATCAAAGCTGAGTAGTGGAGAGGTGTGTCCTTACTCATGTGGGTGATATACTGTCCAAGAGTGAGTGTAGGGAATGGGCTGCCTTTGGCTTGGCTTAGAACCAAGGAGGGATTGGCTGAATCTAGGCTCCATGTGACCCCCACTGGCTGCCATGCCTCCCCCTGGGGGGGGGGCGGCAAACAGGGACATAGTCTCAGTGAGTGGATGAGCGCAGGGATTAGAGGGAGGTGTAGGGGCTTCTAGGGTTGTGTGTATAAGCCCTGGGCCCCCTGGCTCTCCCATGTAGAGTCCAGGGCTCTCTGGATCGGTCCCTGAGTACAACTGTGGGTGAATGTGTCTGGTTTATATGGCTGCTGAAGAGGCTTTGTTGCGTGCTGTCTGCGTGCTCTGCAAACTGCTGTGTTGAGGAGGTTCTTGCTTGCTTTGGAATTCTATCCAGAGGTTAGAAACCAGTTGGTTGTGTGCCAGGATCATTTTGCTCCTTGGGAAAGGAGTCAGCCTTGTGTAGGGTTGCTGCTGTTTGGTTGTGTGGCTAGGTTCAGGCCAGCCGGGGTTGAGGAACACCAGAGCTATAGGACAGGTGAGGAGCCTTTGTACTTACTCTGAAAATGGCTTCAGGGAGTGTCCACAGTCCCTGGGCCCCTTAGACACTCATTTCTCCTTTGGAGGCTTGGGCAGTAAGCACCAAGGACAAGTAATCATTTCTCCTGGATAGCAGAAATGAATGCTGCCCAGAGCGCTTTCCAGGTGAAAGGTGTGCTGGCAAAAGCATTTTCATTGTGCAGGCTGGAAATGTTGTAGCTTCCTTCACAGAGCTGTTAATGTTGGTAAAAGCGTGTATGATGTGGTGGTTCTGCCTTCCTAGAATCACCAGTTACTCGTTTATTAATGTTCCTGACAAGCCAAGAGGGTCAGCTGGCAATGTTACACTGTTTTCATCCCTTTTTTCTCTCAATACTGTTTCCGGGTGACTCTGGCCCTCCGGCATGTGCTGGGAGCATGTCCCCTCTGACTCTCTTCTGTCTCTACTTCTGTAGTGACAATATCTTGTCCATCCCCCGCCCCATTCTTGGCGGTTGGCCTGGTGCAATGTTTAGCTCCTAAATGCAGGCAGTCAGGTGTGTGTGTGGGGGGGCAGGACTGCTATGTGTGCAGTTGGAGATACAGGAAATGTGAGTGCTGCTGGAGTTCTACCTCTGAGAGTTACTCCTAAAAGGATTTCAGGTAGTCAGTGTGGGACTAGGAGGGGTGACACTTGGAAGCTAAGGATGAGGGGGCTTCAATGGACCCTCAACTGACCCTGAGTAGGTAGATAGCAATTCTTTCTTTTCTTTTTCTTTTTGTTGTTGTGGTTTTCCAGGCTGACCTGGAATTCACTATGTAATCTCAGGGTGGCCTTGAACTCATGGCAATCCTCCTACCTCTGTACCACCATGCCCAGCTGCAGATAGCAATTCTGTCTTCAAAGGGTGAGGCAAGAAGGGAAGCTTGGTGAAGGTCAGGAAATGGAAAGTAGAGCCTATTCTGCTTCTGGTGCTGTCAGTAAGTGCAGGAGGGCTGGACACCCAGGCCAGGGTTCGTTGCTCTCATTCCTACTTTGCTGTAGTCAGTGGGTGGGAGGAACCTAGACCTATTCTGCCTTCCCTAGCGACTAAATCTATGAAGTGTGACTACAAGATGCTGTTTAGATAAACACTAGGCATAATGAGAATATGTGATCTTTGGCTTTGAAGCAAGTCATTTAAGCTTTAGTAGCCTCACTTTGCACACCTGTAAAGTGGGCAGGCACCATGATGATTTAAAGATCTATTTTAAAAGTTCATTGTTCCAGCTCATTCTGGGCCATCCTTGTTTTTAATCATTTAGGTATTTAAGTTATATTTTTTCCTTTATTAAAAATTATGTGGGGTATATAAATCCTTGAATTTTCATCTTTGTCTACATCTTAGATTTTCCCATAGGATAATGTCTTAGAAATGGATTACTAAGTCAAAGAGTATTAAATTTGAGGTTTTTGACAAAAAAATGCCCATCATCAAAAGCCTTCAATGATTTGTTCTTCCCCAGTGAGTTTTGAGAGTGCTTACCTGTTCCCTCACATTCTTTAAAAGATTGCATGTCATCATTAAAACAGTACCTGTCATTTGATAGGCAGAAAAATGGCATTTGTTTGCATTAATTTGCTTGTTAGTGAGTGAATATTGCTTTCCTGGGCTGCATGGCCAGTGGTGCTGCGTCTTTGGAGACTTGTTGCTACCTGTCCTTTGCCTTCAGTTTTCCACCAGGTCATTTGCAGGAACTTTGGTTGCCCTGTTTGGCCTTCTTAAGCACTGAGAGGCCCGGTGTAGGTGGGGCCTACATGTTACATGGGATTTTGCCATCCAAGAGCTAATGGGAAATTCATTAATTCCTGGCAAAGAAGGCTTACCCAGCTCTCCGTGCTTCCTTCCTCTCCTTCCTTTCATCTCTACGTAGGGGAATCAGATTTAATTTTAATCCAATAATTATTGTAAGGAGGCTTGTAGTTACGTAGCACTTGGAGAAGGCTTCCACCCTTCAGGATGTGCAGGAAATGAAGGGGCTATAAGATCCAGAGAAACTGAGGCATGTGGTCAAAGACATGGAGTTGGGACTGACTCACAGTAGAAGCCAGGCCTTATAACCAGATTTCCTCTCCTCTGCAGCACTTTCCTTGGACCCTCCTAAGCACTATTGGGGCAGGGCTGACCAGAGCTGTGTACATAATTCTGAGCCTTAGCTCCAGAGAGGGAGGGGGAAGCCACAGAACACAACCTGGATGCATAGAAAAGCCAATTTATTTTTGCTTCCTTATTTTTATTGCCCTTCTTTTATACCAGCCGCTCCCTGTGGTCTTTCCAGAGATCTGAGCTGGGCAGTATTTTTCGGAATGGTGGAAATTAGCTAGTGGGAATGTGATCAGTCCCAGGCTTGAGGCTCTGAAGGCTGCAGAAGCCTGTATACATGTTTTTTTAAACTTTATTTTCTTTGTGAGTGAAGGGGGAAGAGGGAGGGAGAGAAAGAGGCAGATAGAGAATGGGTACTCTAGGGCCTTCAGCCACTGCAAATAAACTCTAGACCCATGCACCATCTTGTGCATCTGGATTACATGGGTCCTGGGGAATTGAACCTGGGTCCTTTGGCTTTGTAGGCAAATGCCTTAACCACTAGGCCATGTCTTCAGCCCATTTTGCATGTTTTACAAGTATGTATCTGTTCTCATAAAAGGTGCATGCATGGCATGTAAACATCCTTGTGTATTCCTGTACATTTAAATTTTTTTTATTTATTTGCAAGCAGAGGGTGGGGGCGGGGTGGAGAAGGGAGACAGAAAGGCATGCCAGGGCTTCCAGGCACTGCAAACACTCCAGATGCATGTGCCACTTTGTGCATCTGGCTTTATTTACATGGGTACTGGGGAATTGAACTCAGGCTGTTAGGTTTTGAAGACAAGTGCTTTAACTGCTGAGCCATCTCTCCAGCTCCATTCCTATGCATTTTAAATGAGTTAATATATGTAGAACATTTGTAACAGACTGATATGGCATCATCTTCAACTAGACAATATGAAGTAGCTATTTTTTGTGGTCAAATAGAGGAAGATGACTAATAATCTAAGTACTCAGTAAATGTTGGCTACCACTGTTGCATGTTTTCTTGATGTGTGTGTGCATATACTCTGTGGTGGCCAGGTGTATAATGTGTTTGGGTGATCACATGTGCATATCATTGTGCATGTTTGCTGTGCTATTTGGGAATGCTGACACTATGCTGGCTGGTTTTGTGAATAAGCTGCCCACTTTCTTGGGAGTACATCTCAGATGGTAACTCTCCAACTTCCATCTCATCTTAGGATGCCCAAGTAGGGTTCAGGTCCTGGTACCAGCCTCAGTGGTACCATGGGACCTCTTCTACTCTCCCCAAGTATCCCTGCCTATTTCCAGGCCCCATATGTGAGGATATGCAAATCAATTCTTTAATGAGTTCCTTTGCAAATTATTATTTGAAACAAAGTTAATTACTAGGTTCTAATTAATGGCTATTTTCTAAGGCTACAGAAGAAAACCAGAGATCACAGAGAAACAGAAAAGGCAAGAAGGAAGAACATGCAGCCCGTTTCCTACCTTGAAACTAGCCCCAGGTAGAGCCTAGGAGCTCAGTGTCCACCAGGGTCCCAGCTCCCAGCCCTCTGACCCCCTTAGTGCTGATGTGGAGTGACCTGTGCCCCATGGGTCAAGTAAGGTCACACTTGCACCACCCTTCCTTTGACTTTGGTCATATACTGCCATCTGTTCTCTGTATGTGTGAGCAAGCCATGCCCCCTTCTGCCCTTTGATCCTGCCTGCTACCTATCTCAGGAAGACTCAGAGGAGATCCTTGTGATACAGGTAACATGGAAGTTTTCTCTCCCAGCCTGGTGTACCTGCCTTATCATTCCCTCCTGAGCTAGTATTTGAGCTCCCAGGACAGGTGGCTGTCCACCCTTGTTTACATATGCCATTGTGCATGCCTACGTAAGTCCCTACTGTGGTATTTGGAAAGTAAGTCCCATGGAAGCCACCAGTTAAGCTCCAGATGTCCCCTTCTGTGCCAGGTGGGTGGTGAGGTAAGGACCCAGGAGAGGGCCAAAGAGACCAAGATCCAACCCCCCTTGCAAGGGTCCCTGGCACCATGCCTGGGAATTCCCTGGGCAATTCCTTAGGGGTGGGGGGCGTTAAGAAGTGACCCTAAGGTTGGAGATCAAGCCCAATCCTGAGGGCATGCCAAGAATAAGGACTTCCCTCTTGCTTCTACCTATATCCACTCAGGATCGTTGCATGCTCCCGACAGCACCTTGGTGGGGGCAGGCTGGAAGCACTAACAGTGCTGTGTGTGTGTGCACCTGAGGGTTGGGGTTGTCAGTTAGTAACCTGCCAGTGAGTAAGCATGTGCCAGTGGGCAGCCTCAAGGCCTGCTCCTTTGAATTTCCCCCAAAGGTAACCTGGTAGGATCTCAACTGCCCACCCCACTCCCCATGGCTCCTGCAGCCAGACTGGAGCAGAGGGAGCAAGAGTTATAGCCACAGCTCTATTAAAACCACCTGAGGAGCTGGAGAGATGGCTTAGTGGTTAAGTGCTTGACTGTGAAGCCTAAGGACCCCAGTTCAAGACTTGATTCCCCAGTGCCCACGTAAGCCAGATGCACAAGGTGGCACATGCATTGGAATTTATTTGCAGTGGCTGGAGGCCCTAGTGTGCCCATTCTCCCTCCCTGTCTGTCTGTCTCTTTCTCTCTACCGCTCTCAAATAAATAAAAATAAAATTAAAAACAAATTTTTTTTAAAAGAGTCTAGCTCTCTAGAAAATAAAAAAAGCCACCCAAGTCCTGAGTTCAGCTTTTCCATCTTTCAGGGCCAGTAATGAAGGAATTAATACCCCATTCCACTACCCCGCAGGGTGTTACTCCTGAGCACAGCAGTACTCCCGGTCCTCTTTACTAGTGGCCAACCCCATGGACCTGGGGGGGGGGGGCGGAGAGGAGGCTCTTTAGCTCCATCCCACCTGGCTTTGGTTATACCCCCTTGCCTGGTAATCCCTCCTGCCTGCCACCCTGACCTTTCTTGATTAAGCAGGGACCTTGTTTGCAAGACCAACCTGATTGTAAAAGAGCACATTGGCCTGAAATATAGATGGTTCCAGGATAGCATGGACCCTAATGTGATGTGACATTGTCGTGGGGAGTTTTCATACTGAGGGCAGTGAATTGGTATAGTGTCTCCCTGTGCCCAGTTACTAGTGGAAAGTTAATTTCATGCTCTGTCTTTTTGACATTCATAATCAAAGTGTTGTATCACAGCTGCAGGTTGTTAGCACATGATGCACGAGCTTCAACATTTACTGTTTCTGGCTGGGGAGGAGATGGGTTCATAGATTGTCCCCAGCCTCTCTTCTGTACCTTATTCCCCTTCTTTATTTCCAACCTCCCCAGAATGCACCTGGAAACAGCCTCAGATCAGGCTGCGATGGAAATTCCATTCTTGTTATAGATGCCCAGGGCAGGAAAAGGAGCTGTTGGAGGAAGTCACCTGATAAAATGCAGGTTCTTGGGCCCTATCACAGACTTCCCAGTTATACTCTTTGGCTAGGTAATTGAGTTTGAGAACTGTGGCCCCAAATTGAGAACTACTGAAGAGGGGCAAAAATTATAATCCCACTATATGCCATAGGCTTGACTAAGCACTTTCCATGCTCTATGCATTATTTCTCATAGAGGATTTCTGTTTCCCATTTCACAGATGTAGAAACTGAAACGATGTGAGTGGCCACCTAGGCAGTTCATTCCCTGGCCTGAGCCTAGATTACTACCCTTGGTTTTAAGGTTGTTAGGCCTCTTGAAAGAAACCTCACCCTCGAGCCAGGAGCCCTCTCTGGTACTTATTAAACTCCAACTTTGAAAAGTATTTTTGTACCTGTACTGTGGGCTTCCTGAGGGTTCTTAGAGCAGACTGGGTGTTGAGACTGGATGGCAGGCGAGTGAGCTCAGAGAGAGGAGAAGGGGCAGAGCCGAAGTTGGACCTGGCTACTGTCTTCAGGTTCAGTATGATACCACCTAAGCACCAGGGCCTGCTCCTCTTGCTGACTCCCTGGTTCTAGGTGGGAAGCTGAGGTGCAGAGAGCAAGCAAGTGGCAGTCATGTGATTCAAGACCAGGCCTGTTGAGTCAAAGCCCCCCAGACAAGACAACCAGTGTTTCAGAAATGAACAGGGTGCCCTCCGTCCCCATCATGGAAAGGAGATCTTTTAGCACAGCATGGAGTGTCTGGCTCGGGTAAGAGTTGCTGTTTGTGGAGAGGTCAGGCACTTCCTGAGATGGTGGATGCAAGAAGTGGTATTTGGCCTGTGAAGTAAGAGCATGGAATTCAAACCCCTGACTGCCTAGTTCTAAGCCCCATCCCCTGCAACCCCCATACCACCAGTTGTTGTTGAGTCATCTCCTAGAGATGGTCCAAGGCCCAGTGCCATCAAATGTTTCCTTCTGAACCTCAGATTCCCTGACTTAGTAAAGCAAAAACAGAACCTGATACGTCAGGGCCAAGGAAGGCAGGCTGGTACAGGGCAGTGTGTGAAGTCTTTCCTGGGCTTTGGTTCACTGCATTCAGGTCATGAAGCCCCTGGAGCAGTTATAGAATGGAACCATTGTAGCAGGGCAGGACACAGATGTCTTTCATCTTGCTGTCTGCTGTCAGACTTTTCTTGGTGCTCTGATGGCACCACCCACTGACTTGAGTAGCCACTGAGGATTGGCTGGGCTCTAAGTTCATCCTTAACAAAGCACTCTGTACAGGTGCTAGTACTATCCCCACTTTACAGAGAAGAAAATGGAGTTCCAGAGAGAGAGAGAGAGTGGGAGGGAGAGTAATTAGCCGGCACCCTGTAGTTTATAAACAGTAGAGCTTGGATTAACACCCAAGCAAACTGTAAAGCCCTCACCATCAACCATCTTCCACGTGGTGTCTTCTCACATGATCTGATTTGCATGTCAATAATATTAATAAACTGCCTTCCATTTATGAAGTACCTGTATGGTGGGCATTATGTTATGAGCACTCACCATCTCTGATGCTCTGGCCAACCCTTACTTTATCCTTTCCTATCTGACAGGTGAGGAAACTTGCCTCAGAGAGTGAAAGGCTTCTTTATGATTAGCCTCATGATGGACTTAGAGCCTGGATTTCTGTGGATGAAAAGCCTGAACTCTCTCTAGTGTACTGGTTCACGTATTGAACCATCTTCTGGCCTGGGCTCTTCCTTAGCACTCCCACGGGAGCCCATGCCATGCACAGTGGTATTGTCAGAGGTAGGGTACAAACCCAAACAGTCTGGCTCCCACATCTGGGCTTGAACCACTGCTCAGTTTTGCCCCTCCCTATTTTACAGAAAAGCAAATTGAGGTTCTCAAAGGTAAGAATCACTTGTTCTAAGCAGAGAGCAGATGAGTGGCAGAGGTGGCAGAACATTTCACTATCTTCTATTGGAGAATATGGCAGCTATCTTCCATACCAGGTGAGATGGGCAGGACAGAGAAGAGCCAAGAGGTGCTGGGTAATTGGCCTTCCACAATACTCCCAGGTCAGAAACTGATTCCCACCCAGGAAGGTCAGAGCAGGCAGAGTAAAGGGGGATGGGCAGCTGACTCCTGACACCTTTGCTGTGGAGTAGATTTATGGAAAGTGGTGCTGTGACTCTAGCACCAGGGCTGAGGGTCGTTGTCTGGGCTGTGGGCCATGTTCTCCAGGCGAGTGGATACGGAGTCATGGGCAAGTGTTCCGTCAAGAGTCCCATCAGCTTGCCTGAGGTGGCCTCATCTTTGCCCTGGAGCTCATGAAGTACACAGTTTATGTTTATGAGGGTCGTGCAAACCTACTCCAAGGAATTTCAGAGTCAAGGGCTAACTGCTTGCAGGGAAGTTGGTGATACTGTCTTTTCAAGGCAGAACTGCCTTGGAAGGTCTTGCTTTCCCAACCCTCCACCCCACCCCATAGTTCTTGTGCTCCTATGCACCCATAGAGATGTTTCCCAAATTGATGCCATAGGGTACCACATTCTTGCAGATGTGAATGGGCTGGGGACGAGGGATTCCATAGTCCAAAGCAGTCTGACTAGAGGGACTCAAATTGATTTCAGAAGTTTTTATATGTGGGAACAAATAAACTCCAAAGGGGTTGTGTGCATCCCCATTCCAGAAAGTTAAAGGCTCCAAAAGGTACTGCAGTAAAGAAACAAGCTTTCCTTTGTTTAATCCAGGGTTTCTTGCCACTGACCTAGAAGCAGCTGTTGATGTCTGGAGCAGGAGTGTTCTGAAGTGAGAGGCATATATTTTTAAATTTTTATTTATTTATTTGAGAGAGCAAGAGAGAGAGAGAATGGGCATGCTAGGGACTCCAGCCACTGAAAACAAAACTCCAGATGCATGCACCACCTTGTGCATCTATCTAGCTTACATAGGTCCTGAGGAATTGAACCAAGGTCTTTTGGCTTTGCAGGCAAATGCCTTAACCGTTAAGCCATCTCTCCAGCCCTTAAAAATTATTTTAAGAGAGGCATATTTTAAAGAGGTAACATTGGACTTGTGCCCTGTCTTCTGAGACCTACAGTAGTGAGCCTTGAATAATGGCGTTTAGGGCTCAAGTAGTAGGACCATGTTTTTTGGAAAAAGTTATCCCAGGTCCTCAGAAGCATTCCTTTTTTTAAAAAAAATTTTATGTATTTATTTATTTGTGAGAGAGAAAGAGGCAGAGAGAGAGGGAGAGCGAAAGAATGGGTGCTCCAGGGCCTCCAGCCGCTGCAAGCGAACTCCAGACACATGTGCCCCCTCGTGCATCTGACTTACGTGGGTCCTGGGGAATCGAACCAGGGTCCTCTGGCTTTGCAGGCAGATGCCTTACCTGCTAAGCCACTTCTCCAGCCCCAGAAGCATTCCTTAAAACCAGTTTCCAGCTCTCTTGTATATGGGTAAGGTCTGGCTCTAGTCTATGCCCTCAGTAGAGGTAGTGGTCTGGTTAGGACCAACCTTAATCAGGGAATTATTGCCTCTTTTGTGAAATGTGTAGCTCCTTGTACCCAGCTGCTTTGGCTGTGGGCCTCTGCCCCCTGGGGGCTCCTTCTGCAGAAGGCAGTAGTTGGGCAGAGGCAGTCCACAGATTTGCATAATTGTACTGTCCTCTGAATAATTAATAAAGCTCTGTCCTTGCTGGGAGCAAAGTCTGTGCCATTATGGATGGGTCTGCCATGGGTGGGTTTGCCAGAGTTCTTCCAGGGGAGCCAGTGGTTCCTGGATTCCTCAGCCTTTCTGGGCAAGGAGCCTCCCAAGAAAGGCACTGGGTTGTTGAGAAGTGAAGAGGGGGTGCTAGTATTGTAGTCACATGGTCACCCTGCTATCCTAATAAGTAGGGATGGTGATCTTGCTTTTTCCTTCCAAGACCCACAGATGGGGTCTCTAACACATAGATGGTTTGGGACTCTGTTCTAGTTTTCTCCCACTACTACAAGACCTTTTCACATCTCTGGTCAATTGCTATAGGAACCTACACTCCCTTTTCTGGAAGCCCAAAGGGCACAGGGCTTACATAGGGGGTAGGAGGAATGAGTGGGTATTGAAGCAAGAGCATGGGAATGAGAGAGGTCTGTCTACTTGGGGTTCTCCCCAGGTTTCTGGGCTTGTGAAGGTCATGTGTAGCCTAGGAGAGACTCCTATGTGAGGTTTCTAATTCCCTTTTTGTGATGTTTTGTTGTAGTGAATGTTCGTTCCCTCTGGTCTATGGTCTTGCCTCTTGTCATGTTGAAGCATAGGTCTGCTGTGATATGTAGCTGGCATTGGGGAGAGTCCTGTAGTTTCTCCAGACTTGGGGTGTCCCTTCTGCCTTCCCTATGCTATCCAAAGCTCTTATAGTAGTATTTCTGAGAACACTACATTCTTGCATTTATTACTGGGGGCTTGGGCTGAAAGAATTCCGTTGTCCAAATAGGTTTGGCAACAAACAGTGAGCCAAAGAAAGTAGGTTTCTTCAAGGCATGATTTCTGAGGGGCCTGATAGGTGAATGTGTAAGGCTACAAGAGGGAATACAAGATAACTCCGCTTCCTGCCTAGTCCATGTGCACATCCTTGGGGTGGGGTAGTCCATCACTGGGCATGAATGCACACACAAATGGTGTTGGATCATACTCACACCAGCTTAGGACTGTGGCAGGACAGGAATCATCCCATTTTATAGACAAGCTAAACCCTAGAAGGGTAGTTGATTATTTCACCCAAAGGCACATAGATTTGGTATTTAAACCCATGTCTGCCAGCTGGATCTTCAGCTCTTTGCCCTCAGCCACCAAGAAACCATTTGCTCCATGGACAAATGTAGATTGGGATGGTGCTGGGGGAACCTGTGCTCTTCCAGCTACCTTCTCCATTTGCTTGGATGTGAGTCTGTAGTGAGAGGGAATGGAAAGCTCTGTTTAATAGTTTTTTCACTGTGGGGCTGGCTTTGGCACCATATGTAAGTATAATCATACAACTGCTAGTTGTATTCTGCTTATGAATCCCTTTCTGGCTCTTCCTTTTCCTTCTCTTGTTGCTCATTTTGGTGGGCTGGGGCTGTCTGTAATGTTCCAAGGTCTTGGGTGTGGTGGTGATGATATGGAGTGTGGGTAGGAAGAGAGAGGAAGACATGGTGTCCCACTGGCTTGTCTTTTTCTAGACCTTTCTGAGAGTCAGCCTGGGTGGTGGGGTGGCCTGTGATAGGTCTATTCTCAGCTATGTATGGAGGCTATAGTAAGGCCGAGAGGTGACTTTAGGATTTGGAATAACTATTTCATATACTATGAAAGAGACTGCATTGCCCAAATTGGTACTTCCATCTTGGTCCTACCAAGAGCAGAATTCTGATCTACTGATACCTTTGTCCGGATGTGACTTCAATTTCCTGTGATTTGATATGTTACCACATCTCTACCAACCTGTCTCTTCATGATCATGATACTTAGCACCTGGGGTTTGGAGGTCTACTTGGGACCAAGTGTGTGTCTACCTGGGATCGAGCATGTGAGCAGCATATCCAGCCCAGCCCTCCTAGGATCTACCCCGTCATGGAGCAAGAGATAGTCCAAGACAGGCTGAAAATGATGTTTGTGCCGACATTTCTTCCACTTACAAAAATCAATATTTTGTGGGCTGCCTAATTGCTCTGTTGCTGCTAAATGAGTCATTATAGAGGGAAAATAGCAAATGCATTGTGAGATTAATGGGAGAAAATAGTTGGCAAATGACTTTGGTTTGCTTCTGAAATTCTGAAGGTGTCACTATGAGAAATCTGGAGAGTCATACAAAGCCCAGTCCCAGGAAGTGGAGGAGACAGGCAGTTATTGGGTCATGAAGTTCTAGAGGTACCAGCAGGTCTGAGAGCCCTGTTAGGGAAGGGCACTGGTTTGAGCCCTGTTCAGTTAATGCCCATCTCTTGTCAAGTATGATGTGAGGCTGGGGGATGCAATGGTGAGTAAAGCCAGCCTGACTGCTCCCCTAGTTGGGAAGAAGGCCTGGAATGAAATTGTCCCACAGGTAAATGTGTAATTGCACTGTCCTAATGGCAGAGTCCAGACCTGGAGGATTTGAGCTGGTGGGGCTTAGTGTGGGGAACAGTGAGCTGAGTTCTCTGGGAAGAACCTTCTCAGCAGGTACAAGAATTTATGTGGATCCCATGAGTCTGTACCAATAGCTGAAAGAAGATCTAGGTGGCTTTAAACCTCAGGCCATCTTGGAAATACATACTTATTATTTTCAGTGTGGAAACCAAGGCTGAATATAGCTAAGGACTTGCCCAAGGTCGTATAACCCTTAAATGGCAGAGGCTGGATTCAAATCTGGGTTGTGTAAGCCCAGGCCAAAGGACACACCTTCCTGCTGTCTGTTGGGTGCATCAAGGATCAGGAGCTACAGGCTGCTTGAGAATCTTCTGAACCAGGGGACCACAGAAAACCCCAAACAGCCCCCAAAACAGACTTCTTGACCTTGTTGGGCTTTTGCTTCCTCTTAATGACAACATTTTATGATAATCAAAATGCCAAGTGAACTAATGACTCCTCTTGAAAATAGCTTACTTCTCCCCCCTTCCCATGAGGTGTCTTGATATATTTCTTGCCAGTAATCCCAGCTAGCCTGTCATCAGTTGTGTGCAGAGGTAGTGGGGTAGAGTTATATATGATTGGGGATCCCTGGACTCCCCAGGGTTTCAAAAGTGGCAGCAGCAAAGAGAGAGTCCATACATTTCCTGTGTGTACTAGGAAGGAGGCATTGAAGGCATCATCCTGTCTTGCTTTCTGAGATAGCTGAGAGAAACCTGTGAAAATCAGATTTGCAGGTCTAAGGTTCATCCATAGATCTGTATCCACAAGTCCCAGATAATCTAGAGATCTACTCAAGTATTAAGATCCCTAACTAGTAAGTAGCCCTGCATCCTCCCTTCCCTTGAAGGGTCTCGGCCTATGAGGGATGACGGTGTGTATGTTCATGCTTGGATCTCGAGTTGCTGGGTTATCACACTACAGGCTTACTTGGAACTGGATGTGCCAGTACCTGCTTCCAGACTGGGGAACCAGTCCTCACTGTGTCTCTATGTTCACTGGTAGGGTAGAAACAAGTGGGCTACTGAGCCTTAAAGGCAGGAACTCTGCTGGAGATATTTCCAGCTGTTGCTGGTAGCTGGAAGCTGAGTTTTAGCCTAAACTTGGGGCTGGGTAGCCCTCCCTGGCTAGAGGCTAAGTGTTTTATGGGCTGGTTAAAGAGCCCACCTGGGGGCTCTTTGTCCTGTGCCCATCTCATTTCCAAAAGAATTCTACTCAGTTCTTCAAGTAATGAACAGGCATTTTCCTGTGGAGTTTGGGGCTGTTCTGGGACTGCCTAGCCCTGACCTAGCACCCCAGTGTGCTGCCAGTGAGAGACCCCAGAAGTGACCTGGAAGGGTGATCAGAGGGCTTTTTTCTGGTGGGGTTCTGCCTCTGTAGCCAGATAATCTAGAGATCTCTGGGGAAGAGAGAGCCAGCCTGGGCTCCTCTATGTGTATTTCAGGGTCACCATAGCAGCTCTGACTATCACAAGTATCACTTTTGGGTCTTTTCAGGCAGTTCCTACCCTTCCATGGTGATCGGCTTGGGTTAACTTGAGTCCAGGCAGGTGTGAAACTTAGCCCTATGCACACTTTTCTTCTCTCCAGCCAAGAAGAGGATTTGAGAATCTTCCATCCTTCCATTTAAGTACTACAACTGGACACCCTATCCACCATGCTTATGTGTGTAGGTGTTCAGTCCAGTGCAAGTAGAGTGGACTGTCCTCAGAGCCTGGTTGCATGTGCCCCTCCAGGGAACTCATTCTCCGGCCTCTCAACAGCAGCCTTTTCCTTCTAGGTCAAGGTGGCCACTTAGCTGTTCTTTGGTAAATCTCTAGCCTCTGAAGATTAGCCCCAAGAGGGAACTTGGCCCTCTTTATACCCAGTGACTTGTAGGATGAATGTTTCAGGCAGACTGTGCTGTAGGCATGCACACAGCATAGCAACCACTCCTAAAGACAGTTTCTGAGTCCCTTGTAAGGCAGGGCTCCCTACTTTGTCTTGCTCTCTGAAAAGCACTGTGTGCCAGTTCATTCCTAGCATGCCAGTGTTTTCATGGCAGGGACCAGCAGTTTCCTCCCTGCCTTGAAGGCCAAAGGCTTCTGTTAAGTGATGGGACTGGGTCAAACAGAACTCTGGACCTGAACAGCACCCACAGGTCGTCCTATGTGATCATTTCATCCAACCACTGTGAGGCTATTCAGAGGACTTGTGGAAGCACAGCCTCAAAATTATGACCAGAAACACTTCATCCTCTTTCTTGCAGTTTTAGGGAACCATGTAGTGGAGTTCTAGTCACTGTCTCTTATACTTGAATTTCTGACTTGGGTCATACTGAAAATCTGCCCTTGCATGAGTTCATTCCAGGCTTACACATGTTTCTCACACTGCTAGGGATTCACCTTCTCTTGTGAGTTTGGACTACACATTACACACTCCTTAGCACCCTGGACATTTGACCCACAGAGGTTTGTTTTTTCCTGATAGTGCTCCTTCCTCTCTAGAATAGCTACTCCAATGACCTGCCTGACAAGATAGGGTGAGAGCCCAGTTGGTGGGGGTTGAGGTCTGTCTTCTTTCCACCTTTCTCCTCTTAGCTCCACTTCTACTTCCTAGACTTCCTGCTGCCCAGACCCCTCAGCAGAGAGGCAGGCATCCTATGGTGGCTGACATGCGAGACAAGCCCAGGTCACTAAGCTAGCCAGGCCTTAGTGGGGAAAGTTTTGGACTTTGTGCTGGTGGACCCAAGAGCAAGCGTTTTAAAGCAGCACTGCCTGTGCAGGCAGACTCTAGCTGCCCTGGCAACAGCTAGGCGCCAGCCTGTGGTGTGGCCACTGAGCTCGCCTCCTGACTGGCTGCCTTTTCTGATTGCACATGAGGCGTGAGGCGCTCCTCACTTGCTCCTTAGTAGCAGCTCTTCAGCTTCCTTCAGGCACATGTGAAACAAAGCTGAGGGAGGAGGGGGGCAGGATCTTAGAATCTTTGTGTCTGTATGTACACCCCCATGCCCTCATCCTCCAATAAGGTGTCCTCTGCTCCCCACCACCCACCCAGGGTTTTATCTGTATCTCCTGGGCTGATCCTAGGCCTTACAAGATTGGTTGCAAGGGACAGCTGAGCCAGCTAACTTCAAGGGTTAACAAGCCTTAGGAGCCTCTGGACTCTTGCTCCTCCACACCCCTGTTCCTCTTGCTCTGAGTTCTACTGTTTACTCACACAGATGCTGCAGACCAGTGTCTGTGTCAAACCCAGCTCTGTGACTTCAGGGCATATACTTGCACCTGTAAGAAGGAGATACTAGCAGTTCCTCTCAGAGTTGTTGAGAGGAATAGTCGAGATTTACAGCAAAGTGTTTAGAGAGCCCAGCACAGAGCATGCACCTGAGGCTTGTTAGTCACTGTTGTGCTATGCATTTCCTGCTTCTTGTTCCCTCTGTCCAGAATGCCTCCTCTGTTTGCTTATCCTTTAATTCTCAGCTCCTTTGCTTAGGGCTTCCCTGACACACACTCCTTTCTCCCCTCAGTCCCTTGAATTCTTCACTTTGCTTCCCAATTTTTTTTTCTTTTTTTCTTTTTTTTTTTTTTGGTTTTCGAGGTAGGGTTTCACTGTGGTCCTGGCTGACCTGGAATTAACTATGTAGTCTCAGGGTGGCCTCGAATTCACGGCAATCCTCTTACCTCTGCCTCCTGAATGCTGGGATTAAAGGCGTGCACCACCACGCCTGGCTATGCTTCCCAATTTTTGTGGCTCATTGTTGGGTCTGCTCTCCTGACAGCCGAGGGGCTTTCTGAGGGTGCTGGTGGGGAGCACTTGCTTTGTCCTCCCTGGTAGAATCAGTCAGACTCTAGGTTCCTTCCCAGGCCTACCATTAGTCTCCTGCCTTAACCTAAATATGTGTTCTTCCTTCAGCTCATGGCCAAGTTCATTCACAGAGTCATCAAGACCCCCTTATAGAGAACCTGGGGCCAAGAGAGGAAGGGGTGTGTTCAAATACACAATGGGCTAGAAAGTCTTGCTTGCTTCTTTCTACTGTTTTCTGGGGCTGTAGTAGGAGTTGGGCCAGCTCTCAAGAAATGGGGGTTTCACAGAAGAGATGACGATATCTGTGGCAAAGTGGGGACAAGGGATCCCATCGATGAGTACATAGGGATTACTGTTGGGAGAATAGGAAGGATTCTGAAGGGCAAGAGCAGCAGGTAAGGAGAAGCAAAGGCCAAGGCAGAGGTGTGGTACAGGATGTGCTCAAAGGTGTAGTTCCCTTTGTGCCAGGTGTGTTGTGTACTCACAGCAGCCAGAGAGGTGAGTTTATTTCAGTGTTGAAGGGTTAGTGGCATGACCAAGCTCTTCAGGCCAGAATGTAAATTGCCAGGAGCATTACTCTTAAGTCTGCCAGTGGCCACAGTCTGTTCAGGGCAGGCTGGCCTCTCCTCTCAGACACAGGTCTGGTAGTCTCTTCTCCAGTGTGAACTGAAGTTCCCTGAAAATGCTGCATCTGCCTCAGATAAGGCTGTATGGACTGATAGATCACTTGTAGAGATGGAATGTTGCTAGATCAGAGTCAAATTACCTTGGGTTACCTTAATTGCCATTTATTGCCCACCTCATTGTCCAACCTAACATTAGTTGATCAGGTATGATCCTTTTTGGAATGTAAGAACAGATGCCCAGCTTCCACCAACCCAAGGGCTAAGAATGTCATCAGATAGCATCTGAGGTCTGTGGTGGAGATTTTCCTGCTTTGGATGCTTCAGCCAGTGACTTTCTTCTGTTCTGTAACTATAAAAACTTCATGAAACTGGTAACACATTGGAACATAGAGTTTGGGGTTGCCTACATCTCTGTTTCCAAGCTATGGTCACTCATATTTGGCCTCAAAATAAACTACCTCTTTTTTTCCTTTGAAATGCGACCTGTGTCTTTTGTGTCAACACCAGTGAGGTATGGTAACCACTAAAAGTGCCCATGAACTATGATATGGCACAGGTTCTAGCCCATACAGAGCCATGGTATTGTTAGATGCATGGCATACATGACCAGGTTAACATGGCACAGGCATGTACATGGTGACCTTCAGTGAGCCAGCTTGTTCACCAAGCCTGGCCTCTGCTTAACTAGACCTTCTAAGAAATGCCCAGAGAGGCAGCCACAAGGTGTTGTTCTTTTAAGTTTTTATTTATTTATTTATTTATTTATTTATTTATTTATTTATTTATTTGAGAAGGGAAGAGAAAGGGTGTACCAGGGTCTCCTGCTGCTGCAAACAAATTCCAGACACATGTACCACTTTTTGCATCTGGCCTCATGTGGGTACTGGGGAATCAAACTCAGGCCATCAGGCTTCTCAAGCATGCATCTTTTTTTAAAAATTTAAAAAAATTTTCAAGGTAGGGTCTCACTCTAGCTCAGGCTGACCTGGAATTCACTATGTAGTCTCAGGGTAGCCTTGAACTCATGACAATCCTCCTACCTCTGCCTCCCAAGTGCTGGGATTAAAGGTGTGTGCCGCCACACCCGGCCCACAAGCAAGCATCTTTAACTGTGAGCAATCTCTCCAACCTGAAGTAAGTAACATCCCTAACTTCCTTGCAGGTTTTGTGCAGTGACAATTAATTGTGTGTCCATTAAAGGGCAGACTTCCCATGTACAGAGACCAGACCTTCTCTTCTGGCCTCTGGCACCTAGGATACAGCACAGTAAGCATATCCGTTGAGTACCTTCGGCTGTGCCAGGCACTAGAATAATTAACATCACCATGGCACTCTATGATTTCCATAGCTCCTCTGGGTCTCATTAGGAGATTGATTTTCTTGGATTGGGTATTTATTTCCCCATTTTTTGAGTGAGGAAACTAAAACTAGGGGGTTGAGAGGGGACAGGCAAGCAGCCTGAGGACACATACTCTGCCAGCCAGCCCTCCCCAGGGTCCAAGCCCATCCTCAGAGGGCTGACAGCTGTCTTCCCAAAACTACTTGTGGAGATGGAGTTTAGGGAAGCAAGGCCCACAGAGAATCGTATCCAGGGGAGCATGGCTCCTGGGGACCTGCAGGAAGCACCTGCCTTGTAGTTGCCTCCACCCAGCAGGACCTGGTTGTTGGGGACAATTGTCTGTGTTTGGGGTAAGTCAGAAGCAGGAGAACAAAGAGAACCTTTCCTGCCAATGAAACTCTGACCTTGAAAACCCTGTGGGGTTTCATTCACTGGAAAGAAAGAGAAGAGTTGGTTACCAGCTTAAAAGAGGGGCAGGCCTCCTGCAGACACAAACGGTGTGAGACCTGGCTTTGTGAGTTCTTGCTGTTGAATTTCTCCTTTGGGGATCTCTGTCTGGGCTGGCCAGGAATCCTGTTACCTCTTTCAGAAAATTCAGAAATGCCAGAATTACTGACCTTACTTTGGCTAGGCACCTAAAAGGCCCAGCTTTTGAAACAAAGATCAAATAGTGATTCTGGAGATCTAGAGGATGATGATACTGTGTGTCCTACTGTGGGGGGTAGGGATCCCAGGACTGAAGGGGATCAGTGTGTAATTGTGGGGAGCAAGAGTGGTGTGGTAGTTAGAAAATCCTGGGTATGGGGAAGCATCGCTTATTTATCTTTTCCCCACAAACATTAAGCAAGTCTGTTATATGTCAGGAGCTGAGTGTGACCCTGGGAGAAGCTTGATGTGTTCTGAGTCCATGTGACATAGGAAATCTAGCTGAGGCACTTCACAGCTATGGTGACAACTGTGGTAGTTTAGGGGGTGCATATCCTGTGGGGGTGGGAGACAGCCACTGGACTTTGGTGGCAGGCCTTTGGGTTTGGAAGAGAAGGAACTCTAGTTGTTTTTGTGACATTTGAAAATTTCACATCTTTGAATGTTGGCAATTGATTTAAAACTTTAAAATGTCATACGCTGTGTGGGCTAAACAAAACGTGAATGTTGACCAAATACAGGCCGTGTTCTTTGTGCAGAGTTCTTTATGATAAAGTTGGCTAATGCTCAGGTCTCCAGGTCTTCCTGGGCTGGGTTCCCTAGGCAGAGGTGTACTGGGGGGTCAGAAGCAATGGGGCCTGGTCCTAGTTATGGATCTGTGCTTGCTTGGCTGTGGGCTGGCCTGGTCCCAGTGCTGTTCTGGACCAGCAGATGAGCTGTAGGTTGACCCTGGCCATCCTGAGAACTTTCAGCTGTGTCCATTCCTTCTCCTGGCATTGTTACTTCAACTAGCAGCTTTGTCCAGGTAAGAGCTAGGGAAGAGAGTTGGTGTTTTTAAGAAAAGCCCTCAGCAATGCCCCTTAGTGATAGCCATATTCTGCTCTTCAACAAAGGTGCAGCTGTGCAGTTGTGAGATGGGCCTGTCCATGCATGCATGTGACCTCCCTAATGTTGACACCTCCTCTCTTGTCAGTGGGCAGCTCCGATAGATGCTTCTTGAGAGAGCTTCATTGGCTTTTAAGCTCCTGGTGCTCTGTTCTCCCTTTCTTTGCCCTTCCCCTGCCGCCTCCTGCTTCTCAGAGTCCTGGCCAGCTGCAGCCTAGCCAAAGCCTGTTTGGTCTTGTCCAGACCTGTAGGCATAACTTTTCTCTTTCTTTCTCTTCCCTGGCTGCCACATCCTCCATAATCTGTATTTGACTTCATAAGTGATCACCTGGCACCTGGTCCTTTAGTGTCCTAAAGATTCGCCCAAGATATTTTCATTATGCCCCTATTGTGTGCAAGGCCTTGGGGCCAGAGTCAGCCAACTGTTGGCCCAGTGTCTGCAAAGGGAAGTAAGGAGAATTGGGGGAGGCCCCTGGTGTTTAAGCTAGGACTCCTGGCCATCCCCCAGCCCTGCCTGTGTGTTCAGGATGGCTAAGTGGCGGCTGGCCTGGGGTACAGGCAGAGGTTGGGTTACATTTGGCTTTCAGGAGCTCTGGCGTCATGGGAGACATAGTAGCCAACACTTACTAGTCCTCATTGGTGCTTTATCTTCACTTAAGTCTTCTTTCAGGGTAGAGATAATTGAATTCAAAAGCACAAAGCATAAATTCAAGTCACTGTGCAGCAAAGCGAACACACTTTCCAGAGCATCACTACCCTTGGACTGCTCATGCCACCCAAATCACCAGGGATTGTGGACAGATCCTCCTCTTCAGCATTTTTTTTTTTTGTTGTTGTTGTTGTTGCTTATCAGAAAATACTGTCCCTGTGTTTGGACTAGGGGCCTTTTTCCCTTCAGCCTGTTTGGGAGATAGTGCATGTTCTCCCCATTGGCACTCCTGCCCTTTGCCCACAGCATGCAGCTATAGAGGCTGGAGCTGGAGTGGCTTTCCAAGTAGTTAAGTCCATGATGGAGGGATATAGACAGTGTTTCCTAGCAGTTTCACACAAATCTGGAGGCACCGGGCTTCCCAGACAGCAGTGGAGAAGGAAGCAGGCAGGCTCCCTATTTAGGTTTCTTGTGCAGACAGGACTACCCCAAGGGATCTTTGGGTTGAGTTATTTTTGTTTTTGTTCACCTGTGCCCCACCCTGGGGACTGGGACTGAAACCAGCCTCAGTCCTTGTTTGCTTGTGCTGGAGGAGGTCCCAGCCTGGGGGTGGGAGAGGTGTGCCTATTGTCCTGGTGAGGCTTGTCTCCACATAGGCTTTTTAAAAAAATATTTTATTATTTATTTATTTATTTATTTGAAAGAGAGAGATACAGAAATAGATAGACAGGTAGAGAGAGAGAGAGAGGGGCATGCCAGGGTCTCCAGCCACTGCAAACGAATTCCAGATGCATGTGCCCCCTTGTGCTTCTGGCTAATGTGGGTCCTGGAGAATCGAGCCTCGAACCGGGGTTCTTAGGCTTCACAGGCAAGTGCTTAACCGCTAAGCCATCTCTCCAGCCCTCCACATAGGCTTTTAATTGGTTCTCCCAGTACTCAAACTGGAGGCTCTGGGAAGCCCCTGGAGGAAGAGATCACAGGCTGAGATTTCTAGCCCTGGTTTCATTTCTGATACTGTTGGACCTTAGGGAGGAGACACTGCCTGTCCACTGCAGAGTGTGGACACCTGTGTGGATTAAGACTCAGGGTAGCAAGTGAGGAAGGAGTGTGAGTACAGTAAAGATCATTCTGCTTAGTCTGGGCAGTCCATTGTGGACAGAGCATACTGTCTGTCCTGGAGTACTAGGGCCTTGTCTGCTACTGAGCCCTTGAGCAAGATTCTTTGTCATCTGCAAAGTGAGCAGTCTCAAAGGTTGGCCTGACAGTCTTCAGCTTTGGGACCAGTGTTAGGGATTATGAGTATATGGATGATTACGAGGGTCAGGGCTCTCTTTCTAGTCTGTTTACCAAGCCTAGTGCAATCATTTCTCCTCTAGTCCCCCTCTCTTTCACTTCCCTCCTTCTCCTCTCATTTTCTCCACACCCTCATAGTCGATTTGTAGCCCATGATAATTCTTTTTTTAAAAAAATATTTTATTATTCATTTATTTGAGAGACAGAAATACAGAAATAGGCAGGTAGAGAGAGAAAGAATGGGCGCGCCAGGGCCTCCAGCCACTGCAAATGAACTCCAGATGCGTGCGCCCCCTTTGCATCTGGCTTACGTGGGTCCTGGAGAATCGAGCTTCGAACTGGGGTCTTTAGGCTTCACAGGCAAGCGTTTAACCACTAAGCCATCTCTCCAGCCCCATAATAATTCTTTTTTGGTGAGCCCCCTGGTGGACAGCTTCTGTCTACCGTTCCATGATCACTGCCCCATTTTTCCCTGGTCCGCCCCTCCAGTGCTCCAACCCCATCTTACCTGCCCTCTCTTGTTGGCCATGCTTCCTCACTTTGATCATATGTTAATCCTAGCCTCCTTCCTATCTGGATCCAGGCTTGAGTTCACCCCATCTTACTCCCCATGGATTCCTACTGAGAATAGACTTTAATGTCCTGTTCTCTCACATTCCTCCAGTACCTCAAATAGGGGTTGACATAGGTCAGTGAACGAATACCTAAACAGTTCATTTAATTTTACCCGAGGTAGGCACATTGCTATAATCTCAGAGAGATGCGTTCACTAGCCCAAGGCCATATATCTACAAGAGGACAGAGTAGGAATCTTATATGGTATCCCATCCAGAACCCTGACTTAGCTAGTAGAAGTGCCCTACTGCAAGCTATTCTGGCCTGCTTCCTGGGAAGATAGGCATGTAAGGGACCTAGAAAAGATGTGTGTGTGTTGGGGGGGGGGGCTGTGGTCACCTTGGGAGAAATGAGTAGGGCCAAGGAAAAAGTGATAAAGAAATTACAAGAGCTAAGAGGAGAGCAGGGGGTTATGTAGTAGGTATCACATCTAGGCTCAGAACTGGGAATCCCTGCAAAGTAATCTCTCAATCCACCCCTGGTACCAACCGTTCTCAAAGACCAGCTGTAGATCTATCACTCACATTCAGACTCCTTGTGCTGGGTCTGGTTCCTGGCACAATATCTGTTTCTCAGAGGAGCTTAGGCCTGGCTTGACTTCCCTACTGGGGATTAGTGAGTGTGTGTGTGTGTCTATTGGTGTGTCCAGCCTTGCTGTTGTGTTGCCCTTATGCCTTCTTAATCAGCCTATTTCTGGGAGCGATGACTTCATCTCCTGTAATTCTCAACATAGCCATTGTCAGGCATCCGTGGAAAGATTGGGTCTGGCACTATTCATACTCCTCTGATGAACTGATTGGGAGAGCCATTTGGTGGCTTTAGCCTGACTAGGCTTGGGGACTTATGGTCATGTTTAATTTCAAGAGATTCTGATCCCGGGGGCACTCTTAGGTCTGTCCTCATTGACCCTGGGGAGAACAATATAGCAAGTTCTGCCAGTGTTTCCTGTGGACCCACTGTGCACACTGCTGCAGCAGTGGTCATGAGTCATACCTAGCTTCTGCCTTCCAGGGCTCCTTCTGGCTGGAGGAGGCAGATGGGCCATAACCCTGCACTAGAAGATCTGTGGTGGATAGAAGGGAGGGCAGGTTCTATGAAGGCTCAGGGAAAACTTTGGAAATTGGTAGCTGGGTCCAGCATGAAGGTGAGGGCTCATAATGGGGCTTCCTTTCTTGCCCCTGTCTTATACCAGGGCCACCTAATTTCAGCCAATTGCTGGAATGCCAGGCCCCACACTTAAAAGGCGAATGGACTGGGGATGGGAGGTGGTAGAGATTTAGGGTCTCTAGCAGCTCGAGAGATCTCAGGCCCCCAAAGTATACTCTGTCCACTGGGCTTATTTAGGACTTTGACTTGTAGTTGGTTGGGGGGGGGGTGTGCTGAATGATGCTAATAAGATCTAATGCCATGAGGGGTAATCCATTGGGTATAGCTCTTAGCCAGGACACTCAGTCTCCCACTCACATCAGAGAGGAATTCCAAGGGTTCAGCTGGAGCAGGGCCACTGATGGGACAGTTTAGTTCCCAAGTTGCACTACTCATGGTTATTTAAAGTCCCACTGCTTCTCAGTGCTATACCTTGGGCAGGTCACCTGCCTTGTCTGAGTTATAATTTCCCTCTTTATAAAATGGGTACAGTAATTGTATATGTAGTCCTGGATATGTGTGAGGGAAAGTGTTTTTTTTTTTTTTTTTTTTTTTTAAAGGGGTATTTGGCTGAGTAATGGTATGGAGAGCCCACTGTGTAGGGTGGCAGAGAGGGTAGGGACAAAAGTGCTAGTGAATTATCTCAGTTCCTTCCTTTCTTGAGAAGCTGAGTTAAGGATGAGTGTTTGGAGGTACAAAGACCTGGTTCTAGTCTCCACCACCTTCCCTCAACTCTCTGAGCCTCAGTTTGGCCCGACAGAGGTAGTAAGAAGGAATGAGGGGCCAAGCCTACAGGCAGCTTATTGGGGACTAACATGTCTGGTTGCACTTCTGTTTCCTTTTCCTTTAGGGCTGAAAATCAACTGCCCACCTGCCTTTTGGGTAGCTCTCTAACAAAAGGCCTTACCAAGCCAGTTCTCCTATGCTGTGCACTCCACTACTCCCCAAGCTGCCGCTCTCTCCCTGTATGCACCCTTATGGTTCTGCTGTTCAGCATTGTCTGTTTTAGTAGGAAGACAGTTGAGCTGCTTTTTTATTTGTTAGTTTGTTTTTTGTTTTTTTCAAGGTAGGGTCTCACTCTAGCCCAGGCTGACCTGGAATTCACTATGTAGTCTCAGGGTGGTCTCGAACTCACCACAATCCTCCTGCCTCTGTTTCCCGAGTGCTGGGATTAAAGGAGTGTGCCACCACGCCTGCCTAGGAAGACAGTTGAATCCAGCAAAAATTTCTTCAGTACCTTTTGTCTACCTCTGTTGGATCCAGTGGTACAGGGATGCTGAAGGCCATCAAAAGGAGGAAGCTTTGAATTGTTTCCAAAGATCCGATGGAAAGGCAGAATTCTGGTGGGGAGGGGGTAGGTAAGGAGTCAGAAGGGAGGGCCCAAAGAGAGAACACCATGCGTGCGTGCTTCAGCAGAACCAGAGTTCAGCATCTGATCCAGTCAACCTGTCAGCTCTCTTGCCCCCTACTCTGGAGCCTATCTCTATAGGGCTCTGAATAATCTGCTCTCTTGGTTGGCTTTTTGTCTCTCCTGAACATCAAGGTTTCCCTCCTGGTAAGCCTCCCCTGGTCACAGCCCAGCCAGGCTGAGATGAGAGGAGACCTGGACCTCTACTCCCACATGTGCTTTCCCCCTCCTGCCTCCCTCATGTCAGGAGCTCTGTGCACTTTCTTCTCTAAATCCTTTTTTGTGTTTCTTCCAGGCCCATGCTCACTTCCCACATGGGCTCTCAGACCACATGGATACATCCATTTCCTTTTCCTTGGTTCCATCGTTCCCTGAATAAAGGTAGTAATTTAATAATCCTTTTCAGTCTTTTAAAAAAATATTTTATTTATTTATTTATTTGAGACAGAAAAAGGGAGAGTGAGAATGGGTACGCCAGGGCCTCTAGCCACTGCAAACAAACTCCAGATGTGTGTGCCCCCTTGTGCATCTGGCTTATGTGGCACCTGGAGAATCGAACTGGGGTCCTTAGGCTTCACAGGCAGGTGCCTTAACTGCTAAGCCCCTCAGTCTTGTTTTATCCCAATTCTTTGGTAAAACAGACACAAACTCAGGGTTTGGAGCATAAGGACTCTTCCTGAACTCCAAAAACTATTACACTGAGATCTGAGGCTCAGGATTCTAGGGTCTTCTCTTCAACCTACCTGTGGAACTAAATGCAAACTCCAGGGCCTCCCTGAGTTCTGTTTCTTCAGCTCCAAACCCACATCAGCCTCAGCCACCTCCCATTCGTCAGGCCCTATTGTCAGTTTTGGATGAATGTACTGGTGTAGCCATGAGATCCGTAGCTAAACAGCAGACTTCTGACCCACTGAATATAGCTTGCTTGCTGTGATCTTGTGCCAGTCAGTGACTTCTTGAATTTCTCAAGACTAGGTTTTTCTCAGGTGTATGCAGGCTGGCCATTTGATGTGCCTGCTGACATTGGTCATGCTGAGCCGAGACGTTCTTACAGAGCTGTTTCAGCCTGGAGCTCCTATATCAGAGACAAGCCCATTGGGGAGGTCTGTGTTCACTCACTAGGAGAAAAGTTTAGGAGGCAAGAAGTGGTAGCCTATGCTGTAACTGACCAAGGGGTTCCAGAACCACCCCCCTAAATAGCTCTAGCTAGGGTGAGCAGGGCTCACTCAACCTTTCAAACTTCTGTAGTGTGTGTTTAATTTCTGTGGTGCTGGGGAAAGAACTCAGGGCCTTGCCTGAGTATACAAAGCCACATTCCCAAGTCCTTAAAATATCTGATTCAAATATGTATCACACTTTATGAAGAAAATGTTGGCTAGAAATTAATAGTTTAAATGAGATTTGGGGAGGGTTGGTAGCCAGGAGGAAGAGGTTGTTTAAACACACTTCAAAGAACACTGGCTTAAGCCTCTAAGCAGCACTATTTGCATACATAATGATTTTGCTAATTATAGGTGGCCTCACCTGTTAACAAGTTTGCCTGGTGTGCTACTTCATTGTAGTCACCTACTCAGAATTCTTGGGCATGCTTTTCACTAAAGATAACGTGGCAGTAATAATAATACCTATCACTTTTTTGATCCCTTGTTATGTGCCAGGCATACTATCAAGCACAATTCTTGTTTAATCTATGCAACAGCTCTGTACTTTACGGATTCTAATCTCCTGTATACAGAGGATGAGACAGGTCAAGAGACATTAGGTAACTTCCCTAGACTCACAAGCCAAAAGCTCAGAGAGAAATGCCACCTCCCAGGTTCTTTTTGCTCTGTGTACTACTACTCTGGGAACACTGGGCAATGTTCTCCTTTTTTATCTCTAAGCTTTCTTGTTTTCTTTTAGCCTTCTCAGAAATGCATCCCTTTTGCTAGAAAGCTAAGACTTCCCTAGGAGAGTCGGGGCTTGGCGGGAGGTGAGGACAGACCCCTGACTTCTAGGTCAGAACCAAGCTGGGCACACTCCTTCCTTCCTAAAGTCAGATGGGATGAGGGGGCAGCCCCTCAGTGCTTTCTCCTAAAGTCATGAAGAAGGCTACCTTAAGGGGGAGGAGAGGTCACCTCCTACTTAAGCAGGGCTAGGCCTGGCCTCTCAGCCAAAGGGAATTATAAGGCAATAAGCAACTGGGAGGACACTGTCACAACATAAATTTATTTACATGTGTTGTCATTAAACCGGAGGTTGTCTACAGTGGCTTCTGGCCACAGATTGCATTCCACCTGATAGGGTGGAAAAGTTTTATGGGTTTGCTGGTTTCTTTTATATCAGTTACCAACACTTTCACAGCCTTAAACCTTCAACTTAAAAATTCACTTGAAAGTCTAGAGATTTGGATTCTTTTAGGAAAAAAAACATGTGGGGCAACTTTGGGCCTATCACCCTGTGGGGTCACCTGATGCCTCTCTCCTTGGCATTCCCTCCTTAGCTGCTCAATTGACTCTGGGAAGTGAGGGTGTAGGGTTTCCAGTATAGAGATAAGGAGCTGAGGCACAGATGGGCTATCCCAAAAAGCCACTGGGATCTAGTCCTCCCTCCTCATTACGCATTCGTGTGGTTTTCTGCTTTACTGCCTCCTGGCCATGTCCATCCTCCTCTGGCCACCAAGGTAAGCAAGAGTCCTTTCCCAGGCCTAATGACTCAAGAATAACCAACAGTGAGCTGGAGAACCATTCCTGCCCCCCTTCAACCCACCAAGGCTAGAGGGGACATGGGAACCTATTCATTTAAACTTGATTATTTTCTGGAAGACAGAACAGAACTGAATTGGGTCAACAACTCTATTTGCTGTGCTCAGCTTTTTCTCCTGCAACACCATCACCCATCGGGTCTGCTGCTGGCTGTATGCCGACAAGCTCACCAATTATAACTCCATATTGGTGGTTAGCCCTCAGCAAGCCTGGTCCTGGCAGAGAGGAGTAGAGCATAAAACCAACAGGCGGCAAGGGCTGACTCCTAGGCTAGTATCATTCAGGCTCTGCAGCCACATGGCTTCCACTTCCAGGTCTCGGACTTCAGGTCTTGCTTACCAGTTTACAGACACAGTGCTTCTGGCAGTAACCAGAGCATCTCCACTCTGCACCTGGGATCCCACATCTTTAAATGAGACATCACGTGAGGCTCCTTACCAGGCAGGACTACCCTAATAGTTTCAGAAGAAGGATTTGCTGAGCTACCCTCCTCTGTGACGCCTTTCCCCATGCTCTGCCCCAGAATGGCAGTGTTCCCACAGTTGTGATAGCCTCCTGTTGCACCAGGCCCCACACTAAGCACGCCAATAGCTTCCTCTGGCCCTATAGCCTATCACCTGTGTTTTTGTTTGCCTCTTCCCCCCATCCCCAGCTTGTGTATACCTTCTCCTTTCCCCTGAACTCCAGCTTCCTAAAAGCATTTGCCCTCTGGCTAGATCCTGGTTGTTGCTTCCTTCTTAGTTGGGTGGTCTTAGACAGGTTGCGTGCCCCCATTGGGCCTGTCCTCTCATCTATAAACGTGGGTTAGTGATCTCTTCTTCTAACTTCTGGAGGGATGAGGGCAACAGTATCTCACGCAGCAGCACCTGAGTGGAACAGACTCAGGAACACTGGGATAAAATCAAAGCCAAGGCCGTCTCTCCACTCCTTGAGGAAGGACTGTCTCAGAGTGGGGCACTGGGGAGTCCTGGGAGTGGCTGTAAATGCCACCTGTTGGAGACTTGCTGTCTGGCTACATGCAGCATCAGGGAGAGTGGTGGCTTGTGGACCTCCCATTAGCTCTTTCATCTTGCTGAGGAGTGCTAGGCTTTCCTGAGAATAGACTGTTTTGGCCTCACAGTGACCTGGTTGCCCAGTGCTGGGGCCTGGGGTGGCATGAAACCCCACAAACAGCTGCTGACCTCCAGGTACCCAGGAAGTGGTACCTGGCATTAGCTTCTCTTCTTTTTGGTAGCCAGGGGACTTAGGAGTGAGGCAGGATCTCCATGCCATTTTCTGACATTGCTACTAGTCCCAAGGTTGGGGTTAAAGGCATAGCTCAAGGAAGCTTGGATTTCAGGAAGTGTTTGTGTGAACTCTGACATCATACCTAGTATAGACGTGACTATATGATGTTTGGGCCCCACGGTGGTGGAATGGGAACAGGACTTGCAAATTGGGTAGCAGTTGACCTAGGTAGGGACACAAACTAGGCAACTAGTGGGAGCCTAGTGGCTCCATGTCCCTGGGGCAAGGCTTTGGGATGAGAAACCCTGAACACAGATGACCCCAGTGTTGTGTACACCAGGGAGGGCCCAGCAGTTATGTCCTCATTGACTAGGCCACTTCTCTGATAACATCTAGTCTCTGGCACACCATGTGGTTCTGCCCAACTCTTGGCCAAGTGACAACCAGGAAAATGCTGACCATGTCTCATTGCTTGTTCTAGTCAGTTTACTCTGTGTTTTCAGAGCAGTTGTCACATGGGTGGAAGCTTACTCCCACTAAATGCTTTAATGGAAACATTACATTTGGGGAGCCAACATGTGTCAACCTCACTGTGGGGGAAAGGGTCCAGGCTTGTTTGCCAGCTGAAGTCATCACAAGACCCTGGTTGGGAGAGCTGGCAGATTGGGGATGATGCAGCCAGGCTGGTGGGGGTGGGTGGAGGTAGCCAGAGGGCTGGTTCCAGCCTGGAGTTCAGAGGTGTGGGCTGACAGCTTGCCTTAACTAGATCTATAGTTTAACACACAGGGAGTGGTGAGCTCTAGGGGCAGAAACACATGGATCAGAACATCTCCTGGGGCCAGATTGTTGGTAGGGGGCCTGGCCAACAAGGAACTAGCTGTGTGTCCTTCGACAGCATTCCCACCCTCTCTATGCTTCATTTTTTGTCAGATGTAGTAAAACCCACATTTGGAGGTTAAGGAGATAATGCATGTAAAGTACCTCACACTAGGCCTGGCACAGAGCAAGTGTCAGGACACATTTGTTGTTTGTTGGTGTTGATGAAACCACACATGCATAGGTGTGCTCACATAAATTAACAGTTGGCTCTCAGTCTCAAGACACATTAGTGTAGTGGGGGTCTCAAGAAGCTCTTGTCCTTGACTGTCCAGGCTCAGTTGACTCCTGCAGGGTCCATCTGTGGTTCTGCCGTGCTTATTCTGCAGACATCCTGAGGCAGCCCCTGGGTTACAGAAGCATCTCCTTCAGAAAGGACCTCTGTCCCCCTGGCAGCCTCCAGAAAGTAGACAGACATACATGTGTTGGTTCCTTTTACTCACACTGTGGTCAAGGATTTTTTTTCTCATAGTTTTAGAGGGTTCATTTGTCATTGGCTCTGTGTGTTGGAGCAATACATCATGGTGGCGGGAGCCAATGGCAGTGGCATGTTCACTTCATCACCTACCAGGAAACGGAGAGGAAATGCAGGCTTGCTTACTCCTTTCCCCTTTTATTCTGTTTATGTGGGTGGGCAGCCCATGGCAGGGCACTGCCCACTTTAGGGTAAGCCTTCTCCCCTCAGTTTACCTTCCCTGGAAACTCTCAAAGGCATACTGTCCTAGGTGATTCTAAATCCATTTAAGTTGCCCACTCCACCAGGCATGGCCTGGAAGTGTCCCTTGGTAGTCACGGGACTTATACTCTCTTGTGACCCAGGAAAGGGAAGCTCTTCAAGAGGAGAGGGTTCTAGAGTCCCACAAGTGAGCCTCACTCACTTGGTCAGGGCATCTTGAGATAGGGCAGCAGACAAGACACTACCAGGGCTCTGAGCTCTGGGGAAAAGACTGACTTGCAAATTGTGTTTGTTCATTGTATGCTAACGAATCTCTGTCTCTAATAACCCAGAGATGACTAGATCCCAAGGAGGACCTGACAAGGTAGGCTGATCTAAGCCAAGGTGAGAGAGAAGCATTCCAGTAGCTAAGAGTGCTAGGGGAAGGTTTCCCTTATGGGAGCAGTTGAAAGCTAGGCTTTGAAAGTGAGAGCAAATGGGCATGAAGATGAGGCCACAAGGAAGGGCCTGCTGAGAAGAGTAGGAAAGTGGGGAGGGTTTTGGCATTCACTAGGTACTGGTTATGAAGGTAAGGGCATGCAGGGGTAGGTAGGTCCTGCTGCTGTTTTGGGTAAATAGAATAATGGGGGGTGACTGTTAGCTTCTGAAATTCCCCAGCAATAGGTGGCTAAAGACAACCACTATACTCCACGTTACATTCTGAACAAATGACTTTGCAGACCTCTACATGGGCTGCAAGGATGTGGTGGATATAACTTTCCCAAGGCTAGCCAGCTGGAGAGTAGGAGCCCTTGGGATAGATACTTGTTTGGGGCTTGCTACTCCCCACCCATGTTATGCAGAGCAAGAATTCCTATCCCAGGACCCTGTTTTGTAACAAGATAGTAGAACTGGCATAAGCTAGGTGTGGTAGCACATTCCTGCACACAGCAGGTGACTAGGGGAGGCTGCTGGATTGAGCCAGGGCCTTCATGGCTCTTACAGAGATCAGAAGCTGGATGAACTACCAAGTAGGGCCTTTCATCTACCAGCCTCTTTTGTTGATATATTTCCATTGATGGATTGGGTTCCTTCCTTCCTTCCTTCCTTCCTTCTTTCCTTCTTTCTTCCTTTCTTCCTTTCTTTCTCTTTCTTTCTAAAATATTTTATTTATTGGAGAGAGAGAGAAGAAGAAAGAGGCAGATAGAATGGGTGTGTCAGGGCCTCTAGCCACTGCAAACGAACTCCAGACGCATGCACCACTTTGTTCATCTGGCTTACTTGGGTCCTGGGGAATTGAACCTGGATCCTTAGGCTTCACAGGCAAATACCTTAACTGCTCTACCATCTCCCCAGCCCGATGGACTGGATTCTTTAAGACCATGACATCATCAGTTGTGCAGCTAGTGGAGGTGCAAACTGTCCCTTCTGAGTGGTGGTGGCTGTAAGGGAAGGAGGTCTAATTCCTGTAGTGGTAGAGGCTCAGTAAGTGGAACCTAGTGCTGTGGTTCATCTTAGTGGGGTGGGAAAGGGTGACCCAGGCAAACATGTCAGGTTGGCTGGGTCCCTTTACAGAGGGATCTCTTTCAGTGAGAGCTGTGTGTGGTGTGACCCAATGATGCCTCTCCCAAATAGTGGCAGCTAGGATCTCAGGCACCTGGGCATCATTCTGAGCCCTGGTGTGGTATATAGTGGGCTCACAGCTGGCTTAACAGCTTGCATCTCCACTCCCTGTGATTAACCCTACCCATCTCCTACTGGCCCAGCCAGAAGCTTTCTGCAGTAGTGAAACTGCCCTGAAGTGGAAATTTGAACCCAGGATGTCTGCTTCTGTCATAAACTGAGTTTCCTCTCATCTGTTCTGATCCAGCGACCTTGGGAGGCAACCTCTGTTCTTATCCAGACTTCAGTTTGTATTGCTTTTGAAAAGTATTTGAATGAAAGTGGTGGAGTGCTAGAGGGAGGGGTGTTTGCCCTGGCCTGTCTTCTGACTGTTGATCTGAGGTGGACCAACTCCAGCTTTAGTGATTTTCCCAGCGAACCAGAACAAACAGTAGCTGAGAGGGGTTTTGGGGGAGAGCCTAGCATTTGGGGGTGCCAAGGGAGATTGCAAAATTGAGTGGGGGCTGAACTTCTCCCCCATTCCCAGCCCCTGTGGGTGGTCCTGTTCTGCATCTCCACCCCGGCATGTCCTGGAGTGCAGTGATGGGTCTCTAGTAGAAAGTGGTGCAGCTGGAGGCAGCTGGCCACAGAATGGCATTGGCCATCAGGACTGGAAAGGGAAGGGCCTGCCAGTATGGGCAGGAAGGTGGAGAAAGCTTCTAAGCCTGGAGAGAGTTGAGGGCATGGCACTACCTAATGGAAGTTTGGAGTGGTCCTGGAAAAGAAGTTTCCTTGGCATATCCCCAAGTCTTGGATTGCCACAGCTCCTTAATGTAGTTCTCTATGCCTGGCCTTAGATCAACTAGGAAAACTCACTCATTTATTCCATACACCTGTTGTAGGCACTGGTTAAAAGTGTGCTGGACTTAGTAGGCTGAACAGGTTAAGATGCTTGGGTGGGGAGGAGGTGACAAACAAGCAAGATGACCTCAGATCAGTGCTATGAAGAAAATGAAGCAGAGCAGTAATAGAGGTGGGGGCCCGAAGAACCCTCTCAGGACAGGACAGGCCTTTTGATCTGAGACTAGAAGGAGAAGAAACCAGCTTTGCTACCAGCTTGGGCTGGCCAGGGATTGGCAAGTGCAAAGGCCCAGGGGCAGGACGCCTGGCTGGCGAGATTGGCCTTGGGCGAAGCCAGCATTACTGGGGAGGTGGTGCCTGCAAGGGACTTCAGGGCTGAGACTCCTTCAGCTTCCTGCATTTGATCTGTCCTCAGCCTGCACCCTGACAGAGGCCCTGGGAGTGAAACTTGCCTGTGGCTAGGAGCGGTTGTTTACTTTCAAGAACCCATTTGACTTCTTGGACCTGGAGGTTGTGCCTTGTGGTTACCTGTATGGAAGACTGTAATTTTCCACTTGTTCCTTGGAGAACCCGGAAATCTCTAGATGTTGTTAGCACAGTGTTTGTAAGTCATTTTTGGGAGTTTCAACTTGGAGGACATCAACACAGCACATGTTATGTGGTTCCTGGGAATCCTCCTCTACTGACCATAGGTAACCACCCTGGCTACCTGGTCTGCTATCTTTGGGAATGTGCCTCTGTGTTCTTGGACTCTTAGGTGACAACCTTAGCAAGATCCTGGGCTGGACTGGAGGGGCTGCACTGTGGAGGCCTGACCTTCCTCCGAAGCCTCACCTGACGCCCAGGCCTCCATTGCCCAGACCCAGGTCAACAGAGAGGCCTGTGCTCCTGCCAGTGCCAAGGTCTGTGCTGGTTCTCTGCCTTGAGGGAGGGAGGAGACATGGTTTCATCCCCCCAGTCCCAGCCAGGTGTGAGGCTTATGGGGGGAAGTAGGGTAGATAGAGCTGGAGGATGCCAAATCAGTTATTATGGAGGCTCGGCTCCACCTTACCAACCTCACCAGCTGGCAGGACTGATCAATGAATGCCATCCTCGTACTCCTTGCCCCTGGGTGGGACCGGGGTTGCAGAATTGACCCCTCCCCCATACACAAGCCAAGCCCTGCCAGCTTTCCAGGAGCATGTGAGCACTGTGAGAAGCCCTAGTGTGAGAACTGGGAGAGGTGGATGCAGGCGAGGCTGGGAGTACCTGGAAGTTAGGGGCATGTCTGCTGATCCTTGCCCAGGGAAACTGCAGATGAGAAGGTGGGCTCTGAGGACCCCCTCCCCACACACACACCCTGCGCTTTGCCACCAACCAGGCTGCTGAGCCAAGCAGCGTTCTTAGCCTGGGCTTCAGCACAGTCCAGGACAGAGGTGAAGCGGTACCGGCCCCTGCTGCTCTCCCTACTGCCGCCTCTCTGAGACAGATTTCATAATCCCAGTGTCTCTTGTGGTTAGTATTTCAGGAGAGAAGCTTTACTCCTAAAACTTTTATTGATCCAGACACTAATAAAAAGTAAAGGCTGTTTGGAGCAGATTTTCTTTTCTTCTGCTCAGGCAAAGAAGACCAGAGCCCTAAAACCCTAAAACACAAATGTATTTCTCCCCTTTGTCTAGATTTGGGAGGGGCAGGGTTAGACCTTGTTTTAGCCTCACCTTTTTAGGAAGCCTTTGTGACTACTCAGGCCAGCATCACCCTCTGTTCTCTAGCAGGTAAAGGAAACTGCCATAAAGACATCTGTCTGTGAGGAAGAAGGGGCTCCTGAAGTCGAGCAGTTCTCAAGTGTTCTTTCTCACCTGAGGTTCCAGGGGCAGTGGCAGATGGTGAAGGCCTGCCTCTAGCTTTCTTGCCTTTCTGAGTTTGCCATGGCCACTCTGGTCCTTGGTTTATACATGTCATTCACAAATACTGAGGTTACACAATGCCAGACCCTCTCTGGGCTGGCCCACTGTTCAGCAGTTGCTAATGCCAGACATACAACAGCCATAGACAGCTCTTGGCTACAGTAAGAAGCAGAAAAGCAGTAAGTAGAGAAATGATGAAGCTCCTGACTAGGTGAAGTTCCCCACCAAGGTGTAAGCCAGATTTTGTCTGCTTTGTTCAGCACCTGTATTCCCAATGTCTAAAATAGTGCCTGGCCCATAGTTTGCACTGAATAAACATTTGCTGGTTGAATGAGCATGATGCTTTGAAGGCCTAGTGTTTTGCTGGGGAGTAATGGGGGTGGGGCAGGACCTGTTGTGGATGAAGGAATACAGGAAGGGGGAATTCCAGGAGAGGGCAGAACCCATCTATTTGGAAAGGTGAGGTAGAGCAAAAACTCCTAGACCAAGTAACCGCAGGTGCAAAGTCCCCAAGGCAGGTGGGAACTCAAGGACTTTGGGGTGTTGCTTAATGAGGTCAGAAGATAGGCTATTCCTGCCAACCTCTTTCACCTGGGGAGGAGATCAGAATTTCCCTATTTGTATTGTGGTGGTAAGGAGTTGATGAAAGGTTTTAAGAATTTTGTGTTTCTAAAGGGTCCCTCTGACTTCCTGGTGGAGAGGAAGCCCAGTTTAGGAGAGGCTGCTGTGGGGTGGAAGAGGTAGAGGGGAGGTATGTGAGGGCTAGAGAGATGAGTTCTTGTACTGAAACGCTCAGCTTTGCCTGTGAGAAAGCATCCATGGGGCGCTTTTAGGCCTGAGGTTCTGTGGAGTATGGGTGGGATGTGGAGGTACTGCTAGCTATCAGGAGCTCCTGGAGGCTGTAATACAAATTTAGGAGTCATGAACACACTAGCGATATTTGAAGCTATGGAAGTGGATGTGATCATCAGAGGAAAGTGTTTTGCTTTACAAAACCAAAGTCCTGCAGGGTCCTCATACCCCTGAGGAAAAAGGGCCCGTGTAGAAGGAGGTGTCCTAAGTGCAAGTGAGGCTCTGGGTCTCAGAGTGGAGTTGGCTCTGCTAGCCTGAAGGTCCTTGGGGGTCTGTGAAACCTGAGGAATCAGACAAAGCAGATGGGTTGAATAGAGGAGAGGGGCAGGGAGTAGAAAGCTGAGGGAGAGAGGTCAAGTGCAGGGCTTAAATTTCAAGTTCCCTGCCAGTATGCTTCAGGTGACTGGGGCCTACCCCATGAATCCTTCTAAAAAATATTTTATTTATTTGGACGAGAGAATGGGCGTGTCAGGCCTCTAGCCATTGCAGATGAAGTTCAGACACATGTGCCACCTTGTGCATCTCGCTAACGTGGGTACTGGGCAAGCACTTTAACTGTTAAGCCATCTCTCCAGCCCACCCCATGGATCTTAACCTTGAACCTGCATTTAAGTTTTCTTAGATTTCCCCCCACACACATGTTGCTCACTGGAGGGCTTGATAATTGCCTTGTTTATGACTTCCTTTTTCAGACTAGTGCTGACTCCTAACCCTGCTTTCCTCCTCATCCCTTTCCTTGCCCTAACCTCTCACTGGATCCCCAGGCCCCTCACACCTGGACATCTTAGAGTTGGGTCCTCTCCAAGGATTTTGTCAGAGCAGAGGTAGACTTCTTTACACTAATGGCCATTCCATGCCTTAGCTTCCAAAGAAGTTTACAATCTTGACAGACCCTTTCCTCCCAAGGCTTTGCTGGCTCTGGAGAGAGTCGATGCCTTGTTAAGCAAATGACCTTCAAACATTTTAAAGCAGGGTGTTAGGGGTTCAGGAATAGAGTCCTTAACCCCAAACTCTAGATTTGTGTCTACATCTAACCAAAGAATTGGATAAAATAAGACTGAGAAGGATAATTATTATATTGAGGGAAGTATAGAACCAAGGAAAAGAACATATGAATGCACCCATGTGGTCTGAGAGCCCATATGGTGGGCCTGGAAAAACCATAAAGAGAGAGAAGGAAAAGAAAATACAAAGAGCTCTTGCCATGTGGACGGGGGGTAGGAGGGTAGGTAAAGGGCCCACATGGGAGTAGAAGTTAGGGTCTCCCCTTGTCTCAGCCCAGCTGGGTATGGTGGTGCACACCTTTTATCCCAGCACTCTGAAAGGCAGAGGTAGGAGAATCACTGTGAGTTCATGACTACCCTAGACTACAGAGTGAATTACAGGTTAGCATGAGGTAGAGTGAGGCCCTACCTTGAACCCCACCCCCAAAAAAAAAAATCAGGGAGCTGGGGAGAGGCTTAGCCGTTAAGGCATTTGCCTGTGAAGCCTATGGAACCAGGTTCAATTCCCCAGTACCCACATCAGCCAGATGCACAAGGTGGTGCATATATTTGGAGTTTGTTCGCAGTGGCTAGAGGCCCTGGCACGCCCATTATCTTCCTCTCTTTCTCTGCCTCTTTCTCTTTCTCCCTCTCTCTTTCAAATAATAAATAAGATATATATATTTTTTAAAGTCAGGCTGGAGAGATTGCTTCGTGGTTAGGGTGCTTGCTTGTGAAACCTAAGGACCTAGGTTTTGTTCTCCAGTACCCATGTAGGCCAGATGCACAATGGCTGGATGCCCTGGTGTGTCCATATTCTCTCTCTCTCTCTCTCTCTCTCTCTCTCTCTCTTTCTCTTTCTCTCTCAAAATGGATAAATAAAATAAAAATTAAAAAAATAAGTCAACTCATACTTTGATCTCTAGCAAGTGCAGATTGCAGATGGCAGACAGTTCTGTCTTTACTTTCAGGGATCCAGTCACCCTAGCTTCCTGACTCCCTCTCAGTTTGAGTTTTTTGGTTTCCAGTTGTTTGGTTAAATACTTTTTCTGTATCTGTTTAACTAGTGTTTTACTATTTTCAGGTGATTGTGCATTACTTCACTTTGTATGTGAGGAAACTGAGGTTCTGGAAAGCGCAAAGGGTTTGCCCAGTGTTTAGCCATTGCTAACACATCCAGAATTGTAGCTGGGACACACAAAACCCCCCAACCTGCCCCTTACTGACTAGTTAACCTCATGTATAGAGTGGTAATAAGGAGTTTAAGCACTTAGGTCTCCCACTGTGTCTCAGGATTTGCAGCCTCATGTTGTGCTAGGACTGCCAGGCATTCCTCCTACCCTGACCCCATACAAACCAGATGCTTTAAAGAAATAGGCTATATCAGGCCTTAAACCTCGTTGGGCCTTAGGTAGAATGTTTGTGATATAGGAACCTCAGCTGTAGGAGAAGCTACTGCAGCACCTGGTGGGGGGGGCAGGGGAGGTGATATGGCTGATTGGCTGATAAGGCTGAGCTAGGGAGTCTTGAGAAACACCTAAGGAATGAGGAAATAGACTCAAAGAAAGCCAGGGATGAGACAGGTTTCACCTGGGGTGGGGGGATGACAGGTCCATGGGGCTTTGGCCCCCTTTCAAAGCTCAGCCAGGGCTGGATTCTGAGGCAGGCTATTTGCTACCTCAAAGGTTTTGGCCACAACCCAGCATTGTTCAGCCTTTATTTTCTCTAGAGGTAGGGCAGCCATCTCAGAGTTGTCCTGCCAAGGATTCCTGAGGGTTTTTTCCAGAGAAAAGTGACTTGCTGTCATCACTACCCTGTAAGCTAGTCCTTTTTTTCTGCCTCCCTGCACACCCAGGACCACCTCCATCCTAGTTAAAGGCTGGCCTTTGCTAAGTGCTCACTCAAAGTCAGGTTTTGTTCTGAATCCTCCTTGCAACCATGGGAGGTAAGTGTTATTGCAAAAATAGTCTATTTTACAGAGAAGGAAACTGATGGAGGATCAGAGAGATAACTTTGTCTAAAGACTATACAGGTGTCAAGTGGCACAGCCCACGTTTGAATGCAGATAGACTCAAGATCTTTATTCTTTTATTATTATTATGTTTTATTTGCAAGCAGAGAGGAAAGATGTGCCAGATCCTCTAGCCTCTGCAAACAAACTCCAGATGTATACCTACTTTGTGCATCTGGTTTTATATGGATACTGGGGAATCAAACCGAGGTCATTAGGCTTTGCAGGCAAGTACCTTAAGTGCTGGAATTAAAGGCATGCATCACCATGCCAGGCTATATTTCTTCTTTTGAGACCTCTCCAGTTATATAATGCTTTTTTTTTTTTTTTTCGAGGTAGGGTCTCACTCTGGCCCAGGCTGACCTGGAATTAACTATGTAGTCTCAGGGTGGCTTCGAACTCATGGCGATCCTCCTACCTCTGCCTCCCTAGTGCTGGGATTAAAGGCGTGCGCCACCACGCCCGGCATATAACGCATTTTAAAAATATTTTTATTTATTTGTTTGCAAGCAGAGAGAGGTGGCGAGAAGACAGACAGAGAAAATGGGCGTGTTAGGACCTCTATCTGCTTTAAATGAACTCCAGATGCAGGTGCCACTTTGTGGGTCTGACTTTATGTGTGATCCGGGGAATCAAACTGGGATCCTTAGGCTTTGCAGGCAGGTGCTTTAACCAGTGACCCATCTCTCCAGCCCTATAGCCCATTTTTTGATTGGGTTGTAGTTCTCCTGTCTATTTTTAATCTATTTATTTGCAAGCAGAGAGAGAGAGAGAGAGAGAACGAGCACATGTGAGCTCGAGAGAGAATGAGTGTCCTAGGACCTCTAGCCACAGCAAACAAACTCCAGATGCATGTACTTTGGGCATCTGCCTTTACATGGGCACCGGGCAATTGAACCGGAGTCATTAGTCTTTGCAGGCAAGCACCTTTACTGGTGAGCCATCTCTCCTCCTCTCTCTTGTATTGTTTAGATATCAATTCTTTGTCAGCTGGCAAAGGCTGCCTCTTTGCTCTTTCATAAGGTCCCAGTGGTTTGGTTGTCTTACGCCCTGAATGACTTGGGTTCTATTCAGAAAGTCTTTGCCTATGCCAATATGTTGAAGTGTTTCTTTTACTTTTTCCTCTAGCTGACTCAGGGTTCCAGGTCTGATGTTAAAGTCTTTATGTAGTACATATGGACTTGAGTCTTATGCATGGAGAAAGAGAAGGATCTATTTTCATCCTTTTACATATAGCCAGTTTTTCCAGCACCATTTGTTAAAGAGGCTGTCTTTTCTCAGGAAGTATTTTTGCATTTTTGTCAAAAATGAGATCGTCATAGTTGCCTGAGTTTATATCTGGGGCCTCTGTTTGATTCGTGAACATGCCTGTTTTTGTGCCTTTGCCATGCTGGTTTTGTTACTATGACTCTGTAATATATCTTAAAATCAGGTATGGTGATACTGTCAGCCTTATTTTTGTTGCTCAGGTTTGGTTTGGCTATTTAAGGGGTATGTGTGTGTTTACACAAATTTATTTTAGGATGTTTTCTATTTCCATGAAAAATGCCATTTGAATTTTGATGGGGATTGCATTAAAGGTGTAGATTGCTTTTGGTAAGATAAACATTTTCACAATATTGATTCTTCCAGTCCATAAACCTGGAATGTCTTTCCATTTCCTAGTATCTTTTCCAATTTCTTTCTTTTGTATTTTCAAGTTTGCATTGTAGAGATCCTTCACTTCCTTGGTTAGGTTTATTCCAAGGTCCTTTTTCGTTTTTGAGGCAAATGTGAATGGGAGTGTTTTCCTGATTTCATCCTCAGCACATTTGTTATTGGTATATAGGAAGGCTGTTGATTTCTGTGTGTTAATTTTGTATCCTGCTACTTTGCTGAAAACATTTATCTGCTCTAACAGAGCAGTCCCTTATGTATAGAATCATGTTATCTGCAAATAATGATAACTTGACCTCTTTCTTTCCTATTTGTATTCCTTTTATTTGTGTCTCTTATCTTATTGCTGTAGCTAAGACTTCCAGTATACTATATTAAATAAAAGTGGAGAAAGTGGACACCCTTGTTTTCTGATTTTAGTGGAAATGCTTCAAGATTTTCCCCACTTAGTATAATATTGGTAATAGGTTTGTCATAGATAGCCTTCATTATGTTGAGATATGTCCCTTCTAATCATAGTTTCTTTAGGACTCTTATCATGAAGGTATACTGAATTTTGTCAAATGCCTTTTCCACATCTATTGAGTTGATCATGCAATGTTTGTCCTTCCATCCATTTACATGTGTATTACATTTATTGACTTTTGTTGTTGAACCATCCCTGTATCTCTGGAATAAAACCTACCTGATCAGGGTGAATGATCTGTTTGATATATTCTTGTATTCTGTTTGCCATTATTTTGTTGAGAATTTTTGCATTTATGTTCACAAGGGAGATTGGTCTGTAATTTTGGTTTTCTTTTTGTTGTGTCTTTGTGTCTTTGTTTGGTTTTGATATTAGGGTAATGTTGGCTTTGTAAAAAGGGTTTGGTAGTACTCCTTCCTTTTTGTTTTTGTTGTTGTTTTAATGGAAAAGTTTGAGAAGCATTGATGTTAGGTCTTCTGTGAAGGTCCGGTAGAATTCACCAGTGAACCCATCTGTTCCTGGACTCATTTTAGTTGAGAGATTTTGTTGTTGTTGTTGTTTCTGTTTTTTTGAGGTAGGGTTTCACTTTAGCCAGGCTGACCTGGAATTCACTATGTAGTTTAGGGGTGGCCTCGAACTTACGGCGATCCTCCTACCTCTGCCTCCAGAGTGCTGGAATTAAAGGCATGCACCACCACACCCTGCATTTTTTTAAAAATAATAACTGCCTTGATTTTATTGCTTGTGATAGGTCTGTTTATCTCATCTTACTTTAATTTTAGTAGGTCATATACATCTTTTAAAAAATCATCCATTTCAGCTTTCAAATTTAGTGGGAGTATGTATATGTGCTTAACATATGCCCCTATGATTTTTTGAGTTTGTGTATGTTCTATATTTTATCTTGGTGCTGATTTGTATTTTAATCCCATTGTGATCAGATAAGAGTACAAGGAATTATTTCAGTATTTCCCTTTCTAGTATTTGTTTTGTGTCCTAATATGTGATCTATTAGAGAAACTTCCACGTACTGCTGAAAATGTTTCTTCAACATATGGATGGAATGTTCTATAGCTGTCTGTTGGGTCCATTTGTGTTATGACATCATTTAATCCAGATATTTCTGTGTTTATTTTCTGATTGGATGATCTTTGTGAGAATGGCTTATTGAAATTACCCACTACTGTTGTACTTGGGGTTATTCTGTGACTTTATAGCTAATAGCATTCGTTTATTAAAATTGGGTATACCCATGTTCAGTGCATAATGTTAAGAATTGGAATGTTCTCTTGTTGGATTTTCCCTTAATCAATATAAAATAACCTTCTTTACCTCAGACTAATGCTAGTTTTGAAATCTGTCCTGTCAGATATTGGAACACCAATACCTCCTCTTCTTCTAGGCCCATTTGTTTGAAATACCATTTTCTATCCTTTCACCCTAAGGTAGTGTCTGTCTTTTATGGCGAGATGAGTTTCTTGGAGGCAACAGACAGATCTTGCTTTTTAATCCAGTCTGCAAGTCTATGGTTGGAGCATTGAGACCACTGATATTAAGGGTTATTATTGAAAGGTGTGTATTTATTCTTCCTAGTTTTTTTTTTTTTTCCCCGAGGTAGGGTCTCAGTCTAGCCCAGGCTGACCTGGAATTCACTACATAGTCTCAGGCTATCCCTGAACTCACAGCGATCCTCCTACCTCTGCCTCCAGAGTGCTGGGATTAAAGGCGTGTACCACCACGCCCAGCTGTTACTCTCTTGCATTAACTGTTGTTTACACATGTTTTATTCTTTCCTGTGGTCTCATGTATGTGTTTTTCCTTCTCTTCAGACTGGACGATCCCTTCAAGTACTTTCTGTAGAGCTGGCTTAATGATTATATATTCCTTTAGCCTGTTTTATCATGGATAGTTCTCGTTTCTCCTTCAATTAGGACTGATAACTTTGCTGGATACAGCAGTCCGAGTTGACAGTTGTTGTCTGTCAGAACTTGGAATACATCATTGCAAGCTCTTCTGGCTTTTAAAGTTTGTGTTGAGTAATTTGTGGTTATCCTGATGGGCTTGCCTATAAGTAACTAGGTCCTTTCTCTCTTAGTGCTTTCAATATATTTTCTTTGGTCTGTGTGTTTAATGGTTTAATTACAATAGGGTAAGGAGAAGTTCTTTTGTGCTCGTGTCTGTTGGTATCCTAAAGGCCTCATGTTTCTTTATTGGCATCTCTTTCCCTATTTGGGGGAAATTATTCTATACCCTGAATTCTCAAATTTTATCTCTTCATGGTGTCCTGAATGTCTTGAAATTCCCACTCATACCTTCTTATTAGTTTATCTTTCTCTTTGTTGGAAAGTACTAGTTATTCCATCTTGTGTATTTGTAAGGAGAGAGAAAATGGCCGCACCAGGACCTCTTGCCACTGCAAATGAATTCCAGATGAATGCACTAATTTGTGCATCTCGCTTTAAGCAAGTACTGGAGAATCTCACCCAGTTGTCAGGTTTTGCAAGCAAGCACTTTTAACTGTTGAATCATCTCTCCAGCCTTGACTTACTGTGTTTTTCATTTCTAATATTTCAAATTGGCATTTCTTCAGTATTTGTTTCCTTATTTCTATCTTGTATCGACCTCCTTATTTCGTTGAGTTGTGTTCTCTTGGGATTCCTTCAGGAGTTTGTTTTCTTCTTTGATTCCTTTGATTTCATCTTTTATTTCTTTGAGAATATTTATAATCATTCTTTTAAATTCTCTGGCATTTCATATAATTTAGTCTCACTGGAGGTCATTATTTTTGGATTTATAATTTTTGGAGGAGTTATGTTGTCTAGATTTTTGGGTGTGTGTTTCTTGTATTATTGCATAGTGATTTTTTTGCATTTCAAGTTATTTCAATGTTTGGATTTTCTAGTTATCAGTTGGATTCTTAGAAATGTGGGTCCGAAGTTCTATCTTCAGGCTAGGATTTCAAGGTGGCTACTATATGAATACAGGCAGGAGTGACCCAAGCTGTTGGATATGCCAGTTTTGCAAGTGACCTAGTAGCAAATTAACAATGGTTCTTTTGACTTCAGTAATTGCTGGTGGGCAAATGAACACAGCTGGTAGGAAATATGCTAGGATTGTACTTACTTAGAAGCAAGAGTAGTGTAGAATGGGTTAGTGTGAGGGCTAGTATTAGCTCTGTAAAAAGAGGGAGGAGGCACATGTATCTGGAGCAGGAAGGAATTTGGGATACTGTTAGTTTCCACAGTTTTTAGAGGTTGCAGAGGCCATGAGTTGTAGTTATGCAGACTAAAAAGCAGAGGATAAAGAGGAAAGAATGCGGAAGACAGGTTGGAAATAGAGTAAAAGTAAATGCGATATAAATGGAGGCTATGTAGAGAATATAGAACACACCTAAAATCTAACTGAGCAGGATACAAACACAAACAAAACTAACTTGGAATATCTTTGCCTGAGTGGGGATGAAAACAAACAAACTAATAAGACCAAAGGCCCTAAACTGGAAGGGTATGGTGGCTCATATCCTTAATCTGGCCAATTGGGAGACTGAGATTCTGGCTGCAATGAATTCTAGGCTAGCCTGGGCCAGAGCAAGACCTTAGTCCCCAAAGAATGAAAAAAGAAAAGAGAAAAGCACTATAAACTAAGAAACATCAAAAGTGACAAAAGCCACTTCCACACAACCACTGATGAATGGCAAAGTAGACAAAAAGCACATCAGATCCAGCAAATCAGCACTTTTGTCCTTGTGCTAGGGTTTGAATTCTTTCCCTCTCTGGGATTCTTTTCTTTAGCAATCTACCCTGATTTCGAAGGTGCAATTAGCACTTCCAGTGCAAGCCTATATACCTGGTTTTAGGGTATGTACTACTCTAGTATATAACAGCCCAGTTACCTTTTGAAGTGATTTTCTATCTCACCTACATTGAATGTGAAGCTAGTTCCCTCTTTGGTGCACTGTAGACTCTGCTTAGCTGGCTAGGTCAGTTGATCTGCCCTTCAGATCAGTTGTGCTGGTTGCTGTGTGGAAGAGAGGTGGCTTTGATTATTTGGTATCCTGAGCTCTCTTGAGGTGCTCCCTTTGCTGCTGTATGGGGAAAGGGAGACTGCAAAACTGCCTGAAGATGTCCTAGAGCTGCTCAGCTGGTCCCTATTTTCTTTTTCTTCAGGCTTTTTGATTTTGGAAGGCTGGTATGAGTGGGAGAATTCCTTCTCGGTAGTTCTGCCATTTCTGGCTCAGGCAGGGCCAGAGTTGAAGCACTTCTGCAGGGCCTCTGGCTATAACCTGATCCTCCCTGATACTGTGATGGCTGAAAGTTCCTAGCTGCCTCATGCTTCTCTGCAGAGGCCTCAACTGAGTTAATAATCTTAGACATCTTAACTTTTTGGTAGAAAAGTGTATTATGTATTATCTTGCCTCTTTTTTTCCCCCTAGGCCTCTGGCTATGCTCCTTTTCCACTGTCTTAACCAGAAGTCCGGACCCAATTTTCTTGGCAGGCTTCTTGGATCAGGTGTGGAGGCCCAGGCAGTCGAGTGTTTTCCCTCCCTCTCCCCTGCCCATCCTGGGAGTTTCATTCTGATAAATCTGACCCTTTCATTCCTGAAGCCAGATTGCATATGCCTGAGCCTTGAGCTCAGAAAGGCATTTGCCTGGTAGTCCTGCATCTGGGAGGAATTCAGGGCTTGTGTGTAAGGTGTCAATACTCCTGCAGGACTAGCAGACTTGCATCTTCCCACTTATACTCCTTTCCCTGCCACCTTCACCTTCTCCTGGCATTTGTCTCCTTTTCAGTTGTCAGAGTTCATGGCTCTCAGTCTTGTCATATATAAGATGGAGGAAGTCACAGGGTTGGAGGATCATCCTGAAAGCCCAGTGGTTGGGCACCTGTTACAAATAATCTACAGCCTTCTTTTTTCTTAGGAGAAATGTGCCAGAGGATGTAGAGTAGTTGGAGCCTGAGATTGGAGTGGGGAGAGCTGGGTCTTTTAGGAGGGAGCATGCAGGTGGAGAAGGAAGAATTCATCTTTGGCTGACTTCCATGGGTCATTGTCCTAGCCCTGTTGTTGTGGAGTCTTGGTAAAACACTCTGCTGACCCTCAGTTTACTGAACATGGAATGATGGAACTGCTCATCTAGGGAATTGTGAAGAATAAAGGGGACAGTGCTCGAAGTGCTGAGCACAGTACCTGGCACAGTGAGTGTTCAGACAAGTAGGGTCTCACTCTATCCCAGGCTGACCTGGAATTCACGGTGTAGTCTCAGGTGGCCTCAAACTCACAGCCATCCTCCCAATTCTGCCTCCTAAGTGCTGGGGTTAAAGGTGCTCACCACCATGCCCAACGGCCACTGTTTTTACTTAGTCTCTCCATGAGAATTGTTTATGTTCAAAGTTCTTTGGGTGAAATTTAGATTTTTTTTTTTAACCCTTGTTCATTTTGACTAAAGTCTTCCTTAGAAGCCCAAGTCCTCTAGTCTGATCATTATCCTTGGAGTGTCACTTTTTTTACTTTCTGTACAGAAAAGGAGTTTTGTGCCTTTAAGCTCCCAACAGGTCAAAGTGAGACACTGGCCCTGTAAAAGCACCATTACAGAGACTTGGAACATGGGCTTTATGTAACTAGCCTTGATTAGTCCCTGCAGACAGGGCCAGAGTGCTATGTCTAGGACCAGAGTGGAGTTGGATGGGCTAGGTCTAGTAAGGAACAGCCCATGGCCTGGTAGCTAGCCTGGCCTCTCTGTCCCCTCTCTACCTGGTGAGTGTATGGTGGCCTTGCTGAGGCATGGTGAGTGGCCTGAGTGGAGGTTGGATGGTGAGGATGGGAAGCTAGGAAGGAGGGAGACTGCTAAGTATCTCCTGGGCCCAGGGAGACCTGAATGTGCTGGGGAAGCCACAGGTACTGGTCAGAGTGATTGTCATGGGTGCCCAGTCTGGGGGGACTCAAGAGTTTCTAATGATGGCGGCTTTACCCAGATATCCATGGCTAACCCAGAACATGGAAGCAATTAGGACTGTCTGCCTCAAGCAGGAAACCAACGAGAGTGCTGCTGCTGCTGCTTCTTTTAGTATCTAAGTGAGAGGCCTCAGTGGCTGTGTGGTTTTCCATAGGGCACTGCCTAGGAACCAGGAACTACCAGGAACTGCTCTGAGTATTTGGAGTTTTGAGAAGCCTGGCCTTTGTTCGGGTTGTCTAGCTGGACTGGGTGGGGCTGCGTTGGGGTTTAGGCATCATATCTCCATCCCAACCCCCATCAGACTTTGTGTTTCTTGCTGTTTCCCCTTCTGTTCTTGTCTGCTCCCTGATCCTTTGGGCCCAGACCACTGGGTAGGCTAGAAGTTATGCCTGAGCCTCAAGTGTGTGCGTCAGCTGAGCTTGAATATCTGGATTAGTTGTCAGAAGTCAGGTCAGGTTGGTGTGGTGGAATCTTCACTGGGGACATTCTCCATCTCTAGGGAGGCCAGAGGAGGACTTTTCCTTGTTTTTGTCCAGCCTTGAGGCCTGCTGGCTCTCTAGCTACTTGTTACCATGCTAGGGCAGGTAAGCCTGCTCAGTGAGATGTCCTTTCTGTGTACAGACAGAGTCACCAGGAGGTGACAAAGACAGGGCTTGATGATATTTTTGCTACCCAAGGCCCTGTAGTTATTTGAAGGTTGATATAGTTCATCACACAATCTCTGGGTTTGGTGAAAACTTGAGGTGTCCATAGGCAGAGAAGAGTTTGAAGTTGGATCTTACATGCCTGTTCTCCTTCTCTGTCCTGGTGACTGAAACTGATGTTGGGCAAACTGTTCTCCTTTGAGTTCACTTCTTAGTGAGGAGCTAGAGGGAGCTGCTAGTTGTGCTGGGGAGGCTTGTAGAGGTAATGCCTTTTTTTTTTTTTTTTTAATTTTGTTTTGTTTTTGAGGCAGGGTCTTGCTTTGAACCCTGTAACCTGGGCTGACCCAGTGCTTGCGGCCTTGTAGGTGGTCTTTGAACCAAGCATAGCTGGAGAGACAATGAATTGTCTGCCAAGAGTGACTTACTTGAGCAAAGGAAAGGTGGGCTGCCCTGCATAATGGGAGCTAATGCACTAAGCAAAGTTCGGCCACTGGCTTGGTACACATCTACCTACTTCAAGCGCACAACTTGACTTGCTCTGACCTCTTGGGTGAGGTGGCAAATGACCGATAATGCTAGCTTATCCTGAAGTCAGCCAGTGTGGACTATGAAATAAGAGGGACTGTGAGGGCAATGCAAGCCTCGGTTTCCTTAACTGTAGTTAGGAGCATAAGAGCCAGAAGGTCAGGGCATACAAAGGCCGAGCCAGTGCCTACATATGCACTTCCAAGGCGGGGTCCAGCAGCAGTGTGATGGGTATCTTGAGAGCATCTCTCAGGGTTGTTTTTGTTTTTGTTTTTTTGTTTTGTTTTCTTTTGTTTTGTTTTTACATCATTTGTGTTTGGGTATGCAGGTGTGTGTGCATCCACGAGGAGGCCAGGTATCTTCCTCGTTCACTCTCCATCTTGATTAAGTCCAGAGCTCACCTTTTCAGTTAGTCTAGCTTGCTGGCTTGCACTGGGGTTCTCCTCTCTGCTCCTCTAGCACTGGAATTACAGGCAGGCTACCACATGTACCTAACCTGGGGGTCAGAACTTAGGTCCTCACACTTGCACAGCAAGAACTTTGCTGCCTGAGCCATTTTCCCAGCCTCTGACAATCACTTTTCTGTTTCTACTCTTGCCGTTGGTTTAGGGAGCCTGGCCAGCAGCTGCTCTCTTCTACTTTGAATGCCCCTAGCTGCAGATGCTCCAGTCTGAGCAGCAGCAGCTCTGTAATCCACCAGGGCTCCCAGGACCCAGGCTTTAGAGGAGCATGGAACTGGGGTCTGTAGGCAAGAACAGGCTGGAATACTGGAAGCTCTCAGTGTTCCTATTCCTGCAGTCCCTGCCCAGGAGGAGGGGAACATCAATGCAGTGAACCTTAGCTCGCTTGAGTAGGGCAGGTAAGGAGACTGAGCTACAAGAGAGGAAAGCCTGTGCTCCTTCCATTCAGTAGCACTCCTTCTTTGTTTTTGCTGCTACTGCTTGGGAAGTCAGACTGCTGATGGGAATGGTCCCCAGTGATGGCACCCAACCTGATGATGAGTGTTGGAGTCTTGGTGCTAGTGCTTTTCCCAGATGCCTCCCAAGTGGGCTTTTTTTTTTTTTTTTTAATTTTACCTTATTTTTTTTGGAGAGAGACACAGAGAGAGACAGAGACACACACACACACACACACACACACACACACACACACACAGAGAGAGGAGGAGGAGGGAGGGAGGGAGGGAGGAGGGAGGGAGGGAGGGAGGAAGACAGAGATGGGCGCGCGAGCAGTGTCTCAGCTGCTGAGAACGAAATCCAGATGTGCGCGCCCCCTTGTGGCCAAGTGCAGCATTGCGCCCTTGCGTCACTTTGCATCTGGCTAAACGTGGGACCTGGAGATTGGAACAGCTGGAGATTGGAACCAGTGTTCTGAGGGTTAGGAGGCAGGCGCCTTAACCCCTAAGCCATCTCTCCAGCCCCCAAGTGGGCATTTTTGAGAGATGTGTCCAAAACTGGCAGAGCAGACATTTGAAAGCCTGTTGTTGGGTGGGAGATGAAGTGGTGATGTTTGTCTGAGGTCATTTGACAGAGAAGCTTTTTGGGAGCATTGCTGTGGGGACAAGCATGAAGGATTTGCTGAGCCAAGTGAGAGAGGCACCTTCCAGGGCCAGGAAGAAGCCAGGAGCATCAGAAGTGCTGGAGGAGGGGACAGTCCAGAGCAGGACTGGGCATCAAGAAACCTAGGGCCAACCACAGGGGATGTAGAACAAGAACACGCTATTGAACGATCTCTACAACAGCAGTAGGGAAGAACACTAAGATCTGAGTTATTAGTTTGGCCCAGGTTCAGAGTTTTGTTGTTTTTGAGACAAGATGTCATATAGCCCAGGTTAGCCTTGAACTACTTCTGATCTACCTGCCTTCACCTCCCAAATGCTGGGATTACAGGTGTGGGCCACCACCCTGCTCTCGTTTTTGTGTGTGTTTTAAAGAAGGAAGCTTCATCAACACTCTTAAGCAGTCATCATAGAGTATAGTGCTAAAAGCAGGTTGATAAGTAGTTGGTCTTTTTTAAAGACAGAAGCATGGCTCCAAGGGGTAGAAGAAGGAGACAGTTCTCAGATCACTTGTCACTCTAAAAATGGCAACAACCTACACAGTCTTAAGAGCCCACATGGCATGGCACCTGGAGCTTGGGTGGAGGAGATGCTACCTGTGTCTTCTCTACATTTTTTGGAAGGGCCATCCTAAGGCAAAGAAGGCTTCCTGAATGTAGAGCACTGGGAAGAATAAGGTAAGGAGAGAGGAGCTCCTTCCTGCAGAATGGGAGTACCTGCTTTTCTGCTCATTCCTCCTGATTTTTATTTCATCATCATTCCCCACATGGGTTCTTGTTCCAGGGCCATAAGGCTGCTCTTGGGTGTCTTTACGGTCCCTGGTGGGGGTGGGGGAACAGTCAAGCCTATTGGTGTTGTCTTTCAGAGCAGAGGGTTGCCTAGGTATGTCCTGGACTCTGGTAGATTGGTCTCATTCTCAGTGAGGGAACGCCCTGGCCAAGTCCTTGTACACCTTCAGCTAGTACAAGTGGAGAAGGCAGGGGCAGGGTGACAGGCTGAGGGACTGCTGAGGTGGCTGGGCTCAGGGCCTTTGTGCCTTATAGGAATGTTGGTTTCCTGTCGTGGGGCCAGGGAAGTGGAGGTGGGTGGAGGTGTTTTCTTTCCCTGGGGGAGAGTGAGGCAGGGTGAGGGCTCTGGGATGTGCTGCTCCTTGATCTCTGTGGAGCAGGCCGAGCCCTAGCGAACCACAGAGGGGCCAGAACTATAAGCAGGAGGGGCAGCTGACTCTCAGCTCATTTTCAATTTGCCCAAATTGCATCCTGTTCAATGAGTGTTCTTAGATTCTCTACTTTTAAAATTCAGGGCACTTCGCTGTTCAACTGAGGTTTATGAATGTTTAAAAACTGCTTTGCGGTCCCCAAAGTAATTTGACAAGTCTGACAGCTATTGATTAAAAACCCAAAATTATTCAGGCTGCAGGATGACTTGGGGGATTAGGTGGAAAGTTTTTTGTTTCTATGCCCCCACCCCATCAGAAGTAAGCTGTGAAAAGATGAATGTGATCTCAGAGGTCTTCCACAGGTTCCATTGAGCCTGTCCTCAGTGTGAGTGGGTGAGGTGGTGTCTGGTTGGAGTGCTGCCTCCTGTTTAGGAACCAAAGCACTACCCTTCATACCCTAAGTCTCCACCAGGTAGCAGTGAGGCATTATCACTGTGTGGTAAAAGTGGTAGTAACTGTACAGTACTAGAAGTGGTGATGGTCCCTTATGATTGTTTATAGGGGATGGCTAACATGGCTTTTGTGGCTCTCTAAAGTTGCCCAGAGAGGGGAGGGGACCTGATTCAGGGTCTGTGGGTTCAAGGGAAAGAGGGGTATGCTCAAAGCCTTAGGCACATTAAGGGTGGAGCCAGGATAGGAACTAGGACTCCCTGGCCAGCTTCTTGACCCTCTCTTGATATAGGAGGCACAGGCCCCTACTGGGGCACTAGGATAACTGGACACCCCAAGCACACATTGGCCTGTGGGATGTAGATGCCAGAACTGCCTAGCAGGATAAATGGGCCAACAGGACCCTCACTTTCAATCTGAGATCTGAGCAGGCTGCATGACCTGTCAAGCCATGCCCTCTCTCCATATCTTGGTGTGTGGCAGTCACCCTGGAGCCTGAGGTTATTGGGCCTTAGTTTGAAGTCCTGCTATCCTGTCTGCTCAAGTGACACTACTTTCTGTGCAGGGTTGTTGGCAGAAAACTGTGAGATGATGTTTGTATTGCATAAGAACACCTATCATGCTGGCCACATAGTAGGTCCTCAGTAAGTAGTGTCATTTGTCCAATCACCATCTATTAGACACCAATGGTGCTAGGCCTTAGGCTGCTTTGTCATGGCATCCTCTCTTGGTTTTGTTGCCAGAATGTAGATCCTAGGGGTTCCAGGGAAATGGTGTGCAGGGGCAAAAGGGTATCACACTGGTGCCTGGTGACTTTGCTAGGACCTATCTCTGGCCCTGTGCTGAGAGGTTCCATTCCTCCAGGCCTTTACTCTCAGGAAGCTTCCCAGGCTGAATGGCCAGCCTTCCTGTCCTTTTAGGAAAGGCTTTGACTCTCTAGTTTCCTGGAGGCCAATAGGCAGCTGTATACCCCCTCCTCCCACGGGGGAATCCCTTCTGGGCCAGAAGTGAGTGCTGGCCTCAACAACTAGTTCCCAGGCCAGCAGGACAGGGCTGGGCTAGGGAGAGATGTTCCCAGTGGGACACATCCTAATTTATGTCCTACTGCTCAGTTCCCAGGTCAGTGCCCTTGCCCTGACATGCTTCAGAACTGTGTCTCCTCCACTGGGCAGAGAACTCCAGCTCTGCTGCCTGGGCCTGTCTGCTGCACAGGCAGAGGCATGCTGAGTTGTGTGGGCCTGATGAGGCCTAGGGAGTTTTCTGTGTTCTAACTGCAGAATTGGTAAAATTGTTCTGAAAATACACTTAGTCCATGGTTTTTCCTTTTTCAGGCCTAGTGTGGCATTGGTAATGACATAGGCAGGACCATGTGAGTACTGAATCCAAGGACCAATTATAGGCAGATTATCTACCCTCCAGGTCAGAGAAAGAACAGGAAACAGCCTGGGAAGTCCTTATCTCATGACTAATCCAGAAGGGTAACCTATTCTAGAATCCTTGCCTTTGAAGAAGCAGCGTGTCTTCACTCATAAGGATTTTCACAACTCTTTCCCATCTCTTGAACTGTGCATGACCAAGAAGTGAGTGAAGAGGGAGGGGACAGTCACAAGTGACTGATGCCAGTTGCTAGCATTAATCCTTGCCCTGCTAAGCAGACCACCTGCACTGTCTCGTTTGATCTTAGTGTGACCCTGCGAGGGTTGTGCTAGTTTCCCCACTAGTGGATAGGAAATAGGCCTAGGAAGTTGAAGGACTTAAGTACTCAAAGTTGTGTGTTTATCGGGTAGAGACTGGCCTTGCTTCTACAGCTAACACCAGGATACTAAACTCTCTGTCCTACTGTCTGTTCCTAGCTGCTGCTGGCATTCTGTAGCATTCCCTCACATGTGTGTGTTTTTACTCCAGGACTCTCCCTGCCTGCCCGCCCTTTTACCCTAGACTCCCTGCAGTGGGACTTAATGGTATCTCCCAGCTGCTGCTTATGTACTACAGAGACAAGATGCTCACTCTCTCTAAAACCAATTGAGCCCAGTCTATTTGGGGATAGCTATATATGAGCTGGAACTGGCCTCTCTTGGTCCTAGTCCTGAGTTGGGACCACACAGGCAGTTTACTCTGTCCTTTTGAGATGAAGAGAGTGACCCTGACTACTTGAGCTCCTTACTTTCCAGTTTAAACAACCCCAGTCTGAAACTTACCCACCCATATCTGTGAGCTACTTACTATGTCAAATGAGTTTTATGATTGTTCCAAGTTTTGCTTTGTGTGGTGGGTCCCCTCCTTCCTTGAAATAATCGAGAATTTGCTGAACTTCTGTGTCATTAACCTTTTAAGAAAAAAAAAAATCAGAGTTGAAAAACAGCTTGTGGGCTGTCTGGAAGGCTATCAGATAAGGCTGTGTCCCAGGAGCTAGACAATGCCCCCTTGTTCCTGCTGTAGGACACACAATGAACTGCTGTTGGGCTGGCTCTGCCTTCAGCAGCAGTTCCTCCATGCCCGTGTTCCCTAGACCCTGGAATGAGTGGGGCACAGCTAGCAGTCAGCCCTGTTGTGGACCTTGCCCCTCCCCTATGGCCCATGGTCACTGTGGGGAGTAGAAAGGCCAGGCAGAGGTGCATAGAAGTTATTGGAATTGGGCTTGGGCTCTGATGAGTGTGGCCACTTCCTGCCACAAGATCTTAGGCAAATTACTTCTCCTTTAATAGGGGTGCAGTGCCTCAGTCTTGATAGGGCCATGAGAAGAAAGTGAAGAGACAGGTGGGCAGTGTGGTATAAAGTAAGCTATCTGCCTGGAAAGATAGTGACAGCATTGTCAAGGTAGCATTGGGCAGGACCAGCATTTTGTGTGGAAGAAGGGTAGAAGCAAAGATGGGATGACCTGGTCAAGCTTCCCGGAAGGTAGAATCCATGACATTAGCCAAGACATAGAAAGATCTTTGAAGCAGGGCTTGGATACCAGCTTGGGGCCTCTGGGATTTGATCATCACATAGACTGTAAGGAGAAAGAGGAGGAAGCAGAGTAACCATGCTTACAGAGAGTGTTGTTCAGTGGAGTGATTGTTGTCTTGGTGTAGATGGGGCCCACCAACGAGTCATCCCTTTCTTCATTGCCCAGTAGGCCCTGTCCAGGGTACCTCTTGGTAGCAGTAGAATTCAAGGAAGCTCTCACTAGCCAGTGGCCTTACTAGCCAGTTGGTGCCCTAGGAATCCTGGTATGAACCCTTCCCAGAGGCTGTAGATACCATTCCATGTAGAGTATAGTGCTAGGGCCTCCAGGACAAGAGGCCTGGGTGTAGGATGGAAGATGGGACCCCAGGGTCTCTGGTCCCTAGAGGTCTGTTGTTGGACTAGAGAACCTACCATGGTTGAAAAAGTCTCAGAGAGGAACCAGATGGGGTGCTGCCAGAGAAGATACAACGATCCTACTGGGGTCCTCTCACAGATACTTGGTGAGGAACATCTGGGCACTGGTTTTGGGAATTGGCTTTCAGCAGGCAGTGTACTGATGACCTACCCGCTGGTTGACTTTCTCCTTTCTTCTAGGACACAGCTATGTCAACAGGGCCTGGGGTTAGGAAGGTCTGTCCTTGACCAGGCTGAGATCTTGAGGCTCTGAATATTTAAGCCTAGACAAGGCCAAACCTACCTATAACAAACTTCTCAGCCCTGCTTGGAGAATGTGCCTGCCTGCCCAGGGTGTCTGGCAAGACTGACACTGTGTGTTAAGTCAGGTGGAATCCGGGCAAGGAGACTTCTAGGCAGAATAGTCAAATGCTAGAGGCCTTTCTGTAAGACTTAGGAAGTCCCTGGGATGGATTTCCCATTAGGCAGGTCACTGTGAGCAGTGGGCCTGGTCAGGTAGAACAGTTAAGGAGGTACCAGCCAGTGGCCTAAAGCGCATGTCCAAGGCTAGAACTGAATTTCACAGGAGGACACCCTCATCTTCTCCCATCACTCAAAAGACCTGGGAAGTACCATCACCTAAACTCTTGTCTTTAAAGCTCTTCTTCAGTGTGCTGAGTCCCACTGTTCTCTGCTTGAGGCAAGAATGCTTTCCTCAGCTTAGGAAGTAGACCCAAAGGGTTGGAGTGTGGAACACTAGGAGAAGAATGAGACTCTGAGCCTCATTTGCTCCTGTGAGTTGAGACCAGCATCTATCTCTTGGACTTTTGAAGATTTCATGAGGTGTTGTCTGATGGTTTGTGAAGTTCGTAGTCCAACGTAAGCCTGGCCCAGGGATACTGGCTCTGCTGTGGTGAGAAAGGTCAGGCATGAGGCTTGAAACCCAGTCCTGTAATAGATACACAACCCAGCCTCTCTGAGTTCACTGTAGTCACACAGTGTTCCTGGCAGGGCTGTGAGAAGTTCAGACATGGGCCATGGAGTTGATCCTCAAGAGTGGAGGTGACTGGGGGCTGGAGAGAGAGCTCAGTAGTTAAAGGTGCTTGCTTGCAAAGCCTCACAACCTGGCTTTGATTGCCCAGTGCCCACAAAAAGCCAGATGCACAAAAGTGGTGCAGGTACCTGGTCTGGAGCAGGAGGCCTTGGCATGCCCATATTCATTCATATTCCCTCCCTCTCTCCCTCCCATTCTCCTCTCTCTTCTTCCCTTCTCTCCCTCCTCAAATAAGTAAACTAAAAAAAAATAGAATGGGCCTGGAGAGATGGCTTAGTGGTTAAGGCACTTGCCAGAGAAGCCTAAGGATACAGGTTTCATTCCCTAGTACCCAAGAAAGCCAAATGCACATGGTGACGCGTACATCTGGAGCTCATTTGCAGTGGCTAGTGGCCCTGGTGCACCCATTCTCTCTATATCTGCCTCAACCAATCAATAGAGTAGAGGCTTCTGGCTGAAGACATTGCCCTCCTTAATGTCACCTTGCTGAAGGGACTATGGCTCTAGACTCCAGGGACTATAGAAGGACGAGGGGGGAAATCATCTCAAGACTGAGCTGGGAATCGTGTAACTGACTACCTTCCAGCCCCCAGCCCTGGTCATCAGTGAAGTACTTAGCCAAGGAGCTGAGTGACAGTAGAGGTCCTTTGTGCAATGGCATCAGCACCCTAGATCTCCCACCATACAGGGCAGCTGTGAGCTCAGAGTCCTTTCCCAACATGGAGTCTTTGGTGGATGAAACAATTGCTCCCTCCCATGTCTACCTTGCTTTTGTATATAAAAAAAATAGACAAAACTCTTGGTAGTGTTGTATACAGCTGAAATGAAGAAGAGGATGTGCTGGTAAACTGACTGGGTGTTTACCCTGTGCTAGTGATGGGAGTTACCTATGAGAACCCCATCCTGGGAGTAGAATGGGAGCAAGACAGGCCAGTAACTGCTTACCTACTTTCTCCTGAACTTCCCATGTAGGGAGACTTCGCTCACTCACCTGACCCCTCAGAGCTAGAGTAATTGTGGGTGCCTATCTCCCTCCCTCAGATGAGCTATTTCCTTGGCCTGGCATGGCAGAAGCTGGAGGTGAGAAGGAAGTGACCTATAACAGTGACCTTGTTGCTGGAACAAAATACTTAACTACAAGCAGCTTAGATAGGAGGAAAGGGTTTGTTTTGGCTTACAGATTTGAGGGGAAGTTTCCTCACAGTGGGGAAAGCATGGAAGAGCAGAAGATACCATATTTTGTTATATCAGCTGGGAGGTAGCAGCAAGCTAAAACCCAGTGGGGCTGGACCAAGGTTTGGCCCCCAGTGATGCACCTCCTCCAGCAAGGCTTCACCCCACAGAGGCTCCCCACCAGCTGAGGATTGAGTATGAGGTTTAATCACAAACATATATAAGGCTATGGGGGACATTGCACATTCAAACCACCACATGACCCAACTATGCTTGGCATGAGTAGAAGACTGGGTGGGATAAAGGCTTAACTTGGGGGACTGGTGAGACAGGTGGTCCTTGGCACCCAGAGGTGCTGCAGTCATGGGCCATGGATGGCTTTCTGGAGAGGTGGTTCTTGAGTCATAAAGTAGTCCTGCTGAGTATAGAACATGACAAATGACTGTTTCCTCTCCTTGAACCCCAGCTATCTTCTCAGTCCTCCTCACCCCTCCCCAACCACCTAGTAGTTGCAACAGATGGGCTTCCTCAGGGCCTGGATGAGGCAAAAACTCGGATTGATGGGTGTCAGGTTCTGGATTGGAGGATAGAGAACCCCAGGCTAAAAGGGAAGATGATACAGGTGAAAGAGCCTTCAAGGTCTGCCACTACCAGCCAGTGCCCCGCTACCTAAGGACAGCCTGACAGACCTTGGAGGAACCTCCTATTCCTCTTCCAGTGAGCTTGGACTGCAGGTTGGATGCAGCCTTTGCTCCATTCCATGTCCCCCATGTGGAGGAGCCTGTGGAGAGTGGGAGAGCCACTTAGTTGTAGCCAGTTGGGCTGGGCCAGTTCAGGATGCCTTAAGAGCCCTGAGTTTCTTGTCAGACTTCTTTTTTACCCAGGAACCTTCCTGAGCAAGGCACTGGAACATGTCTGAGGTCAAGATGGTAAAGAAGGAAGGTGAAAGTTTTATAGTTACAAGCTATAGAACCCTGTTTTTTTTTTGGAGGGGGGGGGAGGCCTGGGCAAAGTCTGTTGGACTCCTGGAGCTTCTGGACCATGGTGTCCTCTGTCTTTATGAGAAGGCCCAGTATACTGTCCCCAGCAAGCAGGAAGTGGTCACAGTTCAGCAGTGCTTCCCAGGCTCTTACACCTGCCATACCCTGGCTCCCATCCTAATATGGCAGTGTTGTCAGATTAGGTCAGACAGCATAGTTGCAAACTGTTTTTAAACCCAATTATTAGAGGCTCAGTTCTTTGAGTCTGGGGTTGTGGGCTGCCTAGACCAGGCTCTGGGTGAGATCTCAGCAGGTTCTACAAGGCAGACCCACCAATAGTGGTGGTCAGTATTGTGACGAGAGGTGGGTTTTTGGAGCTGGGATTTAGAGGTCAATGGAATAAGTCTGTCTGAACACCGAGAATGGTATAGTGGGGCAGGTAGGGCCTTGGTAAAGTGAGCATCCCAGGAAAGGACCATGAGATGGCCCTGCTGGATCCAGGACATAACCAAATGACCATTTTCCCTTCCTGAACTCCAGTTATCTTCTAAGCTACTCCCACTGGCACAGCCCTATAGGTTGTAATAGACTAGCTCCATCTAGGCCTGTGTGAATGAGGACTGAGATTGCTGGGCATCAAGGCCTGGAGGGCAAGGGACAGCAGGTAAACTGACTGAGTACAGAGGCACACTGCTGTGCAGGCTTCTCAGGAGCATAGGTGGGTTCCAGGCTGACATCGGCCTGCTTAAACTCTCCTGGTTCCTCAGAGCTTTCAGTGACTACTTCATACTTGGCTTAGAGAGGCAGCAGGAGAAAAGGCTGAGTGGGTCTCCTGGGCTGGGCTATGTGGGTGTCCATTTGAGGTACTGAGGAAGCAGAGATGGCTTGCCTGGGGCTGCAAAGCAAGCAGGCAGTCATGTGTCTCAGGTCCAAGGTCAGTTTATCAGAACCACTCCAGATCTGGCTTCATTTGGTTACTAGGTGCTATCTTTGTGTTGGGCCCACTGATCCTAGTCTGGGTCTTAGAGCCTCTGCATGTGGATCCCAATTGAGTTCCAGGTTCTGTGCAGAAATTGATATCCCCTCCACCCAGAGCCTCCTTGTCCTGTGTGTAAAATGGGGCAGTCGCCATTCCTGGAGCTCTCCTGCTTCCATGAGATGTGTCATGTGGCTCTTAGGTCTGTCTAGCCCCTCGTCCTGCATGAGAAAGGACTCTGCTGGCAGTGGCATTCTGGACAAATCCTGGGACAAGAACCATGGCAGAGGGCAGAGCAGGTGGAAAAGATCCCAGAATCCCATGAGGCTGCTTGGGCTTGGAAGCAAGGGTAGTTGGTGGAATTGTTTCAGAGCCAGGGCATATTCTAACTTACAGATTCAGAAGTTTGGTAGCCTTCCTCCAAGTCTCAGTAGGGTTGGGGTGACTGGTGGAGTTCTGAGATGGTCTTCCCTGAACCTGTCTGTCATGAGCAAGGAGAGAGAGGGGGTTGAGAAGAGTGTTTCTTGGGGGTCGGGACAAAGGGAAGGGACTGGCAGCCAGCTTGGCCCAGGTGCTCATAGTGACAGGCCCTGCTGACACCCACATTGCCTACCTCCCCAGGTCTCATCTAATGCCAAGGCTGAAGGAGTCTCGCTCCCACGAGTCCCTGCTCAGCCCCAGCAGCGCAGTGGAGGCACTGGACCTCAGCATGGAGGAGGAGGTGGTCATCAAGCCCGTGCACAGCAGCATCCTGGGCCAGGACTACTGTTTTGAGGTGGGTGTTCCCACAGACCTTTCCCAGCTAGGTTCACCGTCCTTAGACCCTTCCCAGAGTGCTCTGTGGCCGTGGCAGGGGATAGGCTCTTGAATGTGGTTATAGCTTTGGGTACCTGAGAGACAAGGTAGAGCTAGGAGTGTGGAGGGTCGTGTGCTTGCTTTCCATGCCAGCAAATTAAGCTTGTTGGGGAAATGATTTTTTTTTTTAAAGAGTCTATAAATTATTGTTTAAGTCATGTTGAGAGCCTGCTTACCTCCAAGGCAGTTGGGATTGTGGAGGGACTTCCTCCCTTTCTGGGCTATTTCCCCATCTATATGTGTAGAGAGCCCCAACCTTTCCTCATAGCATTCTGTGACCTACAGTTTGAGAGCAAAGGGCCAGTGACTCAGCGTAGGCATTACTCGTTCAGTCCCTCTTGGTAGGTATGATACTGGCATATAGAAGGCACCATGCCAGAGGTCATACAGCCAGACTGAGACTGAGCCCAGATCAAGGTGACTGATGCTATAGTTGTTCCTTGGTATTCCTAATGGCTTCTACAATTGTTCATACTGTTTTCATATCTCCATTTCTGGAAACACCCAATAAGCAATGCATTAAGGAAGCCCACTGCAGAAGAATGAACCTTGGTAATAACAAACCACTATTTGGGCTTTGTGTCATAGCCTTCTGGGATGTGCCCACAGCCTGAGCCCCTGTACTGTTTCTGGATTTAGATTCCTGGCCAATTGGGGCTGGATCTGAGCTCTGGCATGCTTGTTGAGATAGGCAGAAGGGTTTGGTGACTACTTTTTCTCAGCAGGGACTGCTGGAACGAGCAGGCCCTCCAATGCCTGGATAAGGGGCTTGGTTTATTCCATGGAGCCCATGACATGGCACTCAGGGGGTGGCAGCAACAGCGGGGTAGCTCTGTTCAAGTCCTTTTGATTTGAGGAGACGTCCATATTGCAACTGGATAGTGAGCAGGAGTCACACAGGCAGGGGGGCGGAAGTGGGGGTGGGAGGGAAAGGCCCAGACAGGAGGGCCTGGGCCTGACATACCAAGGCAGCTCAGTTCTTGTTTCTCTAGATTGGCATATGGTTAGGTTTCTGTGACCATCTTTATTTTTTATTTTTTTCTGGACAAAAGAAAACCCTCAGGAAGGGTCATCTGGGGACTGAATTGGTCCTTGTGCCTACCCTTCCTTGCTTGTCTCCTGAGAACCTTTGGTTCTGTCCTTAGAGAACCTATACTTGGGGTCAGCATGCCCTCTGAACCTAGACAGGGCACCCCATCCTGCCTCTTCCATCTCGATAAGAAGGAGAGATCAGAATTAGAAAGTTGCTCTCCTATTTGGCCATGACACATACACAGGCATGGCCTCTTTCCTGCTACTGACCTTCTTATGCATACTAGGGAACTTGCACTATCAGGATGGTTTTGAAGCCCATTCTTTCTCTTTCTTTCAAGAGGCTGTGTGCCAACATGGCAGCCTCAGAGGTCTTCCATAACTTCCCCACCTTGCTGTGGTCTCCTCCTCTGTAACACTGTCCCTCTTGGTCTACACAGGTAACAACATCCTCAGGAAGCAAGTGCTTTTCCTGCCGGTCAGCAGCTGAGCGAGATAAGTGGATGGAGAACCTGCGGCGAGCAGTACACCCCAACAAGGTAGACCTGTACCCTATCTTGGAAGAACATGGTGGGGTGAGGTGAAACTTGGACATAAGAGAACAGAGGCACAGATCCTACACTTGGGATGGGACCCATGTGTACTCTGGGAGCAGTTGGAATTGGCCAGGCTTTGGTAGCTGCCCTGTGTTTCTTCCAACATTATACACACTAAGGAGGCTGGGCCAGAGTATTGGGTTTGGGCCCCTGACCCTAGTTCTGTGTCCTGCCTGAACCATTTTCACCTAGTTGACTGTTTCATCCATTCATTTCTAGCTTAGACACCCACCTTCTCCTTCAGCTTGGTGCCCTCTTAGGTTTCTCTGCCCCTGAACTCCCCCATCTGGTTGGGACCCTGACTATAATCTCTGCTCCTGAGTCTTTCCCAGCTTACTTATGGGCCTGGGCAAAGTTCTGATCATCATGACAACATTAAAGAAGGGATCTTTGTTGTAGTTACTTTTTTTATTGTGTAATTTTTTTTATGAGAGAGAGAGAACAGGGGTGTGGGGAGAAAATTGACACTCCAGGGCCTCTAGCACTGTAGTCAAACTCCAGACACATTTGCCACCTTGTGCTCATGTGTGACTTTGTGCTTGTGTCACCTTGTGTGTTTGGCTATGTGGGATCTGGAGAGTCAAACATGGGTCCGTAGGCTTCACAGGCAAGCGCCTTAACCACTAAGCCATCTCTCCAGCCCCAATAGTTATCTCTTAATGTTGCTTCAGAAACTGGTGGACTAAGAAATGATGGTACTCTATCCTGTGAGTGGCCAGGCATTATGCTAACCTCCCTCCTCAAATCTCTCATTGTGCGAGGCAGGGGTTATTTTATTCCTGCTTGATAAGAAAGCAAATTCCAGACCCACTTGCCCAAAGTTAGTGAGCTGGCTATTGATGAGAGGCAGACGAGCAGTCCTCCTCTTATCTCAGGACTTGGTCCCTCCCCTGCATTGCCACCCTCATTCCTTCTTAGATTTGTGAGCTGGTTGGTTGGGTGGGCAGGGGGCAGTCCCAGTTGACCACCTCGGGGCCCCTGTGATTGAACAGGACAATAGCCGGCGCGTGGAGCACATTCTGAAGCTGTGGGTGATTGAGGCCAAGGACCTACCGGCCAAGAAGAAGTACCTGTGCGAGCTCTGCCTGGATGATGTGCTCTATGCCCGCACTACGGGCAAGCTCAAAACAGACAATGTCTTCTGGGGTGAGCACTTTGAGTTCCATAACTTGCCACCTCTGCGCACAGTCACTGTCCACCTGTACCGGGAGACTGACAAGAAGAAGAAGAAGGAGCGCAATAGCTACTTGGGTTTGGTGAGCCTGCCTGCTGCCTCGGTGGCTGGGAGGCAGTTTGTAGAGAAGTGGTATCCAGTAGTGACACCCAACCCCAAGGGTGGCAAGGGCCCTGGGCCTATGATTCGCATCAAGGCACGTTACCAGACCATCACGATTCTGCCCATGGAGATGTACAAAGAGTTTGCCGAGCACATCACCAATCACTACTTGGGACTGTGTGCAGCCCTTGAGCCCATCCTCAGTGCCAAGACCAAGGAAGAGATGGCATCTGCCCTGGTGCATATCCTGCAGAGCACAGGCAAGGTGAAGGTGAGTGTAGCCTGTGGCTCATAGGAAGGTCTGGTGAGAAGCACTGGGTCCCTAGTATGTAGTTCGTACAATGGAGGCCTTAGCGCAGTGGGTATCATAGTCAGGTCAGCTTCTTAAACCTGAGCACTGTGCCAGAGATGGGGGAAGGGTGAGATTTGTACCCATCCCCCCACAGAAAGGTTGATCCCTAAGAGACATGTGGAATGGTGAATGGACAGGGACTGGCTTGCTTTCATGTGTCTCTCTGCTGTCCTTGAGGAACAGGTATGTAGCTGGGCTCTCCTAGCACATGGGCCCAATTTTTACTGGCTGCGCATACCTGGTAGGATGTGTGTTGACAGATACCCCCAACAGGTAATATGCTAGGTGAACCACCTTCACAGCTCCAGCCTCAACCTGTACCCGTAGTCCACCAGCCATGGCCCTGGATCCTTGCAAAAATGAGGTCTTGCTTCAGGGCTGGAGGAGTCCACCTGTCCCTACTACCACCACCTTTCTAAACCTACCCTTTTTGAAAACGGGTCCCACTTGCCTGGCTCAATGCCACATGGCTCTGTGAGCCTCACTTGTGTGGTAAGACATCCCCAGTTCATCATGCATCCATCTGCATGGTGCTTCCCACAGAGCATAGGAGAGGACTGTACGTGAGCGGGTCTGGCCTTTTGCAACATGAACAGTCCCCAGGTGCTGGGTTAAGGAGTGGGGCCTTGGCCCTCAGGATGGTGATAGGATTTGAGAATTAGTGTCTTGTATAATGAAGGTGACCTATCAGCCTGGGGTCAGAGAGACCCAAGAATGGAACCAGGCTTAGGTACCTCTCATGGGCAGACCTCAGTGGTGCATGACTATATGAGGTCCCTGGTCATCTTACCTCTTCCCAGGGGCACCTAGCAGGGAAGCCTCTTGGCCTCTGTTGCCCCCACTGCCTACTAGACTGGCACCACCAAGAAGGGAAGTCCTTGGGAAAAGGATTTGCTCACTATGGAGATTACTACCTTCCTTTGTTCTACGTTCGACCTTTTCCTTCCCTTGCCCCCTGCCTTTAGGCTTGCTGAGTGAGCAAGGGGCCCAAGGGTTACAGGGGCTCAGGAAATAGAACCTTTGTTGTAAAGTGAGCAAAGAGCTATATCAAGGTGCCTTTCTAGAGCATAGTGGAAGTCTCTCACTAGCTCCGGCAGCCCTCAACAGGGTCAGGAGACAATGGAGGGATAGAACATAGTGCTGAGTTGGTATGTTCTTTGAAACATCTAGAACTAGCAGAGCATTTTCTTAGGTCAGGCAAAAACATATGAGGGCTGCTTGTACAGTGAAGGGCAGGTACACTCAAAGGCTACTCCCTCTGCTCTGCAGGGTCACAGCAGTGTTCTGGAATCTCCTGTCTTCTTTCTATGTTCTGCTTGCCTGGACTTGTGCTTTCAGAGTTCCTGCCCTAGAACTCTCCACTCTCCCCTCAGTATGAATGGAATTAACAGGGCCTGGGAAGCACAGTCTGGCCACAGTTAGTTAGCTGTGTAGCCTTAGATGAATCACTTTTCTGCTTTATACCTTGAGTCCCAGAGCCCTAGAGCCCAGCTCATAGGAGTCATGTCTCATCTCAGTGTGGGGGACTGGCACCTGCCACAAGAGTTCAGGGTACCTATGGCCTTGAGCAGGGGCCATAGTGGAGTTCCAGGGAAGATGGAATCCTTATCTCTGCTCACTGTGTTTCCAGGATGTGACCTCAGAGGTCACCTGAAGGTCAGGAAGGTTTCCACAAACTTCATGACTTCAGGGAGACCAACTAGCTTCCTCTCTACCCCTTCTGTCTTTCGGTCTCTCCTGTCATTGGTCAGCCTAGGAGCTGGAGTCAAAGTATCAATTTTATATTTCAAAGAATCCCAAAAATTGACATAGGAATGAGGGATTTCCAGAGCACCAGAGACCCTGGCCTATACTAAACCCCTTGGGAATTCCATGCTGGCTCTTCCACCCTACCCTACCTGTTAACCCTCTACTGCATCTCTGCCTGCTGTCCCCCTATTCTCCCACCTCAAGTCACAGGGTAGCTGTAGGCCTGAGAGACAGGGTTTCCAGAGGAATAGAGCTATCCTTCATGGAGGCAGCAGCCCAGGGGAAGAAGAAAAGTGGCTGAGCTCTCTGCCAGGATCTTCCCATGGCACTAAGGGGACCTAATGGGTAACGGGCTCACCAGCTATCCTCTAAAGCATTCTGAGGTATGAAGCAACTAGGGCCACCTGACTACCTGCTGGCCCATATCACAGCTTGACTCGCCAGCCAGGGCCCTGCCAGGTAGATAGATATCCATTGCTTTGGGCACTGATGGTGGTGGGAGGGGTGAGCTCTCTGGTGGCCATCAGGCCAGATCTTGGTGGGGTTAACCAGAGCTTTGAGTCCAGCCAAGCTGTAGATCCCTATGACCTAATCTTATCCCAGGCCTAACCCTCATTCTTGTGCCCAGCTCTGGTCATCAGATTCTTTTCCTCCTTGCAAGACTGCCCTACATGTCTGCCCTCCAGTGGACACTCTATTTCTTTTTGGGTTCTCAGCAGTGTAATGATGGAATAACCTTCAAAAGTAGGGACTATTCTTTGGTTGGGTTCTGCCACCAGCTCAGGTGCCTTTCTGCTTACCTCTTCCTTCCCCAGGACTTTCTGACAGACCTGATGATGTCAGAGGTAGACCGCTGCGGGGACAATGAGCACCTTATCTTCCGGGAGAACACATTGGCCACCAAGGCCATTGAAGAGTACCTCAAACTGGTGGGCCAGAAGTATCTGCAAGATGCACTAGGTAGGGAGGGTGTGGGTCAGCAAGTGGGCAGAGGGCCAGGCAGCACCCACTGGGCTCTCACTGCCTCCTCTCTGTTTGCTTTGCCACAGGTGAGTTCATCAAAGCTCTGTATGAGTCAGATGAGAACTGCGAAGTGGACCCAAGCAAATGCTCGGCTGCTGACCTCCCTGAGCACCAGGGCAACCTCAAGATGTGCTGTGAGCTAGCCTTTTGCAAGATCATCAATTCCTATTGGTCAGTGCCACCTGTGACCTGTTAAGAACTGTGCACTTCTCTTTGGCACCTAGGCCCTACCACCCTGTCATCTTGCCTATACTTAATTCTATTAGTGTGCCCATAGTGTGCCAGCCTCAAGGGTCAGAATCCACCCAGTGCTTCACTTCATGGATTGCCAACCTCCCATCCTGGTCGTTTTTCAGCTCTTAAAAATAGAAGAGTGTTTTAGAATATCTGTAGGATATGATTTTTGGGGTCTTGACATAGAATGAATTTGAATGTGGCAGTTTGTACCTGTGACTAGTGAGCACTGAGTGCATATAGAGGCTGGTGTCAGGGTGCAGCATGGTGCAGGACGAATAAGTCCCTGTTTAGGTATCTACTCATGAGCCCCTCACCTCTCTGTGTCTAGGGTTTATCATGCTTATGTTATAGGCTTAAGGTCCAGTGAGAGTATATGTGGCTAAGCACTGGCCAGGCTGCCTGTTGGAACTAGGGAAGAAAGAGGAAAGGAGTGTTTTAAAGAGGGTGGTAGAGGGCTGTTCCCCTTATGGGACCACAGTCAGGACTGGGATCATTCCCTGGGAAACTTCCTTTAAGGCCAATTTCCCAGGTGCTTGTGCAATGGCCTGCTGAGCTGGCCGAGGATAGCTTTTTGTGGTGGGACATGTTGGACAGTCTCAGATGTCTTGACTGCCAATGTGAGTGATGGGTTTATTTTGACACTGGAGAATCTATAGCCTGAATCAGTGTCCCAGCTTAGGATGATGACCCATGCATATGGAGGAGGCTGATGAGACCTCTGAAGTCTCTTTTCTCTGTTTCTTTCTTTGACTTATGCCTCCCCCTTTTGATCTACTCATGGTCTTGCCCTAAGGCCATTAACCTGCCCCTCGTCTCACCTTTTGAGTTCCTACCATTTCAGTCCTAACCCCATCAGAATGACATTGTGCCTGCATCTGAATGGGCTTTCTGTATGTTCTGGGAATCCCGTGAGGACACACAGGTCCACCAGCTCAGGGCTAGCCATAGGGTTGGAGCAGGGTTGCTGTTCCCAAAGGACAGGCAAAGGCAAGCCTGTTGGGTAAAGAGTGGCTTTAGGAAGGAGGCAGAGACAATGGCCAGGAGGGTAGATGCCTACCTGCCTATGTCCTTCAGCCTATGTTGTACAAAGTGCTCAGCTGGGGCTAGTCGTGGGCTTGGGAGGGAGAAGCCAGAGAGCCTTGAACTTTCTGGGAATATATTCCACATCCCCCACTGGATGAGGCTCTCCACCTCTGACCCCTATTCCAGGGCAACTGAGGTGGAACTCAGGGAAAACTTTGTATGGACAGGATTTTCCATTTCCTTTTTCTGGCATCTGTCAGAGGTGCCTCTCTTCGAGACAGGGACATCAATAGGTATACCTGGCTCTGAGCGCCATTCCTGAAGACTACCAACCTTCATTCCTCTTGAGGTAGCTCTGCAGTTCAGCCTCATCTGCTGTCACATAGCCTGCCAGGGTACTTTGAGTTTAGAGTGGGAAAGCAGCTCCAGGCTGAGCAAGTATCAAAGGGGGGGGTGGTCTGAGAGCCTGGAAGAGTTTACAATAGAAGCCTAGGGAGGGCCAAGGCCTTGGTCAGGTCCCCTCAGCTCATGACAGAGCTAGGCATAGACTAGGTCAAGGGAGCAAGGACAGGGGTGAGTTTAGGGGTAGAAAGGTACAAAAGCCACATAAAGTTTGGTCAGGTGGAGCCAGGAACCCTGTGTTTTAATGTCTTACTGTGTCACCCCCTGGGCAGTCACTGCTTCTGTTTCCCTCACATCTAGAGCACAGTAAGCTGCATTCTCACCCTGGGCTTAAGGGTATTCAACCTGCTGCTCAATCATTCTGAGCTCTACAGAAGATCTGTATCCCTCTGACATTATTCAGGTAGAGGTAGTGAGTCTAAATGCCAAGTACAGGAGTCCAAGAATGCTGATCTATCTGTTTTTCTCACACCTCCAGATACAGATGCCTGCTGTTGGGGTAGAAAGATGTGTTTTTCTTGAGCAAGGTGCTATCCTTGGCTGTGGAGCCCATGGGGACAGAGCCAGCTTCCCCCCAATCCTTATCTTCTGGTCCAATGTGTCCCTTCACTTTAGAGCTCCCATAACTGAAACTTGGGTCTCCAGCTTGCTGAGCAGTACCTTTATGTACCCTGTGCTGGGCACCCCACACACACACACCATCTCAGTTCCCCTAGCAGCCTTACCTGGAGGGTTAGCCCTGCCCTGGGGATGGCCACCTGGATGCCATCCATCACCAGTGCAGAGAGCTCAGGGTGCACACCACTGCCAAGGTGGAAGTGGGGTTGGAAATCAGGATTCTGTGACCCAAAACCAGATTCAGTCTTGTACACCCTGTCCCAGGCCTTGCCTGACCCCCAGGCCCACCTTTGTCCCTACTCAGTGTCTTCCCACGGGAGCTGAAAGAGGTGTTCGCCTCATGGCGGCAAGAGTGCAATAGCCGTGGCCGACCAGACATCAGCGAGCGGCTCATCAGTGCCTCCCTCTTCCTGCGCTTCCTCTGCCCTGCTATCATGTCACCCTCACTCTTCAACCTGCTGCAGGAGTACCCCGATGACCGCACGGCCCGCACTCTCACCCTCATTGCCAAGGTTACCCAGAACCTGGCCAACTTTGCCAAGTGAGTACTTAGGCAGAAACCCTCAGGGCTGGAGTCCATAGGGACAAGACCTTGGGTGTTTCTGCCTCTGCGCTGAACTAGCATAGTGAGCCCTGCTTTTGTTCTTGTCACTCTCAGCCTCCTCACACCCCTTACTTCAAAATAACCCTCCACATCCACCCTCCTAGTAACATACATGCCATCTTGGTATGTTTACTTGAATTTCAAAGGTAAGAAGAGATAATTTTCCCTCTTGCTTTTAAAAATTAATGTATTATTATAACATTATCTTAAGGATTCTCCCATATCCTTCCTAAGAAGAACATTCCTAAACTCTGCTTTGAAAAGAGTGGCTAATATCCCAGTTTTCTTCACTGCCCTGAGGGGTCGGGCCCTTGGGTGGTTTCAGACTGTCTTGGATTAATACTCTAAAGCACTTCTTGTGCTTTTGGATGTATTCTTAGAGCATGTGGGTGGAAATGGCAGGGTCATCTTATTACCATTCATTAACAGTTGTGGATTGAGCTGTGCCTGGCCCTAACTGTACAGAGATGAGTCAGCTCAGATCTCATCCCGCTTAGTGTACTGGTCAGAGAGACCTGTAATATAGCAGGGCAGAGGCCAAGACACACAAGAGTCTCAGGGAGGCCAGTCCTCCAGTTCAAGGAAGCATAGCAGGAGCAGTGGCTGGCATGCCATCAAGGGTGTGGCACCTACCACACAAATGTGGAGCATCAAGTACCAGGTCCAGGAGAGGCATGAGACAAAACTCAGGAGGGCTACAGGGACCTGAAGACCACATGGGGTAGGGGGAGCCCAAGAGGGATTGTCTATATCTTGGATCCTGGAAAGGATCAGCAGTCAGCAGGGTTGGGACTGACAAGGCAGAGACCCTGGAGGAGCATAGCCATGCTTGGGCAAAAAACTGACAGAGCTATTAGGAGGAGAGGTAGTAGCTGCCAGGGATAAGGACAGGTAACTAGAAGAACAAGTCAGAAGGCTTTCCCATTTTGAAATGAGAAAGCAGAGGGTATTGACAATTACCAGACCTCTGGCTTGGTCATCTGGGTGGATGATGGTGCCCTCAACTTCAGATAGGGAGTTCATGAGGAGAGCACGGGTGCCCCTGAGGACTCCAGAAGTTCAGCAGAGACCTGGATTGAGTGTGCATCTGAGATGCATTTGCACACTAGGATTTGAAACTTGGAGGAAAAGGGGAAAGATAGCATAAGGGGCAGTATGTGGGGAAACAGCATGTCACCTCCTGTGATTTAAGGTCCTGATAAGGGTGGCATGGTTGTGGTCTTAGCCTTGAGAGGAAGGCCTGGTGACTGGGTCTCTGAAGATTCACTTGACTCAGAGTCAGTGGGGTAGCAGCAGACCATAATAGGGAGGGAAATAGGAACTGAGTGGAGGGGCTGGCTCATAAGAGACACTTAACCTTTGCTGCCCTCTCTGTCCAGGTTTGGCAGCAAGGAGGAGTACATGTCTTTCATGAACCAGTTCCTGGAGCATGAGTGGACCAACATGCAGCGCTTCCTGCTGGAGATCTCCAACCCTGAGACCCTCTCCAACACGGCTGGCTTTGAGGGTTACATTGACCTAGGCCGAGAGCTCTCCAGCCTGCATTCACTGCTCTGGGAAGCAGTCAGCCAGCTGGAGCAGGTGCCTGTTGAATGGGCCAAAGGGTGGGCCAAGACCACACACAGCTCTTGGTGTTCTTCCAGAGTACCCATATAGTTGGAGGGTTCACCTGCATGGTATGGATTAGCCTGTGAGGTACTCATGGCACCAGGGATCTTTAAGCTTTAGTTTTCCTTGTGGCTGAGTGCTATATTCACTCTTCGGAATCAGGCAGAGCCTGCGCTTCTGGGTACTGGGCCCAAGGCTGGGCCTCATATGCTCCTCCTCTCATGGCTGAGTGCCACATACAGATGTTTCCCCTTTACCCAGGTGGTATGAGGAATGGGATCTGACTTAGCTGCTTCACTGAAAACATCCTTTCTCTGGGTTTTGAAGTCACTTGGATGGAAAACATGAGACTCTGAGGGCCCATACTCCACATGTGTCAAAAAGAAAGTTCTAGATCTCTCTAGAATCTAGGGCCTTGTAGCAGATAGCTTCAGGTTCGCTGAGATGAACTTCCAGACCAGGCACAGTTATGGAGGAAGGGATATTTATTGAAGCTTACAGATCCAGGGGAAGTTCCATAATGGCAGAAGAAGCTGGTCTGCTTTCACAGGACCAAACACAGAGAGCAAAGCCAAAAGCCACAGCACAGCACACCTTAGGAAATCCAGCTAGGCACACTTGGCATATCTTTAGATTGAAATCCTAAACCCACCACCACACCTTAAGATCTGCCCAGTGACACTGCCTCCAGCCAGGTGTCTGCAGATCCAAACTACAAACTATAAGAACACTGAATATATTGGGGGCCATCTATTCAAACTACCACAGGCCTGTAGCTCCATGGTAGGTTGTTTGTCTAAGCATGTACAAGACAGCTTGATCCCCAACTCTGCAAAAGAAAAAAATCCACCCCCTACCCAAACTTTCTAGAATTCCCATTGGCTTTCAGTTGATAAAATCATTTTTTAGATATCTAACATTGTCTTAACCACCTAGAGCAACTCCTCAGCTTGAAGTCCCTATCCCACTGACCACCCAGTGGCTTCAGCCACACAGTGAACAGCTTCTTGGCATGAAGGTTGGGCTTTCCACCAACCACTTTTGACTATCTTTTGCTTCCCAGGCTTCTAGAGGACCACTTTCAAAAGTACTTAGTGCTAACCCTGGACTAGAAGGCTCCTTACCTCTGGCCCCACCCCTAGAGGTGACCTTGTGGAGGCTTCCGCTACATAGTCTTCTAGGCATGTTTGTTGCACATGAAGGGACACACATGCAGGCACTATCACATGTGGTTCTCTTCCTTTTTAAGTTCGTTTCTAAGCGAGAGCTTTTTGTATACACTACTGCTTATGCCTTTTATCCACTTTTATGGGCATTTTCCTATGAGTATTTTCTGAACCATCTTTCTGGCCTCTTCAGCAATGTCATACTATCCTATAACAAGAACACAGTATATTTCATCAGTCCCCTAGTGATGGACTCTGGGTTAGTCCCAGCTTTTCACCAAAACTGCTGCTCTTAAAATCTCAGGCAGGCGATTTTGCTCCCTGATACCCACTTGCCTTTGCCTTTGGCTGGGAAAGCCACAGGAGGGCGTGGTGGAAGGGAAGTTAAGTCCCTTCCTCCTCCAATCCTGAGCCTTGCACTGCATCCTCTGCCCGTCACTTGCTGCCACCCTTCACTGAGCCTCCCTGTGCTGGTCACAATCCCATGGATTGTAAAACCAGTTAGGAAATACAGAAACACACAGGTGATAGGGTGTGGCAAGGATTTGAAAAGGTACTGTTTGCCTCAACAAATCTTTCATATTGACTGCAAGGTTTTACATTTGGTTTTCACTTACTCAGGCCAGGATTCCCATTGGAATCGTACCTCTCCCATTTCAGCCCTGGTCCAGAATCCTGTGCACCATGTCTAGGCTGTGATAGTGAGGATCCAAAGTGCCCAAGCACTGCCTTCTTGTCTAACCACACATTGGGGTGTCTGCTCTATGCCTGGCCCATTTTCATAGGTTCAGGTATTGGAGGGAGTCATGCCTGTCCTCTTTATGGGGTAGCTAGTAGGAGGAGGCTTCCACAGATGGCTCTTGGATGGGAGGTGTGTGATTCTGGAAATTGCAGTGGGCTTGCTTTCTTCTCTGAGGAGGCACCAGAGCCAGGGAAACTTGCCTCAGGCCAGGATGCCTTGTGTTCCTGCCCTAGCAGTATCTAGGTGCTATAACAAAGACAGATTTACAGAGCACTGTGTTCTTTCTTCCCTGCTGATGAAGGCCATGCCTCTGCATTTCTCGTGGGTTCCTTGGTGGCTTTGAGCCATAAAGAGTGAGTTTTGTAGCACTCTTAGTCTCTCTTCCGGCCCCTAGTAGGTCACTCCTGCATTTTACCATTTTTGCAGAGCATCGTGTCCAAACTGGGACCCCTGCCTCGGATCCTGAGGGATGTCCACACAGCACTGAGCACCCCAGGCAGTGGGCAGCTCCCTGGGACCAGTGACCTGGCCTCCACACCAGGTTCTGGCAGCAGCAGCATCTCAGCTGGGCTGCAGAAGATGGTGATTGAGAACGATCTTTCTGGGTAAGAGCTGCCAGGTGTGCCAGGCATAATGAGACTTGCATGCAGATTAGACATGGCCTGTCTGTGGTCTCAGAAACAAGCCAGGTGAGACTCAAAGTGTGTGAGGCCCTAAGCCACAAACCTCCATTTGGGATAAATCAGGGAAAGTTTCCCAAGGCAGGTGGTATGATAGCTTTTGAGCTTTTCTGGAGAAGTAGCCTTTCTGCTTTAATGGAAAAAAAAAATTCTTAGGTTCAAGGCCAAGCACAAGCAAAGGATGAAGAAAGAAGTGTTTGGGAACAATTACTGAGCCCAAACCCCTGAAGCATTTCCAGATCCCCATACTTGAAGACTCATCTGTCCTGGGCTGAAGGAGTTTGGGTGACTGTAGGCTCTGAGACTCACATTCCTAGTCTCATTGAGCCCTGCACCCTCCACTTGAGTAGTGAACCTGACAACAGTAGAGTTCAAGGCAGATGCCTATGAAGGTGTAAGGCAGAATGGGAGCATTTGGTTAAAATAAAGCTTGAGGGCCGGGCGTGGTGGCGCACGCCTTTAATCCCAGCACTCAGGAGGCAGAGGTAGGAGGATCACAGAGAGTTCGAGGCCACCCTGAGACTATATAGTTAACTCCAGGTCAGCCTGGACCAGAGTGAGACCCTACCTCGAAAAACCAAAAAAAAAAAAATAATAATAATAATAAAATAAAATAAATAAATAAAGCTTGAAGTTTATGGTGAACTGTATGCTCTACTCCTCCTCCCTGCCAGGAGCCCTTTGTAGACCATCTTATAAGGATGAAGCCAGAGCAGCAGAGTGGGGAGTAGGTCTCATTCTGAAGTGGTAGCAACCCCAGCTTTGAAGCAGGTTGGGGAGGGGGGCTGGAGGGTGGCATGCGGTCATCTAGCCCTTCTTTGTCCATGAGTGCTGAGGCCTTAAGTGCCTGTGCTGCCCTGTCTTGAGGCTTTAGTGTCTGTTGATCAGAGGCCCAGCTGACTCTGGCCATGTTAATTTCCCCATGTTCCTGCTGCTGCTTGCCTACTCAGAACCCTGTTCATCCTGCACGTTCTTCCCTACACAGCCCACCTGGCCCCTCTACAGCTGTGCTTGACCACCAGAGACAGGCTGTAGTCAGGGCTGGAGTGAGGAGGCACGCAGAGCCTTGGTGGACTGAGGGAGGTTGCAGCCTTCTGTGGAGGTTCTGACCTGACCATTTGCCTGGTGTCCTTGATGACCCCTTTGATTCTTTGTTGTTTTTTTTTTTTTTTTTTTTTTTTTTGCCAGAAATGTCAGCCCCCAACTGCCACTCAAACAGAGTGGCATCAGGAGGCAGGAGGGGAGGCTTCGTCAGGCCCCCGCTCAAGTTATCAGGCTGACAAAAAATAAGAGGCAAGAAGCAGAAGGAGCCCCAGTGACTAAAATTGGAGTTTACAGTTGAGCACCCAGGGATGGCAGAGAGCCTCCAATCTGTGTGGTTGAGTTTAGCTAAGGGAAGTTTTCCACGGTATGTCAGGCCCTAGCATGTAGTGTGGCAAGATATAGCTGAGCAGGGAAAGGGCCTGCCAGGCAGTCTGGTCTGGAACTAGCAAGGCTGGCTAGACAACAGCTATCTCACCTGTGGCCCTGTGACCCTTCTCAATTATACCATGCAGCTGACCCTCCACAGCCTTGGTTCAGGCTGCCAGGCCCCGGCAGGTTGGCGGTGCTGTTGGTTTGGACCAGCATGGCTGCATTCACAGTTCTTCTTTTCCCCTTCTTTCCCTGTGTGTGCTTGTCTCCCTGCAGTCTGATAGATTTCACCCGGTTACCGTCTCCAACCCCCGAAAACAAGGACTTGTTTTTTGTCACAAGGTCCTCCGGGGTCCAGCCCTCACCTGCCCGCAGCTCGAGCTACTCAGAAGCCAACGAGCCTGATCTCCAGATGGCCAACGGCAGCAAGAGCCTGTCCATGGTGGACCTCCAAGATGCCCGCACACTGGATGGGGAGGCAGGCTCCCCAGCAGGCCCAGACATCCTCCCAGCTGATGGGCAGGCACCAGCAACTCAGCTGGTGGCTGGGTGGCCAACCCGAGCAGCTCCAGTGAGCCTGGCAGGGCTGGCCACAGTGCGGCGGGCAGGCCAGACACCAACCACGCCAGGCACCTCAGAGGGTGCACCAGGCCGGCCCCAGTTGTTGGCTCCACTTTCCTTCCAGAACCCTGTGTACCAGATGGCAGCGGGCTTGCCACTATCACCCCGTGGCCTTGGTGACTCGGGCTCTGAGGGCCACAGCTCCCTTAGCTCCCACAGCAACAGTGAAGAGTTGGCAGCTGCTGCCAAGCTGGGAAGTTTCAGTGCTGCTGCGGAGGAGCTGGCACGGCGGCCCAGTGAGCTGGCACGGAGGCAGATGTCATTGACTGAGAAGGGCGGGCAGCCCACAGTGCCACGGCAAAACAGTGCTGGTCCCCAGCGAAGGATTGATCAGCCACCACCACCCCCTCCACCCCCACCACCTCCTGCCCCCCGGGGCCGGACACCCCCTACCCTGCTAAGCACCCTGCAGTACCCACGACCTTCAAGTGGAACCCTAGCATCTGCATCACCTGACTGGGCTGGCCCCGGTGCCCGGCTACGACAGCAGTCCTCTTCTTCCAAGGGGGACAGCCCAGAGCTGAAACCACGTGCTGTCCACAAACAGGTCAGCACTAAAGCAGGGTGGGTGGGGTTCTAGGCCAACTGGGAGTCACATCCCATGTCATGCTCCTTGATCATTTCACCTCACGTGTTGTCCAGCTGCCATTCCATGCTGAGTGGGCCCATGTCTGGCCCTGTCCATCCACTGGCCTACCGTGCACACTCCCCTGGCTGCTGGGAACCAGGGCCTCTGAGGCCGTAATTAACACTAAGCCCCTCTGCCAGGTCCTCATGGTCAGGCTGGGTCAGGGAGCAAGGGGGAGCCTTGTTCATGTCTAGTTTTGTGCCTGTTGAATGCCTTGCTCAGAGCCCAAGCCTACCTGACCTACTGTAGTCCTACGTTCTTACCAGCACTCTTGCACTGGCTGAACTAGCCCTTGTGCAAAGCTGTCTGGAAAGTGGATGATCCCTGTCACCCAAAGGCAGGACATGGCTGAATGTACAGTAGGTTGACCACCTCTCACCTGGGCTTGCCCCAATGCCTCAGTGATGGCAGAGTATGGTTCTCTGAGACCACCTGAGCTATTGGTTGGCTCTGGCTGCCATCAAGGAAGCAGATGTCCTTGACTAGGCACTCAGGAACCTGCAGGTCACTTCCCTTCCCAAGCCTGTGGCTCCCTAGTATCCAACCTTGCCCTGCCTTCTCTCAACCTCCCCACAGCCTCTCACAGCTGTGTTTCATTGTAGGGCCCTTCACCTGTGAGCCCCAATGCCCTGGACCGCACAGCTGCTTGGCTCTTGACCATGAATGCACAGTTGTTAGAAGACGAGGGCCTGGGCCCAGACCCCCCCCACAGGGATAGGCTAAGGAGTAAGGAGGAGCTCAGCCAAGCAGAAAAGGTAAAGCTGACCCCGGGCTGGGCGGGCAGGGTGGGCTGGCTCCACCAGCACTGGTGGGCATCTTTCCTGAGATCCCTCAGTAAGGTGGTACTGCTTGTTCTTGTGGTGGCCAGTCCCCTCCCACTCCTGTCCCGTGTAAAGACAGCAGCCAGTAGACTGGAAAGAAAGTGGCAAGAGGTACTAAACTTGGACTTAAGGTTTCTAGTACAAGCTGCACATCAGGGTTAGCTGGAGTTGACTTAGGTGTACTGGGGCCTGGCAGTTGGAATTCTGAGGGGCCCCTTGCTGCAGGAGACTTAAGGCTTCTGAGATGATAAAGATCTAACACTTGAGGAGTGAGTACGCAAGAGACTTTGGAGACCCTTAGGGAACCTCAGGCATGAGGAGCCAGGGACAGGGAGCAGCCCTCCAAAGCACCTTCCCCTGGATTTAGGGAGGACACTGCAGAGTTACCAGTATGAGGGATGAGGCTACATTGCCAGTGTGATGTTTCTTAGTTCCTGAGGAAATCTGGATTCTAAAAAAACCTCTAGATTTGCCTGGTGTAGTGGGATGCTTGGACTGCTATTTCAAATCTGGAGTAGTTATGGCAGTGTCCCTGGATCTATGAGAGGTCAGTCCTTGCCTTCTCCTGGAGGCCAAAGCCCATGTAAGGGAAGAATTCCAAGTAAAGTCCCCCAAGAAAGCTGCCACCTTCCCACTTGCCATTGGGTGCTTTATCCTTGGAGCCCAGAGAGGCCTGTGGTATATAAGCAGAAGCCTAGCATCACAGTGGCAGTGTTCCCTGTCCCCTACCTTGAAAGGTGAGTCCATTTCCATGCTACATCTGCTACCCTCTACCACCCCCTTGGTCCACCCCACTACCTGCTTTGCCTCAGTTATGTGAAATGGACTCAGAGATAAGGCACACAGTACTCCCAGAGCCAGGGATAGGTTAGGTGGGGAGTGAGGAAACTTGGCCTCACTGTACTCATTGTCTGGCCCCTCTTGCTTCTAGGGTTGCCCCTGCTCTCCTGTATGGAGGCATTGGACACCTCTTACACTCCATGCAGCTTCTATCATGACTCATGATTCCCTTCTCCCCAGAGGCTGAATCATGGCCAGAGAGCCTCAGCAACCCTGCTTTGCCTTTCCCCTGCCTCCCGTTTTCATGTCCTCACACCACTGGTACCCTTGTTCCTATGGTGTTAGGGTCAGGTAGGGACTATGAGGCCAGGATCTCATCCTGCTGGTTGGTTCTTCTGTATTGGACTGTTGCCTCAAATGGGGCCCTCCTCTATAGCCCTTACCTTTAAGAGTTTTACTAAATGTACAGGGTTTACTATAAAAATGTAAGGTCCTGGTTAAGCCTTCACTTTTTTTTGGTTTTTGTTTTTGTTTTTGTTTTTTGAGAGAGAGAGAATGAATAAGTGCACCAGTACCTCTAGCCACTGCAAACAAACTTCAGATGCATGTGCCACCTTGTGCATCTGGCTTACATGGGTATTGGGGAATCGAACTTGGGTCCTTTGGCTTTGCAGGCAAGTGCCTTAATCGCTAAGCCATCCCTCCAACCCAAGGCCTTCACTTTTGAGACTTGGATTGAACTTCATCCTGCTCCTGACTGTATAGGTGGTCTGCTGAGAGGGCCATAAAGGGATCTGGGAGGCATAGGCTTGAGTTTCATCACAGCTACTGGGCCATTTCTTGTTGGGCTTGCTCTCTTGCATTCTGCTCAAGCCCACTAGGCTGTGTTCTTTGTCCTGGGTGCTGTGCCCATGGCACACTGCTCTCCTGGCAGGATCTGGCAGTGCTCCAAGACAAGCTGCGAATCTCCACCAAGAAGCTGGAGGAGTATGAGACTCTGTTCAAGTGCCAGGAGGAGACTACACAGAAGCTGGTGCTGGAGTACCAGGCGCGGCTAGAAGAAGGCGAGGAGCGGCTGCGGCGCCAGCAAGAGGACAAGGACATCCAGATGAAGGGCATCATCAGCAGGTGAGGGTGGCAAGCCTCAGCCTGTGGCCTAGGGGAGTTACTTCTCTGCCAAGGAACAATGAGAAAGAAGGCATTATGCCAGGTGGTGGGAGAACAGGGCAGGGGTGAGGCTAGATCAGCCCCACCAGCTCCCTCAGGAGTAAGGAGTTGGGTATCTTGGCAGACTCTCAAGGGAGTTGAGAAGCTGGATGCAGATGTCAGGAAAGACGCTGAGGACCCCATTCAGAGCAGAAGTAGGTAAAGGGAAGGAAAGAAAGAATAACTTACAGTTCTGCCCAGAGCCCCTGGGTGGGGGTGTCAGGGTGGCAGCTGTGGATGAGCAGTTTCAATGGAAGGAGAGTGGTGGCCATGTCAGTTTGGGATCTGTCAAGTTTCCAAGTGCCTGGGTTATCTGGGAGTGTCTGCAGTCATTTCATTCAATGGCTCTTATTACTCTTTCTCCTTCTGGGAGTAGAACTGACATGCCTTCCTTGGTGTCTGCAGTCCAAATGCAGCTTCCAGGCCAGCCCACCAAGTAGCCATCCCAAACAGTCCTCACTGCAGCAACACCAGGTGTAAGAGGAGTGATGCTTGGATTTATAGCTTGCTTATTTGCCTGGTCTCAGGCCCCTCACCGGGACAGGTGTGCAATAGCCAGGGCGCTCCTGCTTGGCCTTGTGCTTTGTCCATAGAATAAACCCTTCCAAACTCCTCCTAATTAGACCATTTGTTTTCTCCTGTTGTTTGCTTCCTGTACCTGTGGTTTTGTTTATTATAAATGATTAGTGTGAGCAGAACCCCAGTGACTTAGACGACCACCTACTGTTCACCTGACCTTCAGCTCTGCTCTTAGTTTCTCTTGTGCAAGGTCCCAGCCTAACTGCCACCTCCTCTTGTCTATTGTCTGAGGTGCATGCTCTCCTGAATTCAGTAGCTTTCTTGACACATTTGTTTCTGCTAGCCAATCCTTGTAAATGTTCATCACTAAGTAAATATCAGGTCCATCTGAGTGTGTTGTTCAGGTCAATCCTTCCACCTAATACTTACTGCATCAGTTACTGAGAAGAGGTATTGAGGTAGCTATTCTTGATTATAGATTTCTCTTTCTTTCATTCTATTGGTTTTTGCTTTATTCACATGTTTTATTTTTAGATGTGTATACTTTTGGGATTATTAGGTGCTATTGATAATCATTTTTATCCATGTTTCTCTGAAATCTACCTTGTTATTAATATAGCCACTCCAACTTTCCTTGATTAGTGTTAGCCTGGCATATCCTTTTCCACCCTGTACTTATAACCCATTTTTCAGTCCATTAAAGCTATGTTAACAAAATACCTGAGTTAAGTAAGTAATTTATAAATAACAGAAATTTATTGTGCATGGTTCTGAAGGCTGCACTGTTCAAGATCAAGGTATCATTACATTGAGTGTGGCCCTCCTTCATAGATGGTGCCTTACATGGCCGAAGTGGCAGGCAAGCTCCCTCTGGCTTCTTTCATAAGGACTTCATGACCTAGTCACTTCCCAGAGGCCACCATTTCTTAATCATACTGTCACATTGGGGGTTATGTTTCAACATATGCATTTGGGAAGGTACACAGGTGTTCAGATCCTTGTACCCATCTGTGTATGTAAACAGAGCTTCTTTCTCATGTATTTTATTACTGGGTCAACTTTTTTCTTATTATTCAGCCTTTTTTGGTTTTTTCGAGGTAGGGTCTCACTCTCACTCAGGCTGACCTGGAATTCACTATGTAGTCTCAGGGTGGCCTCGAACTCTCAGTGATCCTCCTACCTCTGCCTCCCGAGTGCTGGGATTAAATTAGGTGTGCGCCACCACACCCGGCTTTTTTTTTTTTTTTTTTTTTTTTTTTGAGACAGGGTCTTGTTATAGCCCAGGGCTGACCTGAAGCCCCAGGCTAGCTTTGAACTCACATCAATCCTCCTAAAGGCATGTGTCACTATACCTAGCAATTTTGCCTTTTAATTGGAATGTTTAAACCATTTACATCTGATGTAATTATCAACATAATTATGTTGAAATCTATTATCTGCTTATTCCCTGTTGGTAACATCTCTTACTTTCTTCTTGCTTTCCTTTGGACTGTATTCATTTACTCCATTTTCACCCCTTACTGGCTTCTTTGCATGTCTCCCTGTTGCTCTAGGGCAGAAGTTGGCAAGTTTTCCTTAAGGGCAGATAATAAGTGCATCAGGCTTTTTGCCAAATGATCTCACTGCAACTTTTCAACTAATGTTGTAGCACAACTGTGTGTGTGATGTGGTGATTTACAAAAAGCACTGGGCCTGATTCAACTCTACCCCCATAGGTTATGACTGAAACCCTGTCATCTTTGCTTCTCTGAACTCACTGTCTTTTCTCTAGCTGTTTAAAAGGATATTTTTTCATAGTCTAGGGTTGTAATTCATAGAACCTTTGTCTGTCATGCTCTAGGCCCCTACATTCGATCCCTAACACCACAAAAATCTTTTTTTTAATTGTTGGCAATAATTGATTATTAGTCTGATTATAACATGCACTGGTATGTTTCTTTGGTTTGATATTCTTAGATTTGCAGGTACATAGCCCCTCTGCCTCCATATTTCTTCCTTTGGAACTCCTGACAAATGTGGGCTTCTGTCTACTGACCCACATTTCTGAGAGTTGTTTTCTCATTTGTTTAGATGTATTTTTTTCATTACTGGGCAGTGACTGAACCCAGAACCGTATGCATACAAGGCAAATGTTTTGCCACTGAGCTACAGCCATCTCCATTGAACTCACATCAATCCTCCTAAAGGCATGTGTCACTATACCTAGCAATTTTGCCTTTTAATTGGAATGTTTAAACCATTTACATCTGATGTAATTATCAACATAATTATGTTGAAATTTATTATCTGCTTATTCCCTGTTGGTAACATCTCTTACTTTCTTCTTGCTTTCCTTTGGACTGTATTCATTTACTCCATTTTCACCCCTTACTGGCTTCTTTGCATGTCTCCCTGTTGCTCTAGGGCAGAAGTTGGCAAGTTTTCCTTAAGGGCAGATAATAAGTGCATCAGGCTTTTTGCCAAATGATCTCACTGCAACTTTTCAACTAATGTTGTAGCACAACTGTGTGTGTGATGTGGTGATTTACAAAAAGCACTGGGCCTGATTCAACTCTACCCCCATAGGTTATGACTGAAACCCTGTCATCTTTGCTTCTCTGAACTCACTGTCTTTTCTCTAGCTGTTTAAAGGATATTTTTTCATAGTCTAGGGTTGTAATTCATAGAACCTTTGTCTGTCATGCTCTAGGCCCCTACATTCGATCCCTAACACCACAAAAATCTTTTTTTTAATTGTTGGCAATAATTGATTATTAGTCTGATTATAACATGCACTGGTATGTTTCTTTGGTTTGATATTCTTAGATTTGCAGGTACATAGCCCCTCTGCCTCCATATTTCTTCCTTTGGAACTCCTGACAAATGTGGGCTTCTGTCTACTGACCCACATTTCTGAGAGTTGTTTCCTTTCTCATTTGTTTAGATGTATTTTTTTCATTACTGGGCAGTGACTGAACCCAGAACCGTATGCATACAAGGCAAATGTTTTGCCACTGAGCTACAGCCATCTCCATTTTTACTTTTTTTTTCCCCTTTGTTTTTTTGAGGTAGGGTCTCACTCTAGCCCAGGCTGATGACCTGGAATTCACTATGTAGTCTCAGGGTGGCCTCAAATTCACAGCAATCCTCCTTACCTCTGCCTCCCAAGTGCTGGGATTAAAGGCATGCACTACCACGCATGGCCATTTTTGCTTATTTTTAAGACAGGGTCTTGCCAAGTTTCCCAGGCTATCCTTGAACCCTCTTGGTAACCCAGGCAAAATTTGCTACTGCTATTAATCTTTTCTTACTTCAAACATATATATACTTTATACTATAGAGTTTCATTTTGGTTTAACTTTCCATTTTTTTTTCCTTAGGCCAACATTTTTCTATTTTCTAAGACATGTAGAATATCTATATGATAGCTATCTTTTTGTAAAATTTATTTATTTGCAAGCAGAGAGGAGGAAAGAGAGCATGCGTGCGCGCGCACACACACACACACACACACACACACACACACACACTAGGGCCTTGTCCCACTGCAGATGAATTTCAGATGTATGCACCACTTTTGTGTATCTGGCTTTATGTGGTAGTAGGGAATTTAACCTGTACTCTGGTATCTGAGTCTTTTTTTTCTTAATTTTTTCCTGGTTATGGTTTTTATTTCCCTACTTCTCTGTATACTTGATAATTTTGGTTGCTTATCAGGCATTGTGAATTTTACACAGATGCTGGAAGTTTTATGTGCATTTAATTATGGGGGGGGCATCTGTTCTGGGATACAGTGAGACTGCCTAGAATCAGTGCTTCTGTGATCGAGGAAAAGCCTACTGGGATTGAGAAGTTGTGGGAGTCAGGATAGAAATGAGGTCATGGTGGGGGACAGGCTCATCTGAGAAAAAAGTGGGGGTGAGCTGGATGCAGCTGAGGCTAGAGGCTATAGAACCCTTATGTCCCAGGTCTGGTGGGACCAGCCATGTACAGAGGCAGACAACCTGAAGAGTGTGGGGGCTGGAGAGATGGCTTACTGGTTTAGGCGCTTGCCTACAAAGCCTAAGGACCCAGGTTCAGTTTCCCAGAATCCATGTAAGCCAGATGCACATGTTAACACATGCGTCTGGAGTTCGTTTGCAGTGGCTGGAGGCCCTGGCAAAGCCATTCTCTTTCTTTCTTTCTCATAAATAATAAACAAATAATATATATTTTTTAAAAAGAGTATGGGTGTAGGAGCTATGGAGTGAGTGCAGGGTAAGAAGGCAGAAGTGACCTGTCATGACGGCACCTTAGAGCTGAGGAAGGTGAGATCCAAGAAAGGAATGTATGGTGTTCAAGCCAGAGCATTTGGAGTTCCTCCCATCTCCTCTGACTGTTCCCCTCTGGCACACCTGTCCTTTGGGAACCTGCTTGTGGTATGTGAACTGCCCCCCAGGGGAGGTAGTTGTTGGCTGCATTTGGTGTCATGGACCTGAGCTTCCCCCAGCATGGTTGCTGTGGGGGCCTATGTGTGGTGTCCTGGCTGCTGAGCCCCTGGAAGGAAAGGGTGGGCTTTCCTTACCTCAGTGCCATCATTGCCAGCACAAGATTCATACCACCTCAGTGAATATGGGAGAAAGTGTCCAGAGCCTTCCAGGGCCTCATGGGTCCTGTAACAGCACCAGTCTACCCACTTTGGTTTCTGTAAGCACGTCAGGGAAGGAATAGACAGCCCCAGAGAATGAGAGCGGGGACAAGCGGGCTGCAGGATGAGCAGCCCAGCCATGACAGTTGCTGGGGAGGCAGCTGAGATGGACTCTGCACAAGATCCTCATCTCCTCCTTCAGTGCCTCTTGATTCTTTGTCTATGGCCACAGGCTGATGTCCGTGGAGGAGGAGCTGAAGAAGGACCATGCTGAGATGCAAGCGGCTGTAGACTCCAAGCAGAAGATCATCGATGCCCAGGTGGGGGCTCTGGCCACCTTATTGCAAAGGTTGAGGACTAGGAGACTAGGGTCTCTACTCTGAGAAGTCAGTCCTATTGTCCAGCACAGGGTATGCAAGGGAAGGGCAGCCCCTCCTCCGGTGGGGCACTTGGCAGATACTGTCTTCCACTGGGCAGGGTTGGGTATGACAGCGGGCTGGCAGAGGGAGCCATGGAGCTCTTGGCTTCTAAATGGTGGAGAATGAAGACATGCAGGAGATTCTGGCCCCCAGTTCCTTTACTTGAGGGTGGGCTTCTTCTCTGCCAGTGTCCCAGGAATTAACAGGCCTGCTCAGACTATAAACTACACAGACCAGGAACTGTGACCTCTGGGTGTCACGTGTACACATAAGTGAGGGTCCTTGCTCTCACATGGCCAGTAGTGCCAATTGATCTGCTCTGTCTGGGATGAGAAGCAGGTGACAAGTCTGGGTCCATAGTTGAGCAGAACCCTTCTCTCATACCACCCCCACTGCCAGACTTTCCATAGCCTGGGGCCTTTCCCACACTTGGCAGGTACACACCCTCGTCTTCCCTCCCTGCTCCTTCAGTGCCCAGGGTCTCATGTGCCACTAATGCCCTCCGTGCCCACAGGAGAAGCGCATCGCCTCCCTGGACGCTGCCAATGCCCGCCTCATGAGCGCCTTGACGCAGCTGAAAGAGAGGTACAGCATGCAAGCCCGTAACGGCGTCTCCCCCACCAACCCCACCAAATTGCAGATTACTGAAAACGGCGAGTTCAGAAACAGCAGCAATTGTTAACCGGTCTGAGGGGGAGGAACCTCCTCAAGGAGAGAGGGGGACTATGGTGGCCCAGGGCAGGGTCTCAACTGGGAGGCACCCTGTGCTGGTGGCAGGAGGCCAAGGCACTCTGCTCTGCTCCCCTCCCCTCGCATGCTGTCTGGGAGGCAGCACAGAGGGAGCCCAGAGACTGATGCAGGAGGCCCACGGGCACAGCAGCTCACCGCTCTCCTCTCCCGCCCACCCAAGAAGTGTGTCTGGGTGCAGGCAGAAGAGACTGCACACTGGGGAGTGGGAACAATCTGCAGGGAGCAAGGGCCTGCCAAATGTGTCTGTCAGTTGTTGAATTTGGTGTGTGTCACCTTTTCCTCCTTGGCCAGCCAGGCACATGTATCCCATACCCTACAGGGAAGGAGCTGCTTGAAGAGGGATCTGGAGAGGGTTGAGTAAGGACTGGGAGCCACTCCTGCAGGTTCCCCTCTCCTCCTGGAGCCTAGGATTGTGGTTACCAGGCCTCTGCCCTGGGAGACCTGGGTGCTGATGAAATGGTTGGCAGACAGGGAGACAGTGGGGAGAACACAGGCAGGGATTCTATGGCCACTGCCCATCTCTACTCTAGCCCTTGCCACTGCATGCAGCTTGTTTTCAGGGATCCTTCCTGACTGCAGAACTGAGGACTCATCTGCTCCTGTATGTGTCCTATACTTGTCACCCTCCACCTCCTTCCCTTCCTTAGTTGCATTGCCAAACAGACCAGTGAGAATCAAACTTTCTCTTCTGGGCTCTCATACCTGTGGGGAGGATCTCAGACCTACCCACTTATGTGTGGACCTGGACTCATGCTCTTGGGCTCCCAGATGCCCCAAATGGGCAGGGCTGGCCAGATGGCACTGTGCATTATAGCTGCCTTCTCCAGGGACCCAGTGCATTCAGACACAGTGGCTCTGTGGGGAGTGGCTAGTGCTCACTCTGGAAAGGTGACATTTCCTCTGTGGTATGAAAGAAGAATTCTAAGGCCTGCAGGCCCTGAGAAGGTGGATAACTGTGATTTTTTTTCCTTTCACAGTATGCATTAGAAACAAAAGCCCGCTTGCTCGCTTGCTGGAACACAGGGGCCTTTTAAATTGAGCGTGCGCACTGCATGGGAAATAGCGGCCCTGGAGGATGTTAGACTTGCTTCCTCTCCAAGACAGCAGCAGCCTGCACCAGGCCCCGTGTGTGCAGCCGCCTCTCCTCACCCTTCCCATCCCCAGCCAAGGACCCAAGCACTGCAGCCAGGGGAGGGGCATACCCCACAGCTGGGGCTGGTTTTCCTCAGTTCTAGGCTGTTCTGTAGCTTATCAGCCCCTCCCCACCCCCTTTGGGGGACAGAGATTGGCAGGAGCTTGGGTCTCTCTTGATCTCATCTGTACCCACACCCTAGACACCAGGACCTTGGCTCTAGGTCACCTAGAGCAGGAGCTGGGGCCTTTGCCCAGGCAGCCGAGCCAAGGCTAAACAAACTGCAGAAGCTGCACCTCTGCCCCTGAAGTCCCCGCTAGGAAATGTGGAAGTGCTGAAGGGATGGCCCAGACATGCTGCACCCCATCCTGAGCCTGTGAACAGGCAAGGGCAGATGCTCTGGGAAGGGCTTTTAGCTGTAACCTATAACCCAGTTAGGCTACAGACAGATGCTGGTGAAATGAGGGTTTGGCCATCAAGGGTCAGGAAGGAAGGAAGTGGGGCGAAGTCCTGCTATCTATCACTCCTTCCTGCTCCACTCCTGTCCACACCCCTACGCCTGCCTGTTTCAGCCAGGGTGGCCTCTTGGGCAGGGCCTTGGCCCAGTCTTGTCCTTCTACTGCCCAGGGAGCCCTATTCTCCTCCCCAGCCACACTGTTTCCTGCCCATGCCTCATAAAGAGCAAAGAGCGACCTCGGACTGAGCGCCTCCTAGCAATATGGGGAGGTCCCCAGGCCTGGACAGGAGGGCGCAGGGCCAGATGCTGTGGCCCCTCTGGCGGGGTTATTAGCTCTCAGGCTGAGAGCCTTATATACCTAGTGCAAAAACTGTAAAAGTGTACAGACTCTCCTCAGATTTTTATCTTAATTGCAAGTCTGCCGAATTTTTGTAAATGTTTTTGGTGTTTTGACTGTAATGTAACTATTTCACCCAAGGGATGTATATAGTCCTTTAGTCCTGGTGCTGCAAGGGCTGGCTGGGACCGCTGCTCTCATGATTCGTGTGGAGCCTAGAGAACGGTGCTGGGCAGGACAAAGAGCTTTGCAATCTGGGTGTTTGTGTCTTCCTGCTGGTGTTATTGATCTGTTGGCTTTGCAATGTGCAGTCTGAGGGGGAGGTTGATGGAGACATGTGCCCCGGTGGGTTAGTAAAGTATCCTCCTGCCCACGTGCCCAGGGCTGGGCTCAATTGTGTAGTCAGGGTTGGGATTGCCAGGAGTCCTTGAGGGAAGGACAGGCCCTGCTTGGGGCAGCCTAAACTCCAGGGCCCCCTAGTCACCATGACCCAAGCTCTGCTAGAGCTGCCTCCTCTGCCAACAGAGACCTGACCTTTGTACTCAAACTTGTATGTTCAGGGTAAAGGAAACTGCCAAACTTCCTATGAATGAAGACTTTCTCTGACTGCCCAGGAGGGGGAGTGGGGACCAGGGCCAGAGCTCCACATGCACCCCCAACACCTGCCTGAGGGACACTGCTCCCTCATACCCATCGTCTGAGAGCCAGACTGTCCAGGGAGCCAGCCCCTCTTTTCTACACACTCAGCCACAAGGCTACCCTGTCCCCCACCACACCCAGCTGCCCCCTTTTGTAAGTATGTGAAAAGGAAAAAAATGCAAATGTTGGAGTTGGCTGGAGCTCCTCTCTGGCCATGACTTTTAACCATGTAATAATGTACAGAGAAGTTGTTGGTGTTCTAAGACTCTGTGTGGCTGTGCAATTTCTGTACATTTGCAATTAGAAATATTAAAGATTTATTTAGCTATTTTAAGCCTGACTTGCCTTTCTATTCAGTGTGTCCTAGGTGATTTTATAGGGGTAACTGTGAGTCCTGGGCTGGTATTGTTCCTTTCCAACCCCAGTGACCTGAGATCAATCCTCCTCCTATACTGGGGTTCTGTACCAGGAAGTGGAGCAGCTTATCTCTTAAAGACCCTTCTTTCCCTGGCTCCATGTCCTGGGCAGTGAGCCCTCACTGGCCACCCTGCCTCCTGGGAAATAGAGTACTCCCTGTACAACTCTTGCCATGCTCTACATGAAGTCTTCTCCCATCTCTTAAGATCTGGCTCCAGGAGTGAAGAGACAAGGGAGTTTAAAAGGTTGGCTCGGGATCACCAGCACGTCTTAACTGCACTGAACCAAAGGCTTTCAGCACTTGGAAAGGCCAACTTGGGCTCCTGAGTCAGATCCACCAGCAAGGCAGAGCCCAGTGGTGGGAATGAACCTACCCAAAGGCCCTTCAGCTGCATCTGCTGGATGAAAATCCTGCAGCTCTGCCCCGCATCTTAGCATCTGGGGTCCCGTCTTTCAATGCAGGGCTGAGCACATGGAGTCTGAATACAGGGATAAGGACAACCCCTCAGAAATGAAATAGACATGGGCTGAGGTTCTGGGGAGGGCAAAGATGTGTATGGTCAAATCAACAATTGAAAGACAGAGGCTTTAGCTCCAGGTAAGACTGAGCCCTGGTTGGCCGGCGTTCCCTGTGAGAAGCCCCAGGGCTGCTCCTGCTGCCAAAGGGAGATGAGGTGCCAGGGAGCCAGGATCCATAGCAGGCCTACCTTGGCCCACCTTTGCCATCATACCTCTAGGTAAGTGCAGCCTCCTGTCCAGCACCCTGACCCCCGCCCCCTCTGGGACCCCTTCCATAGTCCAGCCATTTCTGGATCAACCCTTGGCTACTCCCTCCCTGGTCTAGCAAAGCATTGTCGTGTACAGCTGCCTTCCAGGCCAGCCTGTGGGCCTCCCCTCTGTCTAGCCCTTCCTCCAAGACTTTCATACCCTTGCTACCTTCCTCAACAAGCCCAGGCCCTCTCTTACCAACATTCACTGAACACTTTGGTCTTGGGCCTACCCAACAGCGATGTTCTAGGGGCTGAGCCCTGAGGAGAAGGTATATCACCGGTAAGTCTCCCATCTCTACCCTGTTACTCCAAGCTTGTGCCTCTCAGCCACCCAGCTGCAGCTCTCTTCTCTGAGAACCAGACCTCCTACCACATGGGGGGGGTCCCAGTGTCCCACCCTAGCCCTCTTCAAGGGAGGAGGTACCCTGCTTCTCAAAAGAGCCCTCAGCAGGTCCCTACCTCCTGCTTCCTTAATTTTTTTTTAACCTTCTGCCTCTCCTCCATTCCCTATGTCCCTGGCTGTGTTTCCCCTCCTACTGTTTGTTTGTTTGTTTGTTTGTTTGTTTGTTTGTTTGTTTGTTTGTTTGTTTAGGAGACAGGGGTCTCACTATGTAGTACAGGCTGACCCTAAACACAAGACCCACCTGTCTCAGCTTCCTGAATGTAACAGACATGCAACCCATGCCCAACCATTTCTATAGCTGCTTTTGTGTATTTTTGTTTTTACACAGGACTGTGGATTGAACCCAGGACCTTGAACATGCAAGGCAAGTGCTCTACCACTGAGCTATAACCGCAGCCTCCTACCAGGTCTCTACCTGCTCTTCACCTGCTCCAAGCTGTGTTGTCTTTTCTCTCTGAGCCAAGCTTCTTTGTAAACTTCTTTGTAAACAATTTCCGTACATGAGCACATGAACGTAGTGTAAATTGATCATAATTCCCTCCCATTTTCCCTCTTCCCCCACCTCTTCTACTGACCTCCTTTTAAATTAGTCCCTCTTCATTTTCTTTTTATTGACAACTTCTATACTTACAGACAATAAACCATGATATTTCCCTCCCCTCCCCCCATTCCCCTTCGGAACTCCACTCTGTTATATCCCCTCCCTCTCTCCATTAGTCTCTTTTATTTTGATGCCATCATCTTTTTCTCCTATTATGAGGGTCTTGCGGAGGTATTGCTAGGCACTGCAAGGTCATGGATATCGAGGCCAATTTCTGTCTGGACAGTTGCATTGTAAGGAGTCGTACCCTTCCTTTGGCTCTTACAGTCTTTCCGCCCCCTCTTCCGCAATGGACCCTGAGCCTTTTTTGTTTGTTTTTCTGAGGTAGGGTCTCACTCTAGCCCAGGCTGACCTGGAATTCACTATTTGGTCTCAGACTGGACTAAAACTCACAGAGATCCTCCTATTTCATTCAGCCTCCTGAGTGCAGGGATTAAAGTCACCACACCTGGCTTAAGGCTTTTTTTTTTTAATTGAGAAAAAGAAAAGTCTTGCATTATCCATCACAAAATATTGATTCAGCTTATTAAAGTCAAGCCTGTGGACCCTTCCACTGGAGCAGTGCCATTGCAAATAACACAAAACTTCAGGATATAGCAACAAGGGGGATGAATAGAGATCACTGCATTTCATGTTGGTAGAAGGCTTTCCCATAGAAGATGAAAAAGCCACAAGCCTCTTTGCGATAATAGAGCACCAGAGACAGTGAAAGCTACTAGAAATGCAAAGGAAAACTGACGGAAACAAGTACATCAGAGACCAACACACTACTAGCATTGGTTTGTTAACAGATCAGAGGCAGGATACTTCAATAAGTAATCAGTTTTAATAATAGCAATACATCAAATTCTTGCCCTAAAGAGAGTACACTTTTTTATTGTAATTTTAACATTATCCAAAATTGGCTAGAGAGACATGAAGGAAACCTCAGCCATTTGCCCAGGGAACCAATTTAGGCTACAGCCTGGGCCTTGAAGCACTGAAACTATAAATGCTGAATCAAAAGAATTCATTTTGAGCCGGGTGTGGTGGTGCACACCTTTAATCCCAGCACTTGGGAGGCAGAGGTAGGAGGATCACTGTGAGTTCAAGGCCACCCTGAGAATACATAGTGAATTCCAGGTCAGCCTGAGCTAGAGTGAGACCCTGCCTCGAAAAACAAAACAACAACAACAAAAAGAATTCATTCTGCTTTTGAGTCATGACCTGCCTGTGTAGCTCAGGTTGGCACCAAGCTCACAATCCTCCTTCCTCAGTCTCTTGAATGTGGTGTGTGTGTGTGTGTGTGTGTGTGTGTGTGTGTGTTTGCGCACGCGCGTACGCACCACCATACCTGGTTCTAGAATTGGATTTTAAAAAGAAATTAGTCTTCCAATAGGATTATTGGTCATATGCATTTATCTCACTTCCTCCCCAGACATTATAATGTGGGAGGAGATAACAGAATTAGGAAACCATGTTAGCTAGAAGCTGATGAGGTGAGGGACAGGCTGTCTGGAAAGATGACTGCCTCACAGAGCGGGTGCCAGAAGCTCACAGGTATGCCCCACCCTCAAATTCAGACTGGAAACGAACCACCATAACGAGGAAAGGGATATTTTTCTCTGGAGAAAATGAACCAGGTATCCAGGTATGCTCTGGGCTTAGGGACACCAGGCCAAGCAAGGGGGGGGGGTCTTTGTGATGTACAGGGTTGAAAGCAGGAGAGGGGTAAGTGAAGCTCTGCTCTCAGTAGGTGCCTCTTCCCTTTGCCCACAATGATGTCACTGCTCCTGATATGCCCCACAGCAGGTTACTGAGTGGAACTAGCTTCAGGGAGACTTCTAGATGTTTCCTCATTGGAAAGACCGAATCACTGTTCCTGCATCCTACACTGCTAGACCCATTCTTCAAGGTCACTGCACATGTATGTGCACATGCTCTCAAAGAGCACAGTAGCCAAGGACTCCATGACAGTTGAGGAAAGCTTGCCATCACATCCAACCTCCAAAGGGAAGCAGTGTGGAGAAGTAAACAAGATCAGTGTGCTAAGAAAAGGCAAGGAGGTCAAGAAAGCTCCTGACACATTTGGAGTAGAAGTGATGAGGGCTGGAGAGATGGCTTAGCGGTTAAGGCACATGCTTGCAAAGCCTAAGGACCCCAGTTCTCCGGGTCCCGTGTAAGCCAGGTGCACAAGGGGGCACAATGTGTCTGGAATTCTTTTGCAGTGGCTGGAGGCCCTGGTGTACCCATTTTTACTCTCCCTCTCTCTTTCCCTCTCTTTGTCTCAAATAAATAAAGAAATAAATAAATAATCTTTTAAAATAGAAGTGATGAGATACATAGATGAGACATTGGTTCAGAAAATGGATCTAGATACACAAGTAGAAAACAAGCCTAAAGACCTCAGTTTGATTCCCCAGGACCCATGTAAATCCAGGTGCACAAGGTGGCACATGCGTCTGGAGTTCCTTTGCAGTAGCTAGAGGTCCTGGCATGCCCTTTCTCTCTCTCTTTCTCTCTCTGTCTCTCTACCCGTCCCTCTTTTTCTCTCTCACTCTCAAATAAGACATTTTAAAACAATTTTAAAAGGGACAGAATGACCTCATGACACATTGTGAGCAAAACAGTCATTTAGAATGTCCTGATGTAATAAATTACATCAAAGAACTATGTGGAAGACAACAGACCACACTGTTAGTGACTGTTCCCTCAGAGAGTGGCACTCGGCAGGGTGGAGAAAGGACTTTGATTTTCTACTTTATATTCATATGTGTTGTTTGAATATTTTACAATCAGTTTTTATGTCTTGTTTCAATATGGAGCAATTTAAATAAAACATATCCATACAATGAAATTCTACACAGCTATTAAAATTGAAAAGATGTAAATAATATATTAAGTGCAAAAGTTGATAAAAGAATTACATGTCCACAAGGATTCTAGTTTTGTTTTTAAACTATATTTGCAAAAACACCTGGATTTGGAGACAAGTATTAGGTAAGAGGTGGAATTTGAGCAGAGGGCTTGAAGTCTTAATGACTATTGATTAGCATTATGGGAAAGTCCTCTCATGCTGTTTCCTCTATTGGAAATAGGGTGTGTGTCCCCTATATAGTATATATGCTTCATATTTATTACAGGGAACTCTTCTGGAAGAATTTGCTGAAATAGTATTTGTCAAACCCATTAGCACAATTACTGGCACAGAAACAAGTACATGTTATCTACTATGAAAGTAACAATAATTATTAGAATTTTTAAGACATTTTTTAATATTTTATTTATTTGAGAGAAAGAGGCAGGGAGAGAGAATGGGTGCACCAGGACCTCCAGCTACTGCAAAAAAAACTCCAGATGCGTGCACCCCTTTGTGCATCTGGCTTACGTGGGTCCTGGAGAATTGAACAGGGATCTTTTGGCTTTGCAGACAAATGCCTTAACTGCTAAGCCATCTCTCCAGCCCCCATAATTAGAATTTTTTGAGGTAAGGTCTCACTCTAGCCCAGGCTGGTCCGGAATTCACTATGTAGTCTTAGGGTGAACTTGAACTCACAGTGATTCTCCTACCCGTGCCTCCCAAGTGCTGGGATTAAAGGCATGTGCCACCTTGCCTGGTTCATAATTAACTGGGTTTAAAAAAATACTTTATTTATTTACTTATTTATTTGAGAGAGAGAATGGACATGCCCGGGCCTCTAGCCACTGCAAATGAACTCCAGACCCATGTATCCCCTTGTGCATCTGGCTTACGTGGGTCCTGGAGAATCCAACCAGGGTCCTTAGGCTTAGTGGTTAAGGCTTTTGCCTGCAAAGCCATTTCCCCAGCCCCATAATTATTGTTTTTTAAGAATATGTAGCAAGGTGTTAGTTAATAAACCATTGACCTGTTTCTTGTTGTTTATTTATCTGTATCTTTCAGTGTTTATTTGGATCTTATTTGGGCTAGGCACATGATATTACTTGATGGAAAACAGGTGTAGTTATGCAATACAAATGGTAGCAAGAATTATTTTAGACCCAGATTTAAGACTGAATGACTCCAAATTATTTGTATAATTAGATGTCCAAGAATAAACATTAATACCCAGCATACATGCAGTAACTTAGCAAATACCTGAAACAAGTAGACCCTGTTAGTTTCTGATGAATTCCTATGGGAAAATACAAAAGGCCATGAAGTTCTGCAAATTAATTCCATGGCAACTGATCTATATTTTCTAAGTTTTTTTTCCTTTTAACATATTTTTTTCTTTTATAATAACCCATTTTAAAACAATATCTAGGGCTAGGGTGTAGCTCAATGGTAGAGGGCTTGCTTGGCATGCATAAAGCTCAGGGTTCCATTAGCACTGAAAAAAAAATCTCAACCACTAGCCAACATCATCTTTGTGTGTGTGTGTGTGTGTGTGTGTGTGTGCGTGCACGCTTTGGTGTACGTATTAGATTCATACACCCTGCACACACATGTGTAGAGGCCAGAGCAGGACATCATGTATCCTCCTCTATCTTTGGCTTGTTTCCTTGAGACAGAGACTCACTGAATCTGGAGCTACTGGTTTTTTTTGTTTGTTTGTTTTTTGGTTTTTTTTTCCAGTTAGAGTGGATGGCCAGTGAGCTATAGTGATTCTCCAATCTCCGTTCCACACAAGACTGGGGTTACAGGTGTGTGTGTGGTCACCCAACTTTTTACATGATGCTTGGATCCAACTCAAATATGCTTTCAGGGCAAGTGCACTTAACTGCTGAGCCATTTCCCCAGCCCTGAAAATATCATCTTTTTTTTTTTTTTTTTTTTTTTTTTTTTAAAGAGAATGGGCATGCCAGGGCCTCCAGCCACTGCAAACGAACTCCAGTTGCATGAACCACTTCATGCATGTGGCTTATGTGGGTTCTAGGGAGTCGAACCGAAGTCCTTTGGCATTGTAGGTAAATGCCTTAACCACTAAGCCATCTCTCCAGCCCTTTTTTTTTTTTTTTTTTTTTTTTTTTTAGGTAGGGTGTTACTCTAGCTCAGGCTGACCTGGAATTCACTATGTAGTCCCAGGGTGGCCTCGAACTCATGGCGATCCTCCTACCCTGCCTCCCGAGTGCTGGGATTACAGGCGTGCGCCACCACGCCGGGCTCAAAAATATCATCTTTAAAAGCAAAGCCCAAGAGACCTTCCCAATGGACTAAGAAATGAGACTTGGATGCAGGAGACTGCCACAATTTGATGTAAAAAGGCAGAAAAGAAACTAGTCATGGGGGGCGGAGATTGTCTTAGAATTTCCTATTTTAAAAAAATGGTCCTAGTTTAGTAAAGGGGCTAAATTTGTAATGTATACACAAAATTAAGGTTGCTTTCCCAGGCATCAGTGAATGGTCATTAGTTGGGGAGGGTATCTGGAGAGGTGGATATAAAGGTGATCTGAAGTCTGGACAACCCAGGAAGGTTGTTCACACGGTCTGAATTCAGTGGTCACCAGATACTTGGCCAGGGCCAATAGATAGCCTGTCTCCTGGATCACTCAGTACACCAGGATCCTGATCTTGTCTGCTAGCATACTGCACTGCTCATTGAATTTGTATGAAGACTTCCATGTATTTCTCATGAATGTTTGACATTTACATTAACATCTTTGTGACTCTCATCTGACATTTATTTCTGCGTGTCTTTGAAACATCCAGAAGACAAATGGCATGTTGAGAAGCCCAGCTAGTCAGAAACAATGTTTCCCAGAGGATGACAGTCTGACTTTAGCCTCTTTCCCTTTAACCAGTGACTTTGGTATTAAGGCTCTGAGGGGTCTGGGCCTTACTCGCCTGAGCTTCTGGGTCTCTGTGAAGGGCTGGCTGGGGTCCCTAGAGGGCTACACTTGGGAGTGCTCATAGTGCAGATGTGTGAAGGTTGACTTTGTGCCCAGCAGGTAGAGGCTGAGGTGGGAAAAGTCCGAACTCCAGAGTCAGGAGGGAGACATGAGGAGCATTGGGGACTTATAAAATGTTCATAGACTTTACCTTTAGTAACAAAAAGTAACAAGCAATTGCATGAAAACATACTTTCCTTTTTGACACATGATGCAACCAAGACACACAAAAATATAAGGAATGTGTGGGGGAAGGGAAATAACATGGGACAGTATCTACAATTAAAGAAGTTGTCAATAAAAATAAAAATTAAAAAATAAACTTTGCTTAGAAAAAAATATATATGTAATGAATGTATGTTAGATTTTTTTTTAACTCACTAATTAATGAGAAAACCAGTCTGTTGTCACAATCAATTCAGTGGAGAAATCAAAGAGCCAACCCACACATACAGGATATCAAAAATGCCAGAAAATGTTTTACAAATGTACACAGGACTAGTCTAAGAGATACTCCAGCACGTGCGGTTATTTGTATCTGTACAGATGATGGCCAACTATGATCTTTTCATGACTTCTAGAAGTGTGAAGAGGCTCAAGGGCAGGCAAAGGCAATTTATGGATTCAGGAAACCCAGTAATCCATTTGCAGGTGTTGAAATCACTCATACATTTTCCCAAAATCTACTTAAAAAATGAACAGAGCACTGGAGAGATGTCTCAGCAGTTAAAGATGTTTGCCTGCAAGCCTGTTGGCCTGGGTTTGATGCCCTAGAACCCACATAAAGCCAGATGCACAAAGTGGAGCATGTGTCTGGAGTTTACAGCAGCAAGAGGCCCTGGTGCCCCCCCCCCCACCCGCTCTCTCTCTGATGGGTACTGGGCAGTCAAACCTGAGTCCTTAAGCTTTGCAGGCAAGTGCCATCTCTCCAGCCCTATATAATGTATTTTGATCATAATCTCCTCCCATTACCCTCTCTTGTCCTCTGATCCATCTCCACTGAACCCCTCCTCAATTTATCCCTCTTCTACTTTGATCTTTGATGTTTTTCTTCTTCTTCGTGTGTGTGTGTGTGTGTGTGTGTGTGTGTGTGTGTGTGTTTTAATCAGAGTTGCCTGCTTGCCTACGTGAACATGGGTTAGGGGTTATTTCCCAGAGCACATGCAATTTACCAGTGTCTACACCATTGAAGGAACTGTCTCTTCCCTGCCTCCAACATCAACTACCAATAACTCCCCAGGAAGGGATAAGAGGCTCATGCCCTCCTTCAACATCCATGACAGAATGTCACATGTGCAGTCAAGGATCTCTACCCCTCAGTCCTTCCATAGTATGTATCTGGCCCTTTTGGTAGACAGAACAAGGGAATAAGAACATATACATACACATAGACATACAATAGTTATATAGCCTTATACAGACACATTCCAGAAATCATGGTATTGCACTTATTGACCTGAGAGTTAACAGACTTCTTAGGGGGCTCCTGCACCAGAGAAGGCAAGAGGAAGCCTTAGGTGTAGGCTCAGGAGATGGGAGGAGGGAGTGTGTATGTACCCTACCCCCAATAATACCCCCTATGGGAACAGATGAACCCACCAACCTGTGATGAAAATTGTCAAGATGATTCCTTTCTGGACCTTGAGCTCCATGAAGCAATGGTGAGTCTTGTTCTGCGTCTGCTGCACCCTGAGTGATAGCATGTAGGGGGACTCAGAAAACTCTCAGGGCCTTGAATGCTGTTCCATCACCAAACCACACTGTTGCTCAGAAACAGGAGCCCCCTAGAGATGTCTTTCACCATCTGCCAAGGCAAAAAGAAATCCATTCTAGAACATCAGCTTGAAGGATTATCCTAGAATAACACAAAGACAGTCAGATATTTGAAAAATCTAGACAAATATTCTAGCAGAAAAATTGGCAAAATTAGGAAATGGCTAGTTGAAAAAGAAGAAATACAAATGGCCAATAAATAAGTGAGAAATTAGCCTGGTGTTGTGGTGCACACCTGTAATCCCAGCACTTGGGAGGTGGAGGTAGGAGGATCAGGAGTTTGAGTTCATCCTCAGTACATAAATTCTAGGTCAACTGGAGCTACATGGGACCCTGTTTCAAAAAAAAAAAAAAAAAAATAGGGGCTGGAGAGATGACTTAGCAGTTAAGGCACTTGCCTGCAAAAGCTAATGGGCCCAAGTTTGATTCCCCAGTACCTATGTAAAGCCAGATGCACATGCATCTGGAGTTTGTTTGCAGTGGTTGCAGTGGCTAGAGGCCCTGGAAGCCCATTCTCTCTTTGCCTGTCTGTCTGTCTGTCTGTCTGTCTCTCTCTCTCTCTCTCTCTTACAAATAAATAAAAAAAATTTTTGTTTTTTGAGGTAGGGTCTCACTCTAGCCCAGGCTGACCTGGAATTCACTATGTAGTCTCAGGGTGTCCTTGAACTCACGTGCAGGCCGCCGAGGTATAAGCCACTACTTCCCACTCAAACATATGGCACATCCATCACAACTAGTACTGTCACCTCTCCAAGTTCAGGTACCACAAGCCAAGATGCTCAAGTCCATTATCTAATAAAAGGTATTTTTAAAAATGAAACTAGGGCCAGGCGTGGTGGCACATGCCTTTAATCCCAGCACTTGGGAGGCAGAGGTAGGAGGATCGCCATGAGTTCGAGGCCACCCTGAGACTACATAGTGAATTACAGGTCAGCCTGAGCTACAGTGAGACCCTACCTCAGAAAAGAAAAGAAACTAGGGGTCTGGAGAGATGGCTTAGTGGTTAAGGCGCTTGCCTGCAAAGTCAAAGGACCTCAGTTCAATTCCCTAGGACCCACATAAGCCAGATGCACAAGGTGGCACATGTGTCCGGAGTTCATTTGCAGTGGCTGTGAGGCCCTGGTGTGTCCATCTCTCTCTCTCAAATAAATAAATAAATAAATATATTTTTTAAAAAGGAATGAAAACAGGGCTAGAAAGTATGGGCTCAGATCCCCAGCACCCACATCTAGTTTGGGCATGATGGTGGACACTTGTAATCTTGACACTGGAGAGGCAGAGACAAGACAACCCTTGGGGCGTGGCTAGCTAGGCTGGCATAACCCATGGGTATAACCCAAGATAACCCTTGGGGCATGGCTAGATAGGCTGGCATAACCCGTGGTCTCTAGGTTTGGTGAAAGAGCTTGTCACAGAACACAAGGTGGAGAATGAGTGAGGAAGATGTCTGATACCAACCTCTGGCCTCCACATGCACACATGTGCTTGTGTGCCCATACACACAAATGCACCCCCACCCATGAACATGCATGTACGTACATGCACACCACATACACATGTACAAAAATAAAATAGATTAAATAAAAATATATTCAACTCACACTAATAATTCAAGAAAAGGAAATGCAAATAACAGTTTTTGTTTTTGTCCAGCAGTGTTTGAGTAATAGGAGCAAAAATAGAAAAATCAACTTAAATAGGGAAAAACACAAGACAGATTAAATGTTTATAAACTCACACATACATGCTGATTTTCCTGTGGTAGCAACAGCACATCAGATTGCCAGTGCTGGTTTATTTATCTGCTCCATTACTAGGCTGAGAGATACAAGTTTATTCAACTTTATATATTTAGCACCTACTATGATGCTTGCTTCATAGTGGGCCCAATCCAGGAAAGGCTGTATGTCTCAATGACAGAGCAATGAAAGTAATGTCAATAATTTACTTACTACTTGGAAATACAAAATATAAATCAAAGCATGAGAGAGAGAGGAAGGGAGGGAGGGGAGGAACAGGAGCACTTATGAGTATTGGATTTTAAGTTGGTTCCCCATATCTTCCAGTTCTACATTCACATCCAACCATCAAATATCACAAATGACTGAAAAAAATTGTATCTGTATTGAGCACGTCTATTTGTTTTCTTGTCATTATTTCCTAAACAACAAGTATGACAACTATTTCCATCACATTTACACTGTATTGGGTACTATAAGCAGTGTCGAGGAATTTAAAGTAAGTGTACAGGAGGATGTGCATAGATTCTATGCAAATTCTCTACTACGCTAGAGAATGGACTTGAGCATCTTGGCTTGTGGTACCTGAACTTGGAGAGGTGACAGTACTAGCTGTGATGGATGTGCCATATGTTTGAGTGGGAAGTAGTGGCTTATACCTCGGTGACGTGCAAGTAGGTATTCATGTGTGTGTATATCAGCGTATGAGGAGGTGTGGTGTGTCATGTGCTAAAAGCAGAAGCCCAGGCCTGTGACTCCCAGGACATGCAGCACAGCCAGCTTAATGCAGTGTGAGCTTTGGAGACCATGTCGCTGGCTTGCTTATCCATAAGTTGTGCTGTAGCAGTCAGTATAGTGGAGGCCAAGGGACCTGAGGACAGGGAAAGACAGACTTTAATCTCCCCCAGGCTTTTTTGATCACTCCTAATCACCTCTTCTTCCTTTAGAGCTGCAGCAGGGAAGGGATTCAAGATCCTGGAGCTCCTGTTTTCCTCGTGAAGGTCTGGAGGAATGGTCTTTGCAAGAGAGGGAGGCAACATGTCCATTACAGGAAATAAGCAGCGCAATTGCATTCCAATAAATCAGCGCAGATTTCAGAGCAGCACGGGGTCTCGTGGGTTCCGTGGGCCATGGAATTCAATATGATATGCTTCAGCCTGTTGGTTAATGCGTTTGCTGCTGGATACCACGTGACCCAATCTTCCTGGGGACATGAAACGATGCTGAAAAGTGGCCCAGATTTATTTACTGGAACTGTGGTTTTTTTTTTTTTTTTTTTTTTTTTTTTTTTGCCTGTGGGCGTGTAGGGGAAATGACAAGTTGTGAAAACAGGTATTTGCAAGCCAGGTGGGAGGAGGAGATGGGGATTTCCTGTGGCCTTAGCGCCTGGGCAGATGCCTCTGCTCTCCTTCCTGGCCCTGCTGCTGAGCTGTCATAAACCACCCATGTGATCTGCTACCCTCCTCCCAGCTCCAAGTGTCAGTGTCCCATCTGCTAAATCCAGTCCTTTGTTCACTATTCCTCCTCTCACTTGGCATTCATTCATTTCTGAAATACTCCACCTGTTAAGTGTCAAGACAGTCTGGATCCTTTGAGCAGCTTACAATAGGAAAGAACAGGGTCTGTGTTCCCAGAACCTTAGTTGAGTAAGGTGGTATAATGACTTGAATAAAATGTCCCCCATAGGCTCATGTGTTTTGAATTTTTGGTCTCCAGCTGGAAAATTTAGGAAAGTCGTGGAGCATTGGGAGGTGGAGCCTTGCTGGAGGAGGTGTGTCACTGGAGATGGACCATGAGGTTTGCTTATTAGCCCAGCCCACTACATGTTCAAGCTAGCTCACTCTTTTTAATTTCTTTTTGTTGTTGTTGTTTCTTCAAAAAGTGTTTTACTTATTTATTTGAGACAGAGAGAAAGAGGCAGACAGAAAGAGAGAGAATGGGTGTGCCTGGACCTCCAGCTGCTGCAAACAAAGTCCAGGTGCATGTGCCACCTTGTACATCTGGCATTACATGGGTTCTGGGGAATCAAACTTGAGTTGTTAGGCTTTGCAGGCAAGCACCATAACTGCTGAGCCATCCCTCCTGCCTCTTGTTTTCTTTTTCTTTTTTCTTTTCTTTTCTTTTTTCTTTCTTTCTTTCTTTCTTTCTTTCTTTCTTTCTTTTTTTTTTTTTGAGATAGTATCTTAATGTAGCCCAGGGTGACCTGGAATTCACTATATAGTCTCAGGCTGATCTCAAACTCAGAGCGATCTTCCTATCTCTTCCTCCTGGTGCTGAAATTAAAGGCATGTGCCACCATGCCCAGTGGGTTTAACTTTTTTTAAATGTATTTTTAAAAGATTTTATATTTTATTTTTATTTATATTTAAGAGAGAAAGAGGCAGATAGAGAGAGAATGGGCATTCCAGGGACTTCAGCTACTGCAAACAAACTCCAGAAGCATGTGCCCCTTGTGCATCTGGCTTACATGGGTCCTGGGGAATCGAACCTGTGTCCTTTAGCTTTGCAGGCTAGTGCCTTAACCACTAAGCCATCCTTCCAGCCCTTAATTTTTTTTTTTTTTTTTTTTTTTGCATGCAGAGAGAGCTGTAAGACAGACAGAGAGAGAGAGAACAGGTGTGCTAGGGCCTCCAGCCACTGCAAACAAACTCCAGATGAATGCTCCATTCTGTGTATCAGGCTTTATGTGGGTCATAGGGAATTGAACCTGGATCCTTAGTCTTTGCAGGCATATGCCTTAACTGCTGAGCCATCTCTCCAGCCCCAAGCTAGCTTACTCTTGCTGCTCCTGCCCTGCTGCTGATGCAGGAAGATGTGATCCGGTTGCCTGTTCTGCCATGTCTTCTCTACCATGAAGAGACTTCCCTTTCGAAATTGTAAGCTAAACTAAACCCTTTCCTCCCATGGGCTTCTGGTGAGTGTTTTGTCTCAGCGGCGCGAAGGCCACTACAATAGGCAGCAAGGTATCAGTTGAGTAGCTGCCACCAGAAGAGCATCTTTCTTGTCTCTTAGAAACTTGTAGTGAGTCTGTCATCTCTAGCGTGGTGCCCAGGATGGAAGTGTGTACTCTGGGGCCTGGCCCTCGCACCAGCCTGCTCATGTCCATTTTTTCTTGTAAACATCATTATATTTAAACACATGCCCCTGATGGTGTCATGCTTAGAGCATGCCAGTGCCAAAGAGGACACTTTCTACATGATCTTGGAGGGCTGACCTTTCTCCTACAGCCACCCAGCCCTCTCATCCCCTGCCTAACTGTGGTGGTTTGATTCACATGTCCACCATAAACCTTGTTCTGAATGCTAGGTTCCCAGCTGATGGAAATTTGGGGATTAAAGCCTCCTGGAGGCAGTGTATTGTTGGGGGCAGGCTTATGGGTGTTAGAGCTAGTTTCCCCTTGCCAGTGTTTGGCACATTCATTTTTTTAAATTATTATTATTTTTGGTTTTCCAAGGTAGGGTCTCACTGTAGCTCAGGCTGACCTGGAATTCATTATGTAGTTTTAGGGTGGCCTTGAACTTATGGCACTCCTCCTACCTCTGCCTCCCAAGGGCTGGGATTAAAGACGTGCGCCACCATGCCTGGCTGGCACACTCTCTTGCTGCTGTTGTCCACCTGATGTTGGCCAGGAGGTGATGTCCACACTCTGCTCATGCCATCATTTTTCCCTGCCATCATGAAACTTCCTCTCAAGTCTGTAAGCCAAAATAAACCCTTTCTTCCCTCAAGCTACCTTGGTCAGGTATTTTCTGCCAGCAATGAGAACCTGACTGCAACACTGACCTTCAGCGTGATTCTCCTGCATCTTCACTTCTGATGGACAGAGGCCCCTTTTGATTGCGTCCACACATTTGCATCGCCAGGTCCTGGCACTGCTGGCATACAGTGGAGCTGTGAGTGGGCAGACGAGAACATAACAGGTCCGAGGGTGAGAGAGGGCGCTCCAGAGCTCTCGGTGGAGGGAGGAGGTGAGTTGTTGTTGAAGCCTAGGCAGAGGAACGGCTCCCAGCAGGGGGTGAGGCCAGAGCACCCCCGAAAGGGGCAGGGGGGAGGGGAGAGAGTTTGGCCTTACTCCTTAGAGGGAGAGGAAGTCATGGATTATAGTGGAGCTGAGATGTTCCCCAGATACCAAGGGGGGGGGACTGCTGAAGGGCAGAGGCATAGAAGTGGACAGGATGACAGAATAGCATACTGGCGCCCAGGGGCTGCTAGCAACAGCAAGGAGTGTGTGGGCACATTGCCCATTTAAAGAGGTTGTGCCAGAGGTGGGGTGCCTCAGCTTGGGGAAAAGGCACTGGTCTAGAACCTACCGCCCACTATCCCCTGTGCCCCTGGAAGGTCCAAATTGTAGGCACCTTTGATCCCACGAGAATCTTCCTTACAATGTCCTGGGGACTGGGAAGAGGGATGGAGAAGCTGATCTGTGGAAAGGCCTGGTTTACTGTCTGCTAAGCACATTTACCTTAGTGAAGCAAAGGCCTCCACAACAGCCTGGCAGGACAGACCATAATTACTTGGGAATGACAGGTCTGTTGCATTCATTTCTTAAAATGCATTTTACCAAGTGTTTAATGAAGGCTTACGTAAAAAGACAGCCTTCTGAGCAAATGGACAACTTTAAGTGAAGCTGAAAGGGCTGAGGGGCTTCTGGACTTTCACCATCATCGCTGTGTTCACCCTGTGCTGAACCCTCACTCACTACTTCCTCCTTCCCTGCATGGTCCTGCCACCTTCTCTGTGCCTGGAGTGGGACAGGTACGTAGAGCTGTCCTGGAGAGCAGATACAGAGAATGACCATGAAGAGGGCTACAGGGACACACAAGGGTTTCAAGGGCTCCAGGGCAGGGGGCATTATTAGCCCAGGAAAGTAGGCTCAGCACAACAGAGGACTTGAGAAGCTCTCCCTCAGTCCACAGGAGAGATAGGGCATTAGTTACAGAGAGAAGCTTGTGGACTTCAGAAGGATAGAACATTAAGGAACATTTGTGTAACATTAGGCAGAATGCATGTGAGTATGGAAGCTCAACAGGAATGATTTGGAGCTCCCCAGCAGGGGCGCCACATAGGTTCCTTCCTTCTGCTTGATCCCTTAGTGACTAATCCTTTAAAAAAATTTTTTTAAATTTATTTACAAGTAGAGGGAGAGTCAGAGAGAGAGAGAGAGAGAGAGAGAGAGAGAGAGTAAGAAAGCGCGATGTGATGGGCTTGGCACTGCAGAATGGCCATCATGGAGAAAGGGCTACTGGAAAATGAAGCATGTAGACTACAGATGTGTGTATGTGTGTGTGCGTGCATGTGCACATGTTCATGTGGGAGGGTCCATGTGTATGCACGTGCATGTCGAAGCCAGAGGACAACCTTGAATGTTACCTTCAGAAATTCCATCTACTTCTTTTTGAAACAGAGTCTCTTGTTGGCTTGGAGCTTGCAGATGGGACTAGATTAGCTAGCAAGAGAGCTCCAATGATTTGCCTGTCTCCACCTCCCCAGCACTGAGATTACAGAAATAAGCATGTCATGTTCAACTTTTAATTTAACCCAGTAACATGGTTATTATCATTATCATCCGCTGCCTCCTATACGTCATCGTACGTGCTGTGCTTTTATATGAGTGTGTTCAGCATCACTACAAGCAGCAAATAGTGTTTTGCATTGTTCTGAAGCGAATTTCTAAGTTTCTTTATAATCTGTTTTTGTTTCTTTTTATTGACAACGTCCCCTCCCACCATTGTCTCTTTCTCCCTTGCCAAACCCCCTCTCCCCTGAGTTCCTTCTTCTTTCCAACTCTCTTCTATCCAGTTTCATCATTTTTTTCTCCTCGTATGTAAGTCAACCACTGTGATGTCATGAATACCAAGGCCACTTTGTGTCTGGACAACAGTATTGTAAGCACTCCTTTATTCCTTTGGCTCTTACATGCTTTCTGTCACCTCTTACAATGGTCCCTGAGCCTTGGAGGGTATGATGGAGATGTCTCAGTGCTGAACACTCCCCTATCACTTCTCAGAACTTGTGAGTTTTGAATCACCCCAGTAGTCACTAAGAAGAGAAAAGAGATACTTCTCTAACCAAAAATGGGAGTAGCATTAATATATGGACATAAATATAAGTAGTTAGAGGGCAGTTTGGTGGGCATAATGTGTCCATTTAGCTAGACAACAGTAGTAGTTTCCCCCTTCGGGCTTACGACCTTCCTAGCCATAGGCTTTTGATTAGGTTTTCAACACTGGGCAGGAATTCTCTCCCATGGAGGGGCCCTCAAGTCCAATCAGAGGGCAATTGGTTTCGCCCGTAACAGACCTGTCACCATTACACAGTTGGTACATCTGGCCTGGCTGGCTAGTGGTAAAACTTGCAGGGTCCATTTCTGGTTAAGACAACAGATGTCTTTTATCTCTCAACAGTCTGCAGAGCTCTTGCCAGCATCCTGACAACTAGTCAACAGGGAGGAGGCTTCCAGCTCAGCCCTGGCTTGATTTCTCAGTGACCTGCAGCCGAAGCATGTGGACTCTTCAGCAATAGAGTCTTACCATCTACTTCTGGTGGGCAGCCAAGAGCCTTGGCAATAGCCTGTAATGTTTTGAGGGCATGAGGGACCTCCCTGGTCAAAAACTTGCTGGAAAGGACCCCACCTTCTCATGCCCAACTTTTTTATGTGGCTACTGGGGAACAAATTCAGGTTTGCATGCTTGTGAAACAAATATGTGACCTGCAGAACTATCTCTACTATTCTCTTCTAGAATATAGGCTTGGGGCTGGAGATATGGCTCAGCGGTTAAGGCACATGTGTTTGTAGAGTTTGTTTGCAGTGGCTGGAGGCCCTGTGCACCCATTCTCTCTCTTTCTATCTGCCTCGCTCTCAAATAAATAAATAAATAAATAATAAAAATAAATGATAGAATATAGGCTTGGCAGAACTATGACAAAAGGCTAACTCTTTTTAAAAAAATTTTTTGTTTATTTTTATTTACCTATTTGAGAGTGACAGACAGAGGGAGAAAGAGGGAGAGAGAGAGAGAGAGAGAGAGAATGGGCACATCAGGGCCTCCAGCCACTGCCAACGAAGTCTAGATGCGTGCGCCACCTTGTGCATCTGGCTTACGTGGGTCCAGGCAAGCACTTAACAGCTAAGCCATCTCTCCAGCCCCAGGCTAATCCTTTTTATCAGCAAAGAGAAGCTACAAATCAGTAAGCTCAGTGAGCGAACAAGCAGAGAGCAGGGCCTGCCAGCCCACTCAGGAAGAGGCAGTCATGGCTTTCCACACACACCAAACAGTCTCGGCTGCATTCGAAACACGAGAAGTGAACATTAAGTCTGTGCTGAAGTAATGTGCTTCTCATGCGGCCATGGCATCTTGACAACAGGCTGGAAGTGGGGGGATGGGGACCTGGACCTTTCACACATTGTGGGTAGTGCTGAAAAATTTGTTCAGCCTCTTTGTGTCAGTCATGGCAGGGACTGAGGCACAGCTCCCATCATGCACAGTGGCCAGAGGAGTTCCTTATGCCACAAGGAACTCATCTGAGGTAGAACCAGGTTCTTGGCAGAAGAGCATTTTAGGATGAGCCAGTATGAAGCAGAGTTGGAGTTTATTAAAAATAGAAAGCTGCTCAGGGAAAGAGTAAAGCACACCAGAGATCATAGGTGTCAGCTTCTCAACGAAGAGGCGCCGGTTATGAAGAGACATTTTTAACACGGATTTGAAACATGGGGTTAGAGAAAGAGGAATGCCCAGGGAAAAACACCAGCCATATTATGAGCATCGTAAGGAAGAGTCATGATTAAGTGTCTTGGCCTTAGCCATATGGATGCGTTTTCTGGGTGGCTCTCAAGTTACATCTCCAAGGGTCACTAGAAACTCCTCCCCTCCTTTGTTAAATGAGATTATAAGGTGGATGGGGTTATGATCTGACAAGGTAAAACCAGGACCCACTAAGTTGGCACAAAGGGTGTAGGGTATGGATTTTACTATATATGGAATTTCTGGTAAGAGTCTTAGAAAATGGCAGGTTTACAGCTGGGAAGGGAGAAAGGCCTTACGCAAATGTTGTTAATTATGTTGGAATTCTTAATTCTTAGCTGACAAGAGGCTTTAATCAGACTCCAGAGCAAGGGGTTCCTTCTCCTTCCCACGCCCTCATAATTTTCCCTTTTTTTCTGTTCTGCTTCATGGAGATCACTTGAACTACCCTGGTACAATTTTGAATGCATAGACCCTTTGACGTAACCATTCCATTTCGATACATGATCCATTCATTAAAAACAGGGCATGTACAGCAAGTGTCTGCAGCACTTTCAGGTGACAGGGAACTGGCGCAATCTGAATGCACCGATTAGGGACTAGTGAAGTAGGCTACAGTATTCTGAGTACATTGTGTAATGGAGCGTCGTCAATTGTTAAGAACTGAGGGCCAGCTCAGTGTGCGTATCATGATACAATGTCCAAGAAACAGGCTTACAATAGACCAGCAGAGTGCAAGCTGGCCTATACAGGAGGACAGCAGGAACACACACACACACACACACACACACACACACACACACACACACACACACACGTATGATCACTTGACAGGGAGCAGGCCATTGCAAAGATACAAACTCCACAAACAATATAGCTTCCCAGCACATAGTGGACTGGGTAACAGAGATTAGGGGAGACGCCTTGTCACTACCCATCGTTCTGAGCTGTGTTTATTTGCTTTAGCAATATCATGCTTTGAGGCCACAAGTGCGTTAACGGACGTGTGTATACACACACTGGCAACATGTAATATGCAACTGGAAATACTCTGAATGCATTGATTAGGGACCAGTGAAGTAAACTACAGTAGTTACATCAGGTAATTTAATTTACTGTGCATTTTTGGTGTGTGTATATTGTGTGTGTATGTGTGAGTGTGGGAGTGCACATGCCACGGGGCACATATAGAGGTCCGAGGATCACTTGTGGCATTAGTCCACACCTGCCCTCTTCTTTGAGCGGGGTATGTCATCCTCGTCATTGTGCACAGTTGTGTTTGCCAGGCTAGCTGGCCTACAAGTTTCTAGGAGATTCTCTTATCTCTGCCTCCCTTCTTGCCATAGACATTGGGATTACAGAGGCCCCCCACAGCATTTAGCCTTTGTGAGGGTTCTGAACTCAGGTACTCATGCTTGTGCAGTAAGCCATCTCCCTAGCCCCACTGCATTTATTTAAAACATTATGACAACAATGCACACAATGGGTGAGTCCTTGTTTTCCATGTGGTGGAGCCTCATTTTGTCCAATGTTTTGGGAAAGACTTTTCATGGAAGTGAATATTACAAAAATCAAAACTCTTGGAAAGTTTGTTTGTAAGGAGACTAGTATAAAATATACATATTCAGGGCTGGAGAGATGGCTTAGCGGTTAAGGCACTTGCCTGTGAAGTCTAAAGACCCAGGTTCTATTCCCCAGTACCCATGTAAGCCAGATGCCCAAGGTGGTGCTTGTGTCTAGAGTTCATTTGCAGTGGCTAGAGGTCCTGGTGTGCCCATTCTCTCTTTCTCTCTCTCTCAAATAAATAAATACTTTTTAAAAGAATCTTATATTTAAAATTATATGTATTTTATTTATTCATCTGTACCAATTAAAGAATATGGAATGTGAGTGAATGTTTTCTGGGTGGCCCTGAAGCCACGGACTCTGCCCCTACGCTGAAGGCCCCTTTCCTTTTTTAAAGAACTTTATTTTTATTTATTTATTTATTTATTTATTTATTTATTTATTTGAGACACAGAGAGGGAGAGAGAGAATGAGTGTGCCAGGGCCTCTAGCCACTGCAGACAAACTCCAGCTGCATGTGCCACCATGTGCATCTGGCTTACGTGGGACCTGGAGAATTGAACTGGGGTCCTTGGGCTTCACAGGCATGTGCCTTAATCACTAAGCCATCTCTCCAGCCCTGAAGGCTCCTTTCTTAACAAGACTTTTGATCTCTCCCATCTGATCAGAGATCTCATCACAGGCAGTGTGTGTACAAAGAAATAATTAAATAACATGTAGTTGGAGTCAAGGGAGTCGCTGGCCTGCAGTAGCATAGGCAAGAGCTTCCTTCTTTCCGTGGTCCCCTGGAGCTCTGCATCTGCTGGGCTCAGAGCTTCTCTAGTGGCCGAGGGGGCAGAGCACAGTGTCTGTTGCTTAGACATGCTTCCTGCCTCCATTCACTCAACTGTTAAAGGGCAGCAATGCTACCACCTTGTCGTGATGACTGGGGTGACTTTGAAACCCAGGATAAACCTGGCCATCAACACAAAGTCTCCTTTCCTATACTGACTTCTCCCTTCTGATAACCTTGCACATTCAGGCCAGAAACAAGGCTGTTTCAGTTATTGGAGGGTCACTTTCATAGTCAGCCCAGGCCTCCCTGTTGTGTAAGCCTCTAGAGCACCAGGTGGTCTTCTGTTAGCAGGGGCTGCAGGCTTTTCAGGAAGGCCGATGTGTTGTTATGGAGGGACTCCTCCAGAATCACCCACTGCTCCACATTCTTAGACTTCCTTCTTTTGGAGAACGTGCCAGCTGTTTGAAGGGACCCTCCACATTAGCAGCACAGAGCCACAGTTAGCAGTGTGGGCAAAGAGGCCCAGATCTGAGCGCAGGCTAGGTATTAGCAAAGTGCTACCTTGGGAAAGTAACTTCCTCTCAGCTTTACACCTCCGTTTCCTCACCTGTAACCTGGAATGATGATGTGAGCATAGCTGTCCCTTTCACATGTATAGCCAGCCCCAAGACTTCGCCACTGGAGAACCAAGAATATTCCCCAAATCATTGCATTCGCACTGAACAAGTGTGAACATTTCCTTGTCATTATTCCCTACACCATAGTTATGTTAGGTGTTATAAGTAATCTAATGGGGATTTAAAGTATATGGAAGGGTGTTGTCATGGGAAACTTTTCCCCTGGGGAGATGTAGACACACGTCTTCACTGCAAATAGGACTTACATGGCAGACCAAGGTACAATTAGACCAATACCAGTTTGGTGAACCGATGAGTTTATTGGGGGGGCGGTCACTTACAGAACATAAAGAGGGGTTACTTAAAGGCATGTGGGGCCCCAAAGCAGTCACTTTGATGGAGATTCCTGTGTCAAATGACTCCTTGGGTGCTCCTCCCTCAGCCTCAGAATGAGGGCTTGCTTACAGAGCATCGGATCAGGACCCGAGAGCAGGCGCACCACGGAGAAGTCTCGTCCCACCCCGAGGGACAACTTCCCTGTGGCTGCTTCTAGAAGCCATAGGGCAGCACTTCAGTGGGGCTCACTGTATCAGAGTTATCCCTGTGGCTGCTCCTCCCTCAACCTCGGGGAAGGGCTTACTTACTCCAAAGAAACAACCTAGATGGTGCTCATTATTCCTAGATCTTTTGCTCTCCCCCTGAGGTCACTCGTAAGGAGACATGTGTACAGCTGGCGCAGGGGGCACCTAAATCTCAGGTGCCGATGGGGGGTCTGGTGACCCTTACCACACCTTCTCTTGTGAGTTGACCCAGATATTTTGTTTGTTTGGTTGGTTTTTCAAGGTAGGGTCTTGCTCTAGCCCAGGCGGACCTATAAGTCACTCTGTAGTCTCAGGGTGGCCTCGAACTCACAGTGATCCTCCTACGTCTGCCTCCCAAGTGCTGGGATTAAAGGCGTGTGCTACCTCGCCCGGCCTCAGCTGCTTTTGATAAAGCCTGCAATAGTTGCTCACTGTTTTCAATGTGGAGGAAGTTTGCTATACGACAGGTGTACATGAGCTATAACCTATTACTACACCATTTTATATAGGAGACTTTAACATCCTTGTGTTTGGTGTCTGCAGGGGTCCTGGGATGAATCTACTTTGGATTCTAAGGGACTATGGTCTAGCTATGATGGGTGTGACATGTGCCGGTGGGAGCAGATGTAGCTTACATCTTGGGCCATAAGGATGTCCCCACGAGGTACTTTGTGTAGGTTCTGTCCAGGTGTTGTTCAGACTCATGTGTGCATGTGTCCTAATTTAGTTTGTAAAGAGGTGTGGTAGGTGACTCTGGTCTCCTTTTACTCTTATCTCTTGAGAATAGAGTACATTTTTCAGTATCCCAGCGCTTGGGCCAGGGCCACGTGACAGGGTGATGAACAAGAACGTGTGGTCCTAAACAATATCCCTGTCATCCCCTCCTGTCTTGTCTTCCCTGAGGCAACTGGGGAGAGGGCAGAACTCAGGCTGGAAGCGAATGGAGCGGCATGGAGGATAGAATTCTGGAGGGCTTCTGACCTAAGGCAGACTCTGTGGGAACAGGAACTGGACTCACTGAGTGAAACTGCCCACGCCTCGGGCTCTATGTCAATGTAGCCTTGCCAAAAACACGGAGCGGAGTGCAGTGGAGCGGAGCAGAAGGCGGTACTTAGGGCTCTTTTACAGGTAAATCAGGAAGCTCTGAAGGACTGGCTGCTTCAGCTGGCCTCCCTGCGACACACCCCCAGATTCCTAACCTGTCTGTCAGTCTGTGACCTATTTTACCCGGGCACTAAGAAAGAGGCCAACAAATATTGGATCTAGAAGTGGCTTAAGGCAGGTCCATGTGAGTGACAAGTGACAAGCCGCTGAGAAGAAGGCTATGGCAGATCATTTTGTTGCTTCCAAGCATTCTCTTTATTTCTTATTTATTCACTGATTTATTAGAGAGATTTATTAGCCACTGTAAATGAACTCCAGACACATGTGCATCTAGCTTACATGGGTACTGGGGAATCAAACCTGGGTCCTTTGGCTTCACAGGCAAATGCCTTAATCACTAAGCCATCTCCCAGCCCATAAGCATTTTCTGATTAAAGTGACAAACATCATCAAGAGTCCCCTAAACCTTTATTCTGGGAGAGAAAAGCCAGTTGCAATGGACTGAATGTTTTGTCCATGCCCCCTCATTCTCTGACAGAATCTTTAGCCCCAGTGTGGTGGTATCAGAAAGCAGGGGTCTTTCAGGAACTAGATTAATGCCCTTATTAAAGTAACCCTAAGCGGCTTTCACAGCTTTTTTTTTTTTTTTTTTTTTTTGGTCAGGTAAGGATACAATCAGACAACATCTGTCAAGCTATCAGAGAATTCAACCATAGTGGCACCTTGACCTTGGACTTCCAGCTTCCAGAGCAGGAAGAATTAAATCTCTATTGTCTATAAGTTCATGGTGCTTTGCTCACATGGCCCAAGAGGATTCAGACACTCATCTGCATTTGGGGAGCCAGCTCCTTCCTTGGGTTCTGGAGTGGAGCAGCCCAGCAACTGTGTGCCATGGTCAGCATGACCTGCAGGTGCTCCAGGTGTCATGGTGGCTGGGCCAGTGTCTGGGCTCACATCCGATTGTTGAAATGGCAAATGGCCTCTCTAAAGGGATCAAAGGACCCAAGCAGTTGACAGCAGGCACAGCTTAAGTGTCTTCTTTTGTGGCAGAAGGGTTTTGCAAAATGAATGCTTCTCTGAAGCCACCGGGGAGTGGAGATTTCCAGGGAGCTGGGGTCTCACTTTATTTTTAACTCTAGACCATCTGCTTTCCACTTCCAACCGGGTGGGCCAGAGTCTGGGAAATATTCAGAGTGAACATATGCTGCTGGGAGGGGGGAGGGGGGAGAAGGGGGGAGGGGCCGAGGGGAGGAGGTGCTGGAAGTGGGTGGAGGGCCTCTGTTCCCAGGGCTGCAGCCACCAGGTGTGTGCGTCAGCAGTACCCAGAGTGGCCTTGGTGCAGCTTTAGCAGTTCAGTCCTCTGGAGAGGTGCCCACCTTGAACTGTCCCTGGGAGGGTGAAACTCAACAGGCACACCTGCACAGCCCAAGCTGCCTGAGGAGACTGCCACACATAAAGGATGAAGGAGCCGTCCCTTCCTTGTCCACCTTCTGCCCCCAAAAGAATTCCTGCCAGAGTCTCTGACAGGTGGCCAACTTCTAGGAATAGGTCCCTCCCTCCTATGAGACTGTCCCCAGAAGATCAAGGACTGGAGAATTCCTCAACCTCCTCCCTCCAGCTCTCCCAGGAGCTCTTGTTCCCGACAGTTAAATAGTTAGCTTCCAGGCATTAGCCATGAGAAGAAAAAATAAAAGGTGCCCCATTTTCACCAATTGACCCAAAATGAGCAACCATTGTCTACCCCAGTGGGTTTGCTGTCAAACATTATCATGCAGAAGAAACTGTCAATATTCCGTGGCTGTGTATACAATGAGCCTGTGGTTAGTAACACTCAGCTTCATTTTATTATTGCATTTACAAAGTTACCAAGACAACTGAAGCCAAGTAACAGAACCTTGACTTCATGCGCCATGAAAATTTAATAAAGCATTTTCAAAGGCTTTTAAGAGGCAGGAGCTGTAGCTTCTTCAAGGCAGAGCTGGGCACAAAGGGATATGGGTTTGAGCCCACTGGAGTCTCAGTAGAAAGTCTTGCCAGGACAGACAGGCTAGAAGCAGTGTACCCTGGCATCCATCACTTCCAGCATATGGAAACCATGCCTTTTCTCAACAAACATTTGTGAAGACACTTCCCAGGTGCCAAGTCCCATGCCAGGCTCTCAGCATCTATCATGACACGAGCTGTGCTGCACAGGCTGGGGTCTGGGTCACGGAGGGAAAGTCTGGTCCATGGTCATTTAGTGAGAAGGCAGCAGACTAAGCAAAATCCAAACACAGGTCTGACTCCAAAGCCAGAGTCTTTGATCTTTCTGGAAGAGCTATGGCCTCCTCTGGGTTCCCCGTTCAGACACAAGACAGAGAACCTATCTCTGCAAACTGAGTGGGGCCTGGGGGAGGTACGGGGGAGGTATTTGGGAGGTATTGGGGGAAGTGCAGGTGAGGAATGGGGGAGGCATGGGGGAGATATGGGGGAGGTGTGGGTGAGATGTGGGTGAGGTATGAGGGAGATATAGTTGAGGTATGGGGAGGTATTGGGGGAGGTGTGGGTGAGATGTCGGGAAGGAATGGGTGAGGAATGGGGGAGGTATGGGGGAGGTATAGGGGAGGCATGTGAAGGTATGGGGAGGAATGGGGGAAGTATGTGGAGGGTATAGAGAGGTATGGGGAGGAATGGGGGAGGTATGGGGAGGAATGGGGAGGTATAGGGAGGAATGGGGGAGGTATGGGGAGGAATGGGCGAGGTATGGGAGGAATGGTGGAGGAATGGTGGAGGAATGGGGGAGGAATGGGGAGGAATGGGGGAGGTATGGGGAGGAATGGGGAGGTATGGGGAGGAATGGGGGAGGTATGGGGAGGAATGGGGGAGGTATGGGGAGGAATGGGGGAGGTATGGGGAGGAATGGGGGAGGTATGGGGAGGAATGGGGAGGTATGGGGAGGAATGGGGGGTATGGGGAGGGGAGGAATGGGGAGGTATGGGGAGGAATGGGGAGGTATGGGGAGGAATGGGGAGGGTATGGGGAGGAATGGGGAGGTATGGGGAGGAATGGGGAGGTATGGGGAGGAATGGGGAGGTATGGGGAGGAATGGGGAGGTATGGGGAGGAATGGGGAGGTATGGGGAGGAATGGGGAGGTATGGGGAGGAATGGGGAGGTATGGGGAGGAATGGGGAGGTATGGGGAGGGGGGAGGAATGGGGAGGAATGGGGAGGTATGGGGAGGAATGGGGAGGTAAGGAATGGGGAGGAATGGGGAGGAATGGGGAGGAATGGGGAGGAATGGGGGAGGAATGGGGGGAATGGGGGAGGAATGGGGGGGAGGAATGGGGAGAATGGGGGAGGAATGGGGAGGAATGGGGAGGTATGGGGAGGAATGGGGAGGGAATGGGAGGTATGGGGAGGTATGGGGAGGAATGGGGGAGGAATGGGGGAGGTATGGGGAGGAATGGGGGAGGTATGGGGAGGAATGGGGAGGAATGGGGAGGAATGGGGGAGGTATGGGGAGGAATGGGGGAGGAATGGGGAGGAATGGGGGAGGTATGGGGGAGGAATGGGGAGGTATGGGGGGTATGGAAGGAATGGGGAGGTATAGGGAGGAATGGGGAGGTATGGGGAGGAATGGGGGCAGTATGGGGAGGAATGGGGAGGAATGGGGAGGGGGAGGAATGGGGAGGTATCGGGAGGAATGGGGGAGGTATGGGGAGGAATGGGGGGAGGAATGGGGAGGTATGGGGAGGAATGGGGAGGTATGGGGAGGAATGGGGAGGTATAGGGAGGAATGGGGAAGGTATGGGGAGGAATGGGGGAGGTATGGGGAGGAATGGGGAGGACTGGGGAGGTATGAGAGGAATGGGGGAGGTATGGGGAGAAATGGGGAGGAATGTGGAGGAATGGGGAGGTATGGGGAGGAATGGGGAGGAATGGGGAGGAATGGGGAGGAATGGGGAGGTAAATGGGGAGGTATGGGGAGGAATGGGGAGGAGGAATGGGGGAAGGTGGGGAGGAATGGGGGAGGAATGGGGAGGAATGGGGAGGAATGGGGATGGGGAGGAATGGGGAGGAATGGGGAGGTATGGGGAGGAATGGGGGAGGTATGGGGAGGTATGGGGAGGAAATGGGGAGGTATGGGGAGGAATGGGGAGGTATTGGAGGAATGGGGAGGGTGGGAGGAATGGGGAGGAGGAATGGGGGAAGAATGGGGAGGTTGGGGGGAGGTATGGGGAGGAATGGGGAGGAATGGGGGAGTATTGGGGGAGGTATGGGGAGGTATGGGGAGGAATGGGGGAGGTATGGTGGCTCAGGATCTCAGGCCTGGTCAGTCTTGGTAAGTGCCTTCCTTCTTGCTTGAGGAAATGTTTCCCATGAGCCTCATGGTGTGCAGGTTGTGCTACACCAGGAGTCCATTGGGAGTCCATTTTCCTTTGCTCTCTAAATCAGACTTGGAAGCAAACAAGCCAGAAACCATTAGTGATTTTGTCATTTTATTGTGAAGTTCAATGGTGCTCAGTGTGTGTGTGTGCATGTGTGTGTAAGAAGCATTTTTCTAGTTGTAGAAAATGCAAGACTGTGATTATAAGAGATGAAGGCAATTGAATATGTTGTCTATTCTGCAGAGTTCCTTAGTGTCTGAGAACAGAAGAAAAATTGGATTATTTTGTGAGAAGGAAATTTGTATGCTGTGTGGGAAATTTTCTCTCACATTCATCAAACCAACTAGGAGAAAGGGCAAAATTATCTGCAGAGGTGAGATGGATTTCAGACCCATTCTAACTGGTGAGTTTCCCTCACTGTGCATGGGCAGCCACATAGGCCCTGAGCTTCAAGAGGTGCCCAATGCCGAATGTTGCCAGTCCAGTTCTCAGTTACAGAGACAAGGAATACAGGACATTAATCAAGAGAGGAAATGAAAAAAAAAATTGAGCCATTTTGGAATAGCACTCTGCCAGTCACAAGGCAAATGCCAGATGTCTAAGGAGCGGCAGGGACCATCTTTCAGCCAGTGAATGTCTTTAAATAAGAGGATGAAAGGAAGCCAAGAGGGAGGGGAGCAGCTTGCTTTGGCTTCATTCATCCTGATGGACAACATTATTCAAGGAAGCTTTTACTTCGATACCGTTACACTTGCAGGAAACCGGAAGCCGGTCTGAAGGCAGCACTACATTTCAGCAGCACTTTGGTTTGCAAAGCACTTTGGCATTTATTATGCTTTCCATCATCTTACCTAATGCTCCCAAGATTAAGTGTGTGTGAGAGAGGGCATATTATCTTCACTTGAATAGCTGGCAAGCTGGAGCCCTTACAGTCTATGTGGCCCCAGAGTCTACCTGTGGTGCTCAGTGGAAGAAGAGCATGCCAGACAGTCCCACGTCCCCAGAATCCCCAGGTATGCTCTCAGCAAACATGACGCTTCCATGTCTGCAGAACTGGGCTTTGGCTAAACATCTGGAAATAATTCTTATCCTTTCCTGGGTCACTGATCAAATGAGGAGATGGATTCAAAAGTACTTTGTAAAGTGTGAAGCAATGACCATGTTGTATTACACTCACACAGAAAAGGGAGTTTCGGGCTGGAGAGATGGCTTAGCGATTAAGGCATTTGCCTGCAAAGCCCAAGGACCCAGGTTCGATTCCCCAGGACCCATGTTAGCTAGATGCACAAGGGGCACACACATCTGGAGTTCATTTGCAGTGGCTAGAGGCCCTGGTGTGCCCATTCTCTCTCTCCCCCCCCTTCTCTGTCAAATAAATAAATAAATAATATTGAAAAAAAAAAAAAAGGGAGTTTCTAGAATCATCTAGGAAGATGCGGAAGGCTTTTCCAAATGCCTGTCAAGTCCCACTCCCTAAGCATCTACACTCAAGGCAGATGACTTTCTCTAAAGTGTGTGATGCGAGCCTCCACACCCACGCAGGCTGCTGTAGACGGGGAGGCAGGATGGATGCCCCAGGGAGGAGCAGGGTGAGGACCATCCAGCCCAGTTGTCCTCACTGTCTGGAGATGAAGAAGAGGGGATACCCCTGGGGAACATAGACAAGACCTGAGAAGGTCACATGAAGCCTGGATATGGAGAAATCCAAGAGTCAAAAAAGCCACTATGCACTCAGGGCTCACAGGACAGCTATCATACTTTGGGAAGATAGCAGCTAAGCAGGGGCTGAAGAAATCCAGGCCATCAGCTCAGCACGACAGGCAAGCATCTTCTTAAGGACACAGTAGCATGTGTCTCCTCACCCAGAGCTGCTTGGCTCCTATTATTTCAACAAGACCTGCCAAGACCCTGCTCCGTGCCCCAGCAGTTGACTTGGATCCAACAGCACGTGCCTAACACTGAAATACAGTCACAACTGGGCTCCCACACATAAACACGACAAGAACAGAACTGTCTAGGTTTTCTAGAAAGTGAATGGAAGAAGCCATTTATTCTCCAGTAGGAGCTGAGCTGGATCTTAGAGAGACCTATGTTTTCCTGTGGCCAGAAGGACCAGGCGGAGGGAGCAGCAAGAGTGAGGATGGGGTGGGGAACCCAGAGCAGGAGCCTGATAGGAGCCTCTGGCCAGGTGGGCAATGCACATTCTCTTCCTGTCTGATCACAGGTACTAAATACTATGAGACATAGAAGTAGATTAAAAGTCAGAGCCAGGTCCGGGAGAGCCCTAATCACGAGAGCCAGGGCCCTATGGGTTGTGTGGTGGGAAGGACTTGACTGAGGTTTGTGAAGAGGCCATATTCAGCAGGGCTTCACGGGTTCTGTGGTCCAGCTCCCTTTAGGCAGCTAGGGATATACGGAGGATTGGAAAGGAGAGAGGCAGGGGTCCTGATCTCCCCGGGGAGAGGTGCTAAGGTCTGAGCTGGGGTGGGGACTCAGAGTCGGGAGGAGAAACAGGAGAGCAGGAGGCTTGGCAGAAGGGGGTATGGGTCTCCAGGAGGCTCTGCTCTGCTCTGCTAGGACCAGTTCGTGCGCAAATGCACTGAAGCCACTCACAGGAAGCTGGTGGGTCACACACAACTTCTGTCTGAAACAGCAGAGACTGAGCTGAGTCCTCAGCTGGGACAGATCCTGAGGGACCTTCTAAGGAAGGGACTTGGTCTGAAGCCAGGGGTAGGGCATGCCTGGGCTCCCGGCTTTATCTCCTCCCAGTCTGGAAAAAGGAGCCAGCAGCTCTGCTCTCAATTCAGTCACACCCTGCAAAATGAGGGGCCAGTTACCAAAGCAGGCAAATCCAGTGGGAGGGAGAATGCAAGAACTCTCCTAGCTCTCACTCGTTTAACAGCAGCACCAAACTTCTGTCCAGTAGTTTTTGGAGGAAAAGGTCCTAACCTGTGCTGATGGGCTTCTCATGAAGTGGCAGCCTGGTTTCCCTCACCATCCGTCACTACAGAATTGTGTCCTCCAGGGTGTGGGGCTTTCCAAGGCCCTGTCTATAGTGGAAAGGCTGCTTCCAGAACAGAGATGACAGACATGGGTGGGGCAAGTCATCTCTTACCATGAGCACTGACTTTTCCATCGCTCCCTGTGGCTGAAATGTAAGCTCTTGAACACCCCCAGCGCCCACCACATACACACTCGATGTTGGCAGATACTTTCCAAACACCTGCTTTGAGAAATCGTGTCAGAAGAGTTCTGTTGAACAGAACCAGTGTGGCTCCTAACTGGTCACAGGCACACCCAGACCCCTCTACTTGGGCTTTTCACTGTGAAACCTACTTGTTCTGCCCAAGAGGTCTGGAAGAGCGGGGCGCGGGTCTTCAAACTCTGCTTCTCGCAGTGGACCATTTGGGAGCACTGGTTGCTCTGGTCCAGGCTACCCAACACATGATCCATACACTCCTACTGGTCCTGGCTCTTTCATCCGATCGTAAGTCATCTTCTCTGAAGCCTTGTCTCAGGGAACCACTTGGGGGCCACTGAGTTATCTGGACAGGGAGGCCAAAGACGAGATTTCTGCTTTGCGGTCAAGGGCAAATAAAACGAAACAAAACGATCTCTGAGGTTCCCGGACTCTAGGAGCCTAACTTAGTTACTCTATTATTATTTCTTAATTAGTAATAAACTAAACATTGCAGCAATAGGCAAGCTAACAAAATAAGTGAAGTTAATCGGTTAACCCCACCATGTAGCACATGATTAGGATGTCCACTTTCTTGATATTTCCACTTCTTTTCAGAGAATGGCTGGAAGGAAATAAACATGATGATTGTAGGCTTTGATCAGCAGGCTTTTCCAGACCCTAGCAGACCCAAGTCTTGGCTTCCTCTCCACATCCACAGTGCTTGGCTTTGGAATTGTCTGTTCCTTCTTTCCTTCCCCCACACCTGGTGGCCCCAAACACAGCAGATTTGCCCCAGTTGATGCTTCCCATGAGCCCATCTGTCACATTTCAGATGCCACATGTCCACCGATGACTCGAAAACAGGGTGAGTCACCAGGAAGCACTGGGAGAAGATGGGCAAGAATTGGCCTTGTGAAGTAAGAGCTCGGCAGAACAGAGAGGATTGATGGGGTTCTCGGCTGGAATCCTCAGCGGCCCCCAAAGGCAGTCTCTTTGGAGAGGACAGGGTGGCTTTCAGGACAGAGCTTGTCTGGGTTGGGGGAGCTTGTTAGCACCAATCATTTGGGGTGGGGGGCTGGCCACCGATGACTGGTCTGTGGGGTTGTTCTCCTGGGAGTCAGGGCCTGCCCCCGTGTTGCTCTGGGTACACACCAGGCGCTTTTCATCCAGCAGAGACAGGTGGTATTCACATAGGTCAATTAGGGAGGCCACCTGCTCATGGAGAGGCAGCATCTTGAACTTCCTCTGGGCCAGGAAGAAGAAAGCTTCTACAAATGCCTGCAGACACATCCCTGTGGACAGAGAGAGGAAGTCAGAGAGCTCATGATGTCCCAGGAAGGCTCAGCCTCGGCACAAGGCCGCAAGCAAGAGCCAGCCTTCCCCCCACCCACCCCGCTGGTTCCATTCTAGAAACCGAGCCCAGGCACTACAAAAGTAAACAACTCTATAAAATAGGGTTCATTAGCCCTCTTCATAGATGTGGAAACTGAATCTCACAGAAGCAGGGAGCCCTGAGTAGAAAGGGGTGGTGTTTGGAATTCAACCTTGCCCATATCTCTCTGGGCATCACAGTGAAATATCCTCTCCTGGGGCTGGGGAGATGGCTCAGCAGGTAATCACTGAAGAGTGCTTGCTGCACAAGCATGGAACTGCTTTGACTCGCCAGCCCTAAACAGCTGGGCATGCACATCTGTAATCCCAGTGCTGCAGTAGGGTGGGACAGATACCAGACAATGGCTGGATTTTGCTGACTGAATAAAAAAAATATAATAATAATAACAACAGTGAAAATGGCTGCGCTGGGTTGAGTGGGAGATGCCATCTTAAGGACCCAGGAGAATGAGAGAAACCCAGCTCCTGGTCTGCGGAGATGGCTCAGTGGGTCAAGCGCTTGCCATGCAAGCCTGAGGACCTGAGTCTGGGCTCTCAACAGCCGTGTGAAATGCTGGGCATGGAGTACACTCCTGTAATCCCAGTACTAGAAGTGGAGACAGATCCGTGAGGCTTCCAGGACAGCTTGTCTAGCCCAATTGGTGAGCTCGGGGCCCAGAGAAACCCATGCATGCCCACAGGTATACTAGGCACTCACACATACATATGCAAAAGAAACCCCTACCTAGCTCCTCAACCTTTATAATTCAGGGGGAAATTATCTGAAATAGACCTAATCTGATAGCATTGTTCTGTAAGTTAATATGGGATGCCTACACCCAATTGTACATTAATGTTCATGCATTTTACATTATGCATATACATTTTATTTCAAAAAGTATATGACATTCCCTCAAACTCATGTGTTGAGTGCTTGGTCCCTAGCTGATGGTGCTACTTTTGGAGGTTCTGGAAACTTTAAAAGATGGAACCTATATTTATGTCTTTCCCGCGTCTTGTAGTTTGCATGCTTATAACTTTTTTCTATTAATTTTTTTAGGTGAGCATACAAAGTATGCTCTATAGGTTTAGTAGGTTTCATCATGGCATAGTGTGTCTCATTATACTTTGTTCTCATCCATTCTTCCCCGCCGACTTCCCCTGTGCCCCCAGCCCCTGCCCTCCTGTCCCTTCCTTCCCCTTTGCTTTCCCATTACATCTATTCCATTATTCTTTCCATTTCTCACCTTCCTTAAGAGCTCCTCCTCCCCTCTCATGGTTTGTGAGTTACAAACACACAAGTATAAACATATACACGTACACACACATACATAATTTTAAATTTAGGTTCTGCATCTGAGAGAAAATATGCAGTATTTATACTTTTATTTTTATTTATTTGAGAGTGACAGAGCGAGAAATAGGCAGGATATAGAGAGAAAATAGGCACACCAGGGCCTCCAGCCACTGCAAAGGAACTCCAGATACATGCGCCACCTTGTGTATCTGGCTTACGTGGGTCCTGGAGAATTGAACCAGGGTCATTTGGCTTCACAGGCTAGTGCCTTAACCGCTAAGCCATCTCTCCAGCCCAGTATTTATACTTTTGAGTCTGGCTTATTTCAGTTAATGATTTCCAGTTATATACATTTTCCTGCAAATGTTTTGGTTTCATTTTTCTTTATGGCTGTATAAAATTCCATTGTGTTTATTGTGTACCACATTTTCTTTATCTAATCGTCTATTAATGGACATTTAGGCTGGTTCCGTTCCCTGGCTATTGAGAGTAGGGCAGCTATGAACATGGATGTGCAAGTATCTCTGTGGTGTGCTGACTTAAGAGTCTTTGGGTATAAGCCCGGGGGTTGTTTGTCTGGGTAATATAGTCGTTCCATTTCGGGTTTTAGGAGGACCCTCCACACTCATTTCCATAGTGGCTGCATCAGTTTGCACTTCCACCAGCAGTGAGTAAAGAGTCCTCTTTCCCCACACCCTTGCCAGCATTTGTTGTCATTTGTTTTCTTTTTTTTTTTTTTTTTTAAAATATTTCATTCACTTCTTTAAGAGAGAGAGCAAGACAGAGAGAGAGAAAGAGAGAGGGAATGGGTGTGCCAGGGCTAGCAAATGAACTGCAGCATGCACCACCTTGTGCATCAAGCTTATGTGAGTCCTGGGGAATCGAACCTGGGTCCTTTGACTTTGCAGGCAAGAACCTTAACCATGAACCCATCTCTCCAGCCCATCATTTGTTTTCTTGATTATAGCCACCATGACTGGGTAAGATGGAATCTCAATGCAATTTTTAAAAAATAAAGCCTTTATTTATTTATTTATTTATTTATTTATTTATTTGATACAGAGAAAGGGTGGGAGAGAGAGTGAATGGGTGCGCCAAGGCCTCTAGCCACTGCAAATGAACTCCAGACGTATGTGCCACCATGTGCATCTGGCTTATGTGGGGCCTGGAGAATTGAACTGGGGTCCTTAGGCTTCAGGCAAATGCCTTAACTACTAAGCCATCTCTCCAGCCCCTCAATGCAATTTTAATTTGCATCTCCCTTATAACTGTTGGGCACCTTTCCAAGTATTTATCGGCCATTTTTTATTTCTTATTTTGAGAACTGTCTATTTAGTTATTAGTCTATTTATTGATTGGGTGATTTGGGGTTTGGGTGTTTAATTTTTGTAGTTCTCTATATATCCTGGATATTAATCCCCTGTGTGATGTGTAGCTGGCAAAGGTTTCTTCCCATTCTGTGGACTGTCTCTTTGCTCTGGTGACTGCTTCCTTTGCAGTGCAGCAGCTTCTTGTTTGCGTGCAGTCCTGTTTGTCAATGCTTGGGGAGTGCTTCTTGTGGTACGGGGGTCTGACTCAGAAGTCCTTGCCTGTACTTGTATCTGGAAGTGTTTTCCTTCTAGCCCCCTTGTACTTTTCTTTGCAGGACTGACTGCAGCTTGCTCAATGTTTGTTGGGGTGGCCATTTGACTGTATCCATCTTCCCTGCTTAACTCTGAGCTCCAGCTCATCACAGGTACCAGAAGGTGCTCACTGTGGACACACTGGATTCACGAGTGAACGGGTTTTATGAGTGGGTGGACGAATGAATGAGTTGGCGCTAGACATTTGATAGACATTGTCACCAATCCTCAATTACCCTTACTTATCCAGCGTTACAGATGAGGAAACCTACACTCAGATCAAGTAACGTCAAAGCCAGAGAACAATAGCCTGGGAATAATTCACATGTTTAAACTAAATTCTTTTGCTCAAGAGGTTCCGAGTCTTCCCAATGAGCAATGAGCACTAGGGTCCCCCACATCCTAAGGACGACTTAGGGCCACACAGCATTTTAGTTGAGGTGGCTCTACCTCCACTTCACGTTTGGCCTAGTGTTGGAAGATGCTGGATGTGATGCCCTGGGAGCTGATAGCACATTTTTGCCTTGGGAACTTGAGCTGAGCAGAAAGCTTTCTGTCTTCTTTCAAGACCAAGGGCTTTGTAACTATGCTTTTCTTGACTCTAGATGCCCTGCAAGTGCCTGCTCTGTTTGACCTCCACAGGAGGAGTTGGTAAAGGGCATGTGTTGCAGTCAGGTTCGCATTGCTGGCAAGAAACACTCGACCAAGAGCAGCTTGTAGGGATAAAATGTTTATTTTGGCTTACAGACTCAGGGGAAGCTCCTTGATGGCAGGGGAAAATGAAGGCATGAGCAGAGGGTGGACATCACTTCCTGGCCAATATCAGATGGAAAATAGTGACAGGAGAGTGTGCCAAACACTGGCAAGAAGCTAGCTATAATACCCATAAGCCCACCCCCAACAATACACTGCCTCCAGGAGGTGTTCATTCCCAAATTGCCATCAGCTAGGGACGTGGCATTCAGAACACCTAAGTTTATGGGGGGGACACCTGAATCAAACCACAGCATCGAACCCTGGTGGAAACCCCTTTCTGTGTCAACAGAGGTCTTTGTGGACAGACACAGGAAATGAGGCTCCCTCAGTCTCACTCAAGAAGAATCCCGAGCATCACTTCTGAGTCAGACTTCCGTAGGGTGGCTCTGTACATGTGTGTGTTGTATGTGAGAGGGCATGTGAGTATGCGTACCCATGTACCTGCATCCTTACATGGCAGAGTTGGCTGGTGGGTCAGATATACAGATTGGAAGAGGCCTGCTTATGTCAGAAAAACTACTCTCAGTCCCCTGCCCCCCAAATTCCCAACTGTGCTAAACGGTGTTGCTCCACGCGGGGTTGGGACCTAGGGTGTCAAATCTGGCCTCTGATAAGATAAAGAACTTGAGATAGACTCTAAATCATATACTTCATCAATCGCATTTTTTATGTCAGGTGACAGTACTTTCTGGCACATCTTTGTAAAGGAAGCAGTGTGCTCTTTCTTGTTCAGGACTGTAACCAATTGTTTGTGGGTTGCAACCTTGAGTAGCACAAATCTCCAAAGTGAGCAACACCCATGGGCATTCCAGTAACCAGTATCTTGTTAAAATTTGCATTCTGGGATGAGGCCAAAGACATGCATGTTGTTAGCTCCATGACGGTGTAATGCTGCTGGTGTCTGGACCTTGGGACCGTATTATGAGCAGTAAGAAAGGAAAGGTTCAGCACACCTTTTGACTCAACAAGTATTACTTTTCTCCCCTTCATTAAAGGCAGGTTGTTATTTGAGCTATAAGGTGCAGAAAAAATGTAAGGACCTACTGGGAGCAACAGTACAGGGTTAAATGATCTGGAAGATAACATTCTAAAAAGAGGAGTGGAATTTATGATCTATTCTTTGGCTTGTCTACATTTTTGGACTTTCTATAGTGAGCATGCATACAATTAAAAAATGTACATTGAAAATTTTTTGTTTGCCTTTTGCTTTTGAGACACGGTCTCACTCTGTAGCCCAGGCTGGCCTCAAATTTACATTGATCCTCTTGACTGCGATTATAAGTGTGAGCTGCCACACCTGGATTGCAATTAAAAGTTCTAGTGGGTGGAAAGAGGTGATGTAGGGCAGATATGCTTTTTGTAAATTATTTTATTTGTATATGTGTGGGTTGTGTATGTCTAGGGTCTCTTGCCACTGTAAATGAATGCCAGATGCATGTGCCACTCTACATCCAGCTTTACATGAGTTTTGAGAAATTGAACCTGGGCTGGGAGGCTTTGCAAGCAAGTATCTTTAACTGCTGAGCCATCTCGCCAGATGCTTTTAATTATGAAACTTTAATACTACAAGAATTTGAAATCAGCTACATGTATCACTTTGAAAAAATATAATGTAAGTACACACATATATTCTATTTTGATAAAATGTTTAAAATATTATACACACACAGTAGTCCCTCCTTATTCTCAGTGAATGTTTGAAACCACAGATTGTACCAAACCCTATACTGCATAACATGTTTTTTCTTATATGCCCTGCAGCATTGCTACATAGCATGAGAGTTACTTTGTTTCTTCCTATTTTTTTTAAAAAACATTTTATTATTTATTTATTTGACAGAGAGAGAAAAAGGAGGGAGGGAGAGAGAGAAAGAGAGAGAGAGAATGGATGTGCCAGGGTGTGTAGCTACTGCAAAGGAACTCCAGACACAAGTGCCACCTTGTGCAGCTGGCTTATGTGGGTCCTGAGGAATTGAACCTGGGTCCTTTGGTTTTGCAGGCAACTGCCTTAACTGCTAAGCCATCTCTCCATGCCACTTCCTGTTTTAGTCCCTGATGTTTTATTTGCCCCCAACATTCCTTCTAAGAGGCTGTGCCTCTGAGTTCCGCTAGATTGTTGCTGATCCTCATTTGATCAAGGTGACCCAGGAAAGTGTGGCTTGACCAAAGTCAATATTCAGCAAACATCAGAGAACTGAACCTTCTTAATGGCTTTGAGGAGATGAAGATGAAAGGTGGAGGAGACCATAAGACTGAGCACATTAAAGACAGTCCAAGATTGGGTTCAGGGTTAAGATACTGGGGTTCCCTTGGAGAGACAATCCTGGGATCAGGAGCAGAAGCAGCCCAACTGCTGGAGGGCTAACCTCCCACCTCATTTCTCCACCTCTTCTGTATGACTTGATCTTGTTCTCTCATCCTGACTATAATGAACGCTCGGTATGTCACTGTTTTTATTTCTGATTCATCTGTTTCCTAACAATAAAACCCCAGGAATTTGAGTTGTGGGTTTTTTGAAATTGTATGTGAGATTGGTTTGGTAATTAATTCATGTTATGAAACACCTCACAGAATACCTAAGGACAAAGCACAGGAACGGGCAGGTAAGAGAGCAAACACGGAACTGCACTGAAGCCATGGGGAGAGTGCTTGTTCACTAAGCTAACGAAAGTGTAAAATACAGGTAATGGTCAAGACATGGTGCGATTGCTGGGGACTTTTTATTATTATTTATTTATTTGAGAGAGAGAATGGGCATGCCAGGGCCTCTAGCTGCTGCAAACGAACTCCAGACACATGTGCCACCTTGTACATCTGGTTTATGTGGGTCCTGGGGAATTGAACCTGGGTCTTTTGGCTTTGTAGTTAAGCACCTTAACCACTAACCCATCTTTCCAGCCATGCTAGGGACTTTTGAAAAGCAGCTTGACAAAAGCTTAAGAGCTGTTCAAATGTTCAAATAGGGACTATAGACTTAGAAATTTTCCCAAACAGATTATTCCCTCCAAAAGAAAGTACAATGTATCCATTTGAGCACAATGATCATTCATTTCCAACTTCTCTAGTAGTACAGTGGCATGGTGAGCAGGACTAGACGTCTAGGGCTCCTTTAACATCCTTCTTTCTGTTTTAACATATTTTCCAAATAAGATTGTGCATGCTCATTATTGATGATAATTCTAAAGGGCAGCTGGGCGTGGTGGCGCACGCCTTTAATCCCAGCACTCGGGAGGCAATGGTAGGAGGATCACCACGAGTTTGAGGCCAGCCTGAGACTACATGGTAAATTCCAGGGCAGCCTGGACTAGAGTGAGACCCTACCTCGAATCCCCCCCCACCCCAAAAATGCATATTATTTAAAAAGATCCTGGGCTGCTGGCCCAGAAGTCATTAGAGAGGAAGTTGTAACCCAAATACTGCCTTCATAGCTAACCTGAAAACCAGTCCCAGGGAAACAGTGACAGACACCGTGGTCACTCAAACCTCACCGAAACAGAGATAGAGTCCACAGAGAGAGCAATACTAAATCAGATCGCTATCTTGCCCACCGAGGCTCAGGGAACACTGCGGAAAGGAGGGTGGAAAGATTAGAAGCGCTTCAGCGTGGGTGGGAATAGCTCGAGGCACTGTTCCCCCATTCCTGCAGAGACCGACTGCAGCCTCCAGGTCTCCACAATGAATGCCAAAACCCCACCAAAGACCCTCAGCGGAACTGGGGTGGGGAAAGGGGGGGTGTCTGAGAGTATAACTGTTTTATAACAAAAGCCATAAAAAAATAAAAACAACATATCCTCGGGCTGGAGAGATGGCTTAAAAGCTAAACACACTTCTTTGCAAAGCCTGATGGCCCACATTTGAGTCCCCAATACTCACAAAAAGCCAGGTGCACAAAGTGGTGCACATATCTGGAGTTCATTTACAGTGGTAAGGGGCCATGGCTTGCCCATTCATATTCTCTCTCTGTCCTTGAAATAAATAAATGAATAAATGAATAAATAAATAACTACCAAAAAAATATCTCAACCCAGCGTCTAAGGTCACTGGTTTTGCCAAGTTACCCTTGGATACCTCCAGGCAGAGTCAACTGCCCTTCCTTGAACTCCCTCTTGCTTCTGGACATAAACTGAGATAAATCCATGGGTATATGACTGTGTCCCCAGGAGAACTGTGTGCTCTGGATGCAGGGACCCCACAATCATCTTTTCATTTTCAGTGTTCAGGACAGCTGGGAGCACACCTCAGAGATTACTGGAGATCTGTTTAATGCACTTGAGCACACTGTGAACCTTTGAGCACACTTGGACACAGGCATTACTATTTCCATTTTACACAGTAAGGCCAACGGGGCAAAGAAGAACAGCCATCTAACACTCTTCCATGAGGAGATCTGTAGCTGACTTAAACTGGAAGTTGGGTGTGGTGGTGTACACACTTTCATTAATCCTAGCACTCGGGAGGCAGAAGTAGGAGGATTGCCGTGAGTTTGAGGCCATCCTGAGAGTACATAGTGAATTGTAGGTCAGTCTGGACTAGAGTAAGACCCTACCTCAAAAAGCCAAAAAAAAGAAAAAAGAAAAGAAAAAAACCCAGAGTACCCCAGACCAGATGCTTTTGAACTGCAGAATTCCTGGCTGTGGGGAGGTGTAAACATACAAATGGAGGCCCCACCTCCAGACCTTCTTACTCAGAAATCTGAGGTGAGGCCTAAAAACCTGTTTCTACAAATTCCCAGTGATGTTGAGCAGTATTGGCCAGGGGTCCCACTTTGTGACCTCCTAGGTGAGGCCAGTGTGGATGTACTTACTGAAAGCCCAGCAGTGGAGAAGTAGAGAGGGGCTCCTTCAAAAAGACCTGCCCTGAACTCACAGAAGCTTGACTTTGAGCTAAAAATGTCTACATTTATTTTAAGACATTGATTGAGAGAAAACCCAACCAGTTATTTTTAAAAGACTAATGACAGAGCTGAGGAACCATGAAATTGTTCCAATGGTGCACAAAGCCCTCTCTTAGCATCTGAGAAACCACATTCTTGTTTCTTGCAGAATCATTGCTCCACTACTAAGTGAGGAGGGTTCTATGGTACCCTACTGGGCCCTGCCCCCCCTCTGTCTGACTCAGGAATAGTAGACGGGCAAGGGTCTAGAAGGCCAGGCCACAGATGGCCCTGTAAACCATGGCAAAACTACAGATTTCATCCTGAAGAAGGTGGCAGGTCAGCGGGGAGTCTGGAAGTGGCACAGTCAGCATGGCTGCAGAGCAGGGACCCCGTGGTTAGGGGCACATGTGAAAGCAAACAAGTGCACTGCACTAGTCCAAGCCAAAGCTGATGGTGGTAGTTTGGCCCACAGTGGTAGAAATGGAGGTGCCGAGGGCTGAGTGGATCTGGATATCATCTGCAAGCAGTTAGTCATAGTGAGAGGCTAGATCTGCCCATGGTGGTATGAGGGGGAGGCAGGAGTCCTCACGAAGGAGGACCTCTGACACCAGGCCAAGTGGAGAGGCCCTGTCTTGGATTTCAGACATTACGCATAAAAATATCAGATCTTTTCCACACCCTGGAAAGTGTATTCACTGACAGTGAGGCCTGAGAGCTGCATTTATCACAGTGGTTTTGGGGACTCAACCCCAGAAGGTGACCGGGAACCCTCCAATGTAGCTGTGTCTTAAAGGACTCTTGAGGAAGCAGTGGAATGAGGAAGTCCAGAGAATGTTATAGGAGAAACCTACTACTGGGCTAGCCTCAGCACAAGGGCAATGATGAGCCAGCCCCCTTGGGGATGCTAGGAAAAGCTTTTTCCTTTGAAGTCCCACTGCCCATCCATCTCTGCCCTCCATTTGCAGAATTCCATAGGTGGTGAAATAGCAAAACTTAGCTTCCTCAGACTTGGAAGCTAGACGTCTGAGCTGGAGGTGCCAGCACACTTGGGTTCTGGTGAGGGCCTGTTCCTGGCTGGCAGATGGTCGCTTTCTTACTCTGTGATCTTCTAGAACACAGAGAAAGAGTGATCAAACTCAACTGACTTCTGATGAGGGTATTAAACCCATTGGCTAGGTGCCCACGCTTCTGGCACCATTTAACATTAGCCACTTCCTTAGAGGGCCCATCTCCAAATACAGTCATATGGGGGTTAGATACAACTTAAAATTTCGTGGGGGTGTGTGACCCAGCCTGTAGCACTCTCATCCCCTCAGTCCTGCTGAGGTGATTCCAGCATGTGAGGACACTCTTTACCACTCCCCAAGGCTCTGAGATTTTCAGAACCATTTAGGAAAACAAGATAAGCTCTTGTCCCTCTCCCTACTCTTCCACCAACCACAAGGAAGCCCCTCATAGCTGGCTGGGCTTGGGAGCTGGAAGGATACATGGCAACATTGCTTTGCAGACTGTTATAATATTAACTCATCTTTGTTGAGCCCTCATTATGTGCAAGGGCCTGAGCTAAGGGCTAACTACACACTGTTCAACTCAATTATACAAAACCCTTATGAAACAGGTAGTCCCTTCAATCCCATTTTACATCCAAGAAACACGCTAAAGTCACGTGGCTGATAGGTGGCAACTCAAGACTCATTCTCTCAACTTTTGATTCACTAATGCTTTGAGTCTTGAAGGAGCCAGCCAAGTCAATGTTGCTCCAGGACTACATAAAGACTTAAAAGAGAAAGAAGGCTAGGGATTTGTCTCAGTAGTTAAAGGCACTTGCTTGCAAAGCCTGGTGACCTGAGTTCTATTCCTCAGCACCTGTGCAAAGCCGGACACAAAAAAATGGCATAAGCATCTGGAATTCATTTACAGCAGCAAAAGACCCTGGTGCATGTGCATGCGCCTGCATGCCCCCCCCACACACAAGTAAATAAATATATTTAAATTAAAAACAACAACAACAACCATGGGAGGGAATACATCCCTGATACTGAAAACCTACAACAGGGATAGTCATGAGCCCTAAGGGTGTGATGTCTGCTGCTGTCTCACTAAATGTATATACTATGCTCACCAAACTGCCCAATAAGCACTTCTCTTAATGTCCACACCCATATATTAATGCTACTCTCACTTTTGGTTAGAGAAACTTCTCTTTTCAGATGGTGGGATGACTCAGAAGGCACCATGGTGCTGAGAAGAAGGGACAGAGGAGTGCTCAGCACTGAAACATCTCAAACCCACCTTCCAAGGCTCAGGGTCCATTGCGGAAGAGGGGGCGGAAAGAATGTAAGAGCCAAAGGAAGAGTAGGACTCCTTACAACGTGCTCCTCCAGATACAAAATGGCCTGGATATCCATGACCTCACAGTGCCTGACACTACCTACACAAGACCACCATAATAGGAGGAAAAGATCATGACATCAAACTGAAAAGAAAGACTGATTGAGAGAGGGAGGGGATATGATGGAGAGTGAAGTTTCAAAGGGGAAAGTGGGGGGAGGAAGGGAAGTACCATGGGATATTGTCTACAATTAAAGAAGTTGTCAATGTAAAAAAATAAAATAAAATAAATGAACATAAAAAACAACAACAAAAAAAGCAAATTCTAGAAGCAAAATCAGTCTTGGCATAAATAAATGGATGCATGTCATCCCATTTCTGCTGAATGTCAACAAAAGAGGCAGTCAGATCTGTGGGTTTTTGTGACCAGACTACCCCACCTGTTTCCAACGTCTGAAGATAAGCTGTGGCGTAGATTTTGAAACTTCATTTGGGTTGATGCACGTCACTGGAGAAAGCAGCCTTTGAAACATTTCACTTACAGCCAGACACGTACCTCTCACTGGAGGTGGCCATTGGATATTGAGATTCAGACCCTGACAGGCTATGGCCTCATTCTGTCAACCAGCAGGTAAGGGTGGGCCCACGACCTCCTGCTGGCCCATTGTCCCCTGTCATCCCCGGGAGCATGGGGACACACCTGACTTGACAGGAACTCTCCAGGAATCCAGGCTGAAGGAAACAAGACTCACACTTTACACATTTTACCCTGAAGGACGGAAGTGAGACAACACCTCACGCAGAGCTTCCCACTTCACAAAGAGTTTCTGTCTTCTTATGTGGTTCGCAGGGTCGTGTTCGCGAGAAGGACATTGTTACAAGGGTTCCCCACTTGCGGTTGAGGGACACATGTGGGCGAGCCCAAGCAGCTGGCCAATGTCCCTCCTTCAGTGGATGAAGCAGCATTCCAACCCCTGCCCACCTCATATTCAAACCCGCATTCTTTTCCAACAGTCTTAGGCTTTCTTCATATCTGACATCTAAGTATTACTTTGCAGTTATGAAGCATATGATATAATTACATCCAAACCATTGTCAACAGCCAGAGATATTATTCCACTAAAATGAGATTTTTCCCCTCCTCTCAAAAGTACCTAAGTTTTGGGCTGGAGAGATGGCTTAGCAGTTAAGGCGCATGACTGTGAAGCCTAAGGACCCAGGTTCGATTCTCCAGGTCCCACATAAGCCAGCTGCACATGGTAGCACTTGCATCTGGAGTTCCTTTGCAGTGGCTAGAGGCCCTGGCATGCCCATTCTCACTGTCTCTGTCTCCCTTTCTCCCTCTCTCTGTCTCTAATAAATAAATAAAAATAAAATCTTAAAAAAAAACTTAAAAAAAAAAGTACCTAAGTTTCCCTGTTAGCCATTCTATCTCAGGACATGGGTTTGTGAGAAGAGCCCTTGTCTCTTCTCCTAAATATTCCTTTTTATTAAAAAAAAATTGTATTTATTTATTTATTTGAGAGAGAAAGAGAGAGGAAGAGGCAGAGAGAAAGAGAGAATGGGTGAGCCAGGACCTCCAGCCACTGCAAATGAACTCCAGATGCATGTGCCCCTTGTGCATCTGGCTTACATGGGTACTGGGAAATTGAACTGGGGTCCTTAGGTTTCGCAGGCACTAAGCCATTACCCCAGTCCCTAAATATTTCTTGTTACTCACCTAGAATGGGTGAGTCTGCCTCACAGAAGTCCTAAATTTATATTCCTACAGTTTGTTTGGAATCACTGTCAGGAAATAAAGTGGCATGATGGGCTAAAATTAGCTCAGCGGTTCTTCCCTTGGCAATGGAATGACCCCCCCAAAAGAGCCTCCATGATGCCAAGATAGTTCATCATGGACTTAGTCTCCTCCCCATGGCTGGTTCCCTGTCTGCTGCTGCATGGGACCGCAGTCATTACTACTGTCCCCCAAGCCTGGGGCTTAGGGCTCACGCACAGTAGGTTAGATCCAGACAGTTGGAGATGGCTTGGGGCTCAGTGTGTGATGGCTGGGACTCTGGATCCAGATCCCAGCTCTGCCACTGACTAGCTGTCAAGATGCCTCATGTCTCTGGGTCTCAGCTTCTCATCTGCAAAATGGGGACAGGAACATCTGCCCTGAGTGGTTTTTTTACAAGGAGCCACCCAGACAAAGCCCAACCCAGGGCTTACAGCTGGCATGGTAGATGTTGTCCACCCTCTCTCCACCTGGATTTAAGCACCTTGTTGCCCTTGGCCTGCCTGGAAATGCTATAACAACATTGGCCCCAGTTTCTTCTTTTATGGTCCATTGCTGGTCTCCCCACCAGTGTGAGCTTCATGAGGTCAGGGAGTCAGGAGATAGCTTCTCAACTGTGGTCTCCTGGGCCTCACTTGTCCCTTCTGTAAAACGAAGGGCTGGATTGGGTAAGCTCTCAGAAGTAACTGTAGTTTCTAACCTTTTAAAATGCTGGTAACTAAAAATAAAATAAAATTTAAAAATTGCAAACTGCATTTGTTAAGCACATGCTGCCTGCTATGACGACTCCTGGGTACTTTCCATGTCCCATGGCAGCCCTGAGAGGCTAGCAATACCAAACTTTGTATTTTGTAGGCAATAGTGCTGAACTTTCAGAAGCCAAGGCCCCAAATCACACTCTACTTGACTATCATACTTTGCAGAATGACAGTGCTCAAATTTCTCCCAAAGCCCCTTACCCATTCTCTCTGAGCCAGAGGGAACCCCCTTCAAGGCTTATCTTTGCAGGGAAGAAAGGGGGAAAGCCTTCTCCTGTCTACCCCCACAGCATGCACAGACACTGTGCACAAGCATCACTGTAGGAACAAGCCACTGTCACCTTTGTCCTTGGCTAGATGGAGGAATGAGTGTTAGGACAGAACCATAAATAGATCTTTCAAAAAAAAAAAAAATCATTACCCTAGAAGCCTGCAGCACCCAAATGACCAGCAAACACAGGCAAAAGCAACTATTTCATCTTTCTTTAATCACAGGTCACTATATTAGCCTGGGCAGAGTGGCCCCACGTCCCAGACTAACTCCCATCCAGTGTGACCCTTGATTCCACCATAACAGAGACACAAGTTCACTGTGAAGATGGGACCACAGTACTTCTTTTTTTTTTTTTTAAATTATTTATTTGTGAGGAAAGGGGGAGAGACAGACAGATAGACAGGCAGTGAGTATGGGTGTACCAGGGTTTCTTGCTGCTATCAATAAAAACTCCAGATGCATATGCCACTTTGTGTATCTGACTTTACATAGGTACTAAACTTGGGCTAGAAGGCTTTGCAAGCAAGTGTCTTTAACCACTGACCCATCTCTCCAGCCTGCACGGTTTTTCTTGACTTCTTGAAAGTACCTCATGCCATACTAGATATTTATTTATTTATTTATTTAGTGTGTGTGCACATGTGTGTGTCCATGCATGTATATGTGTGTGCATGTGGAGGCCAGAGGTCAATGTAGGGTGTCCTTCTCTACTGCATCCACTTTATTTTTTGAGAAAGGGTCTCTCACTGAACCCAGAATGCCCTGCGTGGGCTAGACTAGCTAGCCAGCAAGCCCTGGGGATCCTCCTGTGTCCACGTCCGCATGCTGGGACTGCAGGTGTACCCCACCATGCCTGGCTTTTATGTGGGTTCTGACCTTGGGCTCTCCTGTGTGCATGCTAAGCGCTCTACCCAGAGCCATCTCCCAGCCCCTGGACATTTTTTGATGAGACCAATGGACCCTTCATAGGCTCTATACTTGTTCCTCAGCAAGTGGTGAAAATATCCAGCTTAGAAAGGACTTCAGAGACAACACAATCCAGGCCTTTACAAGGCAATTCCATCACTCAAAATAGTAAGATAAGGAGCATTAAGAGCAGTTACCATACAGCATGTGCTTAAAATGTCAGGCACTGTGGTGAGCTCACTTAACATTTAATCCTCAAAACAAAGTCTGAGTGATAGATGCTTAAGAAACATCCCTGCTCTCATCTTACTTTGGTTGTTCATAGGCCCATAGTCCTGCAGACTGAAGTTGGTAGTGGAGATTCATACCCAGGCCCAGTAAATCTGCTCTGCCTGCAGACTAAACCTGGGCATCTGTTTTCTTAGAGAGGTAGGGAAGAAGCTGCATGGGGTGAATTTGCTGAAAAGCATGTCATCTTGAATTGTCCGGTGAGATTTTAGGGTCATACGTTGCCCTTCCTGGTACTACTACCAGTGGTCGCTCAGTTCCCATGGGGCTATCTTCAGGGGTGGAGCGCTCACTCCTTACCATCCTGGGATGCTCCTCTGGCCGGGCGTGCTCTCTGAGCTCAGCCCATACTGAGATGGGTGAGGCCTCCACATGGCCTCGCTTTAACACAGAGCGCAGCCTCTTCCTTTCTGACAACCCTGCTTGGTGAGGAGGCATAAGGCTAGTGCTGAGAGAACACAATTCCACTGGGAAGATACCAAGATGCCCAAGCCTCTTCCATGTGGGACCAGGAAGAGGGAACAGAGGGCTGTGGCAGAGGGGTGTGGGACAGAAGGGAAGTGTAAAGCATTCTCATTGTTGCCTGAGAGGGCCAGGGAGGGTGAAAAATTCTGACAGACAAAGACAGCATGCACGTGTGAGACCAAACTTGCAGAGACCTGGCCAGAATCTGGAAGAGGGCCAGTCTCCAGACAGTTAGCTAGTCTAGTGCCAGACGGTGCTACACGAGTAACTGGGGGAAAATGGCCGATATCGGTCCAAACAACTCCCAGTCTAAGATACCCAGCAAGAAACAACCTGTTGTAATGCTCAAACAAGTGCAGTAGTGGCACACAGCCATGGTGGGCAACCAACAGCTCTTGATTTGGCTAATTGATCCACTCAGTGGAATGGAACTCATTGCTGGAACTGGGAAATAAGTCAAAACCATGTACAAAAAATGAGCACAGTCTCCAAGCAAGATACCATCAAATGTGGGCTAGAAGAGGGCCTACCCATATAAAATTCCCTCCAAGATATCTATGGCCATCCCATATATCTAGTACTAACTTCTCTCTCCATTGGAGAATTTGTTTATCTTTTTCAGATGGACAACGAACCTGAAGGAAGGATCAGCCAATTACACCTCACCAGGGCTCCAGCTGAAACCATAAGTAATGTGGGGGAAGGGCAAGAGTTCAGCGTTCTTGGGGATCACGACACCAGAAAAAGGCTGAAGGAGATAAACACAGAGAACATCTAACAACTACTAAGTCAGATATCCAGACACACAGAGGCTCCCAAAACCTCATCACTGAAGTAGAGCTAGAATGACCCCAATGTGGCTCAGGAAAATTTGCAGAAGAGGGGGAGAAAAGAATGTTAGAGCCACAAGTTGGGGCATTATGCAGAGACTTGGCCTATCCCCCATCGCTCTTGACTACCCCCACAATGCGTGAACCACATTCCCCATTGATGAGGGTCCTTATGGAAGAGGGAGGACAGGGAGGAGGATAATGGAGTCACCACTATGAATGTAAAATTAGAATAATATACATAAAAATAAATTTAAAAACTCTGACAGAACCTGTGTATTTACCTTGGAAAGAGACAGCCCATTTTCCCCAATCCCTGCGCTCCCCAAGTGCATTGTCTGCGATCTCTGGTGGATATGTGTGATGGGATATGGGATATGCACATTTCCATGTGCTCCAGTGTCCAGTTTCATATACCTCTATGCTCATATATGTGGAATGTGTTTCACTCTGTCTTGTTCTCCCTTCCCTTCCTTCCCTTCTCTTCCTTTCCCTCCCCTCTTTTCCCTTCATTTCTCCTCCCCTCCCTTTCCCTTTCCTGTGCTTTCCTTCCCTTTCCTTCGAGACCAGTTTATGCTATGTAGCCATGGTTGGCCTCAAATTCCCTGTTTTCCTTTCTCAGGTTTCTGAGTGCTAGGATTACAGGCGCAGCCCACCACTCTCAGCTTGTACTGTACTTTGTAGCTGTATGTCTTGATGCCTTTTCTATATCTCTGTATATATATACTTACTTACTTTTCAGACTGTATATGGAATTTCATAATGCACATATGCCATGACTTTTAAAGACTTCCTCTACTAGATCCTTAGATGGACATTTAGAATGTTTTACTTCTTTTTTAATATTATGAACATATTTGCACATCTGTTAGCATGTGTCACACTTGAATGAGCCATGACTTTCTTCCAGGGACACTTCCAGGTCCAAACTCTCCTAGGGTTGGGATCTTAAGGATCAGCTGGAGATTGCTGGGTAGAGGTAGAGAGGAGGATTATCTTGATTTTCCATTTATTTATTCATTTGATTAAATTTTTTTTTTGAGGTAGGGTTTCACTCTGGCTCAGGCTGACCTGGAATTCACTATGCAGTCTCAGGGTGGCCTCCAACTCACAGCCATCCTCCTACCTCTGCTTCCCAATGCTGTGATTAAAGGTGTGCGCCACCACATCCAGCTATTAAAAAAATTTTTTAAGGCAGGATCTTATGTTAGCCTTAAACTTGCTGTGTAGCTGAGGATGACTTTGAGTTTGATCCTACTGCCTGGTATTAAAGGCATTCATCATCATGCCTGGTTTTCAGGGGTATTGGAGCTAGAACCCAGGGCTTCCTGCATGCTAAGCAAGCACACTACCAACTGAGCTTCTTCCCCAGCCTCAGAAGGAAGATGTTCTGAGCAGAGGAGCTAGGCTGTACAAAAACTTTAGCACTGTAAAAGGCTTTTGTTGAGTGTTGAGCAGCACAGCAGGAGTCGCTGAGCCTGGCAGGAGACCTTGGGAGTTGAGGCAGCAAAGGGAGGGAAGGCAGATGGTTTGAAATCTGTCCTTTGAATTCTTCAGCTTGTGTCTCCCCTGCTCCGGAGGCCTGTTAACCAACTACCAGCCAGTCCTGGGACCTTGCAATGTGGAACAGGCTACAGAGGCAGCACCTTGTCCTTCCTCCTCTCTCTCTGTTGCTCCCTCCTCAGCCAACCTTCCCCAGGGTGACCCAGACACTGCCTCGCAGCTTCCCTGCCTTCCAGCTCAGGAGAGAACTCCCTAGCCTGCCTCCCCAGCCAAACAGGGCTTGCTGAATGACAGGGTCCCTCATTCCCTTCTCAGTCCCCCCCCCCCCCAGCATCAATCAATTCTCCTTTCCCTTGGTCTGCGCCTTGGCTGTCCAGTGTCCTTGCTGGCCTGGCTCCTTGCTCTTCTGCTGGCTACTCTGTCCTGGGTCCTCTTGTCCCTAGTCTGCCCAATTCCTGTCATCTGTTCCCTGTGCTTATAAACCTTCAATGACAGCAGTGCCATCCAAAATCCTCCCAATCCTTATCTCCTGGCCACACTGCCTTTTGCCACTGGGACATCTCATTATCATCTCAAAGAATGTCTTGGTCTTGGCCTCCCAATTCTTCCTTTCCCAGAGCCTTACTGGCTTTGATAAAGATAAATGACATCTCCGCCCACCTACTTGCTGGATCAGAAGCCTGGAGCCCGATTTGAAAATACTCTCCCATAGCCTCACCTTGTCAAAACACCTCCATACCCCTAGCAATGTAATCCCTGCTCTCCATTGGCTAAGCCCCACGTGCCTCCTCACCCATCTCCCTGCCTCCAATGCACACCACCACATGATCTTGTAGAGATCCAGGTTAATTAGACCCTCCTACCTTCTGCTCTAATCTCTTGGACGAAACTTAAAGGTAGCTCACCTTCCTTACCCTGCTTTTAGGTGCTGAGAGAGCTGGCTTCCAGTGGCTTTTCAGATACCTGGCGTAACAGCTTCTTGTTCCTCCTGACCTTCTTTTGTCTCCTGGAACCTTCCATCTCAGGACCCTGGTCACTGGCACTCTCTTGCCTGGAATGGCCTTTCTCTGGGTCTCACCTGGGTGATCCCTGCATCTAAGTTCCAATGCTGCTTTGGTGGGCCTATCTCACTGACCTGCCTCCTAAGACAGGTTAGATTCTCTCTGTTATTCTCACTGAAACTTATTTTAATTCATGATTCATCAAGAGCTATGATTATAGCTATGTTTCTGTGTGCAAAGCCTGCCTCTGCTCCCAGGCATCAGAGGCATGAGGGCATGGCTCTATGTGCATACCTGCACATGTATGTGGCAATGGCGTGCAGAGGTACTCATGAAACATCAGCCTATCCACTTGGGATAAGAAGAACCCATTGTTGGGATCAGTTATGGCTAAAGTGTGAATGTAGGGTTTGCCTTGGATGTGCATGCTATGTGGTAACCTTGGCTGGTGCACTGTGCCCTGGGCATCTCAGCTTCTCGCCTGGCTCTTGGGGGTGGATGTGTCTGGCCCAGGGGATATGCAAGCTTTCTCACCCCTCCATTCTTTTGCATGCATATGTGTGTGTGGTATGTGTATGTTCACATGTATATGTGGGCATGCATGTGGAGATCAGAGGTGCACATCAGGTGTCTTCCTCTATCAATGTACATTTTATTTTCTTGAGTCAGAATCTCTCGCTGAATCCAAGCTTAGTGATTTGGCTAGACAAACTAGCTAGCCAGCCCTGGGAAGTCTCTTGCCTCTATTTTCTCAGTGCTGGGATTACAGGTGTGTATCATCACACTCAATTTTGCATTTTTTTTAAAACATAGGTGTTGAGGCTTGAACTCAGATCCTCATGCTTATGTGGCAAGTACTTTACCCATTGAGAATTCTCCCAGCAGCACCCCCACCCCCATCTCCAACTGACTGTCTTTACGTCCCCAGCCTGGTGGAACAGTCTGTCACCCTCAAACTCCATCTTCTTTGGTAGCCCTTAATTTCCAAGATGGGCTGTTTGGGGAAGCTGAGGTATAACTCACCACTAAGACCACCCTCTTCTCTTTTCTAACCCTCCAGTGTCTGGAATTTACAGAAGCCTCAGCCTTGGAGGATAAAGAAGACGGGATGTGGGGATGACAACCTCTAGCAAGGGACCCCACCCCTGCCCTTAAGGAGAGGCCCCTCGAGGTGCTCTTCAGAGACTGCCTGCTCCTTGCAGAGGTGACAGGAGGCAAATCAGTGTCAAAGAAGACAGAGCAGTGGGTTTCAACTTGACTCACATTAAGAATGTCACATTAGAGCACAAATGAGAGAGAAGAGAAATGCTCTATTATGCGCGAGTTTATTTTTGTCACTTTGTCAGAGAGAAATTGCAGCCCTGGGGGCATTGGAGCTGCACAGAATTACCCAAAATATTAACATGCAAATTGCCTTCTTTAGAGAAGGTAATTTTATTAGTGCGCAAAAACAGTTTCTTTCACTGTACTCAGGCCTAGGAGCAGTGCTGTCCTGGGGCCTGTTAGGGCTACCACAAAGGGGGGATTCGGGAGAGGTCTGAGTTGGGTTAGGATTCTCTTTCATCCCGCATCCAGGCCTGCTTCTCCTGGATGCTTGAAACCCACATGTGCTGTGTCTAGCTGGCTGCTGATGGGTGCACAGGACACAGGGAGGAACAAGTGACTTGCTCAAGATCACACAGCTTCAACGACACAAGGAAATGGTAGGGCTAAGGTCATGGGTTGTGTGTCTCCTATAGCCAGGTGAGCACCAGGGACCCACTGCTGGGCCTGGATAGTCACCCCAAGGATCAGAAGCCCAGGGACATTGCATCCATCTGTTTGTTTGAGCCTGCATTCACCTTGCTTATTCTGCAGGCTCCCGCTGGGCTAGGACTTGAGCCCCAAACCCAGAGCCAGGCAGTGGTGGGAAGGCATTCAGTAGGTGGGGAGGAGACACAGACATAGCAGAACACAGGAGATATGGAAGGGGGTTTGGAAGCTCCACAAAGGAGGTTTCAATGGCGGTCCAGACCACTATGATGAGGAAAGACATTACTCCAGGCAGGAGAAATGTTTGAGCAGAGCTACAGAGACAAAGAATGGTGGTTTGGCCCAGTACCCTGTGAGAGGTGGCGCCCAGGCCTGGGGAGAATGGTGGGTGGGATGGGGGCTAGGGCTGTAGGGGTGGAGATGAAGCCAGCAAGGGTCATGTCAAAGGCTGCAGAGCTCAGATATTACTATGCCGGCGGCAAGTAACAGGCAGAGTCTGCTTAGAACAGAATCAGGTCTCCCATGGGATTTTAGGAGGGAGGGGTTTTCCCAGCCCTAGGTGCCAACATGACAGAAGGTTGTATGAGGCTGCTCTTACATAAGGCCTCCTCCTCCCTTCGCAGCCACGAGCAGGGGGAAGCGGGGGTGGAGACGCCCACGGCTCCCAAGAAGCAGCGCCTTAGTGATGTCAGCTCTCCCCTAGCAGGTGCACGCATACTTCCCAGGAAGCCTCTGGGGCCTCCCACTGGGCTCAAGACACCCTCAATTGGTTGGAAGCTGCAGTGTATGGCTATGGTGGTTGTATGGGAATACCCCACAGCTCCAGGAGTCGTTTTTAGGGAAGCCTAAGGGAAAGTGGGTTGTTATTGGCATTTGGGGCTGGAGAACCCTGGTTGGGAGGCTGTTCTGTGCATGACGAGGGCTTTAGCAGCACCCCTGGCCTCTACCCCCTGTAGATGCCTGTATAGCAACTCCCCACTCTCAGTGGTGACTGCTAAATATGGTCTTCAGATATGGCCAAGTGTCCTCTGGGGAATCTGTGATTTGTGGCAGTAAGATGAAAGCACACTGGAGAGTGTGGAACCAGAGAATTTTGAAGTTGCCTTGGTAAAATGATGGTGAGCTCTGGGTGGGACCAGCTCTGTCTCAGCTAGCTCAGGCATTTTCTGATTCCATATAGGGACTGGACAGATGGCTGTCTACGCGCTCACTGCACGCTTGGTTTATGAAACGAAGTTTAGATTTGCCCCAAGATTCCATGGACAGTCGCTGAAAGATCTCTATGGGCAAACGCTCCTAGTGTGCTTGTCACTGGGGTAGAATCTCAACTTCCCTGAGAGTCTGGAAAAAGAAGGTCGGCTCTCCTGCTTACTAGCTGGGTGATGCTGGGCACCTTTCTTAACCTAAGTGAGCCTCAGCTTTCTTCTATGCTACCTGAAGTAGAAAGTTTATATCTCAGAGTTGGTGGACAATATGTCACATGCTTATAGAAGACTTTACAGTTTCATGCCCAACCTGTGTAGAGCTCAAAATCTCATACTCATCCTCACAACAATTAAAAAAAAACAGTTGAGTACACTGTTCTTGGGTTTATCAGAGAACTGAGGTCACAGGGCGAAAAGCCACACTGAAAACTGGAGAAGACAGGTAGATACAGAGAGCTGTCAGAGCAGAAGGGCTAGAGCCACCCACCAGTGAGAAAGCCCAACTGGTAATCCATAAGTGCTGGGCATGTCCACGACCCTGGAGATCTAGTCTTAGGGGGTCCCCTCACACAGTCATCGGTGGAGCTCTAGGATTCCAGCAAGTTCTCAAGGTAGAAAAGTCCCCTCCTGCTGCAGGCAGGGGCCAGCGAAAGTGACTGTTGTGCTAAGAACTTTCTCCCTAACCAAGGTGTGTGTCCTTCTGGAAGACTGCCCCCGCTGGGCCTTGCCTGACCTGGGAAAAGGCAACCAGAGAGCTCCGGCGTCTCCAGCCTTTTTCCCACACAAGGAGAGGAAAACTAGGCCAAGAAGCCCTTAGGAATGTCCGTCCATAGGGTCAAGCCACTAAGAAGCTGAGATTTACTCTTATGCTTACAGAATGTTTTTGCCCTCAGCACCATACAACCACATGTGCAGTAAGGGAGGAGTACAGCGGAGAGATGCAGGGCAGAGACTCCACTTAAGGAGTTTTAGGGAAACCCAAAGGCAGGGAAAGAAAATAAAACCAAGGAAATCAGAGGAAACCCAGGTCCCCTAGCACCAAAAACTCCAGCAAACATTCAATGCAGCCAGCTCCTGGCAAGATAAATATAAAATGCTCAAAAAAGAAGTCTCAGGAGCAAGTTAAAAATATGTTGAACTAAATGAAAATGAAAATAGAACTTACTGAAATGTGTGGGACACAGTGAAGGCAATGGATAGAGAAATTTATAGCATTAAATGCATACATATATTAGACGAGAAGTTCTAAAATCAAAAAATTTAAGCATTTATTTTAGGAAACTAGGAAAAGAAACAAATTTAAAATCAGCAAACAAAAAGAAATAATGAAAACTCAATGAACTTCAAAACAGGAAATCAATGAGGAAAAAAAAAATCAATGAAACAAACAGCTAATTCTTGGAAATAAAATTGTTAACTCTCCAGACAGGTGTGATAGTGAATTTCTGATTGTCAACTTGATGGGATTTAGAATCACTATTGAAACAGATCTCTGGTCATGTCTGAGGGATTTTCTAGATTAGATTAGTTGAAGTAGGAGAACCGGGCCTATCTGTGGGTGGCACCATCGCGTGGGTTGGGTTCCTGAACTATATAAAAAAGGAGAAAGCTAGCTGAGCATTCTTATTCGTCGTGATCACTATCTCCTTCTTCCCCCCTACTGGTTTGTCTCCTGTTTCCTGCTCCTGCTTTCCTTGCCATGGACCCTTCTCTTCCCTTCCTTAAGCAGTTTTTGGTCAGGTATTTTCTCTCAGCAATGAGAAAGCAACTGATGTATCTGCATGATGGTAAGAGATGGAGAGGGATGGGGGAGAGAGACAGGGATCCAAGAGAGATATTACTAACTAGTATTATAAATCACTGATATCAGAAATGGAAGAGGGATCATCAGTCCTCATCCCAGGCATATTGAAAGGATAATGAATGCCACATGTGGCAGCTCATGCTGGTAAACACACTTGGAATACTTTGGGAGGCTAAAGTAGGAGTATAACCATGTGTTCAAAGCCAGTCTGGGCTATAGAGTGAGTTCTAGGTCAACCAGGGCTACAGTGAGACAGACACTGCCACAAACAAACAAACAAACAAACAAACAAACAAACAAACAAACAAAATGAAGAAATGTCATCACTGAGTCTACACCTATATATTTGGTAACTCCGATGAAATGGACCAGTTCCTTGAAAGACACAATTCACCAAACTCATACTCAGAGAAATATAATCTTATAAGCCCATTACTGATTAGAGAAATTGAATGAATAATTACTAGCCTTTGCAAAAAGAAAGCATCAAAGCTGGGTGTGGTAATGCACGCCTTTAATCCCAGCACTCAGGAGGCAGAGATATAGGATCACCATAAATTCAAGGCCACCCCGAAAATACATAGTGAATCCCCAGGTCAGCATGGACTAGAGTGAGACCCTACCTTAAAAATACACACTTCCTCAAAAAATAAAAGAAAGCATCAGTCCCAGATGGGTTCACTGGTGAATCCTAGCAAGCATTTAAGAAAGAAATGATGCCATTTTCTCTTTAGGGTCTTCTAGAATAGAAGTAATATAGAACAAAAGGAATATAGGTTGTTTGGACATGTACTACTCAGTATCCAAATATTTTGGGACTTCTCAGCTATCTGTTATTTACTTTAATTCTATTGTAGTCTGAGAATAGTTTGTATGAATTCTGTTCTTCAAATTCATCATTGTGGACCAGCTGGTAGCACAGGCCTCTAATCCCAGCTATAGGGAAGGCTGAGACAAGAGGATTCCAAGTTCAAGGCCAGCCTGGGCACCTTAAAGAGACTCTGCCTCACAACAAAAACAACAACAACAAAAAAACGGTTGGAGGCAGCTCAGTAGTAGCCATCTTGGGCCTGGGGTTCAATTGCTCCACACACAAATTGTTAAGTGTCAAATTGCCTAGATGCACTCCATTTGGTGACTGTTCCATATGAACTGAGAAGAACGTATATTCGGCTATTGGATTTTAAGTATTTTAAACGCATCAACTAGATCCAATTGATTGCTGGTATCATTCAGTCCATCTGTATTCTTACCAGTCTTATGCCATCCAGATCTATCAGGTACAGATGGGGTGTTGAGGTCATCAACTACACTCACAGATCAGTTCTTCATTGTGGTTCCACTGAACATATTCTGATGCTGTTGTTAGGAGCATACATGTTAAGCATTATTATATTTTGCTGGAGAATCAGCCCCTTATCATCATTACTCATCCACATGTCACAGAGTTCCTTGTTCCGCAGTCTGCTTTGTCTAGAATTAATGTAGCTACTCCAAACTTGTTGTGGTTTGTGTGTACATGTTATATATTTCCTCATTTCTTTACTTTTTAATCTATGATTTCAATGTTTAAAATGGGTTTCTTGTAAACAACATATAGTTGGGTCTTATTTTTTATCCTCTCAGCAGACTCTGAGACTTTTAATCGGCATATTGAAGCCATTCATATTTGAAGTAATTGTGGACACAATTGGATCAATAGCTACCATGATTGCCACATGCTCTTTTTTCTATTTTGAAAGCTCTTTTTCAGCCTTCTCTGTTATTTATTTATTTAAGAGGGAGAGAAAGAGGCAGATAAAGAGAGAGAGAATGGGTGTGCCAAGGCCTCTAGCCACCGCAAAAGAACTCCAGACACATGTGCCACCTTGTGCATCTGGCTTACGTGGGTTCTGGGGAATCGAACCTGGGTCCCTTGGCTTTGCAGGCAAGTGCCTTAACTGCTAAGTCATCTCTCCAGCCTAGCCCCCTTCTCTGGTTTTAATAGAATATTTTCAATGATTACATTTTCTCTCTTCTCTCATAATGCCAGCTATACTCCTCCTCCTCTTCCTCATTCTCTTTTAAAGAGGTGGGGCTACAGGTGTGTGGCATGATGTCCAGCCTATGTTTCCTTTAATTTTTTTTTTTTTGGAGAGAGACAGAGAGAGAGGGAGAGGAAGACAGATAGAGATGGGTGCGCCAGCAGCTTCTCAGCTGCTACAAACGAAATCCAGATGTGTGCACCCCCTTGTGGTCAAGTACAGCACTGCGCTCTTGCGTCACTTTGCATCTGGCTAAACGTGGGACCTAGAGATTGGAATCAGCACTCTTAGGCTTAGCAGGATGGAGCCTTAACTGCTAAGCTGTCTCTCCAGCCCGTTTCCTTTAATTTTTAAAATAGTAGTCATTAAGGCTGGAGAGACGGCTTAGACATTAAGGCACCTGCCTGCAAAGTCTAAGGACCCAGGTTCAATTCCCCACTATCCACATAAGCCAGATGCACAAGGTGGTACATGCATCTGGAGTTTGTTTGCAGTGGCTAGAGGCCCTGGTGTGCTCATCCTCTTTCTATATATATCTGCCTTATTTTCTCTCTCTCTCTCTCAAATAAATAAAATATATTTAAAAATCATTCATTGTACTAATTTGCAAGATACATATCTAGCTAGTAAGTAAGTCCATTTTCAAATAACACTATGTCACTTCCCAGAGAAGTGAAGAAGCTCTAGGTGACTGTGGTGGGTCGAGTGTCACATATCCCTGTGGCTGCATGGGTTCTGAATACTTGTTCTCCAGTTGGTGGAAATTAGGGGGAGTAGTGGAGCTTTCGGGAGGTGGAGGCTAGTTGGAGGAGGTGTGTCACTGGAGGTGAACCTGGAGGTTTATCAGTCCCGCCTTACTGGGTAGAGTTGGCTCACTATGATTACGTACTCCCAGATGATGTAACAAGATGTGACGCCCTGCTATCTTATTTGTGCCATGCTTTCCCTGTCATGATGAAACTTGCCCCTTGAAACTGTAAGCTGAAATAAACCCTTTCCTCCCATGAGCTGCTCTGGTCAGGTGTTTTGTCCCAGCAATGAGAAGGTGACTGCTACAGTGACCCTGTGTTTAGCTATGGAAGTTTAGATCCAATGCTAAAAGCAAGATCTATGAACGAAAACTGGTAGACTGGACTCTACTTATTTTTGGCATTTATATGTGTGTGGTCTGTGTGCTATGTGTATGCACATGTGTGTGCAGACGTGCGTACCTTGCACACACACATGTGGAAGCCAGAGGAGAATGTTGAGTGTCCTTCTCCATCACTCCTCCACTTGTTTCCATATAACAGAGCTGCCAGTTTCAGGCAGTCTGGCTGAGTGAGCCCCAGTGATTCTGTAGTCTCTGCTTTCCCACAGAAAAAGGGTGACACATGTGAGTAGCCATGCCCCCACCTTTATATCTGGGTGCGGGGAATTGAACTTAGGCAGTCTCAGATCCTTGTGTTTGTGTGGAAAGCATTCTAACCCACTGAACCATTTCTGTAGCCCCAAGCTGGATTTTACTAAAATTAAGTTTCTGCTCTGGGAAAAAAAAAAAAAAAACTGTTTAAAAATCGAACTGGGGTACAGCTTAGTAGAAGAGCACTTGCTCAGCGTGTCTAAGACCCTGGGTTTAAACCCCAGCACCATGGGAGGGTAAACAAAAAGGTAGAGATAAGCCATAGACTCAGAACAATATTTGCAAACTTTATATCTGATGAAGAATTTGTCTCCAAAGTATACAACTAAATCTTAAATTCAACAATGGAAAAATGATAATTCAGGGGCTGAGGAGATGGCTCTGTGGGTAAAGTGCTTGCTGTGAGGACTTGACTTTGTACCCCCAGCACCCACCATAAAAAGCTGAGCATGGTGGCACATGTCTGTAACCTGGGGAGCCAGAGAAAGTAGAATCTCCAGGGCTTTCCAGCTAGCTTGTCTGGCTAGCCAAATCAATGTGCTCTGGGTCCAGTGAGAGACTTTGTCTCAACAAAATAAGGTGAGGAATGATAGAGGAAGATGTCCAATGTCAACCTCTGGCCTCTGCGTGCATGTGCACCAACACACACACACACACACACACACACACACACACACACACACACAAAATAAAGAAGAATTTTAAAAGACAATTTTTCAGGTGTAGTGGAGCACACCTTTCATCCCAGCACTCAGGAAGCAGAGGTAGGAGGATTGCTTTGAGTTTGAGGCTCACCTGAGACTACAAAGTGTATTCCAGGTCAGCCTGGGCGAGAGTGAGACACTACTACAAAAAAATTTTTTTTTTAAATAAAAGGACCAAATACCTGAATATATATCTCACCAAAAATATATGCATAAGCAAAGGAACATATGAAAATGTATTCAACATTAAACTTGTGCATGGAATTTCAAATTAAGACAATGAGGCATATACCACTACACACCTAATTTAGAATAGTTCATTTTAAAAAACCTTATCTGGGCTTGGTGGCACATGCCTTTAATCCCAGCACTCAGGAGGCAGAGGTAGGAGGATCACCATGAGTTCAAGGCCACCCTGAGAGAATACATATAGTAAATTCCAGGTCATCCTAGGCCAGAGTGAGACCTACCTCGAAAAACCAAAAAATAAAAATAAAAAACAAAAACAAAAAAACAAACAAACTAAAAAACCCTGACTACTCTAAATGTTGACAAAGAAGCAGAGTAAGAGAACTATTACTGGTGGGATTAAAAATGGCTCTGTTCTGTTGGAAGACATTTTGGATCTAGACAGATGAGGTGAGAAGAGACTTATTGGGGATATTGGTTGTGCAGTTATGAAGACTGAGAAGTTGTGTATGAGGCTGTCTGAAAGATGGAGGCCCTGTGAGGCCAGGAGCATGGCTCAAGCCCTGTCTGAAGGACCCAGAATCAGGAAAGTGATGGATAAACCCTAAGTCTGAAGCTGAAGGTCTGAGACCCTGGAGTGGGCACTGGTGTAAGTCCAGGGGTCCAGGCCAGAAGGCTGGAATTCTGATGTCTGAGAGAGCAAATGGAGGAAGAGAGCAGGAGAGGCAGAAGAGATAGATAGATAGATAGATAGATAGATAGATAGATAGATAGATAGATAGATAGAACTCTTTCCTTTCCTTTGCTGTTTCTGTGCTCTAGGTGCTCAGCTGACTGGATGGTACCTGCTCATGGTGCGGGTAGATCTTCCCCACCTTGTCTGCAGACTCATCTGCAAACACCTCAGACATCCAGAACGAATGCTTCACCAGTTCTCTAGGCAGTGCTTAGCCCAGTGAGGTTGACACCTAATCTTAACCACACACAGTACAGTCCAACAGTCATGTTCCTGGGAATAAGCTCATGCATGTTGAAAACTTATTTTCACATAAAACCTGCACATGAATATTTATAGTAATTTTATTACTGATTGCCAAACCACAGAGCAACAAAGATACCCTTTATTAAGTGAATACATTAACAAATTGTGGTATACCCATTCAATGGAAATTATTCAGAAATTTTAAAAATGAACCATCAAGCCATAAAAAGACATGAAGGAGCTTAAATACATATTGCTAAGTTAAAGAAGCCAGTCTGAAAGGGCTAGACACTGGATGATTCCAGTAATAATAGGACATTCGAGAAAAGGCAAAGCCACACTGGGTAAAAACATCATTGGTTGCCAGAAGCCTGGGATGGAAGGAGATGAACAGAGCAGAGGATTTTAGGGAGGTGAAGCTATTCTGCCTGTTGCTGCACTGGCGAATACAGGCCATTATGCATGTATATGTCAAAACCCACAGGGTAGGGGCTGGGGAGATGACTCAGTGGGTAAGAGCGCTTGCTGGCAGGCATGAGGACCTGAGTTCTATCCCCGGCATCCATGTGAAATGCCAGGTGTGGCCAACCTCATCTGTAAGCCCAGCCCTGAGCAGGGCAGAGACAGGAAGTTGGCTGGGGTTCACTGGTCAGGCAGTCTAGCCAATAACTGGTAAGATTCAGGTTCAGTGACACTCTGGTCTCAAGGAAATAAGGCAAAAAAGAGTGATAGAGAAGGACACCTAATTTCTTCCTGTGGCTTCCAATGTACACGCATAGGGTGGGCACATTTGCACATACAGGTATATATACTACACACACTGAAAAACCCCTCATAGAAAGTACAGCACAAAGATGGACCCACATGTGACATATGGACTTAGTCAGTGTCAGTGTCAGTATGTGTTCACTACAATATCTGGAGGAAACTGTACTGAAAACAGGGGAGGTTTTCTGGTGTTGTCTGTTCTATGTTCTAAAAAATAAAATCTGTTCATTTAAAAGAGGGCTTATGGAGCCTGGCCCAGGTCAGGTGCTAGGAAAATATGTGTCACCTTCGTGCTAATCACTGGCAATCACCTTAGAAGGCAGCAGGCTGAGAAGCTTTGGCTAGGAGACCCGGCAAGTGCAAACACTGCTGTGGAACTAGCTGGGTGTTCATGGTGGTGGGCCCTCAGCTGCCTTGTCATTGGTTCTCAGCTTTAAATAGAGGCTAAGAGGAGTCCCAGCCCACATGCAGCACTGGGAGCCTCCAGTCACATGATGTGCATGCAGACCTTCTACTGACTCCTCTGGGGCTGGCAAGGGACAGAGGAGGGAATCTTGGGACGGAGCATCATGGGCTTTCTTCATGCTATTACCACTACCACCCTGGACCAAGACCAGGGACCAGTCTACCTCACTAGACACAGCTCTCGTGACTCCTGCACTGGGCACATGCATAGGGACTGGCACTGTGTTCATGGGCTTGTGAATACCATCACTGCAGTGGCAGCTGCAAACTGAGCCTTGGGGACTGCTTCCCTTTGGCTTCTGAGGGTCTGTGTGAATGGCCTTCTTTGTCCCTTTGAGCCTTAGTTTCCTCCTCTATAAATGGGCTCATGAACAAGATAGAGCTTCCTGGGAGTAGGCACATTCAGTGGATAAAGGGCCCAGAAAACATTTTGCTATCTGTAAAGCATACGGCTTATCAGGAATGAAGCCTGTGAATGTAAAAAGGAAAAATGGGGGCTGGTGTATGCTTCCTTACTAAACCCTAACAACAACCCAAAGTGGACGTCACGGGCTGTCAGACTGCTGAGGTCCCGAGAGGTGTCATCCATCCTCACCTGTCAGGGCTTCCCACAGTCAGCAGCAGGTGTGGCACCACTGGGCTGTTCCTGGATGCCAGCGCTGTTGCTGCTCTTCCCACTGACTGGGGAGTAAGCAGCAAGCTGCTTTTCTCCCGTCTGTCTGTTTCTGGAGGGGAAGGGTAGAGGTGCTGTTCTCTCTGCCCTGGGTGACTGAGGATGAGGAAGGCCAAGGGAAGTGAGTACCAGCACCCCAGAATGAGGACACCTCACACAGCATAGCCTGCATTTTGCAGACCTCAAAAGTCTGCGTCTGGACACAGGGTGGGGGCTGGCTGGCATTCTGTCGACTTACTTGCTTTTATTAAAACTAATTTCACTATTTTGTAAATGAGTGGAGCACACACATAGAAAGGCACATCTGATTTCGTGAGATAACTTCAGGGCTGCAGAAGAGTCAGTGCCAGCCACCTCCACAAGGCGTGACTCTGGCTTAGCTCTAGGGCCCCTATCTTCAGAGGGGTGGGGGCAGCCATGTATATGCATAAGGAAGGCCTCACTAAACACTCCAAGTAAAAATACTCTTAAATATTTCAGTACATTGTCAACTAAATACGTTTCAGCTGGGGCTTGTTCCAGCTGAAGAAAGTATAGGCGTCAGATGATATTTGCATAAGTCGACTGAGGAAACTTGGTGAGAGACAGCAGGGAGACTTCGACACCCACAGGATCTGGGGTCTGGCGTGGTCTGGTGCAGTCTGGCATCTGGTCCATGCAGCGTGTTTGTATGCCTTGGGCCCAGTACTAGGCCCTAGTAGGGTGGAAGGGCTCTGGTGGAGGCTGATCTAACCTGACGCAAGATGCTGCACACTTGCTTCAGAGCTTAACCCATGGAGACCCAGGCACAGCACTAATTGTGGGCAGAGCAGGGGAGAAGGGTCTGAGCAGTCTGACACTGAGCAGACTGACTCTGAGGGGGTGCCTCAGGTTGTGGGGGACAACTGGAGGGGATCTTTGGCAGAGGCAGGGAGCCCTAGGTAAAGGTCCTCTGAGGTGGCTGGCACTCTACCTGGAGTGAGGGTGTGTTGAGGCTGGAGTTACAAGGGGTGGCCACAGAGAGGACAGGGATCTAGCCTGTGAGATATTTGTCATTAAGACGTTCTCCCCTGGAATTGGAATTGTGAGTCCAGCCACTAACTCTTGAGTTGAAAGATGATTCATAGTGAGCTGGCACCTGCCACGTCCAGAGGTAGGGATGCTGATGGTATGTGGTTCCTCTTCCCAGCCGAATAACTCGACAGTGCGGTTTAAGACAAACTGGCCAGTCTAGGGCGAGTGGCCTGGACTTTGTCAGCCAGTGAGGAATAGTCCCCTACAACTGCATCCTACTCCTCTGTCCAGGCTGTGCAGAAGCCTTTCTTCTGACCTCTGTCCCCAGCGCCTGCAGAGATCTGGAAGAAGCAGATATTCTGAAAGCAACTTTTGCCTGAGATGCATGCTGGGATAGCCAGGTGGCCACAATGGCTGCAGCCCAGCTCGATGAGTATGGGGCTAGGGAGTGAGGGGGTGGAGGGCAAGTGCTATTCCGAGTGCTTCCTTCCCATGCTTTGTTTCATTTCTTCTGTGTTGTGAGGGGGCCCACCAGGAACATGTTCACTTCATAGATGATGGATGGGAACTCAGAGGAAGTTATTTAATTGGTTCCAGGCCACTGAGTTAGCAGGTTAGCAAGCCCAGGGTGGAAGTTAAGTTTGTCTGAATCCAGAGCCAGGTGGCTTTGAGTGAGTAGACTGCCATTCAAAGGAAGTCTACCCCAGGAGGGGGCATGTAGCTCAGGGGCTCAGCAGGCAGTATAAGATCTGTTTCTTATTTTGGTGGCAACATGCATCAGACATTGAACTATGAATTCTTAAATTTCCCTCTCTAAGTAAGGTGAGAGAGAGGATGAGGGGAGGAAAGAAGAGGGAAAGAGAAATTTCTTTTTCATGGGAAATGCAGGAAGGAATTCCCTAATCCCTGATGCATTGTTTTCCTTTGTAATAATGTTTCTATTGGTTACTGGGAGAACCTATCACTTTTTTCTTTTTCTTCTTTTGTGGTTTTGCAAGGTAGGGTTTCACTCTGGTCCAGGCTGACCTGGAATTAACTGTGTAGTCTCAGGGTGGCCTCGAACTCTTGGCCATCCTCCTACCTCTGCCTCCCAAGTGCTGGGATTAAAGGCATGTGCTACCACGCCCGGCACTTTTTCTTTTATCTATTTATTTTTTCCTTTTTTTTTTTTTTTTTTTTTTTTTTTTGAGATCAGAATTCCCTATGTAGCCCAGGCTGGATTCCAACTCATTGTCCTTCTGCCTCAGCCTCTCAAGTACTGGGACCCTTCCAGGGCTGGCATAGCTTCCTTCTAAAACAGGGAAGTATCTGGTTGCAAAGAGAACAGAAATTTTGGAGCCCCTGGATGTCGAGACTGGAACTGGATGAGATGGACTCAGTGCCCAGCTGCTGGGCCTCAGCATTGCTTTTGTAGATGAACTGTGTATCTCTGGTAGCAGACATGGGTGGTAGTGTCTTTTATTGCCTGATCTTGATGCTGTTCTCATCTCTCCTAACAGAGATGTGCCATGAGACTGTGGAAGGAGTAGAGAGCAAGGTCTGTGATAAGAACTCCTGGGTGCAATTTATATGAAGTCACTGTGTCTCCATTGCCAAGTTTGTTTCCTTATTTGGTTCTGGCCCAGGAGAGGGCTCCGACACCATGGTTTTGCTGGTAACACCCTCATTTAGATTTCTGTGTTCTGCTGGAAATTCTAAAATTTGGAATTAAAATCCTTAATTTTGGGATGGAGAAATGGCTTAGCATCTTAAGGGCCTTGCCTGCAAAGCTTAAGACTCATGTTTGACACACAAGCCAGACACACAAGGTGACGCATGCACAAGGTCAGACATGTGCACAAGGTGGCACATGTGTCTGGAGCTTGATTGCAGTGGCTGGAGGCCCTGCTGCACCAATTTTTTTTCTCTCTCTTTCTCTCTGTCATAAAAAAAAAATAACCAGTCTGTTGGACTTGCCTCAAAAAAAATCCTTAATTTTTTTAAAGATGACAATGACTTTGGCATGCGGGAGAGTGTGCCATGATATTACTAAGTGCCATCAAACTCCTGAGCAGACTTTGGCATTCTGGAGAGAAGAAGACAGGCTTCTTTAGGGAACATGAGCACAGGGCCTAGAAGGAGGGAGGTGGGAAACAGGCTGGAGTTGGGGGAGACACATGTTAGAGGAGTTGTGGTCAAGCCTTAGCTTTCATTTGGTTTGTGGGTTCTCATTCCATTATTAAAAATACCTAGCCGGGCGTGGTGGCGCACACCTTTAATCCCAGCACTCAGGAGGCAGAGGTAGGAGGATTGCCGTGAGTTCCAGGCCACCCTGAGAATGTGAACTCCGGGTCAGCCTGAACTAGAGTGAGACCCTACCTCAAAAAACCAAAAACAAACAAACAAACAAACAAACAAACCTAATTAGAGGCCTGGGGAGATGGCTTGGTGGGCAAAAGCACTTGCTGTGAAAGCATGTCTACCTGGATTCAGCTCCCCAGCACCTACACAAAGCTGGATGCACTAATGAATATCTGAAATCCCAGCCCCTTCGGGTGAGATAGCAGGTGGAGACAGAATTGGAGAAGCTCATGGGGCAGGTAGCCTGGTGCACGCAGCAAACAGATCCAACCTTAAACAAGGTGGAAGGTGGGGCAGACACCCAAAGCTGTACTTTAACCTGGCTAAACATGTGCTGTGGCACATGTGCACTAACACTCATGGGCTCTCCATCTTTGTCTCTCTGTCACACACCACCACAGATTTAAAAGAATACATAATTACAAAAGCTAAGTAACTATATAAGAGCAAGCTGAACATGGACATGATGGAAGTGTGTCAGGAACAAAGGATGCTGAATATATCTAATTCTATACACCTGAAGCCCAACAGAAACAAACACCAACAATCCAAAGCGAAGGCTGTTCAAAACGATGGGCTGAGTTTTAGATTTCATTACACGCATGCTTTTTCTCACTACTTTGGACTTTTCTCCCTCACTCCCCTTTTTTTCAGCACTAGTTTTCCCCTTGATATCAGTAGCAAGGTCTCCTCACGCAGGCTATTTTGTTCACAGTGGCCCCAGGCGGCAGGGGTCTGCTTAGCCCTCTGCTGGGCATTGAAGGTTCATGAAGATAAGGAAGTGCTAAGCAGGTTTCAGGGAAGGGCAGGATGCATTAGCACTTTGACACAGCTGGGGCTGGATGTGGGTGATGATGCCAACCATTCGTGCTGGTGTTTTACACTGGGCATTCAAGGGTAAGAAGGGAGACCCTGTCAACAAGGTTGCTCTGCTGTGGTTCTCCCACCGAGAGTGTCTTGCTTTGAGGATGTGGGTGTCTTTACTTCAGTGTCTTTCACTCGCCCAACACTCACTGGACTCTGGGTACCTACTCACTGCCTTTGTGTGGCCTAAGCCAGGCGCTAAAGCCTTCGGGGACACAGACATCTTCTAATCACACACTGTGCTCAGTGTTGTGTGTTTTCTCCTTAAATCCTCCTGGAAGGACCCTCTCCTGCTAAGCCCTGACAGCTCTGCTGTGCTTATCAACTGTGCATCCGGTTCATTTGCATGGCTGAACAACAGTGGTTAGAACGTATGAAATGAATGCATGACCCCTGAGCATGAGAACCATGGCTTATCACACTTCAGACTCCTTTTTTTCATTTTTGGTTCTGGGAATTGAACCCAGAGCCTCATGCTTGCTAAGCAGGAGCTCTACCACTGAGCAACACCCCCAGTCCCAAAGACTTCTTCCTTGTCGGCTCCCAACAGTTCAGGGGTAGGTAAGGATATCTCCTTCCACACACCCAAACCTCTAGCCAGGACTTAACTGGACAGGAGACACTGAAGATCCTTTGGCTGTATACCAGGGAGGGAGGGAGAAAGAAGGGAGGGGACTGACTGACCTTTTTGCCAGTGCTTGCCAAAATCAAGAACCACTGCCCAAGCACAGATTTCTTCTGCTATTCTTAGGGGTGTCCTAAGTGGTCCTCACAAGATGATGCCCTTTCTCCTTCAAACTTGGGGCTGTGAACCAGCCTGGAGAACAAGTCAGTAACTGAGTTCTGGTGGGCAGCATCTGGGAGATAGTAGGGTCCTTGTGACCAGGGCCACAGAGAGGCCTCTATTCTTGGCTCAGCCTACTTCCTAGCCCCCAGACTCCATTATTTCCTTTCAGTAGCAATGCAAACAGGAGGATCAACTACATGGATGAGGGAAGGAGAGATAGCAGCTTAGACAAGCCACACTCAACCCTAACAGCCACTGTCCCTTCAGTAGGTCCTGTGCTGGCTGAGCTAAGTTTTCTTAAACAAAATATTTATTTGTTATTTAAAAGAGATATAGACAGTAAATATGGGCAAATGTATTCCATACACAAGCTTCACTTTGCGTGTCTGGCTTTACATGAGTATTGGGGAGTTGAACCCTGGTCTCCGTGTTTTGCAAGTGCCTTTAACTGCCGAGTCATCTCTCCAGCCCTTGAGCTGAATTTTGAAAGAAAAAGTAATTTTAACACAATATTTGTACATATTTTTGGTATGCAATGTTTGGAATGCAATGCTTTGGTCCATGTATATATACATGTTATACATGTATATACATAACATATATATATATATGCCATCCAATCAGAGTAATCAGCAAATTCATCACCTTACACATTCATTTCTTTGTTGTGAGAACATCAAAATCCTCCCTTCTAGCTTCTAGCTCTTTAAAATGTACAGAGCATATTTTCAACTGGTCTCCTTGCCTCTAAATCTGCTCTGACTCTTTTATTTTATTTTATTATTTTATTTATTTTTATTTTTTGGTTTTTCGAGGTAGGGTCTCACTGTGGTCCAGGCTGACCTGGAATTAACTATGTAGTCTCAGGGTGGCCTCGAACTCCTGGCGATCCTCCTACCTCTGCCTCCCAAGTGCTGGGATTAAAGGCTTGTGCCACCACGCCTGGCTCCGCTCTGACTCTTGCCCCATGAATCTTATCCCCTCCCTAGCCATGCAAAACAGACATTGCCTGGTTGTAGCCCTAGACTGGAGATAGCATCAGAGGCCAGGAAGCAGAAGGCCTGAGTCAAATCCTCCTCTTGCTACTTATGGGCGATGAGAATGTAGAAAAGTCACTTCTGTTCTTGAAACCCCAGGACCCTCGTCTGTCAAATGGGGTCTGCATCTCCAAAGTGTGAGAATTAGCAGTACTAAATATGCATATGAGGCAGTCTCAAAATGGCCTACTTGACCTACAATGACTACTCCACACATTCAGAGACAGGTGAATATAAAAGGCAGGCTAGATCCCAGCCCCAGCTTTGCTTGTGCTAATAGTAAGCATTTTCTCATCTCCTTAGCTCAGTTAGCACAGTGGAGAGACCCTGGCAGACCCCAGAAACCCTCACCAGAGCCAGTATTGTGGACAGACACCCCGTGGATTCCGCTTACAGGGAGCAATTTCAGAGGCAAACAAAACACGCAAAGCTACTTGGAATTAACAATGGGCCAGATGGCAATGCTGGTGGGAAGCAATAAAACATGATAAATAGCTTCCTGCTGCTACTCCTGATCAATTTCAATATTTAATAATTCCACTGCCACCCCACCCTCTCGTTTGGCCCCCTCCACAGGATCCTTCAATGACACCCCATGTTCAGCTCACAGAGCAAACACTTTATTTTTTGAGGGCGTCAGCAAAAAGTGACTCTGCTCAACTGTCACATGAGCTTACTCGGTCCTCGAAATGATAATTAATCTGCCTACTTGTCCTGCAGGCGCTCCATCTCACCCCTCCTGGTTGCCAAGGGAGGCTGGAATGGCTCTGATCCACCAGCTCCATGCCTCCAGCTCTACAGAAGCAAAGGTGTGCCCACGTTGTTGATACAATTACTGGGGCATTGCCTGGCATTTGCTTTTGAATTAAGGAAAGGGGTGTATTGGGGAGCTACATGGCAGTCTTGACCCAGGACCAGTGAGAAAGGGGTGAAGAAACCTGGAAAGTAAAAAGCCTGGGTGGCTTGGTGCTGAGTCCTATCCACCAGTCACTTCTCTGAGTCTCAGTTTCCTCCTCTGTACAGTGGAGGAACCAGGCCTGTCTTCAGGAGACTTTTAGCTGGTATCATACATATAAAATATCCACTCCTGTGTGGCAAATAGCCAGTGGCCAACACATAGCAGCCGGCAGCATCATTACCAAACACAAACCAAACAGCAAGTGATTTCCAAGTGTCAGCACCATGCGGGAAGAGCTTGCTGTGTTCATGATTGGCACCTCTAGCCCACATAGGCACAGGGCAGGATTGCTGGGGACAGCGCCAGTGATCCTCTGGGATTCTCCCCAAGTAGTAAGACTGAGGGAGAACCCACTAATGAGATCAACCACTTTACATGGTCAGCAACAGTCCCCGAGGCTTTAGTACCCACGGATGCTTGAGCCCTCAGGGCCATCCAGAGAACAGGCATGTTGATGCCATTTCACAGATGAGGAACTTGACAGTAGGAAGTTTGATGGCTTTGAAGCTGACATGAACAGGAGATGGCAGAGTCATTTCCAGTCTGGATCTCTCAACCTCTGACTTCATGTCTTGCCTATCCAATCACACAGCAAGACGGTCCCTGAGGCACAGGTCCTCGGTGCCTGTGCCAGAAGGCAGGACAGTGAGGAAGGGAGGTGCCAGGATGGCTGAGTTCACACGGTCACGGTCATCTCAGTCATTTACTCATCTTTACTCATCTGTGAAATGAGGCTAGGTCACGAGGACACTTAATGAAGGAATATGCATGAAAGGACTTTGCAATTTTGTGATGAGCTGTGTGAATGTCAGTTAGGGTTACCATGACTGTTTAGAACAACACTTCTGTGAGGGCAAAGATCAGAAGCTCATCCACCCAAAGGTGCAGTCTCCCAGCAGAATTTTTACCATACAGCATAGACAATCAAGGTCAAATCCTTCAGTGTGGCTTACTCTAATCCCATCCCCCTGTCCTTTCTTTCTTTTTTTTTTTTTTTTCAAAAAATACATTTTATTTATTTATTTGAGAGGGAGAGGAAAGAGAGAGGGAGGAAGAGGCAGATAGAGAGAGAGAATGGGTATACCAGGGCATCCAGCCACTGCAAATGACTCTAGATGCATGCGCCACCTTGTGCATCTGACTTACATGGGTTCTGGGGAATTGAACCTAGGTTTTGCAGGCAAGTGGCTAAGCCATCTCTCCAGCCCCCTCCATCCTTTTTCGTTCTAGCTCATCTATAGCAAAAGTGGGGATGGTCTGGGCTCCATGGCGTCTCACATGTGTCCATGCTTAGGCAAGGCAACAGCCCTGCCCAGGGGTCCAGCCCTACCCTGTGCAACTGGCTTATGCTGTTGGCCCTTTCCCAGGAGGTCTTTCTTGTTCTCCTGGGGTAAGAGCACCATGCTAGCGTCTTTCCATCCTAGACCACACCCCACTATACCAGCATCCCCCACTCTATAGTTCCTTCCGGGCAGTAACCAAGTTCTCTTCACTTTAATCTGCCTAAGACTCTGCCAGCATGTGCTCAGCAACTGCGTGCAGAGCTATGAATGCATACCTGAACAACAGTGTTTCCCCAGTACAGATGGACTCAAAGTCTTAAGTAAAGACAAGGGAGGCTAATGGTAGAATTAGAATTCAGTGGGCACAACCTTGGCATCAGATAGTGCCTCAGAATTTAAATCCTGCTCATTTTCTGGACTCATGTCTAGGGAAGATGAGGTCTTCTTTCTCCTTCCCCCAGAACACGAAGGAACAGTAGATGCGTGGAGTGCCCCATGCCTCTGGAGGCCCCACAGGATATGGTAAAGGAGGTCACCAGGTACCTGATTCACGCTGCTCCAGGCTCACGGTGTTCCACCTCCGGGTGATGTCAATGTACAGGATGTCCACGGCAGCCATGGAGAGGCTGCTGCTGCTCAGCTTGCAGTTCCTGCCAAAGGGAGACGGGCACGTTACCACACGACCAAAGCTGCTGTTTTCTCTGTCTCTCAGATCTGTGCAGACGGAGTGCCTGTGTCTCCCTAAAATGTCCAGGAAGAAATTGTCCTTTCCCCCATGTATTAGGGTGTATTAGTGATGCATTAGGAAGTAGGGCCTTTTAGGCTGATTAGGCTGTGTGGGTGGACCCTCACAGATGGAATCAGTGCCCCTGTAAGAACAAACTAGGGGGTGTTTGCTTGCTTGCTCTCCTGTTCTCAACCCTGTGAGAGTCCATGGAGAAGGCAGCTCTGGGCAAGCCAAAAGTGAGCCCTCACTGGCCACCCAGCCATGGGTTTCTTGACAGTGACTTCCCAGCCTCCAGGTTTAAAGAACTTTGTTTGGTTGTTTGTTTGTTTATTAGCAACAGAGAAAGAGGGAGGGGGGGAATGGATGTATCAGGACCTCTAGCCACTGCAAAAGAACTTCAGATGCCTGCACCACCTTGTGCATCTGGCTTATGTGGGTCCTAGGGAATTGAGCCTAGAACTGGGGTTCTTAAGCTTCATAGGCAAGTGGTTAACCACTAAGCCATCTCTCCAGCCCCTATGGTAGTTTTTCATAGTTTTTCAAACTAAGACCATGTCTTTGCTGTGGTGGTGCTCCTTGCCCTGGAATTCCAAAGCTGCAAATGTGAGCTGGGGTTGGAGGTTATAGATTCCTGAGGTTTAATAGACAGGTTAGTAAGGGGCTAATGGGCTTCAGAGATCACAGATGTCAAGATGGTGAGTCTTGAGCAGAATCCTGTTTCTTTGTGTGTGCACATGCACATGTGTGTACGTGAGGAGTTCAGAGGTCAGCTTTCAGGATAGTCTTCTTTTCTGCCTCATTCAGACAGGGTTTCTCTGGATTCTTGCTCTGCTGTTGTTTTGTTCTACCCTTGCTACAAGCTCTTGGGAAGTTTTCCTGTCTCTGCCTCCTATCTCACTGTCAGCCACGGCTTTTGGCTTATTTATTTATTTATTTATTTATTTATTTATTTATTTATGTGGGGCCTGGGAATCAAACTTATTCTGGCTTGAGTGATGAATGTTTTAACAAACTGAGCCATCTCCCCACTCCTCTGAATCTTATTTCTGCTATTGAGAAATGAATGGCTTGGGCATACCATTTCCCCTCTTTGCTTATGAAATGGGTGGGCTTTAGTGGGTCATTGGGTCAACTGGACCTCGCATAGTCATGCATGCAGGCCCTGCCAGAAAGGGACAAGAACTTCACATTTCTTTCTCTCTCCCCACTTTCTCTTTCTTCCTTCCTTCTCTTCCTCCTTACCACCACCCCCACCCCCCCCTTTTTTTTTTTGTTTTTTTGAGGTAGGATCTCACTCTATCCCAGGCTGACCCGGAATTCACTATGTAGTCTCAGGGTGGCCTTGAACTCATGGCAATCTTCCTACCTCTGCCTCCCAAGTGCTGGGATTAAAGGCGTGCGCCACCATGCCCAGCTCTCCTTATCCTTCTTTCTCTCCCATCCTCCCTTCCCTTTCACAGGGTTTCATGTAGCCAAGACTGGCCTCAAACTCCTTATGTACCTGAAAATGACCTCAAGTTTCTAATCTTCCTTCCTCCACCTCCCCAGTGCTAGGATTATAGACATATGCTTCCATACTCAATTTATATGGTACTGAGGGATTGACCCAAGGTCTCATTCATGCCAGACAGGCACTCTACGAACTGAGCCACATCCCCAGCCCCAGGAACTCCACATTTCAAGAAATATCCCCATGTATGTGTCTCCATTTTCCTATCAATTAGTTCCTGGGCATGCATACTATTCCACCCTGCCAGTTGCAGGCGGCTGTGGGTGTCAGATGACCAGTAATGACGGCCCATCATCAAAGTAACTGGAGCCATCACTATAGTCCAGCAGCAATTCCCCCAGGATCTCATCAAATGAAGACAAGGGACTCAATGTTTTTCTACTTTACTTATCTTAATTTGTTGCCTGAAGATTTTATATGCATTCTGAATCAGCCACATGCAGGCCTAGACTTCCAGAGCAGAACAGCATAGGCTGGGCATGCATGCACACCTCTTGGTGTGGGCTGAGGCCCCATCAATGGCAGGTCCTTCCCTGGGATGGGCAGTGCTCATTCCTAGTCACCTGGAAACAGTAGAATGAGGGTGGGCACCTCTGAGTTTCAAATATTCCTCTTGCTTGGGTGCAGGGAGGCCAAGGCCACCAGCTTTTTAGCCTGATGTCAGCAATGGTGCTCCCTGTCCAAGATGCAGAGGTGGTGTTTAGAGCTTGTTCCCCATCATTTGATCTGGAAATGTTAGAGGGTGCACAGGGACAGCCTGGAATACTGAAAATAGTAGGATTTGGGCATTATTTAGGGTAATCATGATTTAGCTGTCTGACTTTCCTTTCTAGTCCCCCAAAGAAGCTCATAATGCCTGCTTCCCTGGCTGTTGAGGGACCTGTGTGGTACCTGGCACCTGAGAGGCTTTTGGCAATCCTGGTTCTCTTCCCCATCTCACTCCCCTTTCTCTTCCCCTGTCCCAGGCTACAATGTCAAACTCCAGTGACTATCCCCGCCCCTTCTGGAGTATGGGAGCTGGGAGGTTAGAGGTCAAGAGAGCATGTGGCATGGGCTCTCTTGGCAGACAAAAGCAGCCCTTGGCTTGTCCCTCCTGAGCATGACTGCCTTGGGAGACTGGATTTGTGGAGGAATCCTGAAGGTTAGACTCCAGGCCAGCTATCAGGCTGGGAAATGATATTCAGTGTTCTCTCAGTGGTTCCGATGCATCACGTCCATGACCCCAGCTAATGATAAAGCGCTTCTTTGATTTCCCATTTGTCACTATCTTCTATGTCAACAGCTCCCTTGGGAACCTCACAGATGAAGTCCTGATTGGCAAGCAGGATTGGCATCCAGAGGTCCCTCTCCAAATCCAGGCATACCCCTAACCATGGAGGCTGGAAATGTGCCCCTCATGGTGCCTGGATGAGGGGGCATTCCTCCTGCCCTGGCACATGTGCTCGTCCCTTTTCTCCTTTCCTTTCTTCCTGTCTGCTCGAATTTCCCTGGCCGTCAATTCCCAGTCCTGCTTCCTCTCGGCCCCTGCTCTGTATTTCAATCACAAGCCACCACGGCAGATTTTAAAGCACATCAGTGCAGTTACTGAGCCCCAGTAACAACACGTCAGTGGACGCCACGCTTTTCACCTCACCTGTCACTGAGATGGCTATCTCTACTGGGCTCTGCTTGGCAGGATGCCCCTGTCTCTCCGGAAGCATCCTGACAATGTGTGCTGCTAATTTCCAAAGCTTGATTAGGAAAAGGCCACGACCTTTCTCTAATGATCCTATCAGTGTCCTTGGGACTACCTCATCCCTCATAGGACAGAGGGCCGCCTATATAAAAGGGAAATCCAACTGACCTCTGGTGTATAGTTATTTTTTTCTGGCAGGAAGAAAATAGAAGTGTCAAACCTTTAGCAGAAGCTGTAATTTACAGAGAGAATTCTCCATTTCTCCCCTCTCCAAGGTAACTCATCCTCCCTAGCGATGCCCGCAAAGACAGTTGATTGCAACATCTGGGGCTGAGATCAGAGGAAGGAGCCTCCTCTATGCTGACCACAACAGACAGAAAATGCTTTAAGAGAATTTTGATTCTGTAGGCATTTCTTGGGCACCATCTGTATGCCAGGCCCTGTGCTCTCACAATCCTTATGACTACGCTATGAGGGAGGGATTTCCAGTCCCATTTTAATGAAGGGTAAGATGAGGCACAGAAGGGATTGGACTTGCCTAAGATTGAACAGCTGGGATCTTTATCCCATCTCTCCGTGGAAACAAGGAAGTAGGTATGGGAGCTATGGGGAGATGGCCCAGTCCATTTCCCAGAAGGAACCCAGGAATCAGGACATAGAGGCTCAGGAGAGTGGCTATATGCTGGAGCCTCCAGGGAGTGCTTGTTGGGAAGTTTGGGGATCAGAAGGGTTCAGAGGGACAGCCAAGGTCTGACGGAGGCATGTCCTCCTGGGTTTGTCCCCATGCTCATCAGGATTCAAATAGGGTCAAGATATCAAGTCCATGGAATGAGATTTTTTTTTGAGAGAGAATGAGAAAGAGGCAGAGAGAAAGAGAAGGGGGGTTCATGCCAGGGCCCAGACATGTGTGTCCCCTTGTGCACATGTGTGACATTGTACACTTGGGTCACTGTGCATCTGGCTTATGTGGGCCTGGAGATTCAAACATGAGTTCTTAGGCTTTGCAGGCAAGCACCTTAACTGCTAAGCTATTTCTCCAGCCTGGAATGAGGCTTTTTTAAAAAACATATTTTTAAAATTTTATTTATTTATTAGAGACAGAGAGAAGGACAGATAGAGTGAGAGTGAGAATGGGCACGCCAGAACCTCTAGCCACTGCAAATGAACTCCAGATGCATGCGCCACCATGTGCATCTGGCTTATGTGGGACCTGGAGATTCGAACTAGGGTTCTTAGGCTTTGCAGGCAAGCACCTTAACTGCTAAGCCATCTTTCCAGCCCTGGAATGAGGTTTTAATACATTCAGCCACTGAGTAAAGAATTTAGCTTTTGCTAATTCTGGTGGCAATATTCTGGGCCCAGCAACCAGTCTAGAGCTGAACAGGTTTTGGACACTGTTCTCTGAGGGAGTGTGTGTGATCTGAGTCTGGAGGAGATATTTCATCATAGAGGACAATTTCCCTTTGTGCCCTGGGATAGAGATCTTCCAATGACTCATGAGTGGAAGGAGAAATTCTTCAGTGGAAGAAAAATAAAAAATGAGAAGCTAGAAAAATTTCTAGGTCAAGATCATAATTTAGGATCAAATGCAAAAGAATATGGATCTTGGCTTTGGTGTGTGAACTTGAGCAAGCCATAGTTTTCCTTGTTTGTATAGTGAACATGAGGCGTCCCATGTGACAAGACCCTCATGAGGATTCTCAGTGCCTGGCACACTTAGGGAAGAGGCAGATGATAATTGGGGCTTTCTTCTATGAAGGAGAAGCAGTTTGAAGAGGTGGTTTTTGTCCTTTTTTATTCCAGAATAGAAGGAATTTGAGCACCTATGATAGGAGAGAATAAAAAATCATCAAGTTCATTAGAAGCCCGTCTGCATACAGGAAGACTCAAGATCATCATCCCCATTTCCTCTAACAATTGCCTCCATCTCATGGGAAATTTGGGAACCAACTTTTCCCACTCCACAAAATCCTATTTATAGAACTTCTTTTATGTTCATCCTTCCCTGTGATTTTTCTTTTCCTAGAGAGATTTCTAAAAGATAAAAGCTAACCAAAGATAAATATTTATTTTTTTAGAAAAAAGAAGACCAAAACACTTACATGTATCTAAACATTTGGGGAGAGGAGAAACAAGACAACTGGCTTAAAACATGGATATTTTTAAAGACCATGGAGAGCCCAGGCAGGGTCTCCCACAGTACTACTGAAAAAAGATTGACATGGAAGGGAGGTTCCAAAGTCACTGAGGAGTTAATGACAGAAAGCAAAGCAAGGATCCTTATATGTCTATTCTAGAACATTTGAACGCACCCTGTGGCCTCTTCGAGAATAAAACTCCCTTACAGCTACCCAATATGAAGCATATTAATATCTCCATATAAAATGGAATAGAAAGGGAAAAGAGAAAGAGGAAAAAAATCCTCTAATGCAAGGATCAAGAAGCCACAAGGGCGAGAAGCAGGGATTTCAAAGCAAACACTCCAGGTGGATAGACCTGGTTTCCTTGAATGGATGAATACCCTGGCCACAGTCATGGTAAATTAGCATATGCAAATAGATGTTAATATCTCATCCAGGAGGCTTTGGAAAAAGTGTCCTCCATGAATCACATGGGAGGCCCACCCACATTAGTAACGCACTGGAAGGAGATGAACACGTATTTCCCCTAAAAGAAAGCTGTCAAGCTAAACAATCAATTAGATACCTTCTATTTCCCAGAAAAAGAGAAGCCTTCACACCCCAGCAATTATTATAAAATAAATTTGAAAGAAGAAATCTAGGTGCTTAATTCATGGCAGCGTGTGCTACTATTATGTGACTCTTGAGAAAATGACACGACAAGCTAGGTAGATCGACTAAAGTCTAGACAAGAAAACGACATTTCATCATTTCTCATTTCTTGGTGAAAGAGAGAAAACAGAATATGGCCAGGCTTGCATTAGCATAATTCACTCAGCAAACTGCTGATCTATGCAGCACATTGTGAGAGATGGACACCGAAAATAAACCCAGTCGGACTGCTTATTATTTTCTTCCCTCTTTTTCTCTTTAAGGAACTTGAGGAGAGAGTGGATAGTAGACATGAATGCCAAGTTCAACTTCTGCCATTTGCGTGGGAGCTGTGAAAGGAGCCATGTGACTTGTCAATGAATGCGCCTGTTTCCAAGTGCTCCCGAGAAGGGCACTTGGTTCAGCTTAGCATATGGCGCAGATATGATTAGTTCATAATGAAGCAACATTCAAACTAAAGTGGAAAGGAGAGAGAGTAAGAGAGAATGAGGTCAGTACAGTTTAATCTGCAAGAGTGAACATAGCCAGATCAATTGGAAAGCGGAGAGAAGATCTTTTACTATCAGGTTTTCCTGGCCGGGTGGAGGGTATCTTGGGACGTTTTAAAAGGACCTCTGTAAGCTATTTTGTGGTGTTCCGTCCACTTCCTCCTGCATTCTTCATTACGGCTGGGCAGTCTTTTGTTGGGTGGAGCAGGGAGCCCTCATGGTCTGGGTCCATCTGCTCTAGCTGCCTCTCACTCACCTGAAGATGTCCTTTTGCACCCTCATGGTCACTGTGGCTCCTACTAACAGCCATAGCCACAGATTGCGAGTGAAGGCTGCAGGACCTAATAGTCCCTAACATCACTGGAAAAATCGAATTCTCATGCAAATGTCTTCAGTTACAGAGAACAAAGGCATGGGGAACAGGGACAGCCTAGTGGACCAAGACAGGCTAGGAGGGGTGTTTCTGACATTACCCCATTCCAATCTGGGATCATTTCTGTTAGAACCATTCTTTTGTTAAAAATTATTTATTTATCTGTGTGTGTGTGTGTGTGTGTTTGCACGTGCACACCAGGGCCTCTGCCTCTGCAAATGGACACCAGAAACTGCCCTACATTTGTGTATGGCTTCCATGGGTGACTCAGGAGTTGAACCCTGGCTGGCAGGCTTTGCAAGCAAATGTCTTTAATAGCTTCCTCAGGCCCCTAGAACCATTCTTTTAAAAAATTTTTTTTGTTTATTTTTTATTTATTTATTTGACAGAGACAGATAGACAGAGAAAGAGGCAGAGAGAGAGAGAGAGAGAGAGAGAGAGAGAGATGGGCATGCCAGGGCCTCCAGCCACTACAAAAGAACTCCAGATGCATGTGCTACCTTGTGCATCTGGCTTACGTGGGTCCTGGGGAATCGAGCCTTGAATGAGGGTCCTTAGGCTTCACAAGCAAGTACTTAACCACTAAGCCATCTCTCCAGGCCCCCCCTAGAACCGTTCTTAATTCTGTTTTTGCTTCAGGTTCATGCATAAACATAGTAGTGCTCCTGGTAGGTGCCTCCTGGATACTTGGTATCAGATGTCATTCACAGAGGGCCTCTATTGAGCAGTCGTGCCTTGCTGGAACCCATACAGGGCTTATAATAATTTTTTGAATCCTGAGATTTTTACAGAACATCAGTAGTTTGTCTCACTTCTTGAAAAACCCGAAGCTCTGGGAACACTCAGCACGGCCATGTCGCCTCCCTGATGCTGTGTGCATTTAGCTTCTCCACTGCTTTCCTGTTCTTCCACTCCCAGCCCACTGGATTCCTTTATGGCTCCTCCAGGTAACTGGGACTATGAGCTCAACATGTTTCCAAGCGTCCCTCTTTGTGCTGTGCTTTGGTAGAATTTTCCCAGGGGTAACGAAGAAGCCTTGAGGAATCTCTCCTGCAACCCCGCATGGTTCACAGTGCCCAGGTACTCTCAGGACTTCTAAACTTGGGCCACATACAGTCCTTTTGTGCATCTACTGTCTGGTCAATGCCCATGGGTAGGTATAAACCCTGCTTCCTAGTCATAGCACTTTGATGGGGAGATCTCAGGCCACCACCACTGCAGACTCTGCCACAGAGTCACACTCGAATATGTGTTCCTTTTTGGCTGTTTGTTAGACTGGGAGTTCCGGAGGGCAGAGAGGCCTCCTTGTCTTTCAATGTCCTACAGCTTCCAAGAGGTGGTCCATATGTAGCTACACCAGCCTTTTTCTTTCTGATCTTGAATGGAGGCTTTGCATGGGAGCAGAGGCTGGGGAGGGACCAGAAAGTTCCCACCTTTGTTCCAGAAGGTCTGGGCTGTGGACATGTCATATAAGAAAAGCACCCAAGCTTATTCAATCTCATCATTCTCCTGGGTCTCTGTGCTTCCATGGTACCTCGTATGCCCTCCTGGCTGGGATCTGTCACTGAGCTGAGTCACAAAGGTGCAGAGACTGTCCAACTGTGTTCCATCTTCTTTTACACTATGATGGGTCAGCAACTATACATAGGATTTTAGGTCTATTTCCCAGCTTCCCATGCAACTAGCAGTGATCAATAAGACGAATGTCATGGTATATAGTTTCCAGGAAAGGTTTTAAAGAGGTCTAATTCATTTGATGGAGACCTGTGAGGTCTAATTCATTTGATGGAGACCTGTGCTATCTCTCTTTTCTCCTTTCTTCCTTTTGTGCACTTGACTATGCTGGCTGGATTTCGAGCAGCCACCTTGTGACCACAAGGCAACCTTGAAACTGGCAGTATGTGTGTGCCCTTAGGCTGCTGAGCAGGAAGATGGGAAGTAGGACACTGGCCATCTTGCACTGTCAATGACCGGCTCTAGAATCCCCACTGTCAAATGTCCTCTTGTATGACAGGACACTATTCTTGGTCTTTAAGCTTTTTGAAGGTAGGTATCTTATTCCTGAGAGTCAAGTGCAGTTCTTAAATGGGTCAGAAGCTACCGTGTTAGGCAATATTTTCAGGGCAAATAATACCATGTGCCTATTGACTTTCTTGAAAATTCTCAATGACTCTTTGGAAAAACAATCTCAAAGCTCTCATTTAATAAGCCATTCCTGTGACCTAGGTCTCTGGCTGCATGCTTTATGACATGTTACATCCTAGCTCCATAACATCACACAAGGCAAGATGACCATCCTTGTTTTTCACACGAGGGAACTGAGATTCAGGGACTACACAGGATTTGACAAAGCCACACAGCTATTAAGTAATTTGCTTTCTGAAACTAGACTGACCTGACTCCAAACCCTATGCCATTCCTTCCCCCAAACTCTCCCACTCCAAAACCAACACAAGGTCCTTCTCAAATCATCCTGGGAACACAGCTTCAGGTTTACTGAAATGGCAGGAATGCTGGCCAGTACTCATGGCCACCCTTCTACCAAGAAGGCCAGGAGCTAGAGTTAGGATTCATAAGCTTTACTTGGAGAAAAGCCATTGGCAAAAATGGTTTCCAACATATGACTTCCAATTATTTGCTTTAGTGAATGAAGCTGTGAAGGGTGTGATGCAGGTAATATTAAAACCAATGACAAGAAAGGCAACAGCAGTGGTGAAGGTTGCCAGCTTTGTTTTTCTTTCCCTGAGGTAGCCATGCCACAACAAACTAGAAGAGCAATTCCCCCACCTTGTAAGCAACTCCATATTTATTAAAGGGAGAGCAGAACATGGTGGCTCCCACTTACAATCCTGGTACTTAGAAGGTTGACACAAGAGGATCACCATTAGTAAAAGGTTAGCCTGGTTCCAGGTCATCTGGAGTTAGAATGAGACCCTACCTCAAAACAAAACAATGGATCTAGAGTCATTTGTATGGAACATACTTAAGGAGAATCTGCCTTGTGTCAAACCTCGTGCGGGTCCTGTGTGTAAACTTTACATAAAGACATGTAAAAAAATTACTGTAATTCTTCAATCACTGTAGAAAGAAGCTAACTTTCACCAGTCACCTGCCACATGCTGTGGTTCCATGTGGTCCTAACTAATCTGACACATCTCTAGGCCAAAGCAGCTTCACACCATTTAAAGGAGGAAGTCACTGAAGGTCAGGGCTGGCCGTGAACTTGTCCTAAGGTTCCATAGCTAGTAAGCACTCATGTATTGCCCCAAAATGTCCCAAAGGAGGGAAGTAAATGAATGAACAGAGGAAACTGACAGGCAATTGTTTAAGTCATGGGCTGTAGCAAAATATGTAATTTCTTCATTATTTTATGTCTGATCTTTAAATTTCATGCAAGTTTTGTGTTATACACTATAATAGAATCATGTTATTTTAATATTAGACAAATATATTCAATTATTTATCAGCTGAATTATTTACTATTTTTTAACAAACAAGACTGACACTTTGGAAGGATGTGGTTTTGTAAAAGCTTAGCTACAGCCATGTACCACCCAGAGAACTCCATGTTAAGAACAAGGTAGGACTAAATGGTCAGTGGGTAAAATGTCTGCCTTGCAAACATGATGACATGAGTTTGACCTCCAGCACCCATCTAAAACTGCCAGGCATGGCGGCATACCTCATAATCTCATCTCAGCACTTGGGGAAGTGGAAGCAGGCGGATCCTTGGAACTTGCTGGCCAGCCATGCTAACCGAATCGGTGAGCTCCAGGCCAATGAGACCCTGTCTCACAAAGAGGTGGACTGCATTCCTCCGGACAACACCTGAGACTGTCCTCTGGCCTCCACATGCAGAAGCATGTGCACACGTGCACCTGTACAATGCAAACGTACATACACACACGCATGCAGGCATACAACACACATATGCAGGCATGAAAACAAAAACAACAACAAGAAAAAGGAAGCACAGAGTTTGTCTGGCTCCTGGGGGCAATTATGAGTAAGGGTCTAAGGACCTCACGGCTTAAGGAAACTGCTACGGTTTGAGGATGTCCCCATAGCGGTTGTGTGGTGGAGGTGTGGACTTCAGTGTGGTGGTTGTGAGGACACAGAAGAGGTGATTAGCCAGACACCCTGCCTCAGTAAATACGGTGGAGAGTGACCAGGGAAGACACATGGCATCAACCTCTGTCCTCTATAGGTGTGTGTAAATGTGTGTGTGTATACGCATGTGTGCGTGCACACACACACTCACACACACACACACGTGGAGGCTAGTGGGAGATCTTTAGGTCACTGGAATGTGCCCTTGGAGAGGATTGAGACAGTCTTTGTGGGACTCTGAGTTGGTTCTTGGGAGAGCGAGTTGTTGTAAGAATAAACTGACCTCTGAGTTGCTTTACACTTTCCTGTCTTGATATGATCTCTTTCTCTCCAACACAGTCCCCCTATGTCACCATCTGCCCTTAGACCCTCACCACAGACCAAACCAATGGGGCTACCTGATCTCAGACTTTAAACTTCAAAACCCATAAGCTAAGTAAATCTCTTTTCTTTACAAAGTTATCCAGTTTCAGATATTGTGCTATAGTAATAAAACAGGCTAATACAGTAGCACACGATTATTTTTTTGACCATGAACCTAAGATTATAAATGTTATCATATGTAACAGTCATTAATTGATTTAATAAATAAAAGTCTACTATGTGACAAGCCCCCTGCCAGCCATCAGGCAAATTCAACGTCAAATGGAGTACTAACACAGCATTGTGGTCTCCTTAGGACAGTCAAGGGCATTTGACCAGTCAGTTGAGGGACAAGACTCTACCCTGTCCAAAGCCCAAGCCCAAAGCTGGTGTCACTGACCTTATGAAGGTTCGGAATCCGGTTGGGCCCAACTTCATCGTCCCCTTGATTCCCAGGAAGCGGATGAACAAGTTGGCCATCCTGTCCACCAGGCGCAGGTAGTTGAACTGCTTCGCGTATTTGGGGAACACTTGCTTGAGGCAGATGGAGGGCAAGTGGGCTTCAGCGTTGGCATCCGGGGCACTAGTCGTGTCTTTGTCTGCCTCTTCCTTCTCCAGCTTTTCAAGTTCATGAGACCTAAAATACACAGGGATTTATGACTCAGTGCTTCCCTGAAACAATCTCCTTCACTTGAGATGTACAACAAACTTGGGGGAGCGGGGGCGGTATTATCACTATTTTTATTTTACAGACTAGAACACTAGCCTCTGAGAAGCAATTTGCTCAGACTCATGCAACTAGCATGTAGCAAAGCCAGGACTTGAACCCAGAGTGCAGCAAGGACTGGAACCCAGGCCAGAAACCTGTTTCCATCCCATTCAGCCTGCCTTCCTCTTCCATGCTCATGTTTCAAGAGATTACTCCATTGTGGAGCACTCTGGGTTTGATTCAAACTCCTACTTATGGGTAGTAATTGAATAATTAAGAAATATAAAAATCTCATCGAGGGCTGGCAAGAAGCCACAGGCTCAGTTCAGTGAAAAATTTGCAAAGACACATCAGTTTTACCAGTTCTAGGAATAGGAACAATTACACTTCTTGGCTTAACTGTTTTCTTATTTGGAATTCATACAAAAAAAAAATGATCAGAGTGTTGTGAGTCTTTCGTCTGGATATTTTATTCTGAAATCATTCTGATAGCCAAGAAAATTAGCAGCTGGTAACTTTCACATATGCACCTCAAGCTCGGAACGTTCTCAGGAGCTTCTCACTTCCAGGATGGCGTCTCCATCACCTGGTGTGCTACTACTGGATGTCTGCCAGTGAAGCAGGTGGGGCGAATCAGAGTAAATGCCAACTCCTCCTCTGCCTCCATCTCCTTAGTCCCGAAGCCAGCTCCCACTCTGCCCTGCCTGGGCCACAGCACCATGTTTCCAGCTTTGTGTGTCCTATTCTCCACATTGGGAGATGAGTGGGTTTTTTTTTTTTTTTCATGTTTGAGAAAGAATCTCATTGTGTAGCCCCAGCTGGCAAGGAACCTATGATATTCCTGCCTCAACCTCCCAAAGGCTGGGATTATAGGCGTGCACCACCATGCACCAGATGAGTGGCTGGTCAGCATACCTAGTTGGACCACTTATTTCATTCTCCCAGACCCTTGTGTCGTGTCTCATCTTTCTTCTTCATTTTTTTTTTTTTGTTTTTGGTTTTTTTTCATTTTTGTGTCTGTGTGTGGCCTTGAACTCACGGCAATCCTCCTACCTCTGCCTCCCAAGTGCTGGGATTAAAGGCGTGTGTATGTGTGTGGTAGGTGTATCTACATAGATAGATGCACACACCCATGTGCACGTGCGCTCAGGCCAGAGGAGAACACTCGCGGTCCACCTCTATCCATCTTCCCCCTGTTTCCTTGCGGTGGAGTCTCCCACTGAACCTGGAACTGCTGTGTTTCAGTCCATCTGGCTGGCAGGGAGCTCCAGTGGTTCTCCCATCTCTGTTCCCCACTGGACTAGGGTTATAGGTGTGTGTGTGCCAAGGCTTGGCTTTTATGTGGGTGCTGGGATGGAACTCAGGCCCTTTAAGGTCCTCATGCTTGCATGACAAGAGCTCTCACCCTCTGAGCCATCTCCCCAGCCCAGACCCCCGTACATCTTAACTCCTCAGTCTGCTCCTTCCTGATTTCTTCTCAGGCCTCCTCATTTCCAGTTCCTGTGTGGACAAGCACACCTTCTCTTCCAGGCCTTACTGCCCATTGGCCTGGCCTGAAACCTGTGCTCCCAGTCCCCTGCGTCATTCAAGGCCTCTCTCTATTCAGTGTGACCCCTTCCTGTCTTGTGTCCTGCCCAGAGCTGACACCTGTTTCAACCATTCTTGAGATGGGACCCTGAGTATGTTGGACATGATCAGTAAAGCCTCCCCAACTGAAGAGTTAATCCAGAGAAGTTAGAACCACATCTCCTGGTACAGAGCTCCATAAAGGCCACTCACTACTCTGCTCCTTGTCACTGCTCCCAGCTCCCATCAAGCATGCCACCAGTCCTTGGGTGGGGCCATTTTAGTATTCCTGTAACAGCTTCCTTCTGGTTCCTGGCTGCCTGGCCCTTTTGTCTTGCTTTCATCCCCTCCTGAGATGTCTCCTAGGCAATTCTGATAGTGCCCCATCTCTGTTCCTTGTACTTCCTCCCTGTTCCCCATGCCCTGCTCGTATAGCACTGGTTTCTATACCAGCCTCTCAGTATGCTGTGTGCTCACTGAAGGCATGGCCCCTCCTCAGTGCTTGAAGGGGGCGGCATTGAGTTTGCTGATTTGAGAAAGTTTGCTTTTGATAATCATGTGAGTCCTCAAGAAAATGTCAAGATTGGGATGCTTTGTATTCCACAAACCCCTGGAAATGGAAAACTCCTTGCTTGGCAGCACTGCCCAAGTGGTTCCCTCCTCATATGGGTCCAAGTGGCCAGCTTCCAGAGAAGAGATATTAATAGAAAGTTTTGCTTCTTTCTAACTCGGTCTTAACTCTAGATTCAAATCAAAGCCAGCAGACAGAACCAGAGCAGCACAAGAGAAAATACCTTTCAAAGTTCAGCCTTATGGAGGGCTTGGGGAATCCGTGGCTTCCCCCTGCATAGAGGGATGCCTGATTCCTTGGGAGAGGTGCATGCCATCAGAGGCATGCAATGCTCTCTCAGCAAAAACGGTTTTGTCACTATCACCTTGAACTTCAGACAGTAAATAAAAGTTGGGAGGTTACTTTTCACATGAAATGAAGTGTTTTCCCACTACAGTTATAGGAAGAAAAATGAGGAGGAAAAGAGTGACACTCTTACCGGAAATTTGCTCTTAAATTACTGGATAAGTGGCGGTGGCTGACATAATAAGCTCTCAGGAAGTTTTGTGAAGGGAAAGATTTGGAAATGAACAGTTTGAAGGCACAGGGGAACAACTAACAGCTCAAGGAACAAGTCAGCTAGCAGATGCGCCCCACACCTGTGACCTTACTGGCTCTTCACACAACTCTGCCCAGTAGCCCTTGACCCTTGACAACAGCTCTGCGCCCAAGAAAGCTGAGGTTCTCTGTGCTCTAAGCAGCATTATCAGTCAGTGTTCAGGGTTTCTAATCCAGAATGCTTGCCATTTCACACCCTCCCCCTTATTCTACAACACACTGTGATTCACACTGGGACTACAGAATCCTAAGTATTTAATTTTGAAGAGCTTTCTCCCCTCTAGATCATGAGAGTCATTCAGGTTCTTTGCAGACATTTTTAGAAATATATAAAGGAGCCAGAATCAGCTCTAATCCCACAACTTGAGACTAAGCATTAGTAATATTAGATGTCTAGATCTAGAGTTTGGATAACATGACATGTGCTCTAAATCCTTTGTGAACATGCAAAGTATCTTTCCGTGCCATTTATATTCATTTCTAAGCATGCTTCTCATGAACATGCTTCCGCATGAAGGCCAGCCACAATGTCATTAATGGTGTCTCCCCAGCTAGGTAATTAGTGCCCACATGCCTTGTCATTTACTGGATATGTATCAGCCCCTCCCTCAGCAATGAGTTTCCTCTTCCAAGCATCAAATATTAAAACTAGAAGTGGCTTTGGAGATCGTTCTGTCCAGGGATGTCACATATTTTGTTATGTGAAATATACATAAACCCTTCACTTAATCGATTTTAATACCTTTATTCAGTGCCATTTGGGGCATTCACAATGTTTTAAAACTATCACCACTGGATGCTTCACAACAATGTCATTTTTAGAGAAGAAACTTAAACCCAGGGAGACAAGGACATAGCTGAGTAGCCACTGACCATTTAAGTAGGGATCAATGGGGATTCCACTACCTCTAGATTGCTCTGACTGGACAGGCCTTCCTGATGGCACCCTAGAGGATGTCCTTCCCGAAGCCCCCATCTGCCCACCTTCCCACCGCATGACATGAGTCTTTTCTCTCCCATACTGTTGCACACTGATGGCTAACCCTCCCCACCCTTCCTGACTCCAACTATGTAATAGCCTCAAGATGAGACGGTCCCTTCCAGGCACAAATGTCCTTTTCATGGCAGCCACACCACAAATTCAGAGGAAAATGCTTCTTCTATTCACCTGGAAGAGGCACTAGAAGAGATGCAGCCGAGGTAAAGAGGAAATGAAATGAGAAGAAATGGCATCTTTGCTGGAGATAATTGCAATTATCACATTGAGATCACAAATACTGCAAAATCCTGTTTTTACTTAATAGCATTTTAATGGAAATGTCAGGTTTATGGAAAAAAAGTGATTGGTAAAGAAAATATAAATCAAATTTATGAGTCCTTTGAGATCGTCTTTTTAAAAATTGAATTTGGAACATTCTTGATTCATTAAAATGGGGCAAAGAATCCTGGAATGTTTTATCTATTATCATTTTTCAAATAAAATGAAATTCTTTTTTACTAAAACTCCTGTGAAAAACCAACTATCTCTATTTTACCTAGAAACCTTACTGCTAAAAATTGCCATCATTTACTGGGGGAACCGTCTACATGCCAAGCACTGTGCTAATTAATTTGTCTCTATAGTGCCATTTGTTTCCCAGAACCAGTCTACGATGTAAGTGGAAGCCATTTCCCTCGTACAGGCTAGGAACCTGAGGTCCAAAGATGCTGGTACTGGCCCAAGTTGACACGATTGGCAGTTGGGGCTGGTTCACTGCACACACCATGCTTAGTGTGTGTCTTGTGCGTATTTGATTTAAATCAAAGCAGAGACTTTTCCTTTTCTGTATAAGCTGTATAGATCCCCAGAAATCAACAAAGCAGAGAGGTGGATATGGCAAGATCAAATTCTAGCTGCAGAGGAGTTGTTTGAATTCTTGTTAGAGAAGTAATTTGTGCCTTTTGTAAAGCATGGCTTCAGTCCCTGAAACATTCCCTAAGCACCCTGGGACCTTGAATACAAGGCAAGGTGGACAGAAGCCCTGCCTTGTAGAGGCATGAGGCCAAGAAGGAGGAAGACAAGTCCATATATAAACAACATGATGCTGTCATGGTCAGGCAGCCATCATGGGTCTGGATCTTGATCTTGACTTGCAGAAAAGGATGCTGGGATTTGGCAGTGCAGAAGCATGTGGTAGATTTTGAGGCAAGGGTGGCATGATTGGAGCTGGTGAAGAGGAGTGAGTCTTCCAGTAGCATGCATTCTGAATCCAAAGAGACAGGGAGAGGAACACTGGGAGATATAGGAAACTTCTGGAATAATATTTAACATGCAGCCAAAGACAATTCTTCATTCAATGTGGTCTGGAGAAATCAAATGATTGGACAAGCCTGGTCTAGGTCAACCATTCTGAAAGGGGCCAGCCACATCCATGTTTTCTGAGAACTTGTTAAGCATGTTTCCTTGGGGCTAGGGAGATGTCTCAGTCAGCAAAGTGTTTACCACACGAACCCAGGGAACTGAGTTCAGATCCTCGGCACTCATGTAAATCCTGGGTGTGGTGGTGCTTGCCCTCAGGAGGCAGAGACAGGAGCATCTCAGGGAAAACTGGCTAGCTAGATTTGACTGAATTGGTGAGTTCTTAATTAACCTGGTGGATATCCATAGAGGGAGACACCTCCACATGCACAGGCACAGACAGACACACACACACACACACAACACATACACATACATATACACACACACATACAAAAAAACACACATTCGTGAATGTCAGCACAGACCTACAGACATAGATGCTGCGAGTGGGCTGGGCAATGTGTTTCAGCTCTTGCTCTGGGTGGCTCAGACACTGGCTGGAGTCTTAGAATCCCTGGTCTTGGTATCAGGAGATAAGACCTAAGCCAGGGTAAGTGCAATGGGTATTGAGTCAGAGCAGTTGAAGGAGCATCTTTGTGGGCAGAGTCTGGTGATTGTTGCTTGAACATGGGGAGTGAAAAGGCAGAGAACACGAGGTCATACTGCTGGCAACACTAGGGAAGAGCAGGACAACGTGGGGGTCAGAGATGGAGGATGACATCAGGCCCTCTCCCCTGCCATGTGGCATGTACCCTCCATCACCAGGAGACTTCAAATGCACATGTATGGCTCTGATATTCCTCAAAAAATGCTAACCAGGCACCTACGAAGTGCCCTCAATTAGGCCTGCAGCTAATAAAGAGTTCAGTATGAAGTTGCTAAAAATAAATGAGCCACCACAAAGCCCCTGTCGCTCGATAGAGCTCTGACATGACAGAACCCCATTAGCTTGATGGGTAACGTGATGCAATTTGAAGGCAAGGAGATAGACAAGGAACTGGATGAGGCCTGTGTTTCTAAGTGATAAGGAAAAGGACTTAGTGAGAACTTTCAATACATTCAAGACCTTCAGGACCCAGACCCACCAGTTCTTCTTCATGCAATGACCCTTCATCCCCCTGAATGCATGCTTGCCACTCCCACCTAGCCTGGTCACTTTCTTCCATAACATGATACAGCATGGACAATTCCAAGCACAGTGTTCACCATGTTATATGTGCCCAGAACTGCAGGTTAAAAACAGACCATCTTAAGCCGGGCGTGGTGGCGCACGCCTTTAATCCCAGCACTCGGGAGGCAGAGGTAGGAGGATCGCCGAGAGTTCAAGGCCACCCTGAGACTACATAGTTAATTCCAGGTCAGCCAGGACCAGAGTGAGACCCTATCTCGCAAAACGCTCCCCCCCAAAAAAAACACCAAAACAGACCATCTTGATAAAATCCTATGGAGTAGGTGCTATTACCACTTAACAGACACTGAGAGCAAGACACAGGAGGCCAACTAATGCATTGTGAATACAGGGATAAAAACCCAGGCAACCGGGCTTGGAGCCCTTCTTTCTAGCACTGTATACTGTGGCTTACAAAGCTGTCGGTGCTAAGTGTTGTGGGGTTATGCAGGTCACTTGTAACATTTCAATAATCATTGGAATTAGCTATTACACACTGAACATTTCTAACCCAACCATCCATAATCAGAAGAGCTCTGAAATCCAGACCTTTCTGTTCTTTGATAAGGTGCCATAAGTGGGAAATCTACACCAAGGCACTTTGTTTCATGCACAAAGCTATTTATATGTGAAACATAAATGACTTGGGTCCTATTTACCAGGTACCTTGTTATTTATATGCAAATATCTGAAAGTGAAAAAAAATCCAAAATCTGAAATACTTCTGGTCCTATGCATTTTGGACAAGGGGTTCTCAACCTGTGTAGGTGGCTCCATTTCATGTATTTGTTTTTAAATTTTAATTTTTGTGCGTTTTAATTTTTTAGTTAGTGCACAAGGTAATAGGTTTCACTGTGGTGTTTTTATACATATAAATCATTATATTTTGTTCTTATTTACTCTACCATTGTCCTCCCTCAATATCCTCCCATCTTGCTGGTACTTTCCTTGCCCTAAATTGTCTCCCCTGCTTTTATGTTACATGTATTCCATTACCTTCCTTTATCCCCCCCCCATCCCATTAGGTCTCTTCCTCTCCTTTCATAGATGTTTTCCACTTTCACACTCTACATATATGTACATATATCCTACATATACATTCTATATGATACACATATAAAATTAAAATCTGTATTTCATATATAAGAGAAAACACAGTATTTTAGATGGCTTTATGTTAGTGATGAGAAAAATGAGTTCAGAAAGGGTTGCCTACTTTCTAAACGTCACTCAGCTATTAAATTTGAATTCAGACCTGTTTTGGTCCAAAACCTGGGCACTTTTCACTCCATCTTTTCAGCTGGTCTTGATGCTGCTCCTCCACTCACTTTCTTTACTTTTCAGGGTGCTATGAGGCTTAAGAAGGAGAATGGATGAGGGTGGGCATGGCCCGCTATGGTGCAAAATGGGCTTACTGTTTAGGATCAAAATTCAGTCTTTGAGGTACCAAGCTGAACTCGCGTGGGGCCAGCAGTTCACTTCAGTATGACTTCCCGGGAGTCCAATGCTCCTCTGGATGAAGCTGACCCATGTTTGACAAAAAAATAAAAATAAAAATAAATCAACCTATTGTTTTGCAGCTATGAGTTCATGTGAATCAACGGCATAGAATGTGGAACACAGAGTTCCACATGATAAAAGCAGCCCATTTCTATCCCTGCTCAGGGATGGATCATGGAGCCACAGCCTGGGGTGACTGCTAGAGCATTTTCTTGGTAGCTGGGTCAGACAATGAATCAGTGAAAGAAATATGAGAACGTATTCTAATTGACTCCCCAGACCCTAAACTCACCTTCCTTGTCACAGCTGGAGGGCCCTTTCGGGGTCACTGAGCCCAATCCTCTCATTTTCTGGTTGAAGGCACTGACAGCTCATTTTCCATAGACCACCCAACATGATTCTTGGTTGGCAGAGCCCTCTCTGTGTCTTTGAGTGCCTTCTTTGTTGTCCCTTTTGCTTGCCAGGCAGCAGTGCTGTGAGTGATATTCTCTATACTGGTTTGTGGGCCTGGCAGTCTGAGTAGTTCAGGGTTCAGATTTGGGGACTTGGTAAATTGAGGCACAATTGGACTCCCAGGGTGGCCACTTGAAGCCACATGAGCGTACTTACATAAAGCTTGATGTAATATGGGAATGGAATGGTCTCCACAGGACTAACATAAGGGAAAGCAGAGAAGGTGAGCATGTGTTTAGTTCAGCACCTCAACACCGTCGGCTGCTTCTGTCCTAGTCACTGAAGTCTTTGTCTCACTGTTTACTCCTCAGCCCACCATGGAGAGAAGGGTGTTCGTTTTTGGAAACCTGGGGGAATAAGGGCTCTTGTTCTCTTCTGACCTCATAGAGCTAGGTATTAGATTGTACCCCTGCTGCTCCAACTTCTGGGGAGGTCTGATGTCAGGCTGCACAGCCAGATAAGGTCTGTCCCCTTGCCCTAGCCATGACAATGTCCGTGGTGCCTCATTTTCTTAGGTCCTGATGAGCCACTAACAACACCTTGTCTATACCTGCACTCTGGGTTGACGATTACTGATGCCACAACATCCTGTGAGAGGTCTTTGACCCCCCACCCCCACAGAAGCAGTTAAACATGAGAGAGTTAGAAGAATGCTGACAAATGATTTGTGTCATTTTCCTTTTGAAATAGTCGAGGGAAGTGGAGGCCAAGTTCCCTGTTTGAGGGAAGCAGCCAGCAAGAGATGGTGGTAATGGCCTTTATAGAAACAAAGAAGAGATAAAAACACCACGGTTGAGCTTGAATGCCCAGGTATCTGAAATTCTGAATGAAAGTCTGTGGACTTTCCCTGCTACTTTGGCGGGAAGGGAGGGTGATATTTTTACCTGAAGGGCTCTGAGTCCCAACTCCTGGTCACAGCTTCCCCACTTTCCCCAACCCATGTCCCTCCCTTCCTTTGCAAACTCTTTCCCAAATCAGACACTTGAAAGGCACTCATCCTGCAAATCCTTGAGAGCCTGTGTTTCACCTTTTGCAAAATGTTTTCCATAGCATTTGGAGCAAAACCAGTCATTCCTTTGTCCATGGCCTTCCTACTTAGTACATTATGTTCATCACCATCATTATTACCTCCATCATCGTCACCACCACCACCATAATTACTACCTCCACTATCATCACTACCACCACTATCAACACCACTATCACCATCACCATCACCACTACCATCTTCTCTATAATCACCACCATCACTGCCATCATCATCATCACCATCACCACTACCACTGCCACCATCACCATCATTACCATTATGGAATTTACTGAGACTCGCTTCATGTCTTGCAGGGTATTAAGCCCATAGTGTACATAACTGTTTCCCCCCCTCAAAAGTAGTTATCATACTTAAATGGCTCTTTGTGTAACTGTCTGTGGAATACTTGTTTCTTTCTGTTGTTGCTTCGTCTATGACCAGTTCTAAAGCTTCAGCACAGCTGTATAGTGAAAATATTTGATGGTAAATATAGCATTACTTGAATGAATTCTCACAGCAGAGAATGGGGACACTGACACTTAGAGAGGGTAAGCCAAGTGGCCTTACTGATAAGGCTGGGATTAGAACCTAGTATGCTGCTTCGAGGGGCCAAATATTTCTTTTTCTTCTTCTTCAAAGTAGAGTCTCACAATAGCCCAGGCTGATCTAAAACTTACTCTATAGTCCCAGGCTGGCCTCAAACTTAGAGTAACCCTCCTACCTCTGCCTCCCAAGTGCTGGGATTAAAGACATGCACCATCATGCCTGGCTTCAGAAGCTATATATTTTGATTTTGATTTGGCTTTGCAAGCAAGTGCCTTAGTGTTAAGTTACCTCTCCAGCCCTAATATATTTTTTATTTCTTTGCAAGCAGATAAAGAGAGAGAGATTGAGAGAGTGAGTATGGGCATGTCAGGATCTCTAGCCATTGCAAACAAACTCCAGATGCATGCACCACTTTGTGCATCTGGCTTATGTGGGTACTAGGGAACCAAACCCAGGTCAGTAGGTTTTCCAGGCAAGCGCCTTAACCATCTCTCTAGCCATACTAGCACATCTCTCTACTTCTGGTTGCCAGAATGAATCTTTCTTTTTTTTTTTTTTCTCTCTCAGTTGCTGGAAGAGCCTGTCTCCACTCTGGGAAAACAAACATTTCCTAGTGGCAACAGCAAGATTCTCTGCGTGACAATTGTAATCAGTGGGTTGTATTAGCCTGCTTCACCACCTCCAAAATTAGCGGAAAGGCCAACCCAAGCTTTCACTGTGCAGTAATGCTAATGAAGGGATCCTTTTAATTATACACTTAGCGCAGGGTTGCAACACAAAACATTTTAGTGTTTAAACACAGTTCTGCAACAAAGTGTGGGGCTGAGTGAATGTAGAGGGTAACTGGGAAAAAACCATATGTCGAAGCTATTCTTTGCTTAGAGTGTAACTTCTTCTTGGCATTCAATGTCACCCAAACCCAGTTCATTTTCTGCAGCAATTCTAACTCTCTTTTGAATGTTACCCACCCAGAGTATCTTATTCAGTGATTTTAGAGGCATCACCCACATCAGACAGTGGATCAGATTTCCAGTCAGTTCTGCTCTTCGCTCCTTCCGCATGCTATTCATGGGTTTCCCTACCTCCCCGCTGCTAACAAACCTGTTAGACCCCTGCAGGACAGGTGTTGAGCTCCAAATCACCTTATCGCAATGATATCCCAGGGGCTTGTGATACTCACACCCCACTTAATTCTTGTGTGCCACTTGGTAGGAGTTCTGCACTTTTGTGACAGACGCCTTATGGGAGAATGTTATGGCTCTTTCTCAGGCAAGGATGCTCTCTGCATTTGCATCTGGCCAGGAGGGAAGGAGAAGTAATTCCCCCACCTTTCATGGACCAGGAATTCTACTATATGTTAAGTGTAAATCCTGGTTTGAGAGAACAATGTCCTTTCCACTCTTCATCTCCAGTCAGATCCCCATCCTGTTGGTCCATCACAGTGCCTCTTAGAGGCCAACCACAGTCTTCCCCACCACTCCCTCTTAGAAATACACTTTCTGGGGCTGGAGAGATGGCTTAGCGGTTAAGGCGCCTGCCTCCTAAGCCTAAGAATGCAGGTTCCAATCTCCAGCAGTTCCAATCTCCAGGTCCCACGTTTAGCCAGATGCAGTGACGCAAGGGTGCAATGCTGCACTTGACCACAAGGGGGCGCACACATCTGGATTTCGTTGGCAGCAGCTGAGAGGCTGCTGGTGCGCCCATCTCTGTCTTCCTCTCCCTCTCTCTCTGTCTCTGTCTCTGTCTCTCTCTCAAAAAAAAGAAAAAGAAGAGAAAAGAAAGAAAGACACTTTCTTCACTTCCCACAGTACTTCTTTATGGAATGTATCATTTTCTGAGCTTGCATCATGGTCATTTAAAAAACTGTGGGTTTGGTGGAAATGAATTCATGTGTGTTCCCCTTAGTACCCTTACATTTCAAGTGTGCTGTGAGAAAGACCTGCTGGTGAATGACTGTGTAAGCAAAGTACATTTTCACCTAGACATGAAGAATCTGGGGGACTTTGCTTTAAGGCACACAACAGGGCAGGGTTAACACTAGGCATCATGTTTAGGGTCAGATTCTGCAAAGGAATCTCCACAGAAGCAATAGTTACAATTCCTGATGATAAGAGTAACAGTTATCCTGGTTCTACCCCTTATTAATTGTATTATTGCCCAGTCTCCATTTTCCTTTTGTGAAATGGAGACAGATTACATATAAACCAGCTCCTAGGGGTGTGGAGGGGCTAACCTCCTGGATGGAACATGGTACCTGTGACAGCTATTGCCTGTCATTGGATACATTTTTGTATGTGTGTGAGACAGAAAGCAAGTCTTGATATTTAGCCCAGGATTGCCTCTAACTTGAGATTCTCCTGCCTCATCCTCCCGAGTGCGGGGTTACAGGTATGTTCCACTATGTCCCACTGGATACATACTTACCAAGTACCCACTCTGTGATCAAGGGCCAGCTCAAGACCACCTCCCTCAGAAAAATCCACTACCTCCTCCAACCCATAATATTTTTTTCATCAAAGAACTTTGGTCTTAACAAAATTAGTTTAAAAAAATTCATCTAATAAATTAGGCATGCATATTAGCAGTCAGGTCCGGAGAGGAAGTCTAACTTTTTTCTTTATGCAATTTGAATTCCCCTAACATATAGTTGTTGTCAAAATCCATTAAAGTATTTAATTTCTCTTGTCAACGGTACAATTCCCCGAGCAGACATCCAGACAGTGTGCAGTGGTGTTTCTCACAGAAGTATTAAATGTTTAGTTATCCTGGTACATGTTTTAGATGAGGTCTCCCCAATGGCTCTGGAGACTCTGGAAAGACTGTGTGAGTTCAAGCACAAGGTTAAGATAGGGCAGCAGAGCACAAGGGGTGGAGGCATTCTGAATCAAGCAGGCCTGAACTGTCACTTATCAGCTGAGTGTCCCTGGGGAAGGTACTTAACCTCTCTGGGCATCAGTTTACTCATTTGCAAAATGGTGACAGTGCCCAATCCACAGGGTTATAGTGAGCTCTAAATGGAATAGCAAATGTAAAGAACTGAATAGAACGCCAGACATGTCCTCAACACAAGACAGCTTAAAAGTCCCAAAGATGTGAAGATGCACAAACCAGAGTCTAGAGGGTGACAGCCCCCTTCTCCAAGGGACAGTCTGAAGGAGCAGTGTGGAGTTGCCCAACACTGCATCTTGGCATTTAAAAAACAGTAACCCTTCCTAATACACATTCATCCAAATAACTCACCTGGTTAGGAGCCAAAGGTTTCCATGCCTCTGGGACTGTGCTATGGGGAATCTCACACTACCCCTCACTCTCTAAAGAAAACAACAGACTGCATCACTCAGTTTCCCTACTTACTAACAGAAGCTGAAGTCAAAGCTCATGTCTTCCTTGGTTTCTATGGTAATGACCACCAACCACCCATCCTGTAAACATGCATGCCACATGCGGTAGGGTAAGGGGGATGGACGTGTGGGAAGTGGTGGTCCAGGGGCGAGGGACAATACAAGTGCTCCACACTGTTCATCAGAGAAGAGTTGTCACTTATTTTTCCAATAGCACAAAACTGGAAAAAGTAGTTTGATCATGTAGACAGATCATTTCGCGCTTATGTACAGATTTAGAACCCATGGTCAGAGCCAGTTATTTCCTCATCTATGCAGTGGAGAGAGGCCAGCATGGCTCACTGTATCTCTCCTGCTGTGCTCAGCATTTGGGGAACTGTGGCTAATGCTGATCCCCACCGCCTCCTGCTGTGCTTTGGCTCACCGCACCACCTCCCATCTCTGATCAGATGCAAACCTGAGAGGAATCCTGGGAAGTCGAAAGCCGTGTGCCTGGCTTTAAATGTGTGTGTGTGTCACAGTGTGTGTGTGGAGGTCAGAGGACAACTTTAGATATAGGTTTTTGACCTCCACCTTGTCTGATGCAGACTCCTGTTTACTACTACATATGCCAAGCTAGCTGGCCCTTGAGCTTCTGGGATTCTCTTTCTCTGGCTCTCATTTCCTCGTAGGAGCACTGGATACATAGACATATGCTATTTCATACAGGTTTACATGGATGCTACTGCATCTAGCTTTATGTGAGTTCTGGGGATCCAAACTCAGCACCTCATCCATGCATAGCAAGTGCTTTACCCTCTGAGGCATCTCCTCAGCCCCAGTGTGTCTATTCTACAGGCAAGAAGGCTGTGCCACCAGCCAGTGAGCATGGACACTTACCTCCACTTTCACTTCTTGAGATTTCTCTCTGTGTCCAAGAGCCTTCATAGGAATTTCCCAAACAGGCCCAGTTTTCTCCCTCTCCCTCTCCCTCTTTGGCTTCATGTGGCTTTTAAAAGTCACCTTCTAAGTTTAACACCTGCCAGACAAATCCACCCATATGTCTCACTTGCATCTCACTGAGCTCGACATTCTGAGTTCAACACAATTTGTTCCTCAGAACCTGCTTCTTGCTGTTTCTTGTTGTTATTGGCAACATCACGGGCCCAGTGAGCCAAGCTCAGAACCCTGAAGTCAGCTTTGGCTTCCTCCTCCTCTTCCTCTTCCTTCTTACGCTGCTTTCTGGTGAACTACTCCAAAGGCCACTACTGCCCCTCTTCCACTGGGAGGCTCTGACTCTGGGGAGTCCCAGCAGGTGGAAAGCAAGGTGGTTAACCACGAAGGCTGTAGGGTCAGGACGGCTGGGCTCTTGCTAAACGTATGTTTGCATTTGAAGCACATTCTCTCCTTACCATGACCCTTTGAAGTTATTATTATTCTTCATGTGATTTACATTTTCCATATGAAACACTCTGCCTGTGAGGGCAGGGTGACAATTTGTCCAAGGTCATCCAGCTTAGAAATACCAAAGACAGATTATGAGCCTGGAACAGCTTGACACAAGGGCACAGGCTTAAAACCATTTTTCCAAGCGCCTCCCTACCCAACAGGAATTCTTTTTTCTTCTGTTCTCTCTTTTTTCTTTCTTTTTGTGAGGTTTTGCTTCTATGTAGTCCAGGCTGGCCTTGAACTTGTGATCCTCCTACCTTCTCCTCCTGAATTCTGGGATTATAGGCATGCACCATTATACCTGGATTAAATGTAAATTTCTTTTTAAAATTAATTAATTAATTTGTGTGTGTGTGTGTGTGTGTGTGTTTTACAGGCCCTAATGCTATTGCAAACAAACACTAGATGCATGTGCCACTTTTTGCATCCAGTTTATATGGGTGGCTTAGGAGTTGAACCTGAGCTGGCAGGCTTTGCAAGAAAGCACCATTAACCACTGAGCCATCATCCTGACCCCAAATGTGGGTTTCTTAAGGGCAACAGTCCCTCTTGTCACCGAGGCTTCATGCAGAGTGTTGGCTCAGAGTCGACCGGACTGATTCCAGTCCACATTGAGAGACCCTTTCTTGCTGTTTGACCTTGTGAAAATGACCTTGAAGAAACAACTAGACAACATCTGGAGAACTATGATGGGCTTGGAACCCTCTATCCAAGTTTTAATCCCTCAGACTCATGAGTATGCCCTTATTAGGACAGAGTGTCTGCAGACATAATGAACTTTAAAATCTCCAGATCATCGTGATTTGAGGGGTCCTAAATCTGGTGGCAGGTATACTTCCTGATGTGCAAAAATGAGAGGGAACTTTGATGTTGAACTATTTGAGGGAAAAGTCATGTAAACAAAAGAGTTCGAGACTGAAGCCATGCTGTCACAAGCCAAGGGACAAACCTGAGCCATCCAAAGCTGGAAGGAGCAAAGAAAGAGCTTCTCCCTATAGGACTGGGCCGATGGCGCCTTGATTCACACTCAAACCATGGGAGAATACATTTCTGTGGCTTTACGTCCCATCTTTGGTGACTCACGGAAGCAACTCTGGACCTCGGTCTTCTGTCTGAAATGGGTGGCCATACAGTTTTACTGTGCAACAAAGTTCACGAAAATTGCCTAGATCAGGGCTTGGCGCACTGTGGTACATCAAAGTCATGCGCACAGAACTTGAACATTCTGGAGTGGATACCTTGGAAACGACTCCCCAGAGATACACCTGGCTGGCTGCTGCTATATCTCCCCTCAGGTTTGTAAACTGTTTAATGTCAGAGAGCCAGAAGGAGGAGCCACGGGGAACATCCCCAGCAAGTCCAGCTGTCCAGTACCAGCATGCAGCCAGCACAGACATTTATGTCCTTACAAGGCTGGTGACTAAGTGCTGGCTCATCTCCAGCTCGAGATGATGAGCCTGTCACGGTGAGTTTCATAAAACATCTGTTTCAGGAACAAGCCTGTTGTTTTAGGCAAGCTCTCGAGGTAGTAGTATGTTTTTTTTTTCTTTCTATACACAGCCATGACATGTTCACTGAAGTCAAATGTTTCTACATGTGATCAATTTCCTAAGTGGCAGAAGCACATCAAAATCTTCATGAGAACCAGCGACATGGAGATAGCCAAAGTGGTTTTCTTTGTTGCCACAGACCTGAGACAACATTGACTATGGCTTAAAGGGAAGAGGCTGGGGGGCTGCTGGGAGAAGGCCACAGGCTATTTCTCTGAAATTGGTCCCTCTAACGGCTGTCCCTGATTCTGCAAGGGAGTCAGGTCCATAAGCTTCATGCGTATGGATGGCAGCTGCGGTTGAATGACAACCTGTAATTTCTCTGCCCGTGTTAATCGATTTCATTGGCTACTGAGAATTTGACTAGGATACTATATGCCAGTGCACATGCCAATGATCCCCAGGATCCGAACACAGCTTTGCTGGATTTGACTCAATTCTGGCTTGAGATCAGAAAGCACGAGCGTAATGTCCCATGTGAGATGGGAGGACCATGCCTTGGCATGAGATGAGAGAGGGACAGAAGGCCGATCCACATAGGAAAGCGCAGGACACTGTCCCCATAGTCCTGCAGAGGGAGGGGACAGAGACTCTCCCCACAGGAAGCTCCTGAGGAGCAAACACACAAGACTGTCTTCTCTCCTTCCCCTCCAGGGTTAGGACCAGGATGTGGACAGAGGAGCTCCTGCCCCTCTGGCACCAGGTTTAGCTCAGAATCTGCCTGCCTTCCTGGGACAGCCTATTTGCACAATGCCAGCTGCCTGCCATGACCCTTGAGAGTTCAGGAAACCAGAGGTCTGAAATGGTTCATGCTTCGTGGCACCCAGGGTCCCTGCCAGCCTAATCTGGCCCACAGGACTGTTTCTCTAGTCTCAGTTCCTTCTTGAGCTCTCAGTATCCTTGGCTCTGCCTGAGCTCAGCACCTTCCTTTTTCTGCTGCTAGGGTCCCCACATATCCCCGGGGTCAAGCCCATCCTGGTTGACAGATAAGGTCCCAAGGCCAATTTTGAATAGTAAAGAAAGCAACAAATGTAGTTTAACTTCTCCCAATGACTGGATGCCCTGCAGACCTGCTTCCCTAGAGAAAGAAATGCTTTTGGAAAGGAAAGAGCTTCTGGGCTTAGAGACCCTGAGTTCAAAGTCCTCATTCTGCATGTGGATAAGACCTGAGCTCCTGACACGGAACATGTCTTGTCCAAGGTATCTTGGCATATAGGCTTTAGGGTTCGGAGGAGAAGCCAGATAGGGTGGTTTGAATGAGATGTTTCTCATAGCCTCATGTTTTGAATACTTGGTCCCCAGCTGGTAGAAATTTGGAAGGTGGATTCTTGCTAGGGAAGGGGTGTTGTTTTGCGGTAGGTCTTGGGGTATAATAGCCCAAGCCCCGTCCCCTAACCAGAGCCAGCTTACTCTTGCAGCTACCTCCAGCTGATGTGACAAGATATGATGCCCAGCCTCTGCTCTGCCATGCCATGATGAAACTTTCCCCTTGAGACTGGAAGCCAAAATAAGTCCTTTTGTTCCATATGTTGTTTTTGGTCAGGTGTTTTGTCTGAGCAACTAGAAGGTAACTGCTATTCCAGGTTTCCCAACTTCTGTTCAGTCTGCTGAGACAACAGTCTTTCTTCTTCCCTGGGCCACTATCAGCAATTTACAGACAGTGACCAGGCATCAGCATGGGGCCCAGACATCAGGACAGCAGCCCGGGAAACATTACTTAGGCCTGCTTGAACCTATCTCCGTTGCAAAACAAATACATCAGACCTGGATACATTTCTGAAGCCAGCAGAGGGATTGTTTCAGGATTCTGCCAGTACATCAGCTATCAGTGGATGCTGTTTCTGCTTGCAACATGGCATGGGGGTGGAAACGATCATGTGACAAGGATGTCAGGTCACTATACTAATTTTCTCCTTGCATAGTTGTGATTTTGTGTCCACAGTGACAGCTGCATTGGAGGCTGTGGCCTGCTGCAGGTCCTTCCCTAGGGGCTTTGAGCATGGGTCTTACTAAGTCCTACCCTCAATCCTAGCAGGCAGAAAACACCAGCCTCTACAAGTGAAAACTGAGGTACAGGGAGGTTAAGGGGTTTGCTGCAGGTCACACAGCTCATACGTGCTGGAACACGAATCCACTTTCAGTGAATTTTTGGAAGGTTCTGCCTAAGCCAGGCTCTGCTGGAATTAGAATAGTGATAATAACTAACAGTGTGAAGGTTTGTTCGGGGATTAGGTCCAGGACCCACTGTGGGCACCCCACTTCTGTGCATGAAGAGTATGGGTCTGTTCAGTCCTCTCACCAACCCCACGAGGCTTTATAGGTGAGGACAAATAGGCCCAGAGATGCAGGGTGACTTTCCAGGTGATTCATGTCTTGCTAGAAGACAGGGAGAACCCGAGCTAAGAGGCAAGGGGTGTATGAGAAGCTTGGAAGCCTGGTTGCACTTGCTACCTGTGGCAGTTTGATTCAGGTGTCCCCCATAAACTTAGGTGTTCTGAATGCTACCTTCCAAGCTGATGGAGATTTGGGAATTAATGACTCCTGGGCTCCTGCCGGCCCTGCGAAGTGCACTGTTGGGGGCGGGCTTATGGGTATTATAGCCAGTGTCCCCTTGCCAGTGTTTGGCACACTCTCCTGTTGCTATTGTCTATCTGTTGTTGGCCAGGGGGTGATGACTGCCCTCTGCTCATGCCATCATTTTCCCTTGCCATCATGGAGCTTCCCCTAGAGTCTGTAAGCCAAAATAAACCTTTTTTTCCCCCATAAGGTGTCTTGGTTGTGTGATTTCTGCCAGCAATGTGAACCTGACTGCAACAGTAAAGTTGGTACCAATGAATGATGTCATTTCCTGCTAGACACCTGGCTGTGTGGCTTTGGCTTTTTGGAACTGATTTTCAAGAAGAATGTGGAAGGATTTGAAATATTGGCCTAAGAGACACCTTGCAGTGCTGTAAGTATAGCTTGATGGACTATTCTGGTCAGATTTGAAAGACCTGAATGCATTAAGAACTAAAGACTATGAGGTTTGGCTTATGAGGGTGAGAAAGAACTTTGCTTAGACTAGGCTACAAGCAGTTTGTGTGAGAGGCTTGCTGTTATGCCCATGTCCTGAAAACTTGTGCAGGGTTGCATTGCATGGAAATGGACTGGCGTGAACAGAGGGATACGGCACATAAATGAAATCTTTGGGCAGAAACTTCTGCCCATTCAACTTCAAATTATATGAAAGATTACAACTTTTGAGATTGAGCCAGCTGACTTGCATTGGGGCAACAGGAAGAATGTAGACTCTTTTGAAGGGGCCTGAATGCTCAAGGAGTGTCCTGTTCTTCAAAGTCTGCTTTATTCCTCCCAGATTAACAAATTGGCACCCTACCTGGTATTATGGACTATAAGAAATGCAGGAAAGAGAGAGTAATTGAATTTGTAACATGCTCTTGTGTTTTAGAAGTGGCCATGGGCAGTGTGTAGCAGGTTTGCTGGATGCCTGCATGGAGACCCAATGGAGCCATGATGATGGACCGTGGGTTGCAGTGGAGATGCTGGGACCATGAGATGGCTGCTAAGGAAAGCTGCCGGCCCTAGATGAAGTTTTCAAGTACTGTAAGTAGCCTGGCTGGAGGGGTGGAATTGGAGCTCCAGAGACTTGTCATTGGTTAGTTATTGGGCTTGGAGACTTATCACTGGCTAGAGCTGTTGGGCTTGGAGCTACAGAGTTTGATGTTTGCCCTGGTTGTTTTAAATCTCGTATTGGTTGATATTTCTTTGCTATACCCAATGCCATCTTTTGTAGTGTGAATGTTTATTCTGTGCCATTATGAGTTTTTTGGGGGGGGGATTTTTTTTTGGTATTATGGCTCAGTTAAAAGATCTCAGACTATGGGAATGTTTGAACATAATTAGGATTGATAAAAAACTATGGGGACTTTTAAAGATGGACTGAATGCATTGCATTTTACATCATGGATGGTTATCAGTTTATGAGGGCCAGGGGAGGAATGTGGTGGTTTGATTTGGGTGTCCCCCATAAACTTAGGTGTTCTGAATACTAGGTTCCCAGCTGATGGAGATTTGGGAATTAACGCCTCCTGGAGGCAGTGTATTGTTGGGGGCTGGTTTATGGGCTTTATAGTCAGTTTCCCCTTGGCAGTGTTTGGCACACTCTCCTGTTGCTATTGTCTATTGTTGGCCAGGAGGTGATGTCCACGCTCTGCTCATACCATAATTTTCCCCTGCCATCATGGAACTTCCCCTCCAGTCTGTAAGCCAAAATAAACCCTTTTTTCCCCACAAGCCGCTCTTGGTCAGGTGATTTCTGCCAGCAATGTGAACCTGACTGCAATACTACCTGTCTGACTCAGTGATGTGATGTACTCAGTGACAGAGGCTCTAGGTGCAATCCCTGGCACCACAACACATGCATTTTTAGTATATGATTCCGTGACAACATGTACATTCATTACTGTGCAGTCATCACCACCATCCATCTCTAGAACCTTACACCTCTCCAAATGGAAGCCCTGTCCACTTCCCCTCCCTTCAGCCAGCTCCTAGAAACCACCATTCTTCATTCTGTCTCCAGGGACCTCCCATAGGTAGAATGATACAGCATTTGTTTTTGAGAAGCTGCCTTATTTTACTTAGTATAGTGTCCTCAGGGTTCTGTAGCCTGTGTTAGAATCTCTTTCCTTTATATTTATTTATTTATTTATTTATGACAGAGAGAGAGAGAGAGAGAGAGAGAGAGAGAGAGAGAATGGGCACACCAGGGCCTCCAGCCACTGCAAATGAACTCCAGACACATGCGCCACCATGTGCATCTGGTTTACATGGGTACTGGGGAATCGAGCCTTGAACTGGGGTCCTGAGGCTTCATAGGCAAGCCCTTAACCAATAGCCATCTCTCCAGCACAAAATCTCTTTCCTTTTAAGTCCACATGACCTTCCATTGCAGTGTGGGTCCCATTTGCTCAAACATTCTACCACTGATGGACTGTGGCTGTCATAATGCCTCTGTGGACATAGGTGTTCCAGGCAAGCTACTGGTAAATGGGTCATCTTCTCTCCCAGATCCTGGCCTCCATCCTGAGTCAGAGAAGAGTCTCTGCATACCCAGTGTCTGGATCAGACACTAGAGAGATTGACTCTCTTCCTCCCTCTTTGGCTTGAGGCATCCAAGCCCTCTTGTGCTTTTGGTTTATCTCCTGCCCTGTCATCCCCACCCTCATGGAAGAAGGCCTTTCCCAGGGCCGGCATTCGACAGTGTTAGTCCTACGCCCTCCTCAGTCCCCACAGGTAGTGTGAGCCCTCAGGAAGTACCTTCTAGGCACATTTATGCACAAACACTCAGATCTGCCTCTTTTGTTCAAGAAGCTACCCACTGAATTCTTTCCATGACTTGTCAACTCTGGGAGCCATAGTGATCAGTGTCAGTGCCAGGGAGAATTCCTGACCTTTCCTGTACTATCTATTACATTTTGGCAGCATGCCCTCTGAGTACAGAAAATGTCCAAGTGCACTGTCTTCCAAGAATTGACTCTATTATCATCATGTCTTGAAACTGAGGACTTTCAGGGACCTCAGGCACCCGCTATTCTTATTCCTTGTTTTATAACCGAAGACTCAAGTTCAGAGACATTGATGGATACGCTTAGGTTATACAGTTCACTGAGAATTTCACTATCTTTTACATTAATGCAGATTTTCACTTCTTTTTGGTTGAACCTGTCACACTCTAGAGGAGTCTACAGATTCATCTAAAACTCTCCCATAGGCTAAATCCCAACTACTGAAATAGTTGAAGAAAGACTCATTCGCAACTCCCATCCTTTTTCCATCCATAGCATCCAGGTCATTTCAGGTATTAGAAACTTTTTCTGGGGTACAGTCTCTGTTACTCAAATATTTTATTTATTTATTATTTATTTATTTATTAGAAAGAGAGAGAGTGGGCACACCAGGGCCTCTAGCAACTGCAAATGAACTCCAGATGTATGTGTTACCTTGTGCATCTGGCTTTACATGGGTACTGGGCAATCGAATCTGGGTCCTTAGACTTTGCAGGCAAGTACCTTAACCACTAAGCCATCTCTCCAGCCCTTACTTTGCTACTCAAGAACACAAGGAACATATGTGCTTCCTCTCACTGTCTCCTGGAAAAATGCTCTGCCATCGGGTGGCAGTGACCAGCCATGGTCAGTGCCATGCTCTGGGAAGGACACCTCTGCTTACATAGAAGTTGAGTCCCCTCTGTATGGGTGTAGGAGCTCTCTCTGTCTGTAGACTCCAATGAATGGAGGGAGGGAGGTGATGGGAGAGGCTCAGCCAGGAGCTGGGGACGAGTGCGGGTTGTAGATCAGGGAGGTGAGTGAGGAAAGACTCGGTAGGAAGAGGATCCTGAACCCCCTTCTCCCTGGCAGGGGGGGCATGAGTCACAGCCACCTCCAAAAGATGAATGTGTAAGCTTGGTCTCAGAGGAAATCATTACTCTAATTATTATTATTAGGTGTAATGACTAATTAGTAAAAATAGCTACCATTTACAGAGTGCCAACTTATGCCCGCTTCTTAATGCATATCATTTCATATTTCCTATTTCACTCTTTCAAGTGTTTTTTCTACTTTCTTAATTATAAAGTCAATATGTGTTCATGACCAAAAAATACCTACACATTCCAAAAAATGGAAAAGGGGGAAACTTTACCATTTAGTTCACAGTGAAACATTGTAGGCATTGTTACCATGTCTATCCTTCTTCACAAGTATGTGTGTGCATAATATAAAATTTAACATAGCTGTGATTACACTTTGATAAAAAGTTACCTCTAACTCTCACACTTATACAAGGGGATTGATCCCAAGGCTCCAATATCTCATGGCAGGGAAATGGGAACAGGGATTCATATCAAGCCTCAGGCACAAGTGTGCACGTGTGTGTGTGTGTGTGTGTGTGTGTGTGTGTGTGAATACACCTGAGTGTACAGTGTACAGATGCGTGGGCCATGTGTATGTGTGCAGGGGCCAGAAGAGAACATTGAGGGTCTCCTTCTATTCCGGTGTTTCCTTGAGACAGAGTCTATTGAACCTGGAGCTGCCATTTTTCCAACCAGACTGGCTGTCCAGGGAACCCCAGGTATTCTCTGTCTGTTCTGCACAGGACTGGGAGTTACAGGTGTGCATGGCCACACCCAGCTGTTTACATGGGTGAATCAGGTCCTCTCAGGCCCTCCTGTTTATATAACGAGTGCCTTATCTGCTGAGCCATCTCCCTAGCTCCCAAGTCAAGTGTTTCTATTATCATGAACTCTGCCATGTTCATGTTACTTTGCACACACAAGTGTGAATTTTTAAATGTTTCTGGAGGCATAGTCTCTTCATGTGTAACCCAGGCTGGCCTTGAACTGGGGTTGCTCCGCTTCAACCTCCCAAGTCTCCTGGGTTTACAGGCATGTGCTTGTTAAGTGAAGTTTTAACTGCATGTGCTGGCTTATTTTCTGCCCCAGCTGCTGGCTGGCCCATGTCCTACTGAGAGAACTGCCACAACAAGAGACCAAGGTCATCCGGCTATGTCTACTCAACTGGCCAGAACCTGACTACGGAAAGCTTCAAAAGCTTAACCTTTGATGAAGACATTCTTTGGGAGACTGGAGGGATTCTATGGTTTCTGTCCATATAGATATCTGGAAGGCTGAAATCAGAAAGCATAAGGAACACTTTTTTTTTTGCAAACTGCTTTGAACAAGACAGTAAAAATAAGTTCTACTGGGCCGCCATCAGGAGCCCAGCCCAGCCTACACCTAAGAAGGGGCAGGGACATAAAGAATACCCTGTGAGGAGGGAACAGGGCAGAGCAAGGAGGAGCTGGAGTCCATTTCTTGCCAGATGTCTGAACAAAGCTGAAGATATTAAGTATCCTCCCGTAGGCACCATAACAGATGACACTGCTGGCCTGCCAAGCACTGGGCACAGGGGATAGAAAATAACTATGACAACATCTCTGCCTGCAGGGAGCTCAAACTCTGGGGCAGAGAGGTTCCCAAGAGAACAATTTTATAGGATAGGATGTAGTATGCAGGGGTGGGGGAAAACCTTGAAACACTAAGAAAAGAAGTTCCCCAAGATTCAAGGCTAGATTTCTTAAAAACTTCATGATGAGAAGAAAAGGAAGAGTATGGCAGGGAAGGGACCAGCGTCAGGAACAAAATAGTTGAAAGCTTTTTACATAAGTTCTATGTTCACTGAAATAAAATAACAAAGGACCGAATAAAACCATCTTTTATCTTACATTTCTTAAAGTTAGTAGCAATAAGTTGGCACACTTTGCCTTCTCAATAGCTTTTGGGCTCTTAAAGTTTGAAGAAGCAATCTGGAATGTATTCTGCTTTGCTGCAGATAGTCTTCACAGTGTGGTTCACTATGTGTGTGTGTGTGGTTATGAGTTTGTGTGTGTGTTTGTTTGTGTGTTAGCAATGTGTTGATGAGCATATATTTTTAAGTGGGTGTTATGTGTACATATGTGTTTGTATGTAAGTGTATGCAAGTTTATATATGAATATGTGATCGTAATCATGTGTATGTGTATTGGTGAGCACATGTGATTGTGTGTGCATGTGTTCATGTGTCTGTGTATGAGTGTGTTGTTCCATGATCTTAAGGTTCACTTATCCCTAAGTGAATAATCAGGGGTTGTTTCTGCCTCTGGACCCTATTGGAGACACAGAATGCTGGGAATGCTGGGAAAGCAAGGAATGTTGGGAATGCAGGGGGTTCTGGGAATACACCCAGCTTTGCCAGTGCTGCACAGGACCCCAGTGCACCGCCTTCCTTCTGACTCCCCTGAGCCCGTCCTTGTCCTCAGCTCTTCAATGGGCAGTCTTCCCGACAATCTCCACTGCTTCCCTCTTCGTTGCCACTGTCTGGTTCCTCTGCCTGACTAGTTTCAACAGAAGTGTCTCATACATGTCCTCAGTGCAAGAACAGAAATGCTCACGATGGCACAGAAAGGCCTGCAGAAGGAAGTCTGCAGACACCTGGGCTTCAGTAAGTGTCTGAGCTGGAGAAGGTGACTGCTCATCATTGGGGGAACTATCTTCCCACTTTACCAGGGATGAGAGGGTCCTGCATACAGTGGGTATCCCAAGCCAAGGACCAGCACATGCAAAGGGCTCATGGCAAGAGCAGCTGTGGGTCAAATAATGCCTCAGTCAGCCGTGCTGTTTCCTTAGATCTCCTTGGTATGGGAGCTGTTCCTATTCCATAGCTGTAACTCAGGTCATCTTAATTCCAGTTTGGCCAGACAATCTAGAAGTGAAGGGACTCATTAACGAACGAAGCCTGGGTAACTAAGAATCACAGGCTGCTGTGCACACATAGGGAACACAAAAAGAGCTCCCTTGAGAGTCTCAGTCTACCTGTCCTCTGCTTATAGGCCACGTGCTAGGAGGAGTGAAAAAAACTAGAAAATACACCCTGGTTTTCTACCTTGCTGATATCCATGTAAATCATTTGGCCTCCCACTAGCCCTGCAGGGCAGGAAATAGGTCGAGGTAATTGTGTGGTGGTTTCAATCAGATGTCCCCCATAAACTCATGTGTTTTGGATGTTTGTCTCCAGTTGGTGGCAATACAGCCTTGCTAGAGGAGGTGTGTCTTGGGGATGGCTTTGGGGTGCTATAGTCAGCTCCCCTTTGCCAGAGCTCGGCTCATTCACTTGATGCTGTTTTCCACATGCTGTAGCCAGGTGACAGCCAGCCTCTGCTTGGCCATGCCTTCCCCTGCCATCATGAAGCTTCCCCTTGAGACTGTAAGCCAAAGTAAAACTTTTCCTCCAATAAGCGGTTTTGTCCCAGCAGTGAGAAGGTGATTGCAACAGGTAGGTTAAGCATCTCACTCAAGGCCATATGGTCTGCAAGTGTCAGAGCTGAGTTCAAGCCTGAGCCCATTCCTCCCCACTTTGCTTCCTCTTCCAGTTCCAGACTACAGCCACTTTCCAGGCCCAGTCTCTTCAGGACTTAGCCTCTGTCACCATCACCTCCGAAAGGGCCCCCAAATAACCTTCTCTCACCCGGCTTCCTCTTCCTGACACCTTGTTGTTTCTATTCATAAAATCAGACACCACCATTATAATCCCTAGAGAGAGAAGGGTGATGGAGGAAAAGAGACTGGGAGAAGCTAAGGTACCGTGTGACCCTTGCAAGGGCAGTGTGGGGCCTCAGGCACATGGGCGGGGGGGAAACAGTGGACACAGCAGAGGTGGCTGAGGCAGGTTGGGGAGCAGGCTTGACTGGGCATGGAGGAGGAAGTGGCTACAGCAGGGGGTTCTGGCAACAGAGGGTACTAGCCATCCTGCCTGACAATGACCTCCACCCGAGTGCCCAGTGGTATTTGTGTCCTCTGAGGGGGTCAAGTACGGCCAGCTGACTGGACATGGCTCTCAGTGGGACAGTGACATGCTGCCGCAGCACAGGTAGAGGTTTGGGCCTCGCTGGACATATCCCATGTGCCACTGAGGAACATGGAGAAATTCATGGGTCAGGAAGGAGCCACACACCCCTTGTCCTTACGCCTGCTCCTTCCGCTAGATGTTCACTCTTTGCCCAGTCCCTGGCACCCTCCTGGGCGCTATCTTCTCATAACACTTCCCTCCCTTGCTCTATGGTCTGTGCTTGCCACACCCACGCCTCTGTTAGGGGACATACTACAGAAAAGAGCTGTTGCATCACACAGCCCATCTTTGCCAAGTCCCCTCTGCTCCATCCCTGCTGGCCAGGCATGGTCTCCTCCAGGTCTTTGCACCTGACAGTCCCTCTGCTTTCCTCCCTGGCCCAGCTTCTCCCTTCCCTGTCCCTTCTCAGTGAGGCTTCTCTGACCCCTGCCACTCACTGTGTCCTTCCCTACTTACTTTTTCTCCACAGTATTACTACCTCCTAACTCACTCTGTATTTTTAAAATATCTTTCTCTATTTTCTCCCTCCCTATAGCACACTACCACTATAATGTACGTTCCATGAGATTTGGGTTTTTGTTTCATGCACTGACACATTCCCAGCAGCTCATATGTCAGGTGCTCAGTAAATATCTGTTGAAAGAACAAAGGACGAAACGAGGCTTCTTCGTGTTGTGTTAGGAGCTTTGTGTTATATTTTATCTCATTATACTGAAAACCTACTGAGGCAACACTATTTCTCTTCCACTTAATGAAGAAACAGAAGCCAATGAGTTACATAAAGGGTTCAAGTTCATATACCTAGCAATTGGACTTTGAACCAGGACAGCCTGCCTGTGTTACCCATGCTTGTTAAGCTCTCCATACCACAGATGACACCTCCCATGGTCCCAACTGTCTGTGGCCCTGAAGTTGGCATTTTCAAAGAGTCTTTATTTAAAGCAGATTCATGGGGAATATGAACATATTTTATTATTATTATTATTATTATTATTATTATTATATTATTACCTAATTTTATGTATGAGTACTTGAAGCTATTCCACGATTGCTGGATTCAGTTGTCACAGTTGTAAAGCTAGCTGGCTGTCTAATTCTCACCATGCTGTAGCACGTACTCTGTCCTTTTATATCTGGCCACTCTCACAATGGTCGCTCTTACAATCTTTTATTTGCTTTTGTATTTGACAGTTCCACAAAAATGTATCAGCCTGAGGATTTTTATTTATGGTTTTTTGTTGTTGTTGTTGTTGAGACGAGGTCTCACATTCTAACCCAGGCTTGACTGGAACTTACTATGTAGCCCAAGGTGGCTTTGAATTCACACCAGTCTTCCTCCATCATCTGGCAAACTGAGCCACTACACCTGGATCTTTTTATGGTTTTTCTTTGGGGTTCAGTGGGTGTTTTGAATCTTAAGATTGGTATCTTTCATTTTTAATTTGGTTTTTAAAAAATATTTTTATTTATTTGAGAGAGAGAAGGAGAGAAATAAAGAAATAAAGAGAGAGCACACCAGGGCCTTTTGCCAGTGCAAACAGATCCATAATAGGGTGCTGGCTGGTTTGGCTCACTCTCCTATTCTGCTCCTATGTTCTGAATGTGAGGACGTCACCAGCAAATCGTCTGTGTGCAGGACTCCAGGCTCATGTACTTCTTCTCTGGCATAGGTGGGAGTTGCGAGCAGACCCAAAGGCCCAGGGGTAGCCAGTATGGGGGCACTCTCTTTGGCCCTGCACCACCTGTGCGGTAACTCTAGAGCAGCTCTGAGCTGAGCGGTGAGCATGTTCTCATTCAAGGTCAAAGGCTGTCATACGGAGGATGTCCGTGGCTTCTATGTTATAGTCATCCTCTGAGATTCCTTTGGCCCAGGACAAGCCCGGTTGATTGACAGCTTTCTAGTGATGACTACAACCACACAGTCTGCACCAGAAGCTTGGAGACATGGTCTTGTTATTGCCATGCAAAGACAATAATGAGGAAAAGGGAGGCCTGGGCACAGAGGGCTTTCTGGGCATGAAACTGTGCCATGTGCTTCACATATGTCATCTCAAATCCTCATCCCAGCCCTATAAGGTTAAGTGGATTTCCCCCTACTTTGTAGACGGGGACTAAACATCACATAACAAGTAGATAGCAGAGTCTAGACCGGAACCCTTTTGTGTTGCTTCTTTCCTGAGAGATTAGAATACAGAATGGCTCGGTGGGAACGTGAAGAATACTTTGCTAAGTCTAAGGCAGCCCATGTGGCTTAGATGGAAAGTACTTGGCAGAGCTTGATGCTATTACTGAAAACAGGATCTACTTTGGAGCCCAAACGGCTCAAATCCCCATGCTGCCACTTAGGTGTTATATGACTGTGGGTAAGTAATTCAACTCTTCTGACTTAAAATGGGGACAATGTCTCTTTTGCAAGGTTGCTGTAAGGTTTAGTGAGATTACATATAAATATAAATTTGCATGTATGTTTTTTTAAACATTTTTTATTTTATTTATTTATTTGAAAGAGAGATACAGAAATAGGCAGGTAGAGAGAAAGAGAGAGAATGCGCATGCCATGGCCTCCAGCCACTGCAAACAAACTCCAGATGCATGCGCCTCCTTGTACATCTGGCTTACGTGGGTCCTGGAGAATGGAGCCTTGAACCGGGGTCCTCAGGCTTCATAGGCAAGTGTTTAACCACTAAGCCATCTCTCCAGCCCGTGTATGTTTATAATATAAAATTATAAACCAGGCCTGTAAGCCAAGCTATTTGAGAAAGCTGAGATAGGAGGATTGCAAATTCAAGGTGTGTTGGAGCTACAGAGTGAAGAGTGGATTAAAATCAGATGAGGCAACTTACTGAGATACTGTATCAAACATACATATATGTGTGTGTATGTATATGTGTGTATATATGGCTAGGGATATAGTCCAGTGGTAGAACCCTTACCTTACCTAGTAATCATGAGACCTTGTATTCAATCCCAAGTATTGGGGGATCAGAGAGAGAGAGAAAGAGAGAGAGAAAGACCAAGAGAGACCGAAAGATCACATACATTATCTTTATGTCTAGTATTTTTATCACATCCATGCACAGGAGCACATGTGCACTCCTCATGCATAGGTATAAATGGTGGCTGGCATTACAGTCATCAGCCTGTCCCAGATCTGCCCTGTTCATGTTACACTTCATAAATCTGTCACAAAGAGCAGATTCACTGACATAGTAGAAAAGATTAGGTAATGTAAAGCAATCAAAGCAAGTCCTGAAGTATGGTTTTTCTTCTGTGCTTTGAATGGAATAACATTTATCCTGTCATCTTGTAGTTAGGGTTTTGCAGGTTCACCCATCAGCCTATAAGTACAAACCACAATGTGGGTTCATATACATACCAACTTAGCTTCTGACCAGAAAATATCAATGGTTTTCATTCCCATACTCATGTCAGCATTCTCTTAGAAAACAGTTCTTTCTCTTTGGAGAAAATGTTGACAATTCACAATATTTCCACACTTAATAGCAATCATGCCAAGGACATTTGTAACTGCTTGGCTTTTCTACATTGTCACACATAAATTCCACTTCTCATCTTGAATTAGGCCAGCTGCCCCTCACAGCTGGAGTCCTGCAGAGGGCTGACGCTTCCACCAATCCATTCAACCCTCTCTAGGCCCTGAACTTGTCCTGGCCCAGAAGGTGGAACCACAGTTGTTTTTGAATTGCTCTTGTCCGTTCTACCTTTTAAGCCTAGAATCCTTATGCCTGGAACCAGTGCCCGACTGGTTGCTGCCTACCACACATCTCATGGAGACAAGCCGATGTCCCCTCCCCCCACAGAGCATCTTTCTTAGTGCCTGCCTTGAACATTGCTTCCCATGAGAGAGACAATTTGACTGTGATCTCTGCCTATCTGCAGGTGCCCCTGCCAACTAACTCTCTGATTGTAAACATTCCTACTACCTTTGTCCAACGGTGAACAACCTGAGCCCATGCAACCACAAGGCCACCCATACCTGGCTGCCTGTGATGACCAAGGCCTGAACTTCCATGTCCTGCCTATCATCAGGGCCCAAATCTCTAAGCTTAAGTGGATCAAAGTATCAAAGTATCATTTGTCATGTTCTTTTACTTTGAAAAACCATGCTAGCTCTTTGTGCCATGTTTCTTGGACCCTCAAAGCTCACAACATTCTGGCCTATACTGTGCATAGAGGTCCTAGATGTGAAGGCGATTTGTTGTAGCCAGCTCCACGATGTTGGGATGAACTTCCAAACTCAATTTGTGAGAGGAAGGGAGTTACTTGAAGCTTACAGATCCAGGGAAGTCCCATTGATGCTGGAAGAAGCTGGTCCCCTTTCACAGATCCAAGCAGAGAGACACAACCACACAGCCATAGCACAAGCAAGGGCGAACGTGGCAGCCAAACAGCAATGCCCCCAGGCAGGGCTCAAGCACCCTGCACACCTTTAGGCTGGCCACCAGATCTGCCCCCAAGCACACCTTCTGGCTGGACCCCAAGGATTCACTCCCCACCCCCAGTCACACCTCTTCCAGCCAAGCAGCTAGAGATCTAAGTTATAAGCTTAACTAAAACTTCTGGGTCGCAGGGCGTGGTGGCGCACGCCTTTAATCCCAGCACTTGGGAGGCAGAGGTAAAAGGATCTCCGTGAGTTCGAGGCCACCCTGAGACTACATAGTTAATTCCAGGTCAGCCTGGACCAGAGTGAAACCCTACCTCGAAAAACCGAAAAAACAAAACAAAACAAAACAAAAAAAACCTTCTGGGTCTATTGGGTGACATACATTCAAATTACCACACTGTTATATCAGAGTTTTAATATTATAGTAGCCTATATCTTTATAGAAGACATAAAAATTCGAGATAGGCAAGAGAACAAAACTCTCATATGTAATCTCACCATCCACAAATGACCACTTTTAATATTTTGGTAACTTCCCTCCAGTCCTCTTCTCTCTATATATTTTTTCACACAGTTAAAATCATACTATATAATACATACGGTTTTGAAACCTGATTTTATATTTAATATATTACTATAAACATTTTGCCATGTCACTAAGATTATTTATAGATACCATCTTTGTAACAGAATGTCCCTGAAGCTAACAGATAGACTGTTTCCAATTTTTTATACTTGGATGAACATACTTATGTGAACTATCTTTCTCACAATTTTGGATTATATCTTGGTATAAACTCTCAGAAGCAAAATTTGAGTCAACAGGTATTAGCATTTTAAGCCCTTGATATGTAATGTAGCTTTTGTCTATGACCTTGAAAATTGCTAAGGAATAGACTCATAGCTACCAATTCAAAGCTTCTGTCCTTTGTCATGAAGTTAACTGAGATCACAATAAGACAGGGTGACACATTTTCTATTAATTTCATCACAAATAAGAGTTTAAAAGTGGGCTGGAGAGACAGCTTAGTGGTTAAGCACTTGCTTGTGAAGCCTAAGGACCCTGGTTTGAGGCTTGATTCCTTAGTACCCACATAAGCCAGATGCACAAGGTGGCACATGCATCTGGAGTTCGTTTGCAGTGGCTGGAGGCCCTGGTGCACCGATTCTCTCTCTCTCTACCTCTTTCTCTGTCTGTCACTCTCAAATAAATAAATAAAAATAAACAAAAAAGAGTTTAAAAATATTTTACATGGGGTATATGAAACTAAAAGTAATGAGATTAAGCAGTATTTTCAAATGACCCACAGTCACTTTCCTAATAATAAGAAACTTTCATTGAGATTTATATCTCTAATTTTTTAAAAATTTATTTTATTTACTTGAGAGAAAGAGGCAGAGAGGAGGAGGGGAGAGAGAGAGAGAGAGAAAGAGAAAGAGAGAGTGGGCATGCCAAGGCATCCAGCCACTGCAAATGAACTCCAGACACATTTGCCACCTTATGCATCTGGCTTACATGGGTCCTGGGGAATCTAACCTGGGTCCTTTGGCTTTGGAGGCAAGTGCCTTAACCATTAAGCCATCTCTCCAGCCTTCTATATCTCTAATTCTTTTTAGACTATTCTCAAATCTATGAATTTGAATCTGAGCTAGCAGCCTCAAAAGCCAGAACTAGAAATGGTGAACTCTATTTCTGAGCTCCTTTTAGAGAATATGAATTTCTCAGAATTCCATTTATGTAATACATTTTTAAAAATTTCTGTATTCTCTGTAATTCCTCCCCTGATTCTTCCAGGCAGAATTAATCATTCTTCTTTGCATAGATCATAGCCAGGGCCTTATCTACTGCTTTGGACTTTATCACATTTGTGTTCTTTTTAAAAAAGATATTTTATTTATTTATTTATCTATTTATTTATTTATCTATTTATTTATTTATTTATTTAGAGAGAGACAGGAAGAGGCAGAGAGAAAGAGTGAATGGGCATGCCAGGGCCTCTAGCTACTGCAAAAAACTCCAGATGCATGCGCCCCCTTGTGCATCTGGCTTGTGTGGGTCCTGGGGAATTGAACCTGGGTCCTTAGGCTTCTCAGGCAGACGCATTAACCACTAAGCTATTTCCCCAGCCCTCTGCATTCTTTTTTGAAGCCTCAGTCCTCAGACTTGCCACAGCCACCAGCACCTAACAGACGAGCACAAACATGGTGGGAATTGCTTGCCAGTTTGATGGTGAGCATAGGGATGATGCTTTGTTGGGGATCTGGTGTGGAGGAAAGGGAAAGGAAAAGCCACAGCCGGGAGGCTGCACACAGAATACTGGAGAGGAAAGAACATTTCTTCTAAAATTTCAGTGGTCCCAAATCAAAACTCCATTCATTATTTCAGCGCTATTTATGGAGAGCACTAGGCTGGGTGATGAGATCCACTTAGTGCTCTCTGCCTTCCTACGGTTCATGGAGAATGATGACAACAAAATACAGAGGATTCAACCATCGTGTTAAAGAGGTCATCCAGGGATGAGGGGAAATGAGTATGCTAGGAGAAAGAGGTGGGTCTTCCACCAGTCACGAGCAGCTCCTTCATTCCATTATCTGTACATCATGGAAGACTCCTAGGAAACCAACCACATGGCAAGATCATGTGCATGTGCATTTCCACTTGGTAGCAAATGTCTGAGGATATGTGGTCTAGACCTTTGAAATCTGCTAAATCTTTTTTATTACTTTAAAACATTTCTGTTTTCTCTATGCATGTATGGGTGTGTGTTTTGCCACTGCAAACAAACGCCACATGCTTGCACCACTTTTGGCATCCGTCTTTCCTTAGGTGCTGAAGTGAACCCTGGGCCAACAGGCTTCACAAGCAAGTGCCTTTAACCGCTGAGCCGTCTCCCCAGCCTGAAATCTGCTAAATCTTACTTCAGATGTTCCTGGGGATTCTCACATCTGGGTGGTTTGCTATGGAAGATGCATTATTTCTAACACATAATTGGGAGAAAATATCAAAGACCTAAGGCTAAAATCTCACAAAGGAAAGGCGTTGAGCAGTGGACCCTCAGGGTCTTCTTAGTTCTGGCATTTTATCAGATCCATCTGTTCTCTCTTTTAAAGCATGTGGGCAGGGGACAGCGAGTTGGTGAGTAGGGGGTCTCAGCACAGCATCCTGTCATGAGTCATTCAGACATGTACATCCCCAGGTTAGAAAAGCTGGAGGGCCTGGCTCATCAGGCATGATGATTAACTCGGAAGATCTTGCCACACTCTGGTATTTCATGAGTGATGGAAAGAGATCCATCTCCCATTCCGACAACTGCTGCACTGGGGATTCATTAAATATTGAAGTGACTAATAAAGTCATTTTCCCATGTAATGGTGGTTTTTCTCTTCTTGTCTTTTCATTTACTTGGCCATCCAGCTGATTTCCTCAACGAGTGTGAGTATCTATTACGAGAAACACGAAGCTGTGTTGTTTGTCTTTGAGGAGCTAGTGTTCCTTCCAGACCTTCCTCCTTGGTTTGTAGATGGCTGTCCTCTGTCTATGTGTTTCTGCATCCACATTTTCTCTCCTTATAAGGACACTGGTCATACTGGACTAAGGCACATTTGCATGACTTCATGTTAACTTGATTACTCCAATAAAGACCCCATTGCCAGATAAGGCTTCATTCTGTGTTACGTGGGCTTAGGCTTTCAACTGGAATTTGGGGGTGGGGAGGAACATGACTCAACTCATAGAAGTTAGTCAATTCATTCTTCGTTTCTTCATTCATCCTTCCAAGCACAACTGAGCACTGCAATTCCAGGCACTAACCAGGGTCATGCACAGACAAAGCGGTGCCGTCATGAAAGGCGCCACACCTGGTAACACCGTGTCTACAGACAAATGACTCAGTGCAGTGCAAATGCAAGCCAGAGGTGGCCACTGAGATGCTGTGGCTCTTGGCTCACAAGGTGTATTCTGGGCAGGTTTCCAAGGCTTCTCAGAGGAGAGGGAGCTGAGGCAAAAGGTGAATGACTGGGCAAAGCTAGATGTGAGGTAAGTGGAACGAGAGCAATGGTTGGATTCTAAGCAAAGGAACCTTCAAGTGTAAACCAGCATGAGGGCAGAGGAAATCCCTTTATGAATTCAGGTATGCGGGGCTGGGGAGATGGCTCAGCTATTAAAGGAATTCAGGTACGCGGGTGGGGCCTACACTCTGTCGAAGAGCAATAAGAGCTGAGCAAAGGGTCCAAGTGGTCAGGCAGTCATCATGAGATGACCAGAAGCAGAGATACAGTTTGTCTGTTGGAACCTAAGTGCCCAAAAAATTCTCCCATCTATTTGGAACATGACTAAGAGCAAGGAAGCCAGGGAGAGTCCTATAAGGAGACAGAAACAAGATTTGGAAAGTCACTCTCTAAAGGTGGTCTATACAGGAAAAGAGGCCTTGTGGAGCCTCACTCCACACCCATATACTCTCACTTCCCCCATACCTCTAACAAGTGTGCTGATCTGACTTTTAGACCAGCACACAGCAAGGGATAGTCACAAAAACAACAAAAAAAAGATGAGTCCAGAGGATGGAGATTTTGCAGCCAGTTGCACAGCAATATATTGTCAAAAAATTTTTTTTACAAAAAAGAGAAAGAGCTGGGCGTGGTGGTGCACGCCTTTAATCCCAGCTCTCGGGAGGCAGAGGTAGGAGGATCGCTGAGAGTTCGAGGCCACCCTGAGACTACATAGTTAATTCCAGGTCAGCCTGGACCAGAGTGAGACCCTACTTCACAAAAAAACCAAAAAAAAAAAAAAAAAAAAAAAAGAGAGAGAGAGAGAGAAAGAGAAAGTGAAAAGAGGTTGGGAGAGATGTCTCAGCAGTTAAGAGCATTTCTGTGCAAGCATGAGGACCTGAGGAGGCCTGAGAGACTGTTTGAGTTCAATATTCAGGACCTACATAAACAGCTGAACGTGGCCATGTACTTCTGTTACCCCAGGCTTGCTGGAAAGAAAGAAAGAAAGAAATGGCAAGCCTTAGGGTCAGTAATATATTCTAGCTTAAATAGAATCAGTTCAAAGAATGATGGAGGGGACACCCAACATTCCCCTCAGGACACCATAGGTGAACATAATCCACCACAGAGAGCACACAGAGTGCTGCATGGGTACATACATGTGCAAACCACACACACACACACACACACACACACACACAAAGAAAGAAATAAAGATTATACACACACAAAAAGAGAAAGAAAGGCAAGAAAGGAAAAAGACAAAATGAAAGAATTTAAGAAGTCAAAATGGTTAGAGGATTACACACAAGCTGATTTAAAAACAGAAGAGGTTAGAAAGATAGTTTAGTTAATAAAGTGTTTGCCTCAACAATATAAGGACTTGAGTTTAATTCCCAGAACCCATGTAAAGATGCTGGTGTGGTGGCACACGCTTGTAATCCCAGCTCTGTTGAGATGGAGACAGGAGGCTCCATGAGGCCCAAGGCCAGCCAATATAGTCTCATTGGTGAGCTCCAAGCCAATGAGAGATCAGGTCAAAAAAAAAAAAAAAAAAAAAAAAAGATGGCATTCCTGACAGCTGACACCTGAGGTTGTCCTCTGGGCTCCATATGACAAGCATGTGCACTCATATACATGTGCACTTCCACCCATACAAACATGCACACGCACACACACACACGAACACATGCCCCGCCCACATGTGTGCACACATGCACACACACACACACACACACACACACTAAAAAAGAATGCAAAGTCTCACTTCTCTCAAGTATGTCTAATTGTCAAAGGTTTTCTATAGGGCTGGGGAGAGTGTTTAAGATGCTTGCCTGCAAAGCCAAAGGACCCAGGCTTGATTCCCCAGGACCCACATAAGCCAGATGCACAAGGTGGTGCATGTGTCTGGAGTTCATTTGTAGTGGCTGGAGGCCCTGACATGCCATTATCTCTCTCTCTTTTTCTCTCAAATAAATAAATAAAAATAAAATTAAAAATATTTTTAAAAAGGTTTGCTATAATGCTAAGAGGTAGCTTTCACCAAACTGTAAGTGCTCATGGACTTCTAGAATTTTCTGTTGGAAAGGACTACAGAAATCATTTAGGCCAAATCTTTTTAGATCTAAGAAAATGAATCCCAGGGTGGGGTGGGATTCACCCAGAACCACCCAACCAGCAAGGAGAAGAGCCAGAGCTGGGCTGGGCCATGCCTCCTAGATGGTCCCCGGGTAGGAGTTGGATATGAGGGAACACTCCAGGATGCAGAGCTTGGGGAATCTCTGTAGAAGCAGGGCCCAAACTAGTTTCAAATCAGGGAGCCATTGGGGCAGTGGGACTGAAGTAATGGGGTCCTGATGACTGCTGGCAATGCCCTAACAGTCCGATTCCAGGGCCCAGCACTCAATGGGATTTCCTCAGAGGGTCCTTCAGGCCAGGCTGTATGGTGAGCAGGCTGATAAGAGCCTCAGAGGGAGATAGCTAATTTGCTCACATAATCCAATGCTCAAGTGCAAAGTCAGAGCCATAACCATGGTCTCTGGCATTTTGCAGATACTGAACCTGTTCAGTAATAGTTGTCCTGGGGGACACCCATCTATTTAGGTCTTGCAAATAACCTTGAGTGAGTCTCTTCTATTCTGGCTTTCTCTCGTGGGGTACATCTGAAATCATTTGCTCTCACTTGGGCTGAAGTACATTACTTATCTGTGGCGAGCAGGGCTGCTTGCTTTCAAAGACTGCTCTATGGTTCCATAACCCTCTGCTGGTACAGAAAACCTCTTGCATTTCGTGAATGCTTTAGGAACTTTCCAGATCCCCTGCCACTTCCTCTGTCAGCTGAGTGTGATAGTTTAGAAAATGGTGCCACATCACTGCAACTTCAAATGAAACACTGGCTCCATCCCTCCAGAAAGTGGCTTTCTTTAGAACACATTCATCATTAAAACAAAGGACTATGGGCTTGTGGGGAAAGTGACATTTGAGCTGTCAAGACAGTTGGAAATGTTTGGGAAAACATCCCCCCCCTTTCTTAGATAATACTCCATAAATAGCTGCAACTTCAAATTATTTCCCCTTATAAATTAACATGCTTTAGATTGTACAGGCAAGAGCCTGGAAATCTTTGATTGTCTCAAATATAATTATTGTTTTGACTAATAAGTCAACTTTACAATGATAAAAAGGCAAACCACTAAATAAAACTAGGTGGCTTGCATTTCACAGTATTTTTAAAGCATGTGTGTTGGAATTCACTGAATGAGTATCACTAGTAGTAATATAGAGACTTTTTATTAAGGGGGAAGGAGCTGCTTTTTAAACCTGGACAAGGGTTCTAATTTGTATGTGACAGTCATTTTTAAGAATAATGATACTGATGACACACTGTATTTGAATAAATCCTGAGACTTGTTCAAGTTTTGCCCCTGGGCCTCAGAACAGCATTGGGAGGAAGACAGAATAAAGATGGTCCTCTTGGGCTAGGGAGATGGCTCAGTTGGTAAAGTGCTTACTGTACAAACGTGAGAGCCTGAGTTCGTATCCCTAGCACCCATATCAAATGTTAGGTGTTGCAGCACGCTCCTGTAAATCCAGTGGTGGAGGGATGGAGACAAAAGGATCTCTGTGGCTCACTGGCTAGGCACTCTAGCCAAATTGGTGAGTACTAAGTTCGTTGGGAGACCCTGTGTCACATACATGTCCAAATCCTGAAACACATGTCCACACACACACGATAATCTCCTCCTCCCTCCATGCAGGGGCATTGGCACATTTCCTCCACATTTTCAAGTTTCTACTATGGCTAGGCCCTGGATTTGGTGTACACATAGTACCCCTCTGCTCAGAGAGTTTCTATGAGCTGCAGATATTCAGGGGAGAGCAGAGACTGAAACCCAGGCCTCCTGGACCTCCTCATGTAGGGTGGTTTGACATCTACCACCAGAATCCCCTCAGATCTTTAGCTCTTTCAAAGCCAACAACAGGATTTCCTATTGGAAGAGATGCCTTCTGGTTTGGGGGTCATATGGTGCCAACTACACCTCTGAGACTCACCTGTGGAATCATCCTGAGCATTTCAAACCCAGGTCCTCCAAGGATACAAACATACATGAAGAGATTCTCCTCCCCTATTCCTTCTCCCTGTGTGACAGCACCATGCAGTTTTATGACCCTCTGAATCCAAATGGTCTTTGTAGGCCCCTCTGCCTTTGCTCAGAACACTCTTCTCTGCCCCATAGAACAAGCAAGCCTCGCTGTCATTGAGACCCAGCACAGAGTACACCATGCCCTCACTGTGTCCCTTTTGTACCATGTACTCCCACTGGTGGTCATGTTACTCACAACTGTGATGGGCTTGGTTTTCTGTCTCTGAGCTCCATTAGAGCTGTGCATGTCTTGAGAGCCAAGACTACATTTATGACTTTCTAGATCCTCAGATTTAGACTCTCCTCTGGATCCCTAGTCTAGAATCTGGCACATGGCAGATATCCAACACCCTTCTTCAATAAGCAGACACTATTAATCACTTAGTAAGCACCTAATTACTACTTACAAAATGGGTATGATGAGCTCTAGGCTCTTCTGCGTCTCTCTAGCCCCCACTGCAATCCTATGGGGAAGGAGCTATTTTCATTTACAGGTTCCGGATCCAAGGCTCAGAGAAATTATAAGGTGTGCCCAAGATTATAGGCAGAAAATAAAACAAAAGAACTAGGATTCAAAGGCAAGGCTTTTTTGCTTACAATGTTCTTTCTACCACACCACAGCGACTTGGCAGAGTCTCCTTCAAGGTGTAAAGTTTGATAAAGAAAGCAGTGAACTCTGACGGCTCTCCATTCTCTGCTCACTTCTCCCAGCCACACAAGCAGAGGTAAAGGGGCTTGCGGTTAGAAGGCTTCTGATGATTTATTGCTGGTGACTCCCCTTTTGCTTGTTTTCTCGTACAAGCATTTTCCATAGCATGGATTGGAACAAGAAGACTCTAAACACCTTGCTCTTAAGTAACCTTGAAGATGAATTTCATTGTTCTGAATCTGTCTGATTCTGACGGCCTCTGAAAGTGGTCAAGGACCATATCTTACTGAGACTAATTATTTCTTTAAAATGTCCAGATCCCTCCCTTTGGCAAATAGAAGACCAGGAGGCAAAGTTAAATTACATAGTACATCACTGTCCCCAGCACATTCATCTCTGCCACTCTGTCAGTGTGAAAATTTACAGCAGATATTATCTCTTTTGAAGGGGTTCAAGTCCTAGAAAATACAAGCTAAATTTTAAATAGAATTTTAATTTTAATGAAAGCTTCAGGGAATGATGTTTATGTTGCTTATCTTTCATACCTGGTGATTAAGTTAATTTATGCTTAATGGAAGAGGATATTTCTAATCCCCAGACAGGCTCAACATCTGTCTAGAACTATGTTTCTAGAAGCCTTAAGCTTCTTGTGATGGATGTAATAAAACCAGGACACTGCTGAACTGACACCCGAAAGCTGTACAAGGAGGACCAGGGACATTATGTCTCTGCCCAGTGCTTGTGTTAAAATGAAATCCAAGTCCTAAGTCATTTCATTCTGTCAGTCCTGTGGAATCTTGCCTCTGTCTGGGAAAGGAAGCTAAGCTGTGTATGGGAGGGGGAGTGTGGGAAGATCTAGATCTAGCAGTAAAACTAGCCATTCTTGGGGGTGAGACAATAAATAGCTCAGTAGGCAAAAAAGCACTTGCTGCACAAGCCTGAGGACCAGAGTTCAGTTCTCCAAAACCCACCTAGGGCTGGAGAGATGGCTCGGTGGTTAAAGGACCTTGCTTGCAAAGCTTGACAGCCTAGGTTCAAGTCTCTAGTACTCACATAATGTCAGACGCACAAAGAGGCTCATGGGTCAAGAGTTCATTTGCAGTGGCAAGAGGCCCTGGCATGCCCACAGTCACTCTCTCTTTGACTTCTCTCCCTCTTATAAACAAATAAAATATTTAAAAAACAACAACAGGGCTGGAGAGATGGCTTAGTGGTTAAGACGCCTGCCTGCTAAGCCTAGGAACCCAGTTCCAATCTCCAGGTCCCATGTTTAGCCAGATGCAAAGTGACGCAAGGGCGCAATGCCGCACTTGACCACCAGGGGGCACACAAATCTGGATTTCCTTCTCAGCAGCTGAGAGACTGCTGGCGTGCCCATTCTCTATCTGTCTCCCTCTCCCTCTCTCTCTGTCTGTCTCTCTCTGTGTCTCTCTCCAAAAATAAAGAAAAATTTAAAAAAATTTTAAAAAAACATCAAAAATCCAAAACTCATGTACCACCAGATGCAAGCAGTGCATGTGTCAGTAATCCTGACATGCCCACAACAATAGGAGGTGGAGTGTGAAAAATCCCAAGCTCATTATAGGCCAGCTAGTCTGGCATCCACAGTGATAAAACAAGAAAGACCTGTCTCAGACAAGGTGGAAGGTGAGGACTGACACCCTGAGGTTGTCCTCTGACCGCCATACCCCCACCATGGCATATGAGTACCACCCCCGAGCCCGTCCCACAAAACACTAGCCATTCTTGAGCCCCTGCCACAGCCGTGCATTTCTTGTACTGTGAGATGCTCTCCACACACCTTCTTATTTAACTTTCACAAGTCTAAAGGTAACAAGTCAAGGTTGCCGGGGAGATACAGCTTCTGAATACCATAGTATTTGACCCTAAGAGAGGCTACTCTTGCTCTTTCTCCTACAGCACAGGCATAACCCTTGGGCCCAATCAATTTACCATGTGGTTTTGTAAATAAAGTTGTATTGGAAGACAGCCTTGTGTATTTGGTACTGGGTTGTCTACAGCCAGCTTCAACAATAGCAGAACTGAACAGATGTGACAGACAGTATGGTTGGCTGAGCCAAAGGTGTTTTCTATCAGGCCTTTGATAGGAAAAGCTTACTGATCTGAGTTATCAGGCTTGTGTCCTCACAATGAAATTACCCAAACACCTACTGCCTAGGAGGCCTGGGTTAAACATGAAGAAGAGAAAAGAATTTAGAATCAGACAAAAGGCGAAATCCAGTTGTTTATTATCTCAGCAGTCCTCCTTGCACTTGCCCTCCCTTGCAGATCCCTTAGCCTTCCTGTGAGTTCCCCTGCCAGCCAGCACCATGATCTCCACTATGCAAATGTCCTCCTGTCCTCACTCTTTGCACTGATGCCTGCCCACATGTTCCCTGTCCACTGTTTGTGTATGCTTTCTTCTAAGCTAGGCTGTCATGTGAGCATCGTGCCATATCAAGATGGTTAATAATTCATGCTCCCTTGGTTTGAAGCCATTGGGTTGAAGCAAATCCATGGAGAGATGGGGTGGAGGACTAAGAGTCAGGACCCTGGGCCTCTTGTGGTTCCTGTGGCCCTGCCTGGGTCAAGGGTGCCATCAGCTTCAGTCTTAAACCCTCTCTGTTGTGGTGTTGTGGTTTGGATATGAAATACCTCTCCAAGCGCTCATGGTTGCCAGGTGATGGGCTTTGGGAAGGGGATCATGAGGACTCTGACCCCATCAGTGTATCAATCCATTGATATATTCATCATTTGATGGCACTTCTGTGAGGTGATGGAAAGGAGGTGGAGGTAGATAGAGGAAGCAGGTCACTGAGGGCCCATCCCTGAAGGGGACAGCTTGTCTCTAGGCCTTTTAGTCTGTCTCTCTACTTCCTACAAAATGAGCAGCTTTCTCTCTCCATGTCCTTCCTCCATGTTTTCTATTTTGCCATATGCCTATTAGCCATCCATGACTGAAACTTCTCAGAGCATGACCAAAAGAAGTCCTTCTTCCCTTTAGTTTACTTCTTTCGTGTATTCTGCCACAGTGACAAGAATGTGACTAATATATCATCTCCATATGGGGGATCAAAGTGTACAGTGAACCAGGACAGGAACAGGACATTTCAACTCATTCCTCCAGCACCTTATCACTCTTTCTGTGAATGAATCCTCTCACTCCAAGAGCAGATAATACTGACAGGCAGTGGGATGAGAAGGGGTGGGCTGGCCAGTCAGTGACTCTGTACTAATGGCCCTGGACATATGAATGATTAACCGTTCACACATAGTGAAGAAAAACAAAAGTGCACACACATGCGTGTGTATGTGCTTGTATGAATGCAAATGAAACCATGCTAATATTAAGGATATTTGACATATGAAAGTCCCAATTTCACATTTATTTGCTAATAATTAGTACTTAAATTTTAACAGTATCTTTTATAGATATTGGCAAAATGTTTGCTAATTTTTTATGTTATCTCCCGTGTGTGTGTGTGTGTGTGTGCGCGCGTGCGCGCGTGTATGTGTGCATTTTAACACATTACTGGTTTATAAAAATCTGCAAGTCTCAGGGATGGAGAGATGGCTTAATGGTTAAGGTGTTTGCCTGCAAAGCCAAAGGATCTCGCTTTGACTCTCCAGGACCCATGTAAGCCAGATGCACAAGGGGGCGCATGCATCTGAAGTTCGTTCTCAGTAGCTGGAGTCCCTGGTGCACTCATTCTCTCTCTGTCTCTCTCTGCCGCTTTTTCTCTCTCAAATAAATAAATAAAATATAAAAAAATCTGCAAGTCTGGAAATTAGTTATCTTCTATAAGCAGCAGATAGCCTCAAAACACCCTCAAAATTTGGCAATAGCTATCAAAATTTAAAATTACCTATTCTTTGACCTAACAATTTTATTTATCTTTTTTTGTATTTTTTATGGGGGGCATAGAGAAAGAACTGGTGAGCTAGGGCCTCCAGCCACTGCAATCAAACTCCAAATGTGTGCACCATCTTGTGTACATGTGCCTGCAAAACATGTTTGAATCTTAAGGTACCACATAAGCCAGATATACAGTGATGCAAGCATGCAATGTCACACATGTGCACAAGGGGGCACATGCATCTGGAGTTAATTCACAGTGGCTGTTGGCCCTGGAGCACCCATTCTCTCCTTCTCTCTCTCTCTCTCTCGGCCTCTTTCTTTTTCTCTCTCAAAATAATAAATAAAAAATGTTTAAAAAAAGGTTATGGGGGCTGAAGAAATGGTTTAGTGGTTAAGTTGCTTGCCTGCAAAGCCAAAGGTTCTAGGTTTGATTCCCCAGGACCCACATAAGCTAGATGCACAAAGTGGCTCATGTGTCTGGAATTTATTTGCAGTGGCTAGATGCCCTGCTCTACCTATTCTCTCTTTCTCCCTCTCTCTGCCTCTTTCTCTCAAATAAAAATTAAATTAAATTTTTAAAAAGGCTATGGAAGAAAGCAAGTGGTTGACAGTGGCTATCATTGGGAACTAGGGACTTAGGTTGAGGAACAATCTGAGTAGAAGACTTGCCTTTATTTTTCATGTGTGTATGTGTATGCATGTGTGTGGTGTGGTATGTTGTGGTGTTCCATTGGCTGCATGCACTGGGGAGGGGCAGGTACTTGTCTACAGTAGCTGGAGCAGAACATCAAGTATCTCACTCCATCACTCTTCTGCCCAGTCTTGTTTAGACCAGGAGTCTCTTTACTGATCCCAGAGCTTGTGGGGTTTCATTGACTCTCCAGTTTCTGCTCCCCTGTGGGACTGTGGTTACAGGTGTTCATGGCTATGCTCAGATGTTTATTCAGGATCTGGAGACTGGAATTCTGGCAGGCTCAGGCCACCTCAGGCCCTCAAGCTTGCTTAGGAAGTGTGCTTAACCAATGAGACATCTTTCCAGCCTAGATTTCCCTTTTATCTTATGTTCTTTACAAACCCATCTGTACTATTTATAAGGAGGGTACATTACTACTTTAATAATTTTTCAAAACAAAGCAATAAAGAAAAACAGCTTCAGGCTAGATAGATGTCTTAGTGGTTGAGGCATTTGCTTGTGAAGCCTAATAACCCAGGTCCAATTCTCCAGGACCCACATAAGCCAGATGCACAAGGTGGTGCATGTGTCTGGAGTTCATTTGTAGTGGCTGGAGGCCCTATCACTATCTCTATCTGCCTCTCTCTCTCTCTCCCTCTCTTTCTCCAATAAAGAAATGAATAAACTGGGCGTGGTAGTGCATACCTTTAATCCCAGCATTTGGGAGGCAGAGATAGGAGGATCGCAGAGAGTTCAAGGCCACCCTGAGACTACAGATGCTCAGGGTAAGATGTGAGGCCTGAGGATGGAGAAGATGCTCAGGGTAAGATGTGAGCCCTGAGGATGGAGATGTTCAGGGTGATGGATGGGATGGAGAGATGCTCAGGGTAAGATGTGAGCCCTGAGGATGGAGATGTTCAGGGTAAGATGTGAGCCCTGAGGATGGAGAAGATGCTCAGGGTAAGATGTGAGCCCTGAGGATGGAGATGTTCAGGGTAAGATGTGAGCCCTGAGGATGGAGATGTTCAGGGTAAGATGTGAGCCCTGAGGATGGAGATGTTCAGGGTAAGATGTGAGCCCTGAGGATGGAGATGTTCAGGGTAAGATGTGAGCCCTGAGGATGGAGATGTTCAGGGTAAGATGTGAGGCCTGAGGATGGAGAAGATGCTCAGGGTAAGATGTGAGCCCTGAGGATGGAGATGCTCAGAAATAAGAATGGAAGGAAAAGTACTCCTGGAAGGGATCCTGGCTCATGTGAGCCATGAGGCTGGCGACTAACCACATTAGAGCTTGATTTGTAGCTGATAATAGTCATATGGTTGGAAAAATTGTTATAAAACCGGATCTCCAGTTAAGATTCTTATTACTTTATTCAGACAAACCTAATTTTTCTCCAAGTTAATGGCTGTTACCTGGAGAACAGGCAGCTTTATGTTAGGGTTGGGAAGCTGCTGTAGACATGATTGATAGCCCACTCCAGTCCCTTTGCCTTGTCTAACAGAAAGAAATTCCATTCAGATACCCATGTTCTTCAAAGGCGCTTCAGGGGAAGTTGACCTCAGCTCAGAGGTGGGTTCTAATAGTCCTGAGCCAACTGCAGTGGGCCCAATCCTGGTGATAATACTGGTTTATGGTTGAAACTATGATCCATTTCAGGATAATGTGATGTGTGATAAGAAATCTACTAGGATATCTTTAGTCTCTCACTGTCTCCTTTTAGCATGTGTATGTAATGTATGTATGTATGTATGTATGTATGTATGTATGTATGTATGTATGTATGTTCATGTTATGTGGGTGCATGAGGCGACCAGAGATTGATGTCAGGGTGAGGGGGCTTCCTCAGGTACTTTCCACCTCAGTCTTTGAATGCTAACCCTAGAGCTCACCAAGTTAGCTAGACTAGCTAGCCCATGAGCCCCAAGAATTCCCTGTCTCTGCCTCCCAGTGCTGGAATTACAAGTGCGTGCTATCCTGTCAGGCTTATATGTTGGATCCTGGGGATACAAGTGTAGCAAGCACTTTATTGACTGAACCATCTCGTCAGCTCTCTCAGAGCCTTTCCTCCCCTTTGGAAAAAAAGAAATATATATATATATTTTATTTATTTGTGAGGGGAGAGAGTATAGGCATGCCAGGGTGTCTTGCCATTGCAAACCAACTCCGGGTACATGTGCCACTTTGTGCATCTGGTTTTTATGTGGATACTGGGGAACTGAACCCAGCTGGCAGACTTTGTAAGCAAATGCCTTTAACCACTGGGCTATCTCCCCAGCCCTTCACTCTTTTCATTAAAAAAAAAAAAAAAAATTGAGATGGTCTTATATAACTCCAGCTGGTCTTGAACTCTTGATCCTCCTGCCTTTATCTCCAAATGCTGGGATTACCGGCATGTGCCACCATGCCCAGCTTCATTTTCACTCTTTAAAGACAGTCTGCCCATTGTCCCCTTTTCTGCTTTGAGATGTGACTATTTGGGAATCTGACAGTAAAACTGCTACAGCCAGTATGGGAATGAGGTGACTGAGCCAGAGGACAAAAGTCACCATGCTGAGGTCAGAATAGAAGGGTGGAACAAATGTGGGTTGTAAATCATGCTATCAAGCCACTAAACTCAACAGCATTAGAGCTACTTTAGCTTTGGGCATTTTTTTATGGAAGATAATATATTTCCTTATTATTTATGCTGAATTAAAATGGGTTCTCAGTTACCTGAAAACAAAAGCACTTCAAATAATTCAGAAACATTCTTTCCTTTGACAAGGTTTAGTCACACATTTATTCAAACAAATATCTTCTGTGGTGTGCTGGAGGTCAATTTGAACTTTAATAAACATATCTCCCTTCAAAATCCAATAGAATTAACGGATGGGCAACACTGTGAACATACTTAATGACACTGAACTGCACACTTCAAAATCATTAAAATGGTATATTTCCTGTTATATCTGTTTTGAGAGTGACACACACACACTTGCAACCCACATCATCTAGTAAAGTGAGCACAAATGAAGGGTAATAATAAACATCATATCTTAAATATCTTATCTTAAATTTAAATTTGTCATTGCTCTATAAGAAATGACTAACACTGGATGACAATGTAATGAAGTATCACTAAAGATTAAGAAAAAAAAATATGGAGTTCCAGGTCAGGCTGGTCTAGAGTGAGACCCTACCTTGAAAAACCAAAATGAATAAATAAATAAAATATAAAAAAGAAAAGTCAAGAAACCTGAAGGAGAAGACAGCAGGGACCAGCAGAGTGGCTGCTGAAGAAATCACAAATGGGACCAGCTGAGCAGCTCTGGTACAACCAGGCATCCTGCACAGCCTCCCAATGCCCCAACTGCCAGTGCTGTGAACCACTGGAGAACTCGTCCACCCCCAGCCACATGGCGTCCAGCACAGCTGATCAGAATACCAGAACCAGCAACTCAAGCAGCCTAACCAAGTCCATAGTGCACCAGAAAGAGATTGAGGTGGGCACTTAGCATTGGTGAGATTGGAAGCCAACCTAAATGATAACAGGGCCTACTTACACAAAACCAGGTACATAAGGCCTGCACTGGAAGTGCTAATCTCACCTTCCATGTCAGGGAAGGTTATGTGTTCGATTTGATTGATATATTCTTGGTCAACTTGACCATTCTCAAATAAGCTGTATTTTGGTGTTGACATTTGTTGCCTCTGACGTTTCCTGATTTATAAGGTCTTTGTCTTTTTCTTCTGTCATTTTTGGGGGCAGGGTCTGACTTGCTGCCAGGTTGACCTGGAACCCATTTCAGATCAGAAATCTAAGCCTCCCACTTGACATGATTAATGGTGTGGGGTAACACACACTTTAGGGACTTTGGCTTTGTTAGATTATTTGTTTGTTTTAATCCCCACTCTTGCATAAATACTCTGTGTTGGTTTTGATTGAATGTGTATAATGCTCAGTTGAATTTTATAATTTTACAGTAATTTGCTCCATCCAAATATAGAATACTTGAATAGCAGGCAAACAACACCTAGGGTCACTTTTGCTCTTACTCTGGGAGTATAATAGCTATACCTGGCACCTTAAATTCCTACCCTGAAGATATATAAAGTGTAAATTCAGCTAAGAATACTATAGATAATTGTTTTAAAAACCTAAGCATCAACTTAAACAAGATATAAAACTCTTTACATTATAATACAACAAACACAAAAAACCAAGACAATACAATTCTGTCAAAATTATAAATCCATCAGAAATGGCCTTCAGTAAGACTTTTAGATGAAATGCCTGACAAAGATTTCAAAAAAAGATTATATTTATCTTCAAAGAAATCAAAGGAATCAAAGAAGAAAACAAACTCCTGAAGGAATCCCAATAGAACACAGGAAACCAACTTAATGATATAAGGAGGTTAATACATGTCATGAGTAAGGAAATAGAAATAATGAAAAAAATACCAATTAGAAATACTAGAAATGAAAAATAGAATAAGTCAAATAGAAAGCTGTATAGAAAGTCTCACCAGTAGAATGGATCAAGGAGATGACAGAATATCTAAATTAGAAGACCAGGTGGCAGATCTAATACAGTTCAACAAAGAGAACTAATAGAAAGGCATGAATGAGAATTTCAAGACATGTGGGACACTATGAAAAGATCAAACATAAGAATTCAGGGCATAGTAGAAGGAGAAGAATTTCACTCCAAAGGCATAGCAGGTATTTTCAACAAAACCATAAAAGAAAATTTCCCCCAAATAGGGAAACTGATGTCAATATAGATATAGGAAGTCTTTAGAACACCAAACAGACAAAATCAGGAAAGAACCTCACTGCCATATTGCAATTAAACTACAAAACACACTAATGAAAGAAAACATATCGAAAGCAGTTAAGACAGAAAAATCAAGTCACCTATAAAGGCAAACCCATCAGGATCACAGCAGATTACTCAACACAAACTTTAAAAGCCAGAGGGCTTGAGATGATGTTTTCTAAGTTCTGAAGAATAACAAGTGTCAACCAAGATTACTTTATCCTGCAAAGCTATCCATCTAAATTGATGGAGAAATAAGGACATTCCACAACAAAACAGGCTAAAGGAATACATAAACACTAAATCAGCTCTACAGAAAATACCTGAAAGGATCCTCCATGGTGAAAAGAAAGGAAAGTACACATATAAGGAAACAGGAAAAAATAAACCATATTCAAATACTAGTTAAGTCTGGAGTGGTGGCATATGCCTTTAATCTCAGAGGCAGAGGTAGGAGGATCGCCACCCTAAAACTATATCGTGAATTCCAGGTCATCCTGGGCTAGAGTGAAACCCTACCTCAGAAAAAAAAAAAAAAAACCCACACACACAAAAATAGTTAATACAAAAGAGTAAAGGAAAAACCAGCAGAACTACAAAACAAGAAGAATGGCAAGAATAAATATATACCTTACAATAATAACTCTTAATATCAATGGCCTCAATGCCCCAACCAAAAGACACAGGTTTGCAGACTGGGTTAAAAAGCAGAATCCTGGGCTGGAGAGATGGCTTAGTGGTTAAGGCACTTGTGTGCAAAGCCTAAGGACCTAGGTTTGATTCCCTAGTACCCACATAAACCAGATGCACAAGGTGGCACATGTGTTTAGAGTTCATTTGCAGTGGCTGGAAGCCCTGGAATGCCCATTCTCTCTCTCTCTACCTCTTTCTCTCTCTCTTTCCCGCTCTCAAATAAATAAAAAAAAATTGTTAAAAAGCAGGATCCTTCTATTTGTTGCCTCCAAGAAACTCACCTTTCCATAAAAGCCAGATACTATCTTAGGGTGAAAGGATGGCAAATGGTATTTCAAACAAATGAGCCTAGAAGACAAGCAGGTGTTGCTATCCTATATCTCTGACAGGCTAGACTTCAAACCAACATTAGTTAGGAAAGATAAAGAAGGTCAATTTATATTGATTAAGGGTACACTCCAATGGGAGGACATTACAATTCTAAACATATATGCATCTAACATGGGGTTTTCAGTTTCATCAAATGAACACTATTACAATTAAGGTCACAAATAACACCAAACACAATTGTAGTGTGTGACTTCCATACCCTGCTCTCATCAATTGACAGGTCATCCCAGCAAAAAATAAACAGTGAAGCATCTAGATTAAATGAGGTCATAGAACAAATGGAATTAACAGATATCTACAGAACATTTCATCCAAATGCTGAAAAATACACATTCTTTTCAGCAGCACATGGGAACATTCTCTAAAATAGACCACATATTAGGACACAAAACAAACTTTAACAAATACAGGAAAATTGAAATAATTCCTTGTACTCAATCTGGTCACAATGGGATTAAACTACAAATCAACAGCAAGAAAAGCTATAGAGCATACACAAAAACATGAGAAGTAAACAATACACTATTAAATGATGAATGGGTCAATAAAGAAATCAAGAAGGGGGGATGGAGAGATGGCTTAGTGGTTAAGGCATTTGCCTGCAAAGCCAAAGGATCCTGGTTCAATTCTCCAGGACCCATATAAGCCAGATGCACAAGAGGGCACATGCATCTGGAGTTCATTTGCAGTGGCTGGCATGCCCATTCTCTCTCTCTCTCTCTCTCTCTCTCTTTCTCTTTCTCTCTCAAATAAAATATATTTATATATTTAAAAAAAGAAATCAAGAAGGAAATAAAAAAATTTATAGAATCAAAAGACAATGAGACTACAACAAACTAAAACCTTTGAGACACAATTAAGACAATCCTAAGAGGGAAATGTATAGCTTTAAGTGCCTGTATTAATAAATTAGAAAGGTTGCAGGTAAACAACTTAATACTTCACCTTAAGGCCTTGGAAAAAGAAGAATAAGACAAACCAAAAATCAGTAGATGGGAAGAAATAATAAAGATTAGGGCAGAAATTAATGAATTAGAAACAAAAAAATACAAAGAATTTGATAAACCCTTAGCAAAAGAAAGAGAGAAGAGACACAAATTAATAAAATTAGAGATGAAAAAGGCACCATTACCAGAAAATCATAAGGACATACTTTAAGAACATACTCCACTAAGTTTGAAAATCTGAAAGAAATGGATGATTTCCTTGACTTATATGACCCACCAAACTTAAATCAAGATGAGATAAACCATTTAAATAGACCATAATAAGTATGGAGATCCAAGTATTTATTTTAAAATCTCCCAACTAAAAAAAGTCCAGGCCCAGATAGGTTCACTAATAAATTTTACCACACCTTCATGGAAGAACTAACACCAATGCTTCTCAAACTTTTTCCTAAAATAGAAAAGAAGGAATACTATCAAATTCCTTCTATGAAGCCAACATCACTCTAATTCCAAAACCAGATAGAGACAGAAAAAAAAAAAAATTACAAACCAATTTCCTTCATGAACGTAGATATAAAAATTCTCAATAAAATATTGGCAAACAGAATACAATATATCAAAAAAGATCATTTATCCTGATGAAGTAGGCTTTATCCCAGAGATGCAGGGATGGTTCAACATATGCAAACCAATAAATGTAATACACTGTACAAATGGATTGAAGGACAAAATTACATGATCATCTCAATAGATGGAGAAAAGGCATTTGACAAAAGCCAACATTCCTTCATGGTAAAAGTCCTATAGAAACTGGGAACAGAAGGAACATGCCTTAATATAATAAAGGCTATTTATGACAAACCAACAGCCAACATGATACTAAATGGGAAAAAACTTGAAACTTTTCCACTAAAATCAGGAAGAAGACAAGGGTGTCCACTGTCTCCACTTTTATTTAATATAGTATTAGAAGTCTTAGCTATAGCAATAAGGCAAGAGATACTCATAAAAGGGATACAAATTGGAAAGGAAGAGATCAAATTATCATTATTTGCAGATGATATGATTCTATACATAAAGGACCCTAAAGATTCTACAAGCAAACTGTTAGAGCTGATAAACACTTAGCAACAAAATACATACATAGCATACAAAATAAACACACAGAAATCAGCAGCCTTCCTATATACTAACAACAAACATGCTGAGGGAATCAGGGAATCTCTCACAATTGCTTTAAAAAAAAAGAAAGAAAAAGAAAAAGAAAAAGAAAAGAAAAGAAAGAACCTTGGAATAAACCTAACCAAGGAAGTGAAGGATCTCTACAATGAAAACTTTACAACACTCAAGCGAGACATTGCAGAAGACATTAGGAAATGGAAAGACATCCCATGTTCTTGGATTGGAAGAATCAACATGATGAAAATGTCAATCTTACAAAAAACAATTTACATATTTAATGCAATGTTCATCAAAATTCCAGTGGCATTCTTAATGGAAATAGAAAAAAACAATTCTAAAATTCATTTGGAAGCACAAAACCCCTCAAATATCCAAAACAATTTTGAGCAACAAAAATAAGGCTAGTGGTATCACCATACCTGATTTTAGCCTATACTACAGAGCCATAGTAAGAAACAGCATGGCATTGGCACAAAAACAGACACATAGATCAATGGAACAGAATAAAGGATCCAGATGTAAGTATGGGCAACTACAGCCACCTGATCTTCAACAAAAATACTCATTGGAGAAAAGACAGCCTCTTCAACAAATGGTGCTGGGAAAACCAGATATCAATATGTAGAAGGATGAAAATAGATCCTTAATTCTCTCCATGTACAGAATTAAGTGCAAATGGATCAAAGACCTTAATATCAGACCCAAAACTATGAAATGACTAGAGGAAAAGGTAGGGGAAACCCTTCAGCATATTGGTATAGGCAACAACTTTCTGAATATAACCCCAGTTGCTCAGGAAATAAAACCACTAATCAACCACTGGGACCTCATGAAATTACAAAGCTTTTGTACAGCAAAGTACACTGTGAATAGAGCAAAGAGACAACCTACAGAATGGGAGGAAATCTTTGCCAGCTATCCATCTGACAAAGGATTAATATCCAGGATATACAAAGAACTCAAAAAACTAAATAATGAGAAATCAAACAACCCAATTAAAAAATTGGCTATGGAACTAAATAGAGAGTTTTTAAAGGAAAAAATGCAGATGGCCTATAAATATCTAAGAAAATGTTCCACATCCTTAGCCACCAGGGAAATGCAAATTAAAACTACTTTGAGATTCCATCTCACCTCTGTCAGGATGGCTACCATCATGAAGACAAATAAGGGCTAGAGAGATGGCTTAGCAGGGCAATTGCCTGCAAAGACAAAGGACCAATTTGATTCCCCAGGACCCATGTAAGCCAGATGCCCAAAGTTGCACATGCATCTGGAGTTCATTTGCAGTGGCTGGATGTCCCTGCATACCCATTCTCTCTCTCTCTTTCTCTCTCCTTCTTTCTTCCCCTCTCTGCCTCTTTTTCTCTCTCAAATAAATAAAAATAAATATTTAAAAAGAAAACAAAAGGATGCAGAAAAAGAGGAACCCTTCTACACTGTTGGTGGGAATGTAATCTGTTACAGCCATTGTGGAAATCAGTGTGGAGGTTCCTGAGACAGCTAAAAATAGATTTACCATATGATCCAACTACACCACTCCTAGGCATATATACTAAGACTCATTGCCTTAGAGATACTTGCACAACCATGTTTATTGTCACTCTATTCACAGTAGTTAGGAAATGGAGCCAGCCTAGATGTCCCTCAACTGATGAGTGGATAATGAAGATGTGGTATATTTATACAATGGAGTTCTACTCAGTGGTAAAGAACAACTTTCAAATATTTTAAAATATTGTTTTAAAACAAAACATAGAGGGGCTGGAGAGAGGGCTTAGCAGTTAAGTGCTTGCCTGTGAAGCCTAAGGACCCCAGTTTGAGGCTTGATTCCCCAGTACCCACATAAGCCAGATGCAAAAGGTGGCACATGCATCTGGAGTTTGTTTACAGTGGCTGGAGGCCCTGGTGTGCCCATTCTCTCTGACTGTCTGTCTCTCTCTCTGCCTCTTTCTCTGTGTCTTTTGCTAATAAATAAAAAATAAAATAAAATAAACAAAAAATTAAAAAAACAAAACATACATTTTCATTTTACAAAGGAATATGAAATGGTTTATCCAGAGGACTGGATGACAGATAGGTGATAAATAGATAAGCCATAGAGATGATAGACAAGGAGGTGATGGCTAGACAATGGGGAAGGGTGGGAAGGAAAGAGAGAGAAGCAGTAGATAGAATGCTTTAAAGGGAATAGGTGTAAAGGAAGCAGGTAGGAAGGAGAAGAGGTAAGGGTAAAGGTGAATTAAGTACATAAGAGACATAAATGCTTCAGGGATAGGCACACAAATCTGGCTTCAGGCTTCCAGACAAGCCAAAGGAAAGTGAACAGTTTGCCACCACATGCCATAACTCAGAAGCACAGCTTTTCCCACAACTGATGCCTGAGGGAAATGTACTTGGGTGAGACAGAGTATGTCATACCAGATGCCCTACACAACATCCTGACCTTGACACTGATAAGGATGGTGGTGATGATGATCATGACAGCTAATGTCTAAATACTCCAGGTACTAAGGACTGCTGTAAGTTCCTTCCACAGATGACAATGTGTGGTAGTTTGAAGAGATGGCTCCCAATATATTCAGTGTTTTATTAGTTTGTAGTTTGTAGCACCTCGCTGGAGGCAGTGTCACTGGGTGGATCTTAAGGTGGGGTGGTGGGTTTGAGATGTCAATCTAAAAGTATGCAAAGTGTGCCGAGCTGGAGTTCCTGAGGTGTGATGTGCTGTGTGGCTTTTGGCTTATGGCTTTTCTCTCTGTTTTTGGTCCTTTAAGAGCAGGCCAGCTTCTTCTGCCATTATGGAACTTCCCCTAGATCTATCTATAAGCTTCAGTAAATCCCTTCCTCCATAACTGTGCCTGGTCTGGAAGTTTATCTCAGCGAACCTGAAGCTGTCTGCTACACAGTGTATCTAAGATTAGTACTTCTTACAAAGGCTTCCACTGTGGAGGACTCCACCCCAGAGCAGGGGCTGGAAGGACAGTGGCAGCACTGTGTCATACTAAAGCAGAGCTCTCTGATGGGCTAGCTTGATCCCATTTTACCATCTACTGAACCACATATCCTACCAGGAAGCCTTGACAGATGTTACCAGGCAGTTAGTCACTGGGATGCTGATAGTCTGTCTCAACTTTTATTTATTTATTTATTTATTTATTTATTTATTTATTTATTTATGAGAGAAAGGAAGAGGTAAAGAGACATAGAGAGCAAGAGAGAGAGAATGGGCACACCAGTGCCTCCAGCCACTGCAAATGAATGCCAGATGCATGCACCGCCTTGTGCATCTGGCTTACATAGGTCCTGAGGAATCGAACTGGGGTCCTTTGGCTTTGCAGGCACACGCCTTAACTGCTAAGCCACTTCTCCAGTCCCCCCTCTTTTTTTTTTATTGTTATGCAAACCAGAATTAGACTCAGCATCTGTTGCAGTTACCTTCATGCCACTGGGATAAAGCCCCTGACCAAAGGCAGCTGATGGGAGGAAAGTTTTTACCTTTTTTTTTGGAGAGAGACACAGAGAGAGAGAGAGAGAGAGGGGAGAGAGAGGGGAGGAGAGGAAGACAGATGGAGATGGGTGCGCCAGCAGCCTCTCAGCTGCTGCGAATGAAATCCTGATGCGTGCACTCCCTTGTGGTCAGGTGCGGCATTGCGCCCTTGCGTTACTTTGCATCTGGCTAAACGTGGGACCTGGAGATTGGAACCGGCATTCTTAGGCTTAGGAGGCAGGTGCCTTAACCACTAAGCCATCTCTCCAGCCCAAGTTTTTACTTCTTCATTTGGCTTACAGTCTCAAGGGGAAGCTCCAAGATGGCAGGGAAAACATGGCATGAGCAGAGGTTAGATATCACTGCTGCCACAGCAGGTATAAAACAGCAGTATGACAGCAAGCCAAGTTCTGGCAGTGGGGATCTGGCAGTAACATTCTCAAGCCTTCCCCCAGAAACATGCCTCCTCCAGCAAGGCTCCACCTCCCAAATTGCCACCAGTTGGGGAACAAGTATACAAAACACGTGAGTTTATGGGGGACGTCTGATTGAAACCACTACATTCCTCTCCTGACCCTCATAAATGGTCATCCATGACATAAAATGTAATGCATTCAGTCCAATTAAAAAAGTCTTATGGAGTTTTTATCAATCTCGATACTGTTCAAATATTCCCATAGTCCAAGGTATCTTAACTATGAGCCTGTAAAACCAAAATTACATAATGGCACAGAGTAAACATTCACACTGCAAAAGATGACATTGCAAGGAAACATTGAACCAATGAAAGATCTAAAAGAAACAGGGATGACACCAAATCCTGCAGCTCTGTGTCCATCCGGGACCCACAATGAAACCTCTGGGTTTCCGGTTCCACACCTCTAACTGGGCTGCTCACAGCCTAGGAAACAGTCCACCCCTAGCCCACAGGTCTCTTTGGCAGTCGTCCCACAGTCCTGGTATCTTTCAAAAATCCTAGGGTCTCCACTGCAACCCAGGGCTCATCCTCATGGCTCCATCTGGCCTCTACACAGGGACTCCAAGATTTGTACCCCATGTCCACAGGCCAAGGTGAGCAAGCCAAACTTTCCCCTCTGGAAACTTCCAGGTCTGCTCTGATGCAGAGGACAATAGATAAGATGGAGACCCCGAGGTCTTCAGGGATAACTGTATGTTTATTCAGAATACCCAGTGTGGCCATGCTCATTTCTGTCTGGTAGTGATAGGAATAGAAGCACCACTCACTGGTAGGAGAAGGATTCCTCACAAAGAGGGAGGGGCCTCCTTACTGCAGGCAGAAGGCCTAGGACTCTCTTTCCCAGACCCCTTTACCTGTGAAAGTCAAGGCAAAGAAACACTGGAGGATCTTTAAACTTCCCAGTTGCTTTGGCTAACATATTGCTAATAATCTTTAATTACTTACAGTAATCTTTGCTAACAGAAGGATTAACCAGAGGATGGATTAAGAAGAGCTAATTTGTTTTTAGTCCTTTATTTGTTCAAATATTTACTGACCAATAAAGGAGGAAAACCTAGTGGGAAAGGCTCTGGCTGGAGGGAAGCTCAGGAAGAGGGTACTTGGCCATGCCTTTCCTTCCCAGAGTGAAGTCTAATTCGCTGGTGGACTAGTTGCTTCTTTTCCTTGACTTCAACAGACACGGATTTCACACCTTCTTGTAGCAGGCTCTATTTATAGCCCAGGCAGGTAAGCCAAGGCTGAGAAAGTCCTAAGGGCACTTTGTTAATCCTGTTGAAGGGAAGGAGATGATCATAGAGAGTGACATCAGAGCCCTGGAAGGGTCCTAGGATTTGTTTTACAGAAGAGCTCACCACAGGAGGCCTGTAAGTAACAATTTCTTTTTACCCTCATGCCTTTCAATCACCCCTGGACTGATCCACACACCTTTTCAGAAGCACAGCTGTTGTGTAAATTAAACCTCAGTAATCCCTCCCCGGGGCTGAGTCCCCCTTAGGAGAAATTTTGGCACCTGCTGATTTATTTCTGTGTACTTTTTCAGCACTTTGAGAATTTCAGCTTTAGGAACTGCAAGTTATGAATCATTCCAATTAGGAAGAGTGATGCAAAGGGAGAACCAACCAGGGTTGGGGACATGAGAGTGCAGACAGCAGATGGCAGAGGGGAGTAGAGGAGGAGGAGTTGTGCCAGGTGTAGGGAATGCACTTAAGCCCACGTCAGTCACCATGGCCTCTGATAACCTAAGGGAGAGCTGTCTCTTTCATACATGGTCCTAGGATGATGAGGTGACCACATCTTCCAGGAGCTTAGCACCCTGCCTGGCACATGACCAGCAAGCCCTAAACACCAGCTGCTATTCTTCTTCAACAGGAAGTTTCAGTAATCAAACCTTCTAGGCTGAACCACTGTGCATCTCTGTACAGAACAATTCACTGCTGACCCTTAAGAAATTGCTTTAGGCTAGTGTTTCTCCTCCTCAAGGGTTTTATCTTCCCCTGCTTTCACTAGAGCAAGACTCCTTTGCAAAAGGTCTGATACAAGCACATCCTTGCCCTACCATTTCTGTCTCTGTGTGTATGTACGCGGATCCTCTCAGGCCCTTGTGTCTGGTAATCACCTCAATGTTACTGCTGAATTTTTAATGTTGCATTTCTCACTAGCATCCCTGAAGGAATTCTTGGGGACCAGGAGTTTCGGAGTTTGTGATATGCTTTGCTAGACTAGTTACCACCTTGGGAGCAAGCTGACCTTGGGCCAGAGGAGACCTAAAGCCTGTGATGACTTTCTAGTCACCTGAGCACTAGTCATTAGAACTTTTTACTTAGTAACCTCAGGTTTGAGACTTGATGAGCATCAAACTGGATTTGTTTCCTCTTTTGGAAGAAGTGACTTTAATTCTGGAATCCTCTGGAAGCTTCTGCTGTCCCCTATAATAGCTTCCCCATTCCTCTATTGTGGGTGCTTCTCAAATGGGAACTATAATAACCTCTGCCCAATCACAAGTTCAAATAACCAAATAAAGCTTTTTAGGGTCAAGTCTAATATTCTTTTTTTAAAATATGTTTCTTTTTTTATCAAGGCAGGGTCTCACTCTAATCTAGGCTGATCTGTAACTCACTCTGTAGTCCCAGGCTGCCCTCACATTCACAGCAATCCTCCTACCTCTGCCTCCCAAGTTCTGAGATTAAAGACATGTACCACCACACCTGGCTCAATATTCTTTGTATGTGTGTGAAACCTCAAAACCCTAGGGGTTAAATGAATAAGGGTTTCAGTGGAGAAAGTGCTTGCCATTCAAGCCTGAGTACCTGAGTTCATGTCTCCAGATCCCATGTAAAAGCCCAAAGCCATGGTAGGCATCTCAGCATCCTCATGGCAAGATGGGAGGTGGAGTCAAGAGAGTGTCCTGGAAGCTAGCCTGGCAATATAGAAATGAACAACAAGAATGACAGGCCTTGCCTCAAATGAGGTGGAACATGAAGACCAATACAGGAAAATTGTTCTTACACTTCCATACATGTGTCATGGAATATGAATATCGGTACTCCCACACTAACACACACACACACACACACACACACACACACACACACACACACACACAATGAACGAGGGGTATAAGCGTGTGATTTCCTAGTCCCACAAAATGAAATATAAACATAAAAGGTTATATGGAAGCTAGAGCACCATGCCTTGAGGTTGAAGTAGGAGGATAGCTCTGAGTTTGAGGCTAGCCTGAGACCACATAGTGCATTCCAGAGCAGCCTGGGCTCAAGCAAGACCTTACCTTGAAAAACCAGGAAAAAAATTATTTGGAAACATATCCTTATAACAACCAAGGATCTACACATTTTCAGACCGTCTGACATACCCCAAATTGGCAACTGTTTGGCAAGCACTACAAAAGACACGGGCATTTGTGGCAGTCAAGACAACAGCTCCAAATCCTTTAGAAAAGCAGTGATGTTTCACACTGGGAGCTTTAAACACATTCGCTCCCTTTAAGTCACATAATTCTATTGCTATGTTTTATTTAAAGAACAGCAAAACTGAACCCTTTTCAGAAATGTCATTCATGAGGGATAAATTATGTTGTGATGAAACCCAAGGATGTGTTCTCTTCACTGAGGGTGATGATGAGGACTGCAGAGCAATGTGGGTGATATCTGTGTCATAAAGTCACTGAAAAGCCAGCAGAATTCAAATAGCCTGCACACTGTGAGGGGTGTTAAAGCCACATCTGCAAGTTGAGGGCTCAAGGGGAGCTGTAAAATTGTTGGTCAGAAATAGAAGTTGGAGTATATTGAATTTTTTTTCAAGATTTTGGAAAGCTTTGTTTTAACATTGCTATTGTTAATTTAAAAAAAACAAACAAACAAAAAAAGCTGGGCATGTCAGTGCATACCTTTAATTCCAGCACATGGGAGGCAGAGGTTGGAGGATCACTGTGAGCTTAAGGCCAGCCTGGGCTAGAGCAAGACCCTATCTCAAAAAGAAAAAAAAAAAAAAAAAAAGGCTGGAGAGATGGCTTAGCAGTTAAGGCACATGTCTGTGAAGCCTAAGGACCCAGGTTTGATTCTCCATGTCCCACGTAAGCCAGATGCACATGGTGGCACATGCATCTGGAGTTCATTTGCAGTGGCTAGAAGCCCTGGTGTGCCATTCTCACTTTTTTTCTCTCTCTCCCTCTCTGTCTGACTGTAATAAATAAATAAAAATTTAAAAATATTTTTAAAAGCCTAAAAACAAAAAGGAAAACCTTTAGCACTGTTTATTCCCAAACCTCAAGGAGACTCTTTTACCAGCATGTGAATCAATACTTATTAAGACATCCAATAGACTAGGCATTGTTTGAGGTATATTTAATGCCCTAGCTGTGGGATGCTTAATCTCATAGGTATAACAACTGGGGTTTGGTGGGAGTAAGGGGCTTACTGTGCACATAGGGGCAAACAAGTTACACAGCTTCCAACATTGATGTAGCCTGAGCTTCCTTCCTGACACCATGCCACTTCTATAGTCTTTAAGGAGGTGTCACTCCAGTTTTCATCCTCAAATGAAATAATTGCTCTTGTAGTGGCGGTTGCTTTGCTGTTACAGGGGAAGCTGGCTTTGTGCACAAACACCTCAGCTGGAGTCGCTCCTGCTCTCTCATGTCCTAGACTCAGCCCAGTAGGTGCTCAGCCTACAGTGACACCACTGTTTTGAGACAAGGACAAATGCCACCACATCCTGCACTGAAAGGATGATGATGGCCACAGCTCTGGTTTCTGTTTCTGAGACCTAGAGACCCATACACTGCCCAGCCATGTGTGGGTGGGTTCGTTTTCAGCACAATGGAAATGAAGATTTCAGAGGTGTTGAGGAGAAGCCATGCAACTGGAAATGAAAAGGCCCTGCTTAGTAAAGCCAGAAGAAGGGGAAAGGGGCAGGTGAGAGTTCTGTGGGGGAAGACAGGACAGGGGTCTGAACATGAAACAGAAGTAACAGGTGGACAGAATAGGTTTTTGGGCAAGCCCTGATGAAAGGGCAGAGGTGAGAGTAAAATTGGGCACTTCCAGAAAGAGGAGAGAAAAAACAGTCCCAGGCAATTTCCTGTAGAAATATCTGTGCGGATAACAAGCATTTCTTAAAAAAAAAAAAAAAAAAAAAAAAAAAGCCTGAGCAAAAATCGTCAAGCCCAGCTACTTTTATCATCGAAAATTCGTTCCGGATATTTCTTCCAGCTCATGAGAGACATCTTAACTCTCCCTGAAGCAGTCATTTGTCACAAGGGGCTGGGAACTCGCCAAAATGTCTGTAAGTAGGTTTGGGGGCTCTGTAGGCTAAAGCAAATTGCAAAATATTGATTTTTATTTCCTTGCCACCTAATTTAATCCAACTATATGGTCTTATTACAAGAATTTTCTCTCATCACCACAAAAGAACAGAACGGCCCAGCTGAAGGAGCAAGGCAAGGTAGCTCGCTCTTCATTTCTCCTCTGAATGGCTTTTTATAGGCCTCTAATATCACTGGTAGAATTCCAGCCCAGTTTTCTGCCATGACATTTCTGAAGGGAAGACCAAGGTACTGAAGTAAAGAACACAGCGAGTGAATGGCTCCCGCCCCTTCCCTCCCAATTTTGAAGCTTGAAAATGTAGAATCCCAGTGAAGGTGACTTGGTATCAGTTGAGTGTCATTGCACTTCCTGTCAGCTTCTCAAGATCCACAATGGTCCTGGTCTTCCAGCTTCCTTGCCCAGCAACTCATCCATCCTCTTCCTGTTTTCTGAACACATCAGGCCTGTTGGTGGCTCTGGATCTTTCTCGTGCTGTCAACTCTGCTGCACATGTCCTTATCTCCTCTTTTTCTCCTCTCACAAACACTGACTCATTCTTCAAGTTCATGGGCTCCCCTCCTCAGGGAAGCCCTCAGACACTCCCAGGATGAGAGGCTTCCTTCCAGAGTCTGCCACAACCACAGGCTCCCGCCCCGCCTCCAGGGACCCGTGCGTGTCCCTCAGTGCCCAGGACTGATTTTCTGAATCTCTTTATGTGCAGAACCTCATCCAATGCCTGGGTTGTGTCTGCTTAGGATGGGTTTGTGGGATGAATGAATGAATGAATGAATGGTTATCTCCCCCTGCCCTCCTCCCACCCCATCCTGTGATCAAGAACAGTACCTTCAAGGAGAGAAAGAGCCTTAAAAGGTGCAGACCCATGCCTTAGAAGAGAAAACAGTCATTTTCCCCTCCACTTTGCCTGTGCAGTTCTAAAAGCCCTGTCCTGTCGTTCTCTTCCAGGTGCTGTGTTCTTCTCACAAAGATACCAGTCACCTGTGTGAGGGCTCTTGGGGTTACTTTGTCTCTTGCGGGTGTTTAATCTTTGGAGCTAGAAGAGGCTGCTGACATACACTTTGAAGTTCCTGTTCACATGTACCTGCCAGGCAGTAACCATGGTTTTCAGATGTAAAGAGTCTTGTCTTCAGGGGCCTACAGCTGGACTGGCCCTGGGCGAGGTTCTGCCCTGGGCTGCCCACATACCATTTCCAGCAGGCAAGGTGCCAGGGCAAGAACATTGAAGGCTTCCTCCAGTGGGCTTCCTGGCTACTGCTGATCCTTGCTTTCTTTACAATCTGAAAACAGCTCCTCCCTTCTCTGGTTCAGTGTCACATGGTTTATTAAGTATTTATTCACAACCATTAATTCCTTTTTTCCTCAGGCGCTAGGTAAAGATGTCATAGCCTTCTGAGGTGGGGCTCTTGGGGACCCAGTAACACAGGTGAGGGATAAGAGGTTTAGGGGGGATAGCTGACGCCAGTCTCGGAATTCTTCTGTGGGAGAGCAGGGTGCAGGGCCAATACTCTGCCATTGAGCAGAGCCCTGGACTGCCACTGTTAGACCTCACTCTTTCTCCTTAAGGCTGGAGCAAGGGCTTTGGCACCAGACAGACCTATGTTCAGATCTTACTGAAACAGCTGTACATAGTTCAGTCTACTGGGGTGTGAAATCAGACGGCCTGCTTTATAAACAACAGACACTGCTCACAGTTCTGGAGTCTGAAAGTCTGATTGTGGCAGTGCAGACTTTGAGGACCCCTTTCAAGCTGCAGACAGCCATCTTCTCGTTGTCTCCTGCGTCCTCACCCATTAAATGGAGAAAATAATAGAGCCTCTCACCCGACAGCACTGTGGTGAGAAGTAATGGAGGTGGTGCTGACAAAGCAGGTCGGGCTCAGGGCACAGGCTCTGCATCTGTAGCTATGTAGATGGACAGATGGATAAATGGATCCTTTATTACAGTTACTTTCTTTCAGCTTCTCCCTTTGCCCTGGAATTTGATAGGTTTTGTTCAACAAACACCGGCACCATGATCCTCTATAAACTGCCTCTTCCTGAGCTATGATCTAGGCGTTTGAGTCAGTAAATCTGAAAGAAATACATTGATGGCGTTCCTGCGAAGAGTCAGGCTCTCCCAGATAAAGGAATCTAGAGATGTATGGTGACAATTTTCAGTGCTCCCAGGAAGGCAAAATGAACACATAAACTGATAGTTTTAGGGAGGAAAACTAGTAGTCTTGTAAGAATACAGAAAGTGGGTCATATTTTGAAGGGAGGAGAAAGAAGGGGCGACTTTCCAGTGGCACCAATACTGGCAGAGTTAGCTGGGTAAAGCAAATGTCTGAAGAGTGCTCTGAATAGAAGGTCCCCCAGCCGTGGGGCTGGGATTCCTTTCAGCCTTACAGCAGAGCTCACACCACAGTAGATAGACATGATTCTAGGAAAGCAGAAAGACCTGGTCTTGAAGACCCTGTGTATTACATGACTGAGTTTGGGTCTTCCTTTAAACGCCAGTGACCTGAAAACCCTGGTGTTCTTAAGACATCCACCAAGAAGCCTGATGAAACAAGTAGGTGGTGGTTTGATGCAGGTGTCCTCCATAAACTTAGGTGTTCTGAACGCTAGGTCCCCAGCTGATGGCAATTTGGGAATTAACGCCTCCTAAAGGCAGTGAATTATTGGGGGGCAGGCTTCTGGGTGTTATAGCCAGCTCCCCCTTGCCAGTGTTGGACACACTGTCCTGTTGCTGTTGTCCACCTAATGTTGGTGAAGAGGTGATCTCCACCCTCTGCTCATGCCATCATTTTCCCCTGCCATCATGGAGATTCCCCTCAACTCTGTAAGCCAAAATAAACCTTTTTTTATTCCCCCACAAGCTGCTGTTGGTCGGGTGTTTCCTGCCAGCAGTGTGAACCTGACTGCACCAACGTGTTTCCTGCTGTAAGACCAGGGACTCTGGTATCATAGGACACACAGCCAGGTGACACTGATGAGGGTGCTCCAAGGACCTCACTCTCAAAGTGCCACAGTAGATGACTGAAACCACAGAAAGGGATGATAGTAGACTAAGGTAGGGGACAAGAAGTGATCTAGACATATCAAGAATTCTGATTTAGGCCGGGTGTGGTGGCTCATGCCTTTAATCCCAGCACTCAGGAGGTAGAGATAGGAGGATTGCCATGAGTTCGAGGCCATCCTGAGACTACCTAGTGAACTCCAGGTAGGTCAAAAAAAAAAAAAAAAAAAAAAAAAAGAATTCTGTTTTGAACCACTTCTCAAAAAAGGGGTATCCTTTGTAGAAAATCCAGGTAAGGCCTGGACAATTTACTTTATGCATTCATTCATTCATGAGCTTTAGTGTGGGTGTTGCAGTTACCTTCTTGCTGCTGAGATAAAGCAAAGCACACAACCAAAAGCATCTTGTGGGAGGAAAGAATTTATTTTGGTTTCAAGACAGCAGGGAAGAGGCTGGACATCACCTTTGCCTCAGCAGGTAGAAAATAGAAGCAAGAGAGTGAGCTGGACTCTAGGAAGGGGGAGCTGGCTATAACACCCCAAAGCTCACCCCCCAATAACACACCTCCTTCAGCAAGACTCCACCTCCCAATTTGCCATCATCTGAGAACCAAACATTCAGAACAAGGTTTTAAACATAGATATACACCATCACCACAATTGTGATAATAAACACGCCCATATTCTTCAAAGGTCCTCCTGCTCCACATTTAGCTATAATCATGACATATTCTCTTAAAATATTCGTGCTTACTCTGTGCTGGGGCTGGCATTGAGTGCGAAGATGACTTGGGTACGGCCTCAAGGACAGTCATTATAACATGACTGCCAAGAGGAAAGCTCACTGGATGAGGAAGGACAAGGCAGTCTCTGAGGATGTGTACTCTTGGGCTGGGGAACTCTGGACAGGCCACTTGGCTCCTTTGGACGTTTGGATAAGGGAAAAGTGTTCAGAAGGAAAAACCTGACTTGGCAAGAAATAATTCAAGAAGTTAAGAAAACAAATAGGTGTCTATTTCTCAAAAAAAAAAAAAAATCCAGCTTTAAGTGACTGAACTTTTATTTTGGTGATTAGCAGAATGAGTGCCTCTCATCCAAAAAGATCTCATTTAGGAGGAATAAATATGACAGTCAGGTCAATAAACAGAAACCACAGATATCTGAGAACCAGAAGAGTCCCCATTTCTGAGAAAACTGAGGCTCAGGGGAATCGTGTCTGACTGTACAGCGAGTTAGAGGCAGAGCCCACGTGAACAATGTTCCCAGTTGTACCAGAACGGAAGCTGCTCTGTGACTGACACGTTATGGGCCAAAACATTCAGGGTCCAAAAGGAGAGAGAAAGGTACCAGCTACCTCTGTGTCTTGACCTCTGTACACCTCCCTATGAAGATACCTGCTAAATCCAACTTCCTAGCACTGAGTTTTGCTCATAAGTGCTCATTTAATGTTCTTAGCAACTGGTAGTTATTACCATTTTGAGCATCCTAAACACACGCTGCCCTTCTTCCTTGCAACTGAATCACTGCTCTGCCACTCGGGGTAAGGAGGTGGGAGGCACTCAGGCAGGGAAGCGCAGCTAGTGGGTTGGAATCTATCTAATTACTCGTTTCACTCTATTTGACCATTAATTGAGAACATGGCAAGACCTAATGATTAGTATTAGCTTTCCCTGTTCAGCCAGGCCAGCTATCTTCCCACTCCACCTGGCTCAGCCATTCACTGGGAAATTGCCTGAGCGGCAGCTGTCCCATTTGTCAAATGCTGAGAGCGCTCGGTAATGATCTAATGTGCTCAGGGCAGAGATCACATGCTAATGGCACAGGCTGCCCGGCATTCTCTGAGCCCCTTGCGGGCATGCAGACGTCCCCTAGATGGACAACGGAAGAGGCCATGTGGCTGAACAGTTAAAATTAGTCACTCTTAGGAGGGAACTTCTTGTTTGGGAGGAGGGATAATATGTTCTCAAATTTCTTCTTCCCGGTACCATCTCCCTCCTGCCTTTCCAGATCATGTGAAATACTCAAGTCCCCAGTTCACACAGAACTGAAATGACCAGAAACCACTGAGACAGATTGGTTGAATGTAGGGAGCTAACTTGTATGCAACACAGCAGAGGGCCCTATGGCAGGAGGGCCCTGTCCCTAATCAGACAGAATGCTCTGCTCATCCCCAGGTTCACTGCATAAATTCCAGAGGGCACCAGGGACCCACTGCCTTCTCAATAAAGAAATGGCTCCTCTCTATCTATCTTCCTCTGTCTTTTCTCAGTGATGGCAGCACATACTCATTTCTCTCTTTTCTCCTTTCTAGATTCTGGCAGTATTTTGATAAAGCAATACAATTTAGATTTGATTACACATATTTAAGTATCACTCTGCTCTTCCCTTCCTCTTTCTCTCTTTTTGCCAGTCTTACTATGTAGCCCAGGCTGATCTTTATTGCAAGGTACCTTCCCATTGCTGGGACAAAACATTCAACCAAAATCAGCTTATAGGAGGAGGAAAGGGACTATTTCAGCCTACCGTTTTTTGTTTGTTTGTTTGTTTGTTTTCAGGGTAGGGTCACACTATAGCACAGATTGATCTGGACTTCACTATGTAGTCTCAGGGTGGCCTCGAACTTATGGCAATCCTCCTACCTCTGCCTCCCGATCCCGGGATTAATGATGTGTGCCACCATGCCTGGCCTCAGCTTTCAGTTTTTAAAAATATTTTGTTTACTTATTTATTTGGAGAGAGAGAGAGAGACAGAATGGGCACGCTAGGGCCTCCAGCCACTGCAAACAAACTCCAGATGCATATACCACTTCTACATCTGGCTTTACATGGGTACTGGGAAATCAAACCCAGGTCATTAGTCTTTTCAGGCAAGTGCCTTAAGTGTTGAGCAATCTCTTCAGCCCTCAGCTTACAGTTTGAAGGGAAGTGGCAGGGAAAGTATAACAGATCTGAGCGAAAAGCCTGGGTCACATCTTCACATCAGTGGGAAAGAAGTAGTCTGAATAAGCTAGCTCTGAACACTCAGTGGGCTGGAGTAATAAAACCTAAGGTACACTCTGAGTGACACACTACCTCCTACAGCAAGGCTCCACCTCCCAAAGGCTCTACAACCTCCAAAACTGCCACCAGCTGGGGACCAAGTATTCAAAACACATGAGGCTATGGAGGTCATTTTATACTCAAACCACCACAATCTTTTTTATTTTTTTATTTTTTTTATTTTTTTATTTTTTTTAATATATATATATTTTTTATTTATATTATTTTGATTTTACATTCATAGTAAAACCACCACAATCTTGCCTCAACCTCCTGAGTGCTGAGATAACAGACGTGTACCACCAGCCTTGGATGGATCATGTCTTTCAAGAAGGCTTCTTCAAGTCCTTAAACTGGATGCTATTACTATTCCCATCCTGCACCCCCTCCCCAACTCCAGTCCCAAACCTTCGGGCATCTTGTTCTATCCCTATTTCACCCTGCATGTGGTGCTTTAGAGCCTGGCCCATTATACACTCCACTTAGCCAGTTAGCTCCACCAAGCCTTTGAGCTCTTTAGAGTTGACATTTACATATTCTCCTTACTGCCTCCATCACATCTCAGGAACAGCGAGGAGCCTGCCACAAGGTGGACATTATATATGTATATATAGTTCATATATATATAAATAGATATGCACACACATATGGGATGGATATCGTTCTGTATCACATATAAAGTTTCCCCAGAGTTAAATATTTTGTTTGTAAGAACACTGTATTTTTTGGAGAGATGGTTGACTTCTCTCACACACATGTCCCTCGTCAGCACCAAAACCAGCTTAACTTTCTGTGGATGCATTTGGGTTACAGTCGTGGAACACAAAGAGCTCTTGCCAATAACCAGCTTGTTTATCTCACAAAGGGAAAAACAAGCCTAGAGGAGAATGGGCTTCTGGGATCATCAGCACCAGGATGTGCTTTATGCCTAGAGCTCTCCGACATGGCACAGAGGGCCCGAGTTCTTATAAGCTTTCTTAACGGTTCAAAAAAGAAATCCCATCCAGTCTTTCCTAGTGCTATAGCAGGCCAATAGATTTAGATAACCTACTTTTTTTGTTCTTTGCCAAGGAAAATCAAATAAGGCTGATTCCCATGGATCCCGAGGGTAGGTGAGGTCTAAGTTTACATTTCAAGGGTTGGAGCCCAGAAAAAAAGATGATGTTCCAGGAAAATGAAAAATGGCAGACAAAAGCAAGCCCGTCCTTCAAGGATCTACAACTACAAGGGACAGGAAAATTGGTCTCATTAGTGACAATATGCAGATGCTTTTCTTCCTGGGCTAGGGAGAAAAAAAAAAACACTGAGTAAATTATCCCAGTGCCTGTAAAGAGGTATGTGAGGTCCCTCTTAAAAATGTATGAAATTTCTGGGAAAAGGTTGATCAAGTGGCTCCCTTCACATTGAAAATGTCAGTTAGTTTTTTTTCTCTCTTGTATGGGACAAACGATGACTAATATAATACAACAGTCAGCAGAGGAGGTCCTTGTAGAATAGGCACAGAGGGGAAATGATAAAGGAGGGACATAATGAGGACTGAAATCCAAAGGTAGAGATCATTATGAAACACATTAACATGGAGCCTTCAGAGGGAGGGGATGAGAGCACATTCGATAGATACAGGCAACGAGCAGACCAGAATGAGCAGAAGTGGGTAAGGGAAGACCAAGGAGTGTATGTGTGTGGGGAGGCGTGTATTTTGGAGAAGAAAGTGCATGTGCAAAGGTCTTACAGCAGAAGGCAGCCAGGCTGGAGAGATTGATTGTGTGATGGAAAGGAGGTTTGAGGACGCTCCAGGAATATTAGAAGTGATACAAGATGAGGATGGACAGCTGAACCTCTATGTCCAAAGTCCAGACCAGTCACTCTCAAGGGCTTTGTGTCCTTCATACTCTCACAATCCATCAATTTCCATAATCTAAAGCGAAATAGAGAACTTAAAAATGCTAATTCATTCAACAATAAGAAATCAGTACCAACAAGCAAGTAAGGCAGTAACAAAAGCAAATATGTTAATGCAAATGACATTTTTTTTTGTGAAAAATCTTTTCCAAAACATCAAAAACTGTGGAATGAGTAACACTGTTCTACATTTTTGCAAATCTCTTTAATAACTGGCTTAAGGGAAGATAATAGGAATCTTGTGCCTGTTTCTGCATTCAGCCTGTGTGATAATGTGGCAAGTTTGAGAATGGGTGTATAAAGAAAATCTGGCATACATCAAACCATGTTGAGCAGTGCTTTGGTAAAGGTAAATTGTGGGGACTGGGGAAATGGCTCAGTGGTTAAAGATGCTTGCTTGCAAAGCCTGCTGGCCCAGGTTCAGTTTCCTAGCACCCACATAAAGCCAGATGCACAAAATGGTGCATGTGTTTGGAGTTTGTTTTCAGCAGCAAGAGGCTCTGACCTACTCATACTCTCAAGTAAATAAATAAAAAAAGTGAATTGAAGTGAAGATGGTAAAATCATGTCAATAAACTTCTCATCCTCTGTTGCACAAGCATTCACTGGGCTATCTTGATTTTATGGAACTTCATCACACAGAACACACAGCATCATGACTTGGACATGTGGAAAATACCAATAAAGTGGATCTTTCTCTTTATTTTTAAAAAATATTTTATTTTTTTATTTGAGAGAAAGAGGTAGAGAGAGGGAAAGAGAAAGAATAGGTACGCCGAATGAACTCCAGATGTATGTACTATCATGTGCATTCAGCCTTACGTGGGTACTGGGGAGTCGAACCTGGGTCCTTTGGCTTTACTGGCAACTGCCTTAACACTAAGCCAAATCTCTAGTCCTAAAGTGGATCTTCCAACTGTTGTGCATTTCATTATACATCAGAAAACCATGTTCCAACAACAACAACAACAACAACAAAGAAAAAACCATGTTCTTTAATATCACCATTGACCTCAGTAGAAAAAGTCATCAGATATTGGAAATCTGGCAAGCTCATGGTGCCAGATACAAGCTTTCTAAAAGGCCAATTTTTTAATTTTTTTATTTTTTGAGGTAGGGTCTCACTCTAGCCCAGGCTGACCTGGAATTGTAGTCTCAGGGTGGCCTTGAACTCATGGTGATCCTCCTACCTCTGCCTCCCAAGTGCTGGGATTAAAGGCATGCGCCACCACGCCCAGCTTTAAAATGCCAATTTTTGCTTAAAAGTTCAAATTTTATCATTTATATCAGTGTTATTGGTTGTTTCCCTTGAAGTTGAAATCTTACTTCCTTTTACTTTGAACCAGAATAAATATAGTTTGCCTGCCAATTGTTTGTTCCATGAAAAAACTTTCCAACTGTGCCAAGACAAAAGGGCAACCCACAAAATCAAAAGAGCTTTATTGTGCTTCAGTGGACAACAGAGGCACCTTGGCTTGCTTGACAATTTATCACACAGAGTATGAAAAAAGTATATGAAAGGGCTGATATTTAATTTTTTAATTTTAATTTAAAATATTTTTTAAATATTAAGTGAACTTGGTGTTCTATTTGTTTAAATTGTGAGAGAGCATGTGGCAGTATGTTGTGGTTTTGACTTGAAATGTACTCCCATAGACTTATGTGTTTTAACACTGGGCTGCCAGGGGGTCACACTGTTGGGGAAGGCTGTGGAACCTTTAGGAGGTGGAGCTTTGCTGGAGGAAGTGGCTCACTAGGGCTCAGGCCTTCAGGTTTTAGAGCTTGGTCCCAATTCCTATTCTTCCTCTGATTCCTACCTACCAATGTGACCAGCTCAGCTTCATGCTCTTGCTACCATGCCTTTCCAGCCATGAAACTTTCCTCTGCAACTGTAAGGCAAAACAAACCCTTTCCTTCCTTAAGTTGCTCCTTGTCAGATATTTGTTCACTGCAATGAGAAAGTAACTGGTTCACAGTGGAAAATCCAAAGACAATTTGGTGTGACTGTCTTAACCAGTACTTAGGAGACAGCAGTTTCTTTTGTTCCAACACTATGTTTATAACATCAGGGCCAAAATCCATACAATGAAAAAGGCAAATAATAATGTCTTATCATTATGACGATGAACATAGCTTGACCTCTTGGACGCCTCGACAAAATCTTGGGGAGATCTGGGGGGTCTGAGGACCATAGTTTCAGAACTGTTGGTCTAGACTAGATAATTCAAACCCTTGTTGGGCATTTCAAGTGTTTTGCTTTTTTATTCTTTGGGCAAATGAAAAGCCACACAAGTGCTTTTAGCAGGAATTTACCCCATTTAGAGTTGAGTTTTGAGAAGATTACTCTTTACTGCTGTGAGGAGAATGAAATGGATCATGGTAAGAGCACACAAGGGGACAATAGGTTATGATATGCTCAGAGTGACCCAAGCTAGAGATAATGATGGCCTAGACAACAGTAATGAAGACAGAGAGAATGGAGATCAAGAGATCTTGAGTACTCATTGGGAGTTCATTAAAAAGACCAGGTACTTGGAGGAGTGCAGAGACAAGCTCAATGAAATGATGTGTGTAATGCACAGAGCTCAGAGCCTCACTCAGGACAAGCTAGCTGCCCCTGGCCAGGGCAAAACACCAAGCCTCAAAAGGCCTCCAGATACAATGACCCTTACTGGTCACTTCTGAGAAAAGCAACTTCAGGTAGAAACTTGAACTATCTACCTGATCTGCAAATCACTGATCTAATTAATGACTATAAAAAGTAAATACTGTACACAAAAGGTGGCATGACCAACATCTTTAGGTCTCCCTGCCTGGAAAACTGCAGATGAGAGGGTGGAGAGAGAAAGACATAGATGACAGACTGAGGAGAAGTTCAAGCATGTATTTCTTAAGACGACTTGGGTAGATCTTTCCCAGCAAGCTAACTAAAAGAACCAAACCAGGGCTGGAGAGAGGGCTCAGTGGTTGAAAGCATTTGCTGCGTAAGCCTGTTGACTGGAATTCAGATCTCCAGAACCCACATAAAGCCAGATACAAGTAGCACATGGGTTTGTAATCCCAAAGCAGGCCAGCTGGTTTGGTTTTTGCAATGGCAAAAACCAATGAGAGGCCGGGTGTGGTGGCACACGCCTTTAATCCCAGCACTTGGGAGGCAGAGGTAGGAGGATCGCCAAGAGTTCGAGGCCACCCTGAGACTACATAGTTAATTCCAGGTAGCCTGGACCAGAGTGAGACCCCTACCTTGCAAAACCAAAAAACAAAAAAAAAAAAAAAACAAACCAATGAGAGATTTTGTCTCAGGCAACGTGGAAGTCAAGGACTGACACCTGGAGGTTGTCCTCTGGTTTCCACACATGTGTTGTGGTATGTACACACCTGTACATACAACACACACACACACACACACACACACACACACAAATCAAACCAGCATTCTGCTTTGAAGGCCCCAGCTCCAAAAATGTAAACATGAGTTCAGTATTCCTAAAATTGGGGTTCCACAGAGAACATCCACCTTAGCTCCAGGGACTTGATGCTGAGCTTTGTAACTGGCTCCCATTATCCACAGAGACTGGGGCTCCCCCAGAACTTTCTTTGTCATTGACAAGGGTAGTCTCAAAATCAAAATAATAAACTTGAATTATATAGAAAGCTTCAACAAAAATGTAAACTATCTATAAATTTACAAGTTAGATATCATCATACTTAAGATTTTAATATTTTCTCCCATTATATCCTGTACACATTCACCATACACTTTAAATAAAGTTGAGGTTACATGCAAATTGTTTTAACACACTTTATTACCATATAGACTTTTAAAACATAGTAGTAACACCTAGATATTATTGTTAAATGAGACTTGCAACCCAGCCTCTGTGCCTTCCTTCTCAGATATGTGAGGTTGCTTCTCTGATTCTTGTGATATACGATTTTAAGTTCTTGCAGTGGCACTGCTAAATACAGACAAAAATTTGGGCTTAAGCCATCCCAAGAATGGTATCTCCTCCTATCTGCATGGTATTTTACATCCATCAAAGCCATTTTACACATATTAATAAAAACTGACATTTTTACAATAGTCTGCTAAATGTTCCCACATGCTCATAAAACATCTGTCAAATGGTAACAATAATCTGTCTCATAAAACAATCGGGGGAATAAATGAAAAAATGGATACAAATAATGACAATTATATCTCTGGTTAATTTTCACTGTATGTTGGATACTGGAGTAGGCATTTTTTTTTTTTTTTTTTTTTTGGTTTTGCGAGGTAGGGTCTCACTCTGGCCCAGGCTGACCTGGAATTCACTATGTAGTCTCAGGGTGGCCTCAAACTCTCAGCGATCCTCCTACCTCTGCCTCCCGAGTGCTGGGATTAAAGGCATGCGCCACCACGCCCGGCTAGGAGTAGGCATTTTAATATATTTATTTATTTAAGAGTGAGAGAGAAAGAGGTAGACAGAATGGATGTGCTAGGGCCTCTAGCCATTGTAAATGAACTATAGATGTTTGTGCCACCTTGTACATCTGGCTTATGTGGGTGCTGGGGAATTGAACCTGAGACCTTGGGCTTTGCAGGCAAGTGCTTTAACTGCTAAGCCATCTCTCCAGCCCCTGGAGTAGGCATATTACAACTGGTATATTCAAATGTACTTTATGAAACATACACTTATTATCCTTCTTTAAGAAAAGAGGTTAATTGAGGCTTTAAAAATTGTTTACAGTTACATGTTTAAAAACAAATAGAGCCATAGGCATTTTAATATATTTATTTATTTAAGAGTGAGAGAGAAAGAGGTAGACAGAATGGATGTGCTAAGCCATTGTAAATGAACTATAGATGTTTGTGCCACCTTGTACATCTGGCTTATGTGGGTGCTGGGGAATTGAACCTGAGAGGGCTTTGCAGGCAAGTGCTTTAACTGCTAAGCCATCTCTCCAGCCCCTGGAGTAGGCATATTACAACTGGTATATTCAAATGTACTTTATGAAACATACACTTATTATCCTTCTTTAAGAAAAGAGGTTAATTGAGGCTTTAAAAATTGTTTACAGTTACATGTTTAAAAACAAATAGAGCCAGATTTTGAATCCTGACCCATGCTATTGTCTCATAGTAGTTGCTTACTAAATGTCTGGTGGCTTATTGGCTATGTAAACCAGTGGAAGCAGAAGTGTCCTGGGGGGGAGGGAGAATACTATGAAGAGATGTCTCTTTTTTTTTTTTTTAAAAAAAAAAAGAAGACAAAGCAAACCACAGAATCCTAACCTAATATTTAAACAATTGAAGTTTCAAGGAAAATTGAACCAAACCTTAAGAGAAGTAAATGATTAAGAAAGGAAAAAAAAAAAAGGACTGGAGAGATGGCTTAGTGGTTAAGGCATTTGCCTATGAAGCCAAAGGACCCAGGTTTGATTCCCCAGGACCCACATAGGCCAGATGCACAAGGGCACATGCATCTGGAGTTTATGTGCAGTGGCTAGAGGCCCTGGTATGCCCATTCTCTTTCTGTTTGTCTCTCTTCTATCTCTCTCTGCTTGCAAATAAATAAATAATCAAAAAGAAAGAAAAAATAAATTTAAGAAAAGAACAAAACAAGAATATCTAGAAACAGATCTAGTGTAGCTTGAAAAAAATAATCTATCCTTTTATTCCAGGGCTGCAAAGATGGTATGAAATAGCTTGATAAAAGATGGCTGCCAGAATCCACAGCTGACTTCACACTAGTAAAGTCAGAAATGGTAAGTGTTAGAAACATTCCCTTGCAAATCAGACACAAGATAAGCATGTTCATAGCATTAGCACAAAAAAAGATATTTTTGGAAAGAAACTAAAGGTTTAAGACTAGAAAGGAAGAAACAAAAGCCATCATTCTTAGCAAACAAATAATAAGCCTGCATAAAATTGGAACACTAGGTGTGATAGTACAAGACTATAATCTCATCACTAGGGAGGCTGAGGCAGGAGGATTATGAGTTCAAGGCCAGCCTGGGATATGATTGAAACCCTGTATCAAAACAAGAACAATATAAAAAAATAAAAACTTGCTTATAAAAAAGCAAACGGGGGTGGGGGGCTGGAGAGATGGCTTAGTGGTTAAGGCATTTGCCTGCAAAGCCAAAGGATCCCGGTTCAATTCTACAGAATCCACTTAAACCAGATGCACAAGGGGGACGCATGCATCTGGAGTTCATTCCCAATAACAGGAGGCCCTCGTGCGCCCATTCTCTCTGTCTCTCTCTCCCTATTTCTCTCTGTCAAATAAATAAAAATAAAATAAATAAAATATGTTTAAAAGCAAACGGCAAAGCACACCCATGCAACCATCTATAAGACCCATATAACTGTCAAAGGGTTTTTAATCCAAGATTAAGAGAACAGTTCTACAAATCAGTAAGAACATAGAAATGGAAAAATATATGAACTGATAACTTACAGTGGAAGAAATCTAAATGGCCAATAAATCTACTTAAAGATACCCAAGCTCATTAATAATCATAAAAATGCAAATGAGATTATGATGATACTGTTTAATATGGATCAGATTGGCAAACATTAATAGGTTTCATAACCAGATGCTGGTAAGCATGTCAGAAATGGGAATGTTTATATAAACCAGTGGGAGTAAAAGTTAATACAATCACTCTGGGGTGTAATATGAATAGACACTCTTTGAACAAATGTTTATAGAGTATTTGCAAGACATTGGTCTAGGTGCGATGAACAGAGCAGCAAACCAAACCACTAAAGTCTGAGGTGAGAAAATAACCAGAGCATAAATGAATAAAGAGCTCATTTCTATTCTAGGTGGACCCTGGAGAAACTATTGCTCAGGAGCACCAGGGATACAGTCATAGCAGCATCACTTGTCACAGCAAAGATGAGAACAGCTTGGCTTTTCCTTGATAAGAAAAAACTAATAAGGGCAGGAATACAGAAACTGGTTTATTAAATGAAATATTGTCCAGCTGAAGAGTAAATAATAGGGATGCAGCAGAGATCTAAATATATCACATATGATAATATCAAAACATAATGTTCAGCAAAAAGGCTGGTTAAAGGTAGGATATACTATTGTATCATTTATATAAAAACGGATACATAAAATAACTACACATACTGTACGTTATAGTCAGCTCCAAGTTGCTGGGATGAACTTCCAACCAGACACAGTTTAAGGGAGCAAGGGGTTTATTTCAGCTTACAAGTCTAGAGGAAGTTCCACCAGTGGTGGAAGAAACTGCTTGCTTCCATACATCCAAGCACAGAGAAACAACTGCAGCAAGCGAACACCAACACCAGCAGACACAAACCCGCCAGAGTTCAAACTCTCTCTGCACACCTTTGGGCTGGAATCAGATCCGCCCTCAGTGGCACTTTAGGGCTGGACTCCAGGATTCACACCCAGTGATACCTCCTCCAGCCAGATGGCTAGAGATCCAAGTTACAAATTTAATTTTAATAAAATACCTGAGGAGGATATTTTCAGACTAGCACACTGTGTATAAACGCACACATATGTGGTAAAATTAATGGGACATAATGATTATCTGTGAGGAGAAGGAGAAGGAATGCTGTATCTATAAATGATTGTAGGGAGGGGATAACTGTCCATCATATTGTTTCCTGAAACTTTGCAATGCGTCATGATCTAATTATTTTGGTGTGTTCTCACAGTACATGTGGCACGGTATGTATGCAGATGCACATGCCCCCTATGTTCACACACATGGAGGCCAGAGAGAACGTCCTCCTTGCTCACGCTCCCATGCTGTTTCCTTGAGTCACAGCTTCTCACTGAACCTAGAGCTAAAGTTTTCAGTCACAGACCAGTGAGCCACAGAGGATTAGAGTGACATGTGTGCATGCCTCGCTTTTTAAAAAAAATATTGCCAGGTGTGGTGGCGCATGCCTTTAATCCCAGCACTCAGGAGGCAGAGGTAGGAGGATCGCCATGAGTTCGAGGCCACCCTGAGACTACATAGTGAATTCCAGGTCAGCCTGAGCTAGAGTGAGACCCTACCTCGAAAAACCAATATACATACATACGTACATACATACGTGTGTGTGTGTATGTGTAAAATTTACTTGAAAAAGAGAGGAGGCACATAGAGAGGCAGAGAGAGAGACAGAGAGAGAGAGAATGGGCACACCAGGGCCTCTAGCCACTGCAAACAAACTCCAGACGCGTGCACTACCTTGTGCATCTGGCTTTATGTGGGTAGTAAGGAATTGAACCTGGGTCCTTTGGCTTTGCTGGCAAGCACCTTAACTGCTAAGCCAGGTGATTTCTGCCAGCAATGCGAATCTGACTGCAATACATACACATATATACATACATACGTATATATGTATGTATGTGTGTGTGTATATGTGTGTGTATGTATGTATATGTATATATGTATGTATGTGTGTGTATATGTGTGTGTATGTATATGTGTGCATATATATATATATATATATATAATTTTGTAAAATCAACAATCCAGATAAAGCATCAGCCTTCAGCATGGAGGAAGTTGCTAGTGCTGCTCAGTGTCCCCTGGCTTCACCCAGCCCAGCCTACAGCCTGCAGGTTGGCACTTGGCAGATGCCGCCATGGCCCTGGAAAGCATTTTGTCAAGGTTCAGCCTGGCTACCAGGCTCACTTTGGCTCAGCAAGGAGAGGATGCAGAGACAACAAAGTGGAAAGGCAGGGAGGCAGTTGAAATGAGGCTGGGGTGCCTTGGTGGGGTAAGTGAACCTTTTGTACTACCAGAAGAGGTGATCTGAAGATAAGCACATACCATGTTTCACTATTCAAGGCCGTCCAGCTGGTCATCCTTCCTGTACCTAGCAAACATGCTCAGTCTCTGCTATTTCATCAATGGCACCCATCACACCTCTATCAGCTATCAAAGCATGGCTGTGGACAAAGAGCTGATCATAGCTGTGTTACACTTTAGAGTATGTGTTGATTGTTAGCCACAGACTCTTTTTCTAAATGATATTCAATTGTGTGATTAGAGGGAACCCCACAGGCTCTTGAATCTCCATCTCTCCCTCCCTTGGACTCCTAAGCATCTGTAACCTATGACCTCTTCTCTTTCTTGACTTAGCCTTTTCTTCCCTTGAAACCTTTTTCTGCTGTCTTTGCTTGTCTATACCCAATATGACACTGGGGGCGGGGTGGTAAATTCCATGTCAAAACTGTCCCCAGGGAGCTAGGGAGATGGTTCAGCTGGTAAATGTACTTGTTGTGCAAGCATGAGGAATGAGCTCAGGTCCCAAACACCAGTTTAAAAGCTGGGTGCAGCAGCCCATGCCTGTAATTTTAACACTGAGATGACAGACACAGGAAGATCCCCTGGACTTGCTGGCTACCTTGTCTACTAGAATCAGGGAGTTCTAGGTTCAGTGACAGACCCTGTCTAAAACATAAGATGGATTGAGGAGATGGAATGAGGAAGGCTTGCATACACACACACACACACACACACACACACACACACACACACACACATCCCCAGCATCCACACTTCAGTTCAGGTCTCAGCTCTCCCCTAGCTCATTGCTATGTTCTCCTAAATGGCCTCCCTTTTAGACTGGAATTCTCCCCTTTCTTCAAGGCCTGCTGCAAACCCACCTTCTTTGGGCAGAAGTGGGTCACTTTCCTCCGAGCATCACCACTTATCACTGGGTGTAGATATCATAGAGGCAAACTCCCAGCTGTCTGAAGGCAGCCTCGCTTCCTACTCCACTCTGAAACCCTATCTCCAGCTCGCTGCAGGGTATTGAGCAGGCATCATAAAACATTTGCTGACCTCTTCTTTTTCCTATTTTGTATAAACTGCAAATATAATTTTAATTGGATCACTAATTTCTTAAAACATAATTCAACTCTAATTAAACAAAGAGGTCTTTATTCACCATATAATGCAGAAATGTTGGCTACAGGTAACAGGAAAGCTCAACAGAACTCCAATTACTGCAGGAGAGGGCTATATTTGGGAACCAATTAATTTCACAATGTTGAGAACTAATGCGTTTAAGATTCTGCTGTTCACATCCATTTTTCTCCATCAAGATGTTTTTAACTGTGCACTGCCTGTCATTGTCTTAGTATGTGTGAGAGAGTTTTCATGTAAGGGGACCTTAGGACTGCTGGGCATAGCTAGTGGTTTGCATCTTATTCCTACCTAAAATTGTAATTATTTCTAAGAAACCTTCAAGTCAAGCCACATCATGATGGAAGTGAGCCCTGACTACTAGAAAATGCTACAGCATTTGCTGGCTTCTAAAAGAAATGGAGTTGAAGCTGCTGTTCCCCTCCCCTCTTCCCTCCAGTGCTCTGCACTCTCCCTGGAAGACCTCACCTTTGACAATGTCCTCAGCTGCCACTTATGGCTGAGTTGATGGCTATGAAATTGGTGATGATGACAATGGTAATTAGAGTGACATTTAATGAGTGCTGACATGTATTGTACAGTTGACCTGTCCAAAAACTGGTCCTCTTTTCTTCACTTGAAACTGTTTTTCCTGTCTTCCTCATCAAAACGATTTCATTCTCAATGCCCTGTTCTTCTTTCTTTTTGTTTCTTTCTTTCTCTCTTTCTTTCTTTTTATGTTTTAGGGAGAGAGAAAGAGAAAGAGAATTGGTGCACCAGGGCCTCAGCCACTGCAATCGAACTCCAGATGCTAGTGCCACCTAGTGGGTATGTGTGACCTTGTGCTTGCCTCACCTTTGTGCGTCTGCCTTACGTGGGATCTGGAGAGTTGAACATGGGTCCTTAGGCTTCACAGACAAGTGCCTTAAGCGTTAAGCCATCTCTCCAGCCCTCACTGCTCCATTCTTGAGTCCTCTAGCTCCTTCATTCATGAATCCCAGTGCTACTCTGGCCTGCTGAGTGGAGCAAGAATAGATGTTCCAGCCATCTCGCCTAGTCTCAGGTCTACTCCCAAGGCCTCTGTTCCAAATGTTCGTTTCTACCTGCCAACCGGTCCTACAGCTTGTCGTTCCAACAATACTTGTGTGTCACAGATCAGCAACTCTTCTGTCTTTTCCATACCCACCCAGTTGCTCAGGTCAAACTTCTGGGAACATCTTTGATTTCTTTACCACCTACTCCTCTGTAGTTCCCCTTAGATCCTGTCTCCAAATAAAATGAGTCTTTCTAGTGTGTTCTCCCTGCACATGTACACACAGCTACCATAAGCTGCCACCATACTTTCCTCATGCTACAGCCATAAATAACATGGAAGTCTCCCTGCTGCCACTTCTGCTCTACCAACTGGTTACAGAACAGCCCCAAACTAGGTCATGGCCCTAGGGATCCTGTTGAACCTAGAACAAAATCTGTACCCCTAACTTAGCCTTCATGAGTCTGCCCAGTGCTAAGGAGGTGAGTTCAAGTGTCCTTAAACAAGTGAGCTGTCAGTGTCCCCATAAGCCAGTCATGCCTGTAGTTACACAGCTTGGGATGGTGTTCAGCAGACCCTTAGCCTTGGCGATCCTGAAGGTCATGTGGCATGCAGCAATAAGAATGCCTTCCATGACTTTGAGTCACTCACCCCTCTCATGAAGCAGGTGTGAATGAACAAATTACTTAGTGAATATGTGCTAAACAGTAAGTAATAGCCAACTCATAGATGCCCAGAGATCTCCGGACTCATCTGTGTGACTATCAGACACCTACTGTGCTATAATGATTTATGTACCTTCTCCTCTCTTCTCAAAGGCAGAATGAGGGGCTTAGCTTGTCTTAGGTGTATGGACTGTAACAGGCACTATGTTAAGCTTATTGAATTAAGAAATGGGCTAGGACCTATATAGTTGATCCCGTGGATGCAGGGAAGAGTCTCCACTTCCCCCAGACACTTAAATACTAATTAATGCTCACATTATTTTTAGCAGAAAATAAAAACCTTTTACTTTATAATGGAGGATAATTTATACCTCAGCAGATGAAAAACTGCCACATTTGTGGGGTTATTTTTTGGTTTACTTTGGTGTGCGTGGTACATGCATGGATCTTCCCAGTGAGCATGTGTGTACAGGTCAGGGGAAGACACTGGGCATCCTTCTCTAGAGTGTTTCTGCGTGATTTCCCTGAGACAGTCTCTCACTGAACATGGAGCTCCCTGATTTTCAGTTAGACTGGCCAGGAGCCCTAGCAACCCACTTGTCTACACTCCCTCAGTGCTGGGGCTACAGGCATGTGTGGCCATGCCCAGCTTTTTTAATGTGGGCGTTAGGGATTGAACTCAGGTCCTCATGCTCGCACATGCTGATTCATTTCCACAGACCAAAACTGCTGCAGTTCACAGATCTTCATGGTTGTCCAAGAATGCTCAAAATAAGAAATGTGATTGGGTGAGCTCACTGAGGATGATCTGTTCCATGTTTGATCTTTTTTTTTTTTTTTTTTCAAATTTCCTAATTTCACACCTCAGGGCCCCAGCTGAAACCATAAAGTAATGCGGGGAAAAGGCAAGAATACAGCATTCTTGGTGATCATGGCACCAGAAAAAGGCTGAAGGAGATAAACACAGAGAACATCCAACTCCAACTAAGCCAGATATCCAGAGACACAGAGGCTCCCAAAACCTCATCACTGAAGTAGAACTAAAATGACCCCAATGTGGCTCAGGGAAATTCACGGAAGAGGGGGGCAGAAAGAATGTTAGAGCCACAAGTTGGGGCATTATGCACAGAGACTTGGCCTACCCCCCAAAACTCTTGACTACCCCTACAATGCATGACCCACATTCCCCATTGATGAGAGTCCCTTTGGAAGAGGGAGGACAGGGAGAAGGATAAGGGAGCCAACACTATGAATGTAAAATCAGAGTAATATAAATAAAAATAAATTATTATTTTAAAATAAAGAAATGTTAAACCTGCGGTGGCCAAGAAGCTAGAGTCTGTCCTGTTTGTCTAAACATCAGTCTTGCCCTATAAAGGAGCACCTCAAAGAAAAGATGATGCCCCCATCACAGCCCTGTCCTGTCCTGCTGTGGTCTGGATGTTGTAAATTTACCCAGGGTCCATGTGTTGGGAGCTTGGTCCCCAGTGTGGCATGGTGGGACCTTTAAGAGGCAAAACCTAGCGGGAGTCCTTCGGTAACTTGAGTAGGTGCCTTTGGGAAGGAATTAAGTGTGTTCTAGCGGGACCCTTGGTGTTCTCTGGAGAGGGTAGTTCTAAATGTCTGCACTTGGCTCACCCTGCTCTCATGCTTGTGTGTCAAGGTGTGACCATTTCACCCATGCATGCTCCCACCATTTCCACTCTCTATGATTGCATGGCCTAGAGCATCCAGAACTGACCTGATGCCAAGTCATAGCCTTCAATCTCCCAAACTGTAAGTTAAGTAGAACATTTTCAGACATAGATTGCTTTAGGTATTGCTTTAAAAACAAACCCTGGCGTGCCAATTCTTTAATCCCAGGCCTTGGAAGGCAGAGATAGGAGGATCACTGTGAGTTTGAGGCCAGCCTGAGTCTACATAGTAAATTCCAAGTCAGCCTGAGCTAGAGTGAGGCCCTACCCCCCCACCCCTCCCACTCAAAATAAAGGCATGGTCACCCATTTGGTGCTATTGGGAGACAGTGGAGCCTTTAAGAGGTGGGGCCAGATGGGAGGAAATTAGGTCATTGGGAGTGTACCTCTGAAGAGGATATTAAAACCCCAATCCCTCCTGTTTCTCTCTCTTTGCTTCCCAGCCACCAAAAGAACTATGGCTTCTTCTACCACCGGTTCCCACCATGAGGAACTGCTTCATCACAACAGGGCTGACCCACCTGGGACTGAAACCTTCCAAATGTAATCCCACATAAACCTTTCCTCTTTTAAATTGATTTATCTCATATTCTTCAGAGTAACAGGGAGCTGACTAACATCACCAGAGTGCAGTTTGAGCAGAGGCACAGGCGGAGGCAGACCTAAAAGCACACAGTAGAATGGATCCTCCAGAGGGCCCAACTGCTCAGGGTAGCATTCAAGTGTTCATGGGTCAAAGGAAGAAAATAAATATTATTATCATAATTATTGTGTGTGCTCTGCATGTGTGTGTGTGTGTGTGTGTGTGTGTGTGTGTAGTTCAGAGGATACCTCAGGGTCATCCTCAGAAACTCCATCTCTCAGAAACAGGGTCTTTCATTGACCTGGAGCTCACCAATTAGGCTAGACATGCTAGCCAGTAAGTGCTAGGGATTGGTCTGTCTCTACCTTCCTGGCACTGGGCCTACAGGCACACACCATCAAGCCCAGCATTTTTTATGACATTTTTGTATTTTAATTTATTTATTTTCAAGCAGAAAGACAGAGAGAGAGAGAGAGAGAGAGAGAGAGAGAGAGAGAGAGAGGAGAGGAGAATGGGAACATCAGGGCCTCCAGCTGCTGAAAACAAACTCTAGATACTTGTGCCACCTTTGTGCATCTGGCTTTATGTGGATGCTGGAAAATCAAACCGGGGTCCTTAGGCTTTGCCTTAGGTTAAGTGCCTTAACCACTAAACCATCTCTTCAGTCCTGCTTTAGGTATTTCTTTTATTATTGCTTTAATTTTTGAGACAGGGTCTCATGCTATAGCCCATGCCAACCTCAAACTCATAGTATAGCAGTTACCTTCTTATTGCTGGAACCAAACATTCAACCAAAAGCAGCTGATGGCAGGAAAGGGTTTATTCCTAGCTTACAGCTTTAAGGGAAAGTTTCATCATGGCGGGGAAAGCGTAGCAAGTGTAAATAGCCAAGCATCACATCTCCACAGCAGCAGGGTGGAAGTAGAGAGTGAGTTCATTAGCACTGGCAGGTGGAGCCACACTATATAATCCCAAGGCATGGCTCCAGTGATACAACTCCTCCAGCAAGGCTCCACCTTGGAGGAGTATGAATCTTAATCACAAACATGAGGCTATAGGGGTCATTTTATATTCAAACCACCACACACGGCAATCCTCCTGCATGAGCCTTCCAAGTGCTGGTATTCTAGATGTAAACCACTACACCTAGATAGATATTTCCTTATGGAAATGTAGCAGACAGCTTCAGGTTTGCTGAGATGAACTTCCAGACCAGGCACAGTTATGGAGGAAGGGATATTATTTATTAAAGCTCACAGATCCAGGGAAGTTCCATAATGGCAGGAGAAGCGGCCTGCCTCACAGGACCAGGTAAGAGAGAGAGAAGCCAACCAGCCACCACAGCACACTGAGCAAAAAAACTACAGCCAAGAAGTCACACAGCACACTTCAGGAACTCCTGCTAGGCACACTTTGCATATCTTTACAATGGAATCTCAAACCCACCATTAATACCTTAAGACCAGCCCCCAGTGACATTGCCTCTAGGAAGGTGATTGCAGATGCAAACTATAAAGTAATAAAACATTGAATATATTGGGGGCCACATATTCAAACTACCACAGGAAACAAAAATCTGATTTCCCTGGCAGAAGATGAGCCACCCCTCACACATCAGCCCAGGTAAAACCACAGAGGAATTGGCGAGATGAGCAAGAGTGCTGCTTCAATGGTGAGCCTGACAACCTGTGCCAGGGCGATGGAGACAGACACAAAGGATTCTCAAAAGCAGAAATCCAGAAGCTGCTGAGAGCACACAAAACACTAAAGTAGACTTAAAACACACCCACCCATGGCTCAGGGAATTGACAGAAAAGAGGGCAGAAAGACTGTAAGAGCCACAGGGTGGGAGGGAATATTCAGAGACATTGCTCCCTTCTGCCCCAACAATGACTGGCTGCTACTCTCACAACTCATAACTCACAACTTCATGGTGAATACCAGTAATCCCACTGAGGAGGGCCCTCTGGAATGGGGGGAAGGAGGAGCAAAATGATGGTACCAACACATAATGTGCCCATACAAATTTTCTGCTTAATAAAAGAAAAAGAAAGCTGATTGCTTTAGTTAGTTTTCTCTTACTGTAACAAATACCTGAGATAATACACTTAAAAAAGAGGAAATGTTGGGGCTGTAGAGATGGCTCAGCAGTTAAAGTCACTTGCTTATAAGCCTGACTGCCCAGGTTTGATTCCCTAGTACCCATATGGAGCCAGATGCACAAAGTGGCACATGCACCTGAAGTTCCATTGGCAGTGACAGGAAGTCCTGGTGTGCCTATTCTTTCTCTCTGTGTGTTTGCAAATAAATAATAAAATATTAAAAAATAAAAGTTTAGGGCTGGAGAGATGGCTTGGTGGTTAAGGTGTTTGCTTGTAAAGCCTAAGGACCCAAGTTCAATTTCCCAGAACCCACATAAGCCAAATGTACATGGTAGTGCATGGGGTTTGTTTGCAATGGCTGGAGGCCTTGGCATGCTCATTCTCTCTTTCTCTCCCCTCCTTTCTCTCTTTTTCTCATAAATAAATAAATATAAAATATTTAAAAAAATAAAAATAAAAAATTTAAAAATAAAGGAAATATTTATATTGGTTCACACTTCTGGAGGTTTCAGTTCATGATCAGAAAGACTTCCTGTTTTGGAGCCCCTGGTGAGTTACCACATCAGGGCAGGATCGTGTGGTGGAGGAAGCTGTTCACTTCATGGAAGCCAGGAAGTAAAAATCAGGAAGAGGAAGGGGCTGGGATATCAAAATCTCTTTTGAGAGCATGTCCCCAGTGGCTTAAGCCTTTTATTGGTCCCAGAGTCTTAAAGATGCCACCACCTTCCAACAGTGCCAAGCTGAGGACTAAGCCTTAATACACGAACACGGCTGGGGGGAATTCCAGATCCCAACTATAGTGCTCACAAATGTACAGCCCATTAATGGCACCAGAGTACCTTCCCTCTACTCCATCTCTCCTCTCTCATGTTTGTTGAAGGGCACCCCACTTTTGTGGAGGGAAGCCTTTCACAGGTTAGCATCACAGCTCTATCCCTCCCCTAGAAAAGCACCCTGCAAATGGGAGAGGCTCAGAGCATGTTTGTTAAATAAAATCCTTCTTTAAGTCCTGGCGTCTCTTTCTCTATGTCTGATCAAAGAAGAAAAATCCATCTTCATATTATAAATATCTAGCAGTGAGAGAACAAAAGAGCGAGCGAGAGAGAGAGAAACCCTAATGTGACGTTTACAAATCCCCAATCATAATGATTATATGCAATGACCATCTTCCTGGAAGGAAGAAATCCTATGACCAAATTAACTAAATGATGGATATAGCCCAGGAAAGCTGGTTACACCATGAATAATCACAAGAGCGTTCTCCTCCTGTCCTTGGGGTAATTTTAGAACTTAGGGCTTCACTAGTAGAGCAGGGAAATATTGAATTTATTTCTTTAAGTGAACTCAAGTGGAATGGCACTAGTACAAGGGAAATAAAATGACACTTGATACAAATCTATAATGAACTTAAGCGTGTCTTTAAATTATTTTCATTATTTTACAGATGTTGTTTAATTAAAATAAGAAAACCTATACCATAAAACAAAATCAATTAAGCATAGGTGGCTGAGGGTGTAGCTCGGTGGTAGAGGCTTGCCTAGCATGTACAGTATCCTGGGCTCCATCACCTGCACTACTCCTTTACCCGCCCCTCCCAGCCACCCCCAGAATCTTAAATGCAGGCAAATGGAAAGCAATAAGCACATCAAGTTAGGAGGATAGAAGCAGACATGGATGCAGGTCAGTCTAGGGCTGAGCTGATTTGACTCCTACACTTGACCTTTACTGGCCACATGACCTTAGGCAGAAAGTCGAGCATTCTGAGGCCAGATTTCCTTTTCTGGAACAACTGTATTTTTCAAAGATCCTTCAGAATTCAATGAGACAGTCACACATGTACCTGGCACCATACTTAGCAATAGAGACATGTAACAACAAGCATCTCAGAAAGATGGGACATTGGCCAAGAATGGGACGTTTATTTTCTGGGGTGAAACCTTGTGTCTTTGTTGACTAAAATAATAACTTCAGCAGCAGAGTCGGAGTCCTGTGTTTTATAACTTATTAGAAACAGATGCCCCTAAATTCAGCAAAGGGACACCTGCTTTTCAAAATGTGTACACAGGACTGGAGACAGAGCATTTGGCAAGGCTCTGGATTCAATCCTCAGTAGTGCAAAACATAAAATAAATAAAATAAAATAAAACACACACTGAGTAAAGTCAGGAGTAAGGAACAGTTTCCAGCTAGTTTCTTTTCAGAGATTATATCTGAAAAAAAATCCCACATGATCGTCTTCATAAGATCTGCACTGAAAAATATATGAGCGAGTTCCATGAATAAAGGAGTAGGGCTCCTGAAGACTGTTCAGCTTAAGTTCCCCAGCCTCGGACTATTCTTCCAGGGTGGGCTATGAGAACAACGAGGTAAATTATGCAAGTGGCAGGGCGGAAACAGAAGATGGAGGCAAGCATGGCTCTGAAGGATGATTAACTTGACTGGATCTGCTCAATAGCCAAACACAGATGAGTCTCTTGCCCAACCACTATTCCTGCAACTGCCCCACTTCCTCATGGGTTCTCTCCTCTATTCACAGAACAAGTCACAATCCTCAAAGTGTCATTCCCTCTGCTTCTTGACCATCCCTCCCCATCCATACCAAGCTAATTCCAATCACCCTCCGTTCATGGTTTCCCTTCTGGATAGTGTTGGAGTGAAAAATTATTGTCAAAGCCTTAAGTCTTTTTTTTTTTTTTTCCGGTTTTTTGAGGTAGGGTCTCACTGTAGCCCAGGCTGACCTGGAATTCACTATGTAGTCTCAGGGTGGCCTTGAACTCTCGGAGATCCTCCTCCCTCTGCCTCCCGAGTGCTGGGATTAAAGGCATGCGCCACCACTCCTGGCACAAGCCTTAAGTCTTTTAAAGAAAGTGGTCCAACTGAATATTCAAGTTTGGCCATACAGGCCCAATGACTGAACGGGTGCAATAGTGGCATGTCTACTCATGGGGTAACCAACTGCTTCATAATTGGACTGAAGGCCCTCTCTATGGAAGGGAATACATACCAGGTACTGAAAAAACCTAAGCAAAAGTCTATGGCAGGGGAGGTCATGAGCCTTAGGGGTATGCAGCCTGCTCTTGTCTGACTAAATGTATATTTTATTCCCACCAAGCTGCCCTGAAAGCACTACACTTAATGTTCATATTCACATATTAATGCTACTCTCACTTCTGGTTAGAGAAGCTTCTCTTTTCAGATGGCGATGACCACTGGGATGACCCAAAAGGCAACATAGTGCTGAGAAGGGCTGGAGGAGTGCCCAGCACTGAAACACCTCTGTCACACCCTCCAAGGCTCAGGGCCCATTGCGGAAGAGGGGGCGGATAGAATGGAAGAGCCAAAGGAAGGGTACAAATCCTTACAACGCAACTGTCCAGACAGAAATTGGCCTTGATATCCATGACCTTACAGTGCCTAGCAACACCTTCACAAGACCCTCATAATAGAAGTAAAAGATGATGACATCAAATTAAAAGAGAGACTAATGGAGAGAGGGAGGGGATATGATGGAGATTGGAGTTCTAAAGGGGAATGGGGGGAGGGAGGGAAAAATCATGCACTTTTTGTATGTAAGTATAGAAGTTGTCAATAAAAAAATTATTAATTAAAAAAAAACCAAAGAAAAACAAACAAACAAAAAAAAAAAGAAAGAAAAGAAAAGAAAAGAAAGAAAAGAAAGTGGTCCAAAACCTAACTGCCCTTAGTTAGCTCCATCCTTAGGAACTGAATCCTTTATAACACTTTTGGAAATCACAAAAACATTCCACTTAGCTAGAAAGTCACTCTTTCAGCAAACATATCCCTTAAAGTCACAAATAAGCTACCAACACCTCCCATCCACACATCCTCCCACCTGCCTTTCAAATGTAAGAAAACTGCCTGCCTGCCAAGCTCTGCATGGAGGATGGGAGATGAATCACATGTGGTGGCTCTGACCCTAGACGATCACACCATCAGGATGTACAATCCATAAATCCAGCACAATTCACTCTTGGTTCAGAAATATTTGCTGAATTAAGACTGGCATGTCTTATGTCTAATGACAGTATACTGTGGGAAATGCCAGGAAGGGGCACAGAGAAGGGCATGGCTTATCTCCTAGTGAGGCAAAGAAGGCTTCTGGAGGGGGATACCTAGAACTGGAGTCTTTGAAAGGTGAGAGGTCATTGGGTGAAAAACAGGTAGAAAAGTATCACGGATAGGAGGAAAAGAATATGCAAATGAGGATGAATAGATAGCTTAACAGTTAAGGCGCTTGCCTGCAAAGGACCCAGCTTTGATTCCCCAGGACCCATGTAAGGCAGATGCAAAAGGTGGTACATGTGTCTGGAGTACGTTTGCAGTGGCTGAAGGCCCTGGCATGCCCATTCTCTCTCCCTCCTCCCCATCTGCCTCTTTCTTCCTTTCTTTCTTTCTTTCTTTCTTTCTTTCTTTCTTTCTTTCTTTCTTTCTTTCTCTTTCTCTCTCTTTTGTCTGTCTTTATTTCTCTCTCTTTCAAATAAATAAAATAAAATATTAAAAACAATATGCAAATGCACAGAGGTATGAGAAGGCATTGCATATCTGGGGTCTCCAACAGCTTACTGTGGCTAAAGAATGCTATAGGGAAGGAGTGGGGTAGAATCCCAGAATTCTTTGTTCCTGACCCCCAGAAGAGCCTCCCTCACTAGTTCCCACTTAAAAACAAAAGTGGAGGTTGGAGAGATGGCTTAATGGTTAAGGTGCTTGCCTGTAAAGCCTAAAAACCCAGTTTCAATTCCCCAGTATTCTTGTAAAGCCAGTTGTACAAGGTGGCGCATGGCGCATGTGTCTGGAGTTCTTTTGCAGTGGCTAGAAGCCCTGGCGTGCCCATTCTTTCTCTGTCTCTTTCTCTCTCTCTTAAATAAATAAATAAATAAATAAATAAATAAATAAATAAATAGATAAGTTGGAAAAATTTTTTAAAAGACAAAAGTGGTACAAAATACACTTGCAGCCCACTGGAGACAGCAAAGCAATGCTGGGGATGGGAACATACTTTTAAAGGCAGGGGTTCTGGCTGCAAAAAGGATGCTGGAAGTCCTCTTATGAGAATTCAGCCTCTCTACAGAGAACAGTTACCATGTTGCCATACAGTTCCAGGCTATGAAGGGAAGGCCATTCTCTAGGCCCTGTTGAAGAGTCTGGACACAAAGTATAATTCTTTATATAAAATATTGTTATGTTCCAATCTAGGTAATATGTTCAGGGCATGTACCATGAAAATATTCACAAAGTAGAGGAATTTATGTTTGAAGTATACCACATGCTCACTTAAAACATTTCAGAAAAATCTAGCTGTAAATGTAGAAAGCAAAAACAAAACTGAAAAGGAATGACTGATGTTAGGTATTTTTATCCATTTTGGATAGCTAGCTAGCTAGCTAGATGGTGTGTGTGTGTGTGTGTGTGTGTGTAGAATAAGATTCTAGTCTACTGCCAAAAAGAGAGACAGGAAGAGAGAGTTGGATTGTTTGATAGGTAAGACATGCTAGCCCAGACAGGGGTCCATAAGGTGGCTCTCAAAGGTGGTCTAAACATTTAAGTAATCTGGAGAAGCCATTTTTTAATATACTACACTCAATCTCCTCCTCTCCAAATGAAGTTTTCCACTGGTTCCCATTTGAGAGGCAGTTTCAGGTGTCTTTCTGTGATCCCACCTGGGCCCTAGCTCACAGCACCATCTGCCTGACTCTTACTGTACTTGGGTGATGTGTGTCACCTTCTCTTGTGCACACTGACATTGTCAGTGTGGTCACTGTCACTTCAGTTTATGGATGGAGCTCTGGGGAAGTGTCTCAAGTGTTAATGAGTCACCAGGACAAGCCTGCAGGTATGGTGGCAGTCCATCCCACTTGGCTTCCTTATACTTCCTTTCAAGTGGTCCATGAATATTCAAGAAACTTCCAAGCTGGTTGTTAAAAACCACTGAGAGCTTGGACTCAATTGTGGTGGGAATACTTATACCACAGGAAATATACAAATATTAGTGGACTGTTTTCTTTATTTATTTTTGAAAGCCATCCTACTAGCATACTTATACCTTCCAATGCACCAGAGAAAGAAAAACATGTCAACTTATGTTTTTTAATTTCATGAAGCAGGTGTATTTGCACTTAGAACAGCTGAAATAAAAAGATTTTTAAAAACATTTTTATTTATTTTATTTGCAACGAGAAAGAGAGAAAGATAATGAATATGGGCAACCAGGACTTCTTGCCACTGCAAACAAACACCAGTTGCATGCCCCACTTTGTGCATCTGGTTTTATGTGGGGACTGGGAAATTGAACCCAGGCCATCAGGCTTTGTAAATAAATGCCTTTAACTGCTGAACCATCTCCCCAGCCCCAAATACTATTTGTTTTTAGAGAGAGGAACCCTAAGTATGTGGAGAATATACATCTGTAATTTTGATTACGATCAACATGGGCACAGCTGCATTTTGTGTGCTATATTTTGAGGGAGGATTTGACTCAGTCACTTTGTGAGAAGGGGAAACGCAAGAGCGGATGAGCTCTCTGGAGAGCTTCCTGTCTCGCTCGGGTTGGGCTGCTCAGTTCAAAGTGTTTTTAGGAAGGAGCACCTGGCAGCCAGGCCCTGCCTGAGCTGCTTGCATGTGCTGAGTTTCAGGGTTGGAATGCTAGTGGAGCCTCCCAGTGCAGAATGGCAGGTAACACTAACAGAAGTTGCTCTGCCCCACCGTCAGTACCCTTTCCCAAGGGTAACATTTCTCCTCATCCATTCCCATCGTGGTCCGCTGTCAGCTGAGCTCCACCACTTGTAGCATCCAGCTCTGCTGGCATAATCTGGCAGAGGACTAGAGTAGGCTGCACACGGAGCAGGAAGGAAGGAAGCTTGTGGTGAATGAGTGCTCACTGTACAGCCAGTGATGGAGCTTGAAGCACTCAGACATGCCTCCCACCAGTTTATTCAACAAGGATCACATGCAAAGACTAGTCCCAAGCCCTCAGCTGCATTGTCTCATTTAACCTTTAATCACCCTATGAAGTAGCTACAACCCCTTGCCATTATACAGAGGAGGAAACTGAGGCAGAGACAGCAAAAGCCACTTCCTGAATTAACAGAGGAAACAGCAGTGCTAGGATCAAAGCCAGAGCAATGACCCCGAGGCTGCTCTCTTTCCTGAAATGTGGCAATATTTCTGGTACAGAGGGGAATGTCACTAACTTGAAACTCTGGGCTTCATCTATTCATATTTATCAAAATATAACTGTGTACTATGATACTACAAAGACAGATAAAATGGAAATTTTATGTATGTTTCTATAACTAGCAAATTATAGTAACTAAATATAGTGGCTACAATCACTTGAGTAGTATCTCCCATGCCTGAGGACTCTAAAAGCTACATATGCTGGTGACTGCCTACTTCTCTCTGAGCCCTCCCATGTACCAGTTGCTAGATCTATCAAGCATTTAAACTCCATCCTCACAGTATGTGGATGAGATAGGTATTGTCCCAGTTTACAGACAGACATACTGAGGCTTGAAGGGCAACCTTGTCAAGATCACAGAGCTAGGAATTGATAGCTCAGGGTGGGAATTCATTATCTGAGACTCCAGAGTTCATTCCCCTATTCTAATGGTCATGCATGTAGGGTATCTTAACGCTTTGGAGTGGGTGTGACCATTTCTGAGTGGGCAAAACCACTCCTGAGTGAGCAACATTGCAGGGCAACTGGAGAGTGAGTGGAGCACTGTTTCCTGAGTTTCCCACAGTCTGCATGAAGTTCATGAAGACGCAACATCACAGAAGCAGGCATGTTACCTGATGCAAGGGGAGGGCCTGGCTTCCTTGGGCTCTGTACTAGTTATCTTCTCGTTGCTGTGAACAAATACCTGAGCAGAGGCAGCTTAAGGAAGGAAAGGGCTTATTCAGCTTTCAGTTTCACGGAATAGAGTTTCATGGCAGGGAAGGCATGGTGGCAGGGACAGAAGGCAAAGCTGGTCATATTGGGGAGTAGGAATCAGGGAGCAGACAGGAAGTGAAGCTGGGCTATAAAACCTCAAGGCCTGACCCCAGTGACAGTGACACACTTCCTCCAGCTAGGCTCCTCCTCCTAAAGGGTTCCACAACCTTCCCAAACAGCACCACCAGCTGGAGAGCAAGTGTTCAAACACACGATCCTGTGGGGGACGTTTTTCCATTCACATCACAACAGACACCAAGACCCAAATGGGAACATTCCCCACCCCAGGTCATAAGTCTAAGCAGTTTTTACCGAGGGATGCTGCCCCAAAATGTGGCACCTTGGAGGTGAGAATGACCCATAGGCCAGCTGAGCCGGCCTCCCATGTAGTGGTGGCATCACCATTTCAATCCTGTGTACCAGAACAAATGAACTATCACATAAGTGCGTATTAACCCAGTGATGGACACATTAGCAACAGCGAACAATCTCTCCCTCATTCATTCACTCAGTGAATGGGTAAGCTGAAAACTATTATGTACCAAGCTTGGGATAAGACCCAAGTTCAAGTATCAGAACCAGTTTTTTGGGGGGGAAGGGGAGGTTGGGGAAATGAATAATTCATTAGTCAATTCCTTCAAGAAGCATTTTTTATTATTATGTGGCAACATTAAGCTAAAATTCTAGGGATTCCAAGACATATTAGCTGGATGACTAAGACATGTTCACTAGTGATGCAATGATGTAACATGGAGCCTAATGATTAAGGTTTTGTATGGTGTCCCATAGTTGATAGAGCACTTTCACACTTTGTTGGATCCTGTGAGAAATGGAGGCTCAGGTAAGTCACATAACCCACATGAAGTCACACAGCAGATACACAAGTCTGATCCCAATTTGGGTCTTTGATGCCACAGCCTGGGCTCTCCTTCCTCTGCCATCTGCCTTAACCAGGCTTTGCTTGGGTACATCCATGACAGAGAGCAAGCTGCTATGCACTGAGGCAGTCGTGTTCCACTTCTTAAAAAGTTTAAATTCTAGAAATCTTTTGCTAGTACTTATCCAAAATCTTCCTTTCTCATATGTTTATCTGCCATTCTTTCTTCACACAATTGTAGTGGTTTGAATGTGAATGTATGTTCCCCATAGCCTTAAGCTTGCAACTTAAGTCACCAGCCTGCTGGAGGAAGTGTCACTGGGGTGGATCTTTTTGTCCAGCCCTAAGGTGTGTGGAGAGCAGTTTGAGCTCTGGCTGTTTGTGTTTGCTGGCTGTTGGTAGTGTCTCCCTGCTATGGATCTATGGAAGTGAACCAGCTTCTTCCTCCATGATGGGACTTCCCCTGGATTCTATAAGTCTGAAATAAACCCTTTCCTCCCATAAACTGCTTTTGGTCAGATGTTTGTCCCAGTGACCAAAAAATTAATTGCAACAACCATGTTGAATACACACATTTGCTATGTAGCTGACTCCTCCAGACTGAAACATTCTGTCATGGAGAGAGGGGCAGCTCACATAACTCACAAGAAAGTTTGGAATCTCATGAGGCCCCCTCCCCTGCAAAGTTCTATAGACAGTAAACAAGGAGACTTTTTGGTGGAGCTGCCTGCCAGTTGTACGGGAACTCCCGTGATACAGCTTCTACCAGTCATCACCTATGCAGGGGTGTACTTCTGGTGATGCAGCTGACTGAGCCACCCATGTGCCTGTAAGTCACTGCAATTAAAGTACTTGGCTCACCAAGCTAGACTTGAATAGTGTCCTTTTTTTGGTTTATTGTCAGTGCCTTTTCTGGAATGAACAGACATTGTCCCCTTCTCCCCAGGAAAAGACACACAACAGCATTCCTCACCCTAAGAGAACCTTCACACAAGCAACTAGTCTTCCTTAAGCCTGCTCAGCCCTGGTAATGTGATCCAAGTCATTGGTCCTTCCCACTCAGACTTGCTAATCTTCCAGCTGGAACTGTCCTCTCCGGTTTTTCATGACCAGTTGAAGGTCATTGTCTCCCGTGATTCTTCACCCAAGACTCAGTTTTATCCTGATGCTCTATAGACTCTGTGCCCTCTTATTGTCACACTCACCACATGATATTAGAATTGTCTGCCTGTGTGTCACTTCCAAGGTCATGGGAGCTGCTCTGTAATAATAACTGCACACAACCACTTGTAGTGGGTGCTCACCATGTCCCAAGCACTGCTCTAGACACTTGACATTTGTCACCTTCACCATGCATGGTAGGTGCATTTAACTTAACATGCCCCTCTTGGACCTGGAAAAGGTAGAATTCATAAGTTTTTAGATAACTCACTGAAAGCCCAATTTATTCATACCTTCAAAACCTAGTACTATAACTTGGATCTGAAATGTTCCCGTGTGTTCGAGGGTTGGTCTCCAGCTGGGCATGGTGGCACACAACTGTAATCAAACCACTAGGAGGGGGCGACAGGAGGACCATGAATTCAAGGCAAGTCTGGGACAGTGACTTAGAACACAGATGAGGTTAATTTAAGAGACCCCATTACCTGGGGCCCAAGGCCATGTGGGAAAGCAAAGACTAAACCCCTGTTGCCAGGGGTCTCAAGTTCACTTAAAATATAACTTTACTCTTTTACCTGGTGCTTATGTGACTCCTAACACACTATCTACTAAGTATGCCTTCTTGTGAGGGAGAACCTTCCTCTGCCCCTCAGAAATATATAACAGTAAGGAATTCCTTTGTTCCACAAAACCAAAGCTTCTCTCTAGCTTTGGGATCCTTATTTTGTGGTAGGAAACCTCCCCACCACACACACTCACTGAAAGAAATCCTTCTGAGTATCTATCAAACCCACACAGAGAACCTTTCTTTTAAACTCTGATAATACCCTGTCTCAAAAAGACAAAACCAAGAAAATTTTAAAAAGCCTGGTCTTACCAGGCACGGTGGCACATGCCATTAATCCCAAACCTCAGGAGACAAAGGTAGGAGGATCACTGTGAGCTTGAGGACAGCCTGGTCGCCCATTTGGTGCTATTTTTATATTTTAATTTATTTATTTTCAAATAGAAAGACAGAAAGAGAGAGAGAAGGAGGAGGAGGAGAAAGGAGAGTAAAGGAGAGGAGAGGAGAATGGGAACACTAGGGCCTCCAGCTGGTGCAAACAAACTCTAGATGCTTGCACCACTTTTGTGCATCTGGCTTTATGTGGGTACTGGGGAGTCAAACTTGGGACCTTAGGCTTTGCAGGCAAGTGCCTTAACCACTGAACAATCTCTCCTGCCTCCAAGTCTAGCATTTTAATGGAGTAATGAGGAGCAAACTAAAGTCCTCATGTTCGCAAGGCAAGCTCCTTACCAACTGAGCTGAGCTGTCTCCCCGCTATTAAAGTGGAGAGCTAGAGTGAGATATTAGCAGCAAGATTTGTCAAGAAAAGGAAAACTCTATTGGTTCATACCAAGTCACAATAGCATGAAAGCCACAAGAGCCTCACAGAGCCTTTGCCAGGCTTTGAGAAGTTCGTTACCTTAGCTCCCGAGGATGCTAGCTAGCATGGGCTCAGGCATGAGCCAAGCCTGATCTAATCCTCACTGAATCCAAGTCCTGGGGCCAACACACAGTCAAGTGAAGCTGTACTACTTGGTAGGGTTATGATCTAAATGAAAGCACAAAGTTCCTGGCGAAGGTACCCCTCAGGAAGTGTGGTGGTGATGATAAAAAGGAGGACAAGAGGAGTCACAGTGAAACCACAGGTGTCCACTCTTCTTCCGCCCAACCCTGAGTGGACTTCAAGGGTTGCCTCTGGCACACCAAGCTGTCCCTTGAAGCCTGATGGCTTGTGAGCATGCCAGGCCTGTGTCAAATTCCCACTAATGATTTCTCAGCATAAATTAAGTGGAGTGAATACTTTGAAATGGCTGCTATAGAATTATATGACAGCTACCAGAAGAACCTACAAAAATAGCTGGAATCAGAGGGATGGCCATTCGATGCACAGAAGCTTCTCATTAATTTAATTTCTTCTTTCCTTTTGCCTTGTGGCTTTCCTTTGTAAGAGGTGATTGGAAAGAGACATCTAACAAACCACCAGGTGCCCCAGCTATTGGAATAAACCTAAATATAGGCAGTGCTAACGAAACAGCATAGCAAAGTCAAATTCAGTGTTATGTTAAAATCACCACCAGAAATAATGGTAGATATAATCTTTATATGTCAATATATGTAATTTATAGAAATCTGAACAATCCATAGAGGACATTTGCATATGCTATTTCATTTTTTAAGTTTTTTAAAAAAATTATTTATTTATTCATTTATTTGAGAGAGAGAGAGCTCAGAAGAGACAGAGAGAGAGAATGGGCACACCAGGGCCTATAGCTACTGCAAATGAACTCCAAACACATGCACTTCCTTGTGCATCTGGCTTACATGGGTCCTGGAGAATTGAACTGGGGTCCTTACACTTCACAGGTAAATGTCTTAACCACTTAGCCATTTCCCTAGCCCCATATGCTATTTCATTTGACTTATCATGTGCCAGTATGTCCATGTCACTTAATTTTCACTATGACTGATCTTTATCTCTCTGGGTGAGGTTAAGAAGGTGAAGGGACTCACCTGGGATCATGCAGTTGAACATGCAGGACTAGGATTTGAACTTGCATCGGTTAGACTCTTGTTACTTTACTTCTGTTTTGGGAAGGGAACTCTGTCCCAACCCTTGTTTTGCCACAAGAAAGCAGGATATGAACATAGTATATTTGGCCTCTTTGTCCTCCAAGGAGACAGAATGCCTTTAGTGATGGTGAATTTGGAGGCAGACAATTGGCCAAAGGGGGCTCAGCACCACCCCCATCCTCATTACTGCTCTTCATGGCCTGAGTCTTGTTTTCTACAAGCCTGCCTCTGGGGTGCAGTGGGAGCCTCCCTCTGGACTCAGTGTCAGAAATGTCATTTGCACCAGGCATAATGGCTCACGCCTTTAATCCCAGCACTCAGGAGGTAGAGGTAAGAGGATCACCATGAGTTTGAGGCCACCCTGAGACTACATAGTGAATTCCAGGTCAGCCTGGGCTAGAGGGAAACCCTACCTCCAAAAACAAAAACAAACCAAAAAAAAATGTCATTTGCCTAAAGGTGTGTTTCATCTTCCAACCTCACCTCCTCCATAACAAAGGTGATACTTTGGCTCATTTCTTCTATGCTCCCTTCTCTTATTCTCAGGTAATTTAGAACCTAGGTGGAAGAGAAGACTCTTTTTGGGCCTCCTTCCATGGTCTCTATTTTACAGCTAGAGTCCAGAAAAAAAGCCAAGCTCTTTCTGAAAGCAAAGAGGCTTAAATGTGGGCAGGCATATGATAAATAGCCTGATGCATTATTATTCTGTATGAGTATAATTCCTTTCACTCTGATTAGTATATGTAGTTTAAGTAAGAGAAGAAGAGGGGATAGGGTGTCATTGCCAAGAAAATGCCTAAAATGTACAACTAACTAGATGAGCAAACACATGTTCAAGTGAATTCATTGTCAATCAAAAGAGTTCCACATTCCCACCATTCAGAGACGTTAATCGGAGGTATCATATGATCAAGTGATTTGAATGTCAGTAGGTGCCTAGTACAGAAAGTTAACCAAAGCATTTCCTAGCTACCTAGGAGAAGCCAGACACAGTTTGTGGAGACTAAGCCCTCTGCCTCAGTGACCCAAACACACAAACCAGAAAACTAAACACTCACCAACTAAGTGCACTTGTACACTTGTTGGAGCATCTATACCCTGGGACCCATCCCGAGATTATCTGTTACTGGAGTTCTAACAACATGTCCACCTGAGTAGTCTGAGAGTTACTGCCATAATGGTGAGTAATGGACTATAGCATGCGAGGTGTCCTTAGCAGTTGAGCTGAACCCTTGCTGGATAGATGCAGACAACCTGGATGATAGAGCTGGGCAGAGGAGCCATGTTGCATTCTGTGCATTTGTGGGCCCAATGTGGAACCACCAACAACATATGGAGCAATGAAGCAAGCCAGCAGTAAAACCACGGCTGTGACCCAGGTCTCTCTCTAATATTCATTGCCTTTTTTGTTTGTTTGTTTTTTGAGATGGGGTCTTACTCTATACCTCATGCTGGCCTATAACTCACAATGTAACCCAGGCATCCCTCCTGCCTTGGCCTTCTGAGTGCTGAGATTATATGTGTGAGCCATCACACCTGGCATCATTTCCTTTCCTACAGTGAACTGGCAATGGTGACATTTATCCCATCACTTTACCAATGTGATCACAGGTCAAGTCAACAGGCTTCCAGAATCAGAAGAAAAGATGTCTCACAAACAAACAACTGGTAGAATGAGTGGTAACATGGAAACCACAGGACACACGGGGCCACATCTAAAATAGCGAAGTATAGACATGAGTACCAGTCAGTCTCCTAATTATGTGCACTGGCTCGCCAATTTCAAAGATGCTGGCTATGAACCTGGGCAGAAGATACATGTGAAGCCTCACCATGGTCCTCTTATAAAGCACCCCAATTAGAAGAGCACCAAGAAAACAGCCTCCGTATCCAGAACTATTTTAAGAACCACAATCCTCTTTCTCTTCTTCAAACTAATTAATGTTTATAGCCAGGACTGAAGTGCTTCTTCTGAATTCAACGGAGAAGCAAATCACTCCAGTTGGAAGCAAGTGGCTGGGTGGTGAGAGACTGTCAAAAACTCTTCCTGCGAGCCCATACACTGTAGATGATAACTACAACTTCCAATTAAACTGCCCTCAAATAGCTGGCACCTAATACCTGGTTTAAAAGCCACTGGCAAAAACTGTAGGCTCAAAGAGTTTGTGAAAAATGAAATCTTCCCTTTTGTTTTGATATTTCTCTTCTGAAAGAATAAATCATATGTGCTGACAGTATAGTAGCATTTTGCAACAGAGAAGATTCTTCAGATGAACCAAGGGAAGTATCTTGCCCAAGGTCAAGTTCAGGATGGACTACGGCAGGGCTGATATTCAGCCCAGAACCTCATCTGCCAGCCAGGTCAGAGCTGCGTTCCATGAGAAGATGACTCGTATTGAAGGTCCCCATCCACATGGCGTGAAAAAGAGAAGTTCATAAAACTGTGTGGAACCCACTTTCAATTTAAGGCACAAAATGAACAAATGTTTTGCATCAAGGATTATCTTAATTGAACTATTTATATGAGCACTGTTGATTTACTTCAACCTCACTGAACTTCATTAAGCGGTCTATTTGTTTACATAAATTCCTATCAAAAAAGTAAAATACATACAATTTCCATGGTGGAAAACAATACAGTTGGCCCTCTCTATCCATGGGTTCTGCACCCAAGGACTCAACCAACCAAGAATCAAAAATGTTTGGGGAAAAAAAAAATTACATTTGCAGGAGCTAAGGAAATGGCTGGGCAGGTAAGAATACTTGCCAGGCATGTGTGAGAGCCTGAGAAGGCCCGAAACCACCTGAACTTGATTCCTAGGCACCCATATAAACATCTTGGTATGACCATGCATGTCTGTAACCCAGTCCTGTGGGGAGTGGAGACTGGGAATTGCTGGGGCCTGTGAAAACAGCAGCTCAGGATCAGTGAGAGACTCTAGCTTGAGGAAATATGTGGAGTAGTGACTGAGGCAGACACTTGATGTTCTCCAGCCTTGGTGCATACTGGGAGGGGGGATATACACATCTGCACATACACATGTACACACACACACACACACACACACACACACACTAAACATGCCAAACGAAAAAGAGGGCTGGAGAGATGGCTCAGCATTTAAGTGAGTTTCCTGCAGAAGCACAAGGCCTAAGGGGGCCCGAGACTTCCCAAGTTCAAATCTCTAGTTCCTACATAAAACAGCTGGGCATTGCCACACATGTCTATAACCTTAGTCCCACAGGGAAGTAAAGACTTGAGAATCCTTGGAGCCCCACAGGATCCAAAATCAATAAAAAAGAGACTCTGGCAGAAGAGCAGTGGAGTGAGATACCTCATCTTCTGCTCTGACCACCACAGGCAAGTGACCCCTATCACAGGCAAGCTTATGGGGCACCACAAGGTCACACAAACATGCAAATGCCATACACACACACCACACCGCATTAAACATACACACACAAACAAATGCATTGGTACTGAATGTGCACAGGCTATTTTTTGCAAGGGCATTCTCTAAACAATAAAATGAAACAACTATCTATGTAGCATTTATATTGCATTAGATAAGTAATACATAATATAAGTAATCTAGAAATGATTTAAAGTATACAGGAGGATTTCTGTGGTTTGATACAAACACTATGACATATTTAAGGGACCTGAGCATCCACAGATTTGGGTACCATGGGGAATCCTGGAGTCAATCCCATATGGGTACTGAGGGACAACTATATTTGAACATGTGTCTGTTAGTAAGGATTGTAAGGACATTAATGCTAGTGATAAGGATAAGTAAGGAATTTATTGAACTTATATGGCCTCAGCACCGTGATAGTTTATATAATCAAAGCAACTACCATATCCAGGCAGTATACTGTAATTCATTTAACAATCAAAATACTCCTGTTAAGTAGCAATTACCATAATACAAATACTATTTTGGTTTTTCGAGGTAGGGTCTTGCTCTAGCCCAGCCTGACCTGGAATTCACTATGTAGTCTCAGGGTGGCCTTGAACTCACAGTGATCCTCCTACCTGTGCCTCCTGAGTGCTGGGATTAAAGATGTGTGCCACCATGCCCGGCTCATGATACACATTTTACTGATGAAGAAACTGAGGCTTTCAGAAGCTAAGTTGTCCCAGATTTCACAGAGAGCAAGAGGAAAAGACAAGTTCAAATCCAAGCCCACTGGACTCTAGAGCTCATTTCCTTTTGCAGTCCAGAAGGCAACATCCCCATCTATAAAAATATTGCTTCAAGTTCTGTTTCCAGCTAGGACATTTCAAGACCCAAAGGCAAACTAAATTATATGAGGATGACCTGTGTCCCTATAAATGTCTTGGCCTTCTCCATGGTTTGGAAATAAGGCATTCTGCTACCCATTGCCTGAGGGAAAACAGAGCTCACACATGGCATTATCAGACAATGCTGCAATATGAAGTGGTTCTGAGCTACACTGAAATTTGGGGCAAAATACAATTTGCCTACTGCTCCATTTTAAAATATTCACGTGGCAAAAAAAAAAAAAAAAGCATTTCCACATTCAATAATTAAATGGCTAAAGTCTGCAGCCTGTTCTATTTACTGATCACGAGTGATACGTTCCTAAAAGGATGACAGTTCAAGTTAGCAGCCGCACAAGCTGCTATGTTACAGTGCAAAACCAAACAAATGACACAGAACTGTTGCTGCTGCTGCCTAAAGAAAACAATTTCCCCTCCACTTGTTCTGCTGGAAAGAAAGGCTAAGTCAAAATTAAGAATGCATCTAGGACTTTGCCTGAAAACCAGCTGCAAGAGAATGAAAAGGGAGGAAAAATCTGTAACAGTTTCTCTCATTAGAAGAATTGTTTTAAAAGGATTTGAGTGTGCCTTAAAGGTTAGGTTTTACAATCATTAATATTTCATTTGCCTTAAGAAACCCACAGAGACAGACAGGGGAAGGAAACAGACTAATATAAAAGTGGATTTATGGTGTGGTTCTGTGTTGCTTTTTCCATGCCTTGGTGGCATGTATTATGTGTGACACCTATGAGAAGAGGTCTACTCGGGTTTTCAGAGAGCTCTGGATCCAGGGCCTCCTTCGCCAGAGAAACCAACTAGTGCATTAGGATAAGTCCAGCTGACTATCATGGCACCAAACCCCAGAAGAGGTTGGAGGCCTGCTTCTCAAGGGATGGAAGCTGGCAGACAAGTTGTACTTGTCTGGTGGCATGGGCACCACCTAGAAACAGATTAGAAGTGCAAATGGTCAGAAACTCTGAGGGTGGGCTCAGCGATCTGGCCCTTAACAGCCCTTGTCACTGAAGTGGGAACCTGGGTGGTCTCTATCCTTCTGCTCCTACCTAGCTGCCAGCTCTACGGGTCTGTATCCAAGGGTTTGGCCATGTCAGTCCAAAAGTGAGTGTAGGAAGCAGTCGGCAGACAGGAAAGCACCCGGAGCAGAGGGAGGCACTGCTGACAGGGACCCCAAAGATGATGCCTGGGGGTGTCTGCGTGCTGTCATGGAGGCCCACCCAGCTGGTTATTCTACTGGGCTGCATTTCAGTCCTCAATGCTAGGCAGGATGGCTGAGGACCATTCCTTGACACACCCGCTCTTAGTCCCAATGCCAACACAAGAAAAGGGCCTGAGTTCTCAGTGCTCCTTCGAACAGAAGTGAGAACCCACAGTCAGGGGACTCCTCTGCTACACACCTCTGGCCACAGGTTCCTGCCACCACTGTGGATGTCTGATCTGAGCCAGAGGAAACCTGGTTCAGCCTGTGTCTACAGATGTTACAGTTTAGCTGTTGGCTTTTCCTGCTATCCCGCCACACCCCGCCTCTGTCATTTCCCACTTTCTTTCCTAGGTCCCTTGCTCTCAGCCTGCCACTGAGACCTTGTGAAGGCAAATGGCTGAACACATCCAAGTGCCGTAATTAAACACTAACACTCAGAGAGCTCATGGAAATCCTGCTCTCAGACCCTGACCATAGGGCCCACACTCAAGATTCCATCCCAACCCAACTCCGCCATCCTCTTCTTCCTAAGGGGCAGGAAATCATTGAGGACAAAGAGACATGCCCACACAGAGCCTGCACACAATACCCTCTAGACACCTGCACCAGGTACCCAGGTCCCTGTATTTCCCTTCCTACATGGCTGGTGTCCATCTTCCCAAGAGCAAAGGATGTGTCTGGTGCATGCCTTCCCTGATCTCGTGGGGGGGGGGGTCAAGGACAGCCAGAGCAAGGCAGAGTGGAGGCTGTTGCAGACAAAGCTCTCTTTCTCCCTCTGTATATATACACCAGAGTGCCCATCCCTCACTCTGAAGGAGTGGAGGAGTCAGGAGTGGAAAGGCAGAAAGCTATAAGAAGGAAGGGATCTCAACTATACCCTATCTTGGGCCTCATAAGTGTTAGGGGTGGGCTGGACATGCAAACTGATGGTTGTACAGATAATAAGCAGCATTCCCTCAGAACAAATTCATGGGATAAGTGTGCACTGAGTTTATCCTAAACTCTGCTATATTTGATCCACACAGCGGTTATGGGTTGCTTATAAAAATGTCCCCCAGGGCTGGAGAGATGGCTTAGCGGTTAAGGCGCCTGCCTCCTAAACCTAAGAATGCTGGTTCCAACCTCCAGCAGTTCCAATCTCCAGGTCCCACGTTTAGCCAGATGCAAGTGACCCAAGGGCGCAATGCCACACTTGACCACAAGGGGGCGCACGCATCAGGATTTTGTTTGCAGCAGCTGAGAGGCTGCTGGCGTGCCCATCTCTGTCTTCCTCTCCCTCTCTCTCTGTCTCTCTCTGTGTCTCTCTCCAAAAAAAAAAAAAAAAAAAAAAAAAGAAAAAGAAAAAATGTCCCCCAAAGTTCCTATGTTGAAGGGTTGGCCCCCAGTATCACAGTATTTAGAAGTAGGGCCTCTGTGGGGTGAGTGGGTCATGAGGGTCCTGACATCAAGGGTGTAGTCCATTGATGGGCTCATAGTGTGGATGGGTTGCTGGGAGGTACTGGACTCTGTAGCAGGCGAGGATGAGTTAGAGGAAGTAGGTCAGTGAGGGCATGCTCTTGACGCTGCTATTTTGTGCCTGGTCCCTTCTTCTTCCCTTTGTTTCCTGGCCGTCATGTGGTCAGTAACTTTTCTACAGCATCTTGATGTTTTATATCACTACAGGCCCCAAAACAATGGAGCCAAGTGACCATAAAACTTGGGAAGCTCAGAGCTGAGATAAAACATTTTTCTCGCTGGCTGTGGTGGCATACGTCTTTAATCCCAGCACTTGGAAGGCAGAGGTAGGAGGATTGCCATGAGTTCAAGACCACCCTGAGACTGCAGAGTGAATTCCAGATCAGCCTGAGCTACAGTGAGACAACCCCCCAACACACACACACACACACACACACACACACACACACACACACACACACACACACACACACACACACAAAACCTTTCCTCGTCTAAGTTGGTGGTCATCTCTGGCATTTTATCACAGGGGTGAATAGCTGACTAATATGCCTACCAACCTTCAATGCAGGCACCCACTGTAGAGATTAGGCAGTCAGGCCTCTGAGAAGGTTAGTGATTTTCTCAGGGTCACTTACCCAGGAACTGAACCCATGTCTGCTTATTTCATAGCTGGCGTCCCTTTACTATGCATGGGTATTTGATACTGGCTTGATTATTCCAGCTATATGGACTCACGACTCCTGTGAGTCAACATGTCAGGCAAAGAAAGTTTTTGCTTTTCCCTTTTTTGTTCTTTCAGTGAGTTTATCTCTCTGCAAACTTCAGCCATGGCTGCTTGCTCTGCCCGCTGGCACCTACAGACACTTGATCCCTTCTCCCAGTACAACCTTTGAAGCTGAAAATAGAGCCTGCTCTTGCCTCCTCCTTCCTCTGAGCTAAACATCCTCAGTGCCCACTTCTTCCCTCCTAACAAAGGATTTGCAGACCTTCTTCCTAATCAAGCCTCTGAGGACAGATTCCACTCTCAGTCCCCTGTGGCACTTCACAGAGGTCTCCATGTGCCAAAATTCCACCTCTGGGAGGCCTCAGTTGATCTGGCACATAGGTAACTGTCTCCCTCAGAAAAAGTCCTAAAATCGCCGGGCGTGGTGGCGCACACCTTTAATCCCAGCACTCGGGAGGCAGAGGTAGGAGGATTGCCATGAGTTCAAAGCCACCCTGAGACTACAGAGTGAATTCCAGGTCAGCCTGAGCTAGAGTGAGACCCTACCTTGAAAAAAAGAAAAAGAAAAAGTCCTAAAACTGAAAGCTTGAGGACCCCTTCCCCAGTCTTGGTTTCCTTACCTGTACAATGGGGTGAGGGCTGGAAGGGAGTTACATACTGCTTATTTTGCATGGTCAGGGGTGTGGTGTACAATTACTGGTCTGAAATGACTGTAGAGGGCAGAGTTCCACACAGGTATGTAGGTGATGATGGCAATGATGGTGATGAACAAGGGGGAAGCCCGTGAGGCAGATGCTCCAGAGAAACCTTCCTGCCTAGTTTAGCTCCTCTGACACCCCTCCCTGACTAACTTAGAGAACTTTACAAGAGCAGCCATGTGCTCCTTAAGCACACCAAGGCTCTTGCATGACTCTGAGAGACTTACGACCATGTGGGTGACAATACGTGCAGACACAGGCAGCTTCAAGTCAGGATGTCCCTGTGCCTAGCAACTGAGCCAGCAAAGCAGTGCAGGATTTCTGAACATGCCACTGAGGCATTGTAAGTGGAGCAGAAATGACAACAGTTATTGGAGCCAGGCCTTCTGCCACAGACTCACATGTCACTTGCATAGTGCCCATGGAGTCACCTGACTTAGGCAGTGTGTGCCATGCTTGCTGTCTGTTTTCCTCTGGGGAACTCATCCTCTATCACAGGCCCCGCCCGCTGTGAAACCTTGCCCCACAGTCTCAGCTGCTTATTAGCACCCATGGATGGCTCCTGGCCCTTCATGGTTCATCATGACTCTGCAAAAATACCCCTTCCCCAGACTCCTCACTTCTGTGACTGACACCAACAGCCACCCAGTTGCTAAACCTGAGTCCTTTTCTTGGTTCCTCCTTTGAGCTTGCCTCTTGCACTTTATCGATCACCAAGTCCCATCCATCCTTTCTCCTAAATACCTCCTGAATCCCAGCAGCTCTGCCATTGCTACCCAACTACCTATTATGACCACTATCTCTCAAAACAATCTCGCACATCCACCCTGGCCTCACGCAGCCTGGCTCTCAGCTGCAGGCTAAGATCATCACATCATCGCATCCACCTGCTACCTGAAAGTTTTCCGATGCTTTTAAGATGAAAACTACTTGACCTGACCCATCAGGCCTCACAGCATCTAGCCCTGACTCCTGACACCTCTCCTGCTCACCTGCTATGACTCTGCCATGCTAGACTTTGTTTTGTCTGAAACACACACACACGATATATGCATGATGCATACATGTATCTTACATATATGCACAGACATGTCACGTATGTGCCAACACAGGAGTGTATAAGGGATGTGTACATTTATATTCTCTTGCCTGTGTTGCCACCACAGGGGTGAAGAAGCAGTCAGGGGACCAGGATCTTAGTCTCCCACTGTGCCCCTGTCAGATCACAACTCTCTCTGCCCCCTCTCTGCCCAGGTAGCCATCTAGAGCTCTATAATCAGTATTTCTCATTTTTCTTCATGGTTCTGCCACTCAGGACTATATTTCTTATAAAATAAAGTTTGTTTTGCCCATTTTGAATTTTATTTCATTGAAGATGTGCTGGTTTATACTGAGTGTCACCTGTGAGGGATTACCTAGATTAGGTCAGCCTCCTCTGATCATACCTGTGAGTGATTGTCTTGATTGAGGCGGGAGACCCACTGTAACTGTTGGCATCACAGTTTCATGGACTGGGGTCTGGGACTGTATAAAAGGAGAGAGCTGTCTTAGCACCGGCATTCATAGCTTTCTGCTTCCTTCCTGCTGGTGTGATGCCAGCGTCTTTTTTTTTATAACATGTTTTATTTATTTATGAGAGAGAGGGGAAGATACAGAGAGAAAGAGAATGGGCATGCCAGGGCCTCTAGCCACTGCAGATGAACTCCAGACTCATGTGTCACCTTGTGCATCTGGCTTTACATGGGGATGGGAAATTGAACCCAGGTCCTCAGGCTTTGCAGGCAGCCACCTTAGCTGCTGAGCCATCTCTCCCGCCCAATATCAGCTTCTTGATCCTGCCATGCTTTTCCTGCCATGGTGGATTCTACCCTCTGGAACTATTAGCCCAGTTAAACCTTTCTCCTTGCCTAAACTGCTCTGGTTGGATAGTCTGTCCTGGTAATGAGAATGTAACTGATACAGGAGTCATGCTGTAAAGATGACTTGCTTTTTGATAGCTCTACGCCAGTGACAATGCATGAAGTGTGCATATAGTATTCCAGGGAGTGAAATTCCTGCAGTCCTCCATGGAGGGCATTGGGCTGTTTCTAGCTTTCAGCTTTCATGAATGACATGGCAATGAACACTCAAAAACTCTTCCATTGCTTCCTGGTATCACTTTCTAACCAACCATGAGGCTTTACTGGTACTTGTTTCCTCCGCTGAGGCCTCTCCACTGCCTCCACCCTGCCTTACATCTTCTGGTGCCCGGCCCAGCTTGCCTTGCTATTGGCACTCCTACTGCATTCTATACCTCACCGAGGTTCAGGCATGACACAGCCTCTGGCACAGGTCTACATGACAAGCCTGCATGCAGACATGCACTCATGCATTCATCAGGCCTCCAGTGCTACAATCTGAAGGAAGGAGGGATCCTCTCTATAGGAAAGCATCTGCCCAGCCAGGAAGTGCTCCCCCAGGAGAGATGGCTCTGCAGCTGGGGTAGGGTGGGAGGAGAGGGGGAACAGAGCACTGCTCACTCTCAGTCCTGACATACACAGGGCAGGGGCACAGGGTTGGAGGAGCCTGCAGATAGATCCTACTAGTCTGAATGGCTCAGATTCCACCCTCTCCCACGCCCTGCACATTAACCCCTGCCAGGAGAGTTGCAAGGGCTCTTATGCCACTGAAAGAGAAGGGAGAAATGGAAATTGCATAGAAAGAAAACAGCTGGAGAATATTGCCAACCATTTGGTGTGATAACCCAGGGCTTCAAATGATTACTGAAGCTGGCTTTCACTTTGATCTTTCATTTCTTTTAATCTAGCAGATAATTAGAAGGAAATCAAATCCCTCCCCACAGCCAAAGATTAACCTGTCATTGCTATAGCTCTCTTCCCACTTAATCTACCACCTCTTCCTTCACACTTTCTCCCTTAAACACACATACACACTTTTCCCTTTATATGCAAACACACACACACACACACAAACACACACACACACAAAATGTGCCTTGTTCTGGTTACACATATTATTCAATTTATTTAAATACATTCAGATTGGACATTTCCCATGACAAGGACTCTCCTGAAAAAAGAAATATTTTCCCTCCCTCCAAACTCAGAACTTTTTATTGCTTTCCAGATTTAAAAACATTCAACTGAAAACTCCCTTTTATAGATGAAGAAAGCACAGTGCAGAAAGGGAGGAGATGATACCATTTATGGCTATAAATGGCAGAGCAGGATTTATCCTTTAAGCATCTGACTCCAGGATCCCTGCTTTTACCCACTCTTCCCCTCTACCTGTGCATAAAGCTCACAAGCAGATCTTGATTCCTGCTACTCCAGAAGCTTTCTCTCTCTCTTTTAAAAAAAGTGCTAATTGCATGCAGCACTTGAAGCATCATGCTAGAAATAAACTAAATGTTCTCCAACAGGAAGGTAAACTCCAGTTCAGCCATTGATGGATGATGTTGACAAAGAGTTGTTAATAAGAAAGGAGACATTGTGAAGTTGAGAAGATGCCACACCTAATAAAGGCACTTTCTTCCAGAAAGGAAACATTACTGTCATGTAAAGTGAAGAAAAATAGAAACATATAAAAATTCATATAAATAATATGGCCTCAATTATACAAAAATAGATGAAAATGATCCAATTTTTATGAACTAAAAAGTTAACAAAGCCTAACTCTGAGGGGCTGAAATTGAGGGAGAGTTTACAATATACATTTGTGGTATTTTTTAACAATAAGCCTATATTACTTCTGTAATGAGGAAAAAAAGAATCAGAAGTGGGCAGCAGAGGAGCAGAGCTTGGCTCCTTTTCCTCAGCACAGCTTTTGGGAAGCATGACTGGACTCCAGGTGGCCACAGTGTTTCTACGGCCTCTTGCCCTCACCCTTCCCTCCCCAGCACTATCGTCACTTCCTCACCAATCCCAGCCTGAGCACACATAGGCCTTACCTCCTTCTAGAAGTCCCTTTCACCATTCTGGGCCAGCTAGGAGGCTGCATCATATGAAATTGCCATTTATGTGATCCCACAAGGTCTACTACCGGGATTTCTGATGCCTTGACCTGATCTTTGCTGTGACCTGCCTTCTAAAATGTCATACTGTCCCATAGTCTTAGACACAATTGCATGTGGAGAATTTTCTGATGCTGTTCTCTCTTATCCCACACGTGGGTCTGGCTGTTCTCTGCACATAGGTTTCTATTTTATTTCTTAGCTAGCCACAGAGCTTCTTTACTAGAAAGCATCCAGTAGGGTTCCATACTTGGTCCCTGGAGATCAAGAAACAAGTTCCTGCCTCCGAGTTTACAGTGAGTGAGACAGTCTTGAGTGAGAGGAACCCAGCCCAGGAATGATGAGTGAGAGGCAAGCATCACATTAGGGTGCTACTTTATGATCCTTCTTCCAAAGGGCCAGAGCTGGATGGCTTACTGGATGGTCTCTGACTGTCTCTTATATGTAGGTACTGTTGTGCACAGCACACAACCTCTCTAAGCTTTAGTATAGAACTCACAGCCTCTGCTGCATACAGTAATGGAGAGGACAAAACATACACCAATGCTGACACCCTGTGCAACCAGCAACTTTGAGACACTTCCCTGTGAAACAGAACACACAGCAACTATTATTCCTTTAATTTTGTAATGTTTTGTTCTTTTATTTTTAATTTGGAAACAGGGATAAGGGATGCATAGGGACCTGATGGAGGCCAAGTGGGATTGAAAACAAAATCTTGGTCTCCTTAGCCCAGACTGTGTCTGGGGCTGAGGAGATGGCTCAACAGTTAAATAGCACTTGATGCTTAAGCATGAGGATCTTTCATGTCAGAGACATCCAAGTTTGACACACAGACTGGGGCTTGCTGATAAATAGCAGTTCTGGTATGAGGAAGAGATCTCATCTCAATGAAATATGTGTTTGGTAAGGGGCACATGCATCTGTATGCACATACACACACACCATAGACATCATAGTACACACACACCATACACATCATAGTACACACACACACAATAGACATCATAGTACACACACACTATAGTACACACACACCACACACATCATAGTACGCACACACCACACACATCATAGTACGCACACACCACATGCATCATAGTACACACACACCATACACGCATGCAGTGCTCACATAAGCACAAAAAAGAAGCTTGCAATTCCTGATTTAAAAAACACACCAAAGTTTAAGACTCACTCAGACAGCAGGTGAGGATATTGTCACCCAACCCTACCTGGAATGACTCTGGTCGGGGAGTGGGGCATGCACAAGTCAGCACTGCCATGTCCCTGTGATAGTGAACTGCTGGCTCATCTAATTTCCCATCTGCTGCTTGCACAGGTGACAGGGAGCACCTGCCCACCAGAGGTAGAAGAGCCTAGGTCCTGCCTATGGGGCCTCTGAATTGACCTCTCCCCAATGGCTCAGGAAATTCACCTTCCCCATCAGTTTCAGAAATGGTTTCCTTTCAACAGACTTCACACAGAAGAGACTTTTACTGGTTATTTCAGCTAATGCTCCCACATTTTCAAATGGAAGAGACTTGCCTGGTTTTATCTTTTGCACAGAAAATAATGCACTTACCATTAGTCACCTCCTGTCTGGTCTTCCTTGCACACATATGCACCTTTTTCTAGTTTGCTGACAACATGAGCTTTAGACCTTTGAAACACAGACAGCTACTGTCTGTATCTGCAAGCCGTAACACCCCAACCCATGGCAAGATGTATGGAGCATCCAAAGATAGCAGCACAGTTTAGCCATATGCACACACACACACGTGTGTGCGTGCACAAACACACACACACATGCATACCTACAGACATATATACCCACCCTTTTATGTGGCCCTTTCTTCAGGAAAAATATGCACATATACAAAATTATGTGTCATTTCTAGGCTCACATCTCTTTAAAGACTTCACACATTCCAGATTGAAAATACCCTCCAATTTCTTTAGTTTGACATTCCAGGCTGGCCATATCTGGCTTTTGGGTTTCCACTGAGCTCCCACCCCCTTCCCTGCAATCCAATTCATGCACCTGCCTCTCCAACCTACTTGAACTTGAACCCCTGCAGAGCCTTGTACTTTTGCTTTTTCTACCAGGGACATCCTTCCTCTCATTTTCATATTTTAAAGCCTACTCAGCCTTCATGCCTCAGCTCTAAGGCTACCTCTTCATCAGTTTAAAAATATTTTCCGTTCAGGAAATGATCTCTCCCTACACTTTTCTCCCTTGATAATTTATCTTTGCCTTCACAGTACTTAGCATCCTCTACCTTATAGATATTTATGGGTCTTGCTTCCCCTTCTGGCCTGTGAGCTGATTCACTTTTGTAGACCTCCCCTTGACACACAGTAAGTGCTCAACAAACACTCAAGTAAGTAAGTTCCTATTTCTCTAATACTTGCATGATGCAAATTAGATGCAAATGAACATGCAAAGAATCACCTCTCTCTGACCCACACTGCTTATTTATAGAAAACCTTCAAAGGTGCTTTGGGGGGGGGGTCTGTGTGTGCTGATCCACAAAGTTTGGCCATAAAGGAATTCTCTGGAATCAACTGAAGCCCAGAATTTGAACCAAAGGTCAGCTGTGTGCACATGAATGGGTCACTCATCAGGACAGTCGGATGATTGTTCTGGAAGAATCTGTGTCAGGAAGCATGCTCACCATTCAGAAAGATGGTGCTCTTTATTTACAATGACATGGTTAGAGCAGATAGTTGGGAACACATCGTGGCTTGCAGAGACAGTAGCTGTCAGCGTTTCAAAGGTCTTGCTCATTGTTGGGGAGACTTCAATAAGCTGAGCCACCTGTTCAAGGGGCAGGGGTGTGCATTTGCAGGATTTCTGATTAATGTGCTTTCTCTATTCTTCTCCAAGATTAGACAAAGTCACATTCTTTGATCATACTATAAGTCCCCAGCTAGTCATTCCTGTTCTCCATTCTCTCAGAATGTCTCACCTTTGTCCCAGGTTCTATGTAGAATCTACTGGTTCTGACATGGTGCAGGGTCCAGGAGCTATGCTGGGTCAAGGTTGGAAGTAAAGCCAGACTTGTCAGTAAAACCTTGAGTGGGCAGACATCTCTGATTACGACTGAAGCTGCTCTATCAGGCTCACTCCTCTCTTTACAGAAAACCTGGTTGCTATGGTGATAAGAGGTAAATAACTGGGGAGAGGTTTGTGAAATGTTACCATGGGAAAAGAGGCTTCTGGACCTTATATAAGTAATTTTCTAAATAGACACTTTTGATTAAGAGACAAACACTATAACCCAGCTCCCAGGCTCTACGAGGCATCATGATACCAAACACCCCTCAGACTTCTCTATGCCTACCTCTGCCTTCCTTTATATCACTCCAGGATCCTAAAGGGTTATGGGGATCTTAAGAAGAGAGTCCACCTACCAGAAATATCTACAGTCAGGAAAAGGAGGGCAATATTAGTAAAATGGCTTCCTTAGAGGCAAATAAGTCTTCCAAAAATTTAATGATAGAATAATCATCTTATCTTAAAAGTAAGGGATGCAATGTACTCACTTATGATAAGAGGCTTTAAAAAAGAAAAATTACTTGAGAAAAGAAGTGTTCTGTTGCTTTTTGTTAAATTTTCATTGAAGCTGAACTTTGAACATCAAGTAACGGAGGCCACAGCAGCAATGTGGTCAGCAGAGTCAGTGCTGGTCTATGAGGGGACTTGGAGCTCACTTCTACTGTGCCGCTAAAGAGCCTCATGACTGGGGACTACTTATATACTTTCTCAGGCTTGGTTTCCTAATGTGTGGTTCAGTGGGGGCAGAGGGACCTTACCCTCGACTTAGAGAAGATGCCTCATTTTAAACTGAAGTCTGATTGACAAGCTGATGGCCTGAAAACCAGCATTTGTCAAATTTGGTCATATTCCATGGGGCTCTCACATGTGTCATTTTATAGCCACAGCCATGGCCATGACAATCTGGCCAAGGGGGCACCTTGGTTCCATTTTACAGACCAGATTAGAGGATAAAGCAGCTTGGCTTAACTCAACACTACTATGAAAGATTAAGGCCTTGACTCTAGCCCTGGCTAAGGTGAAGTCCACTGCCCTACCAGGACAGTCACTTCTCTTCCATCAGGGTTGCCTGCAGGGGGAATTCATGAACCAATGAGCTGACTGGTATTTGCTGATTTTTATGATCTGTGATCCTACCAATAAAGTGAGGGGTCCAATTACATTAGAGGTTATCATACTTTTGTCTAACAGAAAAGACCTTTTCCCCCAAATGTAATCTTATATAGAAAAACACAATCAGAAGTTGATCTTTGCAGTGGCACCGTTATGGTTGATAAAGAGTTGGCTTCCACCCAAATGTGCATCAACTGACAAATGGATACTAAAATGGGGTATATCTAACCTAGATAATAGCATAGTGTTCACCCATAAAGAGGATGTACTGACACATGCAACATACTTGAACTTTGAGAACATTATATTAGCTGAAAGAAACCAATCACAAAGGACTACATATGATGGAATTGTACTCATATAAAATATCAAGAATAGGAAATATGGGGGCTGGGGAAATAGCTCAGTGGTTAAAAAGGCTTGCCTTCAGGCTGGAGAGATGGCTTAGCAGATAAGGCACTTTTGGGCACAGCCAAAGGACCCAGGTTTGAGTTCCCAGTACCCATGTAAAGCCAGATACAAAGTAGCACATGCGTTGGAGCTCATTTTCAGTGGCTAGAGACCCTGGCATGCCCATTCTCTTTCTGTCTGCCTCTCTCTCTCTCAAATAAATAAATAAAACATCTTTCAAAAGTGCTTGCCTAATTGCTGGGGCTCACTGATGGCAGCAGTTCCGAGTTGCGGGAGAGACCCCATCTCAAGGAAGTGCATGGACGAGCCATGAGAGGATGTCCCATGGTCTCCTCTGGCCTCTGCACACATGTGCATGGGGCATTCATATCTGTACACATTTGTGCATACACCACACATCACACACCACCCACATACTCTACACATACACATGCATTTTAAAAGGGTAAAAGAATAGAAAACCCTTGGCAGATAGGTAGTTCCCAGGAACTGAGGGATTTGGCAAATGGAGTGAATGTCTATAGGGATAGGTTTACTTGTGGACTGACAAAACATTTTGGTGCTCCATGGAGTGATGGCTGTACAGAATTGGGAATACACTAAAGGTTACTGAATTGTACCCTATTTTTGAGGCATATAGGGGATCCAGTCCAAGGTCTCCCACACGGTAGGCAACTGTTCTATCACTGAGCTATGTCTCCAATCACTAAATTATATTCCTTTAAATGGTTAATTTTATAATATGTAAGTTTTACCTCCCTTTAGATGATGTTTCCAGACACCTACTACATCAGCCTCCCTCTTCCCATTTGTTTGAAAAGGTTTAGGTCAGAGCTTATGAAAAGCAAGACTGTAAAGTTGGACATGGTAACATGCTTTCAATCCCTGTGCTGGGGAGGTGGAGGCAGGATGATCATGGGTTTAAGGCAATGGCTTAGATGGTGAAGTACTTGTTGCATAAGCTTGAGGACTACAGTTCAGATCCCCAGCTCCCACACAAATCCCCAGTGGGTATGGTGGCCCACCTGTCATCCCAGCACATGGGAGGTAGAGACAGGAGATCCCCAGGGCAAGCTGGCTAGCAGTGAGCTCTGGGTTCAAGTGAGAGGTCTTGTGCTGTGTACCTTCTCATTGCTGGGATAAAACACCTGATCAAGAACAGCTGATGAGGGTTGAAGAGATGGCTTAGTGGTTAAGGCACATGCCTGTGAAGCCCAAGGACACATGTTCGACTCTCCAGTTCCCACATAAGCCAGATGCACAAGGTGATGTAAGTGCAAGGTCACACACGTGCACAAGGTGGCACACATGTCTGGAGTTCGATTTCATTAGCTGAGGCCCTGACTCACCAATTCTCTCAGCCGATAGGAGGAAAGCTGTTTATTTCGGCTTAGAGTCTCAAGGGGAAGCTTCATGATGGCAGGGAAGGCATGGTATGAGCAGAGGTGGACACCACCTCTGCCCCAGCAGGTGGAAAACATTAGCAGGAGAGTGAGCTGGATTCTAGCAAGGGGAAGCTGGCTCTAACACCCTGAAGCCCAGCCCCAACAACACACCTCTTCTAGCAAATTACCATCAGCTGGGAACCAAGCATTCAAAACACATGAGTTCATGAGGGACCTCTAATTCAAACTACCACAGCCTGCCTTAGTAAGTAAGGTGAAGAGTGATAGAAGAAGACACCTAACATACACCCCTGGCTGCCACATGCACAAGCATACATGTGCATACACGTTTCACTCATATATGAATATGCAAGCACATATACATCCATAACACATACACACACACACATACACCACCACCACCACCACCACCACCAACGACAACAACAAGCCAAAAACAAACAAAAAAGCAGTGCTTTCATAGATAACTACTGCTGGGTTGAAAAATAAAGTGAAATTAAGGGAAAAGGTCAGTAAATGGTGCTTATCTTCTATTGTAGGCAAGAAGAGTGAGATGAAAGGCCTTCTATATTAGAATTAAAGTCAGGTGCTTGAAGTTCCTACTATTGCTTGACATCAATTTAAAAAGTCAATGGTTTTAAAATTTAAAAAATGAGATGCTGCTACTTATGACTTGATAAGTTATAAAATGTCTTTTTCATCTTTCCCAATCGATGGTCCTGTTACCTACTACAATTAAGTTTCACATCTGTCAATCATATAGATTACACAGGCAAAGGAAAACAAGTCAAAGCAGAGCAAGAAAGCTCATTTTGGGATTGGGGAGATGGCATAGCAGTGAAGGCACTTGCCTGTGAAGCCTAAGGATCCAGGTTCAATTCCCCAGAAACCACATAAGCCAGATGCACAAGGTGGCACATGTGTCTGGAGTTTGTTTGCAAGTGGCTACAGGCCCTGGCACACCCATTCTCCCCCTCTCTCTGTCACTCTAATAAACAAATAAATAAAATAAATAATTTTGTTTTTAAAAAGGAAAGCTCATTTTGACCCAGTGCTGTTCCATATGAAACAGTAGAAGCCTTCTGGTTCCTCCCATTCTGTGGCAGAGGTTAAGAAGGCTCAGGAAACACAATAGAATCTGAACTTGTTTCCAGAAAAGAAATCAGAACACCAGTGAGTCATCCTAAAATCAACTGCACCATCATGCCATTCTGTCACAGAAGGCTACCCAGCCTCCCCACAGTACACACGGTCTCTCAGAACCCCATCTCTGCTGGTGAGATCAACAACTATTAAAGGATAACTATTTTGAGGTGCACATCTTATTGCAATTAATCTAACCATATTGCAGCTGCAACCAGCACTTTTTCCAAGGGGTAGCTAGAAAAAGCAGATGTGTGCACTTAACAAATGGCCACAACATTTGCCTGCTGCAAGGAAGAGCTGAGTGTACAGATAACTCAGCAGCCCAGGGAACATACTCTTTGAAGCAGTAGTCAGCGGGAGCTCTGCCTGCAGGACTGGTCCATGAAAACCACGGTGAATAGGTCCGTGGAATGTGACCAGCGACAGCAACCCGTGCCTTGCATGGTGAAGTTGCTGTTGAGTAGGCACCATTCAGCCTGAGAAGCGACACACCCACCAGGGCAATATTTCCAGTGGGACAAGGATGCTCCATATTTCATCTTGGCTATATAGAGGCAGCACCAAGGGGACCTACAAACGTCCAGGGCCAGGCCTCCAGCCAGGTTAATTGAAATCAGAATCTCTGAAAGTGGAGGCCTTTGTACCAGTACTTTTTTTTTTTTTTCATTTTTTACTATGTTTATTGTCCAGGAATAGGACATTGACTTCCCAGCCTTGTTTGATTCCTTGCTTTGGAAAAGTCTGACCTTTGTCCAAAGTCTGGGTTCCAGTGAAATCCAAAGCAAGATTCCCAAGACTGAAAGGAATAATAAAGTACCGGTACTTTTGACCATTGCCCCTGGTGGTTCTTGTGCGCAGCTGAGGGTGAGAAGCATTATCCATCCTATGGTAGGGTGACTCCAACAAGACTTTGGCTTGAGCCCAGTCAATGAGGTGCCTCCGCAGAGGAATCAGTGAACCTTCACTTAGGGCGAAGCCAGCCTTCCTCCCAGTCCTGAGTCACAGCTACCAAGAGCTTAAGGGTCTGGGAAGATTTGAGTCACTCTGATTTGTTACAGGTATGAGGAGTGCTCTTTGAAATGCTTGTTGGCGGGTGGGGTTCTGCCCAAAAACATAGGTACAATGATATTTACTCAATCCATAACAAAATACCCAAATGAATGGTGATTTATTTTGGGGGTAATTCTGTGGAAGGCAAGGTAGGGAAATAACCTCCTATGACCCCATGATACCCTGTAATGTCACATGAAATGGCTGAGAAGGGAGAAGAATTGAAAGTGTTAGGAATGTGATACTAGTGTCAGAAGTGCATTGTATTGGCTCTGCAAAACTTGAAGGTAAAAGCTTATGTTCCAAGAGCAAACAACATTCTGCAGAAAGTAAGAAGGAGGCAGCTCTTTCCACTTCCAGTTACCTGTGGCTTCTTCTGCATATTATTTTACTATTTCACTCTTCTTGTGATTGATTATTTCAAAAAGTGGTGGCCAAGTGCAGATCCCATCAGCATAGGAGGGTGGGAATTTAGTACACACTTCCCGATTTGGAGAATATCATAAATGTATCACTGAACCCCAGCTGTCATATTAGTCCTGATTTTGAATCACTAGTTGCTTGGAGGCTGTTTGTAAAATGAAAATGTGATTTATTTGTTTAAAATGTAAATCGCACACGTGAACAGGTTTCAAGAAGCTAATTCACCAGCTTAGTACGCAAGGCAAGGAAAAGAAGCAGAGTTCCTAGAAATGATTGACATAAAGATACTTACTGGGTCTCTCTTCTTTTCTTAAGCGGGTCCATGAGGCGCAGTGTGTCTCTGATCACAGCTACTTTGACCTCTTCATCAACCAGGCTGGGGACATTTTCAAATATCCCTGGAGAAAGCTTAAAAGGTAAGAATTCTGTGTTATATTGCAATTAAGTTCCAACTGGCTAGCAGTGTGCACCTCTATGGAGCTAAATGGTTGTGCATTTGGTCTGTGCAGATCTATAGAAGAGAATTTATAAGCATTAAATATGTAAATTACTTTCTATAAATTTACCAAATACATGAAGAAAAATAATAGGACTTAGCTTTTTAAAAATCGTGTGGCAGGAGGAGGGTACACATGGACCACAGTACACATGTGAGGTCAGAAGACAACTTTGGGTGTCACTCCTCACTTTCCACCTTCTTGGATGTAGGATCTCTTTGTGGTATGCCTCTGTGTTTGCCAAGCTAGCTGGCTTGCAACTTCTGATTCTCTTGTCTCTACCTCCCATCTCACTGCAGGTGCTAGATTACTGACACTACCACTGAACTTCAGAACTCAGGCTTGGACAGATGGGCACTTTATCCACTGAGCCATCTCCCCAGCCCTGTGTTTTGTTTCACTGAGCCCAGGCTGACCCCAAATTCCCTACGTAGCCCAGACTAACCTCAAACTCCCTATGTAGCCAAGGATGATCTTGAATTTATAATCCTCCTGCCTCCACCTCCCACAAGCTTGGATTGTAGTTGTGGGCCACCACACCTACCTTATCACTATGCATTTTGTATTATCAAAGTTATACATGTTCACCTTAAAAATGCTAGGAACACAAAAAGCATTTTTTATAAAATAAAAACCATAATGATCCAGATAATCACCCCAAAACCAAATAATGATTTCAGGTGTGTTTCCTTCCAGTTCATTAAACTTGTTGGAGAGGTGGGGTGGAGAAAATATAACCACTGTTAAATGTACTATTTATCTTAGTGATTCAAGCATGTCGACATGGCTAAATCATATTCATAGAATTTCAATTAGTTCATCTCCTGAGGCTAACTAATTAGTTCATGTCAAAACTGATGGAAAGGCTCAGCTGCTTCTAAGTTTCCAGACCTTAAAAATGGGAAGAATGGCATGCTGGGAAATTTCCACAGGTCGGAAAGGTCTTATATTAATAGATTCTGTTTGGAGCTCAACAGAACTAAAATTATTTGACTCAAACAGAACTTTGCTATGAGAAGTTGAGTCGGGTGAGTCTTGCGCAGTCAAGGGGACACCTCCAGAGCAGGAACGCTGGCTTTCACAGCAGCACAGTCAAGGAGATGCTGTCAATACCTACTTCATGTTCATGCTCAATCCTCATGCTGGGATTCGCATTCACTTCAAGGAGCATGGGCTTCAGGTTTTTCATCAGAAGAATGTCAAAGCCTAGAATCTGGGCAGAATAAACGTAACTCAGAATTACTCCCTATAGCCACAATTTTGTCTCAGGAACTGAGTATGGTATTAGGGTCACTTAGGGGAAAATAAATCCAAGCTTGGTCCCAAACCTTGGCCTTGACCCTGGTTTCCCTCCTCCACAGCCCTTGTTCCTCTGGGTGTACTTGTCAGACCAAATGGATAGCAGAAAATTTTATAGAAACTTTGGTAATAGGATGGGTTCCCAGAGCACATTTCAGCACTATCTGTGTTGTCCCCAGTGTTATTAAAAGATGACCTCTGTCCTCTTTAACAGGCTGTTTATTATGTTAAGGGTTAGGAGTAATCCATCAATTTCTTCTCCCTCTGCATTGCTTCTGCTCTCCTCTACTAAGCTGCTTCTTGACTAGATCTCTGGAAACCTGAGTCTGCCTTTCCCAACCTGGAGAATGTATCAGTTTCATGTAAGAAGCTGTTCCAAGCCAGAAGTCCTCCAGTCCTCACCTGCTGAGTCAGAATCACTGAGAGCAGAATGCAAGCACCAATCACCCTCCCCAAGGTGCTTCTGATGTGACCACTTGGTTCAGGAGAAGGAACATTTACCAGGCACCTACTATACACCAATGACTACATAATGCACCAAAAATTCATAATCTCCCCCATAATGGTACCTTTGAAGGAGGTACTGGGCTCTTTATAGACACAGAAATGGAATCTCAGAAAGATCTATAGATTTCCCCAGTGTGGTCTAGTAAGTGGTAGAGCTGGCTCTCACTTCCAAACAGGACCGATAACCGATCATGTGTTCCTCCAGTACAAGATGAGAATGGTTTTTGTGCAAAAAGCATGAACAATTCCATTCTGGTGACACGAGCTTAAAACCAGGCTAGGGAGATGGCTCGGTGGATAAAGTGTTTGTGAGGACCCAAGTTCAGATCTTCACCACGCATATAAATGCTAGGTGGGGGTGGCATGTACATGTAGCCCTAATGCTCTGGAGATGGAGACAGAGAGTCCGCAGAGCAAGCTGGCTAGCTAGACCGGCAGAATAGGTGAGTTTGGGGTTTAAGTGAGAGGCTCTGCCTCAGTAAACAAAGTGGAGACAATGGAGGAAGACATCTGATATCAACCTCTTATCCTCTACATGCACACACCCACACGTACACAAACAAACATACACATGCAAAAGTAAAAAAGACTTGAAGCCCTTCTAAGTGTGGAGCCCTGTGGGATGACTTAGCAGGTCACGCCCACTCAAGCCAACCCTGCATTCAAGGCTCACTCTAGCTCCTAGGTACCCTGGTATCTTTTAACTCCTTATGAACCCTACCATCTGGCCAGCTTCCTTGCACATCCTGCTCACCCTGCCTTATATAGTCCTTCACCTGGACGAACTCCTATTCTTGAGACAGCTCCTTCTAATGAGATTCAGACTTGAACTATAAGGACTTGAGACTCTCAGAAGGATTTTCATTATTTCTAGAGAAGTGATAATGTTAGAAAGTTTTTAACATTGATACAACCCAGAAGTCTCAAAAAATAATGTGGAGGACAAAGGGGGGGGAAGAAAAGATATAGTTATGAACTCCCCTTCCTCTATGGACTCCAGAGTGAAAGATGAAGGGGGATCCATTTGCTTGTCCATATAGAATATGCATTAGTTAAATGGTAATTATTGAACTGAAGCTCCATTTATATTAATGAAATCACAGCCTGAATGACCATTTTTGGGAATGATTCAAGACGAAGTTATCTTTCAGTGAAGGGCAATCAGGATGAGAAGCTGGAAAAAGTCATCCTCACACTATTTTTCTTTGCCTGGTCATCAAAAGACAGGAATGGAAATTCAGTAGAAAATGCTACATGCATTACAGATCTGCTTAATAATATATGACAAGGGGATATGAGTGATGAGGCCTTGAAAAGATGCTGGTGACATCATCAGTGGAACTTCAGACCTGGCCTGAGACATGTGATGCTGACGAGGCCACAGTACTAATGCTTGTCCTCCTCACCCGCTCTGACTTTTTGCTGCATCTTAGAGGTTTGGACATGGGCATCTTCGGCCTGGTGGACTCGTTTCAGGTCCATGCCCAGTGAACTCATGAATGCAAAGCTGGACAGATGCTGGAAGGAAGCTGAAGAAGGGGGCAGGGAAACCTCTTCCACCATGCCGTCTGCACCCACAGAAGTCATATTTTCAGAGTCTAACCTTGGGTGGCTGCTTTCAAATGTATTGAGTCTTGCATCGGACTGCTTTGGAGTCAGAGAGACCTGGACTCCAGTCGTAGCTAAGTCTCTCATGCTAGCTAGATGACTTTAGGTAAAGTGTTTAGCCTCTTACCTCATTTGAAAAAAAAAATACCTAACAACAGATGCCTTGTAGGGTCAATGATAATGGATTTGAAAAACTAGTACCTAGGGCGTGCTTATTATGTAGTAGATAAACAATCTAGGCTAGCTGCCTTTAGTGTCTCCTCCCAATGTCACCAATAAGAAATTAGGTTGGAGCTGGGCGTGGTGGCGCACACCTTTAATCCCAGCACTTGGGAGGTGGAGGTAGGAGGATCGACATGAGTTTGAGGCCACCCTGAGACTACATAGTGAATTCCAGGTCAGCCTGGAATAGAATGAAACCCTACCTTGAAAATATAAAAGAAAGAAAGAAAGAAAGAAAGAAAGAAAGAAAGAAAGAAAGAAAGAAAGAAAAAGAAATAAATTACACTGGTGTGCTATGGAGTCACAAATGCTCTTTATGTTCTAGTTCTACCTTTAACATGTGTAACCACAGGCAGGTGTCTTAGTGGCTATAAGCCCCATTGTTTTCATCTATAAAATGGAAATGTGAATAGTATTTAATCTTCACTCATTCATTCATATTTACTGGATGCTTCCTGCGGTCCACAAACCATTACTATCAAGGCAATGGAAGATATTCTATACAGTGCTTGAACACCTAAGTGTTTAGAGAAGGTCAGCATTGTCATTTTTCATAAGCATATACAAATTATTTTCCTTTCAAAAATTTAACCAAATACCCAGTTCCCATGGATCTTTGTAAGCAGAATTATAGAACTCAGAAGGACGTAGAGTTGGATGTTGTCATAAAATTCCAGAATATCTCAGCATACAAAAATTGGGAACTTACTTGGTCAACCAGTTTTCAAAACTGTTCTTTTCAGGGAATCAAGGAGAAAGCCAGCCAAATTTGATCAACTTTTACCTATTTTTATGTACTGAGTTTCCAGGGGAGCCCTTTACTAAATTTTTTCTTTCCTGAAAAACCACTAATCTCATGTAATCCCCACTTTATGGGAAGTCCTCTCTCTAGGTCTCTCCAACACTTGTGGCAAAGCAGGACCTATCCAAAGGAGAGACAGCTTTTCAGTTTTGTGTGGCTCAGCCTCTCTGAGTCATTCAACCAGTGATTGTACTTCCTCCCTAAAGGATACCCTGGGGACTTAAAAATGTCCTTCATCACTGACCTCTAGAAGTTGCAAATCAAGTTGGAGAGAAAGGGTCCTAGGTAATTAACTATAAATATATGCAAAGGCTCCAAGCTACAATTCAGAGAGAGGGGGAGGGAGGAAGGGAAGGAAGAAGAGAGAGATACAAAGAGAGAGAGAGTGAGAATAAGAGAAAGAATTCTCTTCTGAGTGCCTGAAATAAATGGCCATCTACATCCAGAGTGTTCCAGCTGTGAGGTCCAAGGCTCCTCAGATCTGACATGTCCAAACTAACCATCTGTGGTCAGTGGTCTCTGACATGGTCCCAATGAGTCCCATCTCCTGGTATCCATGTGTTGCGTAACCCCAACTCCTACCCATGTGAGTAATCAGTTTCTAACAAAGAAAACAGGGCAGAAATGATGAGGTGTGTCACTTCCAATATTAGGTTATAAAAAGACTTCCATACGCCATTTGGAGGTGCTTTTCCCACTCTGAGTGGACACTACCATGCATTAGTGATCTATCCTACAGAAAGGCCCAGGTAACAAAAAATTGTTTCTCCAGCCACCCAACAGGGAGGAACTGAGGCTGCCAACAGCTTTATGAGTGAACTTGAAGAAGGATTGGAGCCTTCTAAGGGACTCTGAGCCAGAGGCAAATCAACTACCCTAAGCTTCTTGACTAAGAATCTAAGTGGTAATAAATGTTGTTCTGTGCTAACAATTTATTATATAGCAAAAGATAATGAATATGCTATCTCTTTTCTTTAAAATCTACTTTACTTCATGTAATCCTTACCTACTCAATCACACAAGTTAAAACCTCTCCCTTCACCATTTACATCTATCTGGTCACCAACTCCTTGTACCTAAGTGCTTTTCAGACCTGGCTCAGCCCCACTGCTGGACAGTCTACCTTAGCTCTCATCTTTTCCCTGCCTCATCCCTTCATATCACATGCCACAAAGAAATGGCAGAGTAATTTTTCTAGAATGCAGATAGAATTCCAATACTTCTCTGCCCACACAATCAAGCTCAGCCTCTATGGCCTACCCTAAAAATTCTGGAGTTGGCTGGAATCTCACGCTCATCTTAACGCCTCTCCTTGCTACTGCACACCTTAGGCTTTTCCTACATGACACTTCACTGTTAGTGGCTCGGGGATGTTTTGCTGTTCCCACCATTTTGCTCTTCTTCCCAGATGGCATTGTCCAGAATTTATTGAGTACCCTCGTAAATACCAGACTCTGTCCCAGGCACCAGGTGTAAAGCAGTGATCAAGATAAACTTCCTGCTCTCTTGGGCTTACATTTTAGAGGAGAAAGAACATCTAGGAGTGAGTTAACACCAACAAGGTAAGAATGCAAAGTGGTCCAAAGAAATGAAGAGGAGGGTCTGAACTGGGTAGGATGGTTGGGGATGGATGGCCTTTCTGAGGAGGGGCATTGTCATTCCATTGTCCTTTGGCTTGCACAGCTCCCAATGGGAATGTGATGGTCGTGCTTTGTTCCTCTGAACACACCTGTTTTTTTCCCCATCTTTTCTCTCTGGCTTCTTGAAAGATTTTCTTGTCATCACTGGTTTTCCACAGTTTTCTTATAAGCTTTGGTGTGTGTGTGCGTGCATGCGTGTTTCCTACTTGGAGTTTCTTAAACTTCTTGGATTGTGAGGTTTCTAATTATTTGCAAGTTATTTGAAAACTTTTGGCCACTAGTTCTTTATTTTTCTGCATTTTCCTTTTCTTTTCTATCCTGGGACCCCAGGTGCACCTACACTAGGCCTCCCGATATTGTCCTGTGTTCCCCCGCTGTCGTCTTTCTCTCTGTTTAATTTTGTAGAGACTCCATTGCCATGCCTCCAAGCTCACTGATGGTTTCTTTGGTGTCTACTTGAGTATTCATCCTACCCAGTGAAATTTTCACGTCAGTAACTGCACTTTTTTTTTTGTTGAAAAAAAATTTGAGACAGGTCTCACTTATGTACCTCAGGCTGGCCTTGAACTTTAAATCCTCTTTCTTGCCTCAGTCTCCTGAGTGCTGGGATTACAACTATCCACCACCAAGACTTAGATTTTCTTCTCTGAAAATTTCCCTTTGTTCATTTTAAGAACTTCCAGTCCCCTCTTCATCAAGCTATAAATTCCTTACAAACTTTTGTGCATGGTTTGAACGTAAAATATCCCCCTTGTACTTAAATATTGGGTCCCCAGTTGGTGGTGCCATTTGAGAAGGTTGTGGAACCTGTAGGAGGTGAAGTCTTGCTGGAGGAAGTGGGAAACTGGGGTGGGCCTTGAGGCTTTATAGCTCAGTGCTACTTCCTATTCCTCCTCTGCTTCTTGACTCTGGCTGCAATGAGATGAGCTGGCATCTTGTTCCTGCCGCCGTGCCTTACCTACCACAATGGAAAGTATCCCCCAGAACTCTAAGTCAGAAGAACCCCTTTCCTTCCTTAAGTTGCTTCTGGTCAGATATCTGTTCACAGCAATGTATAAAGAAACTAATACATTTTGTGTATAGCTATAACAACTATTTAAACATCTGTTTCCTCGGAGTCTTATCACTTCCAACATTTTAAACCTAGTGAATGATTTCTCCCACAGGTGTAGTTTACTTTTTCCTGTGGAATATTTAGTACTTTTTCTGTTTTGACTTGGATGCTAGCCATTGAGATATAGCAATACTTACTTAATGTCTGGATTCTGTCTACTTTTTTAAAGTGCTGGACTTTGTTCTGCTATCAGTTTTTGTAGATTATCCCTATCTATTCAAATCTTGTTTAAGGTTAGCTAGGATGGACCAACCAGGTAAGATCTGGCCCTGTCCATGGAGGTATAGCTTCTTTGTTGTCTCATTGCAATGTTCTGTTTCCTCTGGCTGTTCAGAGCTTGAATACCATCCCTGTCCCATGCACTCTGAAGCTGTTCAGTGTGTCAGTTCCCAGTCCCCCTTGCCCAGCTTGGTAGATGAACCCTCTGCATACTCTTGGCCTAGAAATTCACAGACACTTCCAGGTCCTATGCAGATTTCTGAAGCTCATATCTTGCTTGGCTCCTTGCTTTCCAGAATCTTGCTCTAACACCATCCAGCAGCATCAGCCTTCCCAAAATCTAGTTTCTGTTGCCTCAGTTCCTTGAGGTCACCAAACTCTGAAAAGCTGGAAAGAACATTTCAGAAAGGAGCATAAAGAACAAAAGCCACTTTTGAATGATAGCATTCACAGGGGGCAAGCAAGAGGGGGAGTGGTAGGAGATAGAAGCACAAAGGATGATCAGGTAGCATTCACAGACCATGCTATGAAACTAGGTTTTTGAGCTAGAGAGATGGCTTAGCAGCTAAGGTGCTTGCCTGAGAAGCCGAGGGACCCAGGTTTGATTCCCCAGGACCCATATAAACCAGATGCACAAGGTGGTGCATGTGTCTGAAGTTCATTTGCAGTTGCTAGAGGCCCTAGTGCGCCATTCTCTCTCCCTCTCCCTCTCTCCCTCTCTCTCTTTTGCAAATAAATAAATACTAAAAGATTTAAAAATATTTTTAATTATACATTTGCAAGTGGAGAGAGAGAGAGGAAAAGAAAGGGAGAGAGAAAGGGAAAGAACATGCCAGGGCTTCTTGCTGCTACTAACAAACTCCAGGCACATGTGTCACTTTGTGCATCTGCTTTACATGAATACTGGGGATTTGAACCTGAGCCATCAGGCTTTGCAAGCAAGCACCTTTAACTGCTGAGCCATCTCTCCAGCCCAGAAACCAGAATTTTAATTCCAATGAAGAAGTCACTGGTGAATCTGAGCAAGGAAAGTAATTTGATCCAATTCATACTTTTTAATATTGTATTTTATTTATTAATTTGAGAAAGAATGGGCATACCAGGGCCTTCAGGCACTGAAAACGAACTCCAGATGCACATGCCACCTTGTGCATCTGATTTACGTGGATACTAGCAAACTGAACTTGGGTCCTTAAACTTCACAGGCAAGCACCTTAACTGCTAAGCCAGCTCTACAGCCCCCCAACTCACATTTTTAAAGGCCGTCTTTGGCTACAGTGAGAAAAAATTAGCTATAGGCATCAAGAGTGGAAAGAGGGATGTCAATCGGGAGGTTGTCTTCGAATTTCAAGTGCAAGGTAATGGCTTCCCTGACCAGGGTGGTAGCAATGGAACCAGTTAGAAGTGGTTCTATGTGGGACGTATTTTGAAGTATAGTTGCAGAGTTGCTTATGATTTGGATGTAGGGAGGAAGAAGGATGACTCGGGCTTTGGTCTGAGAAAATGCTGCTCCTTTATTGAAACAGGAAGGACAATGAACAGCAGTCTGGGAGGGAAGTTAAGAGGTTGATTTTGAACCTGGAGTTTGATGCCTACAACCTATTCCAGTAGAAAAAGTGAGCAGTGGGGATAGCACAGGCTAGAGCTCAAGTAGAGATCAAGAAATATGAATTCAGATTGTAGTTCACAGAAGTCTGAATTTAGGACTCAGCAGCATTGTAGCTGGTCGTTAAAAACCACAGGGCCCAATGAGAACATTTAGGAAGTGATGGTAGATAAGATGGCAAATGTCCAAGGATCAAGCCCCATGGATCTCCACTGCTGACAGGTCCAGAGGAAGAGGCTGAAGAGCAGCAACCAGTGAGCGAGGAGAGAAATGGGGGAACGTGGTGTCCCATTCCTCTTCTGGGAAAATTCCTCAGGCCTTCAGCCCACTTGAGTATCCCCTCTTCTAGTTAGCTTAAGTTAGATGGTTAATTCTGTTTCCTGGGCACTGCCAAGATCCTATGTGTGCCCTGTGACATCATTGCTTATCACAACTGTGACTCTCTATGTCATTCTTCCCAACTAAATGGACAACCCCATAGGGGCAGGAACCCGGCCATGTCCACAGCCACCTGCCCCACACCTAGCATGGGCCTTGTCTCAGTGGGTGTCCCGGGCATGTATTAGGGCTCAGAGGAAGATACCAGTTTGAACATCAGCCTGGTCAGAGAAGGGGAGATGTTACAGAGAAGGTGGGAATCGAGCAGCACCTCAGAAGGCACTGAGTGTCAAAGCTGTGGGAACAGAAGAGAACATGCCAGGCTTGTCAAGGATGGAAAGAAACAAAGGCAGAACCAGGAAAACACTGATCATGTTCAAGAGGAAGGAATGAGATTTGGTTTTGTAGGACCGCGGATTAGGTGCAGGGAAGTTGGACTGCAGCCAGCCTGGGAAGAGACAAATGCCAGGCTAACAACTTGGTTTCCAAACTACGTTCCTCAAACACTGATGTTGTAGTTAGGGTGAAAACGTGAATTGTTTCTGCTTCCTACAACTTCCAGGCGCCTCCTCATGGAGAAGTCAGAGCTGTTATTATAGATAACAAACTGCCCAGACTGTCGTTTATTAAGTGATTGCTGTGTGCTGGGGACTGTGCCGTTTCATATTGCTCTTTCTTATTGTAGCTACAAAAGCCCTGGGAGGTAACTACAAATAAGTTTGCTTTTTGCAGATAAGGAAACTGAGTCCAGGACAGGTTAACTTTTCAAGCTCAACAGCTGAAGTTGCTGGAAGGGAATGACGGGAGTAGCCCAATTCCAGGGCGTCTTCCAACAAAACGCAAGCCCTCGACCACGATGCTGCTTCTTGGCCTCCTCCCCATGGGGTGTCCGGGCTGAAGAGTGAGGAGGCCATGGGGAACACAGGAGACAAAGGAACATGCTAGGACTTTGGGAAGGGATCTACTGCAGACATCCAAGGGAAAGGGTCATGGTCAAGAGCATAATTAGACATAGAGAGGAATAAAATGATACAAAGCAAGCCATGGGTGGGAGATAACATTCCTGAAAGCTGAGAGGAAGCCTGTCCTCTGATGTGTGCCTCTGCCCCATGAATCATCTACACTCAGGCTGACCTTGAAGTGTAAGCCAGGTCACAGTGCTGTCGTCAAGAAAGCAGATGTAAGACTATGTGGCTGGAGCTGCCCAGGCAATGATAGGGGACAGGCTGGAACAACAGGGCAGCCATGTTCCTTGGCAGAAGATTACAGGAAACCTGCCCACAAATGAGTAGTTCTAGCCACTGCTAGGCCACTGTGATTCCAAAATGGTTATTGTGGCTATGACTGGAACAGGGTCATAGTCACAAGTTTCAGATAAATGTAATTTGGCTGGCTATGGTCTGTGTTCTGGAATGCTATAGTTGGAGCCAGGCCCAGGGAACAAGAAAAAGGGCCTGCAAGGCAAAGAAATAACATCCTGTACTACACAGAAAGCTACAGTGTACAAAGCTCCCCATGATCCTTATCCCTCTTGAGTTGGACACTGACCTTGTGAGATGGGCGAGGAAACTAGGGCACAGAGAAGTTTAATTGACTTGTGCCAGATCACATAGCAAATCAATGTCAGAGCTATACCATGTTCTTAAGCCTTTGTGTTCCAAGTCAGCACAGGCATTGAGAATCCTGCTCAACATGTGTTCTCAAAGTGACTCAAATAAAGAAAACAAGAGGGGGCTCTATGGAGAATAGGATAATATTTCCTCACAATCACTGTGTCTGAAACATGTGGTGGAACCAATTCCCACAACTTCCACTTTACACTTTTGTCAAATGTCTTTATATGGCTTTCTGACACTCCGAAGATGGCTGCTTGTGGTTTATTTTTATTTATTTTTTTTGAAGAGAGACAGAGAGGGAGAGGGAGACAGATAGAGAATGGGCGCGCCAGCAGTCTCTCAGCTGCTGCGAATGAACTCCAGATGCGTGCGCCCCCTTGTGGTCAAGTGCGGCATTGCGCCCTTGCGTCACTTTGCATCTGGCGAAACGTGGGACCTGGAGATTGGAACCGTTGGAGATTGGAACCGGGTTCTTAGGCTCATCAGGCAGGCGCCTTAACCACTAAGCCATCTCTCCAGCCTGCAGCTTGTGGTTTATATAGAGAGAAGCAGAGGTGCGAGGTGGTAGTAAAGCCTCAGTAGTTACAAAGCCAGTAAAAGCTTCACTCTTAGCTTGTGCTCCTCATCCCCTCCTAGGCCTGGAAGCACTAGCGTCGTCAGGGGTTGGCAAATGGTCACAAGGCTCAGGTTCTGTCTTCTAGAGGCAATCTGTCTGAACCAGCGGCTCCTGCTCAAGGCCTCCAGCTGCCCACAGCTTGTTCTTGCTCCTCTCTCCTGCCCCTCAACCTGGGCTTCCCACACCTCCTGTCTATAGTGGAACAAGCAGAAAAAGACTGTCCTGGCCCTCCTTGCTGCCACTCAGATGATCTGTGCCAGGGCTCTGTGGCTTGGCCATGCTTGCCAGGCCCCACAGGATACTCCTAGAATAGCCGTACTAAACAGGCATGACCACACAGTACCCCAGGATGTACCCTGGTACGTTCATGTCCCAACTGCCTCCTCTGCCCTCCCTTTTTGGTGACCAGGGTCAGGACTTAATTGCTTCGGTCCTGCCTTGTCCTGTTCACCTGCCCTTTCCAAGGTCTTAACCCATCACTTCACAGCTGAGCCGGACATCACCGTGCCAGAGAACCAAAGGCCTGGGAGCCAAGTGCCAACAGACAGAACTCGAGATGACAGCTTCCTTCTCGTGCTTCTGATCAATGCTTGAATTCCTCTCCAGGGGCTTCGGCCAGCCTCCCTTGGGAACCTTGTTGATGGGTGTCTGCCCAGCCGCTGAGCAGCCTCTCTGGGTGGGAAGCTGCCCTTGAGGACCTGGTGAGCTGATGCCCATTTGTGAGAGACCTTGTCCTAATCCTTCTCTTCACTCTTGCTCCACGATGCTGCCTACCATTCCTGCCACAGACAGGAAGCACACAGACATCAGACATCAGTTCCCTGGCAGAAAACTGATGAACAACCTGTGGTGGTTAGGATTAGGTGTCCCCATAAACTCATGTGTTTTGAATGCTTGGTTCCCAGCTGATGGCAATTTGGGAGGCGGAGCTTTGCTGGAAGAGGTGTGTGGCTTGAGGTGGACCTTGAGGTTTATTAGCCCCTAGCTAATAAACTCTGTCTCCTGCTATGGGTCCACTTGATGTCAGCCAGGAGGTGATCTCAGGTCTACTCTACCATCTTTCCCCTGCCATCATGAAGCTTCCCCGTGAGACTGTAAGCCAAAATAAGAAATATTCCTCTCATCAGCTGCTTTTGGTTAGGTGCTTTGTGCCAGCAACAAGAAGGTGACTACAACACAACCCGTGCATATTTGCAATGGACATCGGCCCCAGCTGTGTGCGCGGCTCTGAGACATCACATGTGGAGGAGCAGAGTGCTGCAGGGACTACACACCTCACACCAGGGCTTTTATAAAGCCCAGAAGCAAAGCAAACAAGACAGCACATCGTTTAGGGTACATTTATGCATAATGATATGTAGTATTGAAAAGCAAGGTGCTAAACACAAAGTTCAGGTTAATGGTCATGCAGAGGATGGGTTGGGAAAAGGGATGGGAGGGGAGATCTTGGGGTTGGAAGGTGAGTTGGGCCATGAGCATTTTGTTCTGTTTCATGGTTTATAAATAACTTCCATGTATGATCTTATCCTTTATTCTTGAACAAATTATACACACACACATACCAACTGCCCCCAAACAGTTTTGAAGATTAGATAGGGGCTATGGCAATAGCTGCTGGTGGATAAAGCACTTGTTATACACTCCTGAGTACCTGGGTTCACGCCCCCAAACCCTCATAAAAAGTCAGACAACCAGGCTGGAGAGATGGCTTAGTGGTTAAGGTGCCTGCCTGCCAAGCCTAAGAATGCCCATTCAATTCTCCAGGTCCCACGTTTAGCCAGATATAAAGTGACGCAAGGACGCAATGCTGTATTTGCCCATAAGGGGGTGCACACATCTGGAATTCATTCACAGCAGCTGAGAGGCTGCTGGCACACCCATTCTCTCTCTCTCTCTCAAAAAAAAAAAAAAAGTCAGACAACCATTTGTAATCCCAGTGTGTGTACAGCAAAAAGGGAGGCAAAGGCAAGAGAATTTCCTGGAAACTTGCAAACCAGTGAGTGTGGCAAACAGAGCAGTGAACAGTGAGAGACCCTTCCTCAATCAAGGTAGAAGACAAAAGTTGGCATACACCCCCCCCATAGTCACACACATGAAACACACACACACATACACACATGCCATACATATATAAACATACAATTTTTTTAAAAAGAAGATTGGATGGCCACCTAGCGGTGGCCTTCTTATTGTATTTTTAATGTTTGGATTGATCTGGTGGTAGGAAAGTATGACCATAGAGTACCTGGCCTCCGTGTCAATCCCCTCCCTGGACAGCTAAATGTCCCAAATGAGTTTTTCTACCCTCATCCTCCATTTCCTTTCCTCCCACATGCTGGCCCTTTGCCAAAGGCAATTCTTGCTGGAGTTGAATATGATGGATGTTTCCAGCACAGGTCTTGCTTGACATCTTGGCAGCATTCGATACTGCTGGCCCTTGTCCATATCTTCTCTGAGCACCTCCTTACCATTTTAGGCACCTGTACTCTGATCCCCCTTCTATATCTCAAATGCCACTTCTTGGCCTCTGTGGTGGTTTGAATGGATGTTTCCCAATAGATTTAGGAGTTTATTAAAGCTTGTAATTTAGATCTCCAATCTGTTTTGCTTTTGTTTGCTTGTTTTGGGTGGTGGTTCCTTTTCTCTCTCTCTCATCATGGAACTGTGAAAATGGACCAGCTTCTTCTGCCATTATGGAACTTCTCCTCTATCTGTAAGCTTCAAATAAATTCCCTTCTCCTATAACTGTGCCTGGTCTGGAGGTTCATCCCAGCAACGTGAAGCTAACTGATACAGAATTGGTACCAGAGTGTAGGGAGTGCTGAGATGAATCTGACCATGTAGATTGTGGTATTTTACAATTTGTGTGCTAGAGGAATGGGAAATTTGGTGCTCACTCTAAAGACACCTTCTGAAGCAGCAAACAAAGTTTTATGGGCTATTCTGATGAGAGTTTGAAAAAGCTAAGTGCAGAGAGAAGTGTGTTTGGAGGTTTGGCTTATGAACTTTCTAAAAAGAAGGAAAAACTACAAAGGACTTTGTTAAAACTGACATAAGGGCTGGCTACATTGTGCTGCCCATGACCAGAAAGTTTGATCAAGGTTAAATTTATAATAGACTGATGTGCTTGCCTAAAGATATGGGACTGAGAGATTTAACATTTTAAGTTGGAAAAATTCAAGCAAGCTTAAAATTACTGGCACAGAGACTGGCTGCTGAGGCTGCTATTGTCAAATACATTAACATTTGGAAAAAAGATGACCCAACTTCTTTACATTAAAGCAATAGAAATGATGCCTGAGGAAAGACTATGATAGACATGCAAACTCTTTTGGAAAGAGTTGCCTAGAGAAGGAAACTGCTTTTCAAGGTTATGATTTCATCTCTGAACTAAAAATATGGTTGTGTCCTACACACCTGATATTGGTTTTGGAAACATAAAAAAAGCATGGAGTGGGTCATGAAGTACACATGGTTACAGAAGCTGCTGCTAAGATGCGGCATATAGGCAGGGCATGATGACCCTGAAGAACAGGCTGGCAAAGCCATTCAAAGATGGACCATGGTTTGCATGGAGACCCAAAGATGTTTTAGATATACCAGGACTAGACAAGGGCTACCATGGAGCTCTGTTGGTCTGGAGTGGAAGTATTCCCTGGCTAGTCAGCCCAGCTGGAGGGGCAGAATTAAAAAATCCAGAAACCAGTCACTGGTTATGATATTGGACTTGAACTACAGATGTTTGATGTTTGCTTGATGGTTATTAAGTTTGCATTGTTCCAGTCTCTCCTTGCTATGCCTTATAATAGATGAAAATGTTTACTCTGGGGCTGGAGATGGCTTAGCAGTTAAGGCGTTTGCCTGCTAAGCCAAAGGATCCCAGTTCAACTCTCCAGGACACACATAATGGGGTGCATGTATCTGGAGTTTGTTTGCAGTGGCTGGAGGCCCTGGCGCACCCATTCTCTCTCTCTCTCTCTCTCTGCCTCTTTCTCTCAAATAAATAAAAAGAAATAAACAAAATGTATTTTAAAAAAGAAAATGTTTACTCTGTGCTTTTATATAACTTTTTTGGATTTTACAGAACTCACAGTTAAGAGATAATCTTAAATCTCAGATTAGACTGAGGACTTTAGAACCATCCTAAGTTGGTAAAAACTGTGGGGACCTTTTAATTTGAACTGAACACAATATAGTTTGATCAAGGTTAAATTTATAATAGACTGATGTGCTTGCCTAAAGATATGGGACTGAGAGATTTAACATTTTAAGTTGGAAAAATTCAAGCAAGCTTAAAATTACTGGCACAGAGACTGGCTGCTGAGGCTGCTATTGTCAAATACATTAACATTTGGAAAAAGATGACCCAACTTCTTTACAATAAAGCAATAGAAATGATGCCTGAGGAAAGACTATGATAGACATGCAAACTCTTTTGGAAAGAGTTGCCTAGAGAAGGAAACTGCTTTTCAGGTTATGATTTCATCTCTGAACTAAAAATATGGTTGTGTCCTACACACCTGATATTGGTTTTGGAAACATAAAAAAAGCATGGAGTGGGTCATGAAGTACACATGGTTACAGAAGCTGCTGCTAAGAGATGCGGCATATAGGCAGGGCATGATGACCCTGAAGAACAGGCTGGCAAAGCCATTCAAAGATGGACCATGGTTTGCATGGAGACCCAAAGATGTTTTAGATATACCAGGACTAGACAAGGGCTACCATGGAGCTCTGTTGGTCTGGAGTGGAAGTATTCCTGGCTAGTCAGCCCAGCTGGAGGGGCAGAATTAAAAAATCCAGAAACCAGTCACTGGTTATGATATTGGACTTGAACTACAGATGTTTGATGTTTGCTTGATGGTTATTAAGTTTGCATTGTTCCAGTCTCTCCTTGCTATGCCTTATAATAGTTGAAAATGTTTACTCTGGGGCTGGAGATGGCTTAGCAGTTAAGGCGTTTGCCTGCTAAGCCAAAGGATCCCAGTTCAACTCTCCAGGACACACATAATGGGGTGCATGTATCTGGAGTTTGTTTGCAGTGGCTAGAGGCCCTGGCGCACCCATTCTCTCTCTCTCTCTCTCTCTCTCTCTCTGCCTCTTTCTCTCAAATAAATAAAAAGAAATAAACAAAATGTATTTTAAAAAAGAAAATGTTTACTCTGTGCTTTTATATAACTTATTTGGATTTTACAGAACTCACAGTTAAGAGATAATCTTAAATCTCAGATTAGACTGAGGACTTTAGAACCATCCTAAGTTGGTAAAAACTGTGGGGACCTTTTAATTTGAACTGAACACAATATACAATAAGACAGTTATTAATCTATTGGGGGCAGGGGCAGATTGTGGTGGTTTGAATGGATGTCTCCCAATAGATTCAGGGGTTTATTAAAGCTTATAATTTAGATCTCTAGCCACTTGGCTGCAGGAGGTGTCACTGTGGACAAATGCTAGGGTCTAGCCCTATGGTGTTTGGGGGGCATGTTGCAGTCAGGTTCGCATTGCTGGCAGAAAACACCTGGCCAAGAGCAGCCTGTGGGAAAAAGGGGGTTTATTTTAGCTTACAGACTTGAGGGGAAGCTCCATGATGCAGGGGAAAATGACAGCATGAGCAGAGGGTGGACATCACTTCCTCACCAACATTGGGTGGACAACAGCAACAAGAGAGTGTGCAAAACACTGGCAAGGGGAAATTGGCTATAATATCCATAAGCCTGCCCCCAACAATACAATGCCTTCAGGAGGCGTTAATTCCCAAATCTCTATTAGCTGGGAACCTAGCATTCAGAACAGGGGGACACCTGAATCAAACCACCATAGGGGGGTTGGAATATCAGTCTAAAGATATATGATATGCAGAGTTCTTGAGCTCTGCCATTATGTAGTTCCTGAAGTGTGCTTGCTTTTTTTTTTTTTTTTTTTTTTTTTTTTTTCTGGTGGTGATTGCTTTTCTCTCTCTCAGCATGGACCTGTGACAGTGGGCCAGCTTCTTCTGCCATTATGGAACTTCTCCTCTACCTGTAAGCTTCAAACAAATTCCCTTCTCCCATAATTGTGCTGCTCTGGAGGTTCATCCCAGTGATGTAAAGCTTACTGATACTCCTCCTTTGCTGAGTCCATGCCTCTGTTTGTCCCTTCATGAAGAGAAGGTAGCCACAGGGGTCATCTTCAGCCTTCTTCCACCCCAGAGCTTCTCTCGCCTTCAGTCATGGACTCAGATGAATTCTAACTCTCTCTCCAGCCCAGACCCCTCTCTTCTGAACTCCAGCCATATATCCAATGTCTACTTGAATTTTCCACGTGGATACAATATGTGCACTTCACATCCAGCTTCTGGCCTTGCCCCACTTGCCTGGTCACCTGCTAGTGACGTCTATCCATCCTTCCACATGCCCAAGCCACCAAGCATTCAGTTTAGATTCTCTACTCTCTCTCTTCCTCCCACCCTCCCTCAGTGACCAAGTTTAGTCATTTGATTTCCTTAAGTGGCACTCCGATCTACCAACTCTCTCAATGTCAGCACCGTCTTACTTTGCTTCAGTCCACTCTCCACATCACCCCTGCCCTGGCTGTTTTCTTGGGAACATGCAGATCTGAGTGTCATCTAGCCTCTGCTTATAATCCTCTATTGGCCCCATATACTCTCAGGCTCTCCATAACTTGGCTCTACCTGCTTACCCCACCTCATCTTCCCTCATCTCTCTCCATATCTCTGCCTCAAAACCACTCTCCAACCACACTCAAAGACCTTCAGTTCCTTCTTACCTCCAGGGCAAAACCATGTCTCCATCTAGAAGAGTCTGTAGCTGCTCTTTCCAATATTGTCTGCTTCATCTCTTATCTCAGCTTTTGGTATAACCTACCATTTCTACCAGGAGGCCTTCCCTGACCACTCCATTCTTACCCAGAGAGGGTTAGGTTGTTCCACAACCTCGCAGCATCAGACACATTTCCTATTTGGTTCTACCACTTGTAACAATTGCTTTTAAAGAATTTCTCTCCCACTTTTGACTCTTTGAACTGGGCAGCAGGGAACTAGAATAATGCTGGACCTCTAAGATGAAAGTGGTGAAAGTTGTTCAATGAATGAATGTATAAATGGCCCTCTGCTTTATAGATAGGATCTCATTGCATTCTTATAAGAATCTTTTAAGGTAGACACTATTACCCTCATTTGACAGTTAACAGAAGGGAAGTCACTTGCTCTAAATCACATAGCTAGGCAAGAGAAAGTTGTAAGCTGGAGTTTAACACCAAACCCACCACCTCTGTCCCCACTTCTAACCATCCCACCCCATCCCTCATTCCATAGAAGGCCTGAGAACCCTCCCTAGGCCTCATCAAGGTTGAAAGCTCAAGATGGGAGCTGGCATGGTTACCTGGAAGCAGGTGGGCCCCGGCCTCCCGGTAGGGATGTCCGACTGGTAGAAAACTTTGAGCTCTGGGGTCAAGGCGATGACAGTCTTAATCACCAATGAGATGATGTCAGACCAGACCTTCTTGATGTCCACACCTTTGGAAGACAGTCTACAAAGAATACTAGAAAACGTCCTTTTGCTGCCTGTGCTGGCACTGTCTGAGTGGATGAAGTTGCCGCTGTGGATGTTCAGTGAGTAGTTGGTTAAGTGCATAAAGACATGGTGCAGGTTTTGGGGGTTGGGTTCTTGATACGGCTCTGTACAAAATCTAGAGAGTCCATCTTTGGCTATATAAATCTCTAAGGGGTCTAAGGACTTTAGCAAGACATACAGACGAATATCAAACTTGAGCTTGTCGATAAGGAGAGGTTTGCAGATGTACTCTTGGACCACCGCTGGCCTGCTTTGGAGGGTCCTGGACAGGCGGATGTCATTAGGGTCTTTAATGAGGTAGATTCCATCACCCTGACAACCACCATCTGGTTTCACAATAAAAGTGGGCTTCCAGGAAGGGTCACTGGCTTTCACCATTCGAACCTGGTGGGGAGGGAGACAATAGTTAGCAGCAACTTGATGAACACTGGGTGAATGGGTGACCAAATGACCCCCTTTCTCCTGAGTCCTCACTGAGCATCTTCCATAGAGATGGCACTGTATAAAGTACTAAGATAGTGAATGAGAACTGTCTTCAAGGGTGTGTTCCAGGCGGAGGTGGAGCACACACTGGACTGGCAGTCACAAGACCCAAGTTCAAGCCATCTTGCCAATTATTAGCTGAACTCTTGAACAAGCCACATAGCTAGTATCAATGATGATGGTCTGCCACCATTTGTGAATGCCTGTGAGATGCCAGTTCCTATAATGGGTACTTTACACAAATCATTTCATCAAACCCTTCCAAAAAGGCTATGCCTTTTTTCTTTTCTTCTCTCTCTCTCTCTCTCTCTCTCTTGTCAAGCATAGGGAGGGATAGGAGTCAGCCTGCCTCAGCTCAGATCCTGACCTTATCACATATTGCACTGTTAACCATGGCTACCACATTCCTTAAGTTATTTGTACCTTCCACGTCATTAAGTAAGAATATGGGGCTGGAGAGACGGCTTAGCAGTAAAGGCACATGCCTGTGAAGCCTAAGGACCCCAGTTCAATTCTCCAGATTCCACATTAGCCAGATGCACATGGTGGCACATGCGTCTGGAGTTCATTTGCAGTGGCTAGAGGCCCTGGCACGCCCCTTCTCACTCTCTGTCTCTCTCTCTCTTTCTCTGTCCCGAATAAATAAATAAATAAATAAATAAATAAATAAAAATAAAAATCTTTTGGGGGGGGGAGAGAGACACAGAGAGAGAGGGAGAGGAAGACAGATAGAGATGGGCGCACCAGCAGCCTCTCAGCTGCTGCAAACGAAATCCAGATGTGTGAGCCCCCTTGTGGTCAAGTGCGGCATTGCGCCCTTGCGTCACTTTGCATCTGGCTAAACGTGGGACCTGGAGATTGGAACCAGCGTTCTTAGGCTTAGGAGGCAGGCTCCTTAACCAGTTAGCCATCTCTCCAGCCCAAAAATAAAAATCTTTTTTTTAAAAAGAATAAGAAAGAATATGACTGTTTGAGTCTGGAGTTCGATTGCAGTGACTGGAGGCCTGGGTGTGTCAATTTTACCTCCCCTCCTTCATAAAAAAGGGCCAGTCTGTTGGGCTTGTCTCAAAAAAAAAAAAAAAAAAAAAAACAACAAGAATATGATTGTTTGTATGTAAAGGTGATCTGGCTGTGACATCTGTCACCCCATTGATTGCCAGGGTTGATTCAGCTGGCTTGAATCCTTTTTCCCTCACTGCTTCATGTGTGGCCCTCCTGAAGTTGCATGCCAGACAAAGAGGATGACCTTCCCTGTTGAAGAGGACCATTCTTTGCTAGAACTTACAATAAACAAGCTCTTAGAAGTAAGACTGTTCTTTTTCTCTTTTTAGATTAAAAAAAATTTTTTTTATTTGAGACAGAGAGAGGGGAAGAGAGAGAGAGGGAGAGTGAGAATGGGTGCTCCAGTGCCTATAGCCACTGCAAACGAACTCCAGATGCATGCGCTTCCTTATGCATCTGGCTTATGTGGGACCTGGAGAATCAAACCGGGGTCCTTAGGCTTCGCAGGCATGTCCCTTAACTGCTAAGCCATCTCTCCAGCCCGATTTTTTTTTTTTTGAAGACAGGGTCTCCTGTAGCTCGGCTATCCTCTAACTCCATAGATAGCTGAGGACAACCCTGCACTTCTGGTCTTCCTGTCTCCACCTCCCAAGTGCTATCACAAGCACACATGATCACAAGGCTTCATGCAGGCAAGGAAAGCATCCCACCAATTGAGCCACACCCCCCAACCCAGGAGTAAAATTGTTCTGAAGATGAAAAGAAAAAAAGCAATAGGCTAAGGACATAGAAGCTGACAAGTGACTGAGCCTAGCCACTGTTATTGTAAAGATAACATAACTTGCCAGCTCAGTGGGGCAGAATCAGCAGGACTGAAATCCAGATTGAGGGTTCTGGAGCCCTTGTGTCTTCCTCCATGCTCTACCCTCACTAGGTCATTGTAAAGGTAAGACAAACCAAAATGTCCAAAGGACCAAGCATGGCACCAAACACACAGCTAGTGCATGGGGAATACATGGCGTTATTGTCTACATGATTGTGAAGTACATCTGGTAGACCTGGTGGGTCCAGTCTGTTGAGATCTTTTGGGAACTAGGTTCTGTCATCTGCAATATTTGATCTCCTTCCAGCTCCAGGTAAGAACACTCCCATAATTAGTTATCCAGACACTTGACCAGTCCACATCTGGCCCTAGGGTTGTGCATAATTCATAGGAGCCTGACTCCACTAGTACTATGGTTTGGGGGTGCTCCTGCAAAGTTCAGGTGTTGGAAACTTAATCCTCAAATGCTTACATTAATGGTGTTTGGAAGCAGAGACTTTAGGAGGCAAGATTAGATGAGGTCATGAGGGTGGGGCCCCCCTGAGAGCATTAGTGGATTCATAAGAAAAGGTAGATAGATAGAGCCCAGCTAGCATATTTGCTCTCTGCCATGTTATGAGGAGGCAAGAAGGCCTGCCACACCAGCTGCCAGCATCTTTTTTGGGGGGAAGGGAGGAGGAGTGTGTGTGTGTGTGTGTGTGTGTGTGTGTGTGTGTGTTATAGACACCAGAGGACAACTTTGGTGTTGGTCCTCAGACAATGTTTACCTTTTTGAGACAAAGTCTGTCTATGGCCTGGAGTTCACCAAGTATACTAGACTAGTTGGCCAGCAAGCCCCAGGGATCTTTCTGTCTCTAATTCCTGGGATTACAAGCACATGTCATCACCCCTGTTTTTTTTTTTGTTGTTGTTGTTTTTTTAACATAGATTCTGGGAATTGAACTCAGGTCCCCATGCTTGCAAGGCAAGCACTTTAGTGAGTGAACTGTCTCCCTACCCCAGCTGCCAGTGTCTTGTCATTGAATTTCCCAGCCTCTGAAACTGAAAATAAATAAATAAATAAATAAATAAATAAATAAATAAATAAATAAATAAAAATAAACCACATTTATTTTCTTTGTAAACCAGCAGGTCTCTGGTATTCCGTTATAGCAACATAAAATGGCCCAAGACATCCAGATGCTTATGAAATGCTTGGTGAGCTCTGGAGAACAGTGGATTGAAATAGTGGGACAGGAAGTTTCACTGGGAAAATGTGAAGAGGAAGAGGAAGCTGTGCTCTTGGTAGCATCTGGTGTGGAAGCTCTGTTTCTGAGCTGTCACTAGAAGCAGTGTCCTGTAGGCTGAGTTGGTGGCATGCTCCAGCACTGGACTCTGGTCAGCCACCACCTTTGCTGTGTAAGCTTGACCCAGGCTATTTGCATTCTGGGCTGTACTTATCTCTTTGACTAGCCCATATTTCTAAGTGAAGCTTTTGCCAATTCCTTGGGCACTATCAGTTATTCCAGGCTTGTAAAAGATCTTTAACAATGGAGAAACACTTAAAGCCTTAATAATGGTCCACATCAATTGTTTTCCCTTGTCAGCAGGATTCGAGAATGGAACCTCACAGGAGAGATCAATGGGAGCCTCCCAGAGTCCTCATGAGCCTTTCTTGCATCAGTGACCTTGATGCTTCTGTAGTTATTTAATATTCATCCAAAGCATCCACATGCTTGGCCCCTTATGGTAAATATGAACAAGCTGGACAAATGGCAGTTATGGATCAGGAAGGAAGAAATGTTGAGTTTGCACTATAGATAATTTTTCCCCTTGGAAAGCTTTTGCTAGGCCAAAGATACTAACAGTTCAATATATTATCAGGAGCAATATTTTCTCCTTTGAATTCAGTGTATGCACCCTAAATAAATTAAACTACATGGTCAATAGTCTCTGAATATTTCTTTCTCTTTGTCAGAGCAGTAGCTACAAATCAAGATTATTAATACTAATAGAACTATCAGAACTGAGAGGATCCTTGGAGATCCACATCATGAAATCCTCTCATAATTTAAAGAGGAAGCTGAGGCTTGGAGAGGTGACATACATTGCCTCAGGCCCCATAACTTGCTAGTGGAGCAGTCAGGATGAGAACTGAGGTCTCCTGATCCCACCCCAGGTACGCTATGCCATATTTACCTGTGATAAGATAAAATTAAGGACCTCTATTTCTGATTATTACAAGGTAAACTATCTTAATATCTCAGACAGTGTTGGAACCTGAGCTCAAGCCTCACACTAAAAACTCTGGCTCCTCATGGCCGCCTGGGAATGGCATCTGTGGTGGTTTGAGTCAGGTGTCCGCCATAAACTTAGGTGTGCAGAATGCTAGGTCCCCATCTGATGGCAATTTGGGAATTGAGGCCTCCTGGAGGCAGTGTATTTTTGGGGGTGGGCTTATGGGTATTATAGTCAGCTTCCCTATGCCAGTACTCGGCACACTTTCCTGTAATGTTGTCCACCTGATGTTGGTGAGGAGGTGATGTCCACCCTCTGCTCATGCCATTGTTTTCCCTGCCATCACGGAGCTTCCCTTTGAGTCTGTAAGCCAAAATAAACCTTTATTCCCCACAAGCTGCTCTTGGTTGGGTGATTTCTGGCAGCAATGCAAACCTGATCCTGAGATGCTCAGCATGCCTCAATTCCAAATCTTCTGTCTGGTTTGTGGGTATGTTACAATATAGGCGCCAGCTATAGCAAAGCTTCCTTGTTGCACAGAATGAAGCTCCCGTAGCTTCCACTCCCCTCAGCCACTTCTTGTGCACGAAGACAGTATTTTCAGTATTAATATCCTTTGTCCTCTGAGGATTTATTCAAGGGATACCTTTCTCTACAGCTATTAAAGAACTAATACACTGGTTCCCAGCAAAAAACAAAAATGTCATGTTCCAGTGTCAAAATGCTGTCTCTAAGCCGGGCATGGTGATGCACACCTTTAATCCCAGCACTCAGGAGGCAGAGGTAGGAGTATCACTGTGAGCTCGAGGCCACCCTGAGACTACATAGTGAATTCCAGGCCAGCCTGGACCAGAGTGAAGACGTACCTGAAAAACCAAAAATAATTAATTAATTAAAATATTGTCTCTACCCCTGGAGCCCAGCCCCAGACATTCTGATTTAATAGATCAGCTGAGACCTGGAGAAGGGTGTTGTGGAAAAAGAACCTCATGTTATTCTGATGCATTGTCCAACAACTCCTGCATTAAAGTGAACGAAGCCAAAATATGATCTGAAACCAGTATCTGAATGAAATGAAGTTCTATGCCTTATGTCAGCCTGAGTGTGAGGAAGGCTTGCACTTAAGCTACAGCTGATGCTATCTCTAGTTTATCCAAAGCTACTGTCGGATGTGAAATCCATTATCTTGTAACCATATACATGGATGGCTGAAAGAGATACCCACAGAGGATGCCCAGGAAGGGTTGGTTGGCACTCGAGAGGCTTTTTGAAAAATGTCTGCATCTTTTACTGCCCTCTAGTGGATATTTAGGAAATGCCACTGGGAAAGTCACCCTGTTCAAAATTCAACACTACTAGTAGTTAAAATTGACAGTAGCACCACTGCAAATGAAATGTTATTCCGCCATTGTTTGAAGGAAATGCTAACAGCCCTTGAGGACACTGTTCAGGGAAACAGGACAGACACAAAAAGACAACAACTGCAGAATAGTATATGAGGTCCCTTGAGAAGCCAAATTCCTAGAGATGGAAAGTAGAATGGTATTTGCCAGGAGATGATGGTGAGGGGAAATAAGTAGTTAGTACTTAATGGGAACAAAGTTTCCACTTATTTGTGAAATAAAAAGTTGTACAGGGCTAGATAGATGGCTTAGTGGTTTAAGGCACTTGCCTGTGAAGCCTAAGAACTCATGCTCAAATCTCCAGGTCCCATGTAAGGCCGACACACAGTGACACAGTGTGCAATGTGGCACATGTACCACAAGGGGGCACACGCATCTGGAGTTCATTTGCAGTGGCTGAAGACTCTGGCTCACCCTTCTCTCTTTCCCTCTCTCCCTCGTTCTCTCTCAATTGGTTTTTTGTTTTTGTTTTTTTGAGGTAGGGTCTCACTCTAGCCCAGGCTGACCTGGAATTCACTCTGTAGTCTCAGGATGGCCTCGAACTCATGGTGATCCTCCTACCTCTGCCTCCAGAGTGCTGGGATTAAAGGCATGCACCACCACACCTGGCTTTCTCAAATTTTTTTTTTTTTTTTTTTTTTTGCAAGGTAGGGTCTCACTCTGGTCCAGGCTGACCTGGAATTAACTATGTAGTCTCAGGGTGGCCTCAAACTCTCTGCAGTCCTCCTACCTCTGCCTCCCAAGTGCTGGGATTAAAGGCGTGCGCCACCACACCCAGCTTTCTCAAATTTTTAACAAAAGTTCTACAGACGGGTAATGGAGATGGCTGTGCATCATGGGGTATATATTTTTATGTTGCTCATCTTTTACACTCAGTGACTGACCCTAAACAAGATATAGACATCCTACCTCCAGGACTCAGGGAACATCGTGGAAGATGGGATGGAAAGGATGTAAGAGCTGGAGGATGGGAAGGAGCACTGTGGAACTCTGGTGTCTGGACATGACAAGGCCGTTGCAGTCATGAACTCACGGCACATGTCACCCGCACAAGACCTGCACGTGATGAGCCCACTCAACATTCTGTTATAGATAGGGTCTTGGGAGGCCACTCCCTAATGAGCTAATGACAGTTAAAGGTTTCTGAGGAGGGGGAGTCATTCTCTTCCCTGGCATAGCACTGGCAAGTGATGAGAACAAGAGTTACAGTGAGATGGGGGAAACAAGAGAGAGTAATGTGGGTACATATGATCAAAATGTAATATATATATATGTATACATACATATATATATGAAAATGTCAAAAATTAGAAGTGAATAAGCTGTTAAACTTTGTTATATGTAATTTACTCCAAGTTTTATTCATTTATTTATTTATTTTGATTTTTTGAGATAGGGTCTCACTCTAGCTTAGGATGACCTGGAATTCATTGTATAGTCTCAGGGTGGCCTGGAACTCACATTGATCCTCCTACCTCAGCCTCCTGAGTGCTGGGATTAAAGGCGTGCACCACCATACCCAGCTTATTCCAATTTTTAAAATTAAATTGTGGCCGGGCGTGGTGGCGCACGCCTTTAATCCCAGCACTCGGGAGGCAGAGGTAGGAGGATCGCCGAGAGTTCGAGGCCACCCTGAGACTACATAGTTAATTCCAGGTCAGCCTGGACCAGAGTGAGACCCTACCTCGCAAAACCAAAAAAAAAAAAAAAAATTAAATTGTGTGTGAATGTGTGTGAGGGTGCACGTGTGTTGATGCACATGCACACATGTGTGTGTACATATGGAGGACAGAAGACAACTTCAAATATCGGTCCTCAGGAACACTGTCACACTTTTGTGAGACAGGTTCTCTTGCTGACCTGGAGCTTGACATGTGAGCTAGGCTACTGCTGGCCTGGGAGCCCAGGGATCCACCTGTCTCTGCCTCCCCAGTGCTGGGATTACAAGTATATGCCACTATACTAGGCATTTTTTTATTGAACTCAAACTATTTACTGTTGTAAACATTTAACAAAAGCACTATGAGATCCAAGTACAGTCTTGGACAAGTCCAACAAAATAAGTGGTATGTTGAAAAAATAAAGCTGATTTAAAATGAGAACGTTAATATATGAACATACAATAATTTGATCATGTTCCTGTCCCTTGCTTAATTTTTGGTCCCCTCTCCCCTACTCCCACCCCCTAAGGACCCTCCTCTTTCAAGGGAGTCCTTCCTCTGTTTTGTTGTCTCATTCCTTTTGTCCTCCTCCACCCTCAAAGTCAAAATGATGATGGGCTCAGAGCAACCATGTGGCTCTTGTGCGACTATCGGTCACCCCTGTGGGGTCAGGACTGTGCCAGTCAGTACATGTTGCGAGAGCAGTGCTTCCAAGTATGTGTAAATCCCCTGTGGCTCTTACATTCTTTCCCTGAAGACACCTGGCTCAAACTCAGGTCCTCATGCTTGCATGACACTTTACCAATTGAGCTGTCTCCCTATTAGTTTTTAGTTGAAAATAATTAGGTGTTGGTGAGTTTGAAAAACAAAACAGAAAATCTGGATTTTGGTTCCAGTTGCATTAGGTCATTTGTGACTTTGTTGAGTGACCTTGAGAAAGTCATCTCTCCTCTTGAGCTTTGTTGTGTTCACCTATCAAATCAAGGGGCCACTCTAAGGTTCCTGGCCTCAGGCTACTACCAAGCACTGAGCAGTGATTGATCTGGACACCACCGCAGTTAAAGGCTGGGTTACAGACCTCCAGCGACATTAATCACATGGAGGAGGTCATGCCGTGCTGTTGTGATCAGCACACTGGGGTGATCTGTGTGAACTGGCGATTTGGATGGGAGATTTATGATGCATTTGAAGCAGTTGGCAAGATATTTGGAAAAAGCAAGTTGAAGTATTTGTGGAGAGAAATTTGGGGACCTGAAATAGTAAGTCACAAAACATTATTAGCAGTGAGGAGCAGGTATGAGGACAACTTCTGAAGAAATACAAGGTCTGCAATATCAGGGAAGCCAAAGCCAATTAGAGTCACGCTTTGTCACACAGGAGGATTTGCATTCTGTCCTAGCAACCTGGGTCCTTGGCATCACAGGCACATGCTGTAGGTTTTTGGCAGAAACATGCTTTTGGGAGACAAAATAGATGTCACAAAGTGTGTGCTGGACAGGATGTGGAACACGACCCTGCCAGCCACAGGGTCTGAGTACGGTACTTGGTAAATTCCTATTCCCAATGTTTAAGGCAATTTCTGAGGCCAGCTCAGATTGAAAGTAGTCAACAACTAGGTGACCAAGGCCAGATGAGGATGGCTAGAAGGGCCAGTGGGGAAGCAAAGCAGGAGGTGTGAGAGGAAGAACTTGAGAGATCACAAAGCAGAATAGAATGAGAGACCATAAACAGTAGAAGACAGAAAGAGGGTGATTGCCAGTGGGGAGTACTGCATGCATGAGATAGCAGGGGGCAGCTAACAGCACTCAGACAAGTACTATGGGTAGGCACTACTCTACACTCTATCTCATTTGATCCTTCTAACCATCCTATTTCACAGATCAGAAAATGGAAAGCCAGAGATACTCATTAACTAGATGATAGGGTCAGGATTGAACCCAGGTAGTTAGCTTCTAAAACCCATATTCAGAATGAAGGAGGGGGAACAGAAGAAGATAAAGCTTGGGTGTGAAGGGTGGACTTGATAGAGTAGGAACTTGCATCTCATTTGGGGGAAGTTTGGACAATGACCTGCAAAGATGAGGACTTACTGAAGGGTTTGAGAAGGAAGTAACTCAATCAGATGTATGTTACAGAAAGTGGGTCACTGGGAACCTGCTCTGGAAGACATCTTGGCCCCACCCCTTCCTGTCAGCCTCTCAGCTTCCTTCCTGTTCACCAGGAGGTGGCCTGCTTTGATCCACCACACACTCCCCACCCATGATATCCAGCCTCAGGTCCACTAAGCAACAGAGCCAGCCAGCCGTGGACTGAAACCACGAGCCAAAATCATTCTCTCCTCCTGTAAGTTGTTTTTGTCAGGGACTGGTGGCAGAGACAAGAAATTGTCTAAACTCCCTGGGTGAAGGGGACAGGGACATATGGGCTGACTTCTAAATGTCGTGATAGATGGTGATTAGTCACAGGGAGTTAAAAGGAGAAAAGAGGGCTGGAAAGATTGCTTAGTGGTTCAGGCACTTGCCTGTGAAGCCTAAGGACCCGGGTTTGTTCCCTAGTACCCATATAAGCCAGATGCACAAGGTGGCAAATATGTCTATTGCAGTGGCTAGAGGCCCTGGTGCACATATTCTCTCTCTCTCTCTCTCTCTCTCTCTGTCTGTATTCCAATCTCCCTCTTTCTCTCTCTCTCTCTCTCTCTCTCTCTCTCTCTCTCAAATAAATAAAATATTTTTTCAAAAAAGAAAAGAAAATATTTGGGCTTGGGAGATAGCTCAGTTGGTAAAGTACTTGCCTTGAAAGGACATGAGCTTGCTCTCCATTATCCCCATAAACATGCCTGCGGGTGTGGAGACAGGAGGACTCCTGGAGCTCACTGGCCAGCAGGTCAAGGCTAATTGGTGAGTTCTTGGCCAGTAAGAGACTCTCAAAAAAAAAACTAGACATCATTCCTAAGGATGACACATGAGGTTGACTTATGGTCTCCACATTGCATGTGGCACAACATGCGTGCATGCATACCCCCACATGTGAACACAGTCACACATACACATACATGTTTAAAATAACAGGAGCTGGCGATGAGTAAAAATGCCTGCTTTGCAAGCATGCAGACCTGAGTTCAGATCCCCACAACCCATATGATGCGGAACACAGTAGCAAGCATCTGTAACCCCAGCCCTCCTGCAGCAAGATGGGAATCACAGACGGGAAGATCCAGAAGCTCATGGGTCAGCCAGCCTGGCTTTCACCATAGTGAACAACACAAGACCTTCCCTGACTCAAACAAGGTGGAAGGTGAGGACTGGTCCCTGGGGCTGTCCTCTGACCTCTACATGGACATTCATCATGGAGTGTGTATGTGTGTGCACACAGAGAGAGAGAGAGAGAGGGAGAGAGGATAGACTAGAGGGGCAAGGAAAGCCAGATAGAGGAATGCAGAGGACACAGCTAGTCAGTGGTCACTAGAATATATGTGTGTTGAGTTGGGGAGAGATGTGGAGTCACCTGGGGAGATGGAGAGGAAGAAGGATACAGCTGGGAAACGGAGGCTGGAAAGGGCAGCAAGGATCTTAAGACACCTCACATCAGTACTCACCCGCAGGTACTGATGGATTTTCGAGCAGAGAAGGACATGGGCACCATGAGAATCACCACTTTGGAGCACTGAGAACACGTGCAAGAAGATGCCCTGGCCATCAGATCCTGAAGGCCTGCGCTGGGGTAGGGATTGTGAGGTTAAAACAGACGTGAGATGTGGAAGGGGGACAATCAGTGGTCCTTGGTAATGGGATGGATGTGAAGCAGCAGGGAGAGAGGAAGGAGAGAGCATAGATGGTCTCAGGGTCTGGGTCTTCTGAAGGTATGGAGGGGTGCTATTACTGTGAAAAGATACAAGTAATATAGGAAAAGACCTTATCCTGATTGGATGAAAATAGTAGGGATGTTTCATCAAGTCAGCCTGAACTGAGTGGCTCTGGCCTTGAAGCTAATCTGGGCCTTTGTAACCTCATCCCTCCATGTCTTTATGGTTCATCGGAGCCATGCTGTCCAGTATCTCCTCAAGAAAATTACTTGTGACCTAGTAACTCTCCCTATCTTAGAAAAAATAAGATGTGCTGTCTGGCAGGGGTGAGACTCGGATTTCAAACCCAAACACAAGGTAACTTGCACTCGGGGGAGTGTGTCCAGATAACCCCTCAGCTCAGTGGTTGGAAAGGAGAATGCCAGCCACTGCATGGTCAAACACTTCACCACGCCTGGCCCTGGACAGGTTCCAGTTAGGAAAACTTAAATATAAAATGTTTTTTTTTTTTTTTTTTTTAAATCAGGGTTTACTCAACAGTTTAAAAGAAATAGCACTAATTGTTCCCACAGAGTGGTAACTGACCACTCACGTGTGAAGTCTTGGCATAGCACACATTCAATAGCCTTCCTTCCTTGGTGGGCAGCCCTGACACACCCCAACAACCTCATTTTCCACCCTCCTTCCTATCCCTCTTCCATGCCTCTGAGCTTTTACAATGCCCCCACGGCCTCTGCCGGCTTCTCTGCCCCTCTTTGCCTGTAGAGCTCCTACCCGTTGTCAGCCTGGCTCAAAAGTTCTCTCTGGAAGTGCTCTCCCGGCCTGCAGTCCTCCAAACACAGCTTTTCCCTTCCAAAGTGCTTCTCCACGCCCAGCTGCCCCACATCTTCCCAACCATCCCTTTGAGGCCCAGGAAGGAATTGTATTGCACAAATGAGTGCACGCATGCATGCATACACACACACTTTAGAAACAAAGAACGACACCCAAGGGGTGTGGTGACTTCCAAAGGCCACACGAGTGTCACAGACAGAAGTAAAACACAGTCCCTTCAGATTTTCAACGCCAAGTTCTTTCTACCAGAATGGAGTGGGGCATTCTAAGAAGTCTTTCAGAAGATACTTCATTCCGAACACTAACGTGTTTGTCAGACGCTGTGATGAGTTTCAATATTCTGCAGAATTGACACTTTATTTTTCAAGTTGCCATTCTATGGAGAAAGAGGCCTAGAGAGGCGTGTGAGAAGCCTACAGTCACCCAGCCAGAGGGTGGGATGAAGATCCAGCCCAGGCCCACACCGCCCTTTCTTTGGAAGATGCTGGTGAGTTTTACCTGAGTAGCTGACACAGCGTCACGTGGGCTGCTCAGAAAAGCAAGAGGGGTTGGGGGGAACGAGGAGGAGTCCTCTGCCTGCTTTACCCCAAATCCAGTCTGTTGTCAAGGCAATTTGATGGATGTCACTCCGGTGGACAGCAACTTTATATGGGATATAATATATCCATCATTAGGGAGCAATCCAAAAGCCACTTGAGAGGCTATAAACCTTGCTTAAGAGGAAGGAACCAGTTGCTGTGAGTCTGTCCATTTTCCTCTTGGGTCTCTTCTTAACACCAAGCCCCTCAGTCTGGAGCTCAGAGGCCTGAAGACCCTAATCAAAGAGTGATTCAGGGGATCTAGGGAAATAGCTGTCATTAAAGTGATTGCCATGCAAGTGTGAAGGCCTGAGTTTAGATCCTCAGCACCAGTGTAAAGTCTGGTTGTGGTGGTGCACACGTGTGACCTCAGTGCTGGAGAGACAGACACAGGAGGATCTCTGGGCTTGCTGGCCCATGAGTTTGGTCAAACTCGTGAGCTCTGAGTTCACTGAGAGACCTTGTCTCAGAAACTAAGGTGGAGAGCAGTTAAACACCCCCACATGTGCTCCTACACACATATGAGCATGCACATACATACATGTATACATATTAGACACACACAATTCCCTCCCCAAGAAAAAGTGATTGAGGGGTGACTCACTCTATACCAAGTCAGTCTTATAAGAATGTGGGGTCCCAGCAAACTCCATCCTTTCCAAGAGCATGTCCCCAGTGACCCAGGACCTCCCACCAGGCCCAACACCTCATAGCACTGAGACACTGTGGACCAAGATCCCAACACATCAGCCCTTGGGGACACACTCAGACCACACCCAAACCCCCAAAGTAGGTGCTGAACTGTCTCTTTTCTGCATGTCAAGATTCTTGCCTGTTCATCAGTTCAAGGGAGTCAACAGTAGCTAGCATTTGTACTTATTTGTACTATGTAGTTCTGTTGTAATCATTTTATTGGTTCTAGACTGCCCTGGTTTCCCTGGCATCCTCCAGGTTCCTGAGGGAGGCTCATCTCAACTACCCTCTCTGGGGCTATTACCTCAGTGACTAGGACCTGTCTCTTGAGCCTCAGCTGCTTCCTGGGCACCCAAGGATATCAGCCCTATGTTTCCTGTACCCCTGGGAGCCACCCCTCCAGGGTCTAGCCTGACACAACCTCATGGTTCTCTTGATCTCCTTCTGAGCACCCAGAAGTCCTCCCAGATGTGCCCTCTGGAACACAGCACTCCATTGCTAAGCGAGTTCCCCTTCTATTGTAAGTCATTTGTTCTGATCGTGAGGATTTCCTGCTAATGAACTAGGCTAAGTAATCTTTCGCTCACTTCCAAGTGCATACAATTCCATTACAGTCAAGAGCACTTCAGATCACAGGCTGAGGTCTCTTCCTCCTGCCCAACGCCACAGTCCTATGCCTCTTGCCTTCCTGCTATAATTCTTACACGAAACGTTTTTAAACCTAAAAATATCAAAGCAATATTTTGCAGCACTCTAGCCAAGTGCCCTCCCTCTCAATGCTCTGTTGGCCAAAATGGCAGCACTGATCACTGGCAGGCACTACACTAAGAGTATCCGTGGGCACACCAGAGATATAACACTACAAGGCAAGAAACTGCAGCTTCACTCTGTGCTTCATGGCTAAATGTTGCTCCACACTCAAGGGAAGCTGAGAGGCAACCTACCCCCAAATTCTGTGAAGGCAGAACTGTCTCCCTCATGTCAGTTCCTACCAAACACAAGAAGAGACTTGTACAGGCGGGATTCAGCTGATGCTGTGTCACTTGTACAATGTTGTCACATTGTGTCTGGTAGCACAGGAACATGACTTTGAATGCTCAACCCAGGTGATTCTTATCACTCCGGGGACCGCAATTAAAGTATACCTCTGAATGCAGATTGACTCCCCACTCTGTCTGGAACACCCCTCTCATGAGTTCCAGACTCATACCATTATACCTATGGCATGACCAACACAAAACTCCTTTCCCCCTTCAAACCCACTCTTTTTGTGTTTATCCTGTTGGTGAACATTGCTGCTATACACTCATGTTCCCATACTAGAGATCAGGGGTCCTCTACCTTCTGCCATCTCCCTCATCACCCAGCCCCATTCACCAAATTCTAACACTCGTACTTCTTAACACCCCTTCTTGCCTCCCTCAGCATTTCTCACCTGTATTCCTACAACAGCTTCTCAAGTTGTCCACAAGACTGCAACACAGGCTACACGAGCACGTCCCACACACTATGTTCAGCTCTTCTAATCCACTCTAGAATCACTGCGTGGTGAGCCACTTTTTTAGATCCAACACAGCCAATTGTCTGTGCATATGTGTATGCAATTTCATATGGCTCACCTTAATACTATTGTTACCTACAATCACAGGCAAAATTGCATCTTTTTTTTGTTGTTGTTGAGAACTTCCATAATTGCATCTTTTTTTTTTTTTTTGAGTCAGGGTCTCATGTAGCCCAGGATAGCCTCAAACTTGCTATGTAGCCAAGGTGGGCCATCACACATGATCCTCCTGAATCCATTTCCCAAGTAATAGGATTACAGGCATGCACCATCATGCCCAGCTGTAGAACTGGTTCTTAAAAGATTATCTCTTGCCAGGCATGGGTGCATGCCTTTAATCCCAGCACTCAGGAGGCAGAGGAAGAGGATTGCCATGAGTTCAAGGCCACCCTGAGTCTACAGAGTGAATTTCCGGTCAGCCTGGACTAGAGTGAGACCCAACTTTGAAAAAAAAAAAAAAAAAGATTATCTCTTTCCCCCTTTCTCTTATAAATAAATAAATAAATACTTTTCTTTAAAAGGGGGGAGTTGGAGAAGGATGAATGAATGAGTAGTTAAAGGCACTTGCTTGCAAAGCCTGATGGCCTGTGTTTGATTCTCCAGTCTATGTAAAGCCAGATGCACAAAGTGGTGCATGCATCTGGAGTTTGTTTACAGTGGCAGGAGACCTGGCACACCAATTCTCACTTTCTGTGTCCCTCTCTCTTTCTTTCTCTCTCTCAAATAAATAAATTTTTTAAAAAGATTATTGTTTTCTCTAATGTCACATATTTTGTATACCTGGGAACCAAGATCTGAACACATATATGTATTCTAATTTCCAAAAGTCATAATTTTTCTGCTCTATCATATTATCTTTCAGGGTTTACATTCTTGGAGGAATGCTCATAGCTTAATATATATATATTATTTATTGCAAGCAGAGAGTCAGATAGAGTATGGGTGTACCAGGGCCTCTAGCCACTGCAAAAGAACTCCAGGTGCATGTGCCACCTTGTGTATCTGGCTTTATGTGAGTACCGGGGAATTGAACCCAGTCACTAGGCTTTGCAAGCAAGCACCTTAACCTCTCAGCCATCTCTCCAATCTATCAAATAATAATATATTCTTAAAAACATATGTGAACACCTAAAATGTACCTTATGTTTGTTATTTTTTCAATACTCACAATCATGTTATGAGAAATCTAGTACTTAAAAAATTGTTCTTCTGACTGTGTGTTATACTGTTTTTAATAAAAACAATAAACAGTACTTTTGTTTAAATTTTTTTTGTCTTGATAACAACAAAAATAGAGGAACTGAAACTTTAAGAAATCAGGTGAGTACAAATGACACATTCAATGCTCAGAAGGGTAGGGGCAACAAATGAGAGGTGACCTCGTGGACTAAGACTGTGAATATCATTTCCTGTTGGCTGAGGTACAGTGTCATAACTTGTGTCTCTGTCCCCTTGTTCAGGTCCCCAGGACAGTGGATAGGGACAGCAGAGCAGGGATAGCCCTTCCAGCCAGACTTTGATCCACACAAAGAAGAGGTGGAAACCGACAAGCCAAGAGAGTGGGGGCACCCACGAGTCTCCTCTGAGAACATGAGCCCAGCAGCCAAGTGCCAGCCCATGATCAGGGCTGTCACTGGCCTGCTGATTTCCACTAGCAGAGTGAGAACAGGATCTCCTGCAAGCCTCTGGGTTTCCGTGGCAGGTGTAAATGTCACAGAAAGGTGTTGACATGTAAGGAATTACTTTCATATGCCTTTGGTCATTGGGAAGCTCCACGGGGCGCTAGGGGACAGCTGTTGGTTGGAAGCCAAGCTGAGTCAAATGGCACAAAGCAGCTCTTACTGTGCCACCGAAGGCCATGAGAGAAGCCACTTCCCTAGACAAATATGGTCTGTGACCCCTTTAATTCCAGTGATAGCAAGTTCAATGGGACCTGGGGCTTAGCTCCCTCCAAAGGACTCACAGAATATGCATCAGGCATATGACCTTGGGTCATTTGTAAGAAAACCTTCCTCTTCCTTAACTCCAAGAGAGGCAACAAAGGTAGTTGTCCTGTGTGACAGCTCACTTGTCTGCCATTCCCCTACGTTCACTTTCCCTTTGGGACTCTCATGAGCCACTGCCACAACTACAATGGGCTGAGAACTAGCAGGAGAGAACAGATTCCCTTTAAGGCTTGAAGTCAAGCCTGCACCCCAATTCTTTCTTAGTTCACTATATAAAAGACCTTATCAGTGACTAAAAAACAGAAGGGAAAGGGACGAGGAAAAGAATGTAACTAGACAATTTTGTTGGTCAGAGACTATCTAGCCTCTTGCATGGCAGGGCTCTTAAATTTGCCCTTAGATGGACAGAGGCCCTGGGCAGAGGACAATGCTTTCTAGGTCTTTAGAACGTACTAGATTTCCTGGAGCTTGGGTCTCTGACACTTCTGTTGACTGACGTAGGAAGGCTCACTTTTTGTTTCCCTTTTCTTTTTCTTTAAAAAAAATTTTTTTTGAAACAGTGTCTCATTTAGACCAGGCTGACCTTGAACTTCTAATCATTCTGCCTCTGCCTACCAAGTACTGTGATTACAGGCCTGGCCACCACGCTTGGCTGACTCACAGGACAGGGCAGCAGTGTCACACTCTCAACAGGATAGCCGCCTGTAGGCTCTCAAGTCACAATACCCTAATCCCCACAGAGGAAACGTGTATTGAAGTACTACAGTGTTTGTTCCACATCAGCATCAATGCCTTTATCTGTCAAGTGAGATTACAGTAAACCTCCTGGGTCCAGTATCTCCCAGGCCTTCATGCACAGGGAACACTTTTTAAATCGTAACGTACCTGAAGAACACCAACAGAGGCTCACATCTATTCAGATCAGTAATGCAGACTGATTGTCATTTCAATATATTAAATGTCGTGAGGTGGTGACAGTAGTCAGTGGTGATATATAGAGAGAGAACATCATGACAATCTGTGACACCATTTGCTCTTTTGCCTCTGGTCCAAATATACATGAGAGCTCCTAGTGTATGCTTTGCCCCTGTGATTTTTAAAGTCCCTATGGCTTTCTAAACACATGGTGATGTCCAAGACCACAGAGGTAAATCATCTTGTCTTTGGTTTTATGCTCTATCTGAGAGCTGCTGCAAGAGTTTCTACTGAGGAAGGAAGGAGAAAAACCCACATGTATTGAGCATCACAGCGCCACATGCTTTATGGCATTATTTCAGACTATGTCTCTTGTCAGCCTTCCGACAACCATACGAGACGGTCATTCTTGAATTTAACAGAGACTGGAAGCAATGATGCAGGGTCACACAGGGAGCAGTGGATGTTGTCAAATGCCAATGTGGCCAGTTCCAAAAGCTGAGGTGTTTCCAGGGATTACATCCCCGTAGTATTAAAAACATGGTGATAGTTAACTTCAGTGCCTGTTCCTACTGGCCTAGTGTTTGCCTTCCTGCTATAATGGAGCTCAGAAAAGAGAAGAGCTAAGAGAGGTTTGTTCATCCCAATGATCTCGGTGCCACCTACAGACACTGTCACTAAGAAAACTCAAGAGACATGGATAGGGGCTGGGGAGATTGCTCAGTGGTTAAAGCGCTTGTCTGAAAAACCTACAGACCTGGGTTCAATTCCCCAGGACCCATGTGAAGCCAGATGCACAAAGTGGCGCATGTGTCTGGAGTTCATTTACAGAGGCCTAGAGGTCCTGGCACACATATTTTCTCTCTACCTATCATTTTCTTTCTCTTTCAAATAAAAAAAAATTTTTTTAGCCAGGTGTGATGGCACACTCCTTTAATCCCAGCATTCGGGAGGCAGAGGTACGAGGATCGCTGTGAGTTTGAGGCCACCTTGAAAAAAAAACAAAAACAATTTTTTTAAGAGACATGGATACAATTTGAGAGGTCATAAAGGACTGGGATGACGAGGGCCAAACCACACCGGAAAGGGTGGCGAAAGGAAGATGAGATACAGGGAGACAAACAGTTAGAACAGCCTCACTGGGTCAGTGAATTGCCTTGAAACATATTAAATCGTGCATTTCTGAAAAGGATCAAGTATAAGTTAGAGTCTGACTACCTGACCAGGTATGCAGAGGACCAACCAAGCAAGGGGAGTGGATTTCATTGTCTCAGGTCCTTTCCAGGCCTTGGGTACGACTTCCTCCATAATAGACACAGTGTTTCCCACTCTGTGTGACTTTGCCAAGCCTCTTTCCCTCTCTGGGACTCGCTTTTCTTATCTGTGAAGTGGAGGAATTTTATGATTCCACTGAGAATCATTCTGCCTAAGGCTTCCAAGAGCTTCATACTTTCCAGCAAACAGGTTGTGATCAGCCTGCGTGCAGATCCATGCCATGGTCTGAGAGACTGCTGACCTCCCTGAGATTCACGCTCTGTGTGAGAGCTTGAGTACCTGAGGCAATGAACTTGAGCTGCCTCCTCTCCCAGGCAGGGAGACAGACCAGATTCATTGTGATTCAGAAAGTAAAGTGGGGATCAGGCAGACACATAGAAGGAGACATAATTCTGGACTATGTTGAAAATTAAATGCCTCCCAGCAATACAGAGTGTTAGCATGTCTAAAGATAGAAACATGAAAATGTGTATGCTCCATAAAGGCCTTAAGGAAGCTGGCACTGCCACCTAGGGAGGATTTTGGAAATTTCTGGGAGTGTTTGTCACTGTCACAGCGATTAAAGAATATGACTAGCATTTTGTGAGCAGGACCTGAGGAGGTCTGAAGTATTACAGTGCATGAGGCAGTCCTGCCATGACCCCAAGAAGGCAAAAGGTCAAAGGTCATAAAAACAAGCCACAACTTTACTCTGTGGTATGTGGGAATAGAAAACATTTTTTCAATGGTTTTACTTGAACACTACAATTTTCCAGGGATAAAGAACTATGTAAGGAGAAGAAAAATTATACCATGCCTTTTTTTTTTCTGAAAATCTGTAGCGTCCATGTGATATTTCAGTGACATCACAGCACTAATGTCATGGTGGCTCATGATACCTGTGTCACCCACACAAACCCAATGATGTTATATGGAAATATTTTTAAAACGTCAAATATAGAGAAATATTAAATAGAGGGAGAGACAATGATATTCAATCAATTATTGCCTTATTTTTCCTATATCCAAACTTACTCATCACAGGTAGGGAGCCAGCATTACAATTGCTTTGTCATGTCCTATGGTGTAACAGTGCTGAAGCATTTACTCCCTGAAATGTTTTCTGCTCTAGAGAACATTTAGAGTAGTTTTTAAACTATGTGTACAGAATAATTCTATTTCATTCTAGGAAAGCAAAGAGAATGCCAATATTTATGTTTGTCCTTGTTTCAAACAGGTTCTTGCTTTGTTCCCAAGCCTGGCCTTGAACTCTTGATCCATCTGCCTCTATCTCCTCAGTACCAGGATTACAGGCATGCACCATCATTTCTGGCTACAATTTATCTTAATAAGAGATGGTGGGGAAAACATTACATGGCACTTATGTAGCAGTGAGCATCCATATAAAGACTCCAGGGTTTCTTGGAGAATTGGCTACTTCTAGGGCTGGCATAGGGAAGTATAAGAAGGGCCTGGAGCATCTTGTAGCAATATCAAGAGAGTGTTCCAAGAACAACAGAGACTGTTAAAAGGACCTGGGATGTCACTGGCCAAATTGTGGATAATTTAGGCATCAAAATAAATAATGATAGTGAATGGTTCTATAAGCCACACTAATATGCATGCATACATACAAAGTGATGTAAAGGAGAAGGCAAAGTTCTTCCATGCAGCAGACATTCAGCTGACAACTGTACAAGGCATGGTCGACTTAGATAATCACCATTTGGCAACAGTCAGAGTAATAAACGAGTCAGGCAAGAATTATTAATAGAGGTGAAGTCTAGTGGGTGAAAGTTGGCAGAGTAACAGAGCCTTACATAAAGTATCTTCCCACAAGATGCTTACTAATTAGGAAGGGGGAAATGGCCTTTCCACTGGAAACTTGGCAGACATCACTTCAACCAAATGATTAAAGTTAACATCCCCAGTGATCAGACACATAGACATCAGGTGCCTCCAGACATGATGCCCCCAAGAAAAATACAACATGGCTTCTACGGTATTCCCGCCAACAATTCAAACTCTGAATCCAGGGATGAGTATGCCCTAGACAAACCCAGCCCAGGCACAGCCACTTAAATTACTACCCTGTGCTCATCAAAATGCCAAAGCCATGAAACACAGAAAAAGACTAAGAAATTCCTGTAGGAAAAGGAAACTGAAAGCTGGGAGTGATGGCTCATTCCTTTAATCGCACCTGAGGTAGGAGGACCTCTGTGAGCCTAGATTACAGAGTGAGTTTCAAGTCAGCCTAGGCTACAGTGAAACCCTGACCCTACCCACAGGAGACTAAAAACACACAATGGAGTGCAACATATGATCCAGAACTCTTTTCCTGCATAACATTAGGGCAATTATCAAAATCTGAATAGGAGACAATCAACAGAGTGAGGAAATAATTAACAGAATGGCAGAAAATGTTTTCCAATTATGCGGTGGATAAGGACTAATTTCCAAAACTGTTAAGGTACATAATAAACAATACTTGAGTAAGGGGACAGTTGAAAGTAGCAGGAGCAGAGTAGACATTTTTCAAAGGAAGAACATTCAGTAGCCACTAGGCTCATGGGGAAATATGCACTATCACTATCATCAAAGAATGCAAGTTGAAGGGGCCGGGAAGATGGCTCAGAAGTTAAACACACTTTATTGCAAAGCCTGCCTGCTCGAGTTCAGTTCCCACACCACCCACATAAGCAACCCATGTAAGCTGTATTCAAAAAGTGGCACAAGTGGGCTGGAAAGATGGCTTAGGGGTTAAGGCGCCTGCCTCCTAAGCCTAAAGAACACCGGTTCCAATCTCCAGCGGTTCCAATCTCCAGGTCCCACGTTTAGCCAGATGCAAAGTGACACAAGGGCGCAATGCCACACTTGACCACAAGGGGGTGCACACATCTGGATTTCGTTTGCAGCAGCTGAGAGGATGCTGGTGCACCCATCTCTGTCTTCCTCTCCCTCTCTCTTTCTGTCTCTCTCTGTGTTTCTCTCCAAAAAAAAAAGTGGCACAAGTGTCTGGTGTTCATTGGCAGCAGCAAGAAATTTTGGTGTGCCCCCCCCCAACACACACACACACACACATGCAAAAAAAATCAGTAATTTTTTTAGGGCTGAAGGGATAGCTCTCAGTGGTTAAGAGCACGTCCTGTGCAAGCATAAGGGCCTGAAACAGCTTGAGTTCAAATCTCCAGATCCCATATAAACAGGTTTGTGTGGTCACATGGACCTGCAACACTAGTCCTTCAAAGAGGAGCAGAGACCAGGGAATCACAAACTCAGAAAGCTCTAACGTCAGTAAGACTCCAGCTCAAATAAGAGTGGAAGAGCAATGGAGAGGGACACCCAATGTGGGGTTCAACCACCACAGGTGAGTGCACGGGTGCTGCAAGGGCACATACATATGCATATACCACATCCCACCACACACATTACATTACACACACATACACAATTTTTTAAAGAAATGCAAATTAGGGGCTGGAGATATAGCTTAGCAGTCAAGTGCTTGCCTGTGAAGCCTTAGGACCCTGGTTTGAGGCTTGATTCCCCAAGACCCACGTAAGCCAGATGTACAAGGTAGCGATGCATCTGGAGTATGTTTGCACTAGCTGGAGACCCTGGTGTGCCCATTCTCTCTCTCTCTCTGCCTCTTTTTCTGTCTGTCTCTCTCCAATAAAATAAATAAATAAAATATTTATTAAAAAAGAAATGCAAATTAAAGGCCTTATGAGTTATCATGTCACACTTGTCAGAATAGCTATTACTAAAAAGATGAAAAATAAAAACAGGCTATAAAGAAAAGGTAACCCAGCCAGGCATAGTGATGCATGCCTTTAATCCCAGCACTCGGGAGGCAGAGGTAGGAGGATTGCAGTAAGTTCGAGGCCACCCTGAGAATACACAGGGAATTCCAGGTCAGCCTGAGCTAGAGTGAGACCCTACCTCGGAAAACAACAAAAGAAAGAAAAGAAAAGAAATAAAAAGAAATAAAAGAAATGGTAACCTGTATATATATACCTATTATAGAAAACAGCATAGAAGTTGCTTAAAAAATAAAAAAAATGGGATGGCAAGATGTCTTAGCAGTTAAGGTACTTGCCTGCAAAGCCAAAGGACCCAGGTTCTATTCACCATAATCCATGTAAGCCAGATGCACAAGGTGGTACATGCATCTTGGAGTTTTGTTTGCAATAGCTGGAGGTCCTGGCATACCCGTTCTCTTTCTTTCTCTCTATCTGCCTCTGTCTCTCTTAAATAAATTTTTTAAAATGACAAGCTGGAGAGATGGTTCAGTGGTTAAGAGGCTTGCCTGCAAAGCCTAAGGACTCAAGTTCGATCCCCAGTACCCATGTAAAGCCAGATGCACAAAGGTGGCACATGCATCTGAAGTTTGTTTGCAGTGGCTAGAGGCCCCAGCATGCCCATTCTCTCTATCTGCCTCTTTCTCTCTCTTAAATAAATAATATATTTTTAAAAAATTGAAAAAGGAAAAATTAAAAACATCCTATATGATCTAGCAATCCTGATAGTAGATATATATCCAAAGGAAACAAACTCAGTATGCCAAGAGTTACCTGCACTTCCCTTTTCAATGCAGCATTGAACACAATAGCTAAGACATGAAACTAACCTCAGTATCTATCGACAGATAAATGGATTTAAAATGTGGTATATAGGGCTAGGGAGATGCCTCAGAGTTTAAAGGCACTTGCTTGCAAAGTGCCTCTTTTTCTGTGCTTCATGGCATTGGCATTTTGATGAGCATGGGGTAGAGATTTAAGTGACTGCTCCTAGCTCTGGGTTTATTTAAGGCATACTCATCCCTGGATTCAGAATATGGATTGTTGGCAGGAATACCATAGAAGCCATGTTGAGTCCCAGGACCCATGAAAAGTCAGATGCCCAAAGTGGTGCATGTGTCTGGAGTTCACAGCAGTAAGAGGCTTGGTATGTCCATATTCTCTCTCATAAATAAAAATAATAGTTTTAAACTGTGTTATATATACACTCTGGAATACTATTCAATCTTTAAAAAGAAAGAAATGGGGCTGGAGAGATGGCTTAGCATTTAAGGTACTTGCCTGCAAAGCTAAAGGACCCAGGTTTGATTCCCCAGGACCTATGTAAGCCAGATGCACAAGGTGGTGCATGCATCTAGAGTTCATTTGCAGTGGCTAGAGGCCCTGGCACACCCATTCTCTCTCTCTCCTCTCTTTCTCTGCCTCTTTCTCTCTCCTTCTCAAATAAGTAAATAAATAAATAACAATATAAGAAATAAATAAAAAGAAGGAAATCCTATCATTTGCAACACTATGAGTGAACCTGATGGGCACGGTGTTAAGTGAACAGATAAGCATAGATAGTGAGTAGGCCAGAGCTCCCAGTTCATTCCCCACCTCCTAGTTCCCTGGTTCTGGTACCCTTGTTGCCGGCTTGAGGCAGGCTGGACCACTCATTGTCTATGCTTGTCCCATTTTCAATAGCCACAAAAAATTAAATACCTTGAAATAACACTAATCAAGGATGTAAAAGACCTACCTATATCATGAAAATGTTAAAAAAAAAAAAAAACCTCAATAAAAATCAAGGAGGACTTGAGCAGATGGAAAGACCTCCCATGCTCCTGGATAGGTAGAATTAATATTGTGAAAATGGCAATTCTACCAAAAACAATATACAGACTTAATGCAATACCAATAAAAAAATTCCACCATCATTCTTCACAGAGATAGAAAAAAATGTTCTCAAAATTCATATGGAATGGCAGAAGGCCTCAGATATCCAAATATATCATCAGCAAAAGAAACATCTCTGGAAGCATCACCATACCTGATCTAAAGCTATACTACAAAGCCATAGTAACAAAAACAGCACAGGACTGGCATAAAAACAGAAATATAGACCAATGGAACAGAATTGAGATACAGACCTTAGGTTAAGTAGCTAAAGCTACCTGATCTTTGACAAAGGTGCCAATAATGTAGACTGGAGAAAAGACAGCATATTCAACAAATGGTACTGGACAAATTGGATAACCACATATAGAAAAATGAAATTAGACCCACTTATCTCACCATATACAAAAATCAACTCCAAATGGATTACAGACCTTAATATAAGACCCAAAACTGTTCAACTACTAGAAGAAAAAAATAGGAACTTTCCACAATATAGGAGAGGGGAAGGACTTCCTGAACAATACCCCAGTAGTCCACTAGTCTTTGGCTAAAAGAAGGGCCACAGCCATCAAACTCCCTAAATTAATAACGCTTATCCAATTTAACCTATGCAGATTTCCCTCTCTGTTGGACAATCTGTTTTTCTTTTTCAGAAGGTAGCCAGACCCAAGGAGATAAACCACCCCTCGGATCTCAGTCAAGGCCCAGACAAAACCACAGAGGAAGTGGGGAGATGAGCAAGAAGTGCTGCTTCCATGGTGAGCCTGACAAGCAGCGCCAGGGTGAAGGAGACAAACAATGAGGATACTCAACACATACCAAAGCAGAGATCCAGAGGCTCCTAAGAGCTCATCACTGAAGTAGACTTAAAACACACCCACTAAGACTCAGGGAAATTTGCATAAGAGGGGCAGATTGTAAGATTGTAAGAGCCAGATTGTAAGGTTAGGATGTCATGGCAGAGGCACTGCCTCCCCCCAATAACTGACTGATGCTCCCACAATGTATAACCCACAGCCCCATGAGGAATACCAGCACCCCACTGAGGAGAGCCCTCTGTGGAATGGGAGCAGGGAGGAGGGAAAAGGTGGTAACAATACATGATGTATCCATACAAAGTATATTCTTTTTTCTTTTCAGTTATAAGCATTTATTTCAGGCACTGAGATCAGGAAGATAGTACTATTCATGAATATTTCTTAGAAGATAAGACTTTTTTTTTTTTTTTTTTTTTTTTTTTTTTTTTGGTTTTTCAAGGTAGGGTCTCTTTCTAGCCCAGGCTGACCTGGAATTTACTATGTGGCCTCAGGCTGGCCTCGAACTCATGGCCATCCTCCTACCTCTGCCTCCCAAGTGCTGGAATTAAAGGCGTGCACCACCATACCCGGCAAAGACCTTTATCTTTTTTTTTTTTTTGACAACTTCTATACTTACAGAAAATAAACCATGATATTTCCCTCCCTCTCCCCCTTTTCCCTTCAGAACTCCACTCTCCATCATATCACCTCCCTTTCTCCATTAGTCTCTCTTTTAATTTGATGTCATCATCTTCTTCTATTATGAGGGTCCTGTGAAGGTATTGCTAAGTACTGTAAGGTCATGGATATTGGGTCCAATTTCTGACTGGTCCAATTTCTGCCACCTCTTCCACAATGGACCCTTAGCCTGGGAAGGTGTGATAGAGATGTTTCAGTGCTGGACACACAAAGTATATTCTTAATGAAATCAATAAATAAGACAAGCATAGAAAACAAATACCACATGGCCTCACTTCCATATAGACTAAAAGGCTGAATTCATAGAAGAAGAGAGTAGACTGGTAAGAAAAAGGGGGCTGGAAAGGTGAGATTGGGCAGATGATGGGCTACAGATGGTAGGATACAAAATTAGATCAAATGAGTACTGTAACATGGTGACTGCTATGGCTTGGATCTTAAATGTCTATCAAAGACTCAAGTGTTGGGGCTGGAGAAATGGCTCAGTGGTAAAAGTGCTTGCCTGCAAAGCCCAAGGACCCACATAAGCCAGCTGCTGAAAGTGGCACATACATCTGGAGTTCTGTTTGCTGTGGCTACAGGCCCCAGCACACCCATTCTCTCTCTTTATCTGCCTCTGTCCCTATCTCTCTTTCTCTCTTAAATAAATATATAAATAAATAAAATATTTTTAAAAGACTCAAGTGTTGAAGGCTTGCTCCCATGCTAGTGGGGAGGGGGGTGGAACCTCTAGTAGGAGTGGAAAGAAGTGAGCTCCTTGGGGATGTGATTTCTAAGGAAGTATCAGAACCCTACTTCTCTAACTCCTGGCCACCAGGAGGAAACAGTTTCTTCCTTCACACTTGTGCCAGGACATTCTTTCTGCCTCACTATAGGCTGAAACTTTGGAAACTATAGGCCAAAATGCATCTTTCCTCCTCCTAAGATACCCTGTGTATTTTGTTACAGCAACAGAAAACTGGTTAATAGCATGACTATACTGAATAACAAAAAAATGTATTTGAAAGTTGCTGAGAAGGTATGTAAGGTGACCCATGTAATTAGATCTATTATTATAATTAGATCTATGAAATTAGCCATTCCATAATCTATACCTCTTTTAAAATATGTTATACACTATAAATATATAATTTTAATTTATCCATTACAATAAAAAACTATCACTATCTTTACTAAAGCGTCACTAAGTTTATTGGGTATTCCTTTTTATGTTACTTTTAAATTTAATTTATTATTATTTAAATTATTTTTTAAAGTGCTGGGGACTAACACTCAGGGTCTCATACATGCTCAACAAGTAGCCTACCAATGAACTCTGCCCCCAGCCTTTATACTACCTTTTGCTGTGAAGATTTAATGAAATAAATAATGCATAAAATTTGTTGTATATGTTATTCACTATTCTTTTTATCTGTATGTTGCACATATGTAAACATAAAATATATCTATATACCATATATACACTATATGTGTATGAACACTACATTTAATACAAACACTGCATACATATATATATATATATATATATACACTGTTATGTACACATATATTATATACTACATATGTACCATACATATGAATATCTCTATATGTCTGTGTACAAACATACATATACAGTTATACATATGAACATCTATATGTGTCTGTGTATATATACATATATATACAGTTATACATATGAACATCTATATGTGTCTGTGTATATATACATATATATACAGTTATACATATGAACATCTATATGTGTCTGTGTATATATACATACATATACAGTTATTTTGGTGTATTTGTTTTTTTAATATTTGCAAGAAGAGAGAGAGAGAGACTGGAAATGGGCATGCCAGGGCCTCTTGCCACTGCAAATGAAATCCAGACTCATGTGCCACTTTATGCATCTGACTTTATGTGGGTACTGGGGAATCAAACCTGGTCCATCAGGCTTTGCAAGCAAGCACCTTTAACTGCTGAATCACCTTGACAGTCCAAGGTGTTTGTTTTTTAAACTATAGAATAATGTGAGTATAAGTAATTTCAAGAGGTTATATGCACCTTTTATGTGATCTCAGATTGTTAAAAAAAAATGGGCTCGAAAATGGTTCATTGGTTAAGAGTGCTTGCCTCTTAAGCATAAGGGCCTGTCAGGCTGGAGACTTTCAAGTTTAACTCTCCAGAACTAATGTAAATAAATAATAATAATTTTAAAAGATGAGTGTGGCCACAAATGTTTATAACCCCAGTCCATGGCAGTGGGGGTAGAAAGATCAGAAAATTGTTGGGGTTCTCTAATGGATAGAAGTTCTAGGTTGAGGGAGAAATCCTGTCTCAAGGAAATACACAGATGAGTGCTAAGGAAAGGACACCCATCATTTTCTGGTACACAAGCATGCGCGGCACACACACACACACACACACACACCTCCCCCTCCAAAAATAATCTAAATCCATGAAGGCTGATCTCCTTTCTTCTGTGCTATGTCTAGAGATGACTACTATGTAAAAATAATAATTTTAATAACTAATCATCCAATGTCCCATAAACTAACAAAATTGAATACTTCAATATTTGTTTCTTTCCTTTCACTTTCTTTTTCATCTTTGCATCTTTCCAATGAGATTTTTATATTGTGTGGTCATTAAATATGTATATACTGATTCTGAGCTTAACTCAGGGTCTTTTAGACCTCATTTTTATGCACTAATATTGTCTCTGAAGTACCTTCCAACATTTAGCTTAATCTGACAGTTAACATATTCTTATGTATAAATTACTTTTATCATCCAGCATAAGTACCTTTCCTCTTAATCATCATTTAATTCAACTGACAGTGAGTTTGAAATTCAAGCATTTTTTAAAATTTAAAAGCAACATTTTTTTCTTCTTGCAATTGCAGCATTCATTTAACGTCTTTTCATAGAAATGAGATTATTTTAGTAGTCTAACTTTATGCGTCAGCAAACTTTGGACCATGCTCCAAGCCTACCACTCGCTGTTCTATTGGAACATAATCATATTCATTTATTTATTTGTCAAGAGCCAAGCTGAGTGTGACAGAGACTATGATGTACAAAGCTGAAAATAGTTACTAGCTCTCCTCCACAGAATGATTTGGCTAATCTCTGCTTAGAGAATGAACATGTAGCACCAACAATTATGTGGCCATTAAAACAAATAATCATATGTGGTATTAACAAACAGATCTGGCGAGGAACAATTTTCAGTGTGCATTTGAATATCCCCTATCATGTTTACATTAACTTATTTGTTTCTAGGGTAATTCTGTTTACACCTGGAATCTGCCAAGATTTCTTCAAAATCAGTTTGTCATTTCTTTGGGTTGCAGAAGTGTCTGTTTGCATAATATTTTTAAAAATATTTTTAAAATTTATTTATTTATTTATTTATTTTCAAGCAGAGAGAGAAGAGAGAAGAGAGGCTGCACCAAGGAGTCTAGCCACCACAAACTCCAGATTCATGAGCAACTTTGTGTATCTGGCTTTACATAGGTACTGGGGAATCAAACCTGGGTCGTTAGGCTTTGAAGGCAAGTGCCTTAACCACTAAGCCTTCTTTCCAGCTCAGTTTACATAATCCTTATGAATTCATGGGGTGGGGCTGGCAGAATGGCTTAGCGGTTAAGCCACTTGCCTGCAAAGCCAAAGGACCCAGGTTTGATTCCCCAGAACCCACATAAGCCAGATGTACAAGGTGGCACATGCATGAGGTGTTCATTTGCAGTGGCTGGAGACCCATTCTCTCCCTCTGACCCATTCTCTTCCTCCTCCCTCCCTCTCTCTCAATAATATTTTTTAAAATGCATGGGTGGGCTGAAGAGATAGCTAGCGGTTAAGGAACTTGGCTGTGAAGCCTAAGGACCCAGGTTCAATGCCCCAGTACCTATGTAAAGCCAGATGCACAAGGTGGTACATGTGTCTGGAGTTGTTCGCAGTGGCTGGAGACCCTGGCATTGCCCGTTACCTATCTGCCTCTTCCTCTCTCTCTCTCTCTCTCTCTCTCTCTCTCTCTCTCTCTCAGACAAATAAAGAAATGAAATATTTTTTAAAAAGAACACATGGGGCTGGGCAGATGGCATGTGGTTAAGAGCACTTGCTGCTTTCGCAGGAGGGCTTCTCAGGCTGGAGAATGCAAGTTCAACTTCCCAGAATCCATGCCAAAAGCTGAGCATGGCCTGCACATCTGTAACCCCAGTCTCTGGGTGGGGCAGGATGCGGAGACCAGAGGATCCCTGGAGGTATCTGGTGGACAGCAGCAGCTCCAGTTTGAGGGAGAAGCCCAATCTCAAGATAACACATGGATGGGAAATGAGAAGGAAACCTGAAGTTCTCCTTTGGCCTCCACACACCCATACATGGGGAGTGTGAATCTGCACACACACATGCATGCATCACGCATACCACAGACAGGCGGGAAAAAGAGAGAGAGTAAGAGAATAACCCGGGTATGACGCCCTTAATCCCAGCACTTGGCGGGGGAGGGAGGAAGAGGTAGGAGAGGATTGCCATGAGTTCAAGGCCAGCCTAGAGCAAGACCCTACCTCGAAAAGAGAGAGAGAGAGAGAGAGAGAGAGAGAATGCATGGATTTTGATGTCCAGTGTGTTCATGACTCAAAACAAGATCTCATATTTATTGGCTATTAGTACCTGCCAGGTACCCAGAGAAGAAACCACAAGTTTGGACATATGACTGGAATTCTTCAAGCTTTTTTCTCTTCATTTTTAAGATGGTAGTAATAGGAGCATTTATCTTATAGGTTTGATCTAAGAACTAAATAAGGAAAATGTATATCATGTATTCATGGTTTATGGCCCATACACATGATGCATGCCCCACAAGTAAATGGTATTTTGAATTTAATATTTACTTATATATTTAAGACAGACTGGCTTCAAATTCAGCATCCTCCTGTTTCTGCCTCCTGAACTCTGGGATTATAGGTGTATACTTCCATATCTGGTAGTGTTTTTTTGTAAATAATAAAAGTACATGTGCAAAAGTAATTATGATAAAAATGGAGCGGGGCATGGTGGCACATGCCTTTAATACCAACACTTGGGAGGCAGAGGTAGGAGGATCGCCATGAGTTCAAGGCCACCCCGAGACTACACAGTGAATTCCAGGTCAGCCTAAGCTAGAGTTAGACCCTATCTCAAAAAAAAAAAAAAAAAAAAAAAAAAAAAAAAATACATTGTGAATATGGTTTGGGTCTATTTAAACTTCATTTTGATAAATTACACTGCAATTATGAAAGGAAATACCCTCATATGTTGAAAATACACACAGAAATGTTTGATGAAAAAGAACATTGTACATACTATCAAAAAGAACAGAAAGAAAGAGCTGGGTGTGGTAGTGCACGCCTTTAATCCCAGCACTCAGAAGCAGAGGTAAAAGGATCGCTGTAAACTCAAGGGTAGTCTGGGACTACGGAGTGAGTTCCAGGTCCGCCTGGGTTAGAATGAGACCCTACCTCAGGAAAAAGTTAAAAAAAAAAAAAAAAAGGAGGTGGGGGGAGAAAAAGGCAAATGTGGTAAAATGCTAACCTTTGAAGTTGAATGAGGGGTATGAAGAAATTATTTGTATTATTCTTACAATTTCTCTTCTGTGAGTCTAAAATTATGTCAAAATGAAAAGTTAAAGAGAAAATGGAATAGGACATCAGGTTTCAAAGCACAGTGAAGCACTATTATAAGTCTATTTTAGCCAAACAAATCCTTTTATTTTTCTATCCTTCTAGAAAATGAATGGGATTATTTCAGGAGGGTGTGAAGAGGGGATACATGTTTGGGTGAGAGGAAAGGACCAGAGAAAGCTTTCATTAGTAAGCCCAGAAAATTCAATTGCATCATCACCTTTCTAACTCCACATTTCGCCTTTCATTAGAACCTGTCCAAGGTGCAATTACACCTAAAAGAAGTTGAACATGAAACAGAATAAGAGAGAGTTCTTCATTTCTTTGGAGATGAGGAAAGAAAAGTACAGAAAGAGTAATTTTCATAATTTCCTTTTGAAACAGGCACTGAAGTCGAGGTGGGCTCTACTTTTTTTGTAGAAAATTAGACATCTGCTCAAGTGACTCAGGCAACATTACTAAGAACTTTTGCAAAATGAAAGGACAAAAATTGAAGGGTAAAAAATGACCTTTTATCTTGCTTTGGGGAAGCAAGATTTTCTTGACCTTTAAAATAGTCTTTCAGGAAAAAAAATGTTTACCTCTTCCACTTTTTCCTTCTAAAATCTTGCCATGAGAGAGAGAGAGAGAAGGAAAAGCACATTATAGAGGCGCCTTGTAATGATCGCATTTATCTCAGCACCCCTTACAATCCATAATCACTGTGCAAAGTAACAAGATTATAATAATCGTGATTTAAAACACTAAATGTGTTTGGGGAAAATTGAAGCTTAGAAAATTAAACAATAAAGTTCCCACAATTAGAAGTATTGCTGCACAGGGCTGGGGTGGAGGAGGAAGAGTGGAGTTCAGTCAAAATGAAATCTGAGTTCTTTTTCTCTCCTAAATGATTTGTCATCAAATAATGAGATAATTAGTCTCAAGATTAGATCTTTATTAAATATTAAACCCATTTCTATACTTCCCCAAAGCCAGAAACACCCAGTGTACTTAGTCACAGCCAAAATTTTCAGTGCAAAACCTTTTTCAGTGCTCATTCACTTTATATGCTTCTATGTGGACCTTCTTTGTGTTGGCCAGTGGGGAGACAGTTTCCCAGAGGACCCCAACCGAGTAAGGATAGCAGAGAAGAACATGTCTATTACCTGTGGGAATGCAATATGATTTGCATAGCAACCCTATAGTGCCACACATGAGGAAACTGGGGCTTAGACTAATCAAGAAACTCCCAGTAAGTAAAGAAGATCTCAGCCTAGATGGAGACCAACGCCAAACCCTGGACTCACCCTCTCTCCACAGGGAACACTACAATGTTTGGGGTCCCGTCTCTGAGGAAGGGTATAGAATTGGGACCCGGAGGACAGAATATCAAGCAAGGTCCAAGGTTGCTGAGGAGTAGGAGGTAAAGACTTCATGAGCTTGCCAACATCAACTTTGACACAAAGAAGTGAGTAAGATTTGTGTAGGTCCAGGAAGGGGACCCTCAGTAGAAGGCACCAGTTAAGAAGTGGGTGAAGCTCAGTAACTAGGCCCGTGGAGGACCTACAAGAAGGGATACCTTGGATGAGCCAGTATCTGCTCTTCTCAACCAATCACATCTCAGGAATGCTGGGCCTCAGTTACTGGCCCAGGAGCAGGTGGGACAGAGCTTAAGAGAATACAGCACCCAGGGCAGCCACTGCCAGCCCTGTACACCTCCACATGCAGCTGTGCTGCAGCTTCCATCGTCGGCCTTGTCAAGTTCCAGGCTACAGTGACCCCAGTGTTTGCAAGATGATCAATTACCTGAGGCCCTCAGTGCTCCTGCTGAAACCTTACAACAGAAATTTGCCCAGAATTTTAACTTGCGTAGGGAGTGTTATGAAAGTCCAGAAACAGTGAATTACAGATTAGAATGCAGGAACTGTAGTGATGTTCTAACCTTCTCTTGAAGCCTTCAGCCGCAGTGGGAGAAGGTGAGTTGACTTGACCAGTGTCCTATAGCCAGTGAAGAGGTGAAACCCCAAATTGAGCTCTGGTCTCTTGACTCCGGCTGCTTCATTTCAGGCCAAATGATTGCACGGGAGCATTCTTTGGACTTCTCCACCTCCCTCTTTCCCACACCATGTGGCTCCCTCCTTGTATGTGTTAATGCCATCCCAGCCTGTCTGTCTTAACTCCTTTAAAGCACCCATCTCTGCTCAGCAGTGCCCTCCTATGGAAGCAAAGATCCGTCCTTTGGACACTGGGCACATGAAAACCGCTCGTAAGTGATGACAGTAAAGAAAATTGTGCCCAAGTCACAAGTGTGCATACAAGTCGTGGTCCGTGAGACTGTGAGCCATTGGACTCTCAGAAGTCACTTAACCTTCTGCATGTTGGCTTCCCCCTCTCTATAGAGAAAAACAAAAACATGAATTCGTGGAAAGTCGGTGGGGTCTGGAGCTTCATCTGTGTGAGTAGAAGAATGAATGCATGAACCATTATCCTTCCGGCCCAGAAGCCCTGAGGGCAAGGACATTTTTAGCTTGTTTGACACTTGGAACTTGGAAGGCCTCAGAAAATGACTGCTCTACACCAAGGGAGAGAATTCAAATACACTGGCAGGCACATAATCAAGTTTATACATACAGGAGCATGTGCCTGCCGTTATGACCTCCCAACTCTGCAAGCTGGAGATGACGAGAACAGACCATGGTGAGTGACGAGAAAACAGGCCATGGACAGGAGAAGCACATGATAAGTGACTGTGTAGGTACCATCTGTCACTTGGGCCAAAGCAACTAGACCAGGGCAGGCCCTTCCAGAGAGGAGTGAGGGGCAGTTTGAGTTTCAGATGATATTACTGTCCCAGGAAATGCGCCAGTTGGTAGGCAAGGGCCATGGGAACAGCATGAACCATCGCAGCAAGAGGTGAGGATGTATTTTTGGCAATAAAGGAAATAAAACTTGAAACAGATGAGGTGAGACTGTGGCTCTGAATCATCTGCTTCCTTCTGGCAGCTAGGTCCCCTCACCTTTGTCTCCTGACCTTTACTAGCTCTATGCCGCAACTGTTAGCCTTGGCTCTCAGGGATGCTACATGGCATGAGCAGAGACATTCCAGTCTTGGTGTCAGCTCCACTGTAGATGGGTAAGAACCATGTATGTATCTGGGTGGAGGCTGGGACACCATCAGGAAAGGTTCAATTCCTAACCTCACAAGAGACATAACTTTTAAACCATAGATCTGTATATTAATTTCCAATTCAATAGGCAAATATAATTGAGTACCTACTATGTGTCAGGCACTGTGATAAGACTCTGGGGATACCCCATGCCCAGCAAGAGAGAGAAAAAAGGAATTAAATGTAGTTACTCCATGGCTGCTGAGGGCCTGGCATTTCAGAAATGGGCAGCAGAGCAGGCCTGACAGAGAAAGCAAAAGTTCCGCAGGAGCCTAAGAATTAACAAGCTTGGTCAGTCTTGGAGGTGGAGAAGGCATCAAGGATGAAGGTGGCACAGAGAGAGGTTGTGGTGCCAATACCCAAAAATATGGAGTATGGGAGGAACTGCATGCATCCCAGGAAAACCGCAAATGCAAGCCAGCCCATTAAGACGACAATGTCTTGTCACTATCTCTAAAGGCTGCACACCTCTGCAGCATGTGAAAGAGTTTGAACTGCATCTTCTAGATGAATTCGGGTGACTCCAAGCCAGCCAGATCAGCATAGTCTATGAGTCTATGCTGGAAAAATGAAATGAGTATTCAACTCCCTCTTGCAGAGTCAGGTAAAGAGAACTTCATGTTGTGGGTTTTCTTTCTGCCTTGACTCTGACCCACTTAGGACTCCACATTTTCCTGTTCTTAAACCCAGTGGGGAATATCGCTCTCTGGGGATTTCTGCAAATAATGCACTTCATTTTGCCTTGAGGAGCTGAATCAATAAAGGCTAACTTAGGACGGTAATTGGAGAGGAAAATGGAAGAACCCCATGCTCACTACTCCCTGCAAGAAGCTGCAAAACATCACTGAGCAGGGTTTTTTTGGCTTTATTCACTGAAAAAAAATCCTTCTGCTGAGAAATACAAACTCTTTCACCATAATAAATACTGTTTTGATAACAAAACTGTACTTTTCTCAAATACCCAGATGGAAGACCATATGCAAAATAAAATCCAAGGATTTTTTTTTTTTATTGGCCATCTGCTAAAATTGGAAAGAAAGCCTACATCTCCCTCTACACAAAAATTTTCCATTGAGAATCCTACTTGCTTCCGCCTGGTGCCACCTGCTGATTGTATCTGGGTACCAATTTTGTAGATGGACAGCAGGAGAACTGGGTCTCTTCTCATCTTCAATGGAATAAATTTAATTCTGACTGATAGGGGAAGAACCCAGAAATGTCAAGCCCTTGATGGTTTTACAGTGACTCACACCTCCTCTGGGAGTTGCCAAGAATCACAAGGCAAAATACAGACACACACACATACACACACATCCCTGAGAGCTCACTTCTAAGGCACTGTCAAGCCAGTGCTTACCCTTGTCTATTAAACACCTCATCTCTAATAAAGCCTCATGTTTGGCATTATTTGTCAAAAAGTTGAATGGAATTTCATTTTGAGCTATCTACTCAAAGAAGTTACTGATATCCTATATGGTGGTCCCTATAAATTTAATGAACCAAAAAGACAGAGACAGAGAGAGAACTCCCTAAAAATGTCATGATGCATTTATACAATGGAATGTGATATAGTATTGACTTGGAAAAATGTCAAAAACATACTTGGTAGGGGTTGGGGAGAAGCAGGCTAAGGAAGAACAATGTTTAATAAAACCCCATTTTTTTAAAGAAAATAATCTTATATATTACAACACATATTTGTTCATACATGGAGCAAGGCTGACAGGATACACACCAAACTGCTCATTTCTAAGAAGTGGGGTCATTTCTCACTGTTTACATGTTCACAGATCACTTGAATCCTTAACATGAATGCATTTTCTAGTAGGCCCATGGAACTTCTAGACAGAACAATGTCACTTTTTAATATTTATTTATTGATTTATTAGAGAGAGAGAGTGTGTGTGTACTAGGGACTCTAGCCTCTGCAAATGAACTCCAGATGCATGTGCCACCTTGTGCATCTGGCTTACGTGGGTCCTGGGGAATGCAGCCTGGGTTATTTGGCTTTGCAGGCTACCATCTTAACTGCTAAGCCATCACTCTAGCCCTAATGTCACATTTCAAGGAAGTATCCCATCATTAAATCCTCACTGGATGCCCACACTTACTCCAGTAAGGATCTTTTTCCTGTTTCAGAGACGTTCTTGCTTAGATCTTGAATATGTGTTATGTGTTAAATAGGATCTATGTTAAATACTGGGTTAACAGTTTGTGGTCTATTGGAAGGTTGTAGAATCTTTTAAATATGGGGCCTAATGAGAGATCTTAGGTTTTTTTTTGGGGGGGGGTGTCCTCAAAGGGGACTATGAGATGCTGGCCTCTTCTTCCCTTCCAGTTCCTCACTACCATTCACTGAGCATCCTCCTTCTTACATGCTCCTGCCATATGTGCTACATCACCAAAGGCCCAAAGTAACAAGGCCAACCAGTCATGGACTCAAGCTCCAAAACTATGAGCTGAAATAACCCTTTTCTCTTTCCAAGTTTATTACCTCAAGTGTTTTGGTATAGAGACAGAATACCAACCCAGGAGATGGGCGACACAGGCATGAGCAGAGAAGGGATAAGACATCCCAGAAGTAGGTGACGAGGGTGGGAGGACTCAAGTCAGCAGATTCTAAATTAGTGCGCTTAAAGATAAGCAAATTCTGTATATTAGGGAGCGACTGTCTTAAGTACTTTTTGTTTCAATCAAATGGGCTTTGAAATTACACAGCTTAAAAACAAGAAACCTGAGCAATCACCTCATCCAATCTCCTCTTTCACTGCGCAGAAGAGAGTCTTCCTGCATGGATAAAACCAGCCAACAGAAAAGCCACCATTACCTGCTCATCCCTGAACAGTTAACTGACCATCTCTCCACTAAACTGGCTCCTTCTCTTAGGCCATGTTGGCCAATGGCACTTCACCTGATTCCAGAAGTGTCCATTCTGCCTGCTTCCTCATTCTCCAACTCCATCTGCCCTGGAGGTCCCTTGGTTCCACCTTGTGAATAACCCTTACAACTTTTGGCACTTTGGGTGGGGGGATGGTAGATAACTTTTGTCATTCTAAAACCTGACTATCTCCCTCTCTGGCTTCTACTGAAAGCCTCAACATGCTTCCCCTTGTTCAGCTCCTTCACCTGGCATCCAGTAACACCAAACCCTCACCACTCATGACCACGGTATCGCCCTGCTCATCACTTCAGTACGCTAGTTCACAACGCTGCGTCTTTGCACATGCCACTGGCTTTGATTAGTAGTGTATGCTAATGGCAATGCATCACCCCCAACTCAGGTCAGATGTCCTCTCTGCTGTGGCACTCCCTTGACTGTCCAATCAAGTGCACACATGTGAGGAAACTACTTAAGGCCAAGGAAAGAATCATCCAAAAGAAGTAACAGGAGCAATGCCTGATGTCCACACAGAACCAGAAATGGTGTCTGTTCTCACCAGCCAGACTGTAAAATATCATGATGCACGGAACATCAGGTGTATTATACCTAAGATTCTTGCCTAAGGAGTGAGGAACCATTGGCTTCTTATTGAGAGCTGCTCTAGTCCTTCCCAACACACCTTAGAAACAAAACCTGAGGTTTATTTTTACCTAACTTAACAGAGTTCAAGAATATGTATAGGAATACAAAAGTATCTAACACTCACATATGACTAGAGTCTCCATATATGGCATCCTAGAATTTAAAAAAATTTAATTTATTTTATAAAGAGAGAGAGAGTATGGGCACTCCAGGGCACCTGCAAATGAACTCCAGACACATGCGCCATTTTGTATGTATGGCTTTATGTGGATATTGGAGAATCGAACCTGACCATCAGGCTTTAAGAAGTGCCTTTAACAGCTGAACCATCTCCCCAACCCATCCTAGAATGGTTTAAGTTAACAGAGATCATCAGTAAACCATGGGACAACCTCACATTGATCTATCATGCATGTGATTCATGTGCCCAAATGAGAAGAGGGATATAAGAACATATCTGAAAAAAATAATTAGGTCTATATTTTGTAAATTTTGTAAAAATTATAAGCCCTCATATAAAAACTTAATTAAATCTGAATATGAGAAACATGAGGAAAAATATGCCAAGGGCACATTATGATCAAATTATTAAAAGCCAATCAAACAGAGAAAATATGTAAAACAGAGAAAAAAAGCTATGTTCTGTATAGGAGATTAGAGTTAAGGGTGACAATAGATTTCACATCAGGAACAACGTAAGCAAAAACAAAACACCAAACAGAACAACATATTAAAAGTACTCAGGCTAAGCCAGGCATGGTACATGCCTTTAATCCCAGCACTTGGGAGGCAGAGGTAGGAGGATCACAATGAGTTCGAGGCCACCCTGAGATTACATAGTCAATTCCAGGTCAGCTTGAACCAGAGTGAGACCCTACCTAGAAAAACCAAAAAAAAAAAAAAGGAACTCAGGCTGGAGAGATGTTAAGGCATTTGCCTGCAAAGCCAAAGGACCCAGGTTCAGATCCCCAGGACCCATGTAAGCAAGATTCACAAAAGGTGACATATGTGTCTGGAGTTCGTTTACAGTGGCAGAAGACCCTGGCATGCTCGCTCTTTCTTTCTCTCTTTTTCTCTCTCTCCCTCTTTCTCGTTCTCAAGTAAAAAAAAAAAATTTTTTTTTTGGTTTTGCAAGGTAGGGTCTCACTCTGGTCCAGGCTGACCTGGAATTAACTATGTAGTCTCAGGGTGGCCTCGAACTCTCGGTGATCCTCCTACCTCTGCCTCCCGAGTGCTGGGATTAAAGGTGTGCGCCACCACGCCCGGCTCAAGTAAATTTTTAAAAGTACTAAAAAATGTAAACCTAGAATTCTATACCTAGAAAAATATTATCCAAACCAAAGGTACAATAAATTTTAAGAAAAAATGAAAGCTGAAAGAATTTACCATAAAAGACCCTTTCTATGCTGGGCATGGTGGATCACAGTGAGTTCAAGGCCAGCCTGAGACTACATAGTGAATTCCAGGTCAGTCTGGGCTAGAGTGAAACCCTCCCTAAAATAAGTAAATAAATAAATAAATTGATTAATTAATAACTCTTATTACCAAAGAAATAAAGGAAGCTCCTAAGGCAAGCAAATGCAACAGTCTGAGAGTTAGAGCCATGAAAAGGAATAAGGAGTACTCAAAGTGGTAATGTAAGTAAAAAGACAAGATTATTTCTTCTTATTTAAATTTCCTTTGAGGGCTGGAGAGAGGGCTTAGTGGTTAAGGCACTTGCTTGTGAAGCCTAAGGACCCAGGTTCAATTCCCCAGTACCCATGTAAGCCAGATGCACAAGGTGGTGCATGTGTCTGGGGTTCATTTGCAGTGGCTGGAGGCCCTGGTGCACCCATTCTCTCTCTCTCTCTCTCAAATAAATAAAATATAAAAAATGTTTAAGGGCTGGAGAGATGGCTTAGCGGTTAAGGCGCCTGCCTGCTAAGCCTAAGAACCCGGTTCCAATCTCCAGGTCCCACGTTTAGCCAGATGCAAAGTGACGCAAGGGTGCAATGCTGCACTTGCCCACAACGGGGTGCACACATCTGGATTTCGTTCACAGCAGCTGAGAGATTGCTGGCGCGCCCATTCTCTATCTGTCTCCCTCTCCCTCTCTCTCTGTCTCTCTCTGTGTCTCTCTCCAAAAATAAAAAATAAAAAATAATTTTAAAAATGTTTAAATCACCTTTGAAAACAATTGTTTAAACACAAATAATAAGTTTAAGCTGTACACTATGAATACACTAAACACAAGAACAATTAAGCCAACAAAGAAGTTGATAAAACAGGGCTAGACAGATAGCTCAACAGTTAAAGGCACTTGCTTACAAAACCTGATGGCCTGTGTTTAATTCCCCAGTACTCACTTAAAACTAGATGCACAAAGTGGTGCATGTGTCTGGAGTTCACTTGCAATGTTCAATTGCAATGATAAATAGAAATTGCAAGATTCCAGACTTGAACCCAAAACAATATTACACATTATGTGTAACTAGATTCTATACACTGATTAAAAGCTGAATAAAAATCATTAAGTCTGTACTGTCAAGAAGAAGCACTCTACAAATGCAGAGTGGTTTGAAAATAAAAGAATGTTAAGAGCTATATTGTGGAAATACCAGGCCAAGAAAGATGAAGGTTGTCATGTTACTATGTGACAAAGTAGACATCAGGACAGGGAGTTACCTTATAATGAAGTCCAGGGCTGGAGAGACAGCTCAGTTTGTAAATGCTCATCTTGCAAGCATGAGGACCTGGGTTTGATTCCCAGTACCTATATTTAAGATTTAAAAAAGCCAGGAGGGGCTGGAGAGATTGCTTAGTGGTTAAGGTGCTTGCCTGTGAAGCCTAAGAACACATGTTCAAATCTCCAGGTCCCACATAAGCCAGATGCAAAGTGATGCAAACATGCAATGTCACACATGTGCCACAAGGCAGCAGACAGATCTGGAGTTCATTCACAGTGGCTGAAAGGCCCTAGCACACTTATTCTCTCAATGTGTGTTTCTCTCAAAAATAAAATAATATATATATATTTAAAAAAAAAAGCCAGGGGCTAGAGGGATGGCTTAGTGGTTAAGGTGCTAGCCTGCAAAGCCAAAGAACCCAGGTTTGGTTCCCCAGGACCCATGGAAGCCAGGTGCACAATGTGGCGCATGCTTCTGGAGTTCGTTTTCAGCGGCTAAAGACCCTGAAATGCCCATTCTCTCTATCTGCCCCCCCCAAATAAATAAAATAAATATTCAATTTTTTTAAAAGCCAGGTGTAGTACCACAGGCAGACCCCTAGGGCTCACTGGCCAGCCAGTCTAGCCTACTTGGCAAGTTCCAGTACGGTTTGAGACACAAAGTTGTCCTATGGCCTCCACATGCTCATGCACACATGTGCACCTGTGCACCTGCACACACACACACACACACACACACACACAGAGTAATAAAATAAAGGAGTCCAAGCATAAAACTAAGAAAGCTTCAAGGGCTAGAGAAATGATTTAGTAGTTAAGGTATTTGCCTGAAAAGCCAAAAGACCCAGGTTTGATTACCCAGAATCGATGTAAGCAGGTGGCACATGCATCTGGAGTTTCTTTCCAGTGGCTGGAAGCCCTGGCATACCCATTCTCTCTTTCTCTCTCTCCTCTCTCTCTCTCTCTCTCTGTCTTTCTCATAAATAATAAAAGAAAGCTTCAAACTGCATAAAGGAAACATTGGCAAGACATCAAGGAGAAACAAAATCACAATTACAGTTGGAAATCTCCACATTAACTCAGTAACCGACAGAACAAGCAGAAGATTAGTAAAGGAGGATGGAATACTACCAAGAACAAACTCAAGCAGACATTTAAAGTATGTTACGCCAATAACTCCAGAAGACAAACTATTTCAAGTACACACAAAATACTCACCAAGACAGACAAAATATGGACCATAACAAAACTCTCAGTAAATGCACAGAGAATGAGATAATAAAAATTATCACTTCTGATGTTAATAAAATCAAATTGGAAATCAATACAAAAATATTTAGAAAAATCTAAAGATGATAGCAAAACACATTTCTAAATAACCCATGAGCAAAAGAGAAATGTTGAGGGAAATTAATAAATGGTAAGAAAATGCAATGGATGCAAATTTCTGAAATGCATTCCAAGCAGTACTTCTAGGGAAGTTTATTGCTTTAAGGTTTAAAAAGTAAGGGATCTGGGCTGGGGAGATGACTTAGCAGTTAAGGCACTTGCTTGCAAAACCTGGCGGCCCAGTTCCCACGTAAAGCCATACGCACAGGGTGGCACATGAATCTGGAGTTCATTTGCAGAAACAGGAGGCCCTGGCACACCCATTCTCGCTCCTCCACTTGCAAATAAATAAATAAAAATATTTTTTAAAAGTAAGATTTGAGCTGGGCGTGGTGGCGCACGTCTTTAATCCCAGCACTCGGGAGGCAGAGGTAGGAGGATCGCTGAGAGTTCGAGGCCACCCTGAGACTACATAGTTAATTCCAGGTCAGCCTGGACCAGAGTGAAACCCTACCTCGAAAAAGCAAAAAAAAAAAAAAAAAAGTAAGATTCATTCTTTTAAAACAAGAGAAAGAAAACAAAATTGAGCTGAAAAAGTAGAAGAAAGAAAACTTTAATAAAAACAAAAATAAATGGCATATAAAACAATAGAGAAAACAATATGTTGATTCTTTGAAAAACATCAATAAAATTGGTGAACCTGTAACCAGACTGATCACTTAAAAAGATAGAAAAATAACACAAATTACTGACACCATAATGAGACTCTCATTTAAACAAAATTTTGTGTCAGGAGATTTGATAACATAGAAAAACAAACTGTCTCGATTTACTAAAACAATAAACCTATAATTTAAAATATTTCCCAAAGGAAAATCCCAAACTCAGATAACTAATTTCTATTAACATTAAGTAAATAGTACCAGAATTTGCAGTAAAGTTGAGGAAGAAACATTTGCCAACACACTTAATAATACATATATTATCCTAATATCAAAAACAAAAACATTATATACTAACATTTCTCATTAAGGCACAAACATTTTTAATAAAATATTACAAATCTATTTCAGCAGTATATGAAAGGATAATAAATCACAACTAAGTGAACGTCACATCAGAAATGTAAAGTTAGTTTAATATTTCAAATATCAATTAATGTAATTATATTGCCAAAATAAAGAGAAAATGACAAAATAATTTGCTGAGATTAAGCACCCATTCATGATGAAAACTTCTACAAACTAGAGGAGACCGAAACTTCCTCAACCAGATTAATGGCATATATGAACACCCTCTAGCTAACATCAGATGTAATAGTAAAGTCTGAATGTTTTCCCCTAAGATTGGGAACAAGGCAAGGAAATTCACTCTAATCACTTTTATTCAATATTGTATTAGAGGTCCTAGTCCAGTTCAATTTAACAAGAAAAAGAAATAAAAGGCAAGTGGACTAGAAAGAAAAACAAAATATTCACAGATGGATTGACAGTATTCATCGATAATTTTAAAAACTATAGAACTGACAAAAAACTTGAAGATCTTTGTATACCATCTCAAAATGTAAAAGTCTAAGGTAGAGTGGGGAAGATAGCTCAATAGATAAAAGAGCTTGCTTGAGAGCATGCCAGCCTGAGTTCAACACCTCAGCACCCACATAAAGCAGGATGCAAAAAGGCACACACGTCTGTAATCCCAATGTGCCTACAGCAATGGGAGGCAGCACCAAGAGAATCCCCACACTCATGGGCCGGTTATATGGTCCACATGAATGGTAAAACAACACAAAACAAAAAACAGCAAGGGAAACCTGTCCCAAGCAAAGTGGAAGAAGACAGACACCCTGAGATTTTCCTCAGAGCTCAACACACATACACACATAATGAAAAAAAAAAATTAAAGTCAATTGGGTATCTATGTACAAGCAACAACAAATTAAAAAGGAAAATTCACAAACTGTTACATAGCAATAAAAGCTAAATACTTATTAAGGGATACATTTAACAAGTATATATACAAGACCATGTACTCTGAAAACTAAAATAGTCTGATAAAAAATTTAGGAAGACTAAGATGTTGATGCGATGATTTAAAGGACACTCGGAGAGGAAAGCCATGGGCTAGATGGCTTAACATCTTTAAGATGTCTTCTGTCTTCAGACTGATCCAGAGATTCAATGCAGTGCCAAGCAAAGTCCCATTAGGCTTCTTGTAGACAGTACAAACTATAAAATTTTTATAACAATGAAAAGTGACTTAAAAAGTGAAAGACTTAAGCCGGGCGTGGTGGCGCACGCCTTTAATCCCAGCACTCGGGAGGCAGAGGTAGGAGGATCACTCAGAGTTCGAGGCCACCCTGAGACTACATAGTTAATTCCAGGTCAGCCTGGACCAGAGTGAGACCCTACCTCGAAAAACCAAAAAAAAAAAAAAAAAAAGACTTATACTACTGGACCTCAAACCTCATTATAAAGCTATGGTAATCCATGCAATGTGTGGGGTTAACCTGCAAACAAACATGTAGATGACCAAAGCAAAATGGAGAATCTAGAAAGGAGACCAAAACAGACATGGCAAATTGAGGTTTTAGCAAGAGAAATGATAATCATTTCAAAAGCAGATGATTTAAAAACTGGATACTCAAAAAAAAAACAAACAAATACAAACAAAACAAGAATTGGATACTGATATGGAAAAAAGTAAACTTTCACCCTATTCTTAAGCAATATACATAAAAACTGACTTAAAATGGATCATAGACCAAAATATAAAAGATAAAAACATCCTGGAAGAAAACAATGTTTGAAATTTGCATCATCTTTTGTAGACAAAGAACTTGAAGACATCACACAAAAATCACAGATGAGGGCTAGACAAATTCCTTAGAGGTTAAGGCACTTGCCTGTGAAGCCTAACGACTCATGTTTCACTCACCAGATTCCATATAAGCCAGACACACAAGGTAACACAAGTGTGCAAGGTCACACATGCACACAAGGTGGTGCAAGCATCTAGAGTTTGATTACAGTGGATGGAGGCCCTGGTACACCAATTCTTTCTCTCTCTCTCTCTCTCGCTCTTGTTCTCTAGCGTATGTATGTATGTATGTTAAAAAAATAAAAAGACAGGCTGGAGAGATGGCTTAGCAGTTATTTGCCTGCGAAGCCAAAGGACCCAGGTTCAATTCCCCAGGACCCACATAAGCCAGATGCACAAGGTGATGCATGCATCTGGAGTTCATTTATAGCACTTGAAGGCCCTGGTGCACCCATTCCATCTATATATCTGCCTCTTTCTCCTCTCTCTCTCTCTCTCTCTCTCTCTCTCTCTCTCTCTCTCTGAGATAAATAAAAATGTCTTTTTAATTTTTTTATTATTTTATTTATTTTTGGAGAGAGACACAGAGAGAGACAGACAGAGATGGGCGCACCAGCAGTCTCTCAGCTGCTGTGAACGATATCCAGATGTGTGAGCCCCCTTGTGGTCAAGTGTGGCATTGCGCCCTTGCGTCACTTTGCATCTGGCTAAACGTGGGACCTGGAGATTGGAACCAGGATCTTAGGCTTAGCAGGCAGGCACCTTAACCTCTAAACCATCTCTCCAGCCCAATAAAAATGTTTTTAAAAAGAAAGGCGAGTCTGTTGGGCTTGCCTCAAAAATAAAATCACAGATGAGGACTGGGGGAGATTGATCAGTGGTTAAAGGCACTTGCTTGCAAAGCCTTCTGGCCCAGGTTTGATTCCACAATAATCACATAAAGCCAGATGTACAAAGTGGTGGATGCATCTACAGTTCATTTGCAGTGGCAAAATGAGCTCTCTATCTTTCTCTGACCTCTCCTTGCAAATAAATATTTTTAAAATAATATCACAGACTGGGGCTAGAGAAATGGCTCAATGGTTAAGGTGCTTGCCTGCAAAGCCTAAGGACCTGAGTTTGTTGCCCTAGTACCCACATAAAGCCAGCTGCACATAGTAGTACATGCATCTGGAGTTCTTATAGTGGGAAGAGGCCCTGGAGTGCCCATTCTCTCTCTTTCTGTCTCTCTCTCTTAAATAAATAAATTAATGAACAAATTAAACAAATATCACAGACTATAAAAGTATAATTAAAACATTTTCCTTTTCAAAAGATAGAACAAGTAAAAACTTGAGATGGAGAGATGGCTCAGAAGTTAAGATACTTGCTTACAAAGCCTGAGGGCCTGGGTTCAATTCCCCTAAAGCCAGACTCACAAGGTGGAGCATGAGTCTCAAGTTCTTTTGCAGTGGCTAGAGGCCCTGGCTCACCCATTCTCTCCCTCTCTCACTCTCTCTCCCCTTTTCAGTCTCTCCTTGCAAATAAATAAATAAGTGAAAAGTCAAGTACAAGGAAATATTCACAATTATAGTATGTATATGAAGTTTATGTACAGTATAAGGAATCTGTGTCTTCAAAATATTTTTAATGCATATCTAACAAAAGAGGATAGTTACATGTCCCAAAAAGCACTTGAAAAGATACTCAATAACTAGCATAACTTAAAACCATGAAGAAATATAACTAAATCAGAGTGTAATGACATATGCCTATAATTCTAACACTCAGATGGAGCCATGAAGATCTCAAGATCAAGGCCAGCCTGAGCTACATAAATGGCAAGACACTGTCTTAAATTTTTTTCCCAACTCACAGAAACAGTATAGGGGCTGGAGAGATGGCTCAGTGGTTAAGCCTAATGACCCAGGTTCGATTTCCCAGTACCCATGTAAAACCAGATGCACAAAGTGGTGCATGCATCTGGAGTTCCTTTGCAGTGGCTGGAGGCCCTGGAGACCCATTCTCTCTGTCTCTCTTCTATCTTTCTCTACTTGCAAATAAATCAGCAAATATGTATTTTTAAAAGTAGTTCTTTTAGGGCTGGAGAGATGGCTTAGCAGTTACGGTGTTTGCCTGCAAAGCCAAATGATCCCAGTTGAATTCTCCAGGACCCACATAAACCAGATGCACAAGGTGGCACATGCATCTGGAGTTCATTTGCAGTTCATTTGCAAGGAGGCCCTGGTGTGCCCATTCTCTCTCTCTCTCTCTCTCTCTCTCTCTCTCTCTCTCCCTCTTTCTCTCTCTCAAATAAATTTTTTTTAAAGTAGGTCTCAAGCCAGAGAACCTCAAAGAAAATGTTAGGTGGCTCACTGGGTCTGAGCACACAGCCCCAGACCCTAGCTATGAGTAGGTCGCCAAATTTCCAGGTGAGCATGCCATAGGCTTCCCTTATACCCAGCCCAGACAGGTTTGTAAGCCACCCAAAGAAAGTAAGACTAGACTGCTTCACTTAAGTCCCCAGCGGGCGGGGGGGCACAAGGTAGGCTCCCCTTGTGCCCAACCCAGACATGTGTACACTGCCTATCCTGAAGCAAGGAGACCGTGCCACTAAGCACAGGCCCTCAGAGAGTCCCTGATAGTGACCCATTCCAGACAGACCACCTACCTAGAGCAGGGAGGACCAGCCACCTTGACACAGGACCCCTACCCCTGACTCAGGTAGACTACCTGGGGTAGTCCAGGTCCAGAGCTAGTGAATTTGTGATTCAGATGCATGTCTGTCACTGGAACAGCTGTGGCTCTAGCCCACCCTGTGTCCCCCACTGGAACCACTGTTGACAAAGGGATTATCTCCAGATGTGTAAACATCAACATAAAACAAAAGATACCAAGGCAAGATATTCCCACCAAGAATGCCTAGTCCTATAGTTGAAACCTCCAGTAAGGACTACTCCAAAGAATTCCAAAACACAATTATGATAAGCATACACAACAAAATCAAAGAGGACATGAACAAATGATGTGCACGAGAATCAATTAAAAGAACTCAATAGTAGGATCGTCGTGAGTTTGAGGCCACCCTGAGACTATATAGTGACTTCCAGGTCAGTCTGGACTAGATGAGACCCTGCCTTGAAAAACAAAAACAAAACAAAACAAAAGGTAAAATTGTTTATATTAATCAAAGTGCCTCAAACATGCATCAGATTAATTGCTAAGATGAAATAATTTTAAAGCCAAGCTGTTTTGCTTGACTGTTTATAATGGCCAGGGTCTGCTCTACTTTTATTAAGATGTAAATAATCAAACGTTCTTAATCAAGAGTTTAAATGAATGTCTCATTTCTGATATCTTGAAAAACGTCTATTGCTTAAAAATAAATTAATAAACTCTCAAAACTCCAGCTCCAAGACATAGCCTCATGCTCAAACAGTGGTCTTCATCTAAGAGAAATGCTCCTGAATGTTACTGCTCCTGAAATCCAAAGATAAACTGTCTCTGTTTAAAGCTTTCCTTGAGTAACTGATACGCTCATCTACAAAGGGTACAGCTTAACCACAAAATGTTTTCAAAACTAGATACACATGCTCTTATAAACAAGTTGGTGTTCCTCTAAACAGACATATCCTTCATGATTGTCATCAAGTGACCACATCCTGATTGTCAACAGGTGACCACAGCCTGTCCCAGCACTTGGTAGGCAGAGGTAGGAGGATCATCATGAGTTCAAGGCCACCCTGAGACTACACAGTGAATTCCAGGTCAGCCTGGGCTAGAGTGAAACCCCACCTCAAAAAACCAGAAGAAAAAAAAAAGATATTAATGGTTCTTGCCTTTTTAGCAAAACCTCAAAAACTTACAACAGATAATAGGCCTGCTTATACTAGTCTGGCTTGCAACACTTTCTGTGAACACTGGAGTGAGTATTCATGAGATATTCAGAATTTCTTATAAACCCTCAGGACGAGCCATTGTAGAATGAGCTAATGGTCTGCTTAAGGCCCAACTTAAAAAACATGGGGGGGGGGCGGGGGTGCAGCTGGAGAGATGGCTTAGGGGTTAAGGTGCCTGCCTCCTAAGCCTAAGATTGGTTCCAATCTCCAGCGGTTCCAAACTCCAGGTCCCACGTTTAGCCAGATGCAGTGACGCAAGGGCGCAATGCCGCACTTGACCACAAGGGGGTGCACACAACTGGATTTTGTTGGCAGCAGCTGAGAGGATGCTGGCGCACCCATCTCTGTCTTCCTCTCCCTCTCTCTCTCTCTCTCTGTGTCTCTCTCCCCCACCCCCCAAAAAAACACAGAAGGGGAATCCTAGAGGATAGGATTACCCAAGAACAAATGCACAAAGTATATATGATCTAAATTTTTAAAATTGTTCCTCTCATGCCTTACCTACTATAGAAAAAAGACACACTCCCCAAACCTTTGGTTTTATATAAAAGCAGAATAGATGGACCTCAATGGCAAGGCCCAGCCCAGCTTTTAACAGGGGACAAGGGATATTCTGTCTCCTACAGGGCCCTTGTGAATTACAGCTCAAGCAGTCAAGCCTTATCATAAGCTGGCATCTGGGACAACAAGGCCGCCTTCCATAGCTCAAAAGGCTGAAGTGACCACTCACCAAAGAAGAGACAATGAACTGACATTGGTAAATATGATGAACTAAATTGGGATACTTGCCCATCAACTAATTTTTCCTCTCAAAAGTTAGTGTTTAGGGCTGAAGAGATGGCTCAGAGGTTAAGGCACTTGCCTGCAAAGCCTAACTACAGTTGATTCCCCCCAGTACCCACATAAAGCGAGATGCACAAAGTGGCGCAGGTATCTGGAGTTCATTTGCAGCAGCTAGAGGCTATGGAGTGCCCATTCTCTCTGTCCCTCTTATCCCTCTCTCTCTCTGCTTGCAAATAAATAAAAATATTAAAAACCCTTAGTGTTTAATATTACTCTGGAAATTGGGGACCTCAAGGCCTGATGTATGAAGATAAAACTTGAAATAAACCAAATGAGAATTAAAGTCTCCCTTTATACTTACAATGGTTCTCTTGATTGGAACCCTGGCCTAGCAGGACAGCTTTTATATCACTTACAAGCCACCTTTTCTCCTCTGTTGAGCATAAGATTTAGAGACTTGGACTTCCTTTCTTTCCAGAACTCTCTGTACAGATAAATTTCAAACTGTTAAATATGAAGGATTTAAAAGGATTATTAATGACACTGTCCACGATGTTTTTTAAAAAAAGAATTTTATTTATTTGCAAGCAGAGAGAGAGAGAGTCAGAGGGAGAGAGAAGGGGCACACCAGGGCCTCCTACCACTGCAAATGAACTTCAGATGCATGCTCCACTCCATGCATCTGGCATTATGTGTATACTGGAGAAAATAACCCAGGTCTTTACACTTTGCAAGTTCCAAGGACCCTCCACCATCTCCCTTATACAGGATCTACATACTTCTCCCTCTCACCCTTTAGCTGCTTTTCTTTGCTATCTGCACTTGGCTAACTATTTGTCTCACTCAACATGATGTCCCTACCCTTAATATAACTCGTATTTTTACTCTCTAACAACGTGCTAAGCCTGGCTTCCAGTCAAACTCACTAGGAACTGGGAAGGAGGCTCTGCTCTTGAAAAATCATTAACGCCCTAGAACACAGCCAGCCCAAAAGATTTCTAGGTATTTTAATAGCCTCCATATAACTGCCAGTGCTATTGTCACTATAGCGGCCACAGGAAACATTACAGAGGAAATGGTGAATTAAATATGAGTACCTGCTCCCACTGCTAGCCAGAGAACTGTCTCAAGGAAAATGTGGGTAGTCACTGAGGAGATTCAAAACTCAACAAAGCAGAAAATAGGAGGCTGCTGAGATGGCAACCCTAAAGGAGACTTTAACATGCCCTCCAAGGCTCAGGGAACATTGTGGAAGAGGGGTACAAGGAATGTAAGAGCCACAGGGTGAGAAGGTGTACTGTGAGGCACTGTCCTCCCTACACGAACTGATGCACTCATGACTCCATAGTGATTACTGATGTCCCCACTAAGAAAGGCCTTCAGTGGAATGGGGATGGGGTAGATATACAAAAAGTGTATCCTGATGGAAACAACTAATTTGCAGTGTGTTCATATATTATAGTCTCCAGTAAAAATTTTAAAGGAAAGAAAGAACGAAAATATAATTATGTAACCACCAGAATGCCTAAAATTAAAGACTAACAAAATCAAGTATTGGCAATGACGTTTGGAAATTTTTCTTTTTAAAATTTGAGGCAGGATCTTAATTGCTCAGGCTAACCTGGAACCCACTATGTGGCCCAGGCTGGCCTTGGGTTTGTAGTCCTCTTGTCACAACCTCCCAGGTTGCCAGGATTACAGGCGTGTGTCATTATTCCTGGCCTGCTTTAGAATTTCTGATAATATGTTTGGCTCTTACAAAGTTAAAAATACAAATATCACATGATCCAAAACGCCCACTCCTAGAGTTACCCAAGAGAAAAACAAGTTATCTATTATGTAACTTGCATATGAAGTCATGGTAGCTTTATAGCACTCACCAAATAGAAATAACCCATGAAATGCAGACTGGATAAACAAAATGTAGTATATTCATACAATGGAATACCATTCAGCAGCCAAAATACAAATATGGACGAACCTCAAAAATACTATTTATTTATTTTACTTTTATTTTATTTATTTATTTGACAGAGAGAAAGACAGAGGGATAGAATGGCATGCCAGGGCCTCCAGCCACTGCAAATGAACTCTAGACATATGTGCCCCTTGTGCAGCTGGCTAACATGGGTCATGGGGAATTGAACCTGGGTCCTTTGGCTTTCCAGGCAAACACCTTAACCACTAAGCAATCCTTCCAGCCATTCATTCATTTTTGTGTTTTTCAAACAGGTTCTCACTGTAGTCCAGTCTGGTCAGGCATCCAAAAAAAAAAAAAAAAAAAGCTGGGCGTGGTGGCGCACACCTTTAATACCAGCCAGCACTAGGGAGGCACAGGTAGGAGGATCACTGAGAGTTCGAGACCACCCTGAGACTACATAGTGAATTCCTGGTCAGCCTGAGCCACAGTGAGACCCTACCTCAACCCCAAATAAAAACACTTCTAAGAGTACATTTAAAACAACTCAAGACAGTACAAACAATATGATTCCATGTGTGTGAACTACGTGACCAGCAACACTAATCTCCAGTGAGAATGCAGACCAACAGCTGCTGAGGAGGGGCCAAAGGAGCTGACCAGAGACACATGCAGAAGACTCAGAAGTGCAGACACACTCTTCTCTTACTCAATTGTGACAGGTGATCTCAGTTTCACCTGGCCTTGCATGATAGTTAGACATATATAGTTGCAGAGATGGAAGGAAAAAGTGAGCAGAGTGGCGGAAGTGGGAAACTGGAGTCAAAATGGAGCAGCTGATTATTATTTTTTAAATTAACTTTATTGAAGCATAATTTATATACAATAAAATGCACCTGGCTGAATAGTTTGAAAAATACATACCAATCTATGTGCCCACCATCACTTACAGCACTTTTTTTTTGTTTTTGTTTTTGTTTTTGGAAATTAATCAAATTGCTTGACATGCTGGGGACCAAACCTAGGGCATGTCACATACAAGGCATGCATGCTACCACTGATTACATGTCTCTATCTCAAGTGGTTCCTTTTAAAAATTACCACTTCAGGCTGTTTTGTGTTTGGTAATCATAATCTTATTACAAGCTTTATAATTTACTATTAAAATCAAAATAACACAGAGGCATTTCCATAGGTGATGTAGACCACAGGCCTGAGAATGAGCTCTGCATTTAAATCCTACCTATTGAGCAGGTCGCTTCATTTCTCTTTCCTCATTCATAACATGGGAATAGTCATAAAATTGATGTCACAAAATTGTTTGAGGAAGAAAAGAAGTCACATTCGGCTGCTAGCACAATGCCTGGACCTTACTAAAATCACTTAAAGTTAACAGACTTGTCCTCCAGGAGACCAGCATTTGTTGCCCAGTTATCCCACAATCCATCAGTAACAAAAGCTGTGGGCTACAGAATTTGTCCAAGGTTTTGAAAGGGTCCTCAATGAATCTTCTAAGACTAAACAAAAGTGATTCTGGTTCTTATTCCCCACTGCTTCTATTTCACAGCCACTGGCAAAACATTTCATGCTCAAACCTATTGCTTTGAGGTAGAACAGGTGGGCCATTTGAGAATGGATTCTGGCACACATTTAAAGCAATACACCTAAAAGGTTTCCCATGTTAGGCTGTCAGACCTTCCTGCTAGACTTTAAATAGAGCCTGACTCTATATTTCATCCATGCTGGGAGCTAGGGGAAAACCCACTCCCAGGATTCACCAAATAGCCTCATTTCATTTGTAGGCTCCCCACCTGCTCCATCTCCCTGGTACGTAGGTACCCTGGACTCCCACGATCCAGCTTCAGAGTCTATCTCAGCTTGTCTCCCCCCTTTGTTAAAACCCACTTTTCAGCTTACCCATCACCCTGCCTGTTTAACTCTGTCAGCTACCTTTGATGGCTGACAAAACCCATTGTCTATGGGCAAGACACTCTCTTAGGCTCAGCTTCCTGGAGTCCCCATGACTTGGCTCTCAGCCCTCAGGACTGGAGGCATCGCAACTGCAAGCATAATTCAAGGGTCACAGGACCAGAGTGCCATCTACCTGAGCAACAAAGAGCTGGAATTCTTCAGGCAGAATCCATGAGCGAGGGTAGAAATTGTACTCCTCAGGAAAGAGACTCTGCATGATCCTCACAGCTCTGCTCAGAGTAACTTTACGCACCATCTCCGTCATGCCTGGGGAGAAAAGAAGCTGTGAGGTTTAAACAACAGCGGGTCACCAGCTATCCGCAGCCATTATTTGGAACTTTTACAACCACCCAACCACCAGGGTCACTTTTCCAGATAGCATTAAAAAACAAAACCAACAACAAACAAACAAAACATGCTGAGTTGTTCCCCACGGCAGATACTCGTGGCTTGGAAAAATCCACCAAGTTAATGAAAGATGACTTTTCCTTCTTATTAAATGGACATCAGAGGCTGGAGAGATGGCTCTGTGGTTAAAGGTCCTGGCTTGCAAAAATCTGACAGCCTGGGTTACAGTGCCTACTACCCACATAAAGCCAGATGCACAAAGTGGCACATGCATCTCGAGTTCATATGCAGCAGCAAGAGGCCTCAGCTCACTCCTCGTTCTCCCTCTCTCCCTCTAATAAATAAATATTTTTAAATGAGCATCAGTCTAGAAGGATGAGTACTTTTTAGCCAATTTATTATTCCACTAGTTGTCATCTTCATGGGTGATAAGTAGGGAAGCTTTTCTTCAATCTTGCACTCAACACTTATGTACCCTCTTTAATTGGGGCCAACACACCTATTTCTGAGGTTCCTTTTATCCTTTTTCCTACAGGATATTATCTCTGGTGACACCATGAGAAGCTTAATTAAACTGCTTTGTTTTAATCCTTCATGGATATTTAAAGGTATGAAATTAAAAAAAAACACATTTCAACATAAAAAACCTGTCCCTTTGAAACAAGGACAGGAAGCAGCAAGGAGGATGTCACAAAATTCATAGCATAGGGGGACCCCAACACCTAGGAGTTCTGCTGTGGGACACCCGGCTTTGACATTCATCAGCTCTCATTAACATGTCCAGAGGGGACTGAAATGTTTCAGTTTAAAAAAAAACTTCAAAAATGGTGCATATTTTGTTCTTATAACATTATTAGTAATTCTGATAAGAACCTGAGCATATGCCTTAGCAAATTTGAAGCAAATTGGTAAAAATTACTGTACATTTTAGCTTGCTTATTTCATAAGGCAAGTATCAAAGCTAAAAATGGAAACTAAAAATAGCCTTCACCCTCAAAGAGACTAAACCGTTCCATGACTAGAAATCTGCTTAGCCGACTTATTTTTAATAGGCAGCGCAGAGCTCCATCTCAGCTTGGCGTGCCCGAATTACCACACATTCCAAAGGGGCCCGGTCAGAATGAATGAGGTGTCTGCCTCTCGGTGCCTATGTTCAGAAGGAAGGCTCAACTAGCCAACTACTCGCTTCTCTCAGCATATTAAAAAGAGCAGTGAAAAAAGAAAAAAAGACGGCCGGGTGTGGTGGCGCACGCCTTTAATCCCAGAATTTGGGAGGCAGAGGTAGGAGGATCGCCGTGAGTTCAAGGCCACCCTGAGAATACATAGTGAATTCCAGGTCTGCCTGGACCAGAGTGAGACTCTACCTCGAAAAACCAAAAAAAAAAAAAAAAGAGCAGTGAATCTAAAGATCACAGCTTCAAGGTGCCTAGGTTCTTAGCTCCTGTTTGGATGCATATAAAGCAGGATTAAGGGCAAAATAAGAGAATTTAGCTGGGTGTGGTGGCCCATGCCTTTAATACTAGCATTTGGGAGTCAAAAATAGAAGGATCGCTGTGAGTTAACCTGGGCTAGAGTGAGATCCTAAGTCAGAAAAAAATAAAAAGAGAGAAAAAGAGATCTTAGAAGTATCAATAAACTGTGCTCCAACACCCCCAAAACCTCCAGTAAAGCTCTGTGGAGTCAACACATTGACAATTATGAGTGTATCCACCTAAATAATGCCTGCTGTCACCTGTGGCCTCAGCCCCCATACCAGCTGACATATCTGTTTCCAAATCCATATCTGCATATCAAGGCAATTCTCCACCAAAACCAGCCAATTTCAGATGTGCTTGATGGCCAGTGTCTGCTTGTCCCCAGACACTTCGTGCCTGCAGCTATAGGTGGTTCAGCCCAGAGACAAGAGTCTCTGGAATCCACTTATCATCGAAGTCTTTGTCATTCTGCAATATCTAAGCCATGTTCCCACCAGAAATGCCAGGTAAAGAATCTTAGGCATCTCCCTGGATCCTCATGGAAGTTGTTGGCATCCCTGCCTCTAGCTCAGGCAGGTATGGAGAGAGGCGACGTCAACAGCCATAGACCCTGCATGCGCCCAATTTCATCTGATCTCAGAAGAAGCAGGGTAGGGCCTGGTTAGTACTTGGATGGGAGAGGAGCATCTTCTCACACTACAACCCTGACGAGCATGGCCAGGTATCTAATGGCCCTGCTGGCTGGCTCCAGGCTCTGCTTCTTCCCCTAAAGCAGCCGTAGCATCTGATGCCCATTCTACTTGACCATCTCTCTCTGTTCTGATTCCACTCTGACTGGTGGTGGAAGCTCTAAGTCTCGTCATCAGTCGCCTCTGCTAAAAGTTTGAGCTCTGATTAGACCAGGAGGCTTTTTTATGTGTTTTTCTAAGGATCCATTCATTGCTTAACCCCCTAGTGTTGGCAACTTACCTTTATTTTTTATTATTTGCAAATAGAGAGAGAGAGAGGGAGACAGTGAGAAGAGAGACAGACAGAGAATGGGCATGCTAGGGCCTCCAGCTGCTGCAAACATACTCCAGATGCATGTGCCACTTTGTGCATCTGGCTTTACATGGGTACTGGGGAATCGAACCCAGGTCATTAGGCTTTGCAGGCAAGCACCTTAACTGCTGAGCCAACTCTCCAGCCTGGAATCTTATCTTTTTGCTCCTAGCAGCTGTGTGGTTGCCTGAGCAATGCTCCTCCTTGCTCTAGCACCATCTGTGCTCCCTCTTGACCTACTCAAAAGCCTGGAATCCTCATACCTGTGACTTTAGCCAGTATCTGGGATCCCATGCCCAGATTTTGCTGAGGCTCACCACCTCCTTGGGTTTCTTAGTAAGGATCACCCTAGATGTCTCTATGGTGGCAAGTCCTCTACTGATTAGGAAAACCGCCAAGTTCAGTGTGGCAGTCTGAATTAGAAGCTACCCATAAACTCATGTGTTTTGAATGTTTTGTTCCCATTTGGTGGCATTTTGGGAGGTAGAGCCTTGCTGGAGGAGTCAAAGCAGGAGGAGGTGTGTTGTTGGGGGCAGGCTTAGAGGTGTTATAACCAGCTCCTCCTTGCTAGTGTCTGGCTTATTCTCTTGCTGCAATTTGCCAACTGCTGTAGAAGCATCTGCTCTACCATCTTTCCCTTGTCATCATGGAGACTACAAGCCAAAATAAACAACTTTCCTCCTATCAGCTGCTTTTGGATGGGTTTTTGTCCCAGCAATGAGAAAATAACTACAACACTCAAGGGCAGGTTCTGACACCAAGGGCTTGCCTACTGCTACTCCTTCTGGGGCCTGGGTTTTTCTGTCTGCTACCCTGGAGTCTCAAAACCTGATGAGCTTCATTCCATTGCAGTCAACCAAGAACACACAAGTGGATCTTCAGGCTTTCCCATATACTTACTTAATCCACTCCAAATGAAACAAACTGAGCTCTATTTAAAGTACTAGTCAATCCAAAAAGCATTTACAGGGCTTGAGAGATGGTGTAGTGGTTTGATTCAGGTGGCCCCTATAAACTTAAGTGTTCTGAATCCTAGGTTCCCAGCTGATCGAGATTTGGGAATTGACAACTCCTGGAGACAGTGTATTGTTGGGGGCAGGCACCCCTTGCTAGTGTTTGGCACACTCACCTGTTCCTGTTGTCTACCTGATGTTGGTGAGGAGATGATGTCCACCCTCTGCTCATACAATTGTTTTCCCTGCCATCATGGAGCTTCCCCTCGAGTCTATAAGCCAAAATAAGCCCCCTTTTCTCCCCACAAAAGCTGCTCTTGTTCGGGTGAGCTCTGCCAGCAATGAGAGCTTGACTGCAACAGATGGTTCAGTGGTTAAAGGCACTAACTTGCCAAGTCTGATGACCTGGGTTTGATTCCCCAATACCCATGTAAAGCCAGATGCACAAAGTGGTACAGAGCCTGGAGTTTGTTTGCAGTAGCAGGATGCCCTGGCATATCTATGTATTTCTCTCTCTCTCTCTCTCTCTCTCTGCTTTCTATCACTCTCTCAAATACATAGCCATAATTCTTCAAAAAGAGTTCAACCTCCAAACAACAAATGTTTTCTTTTAAAAAATAATTTATAAAAACCAAGTATTTCCAACATCTGATTTCATTTTGCCTGACAATTCAAAGGCAGACACTTTTAAAACACTATTTATTTATTTATTTATTTATTTATTTATTTATTTATTTGCAAGGACAGAAAGAGGAGAGAATATGGGCACACCAGGGTCTCCTGCCACTGCAAACCAACTTGAGATGTATACACCACTTTGTAAATCTGGCTTTACATGGGTACTGGGAAATCAAACCTGGACCATCAGGATTTGCAAGCAAGCACCCTTAACCACTGAGCCATATGCCCAGCTCCAAAAAATATTTTCTTATCTATCTTCTCCTCTCCAATTTCCATAGTCACTAATTTATCTTCTGCCTGGATAGTACAATAGCTTCTTAACTATCTCTGAAACCTCTCTCAGCTACCTCCAAAGTGACTCTCCTCAAAACCGACTCTGGTTCCTTCTGATCTTCAGGCTGTACCAATTCTGTGCTGAGGTGTCTGCCTACCACTTCTCCACTGCCTCACCCAGTTGGCCTGCTGGAGCTATTTTCTATTACCTGCCCCTGGCTAAATGAACAGCATGCTGGAAGGAATCTGTATTTGCACCAACTCTGCTCTCTGTTTGACATGGGGTGAGGCACAGCCTTTCCCTGAGACTCAGCTCCTAGGCTGTCTATACCTTGGGACCTCTTACCCAGCCTGCCTTCCAAGTAAATGCAGATTAGGTTGGAAGTTCTTGCTCCAACATCCTCTCCCTGCCTTCCTCTCAGAGCCAGGAGTAGTACTTAGAATGCTACCTACCACACAAATTCCTTACTAAACTTCCAACCTACAGAAAGCTCCATCATCTGCCCAATGCTACCTCATATCTCTCAGGACTTGAAACTTGGTGTAAAAAAAAAAAAAAAAAAAAAGGTCAAAAGCAGGGCTGGAGAGATTTAGTGGTTAAGGAGCTTGCCAGCAAAGCCAAAGGACCCAGGTTCGATTCCCTAGAACCTCACTAAACTCACAGGTAGTGAGTGCATGGAGTTCATTTGCAGTGGCTAAGAGGCCCTGGTACGGTATATGCCCATTATCTCTCTCTATCTGCCTTTGTTCCCTTCTCTCTCCCAAATTAATTAATTATTTATTTATTTTAAAAGTCAAAAACAGGGCTGGAGAGATGGCTTAGCGGTTAAAGCACATGCCTGCAAAGCCTAGGGACCCAGGTTCAATTCCCCAGGACCCACGTAAGCCAGATGCACAAGGGGCACATGCATCTGGAGTTTGTTTGCAGTGGCTAGAAGCCCTGGCATGCCCATTTTCTCTCTCTCTCTCTGTCTGTCTCTCTTTCTCTCTCTCTCTATCTATAAATTTTTTTAAAAATCTGGCTGGAGAGATTACTCAGTGGTTTAGGCGCTTGCCTGCAAAGCCTTCAATTCCCCAGTACCCACATAAAGCTAGCTGCATAAAGTGGCTCATGCATCCGGAGTTCGTTTGCAGTGGCTAGAGGCCCTGGAACACTCATATCCACCCCCACCCCATCTCTCTCTCTCTGCTTGCAAATAATTAAATAAAAAGTCAAAAACAAACAAACAACAAAGCTGGGCGTGGTGGCTCATGCCTTTAATCCCAGCACTTGGGAGGCAGAGGTAGGAGGATTGCTGTGAGTTCTAGGCCACCCTGAGACTACATAGTGAATTCTAGGTCAGCCTGGGCTAGAGTGAGACCCTACCTTGAAAAACCAGAAAAAAATTACAAACATGGTTGCTTAGAAGCTAAAATATTGTCAATTTTGGACTTTCTTAAAGCAAATATAGAGCCAGGGGTGTGGTATACATCTGTAATCCCAGCACTTGGGATTGCAACAAGTTCTAGGCCAGCCAAGGCTACAAAGTGAGACCTTACCTTAGAAAAAATAAAAACAAAAGCAAAAACATATTTGAACCAGATTATTTTAATAAAATACCTTGATTCATCAGTTAAGATATAAAGTGCATTTTGAACAAAGAAATTACCCAAACAAAAGCAAACAAAATATAATATGCTGGCACAAATGAAATGAATGACTTCCACATGCATATCCAAGAGTTCTCAGTCTCACCCTGCACAGTTAGTATCTACACTTGCTTGGCACACACACTCAAAGTTACTGTAAGTCATATGCCATGTATCTGGTATGCACATTTAGAATAACAGGATATGTGAGAGGCAGCAGACAAGACTGGACACAGCTGGAGCCCAAGAGCAGACACTTCGCTTCGGAATCCCCTGCTGCTGGGATTTCTCACTACCATCCCGCAGAGGGCAGGGGGCGTGGCAGCACTATTCTCTGCCTAGACTTCTGTTCCAGAGGCTGCTGTGTCATTACAGCTAATTAATTGCTGTTAGTTAAGTGGAAAATTACATGTTCCAGTCACTGGCATGTGAAATACAGGATGGGCAAACTTGTTTCCAGAGTGCTTTTTTCTGTATTGCCCTTAGCTACTCCTCTCCTACGCTCAGCCATAGGGGGTATTATGTAGCAGATTCCTCCCAACTAGAGAAAGAAAGGAGGCACTGGGGATTCAGAAAGTCACTTGAAGACAGAAACTTCAAGGTCACATAGCCACTCCCCAAGATTATGTTAGCTATGAAACATCCCTTCCTTGGGGGTGGGAGCAGGAAAAAAGTTCCAGAGACTCAGGAAGTCAACGTGTCAGGAAAAGGTTGCAAGACCCTGCCCTAAAGCTATATAAAGGGAAAACAACTGCTTGGGGAAGAAAGACTCTCTGATGGAGCTGCCTGCAAGTGGTGCACTGTGCTCCAGAGAAGCCACTCCTGTGAGTCGTCTCCTATGCTGGGGTGGGCTTTCTGGTGATGCAGCTGCCTTTGAGTTGAAGCAGCCATGGGGAGGTTGTCATCCAGGACGGGATGAGACTTCTCGTGCTATGGCTACATTTGAGTCACCTATTGTTCCTGTAAGCAACCCCTCACCCTGCTCTGTACGTAACCCAACTGGTTTTGGTGAAATCATCCTTGGTCTGTCATCTGTGCCCTATGGGGGGAGAAAACGTGTGTTTGCATCACCACAGGGAAAAGGTATAGATGAAGCCCCATCATAGGAATCATGTCTTAGGAATTCTCTTTCCATGTAAAGTGTTGTTCTCATCCAAATGTTCTTCCACTATCCTAAGGAGTCTGTGTGTGTGTGTGTGTGTGTGTGTGTGTGTGTGTGTGTGTTTTTATGCATGTGTGTGTGCCCATGCTCACCTGCAGTAGCCAGTAGGGGAGCATCAGGGGTCCCCCTCCATTGTTGTGTTCCTTCTTACTTATGGCCTAGTCTATTATGGATTCAAGAGTGTGTGTGTGTGTGTGTGTGTGTGTGTGTGTGTGTGTGTGTGTGTGTGTGTGTCTGTGTGTGTGTGTGTGTGTCCTAGAGATTCCCCAATCTGCTCCCCACTGGACTGGGGTTACAGATGTACATGGCCATTCCCAGATGTTTATATAGGTCCTGAGGATTGAACTGGAATGGTCTCTCAGGCATCTCTCAGGCCATCAAGCTTGCACAAGAAGTACTCTTACCACTGAGCCATCTCTCCAGCCCAAGAAATACTCTTATAGGCATCAAAAAGAGCCTTTATCTGAGCAGGAAGGCACAGGAAATAGTAGCTATCCATTAAAATGTGTACAAGGACCCTGGCTGCAAGGATAACTTTTACTCTCTAACAAAAACCATTCACCTTCTCCAAGGATAAATTTGATCTTATGGTAGCTTTCCATCTCTGTTTCCCTAGAAATCAATGAAGGTAGACTATCAGCTGTGTTAATATATATAAAAAAAAAAAGCATGCAGTTAAAATGTCCTCAGATTAGTAAATTATAGCAGAAAGCTATAGCTCTAGGCTTTCCTGATATGGTGATTCTGTGATTTAACATGAGTATTACAGGGATCCTTGGGCTCCATGCTGTGGAGCAGTTATGAAACATCTTGGTTCCTATATGGTTGCTAAGCCAAGACAGATTTGGATCTTATCTCTTTGCATATAATCTTTCACTGAAGGCCAGAGACTAGTCCCTGATTCTTGCAAATACTACACTGAAGAGAACTGTTTGATACTGACTGGCTAGCCAGCTGTGTTTTCTGCCCTGTATCCTTCTAAGTGAATCTAACAGCCAATGGTAGTGACCTTGTACCTTGCATGATTAAGTTGAAACTCCCTAGTGAATGTGGCAAAACTAGCCAGTGTATATGGATAGTGATGGATAGTGGGTATCCTAAGAGGTGGAAATGTTTTGTTGTCTTTTTTTTTTTTTTTTTTTTTTTTTTTTTTACGCAAGGTTTCACTCTGCAGCCTAGCCTGGTCTGGAACTCACTATGTCATTCAGGCTGACTTCAAAGTCATGGCAATCCTTTGGCCTCAGCCTTCCAAAAAATGGGATTATAGCCATGAGCCACTAGGGCATTTTTTAAAAAAAGTATTAGATAGAATGCCAAAGAAACAGAGCAAATGGATTCTCCCTTTACAAATGACATAACACTAAGTAAGAGAAAACACCTCTAATAAGGTAACTACACTCTGACATGGCAGTGCAAAACTGATGGACTAAGGTTAACAAAATTTGCATTGTTATTTTGTTAAATGAGGGATGAGACTTGGGGTGATTGATTTTATTAAAGATTATTTATTACTGTAATATATAACATATTGTCTCATAGAAGATATTAACAAATAAGTATAAGACATTATATCTGGAAACTTAACCAAATGTTCCCTTCTCCCTAAGTAATCTCACTGCCTTTGGCCTCTTGTCTTCACATAGCCATAAAATAATGAAAAATAGTAATCATAGCAGAGAAGTTGGTAGAGATTAAAAAACAAAATAGGGGACTGGAGATATGGTTCGGTGGTTAAAGGTGCTTGCTTGCAAGGCCTGAAAGAAGCCCAAGTTCAATCTCCAGTACCCACATAAAGCAGACCATAAGGTGGCACATGTGTCTGGAGTTTGTTGTCAGTGATAGATAGCTCTGGTGTGCCCATTCTCTCTCCTTTCTCTTCTCTTCTCTTCTCTCCCTCTCTCTCTCTCTGACTCTCTCTCCCTCTCTCTCTGAAATAAATAAATAAGCAAATAGGTAAAAAATAAAAATAAAGTATATGTGAAGTCTTGGAATGGAGTAGGGGGATTTTTCACATGTTGGCTGTAATCGTTTTCTGGCATTCAGTCCTTATAGAGTAAGTCCCATATTAAGACTATGTCATTAGGTAAAAGTCAGAGACTGCCAACAGCCTATAGCACTTAGAATAGAGAACAGGATATTTGGCTTTAAAAATAGTACCTCTAGGGCTGGAGAGATGGCTCAGTGGTTAAGGTGTTTGCCTGCAAAGCCTTAAAAGACCAAGATTCAACTCCCCAGTACCCATATAAAGCTGGATGCACAAGGTGGCAATATGTGCCTGGAGTTTGTTTGCAGAGACTAGAGGCCCTGTTGTGCCATTCTCTCTCTTCTGTCTCTCTCTGCTTGTAAATAATAAACAAGTAAATAAATAAATAAAATATTTTTTACATGGTGCCTCTAAATATATATATTTTTTTAATGAAAACTTACTCCTCATTTTGTAATAGATCTCCAGAATTTTAGTTATTTGGTTTGCTGCAAGAGAAATGTTGTCTTTGTTCCTTTTGAGAACACAGCACCATCATTAGACCAGGGATTAATTTTCCTACCCCAGCAAGTGCACGTGACGTTCTTTCACCAGCAGAATTACACTGAGAAGCTCTGACTTTGCCTCTGTACAGTCCAGTCTGCATCTCCAAACCTCCGGTGATGTAAGTCCTATTTGTCCTGAGTTAACTTCCTTCCTGGGAAATACCAACACAACAGACTACAGCCAATATTCCCAATTAAGAGTTCTCAAGTTTGACCTCAAAACACTGTCATGCTTTTGCAGAACACTGTACTCTGAGACTTGTGCTTACGAATGCTTTTAAATACAAACATAATAGCAGATACCTGGAAACTTATTCACTTGACCGGAGAATATGTCATTGTCATGAAACGAAACTCCATGCCAGTAGATGTCACAAGGCAAACGTCGGCCAAATGGGAACTAGAAGAAAAGAGGGGGGAAAAAAGTGACCGTTGATAAGAGTAAGTAGAGCTGCAGTCCCAAAGGGGCTCACTATGGACACATTTCCTGACATATGACATGCATCACAGGAACTAATCCTTAAAATAAGCATGTGAAGTGAAGAAACAGATTCAGACAGGGTTAGTCATTTGCTCCAGTGGCAGGATTCCAACTGCATGTGGCAGATTCTAATTTTACAAGCACCATTTCACTTTAACCAACCTCACCATTACTTTAGCTGAAGGATACTCCTGTTTTATTAAAAACTTGAGCAGAAAGAGGTCATTAACATGCCCTAGGTCACACAGAGCTGGTAAGGGGTGAAAGCAAGATTTGAATCTCAGTCAACCCAATTTCAAGTCTGTACTTCCTTCCCATTCTCTGAAGATTACAACCCTCAACCCTGTCCCAGAGAACAAACGTCAGAGCCAATCTGTCTCCTCTCTTCCACACACACACACACACACACACACACACACACACACACACACACACACACTCCCTCCCCACAAGGGCAGGCTATATCTTCAGTTTCTCCAACCGTTTCCAGAACTCAGTTTTGAGTTAACAGATGAACAATTGAGAAGTCATCTGACTCGAGATAACCAGATAACCAGATTTGTCTTGCAGGGTTTTGGAAATCAGACGTGCCAGGCAGCCTGTGACCCTTGAGCTGGAAGTAATGAAAAGGCAGAGCTGGGCAGCCGTGAGTGGCTGTGCATGTAAGGAAGGGATGGCAAGCCTGCTGAGAGAGAAGAAAGGACCAGATGTGGACAGAAATGGAGAGATGAGGACATGTTGCCTTGAGACAGATGGAAAGACCTTGCTTCTGGGCTTGCAGCGCTCTGAGCCTGGCTGCCCCTCCTGCCCTTGAATCTTGTAATGTGCCTTCTATCCTGACCTTTTTTTCTAACCTTCCTTGTGCTCTAAAATCCTCTCTGGCACAAGCTCTAGGGTTTCAATTATCTGTAGCCAGAAAATCCCTCACTGAGACAAAAGGCCTCTTCCTTCCACTATATTTTGCCTCCTCTCAAAGTTATTAACAAGTTCTGCATTTATAGAACGGGTTTTTAAATCTTTCACTCAGATGACCTTGTTAAAGGGGGAAACTTGAGGGCACGCTAGCTCATGTGTAGAATTTTCTAAAAGTCCAAATAATGAGAAATGCCAACATTAAATAAAACCACTTTTTTCCCATTACCAGACTATAGTAAATCAAAATTTTTATCTACTCTGAGTTAAGGGGCCAAGTTCCAGTGGAAGGACATAGCATGACTAATGAAATGGTAGTGAGTCAGTGCTTGCCAACCATCAGGAATGGAAACAAAGGCAGGCAGACTCGGGCCTTTAAATCAGCTGCATTACTGCAAAGCTGCACCAAAGTGAGACATATGTTATATACTCTATTGGCATTAACAACTCCCCTCTATAATTTATAGCTCTTCACTCCGTTTCTTTGCATTCAATGTGCAGTAAGTTATTTAGTCAGTACTCATAAATACAAAGAATTCTAGCATGTTATTTTCTTCCAGCCTTTACATGCTAATATAGAGAAGAAGGAGATAACCACAGGGGTCTCTGACATGAGGCTGCCCAAGCAAAGTGGACTGTGATCACCATGACTTTGCTGCTCTTGATAAGGGATTGATGCCTGGCTCCTTGTTGGTGGGTGACCTGATGACACTTGATCACCTGTGCCATTGCTCTCAGATCTTTACCACCCTCATGAATGCCAGGTCAACCCTCCACTCAGAAGTACCTTTAAATCCAATTGTGGTGGCACACATCTGTAATCCCAGAATTTTGGAGGCTGTGGCAGGAGGATTTCCGTGAGTTTGTGGTAAACTGAGACTACACAGTGAGACTCTGTCTCAGAAAAAAAAAAAAAAAAAAATGGCTCAGCAAGTAAGAGCACTTGCTGTGCAAACATGAGGTCCGGAGACTGCTTGAGTTTGATTCCCTAGCACCCAAGGAAAACAGCTGGGCATGACTACACACATCTTGTAACTCCAGTCCTGTGAAGAGCAGAGACTAGAGAATCACTGGGGCCTATAAAAACAGCAAGCTCTGGAATCACTGATAGAATCAGTCTCAAGGGCACACAAGGATAATAAGCAATGATGAAGAACACTTGGCATTCTCTTCTGGCTTCCATGTGCACACACAGAGTACATGCACGTGCGTACACACATGCATAAACCACACACATACACACTATCTACATACTACACACAGAGTACTTTTAGCTCATTCAGTTTTTGAGACACTACCTGTTTTTAAAAAATATTCATTTGTTCAGTAAGTACTATGGGCTAATCACTATGATAGGTACTGAGATTACAGGACACAGTTTTAGAGTTCTTGTTAAAAAACTGTCTGCTTATGCAGTAATATTCTATTCAATGGCTAAAGACTGAAGACTATGCCTTTAAGATTGAGGACAAGTATTTCCTCTCTCACCACTTCTGTTCAGCAAAGTATAAGCAGTACTCATCAGAGAAATACAGGAAGAAATTAAGGCCATCTACACTGGAAATGAAAATGGGAAATTACCTGTTTGCAGATGGCACAATCCTAATGTAGAAAACCCTAAAGATTGCATAAAAACCCTTAAAAATAATACATGAATTCCACAAGGTTATAGAATACAAAATCAACACATAATGATCAGTTTTCTATATAGTGACAGTGAACAGACCCAAAAGTAAATTAAGAAAACAATTACATAAACACCAAAAAGAAAAAATATTTAATAATTAATGTAGCAAGGAAATAAAAGACTTGTACAGTGAAAACCACAAGATGCTCCTGAAGGAAATTAAAAATGACACTAGTAAGAGAAAAGATGTTCCAGGTGGTAGACTGGAAGACAGTATGATTTAAGTTGTCAGTGTTATCCACAGTGACCTACAGACTCAGTGAAATCTCTACCAAAACATCTGTGCCCATTTTAAAAAGCATTTAGTCTTATAAAAAGTACTCGTTTACTTTTACTGACAATGTTCACACAGGTACATGATATATTTTGATAATATTCTCCTCCCACTACCTTCTTTTGTCCCCTCTCTTCATCCCCCTTCCACTGAGCCCTTCTCTCCAACTAGTCCCTCTTCTGTTTTGTTGTCCTTTTTTGCCCTCCTCCATTATTCATGACAGAATGTTGATGGGCCCAGTATTGTGCAGGTCTTGTGCCAGTGACAGCTGTTGTAAGATCATGAATGCAGTGGCTACTTTGTGTCCAGCAGACAAGTGTTCTAAAGCACTCCTCCCCATCCTCTGGCTTTTCCATTCTTTCTGCTCCCATAAAATACAGAATATTTTAAAGATCAGCTTTAAATTTATGGAAAACTTGAGAAGGTACTAGTTTCCATACACCTTCACAATTTCTTTTATTAACATTTTAGTATAGTAAGTACATTTATAAGTAATGAGCCAGTTAATGTCTTTATATTTTTGTTAATTTTAATAGTCAAGTCCATGGCTTACTTTGGTTCCTTAATTAGATCTAATGTCTTTTCTGGGCCAGGATCCTATCAGGAATATTAGATTAGATTTAATTGTATACTCTTAGCCTTTTCTTGGCTATGGCATTACATCACTTATTTTTACAGAAATATAAAAAAAATCATCTAATACTCATGGGATTTTAAGGAACTCCAAGTAGCCAAAAGAATCTTGAAAATGATGAACAAAGAATAAGAGCTCTCTTATTCCTGATGTCAAAACTGAAAGTGACAGGTCGCATACTCCTGACGTCAAAACTTAAAAGAGAGATATTTCATACTCCTGATGTCAAAACTGAAAGTGAGAGGTCTCATAATAAAAGCCAGGGGCTGGGGAAATGGCTCAGTGGCTTAAAGCACTTGCTTGCAAACCCTGTTAGCCTGGGTTCAATTCCCAAACCATCAACATAAAAGCCAAATTAGCATTCATTTGCAGCAGCAAGAGACTCTGCGTGTGCATGTGTACGAGGATGTGGGATGAGGTGATGAGAACTCTCATTCAATTCTGGTGAGGATGTGAGAGGTACAACCATGCCAGAAGGCTGTCTGGCAGTTCTTAGAAAACCAAACATATTCTTACCATATGATCTAGCAATTGGACTTCTTGGTATTTATTCAAGCAAATTGAAAATATGGCCACACAAAAACCTGACCACAAATGTTTACAGCAGCTGCATTTATAACTGCCAAAACTTGGATGCAGCTGAAATATCCTTCAGCAAACAAATGGATAAACTCTGGTACATACAGACAAAATATTTTTGGTACTAAAGAGAAATAAGTTTTCATGTCATAAAAATACATCGAGGAACCATAATGCACATTACAAAATGAAAGAAGCCAATGTGATAAAGATAAATAATGTGTTATTCCAATAATATGACATTCTAAAAAAGACAAAACCATGGACATAGTGAACAAATCAGTGGATCAGAGGTTTGAGGGGAGAGAGAAATAAACTAGAATTCTCAAGGCTGTGAAATTACTCTGATATTGTAATGATGGATACCTGTCATGCATCTTTCAAGACCCATAGATTGTAAAACACCAGAAGAGAACCCTAGTGTAAACTATGGACTTTGAGTGATTCTGACATGTGTTCAGCTCCTATGCAGGGTTTTAATGCTTGGGAAGACTGTGTATGGGAGGAGGACCCAACAGGTATGTGGCAAATCTCTTCTACATCTGCTCAGCTTTAATATGAACCTAAGACAGTTCTAATAAATAAAGTAGTTCTGATATAAAGACATATATACAGGCCAATAAAATAGGGTAGCCTAAACACAAAACCTTGACTACATGGTCAAATATATTCAACAAGTACAAGACAATTCAACTAGGACAAGGCAATCTCTGCCATAGCAGGTGCTGGTAAAAGGATAATCACATGTGAAAAGAATGAATTTGAATCCTTACCTTACAGCATATACAAAAATGAATGCAAAGGGTATCAAAGACCAACATATAAGAGCTAAACTATTAAAACCATTAGAAGAAAAGCTTCATGACACTGGATTTGGCAGTGGTTTCTTGAATATGACACAAGTACAGACAACAAAAAAAAGATGATCACAATATAAAACTTTTGTAACAAAAAAATGAACAGAATGAAAAGGTGTCCTATGAAATGAAAGAAATAAAGTATTAATATGCAGAATATATTTTAGTCTCCTACAACTCAACAACAAAATAAAAACCATTCAAAGGGGGAAAGTCTTATAGATATTTTTCCAAAGTTAATAAACTGATGGCAAATGAACACATAAAAAGATGCTCATACTCACTAATCATATGGAAGTTCAAGTCACTAAATTCTACTTCACACCCTCTAGGATGATTATAACAATAAAAACAATGATTAGGGTGTATCTGGTCACCCATACTTGTAATCCTAACACTTGGGAGGTAGAGGCAGAAGGATCAGAAGTTTAAAGTCATCCTTGGCTACACAGTAGGTTCAAGACCAGCCTGGGCTACATGAGACATTTTCTCAAAAACCTCAAAATGGAGCTGGAGAGATGGCTTAGCAGTTAAGACATATGCCTGTGAAGCCTACAGACCCAGGTTCATGTCTCCAGATCCCACATAAGCCATACGCACATGGTGGCACATGCATCTGGAGTTCATTTGCAGTGGCTAGAGACCTTAGCATGTCCATTCTACTCTCTCTCTCTCTCTCTCTGTGTCTCTCGTTCCCTCTCTGTTTCTAATAAATAAATAATAAAATAAAATCAAAGAATGTTTTTTAAATCCTCAAATGAATAAATTCATAATAAATAAATCATAGGAAGTAACTTCTGGCTTCCATGTGCATGCATACCTACACAGATATGTGCACCCACATGCATATACACCACACACACACATACAAAGACATAAAAATGGAAATCTGGCACATGTTACAACATACATGAACCTGGAAGACATCATATTAAGTGAAATAAGCCAGACATAAAATGCCAAACATTATCTGATTCCATTTACAAGAAGTACCTGGATTTGTCTAATAGAGATAGAAAGTAGAACAGTGGTTTCCGGGGCTAGGAGAGGGAGGGTGGAAAGTTAGTGTCCAACAGATACAGTTTCAGTTTTGGTGACTATACAACTACACAAATGTGCCAAATGCCAAAAAAAAAAAAAAAGGTTAAAATGATAAATTTTATATTACATATATTTCACCACAATCAAAACAAAAACGGCTTAAGCCCTCTGGGGCTGAGAGGCCAGGGGTGGCTCTCCCATAAGCTCTGTTGCTTGGGACAGTGCTCAGCATGAAGGCTGACACACAGTCCTTAGAGTGACTTCCCATCTTTCTCAAGGTCAGTGCCAGCCTCCCAGTGGGCGGGGTTCCAAATCTAGGGATCATTTTTCTTTTTCTCTTCTTTAGCCCTTTGTGGGGAAATATAACAGTGGACTTATGTTCAGAAGACCTGAAAATTCCAGATGTGCCTCTGTTCCCTGTGAACTAGAATCTAGATTAAACCTCTACGCCCGCAGAGATGAGGCAACTTGCAAAACAGTGATGGGAACCAGGCAAGATAAGGAAAATCTCTGCTCAACACAGAACACTGCAAATCAGAGTTCAGTCATTGGTGAGTCATCAGGTGTTGATGAAGTGTCCCCTATGTGGCTCAGTGTCTCATAGAAACATGCTGCCTTTATTGCCTAAATGGTCCACTAGGGAGAAAGAGAGGGTAAGTGACTTCCCCAAGGCTATAGAGCTAGGAGGAGGCAGAGGTCAAATCCAAGTCTTCCTCATTCTAAGACCCAAGCTTCTAGCCACTTGCTGTTGTCCGTGTGTGTCCTTTAAGGCTCATGTGTTTGGTCCTCAGGGTGGGTGGTTTGGGGAGGTTGTGGAACTTGTAAGACATAAGGCTTAGTAGGCAGTCCTTAGACCAGTGGGGATATACCCCTGAGAAAGATTAGGGTATTGCAGCAGTCCTCTTTCTTTGCTTCTGGTTCCTTATGTGAACAGTTACTCTGCCATGAGTTCCCCATCACTGTCACCCTGTGTTACCATTAGAAGCCAATGTAATGTGGCCACCCGATCTCAATCAACTTTTTCAGGTTTTTTTTAAATTTTTTAAAAAATATTTTACTTTATTTATTTATTTGAGAGAGAGAGATACAGAAATAGGCAGGTAGAGACAGAGACAGAGACAGAGAGAGAGAGGGAGAGAGAGAGAGAGAGAGAGAGAGAGAGAGAATGGGTGTGCCAGGGCCTCCAGCCACTGCAAACGAACTCCAGATGCATGCACCCCCTCATGCATCTGGCTTACGTGGGTCCTGGAGGATCGAGCCTCGAACCGGGGTCCATAGGCTTCATAGGCAAGCGTTTAACCGCTAAGCCATCTCTCCAGCCCAACCTTTTCAGTTTTAAGTCAGTTGGCTGAGGTATTTCATTATAGTAACATAAAACTGACTAATATACCACCACTTACTACCTTCTGAAGTAATCAGTATAATTGTATTTATTAGTCACATGTAAAATATTGTAACTAACCTACTCTCAAACCTGCATATTATCATCTCTGTCACAGAGGAATTTCCTTCCTCACATTACACACTTGGGTAGGAAAAAAAAAATCTTTTATCCTCTTTATTTATTTATTTTTTTTAATTTTAGGTAGGGTCTCACTCTAGCCCCAGGCTGACCTGGAATTCACTCTGTATTCTCAGGGTGGCCTTGAGCTCTCGGCAATCCTCCTACCTTTGCCTCCCAACTGCTGGGATTAAAGGCGTGTGCCACCACACCTGGCTTATATATATATATATATATAATTTCTTTATTTTAGAGAGAGAAAAAAAACATACTGAAAAAAACAGACAGAAAAAAATGAGTATGGGCATGCCAGGGACTCCTGCCACTGCAAACAAATTCCAGTTGCATGCACCACTTTGTGTATCTGGTTTTTTGTTTTATTTATGTGGGTACTGGGGAATTGAACCTGGCTGTAGGCTTTGCAAACAACCAGAGCAGTTAACTGCTGACCCAGCCCTCTCTAGCCCTCTTTTCTCTTCTTGTCCAGAAGGGAATTGATATCTGGGTCTCTCTTCTAATGGTCTGAAGAACAAGTTCAAACCCACCCCCTGGAGAGTTCACAAAATGAGATTTTACATTGAATGCTGATGAAAGCACAGTTCACCTTTCTCTACTTTGTGAATGATTTTCTTCACAAAGCTCTGTGAAGAGAAAATCTTTCAAGTGACATGGGATGAAAGTGGAAAATAAGCTTCAATATGGGAAAGTAGATATGCAATGGACTGACAGGAGAAACATCCAAATTGGTGCTTTCAAACGAACGGCCCAGCACATCCAAGAACAAATACAAAGCAGACATGGTGGTCAACACACTACATATGGACTAAGGAGATCCTGGATCAAGCCCCACCCCACTCAACTCCTAAACTGTGATATGGTGACAGTGCTTTCTAAACTTCAGCACTTCATCTGTCTCCACCTGAGCAAACTAATAACAACAGAACCTGTCTGCCTCCTGGGTTGCTACATGGCCTTATGCAATGCATGGGGAAAAACTGTGTAAGCAGTGAACCACTACGATACAGGACAAGTTCGTATTTTTTTTTCTAGGTAGAGTCTCACTCTAGCCCAGGCTGACCTGGAAATCACTCTGTAGTCTCAGGGTGGCCTTGAACTCACGGCGATCCTCCTACCTCTGCCTTCCAAGTGCTGGGATTAAAGGCGTGCGCCACCACGCCCAGCTGACAAGTTAGTATTTTCAGTGTCCAAGGAAATCACTTCAATGAGGTTATCTTGGCTTGTAGCTACTTGCAACAGAGAGATCCCAAGACCCAACTAGGAAGAAACCATAAAAATCATAACGGGGAGCTGGGGAGATAGCTCAGTGGACAAAGTGCTTGCCAAGCAAGTTGAGGAGCAGAGTTCAAATCCCCAGCATTGATGTAAGTGCTTGTGGGCATGGCAGCTGCCTATAATCTGAGCACTCAGGAGGCAGAGATGGGATCTCGAGGGCAGGCTGGCTAGCTAGGCTAAGTGAATAGGCATAACCTGGGTTCAAGTGAGAGACACTAACTCAGCAAATAAAGAGGAGAGAGATGAGAAAGATGCTCGAAGTCAACCTCTGGCCTCCACATCTATGTGCACATGTGTGTACCCACATGCATACACACACCCACACCCACACACAATCATAGAAGAATGTCACAGAAGCAGTCAGGGAAGGCCAATTAATACAAGGGAAAGATGAAGCAAGTGCTTTTCAATGATGGCCTAAAAACTTAACATTGATTTTTCAATCAAAAAAGCAAGCTGACTAAGTACTGGGAGATATCTATATGTGAAAGTCAGCTTTATATCACTGTAATAAATATCTGAAATAATCCACTTATAGAGATAAAGATTTATTTAGCTCACGGCTTTGGAGGTTTCAGTCCATGGTCAGTTGGCTCTGTTGCTTTTGGACCTGGGGTGAGGCGAGGAGTGGTAGACCAAAACCATCCACCCCATGGTGATAAACGAGAGAGAGAGAAAGAGGCCAGGTTACCAATATCCTTTCAAGGGTACACTGCAAATGACCTAAACCCTCTCCTTGGGACCCACCTCTTACAGTCCCACGAATCCCCAACAGTGCCATGGGCTGTGGACCAAGCCTTTCTCACATGAGCCTTTGGGGGACCCTTCAGATCCAAACTACGGCACTATCAAAAACCGAGCACAGTTCTATCTGCCAAATGTAAGCATATCAAAACAGTAAGTCCCTTTAAAACCTGAAAGAGGAGGCTAGTTGCTCAGCAGTTAAAAAGAACTTGCTTGTATTGTCTGTTGGCCCTGGTTCAATTCCCCAGTTACACACAAAGCCAGATGCACAAAGTGGCACATGCATCTGTTGTTCATTTGCAGTGGCAAGAGGCCCTGGCATACCCATTTTCTCTCTCTCTCTCTTTTTTTTTCTCTCTCTCTGTCTTCTTGCAAATAAATATATATATATTAAAAAAAAAAAACAGAAAGGGAGCTGGGCATGGTGGCACACGCCTTTAATCCCAGCACTCAGGAGGCAACAACAAAACAGAAATGGGGGCTGGAGAGATTGCATAGTGGTTAAGGCACTTGCCTACAAAGCCTAAGGACCCAAGTTCTATTCCCCAGTACCCTATAAAGCCAGATGCACAAAGTGCATCACTATCACATCTCAGCTAAGGGCACTGCTATATTCCCAGAAAGTTGAGAAGACCCAGTCACCCAGCTGAGGACCACAGCAAGACTCCTGACTCCCTGATGAGGAAAGACATCTGAGCTGTGGGAGATCAGGCAGCTTCTTGATCTCACTGGAAGGGAGGGGCAGGAGTCCCTTCATGGGAACAACAATGTCAACTTGATTAGGTTATTAAAGGGTAAGTTACATGTGTGAACCACTATCTAGGCACCATGCCTGTCACGATGAGCCTGACTCTTAGTAAGTGCTCACACCAGGCCCATCATGCAGAGCCTGACTACCTAGTAAATGCTCACACCAGGCCCGTCACCCAGAGCCTGATTCTTAGTAAGTGTTCACACCAGGCCCATCATGCAGAGCCTGGCTCTTAGTAAGTGTTCACACCAGGCCCATCATGCAGAGCCTGGCTCTTAGTAAGTGTTCACACCAGGCCCATCACGCAGAGCCTGGCTCTTAGTAAGTGCTCACACCAGGCCCATCACCCAGAGCCTGACTCTTAGTAAGTGTTCACACCAGGCCCATCATGCAGAGCCTGGCTCTTAGTAAGTGCTCACACCAGGCCCATCATGCAGAGCCTGGCTCTTAGTAAGTGCTCACACCAGGCCCGTCACCCAGAGCCTGACTCTTAGTAAGTGCTCATACAGGGCTGGTGTCCTTCTTTTCCATTCATTCCCAGCTCTTTTCTCTCTCTTCCTAAGGAGGCATGAACATACATCTATTCACCCCAGGTAGGGCACAGACAGACCAACGCACAATTGCACTATACCAGTTTTGGTGAGCCAATGAGTTTACTGGGGTTACTTAAAGAGCAGGGTGAGGGGTCGCCTACAGGAGCACAGGTGACGCAGAGGCAGCCGCATCAGTGAAAAGCATCTCTCAAGCACACTGCATGACTGATAGGCCACCATGAGGTTGCTTACCCTTTATATAACCTTAGGGCTGGGTCGCGCACATTTCTTCCCAACCCACCCCACTTGTTAACCTACTGAGTTCTCCTGAGCCGCCCTCTTTCCCCAGGAGGGAATGTTTCAATTCAGAGAAAACTGCTACCCAACACTGGTCAGAGTCTGGTCCTCAACAGTTGTTATAACTCCTATAATCTTAGGGAGTGGTCATGTGACATTTTAAGTTTTAGCTTTCCCAGACTTGATCTCCCAAGACTCCTGAGCCTCCCTCCTCTCTTCAGGAGAGAATATTTCAATTCAGAGAATTTGTTATACAGCAGTGTGTGTGTGTGTGTGTGTGTGTGTGTGTGATGTATTGTGTGTTGTATCCACATATGTGTGTAGATGCATATACCCCATGCTCACATGTGCAGAGGCCAGAGTAGCATGCTGGGTTTCTTTATCGTTCATATAGGTGCTGCCTTGAGACACTCTCCCACCAAACTCAGAGGGGCTATTTTTGTTTTCAGGCACACTGGCTGACCAAAAACAGCAATTCTCCTGACTTGGCTCCCTACAGGGCTGGAGTTCCAGGCATGTGCAGCCACATCCAGCTACTTATGTAGGTCCTGGAGAACTGAGCTCAAAGCAAATGAGGCCCTCTCTGGCTCTCGTGCTTGTGCGGCAAGTGCTTTTACCCACTGATCCATCTTCCCAGCTCCTCTCTTTGCTCTTCACCTCATGCTTGTCAGATGATTTCTTTTTCAGGAAAAGAACCTCATGTCTATATCTCTATTACCAAAAGAGCTGGGGGGGGGGCAGTGTAAGGTGTTCACAGGAGCAGCCTGAGATTAGAGCAGCAACATTGCTCATTCAGTGTTCTGAAGCCCTGTAGATCTTGTTGAGTAGACATCCCCAGGCTCTGGGGAGCTCTGGAGGAGCTCGCACTTGCAGAAAAGATCCTTGCCTTGAGTTTGAGGATCTGGCTTCAAATCTTATCCCTGCCAACTGTGGAAGACCTTGGTTTAATCATCTAAGGAAGAGGAGCAGTAGAGTGTCCCTCAGGGATATGCTGAAAAGATGAAAACAACCACACACGAGAAAGGACATTTGTGAAACAGGAGCCTGGCACATAGTAGGAGCGTAATTAATCCAATTAAGAGACTACAAGAGTAAGCCTCCCGGATTGTTCTTCACTAATGAAGTCCCTTGGTGAGAAAGACAGAGGGAGAGTCCCCAGACATGCCTGATGACAGAGAAAGAGGAGGCTGGCCTGGCACAAATCCTCGGAGAACAGTCAGCAAACATGGGTGCAGTCTTCCGGGGTTTGAGGAGCGAGGCTGGGGCAGAAGCAGGCATGGTAACAGAGACACAAAGGAGCTCTGGTGGCAAATGCAATGAACTCTAGTGCAAAGGACAAAGCCCTGAAGTAACAGCAAGATGAAGAAAACGTAACCAAAGAGGTCCCTTGAGTTGGGTGTGGGGCAGCTTCTTCTGGGAGGTCAGGTAGAGGGAATAGTGTGAGAGGTGGGGAATATTGCATGCTCCAAGCTCAGGGCATAGAGGCTCCCATGGCCCACATCAATTGTGAAGGGCACACTAGCAGGCGAAGGAGCTTGACCTTGACTCTGAAGGTGGAAGAAAGCCTGGGGAAATGTTCAAGCTGGGGCTTGAGTAAGACAGGGATGAGAAAGGAGAATGAGTGGGAGCTAGAGATGGAAGGCAGCAGATGCCATGGGGAAGCTGACCAGACCTGGGAGAAGGGGAGGGAGCCCATGTGGTGATTGGGCCAAGTGGGGAAAGCACTGGCACCTAGGAGCTGGGATAGTCCCGGGCTCAGTGTGGAAGCCGTGCTCTGGTGTTAGTCCACAGTTTGTGGAGCCCCTTCATTTTGAGGGGCATTTCTGCCTCATCTCCACCAGGATCTTCATCATGGAGATGCCAAAGGAGACAATCTCACAGGGCTAACTACTGCTGTGGGGAGCTTTCCAATTTTATAATGGTGCCGTCTAGCTCCAGTGGGTTTCCTGGGAACACAATAATTACTCATGCTCTAATAAAGCCAATAAATATAGCAAGAAGATGAGTAATTAACAACCTTTTGCTAGAAAGTAGCAATTCTTGTGATCTATGAAGTTTGCTTTTCCTGTTCCCGCCTTCATTATTGCAGACATAGTATGACACTCTGGGCAAGTGTGTCATTCACTGTTCACCAAGTTAATCACTAAAGCATGTTGTAGTTTTTATTAAGTCCATTCATTATCATTGGCCTACTGGAATTACAGCTGGGAAAGCCACAGTGAGTGTTGTCTACGTTGCTTCCACTTCTGGTTGCAAACCTAATGCGATCTCAATTGTTACCAAACAGTTTAAGCATGGGGAGGAACACACATTGGTGGGAGGGGGATACAACTTTGTGCCTTTCATGATTTCAGAGATCTTCTCCAGGTTATTTGCTTTCCCACACATAAAGAGTCTTATTAATAGTAATTATAGCAGGCAAGAGAAAGAAAAACCTCACAAACTTCTAAAATGATTTACCTCTTGGCTTACAGTTTTAATTAAAATTCCAGTTTATTTAGCAAATAGCTCTGGAAAGATTAGATACCAATTTAGCTCTATGTTCTTTCTCCACTTTCCAATTCATAAGGGTGACACAAATAACAAAATCACTGTGCTAAATGTCTTTGACTCCATTGCATCATAACTCAGCCAATGGAAAAGAGTTCCAATATCAATGATAAATTATGAATTAACTCCATTTACACTCTGCAAAGTCATCAACAGTAATCTCTGTTTGTTATTCCCTCACAGTGGGAAATTATATCAATTTGCTTTGAGGCCCCAAATTACCAAGTCTTTTCTGCGTCAAAACTTTCAATGTGTTTATTAACTAAAATGGAAACAAAGCAAATCAGGTTTCCATTTCTGGAATGCTTTCTTTCCACTCGGGAAATAGCTTCATCTGAAGTCATACCTAACACCACTGAGAGTAGCACATTTCCCAGTTAACCAGAAACTCATGCCCACTCAGTACTTTCCCCATAAGCAGCTCCCACAAGAAAGCTGCTCTAAAGAATCTGTGGAAGCCAGAAAGATGGCCCAGTGGTTAAGTGCACTTCCAGCACAAGCTTGAGGGTCTCAGAATGCCTGTGTCTGAATTTCCAGAACTCATATAAACAGCTGGCAGTGATCATGCATGTCTGTTAACACAGTCCTGTGGGGGAATAGAAATCAAAGAATCACTGGGGCTTATGCATGGCCAGATCCAGAATCAGTAAGGAAAAAACATGCAGATGAGTGACAGAGGGGCCACCCGACATTTTCCTCCTACTCCCACAGGTGAGTGCACAGAGCCCAAGCAATACACATGCATTTGCCACATAGACCACATCACACATACTATACACATGCAAAAAAAAAAAGAGAGAGAGAGAGAGAGAGATATACTGTGGTACAGCTGGCCCATCAACGCATTCTTTCTACGCACAAGCAAGTCTTGTCTTTGAGCTGGGCGGTGTGCTAAGGGTATGCCAAGATATCCCACACACCACAGTAGAGGCTGGAGTTGAGGAACAACAACAGCAGGATGAGCATAGGAGGATAAAGTGAAAGAGTCACACAGACATGCAGATTATCACAATGTCTGTGACCATCGTGTTACTAAGCAGCTACTCTAGCCTGTTTTGAGCCAAGCTCTTTGCCCATACTGTCAGATTTCCCATCATACTTCCAGTAGCCAGAAAGATCATTATGCCAATAATCTCCAGAACAAAAATAGTAACTACCATTGATTAACTTCATAGTATGTACTGTGCGCTTTCCATGGGCTGTTTTTTTCTTTTTTCTTTTTATTTATTTATGAGAGAGAGAGAGGCAGATAGAGAACAGGTGCTCCAGGGCCACCAGCCACTGCCAACAAACTCCAGACACATGTGCCACCTTGTGCATCTGGCTTCTATGGGTATTGGGGCATCCAATCTGGGTCCTTAGTCTTTGTAGGCAAGAGTCTTAACCACTAAGCCATCTCTCCAGCCCATCCCATCCATGTACTATGTTACTTCACTTGTATAACAATACTAGGAAATGGGTAGCTGTATTATTTCCATTCTACAGATGAAGAAACTGAAATTCAGATCATCAGATAGCTTAGTCTCTGGTAATGCATCCAGAAAGGAGTAGGACAAGGACGTAACCCAGTCTCATTAAATCTTTAGTCCCCAAAGAACTACGCCTAAGAGAAACAAATGTGTTTCTTTTAGCCAGTGTAGAATTCCAGTGATTTAATGGGCCTTTTCCTAGGTGCCCAATCAATGGTGGAGAGAGACCAGAGGGGAAGGGAACTGGTTCCATCTGGGAGCCCTTCATCTTCTGCAGGGGGTGTCTCTGCTTGGCCCAGGCCTTACCTCCTGGACTCAGTGCCCAGCAGCACCCCTTACTGAATGGAGTGGAGTGCTGAGAATAAGACTGAATGACTGTTGCTTTTACACGTACCAAGCTTGCTAAGACACCCACTTGGGGCTATGCTCCAAGGGACTGGAAATGCAGGAATGGAGTAGAAAGAAGCCAAAGTAAGGAGTTGCACATTTGTACTAACTTCATTAGGGAGCCACAGAGAAGAGGACTGAAGGCTGTGTGAGTGTGGGTTCATTCTTGTCAGGACCATTGAGAAAGAAGAACCCAGAGGTGGAAAAGGAAGAGATTCCTCCACTGGCACAGGGTGGAAGTTGCTAGGAATTAAACTCTTCAACCCCAGGGCTGCATTCCAAGGTGTTCCTAAAGAACAGTAGTTTTGTTTAATTTTTTGCATCTTTATTTTTAACTGAGAGGGGAAAGTCAGATATATTAATGGGGTACCACGCTTGATACACATATGCATTGTGTAAAATTAAAATCTGGATAAATATATTCATCTCACTAAGCATTTATTGTTTCTTCATGGTAAAAACTTTCAAAATCCTTTCCTCAAGCTTTCTGAAATGTACAGTTAATTACTTTCAAGATGTCATCGCCATCCTGTACAACAGCCCACCAGAACTTCTTGCCTACCTAACCATACCTTAGTACCCACTGCTCAGTCTTTCCCCCATCACTTTCTCTCCAATCTTTGGTAATCACCCTTCTACCCTCAACTGCTATGAGATAAACTTTTTCAGACTGCACATATGAGTGAAATGGCATGAAGACATGATTACTTCTAGTTCTACTCATGTTGCAAATGAAAGGACTTGATTCTTATTAATGGCTAAGTAGTATCCCTCTGTGTATATGCACCACTCTTTATTTGTCCATTCTTCCACCAGTGGGCACAAAGGTTGTTTCTACTTCCTGACTATTGTGAGCAGTGCTGTACTGACCATGAAAGTGCATGTCTCTTGGACATACTGATTTCATTTTCTTTGGGTGGATACCCCAGAGCAAGATTGCTGGATCACATGATACTTCTAATTTTAATCTGTCTGAGGAAACCCTGTACTGTTTTTCATAATGGATGCACTAATTTACATTGTCACCAACAATGTGCAAGGGTTCATGGAGGACTGCATTTGATTCCCTACACACACACACACACACACACACACACACACACACATACACACACACAATGATATTCAAGAGAGTAACTAGGAATAGGTCTGCCACAGGTGACAAGACTCAAGTTAGTCAAGACCATACCTAGTCCAACTTGAGGTAAAAACATCACCCTATGAATTAAGAGGTTTCTCAGGAAAACCCTGGGCTTCTCTGTCCTCTCCGATCACAGAACCTACAGGCCTACATACTGGGATATTTATGAATCCACTTCACCCTCTGGTGGTAAGAGAGATATTACACATTTGTTCTCTAGCTCCATTCCCACTTCCGCTTTGTACCCGCCTACACACTCTGCAAGAATACTTTAGCCCTTTCACTAACTTCATCTTTCTAGCATGCATCAACTCAATGTCAGACCCTCGATGACAAACAAGGCACAGTGTTCAACTTGTAAACAAGACAAAATGCAAAATGCAAACTTCTAGCCACTGAGGCACAAAGGGCTATGGGAGCATGAAGCACAGTGAGTAATTCTGCTGTGGGTTGGGGGAAGCTGTGGATTGTTACAGACTTGTAGGTGAACTGGAATGAACCAGTGCAGAAGCCAGCAAGGTAATTTATCTAACAGAGCCCCATGCACAAAGATATAAGGATGTGAGAGAGCATGACTATCCATTTCTCCAAGGCAGGAACATCTTCATTCTCTCTACACTGCTGTTCCTAGCTCAGTGCTGGAGAGAATCAGTATGTTAGGTGCTGGAGGAATGAATAGCATGGAGCTCACTATGGAGTTAAGCATCACTGTGGGGCCTTGCTACAGAAGAGACCTGAGCAGACCCAGAATACACAGGACTCCACACAAAGCTTAGCATGAAACTGCTCAAGTATACAGCAGTCACGGCACTTTGGTCACTCATTTCTCTAGTCAAAAGCTGATAATAACTGACACATCCATCTCTCCACAGGTGAACCACGCAGTTGTGGGAAAGGAAATGTCTGACCATAATGTGGGCCATTACAAGACTGATGGCATCCCAGATTGGGCAGAGCCCACTCTACTGTTTAGAAATTTAAGAGGAGGGCTGGAGGGATGGTTTAGTGGTTAAGGCGTTTGCCTACAAAGCCAAAGGACCCAGGTTCAATTCCCCAGGACCCATGTTAGCCAGATGCACAAGGTGGTGCATAAGTCTGGAGTTCGTTTGCAGAAGCTGGAGGTCCTGATGCACCCATTCTCTCTCTCTCTCTCTCTCTCTCTCTCTCTCTCTCTCTCTTTCTCCCTATATCTCTCTTCCTCTTTCTGTCAAATAAATAAATAAATAAAAATAATTTTAAAAAAGAAATTTAGGCCAGGCGTGGTGGTGCACGCCTTTAATCCCAGCACTTAGGAGGCAGAGGTAGGAGGATCACTGTGAGTTTGAAGCCACCCTGAGACTATTTAGTTAATTCCAGGTCATCCTGGGCCAGAGTGAGACCCTACCTTATGGGCATCTTTGTTGGATTTTGGAAGGTTTTATTTCTTGTGTTGACCTACATTGTCAAGGCCCCAGTCTTCTCTACAGCTCAACCCAGCCAGCCAATAGCTGTGGCCAAACTATTGCCTGGAATAGATTCTTGAGATGAGAGGTGTCATCCCTGTGCTGGTACTTAAGCAATGCCTTTCATGCTCCTTAATGAACTCAGAACAACTTGATTGATGGCCCAGCTCAGATGGCACTGACAGCTGGCATTTCCATGATGACCAAATATGAGGCAATTGCCTTGTGTATGTCACCCCAATCAGTGACAGGGGCTATTAAAACAAAGCATAGTCACACAGGGCTTTCATTAAGCCTCCCCACACACAGGTACAGAAGCAGTCCGGAAACGCCTCTGTATTTATTCCACACTGCTATAAAGTTGCTGTGTTCTGAAAACATCCTGAACATTGGGCCAATAAAGTCACCTTGGGAAAAAAATCCCTATAATGTTGCAAATAATGATGAGAAGAGGGCTGGAGAGATAGCTCAGTGGATAAATCACTCTCAATTCAGACTGGAGTACCTGAGTTTGATCCCCAGATCCCACATAAAAAGCCAGAAAGCCTGACAGGCTTCAATAATCCCAGCACACTGATGCTGACTGCGAGATGGGAAGCAGAGACAGGAATTTCCCAAGCTTGTGGCAGGCACAGAAAGAACAGATGAGTAGAATCCAGAATAAGAAACCCTGCCTCAAACGAAGTGGACAGGTGAGGACCAATCCAGAAGTTGTCTTCTGACCTCCACACATACACCATGGCAAGCATATACCCGCACTTACATACAACCCCTACACACACACACACACACACACACACACACACACACACACACACACATTAAAAAATTACTAGAAACACTGCAGGATTACGAGTCAGGAGACTAGATACTAGTCCTAATCAGTTCACCCATTCGACAAACATTAGTTAAGTGCCTATCATGGAAGTTTTGGAGCCAAGTGTTGGGATATAAAATAAAACTACCACCACATTGACTAAGTATTCACTATGTGCCTAAGCATTATACATATATAAAGACACTTAACACACCTGACAATTCCAGGGGTAAGTGCTATTATCATACCCATTTCCAGCCTTGTAAATGGCAAAGCCAGGGCTCCAAGTGGCCAATCTGACTCCAGAGGTGAGTAAGATGGGGGCTCTGACCTGAGAGGACCCCAGAGTTTCTTGTAGGAAAATACAGATATGAAAACATGTGCACTTAATGACACTATGACCTAGAAAAAATGTTTAACCTCTCTGTAGTAGTTTTCTACACACACACACCACTTCAAATACTCATGTGTTAGTTCATAATTATTAAGGCGAGAGGTCTACCAGAATAGCTGGGTTCTCTTGTCCTATCCCCAGGCGTCAAAGTCAGTGGCTTGGCAAGGTGGCAGTTCTCGTTTGGGTTCAGGGTCACCATCACCAGATGTCTCCTTGCAGTTTACAGAGATCAAGATCCTTGAACTCTCCATGTAGCTGTTGCCCAGGGAATATAACATACGTAGACTGCTGCACGGACTCCAATGGGCGGCTCATAGCGTGGGTATCACTATGAACTGCTTTCTTCCAGACTAACTGAAGTACATCTCCTCAGACTCACCTTCTGTAACATGCCAAGAAAACTCTCTGCTTTAAAGGGACTCACCTGATTAGATCAGGCCCACCCACTGAAATCTCCCTTCTGCCATATAATATATTATAGTCACTGGAGTCACCATCTCACCATAGCTGAGGTCCCCCCACATGCACAGAGGTGAAGATTATAGAAGGGTGAGTATCATTTGGGTCACCTTAGATTGTTAGTTACCACTTTCCTGGGGAGTGAGACTAGACCACATCTGGAGATAACTCCGATTTATGAAGCCATTTACAATCTATAACATTCCTTGTCACATGTGCTTCATTTGAGTCTTACCCACCAGAGAACTGGGTGCTATGGGAGACAAGGCATCTGCACTGTCTACAAGAGGTCTTTGGGAGCTATAGAAGTTATATAACTTTTCCTGTGCCTCACTGGAAAAGCAAAGAGTTGAACCCAAGCTCCCAGTTCCAGCATCTAAGCTCCTTCCTCCAGCCCACACTGCCACATGGATCACAGAGGATCACACACATTCTAGTCACTAGGTAATCTAGTGCCATTGCTATAGGACAAGTGGGGAGACCATAGTAACCAGAAAAATCTTGAGTTGAGTCCAAGTTCTACTCTTAGTTATTAGCCTCGGACCAGTTACTCCTCCTAGCTGAGCATCCTCACCTGTAAAGTCAGGGAACGGGACTGCACGATAGTCAAGGGCTCTTTCAGACTCAAATCTGGACAGGCCCATTTCACTCAACTGTGAATGATTACCAGTCCATGTCCCCATTCTGTTGGTGGAAAACCAGCATAGCTGCTCCCTCTTCCTATCCCTCGGGTCTGGGAAAAGATCTTCATTGTATTAGTTTCCCAAGGCTGCCTTAACACCTATCATGAACTTGGCACCTTAAAAGTGCAATTTCTTCCATCATTGTCTGGAAACCAGGAATCTGAAGTTGAGATGCTGGCTGTGCTGTTTGTTTCTGAGGGCCATGAGGAAGGGCCTCTCCTAGACTATGCTGGATACCAGCAATCTATCCCCTGACGTGTCCATGAATCACTCCAATTCTTTCCTCTGTCTTCACCTCTGGGTCTCTGTCCTTTTATTTTCTCTGCCATATAAAGACAGTTGTTACTGAATTTAGGAGTCACCCTAAATCCAAGATCAGTGCATGTCAAGATTCTTAATTGAAGTCAGATTAGGTGGTGCATGCTTTTAGTCCCGGCACTAAGGAGGCAGAGGTAGGAGGATTATTGTGAGTTCAAGGCCAGCCTGAGACTACAAAGTGAGTTCCAGGTCAGCCTGTATTAGAGTGACCCTGACTCATAAACAACAACAATAATAATTTTTTAAAGATTCTAAATTATCTGTGAAGACTTGATTTCCAAATAGTCATAGTCATAAACACTGGTAAAGGCTTGGAGGACATATCTTCAGGGAGCATAAAAACCAAACCCCACTATTCATGGGATTTAGATGCTTCCCATTTTATTCCTGTTACAAAGAGCACAGCAATAACATCCTCACTGTGTCTCTTTGTGCACATGGGCAAGAACCTCTCTAGAAATGAAACTGTTTAGAGTATGCACACTAAGTACTGCTAGATGTTTTTGCAATCTGATGGATGCAGAATTTGCAACTTCATTATTAGTGAGACTGAATTTTTTCAAATATTTATAATGCATTTAGGTTTCTCTTTTAAATATCTATTAACTCTAATCACCATGAGATCCGGGGAACCCTGAGACTACATAGTGAACTCCAGGTCAGCCTGGGCTAACATGAGACCCTGCCTTGAAACCCTCCCCCCAAAAAATTCTTTCAAAGCTGAGTTATTTACAACATATCAGTGAAAATTAGTAACAGAAAATGGATCACATAAGTTGGTGAGTTCTGGCCATTTAAGTGTAAAAAGTTAAAAATTTAAAAATATAGGGTCTGGGAGGTGGCCCAGAGGTTATAGGCACATGCTTGCAAAGCCTACTGACCCAGGTTCAATTCCTCAACATTCACATAAAGCCAGATGCTAATTGGTGCATGCATCTATCATCTTAGTGTGTCTATAACAATGAGAGGCAGAGCCAGGAGAACCTGAAGTTCACAGGCCAGCTAGCCTGACATTGGTTTACAGCAGCAAGAGACTTTTTTCTAAGGAAGGTAGAGCTTAGACACCTCAAAGTTGTCCTCTGATCTTCACATGTGTGCACCCCATCCATACATACACATACACACATAAATAAATATAAAAGATTAAAATATAAAACCATTTGTTTCTAAATCAGTCACTGAGTTAAAAAATTACAATGATTTTAGACTACCTTCTATACTTTAGTAGCTTTAAAAGCAAAATTAGGGACTGGAGAGGTGGCTCAGTGTTTAAAGGTGCTTGTTTACAAAGCTTAATGGCCTGGATTCAATTCCCCAATACCCACTGAAGCCAGATGCACAAAGTAGCACATGCGTCTAGAGTTCATTTGCAGTGGCAAGAGGCCCTGGCATGCCCACACTCACACACTCTCTCTTTCTCTCTCTCTTAAATAAATAAAATATTTTAAAATCAAAATTAGTTTTAAAGACAAAAAAATTTCCACAAATTTTGCGTGTGTGCTTAGACACATATGTATATGGAGGCCAGAGGTCAACATTACATGTCTTCCTTGTCCCTTAATACCTTTATTTTTGGGGACAAGATCTCTCCTTGAACCTGGAGCTCACCAATTTAGCTAGACAAGCTAGCCAGCAAGCCCCAGGAATCAATCCCCTATTCCCTTCTTAGCACTGGGATTATAGATGCACACCACAGCCTAACATTTATGTGGGTGCTGGATATTAGAACTCAGGTCCTCATGCTGGTGTGGCAAGTGCTTTACTGTCTGAGCTATCTCTCCAGCTCCCACGTTTTTTAAAGGGCACTTTGAACTTCTCATAGTTTTTGCATTTCCTTAAAACAGCAAAATAGCAAAGCATGCTAATGCTGAATTCACCTTCACCCTACTTCCGTGAACTAGCTACCATGTGCATTGGGTAGGACCATCAACCAACTCACCCAAGTTTGCCAAGGACTCTCCTGGTCTTAAAACTGAAAGTCCAGTGTCCTGAGAACCCTCCCTCCCATCCACTCCCAGCCCTGAGCAAACCAGACTGTTGGTCACCCTAATGCCAGGGCAGTTTCCATTTGCCACAGTGTGGGAGGATGGACCTATTAATAGAAAGGCCGTCTTGTAACCCTAAATCTGAATGATCGTCATATCCCTGAAAGTAATGCCCAGCTGGGCAGAGGAAACAAAACAAAATTTCAAATTCAGATCACTTCCTACTATCTGCCTGGATTCCACAAAGGATTAGAGGAAATCTTCACAAGTCAATGTTCTTATTCTCTTCTAAAGAATTCCAGGAAAAGAGATTTCATAAAGCTACCTTTGAAAGCCATTCTGCCATCCATAATCTTTTTAAAATATTAAATTCAACCTGCAATCCTATTATTTTCATTCTCAGCACCAGACTGGATAAAGAAATCTTAAAGATATGCTATCCACAGGAAATAAAGTAGAATTACTAGAGACCTCAAAATGGGTCACATCAGACCAAAGTGAAAAGACCATCAGAAAGCAGCATGGGGTGGGGGCAGCATTACAAAACTTTAATAATGCCAGAAAGCTCATAGAATGGTGGGTCCAGCAAGCAGCCTTTAAAGCCTTGGTAATATTCTAGCCTGTTCAGTACTAGGATCACAAGTGAGTTAACAAAAGAAAGAAAAAGCAATCATTTATTAGATGCCTACTGTGTGCTGTTTGCTCCCATGCTTACTGTTTTAATCTGCTAAGGCCTTCTCCCTCTGCCATTGGTTGACAGCAATTACCCATTTTACAAATGAGAAAATGAGGACTCAAGAGTTCATTCACATTATACTGAGCCAGGTGTTAGGCATGCAATAATAAACATAAAAGGTATAGCTCTCGCTGTCATAGAATTTGAAGTCTAGCAGGGACTCATAGCCAGTCTTACAGAAATAATGATGAGTGACCCAGCTTGGGGGAATTAGGAATTCAGTACAGAGCAAAGAGGCTGGGGGAGAAAGGAGACCAATTTCTCATTTCTCCAGATAAGAAATGTCACACTGAAGTCTTGAGATGAAAATTCACGTTCATGAGTGTGCCCAAGATAAGGTAGTGGGGGGAGGGGTGCCTTGACTCCTGGGCTGACTCCAGGATTCACACTCCCTCTACCATGACACAGCATGGCCAGGTTTGTTTCTAATCAAAAAAGGATGAGCCACAAAGGGGACTTAATTCCCAGGCTTGACAGTCAGTGTTCCCCAAACTAGTCTGATCCTAACAATTACCTAAGGAGGCTTGTTAAAAATAAAGAAACATTTCCCCAGGTCCCATACCTTTTGGGGAATCAAATTTTAACAAGTGCCCTAGATGATTCTTAAATCAGATGAGTAAGGGGAATGGTAAGCCACGGCTTCAGAAAGCCTAAAACCCAGGATATTAGGAGTTTACTTAACAGTAGTCTCTTGGCTATTTTTAAGAACTGAGTAGAGTTCCTTGAAGTGATTTAGCTTCCCAAGAAGAAAAGGAATGGGGAAAAAAATAAGAGCCCTCTAAAGCTCAATCAGCCAGCCAGTCGAACAAAAAGGCTGCCTCTTGTACTTCCCGGCTTTCCTGTGGATTTCACCCGCTCTCACTCTGGATTAAGCAGTATCTTCTCAGTACAGTCTATGTGACTGATGTCAAAACAAAGCCTGTTCCCACACCAGAGGGCTCAGGAACACATTACTAATTTGAAGGCACTGCTAATTAAGGAGTTGAATAGAGTATCTGAAGCATCAAGATAATAAGAAACTATCAGCTTCAGCTTTCAGTGAGGTCACGGATTTAGAATCTGAGCAACTTGGGTTCAAATCCCAGGCCTACCACTTACCAGATGAAACATGAAGTGAATGAACCTCTTTAAGCCTTATTTTCCCCAGTTGCAAAGGGGCTAAACAAACATGCTTTGCAGTTATTCTCAGGAATATGTGAGACACTGTTGGGCTCTTAACAAGTATGTGTTAAGAAATAATAAAACAAAAATGAACTGATTGCTCAATCAGAGAGGAACAGTGTCAATATAGAACCAACAGTTAATAAAGATACACTGGGTTTTTCAAAAAGAGATGCACAAGCACAAAGCATTGGTTTTCAGCTACACTATGAAAAATGAAGCCCTTTCCAGTAAACAGCAGGTGGAATTATGACTGGGTTCTCTGCATGTTTTCATCTGGGGATGCAATAGAGCACTAATGTGCTGAGTTTTATTTATAAGTAATAGATGTCCTGGGAGCTGTGAGAACTGAACTCAGGTTCCAGATACTAAATAGACCTCAGGTTGAGGTGATACTAACCCAGTGATGGAGAACTATGGGGCAGTGAGGGGGCCAGAGGACAGTCTGCAGGCCACATTGCCAATAATGCAATGATCTTCCTTTATAAAAAGACAGAAAACAAATTAAGAGTAGGAGCTTTATAAAATGCATGTCTGGAGACACTGGAGGACACAAATCACCAAGCCAGAGTCAGTGTTGTTGAAAGTGTTTGGTAAAAAAAGCCAGCATATGGATGGAAAGATGGCTCAGTGGTTAAAGCACTTGCCTACAAAGCCTAATGACCCAGGTTTGATTCCCCAGTACCCATGTGTTGCAGACAGCTTCAGGTTCGCTGAGATGAACTTTCAGACCAGGCACAGTTACTTTAATGTTGCAGACAGCTTCAGGTTCGCTGAGATGAACTTTCAGACCAGGCACAGTTATGGAGGAAGGGATATTATTTATTGAAGCTTACAGATCCAGGGGAAGTTCCATAAAGGCAGGAGAAGCAGCCTGCTCTTCACAGGACCAGGCAAGAGAGCAAAAGCCAACCAGCCACCACAGCACACAGAGCAAAAACTACTGCCAAAAGGTCACACAGCACACTTTAGGAACTCCTGCTAGGCACATTTGCATATCTTTACAATGGACTCTCAAACCATCACCACACCTTAAGACCAGCCCCCAGTGACCTTGCCTCTAGCAAGGTGATTGCAGATGCAAACTATAAGTAATAAACCACTGAATATATTGGGGGACATATATTTAAACTACCACATTCCGCCCCTGGCCCCCAATATATTTAGCTCCTGGCCCCCAATAGATTTATAATTATCACACATTGTAAATTGTACTCAGTCTAATTTTAAAGGTTTTCACAGTTTTGATTAACTTAAGATAGTGAGTCCTGTAAAATTAAACAAGTTAAATACTTTTAACATGTAAAGGCACAGTGTAAACATTTTTAACTGGTAAAAGGCATAGCAAGGAGAGACTAAAATAATGTAAGCTCAACCACCATCAGTCGTCATCAAACTTTTGTAGTTTAAGTTTAATATAACCAGAGACTGACAGTCTTTAGGTTTTTCAATTACGCCCCTCCAGCTGGGCAGAGTCTTTAGGGAAAACTTTTATCTCATGTCAACACTGCACTCTATGGTAGTCCTTTTGCACAGTCTTGGTATATCCAAAACATTTTTAGGTCTCCATGTAAACCACGGTCTATCTTTTAAAAGGCTTTTTCAGCCTATTTTTTAGGGACTTTATGTCCTGCCTTTATGCTGCATCTCAGCAGCGGCTCCTGGAACCGTGTGCAACTCATGACCACTTTATGTATTTTTTATATTTTTAAAACTAATACCAGGTGTGTAGGACACAGCCATATTTTAAATCTAGGGACAAAATAAACCATAGCCTTGAAAAGCAGGTTTTTTTTTTAGTCAACTCTTTTTTAAACAGTTTGTATTTTTAACAGTCTTTTCTCAGGCATCCTCTCCATTGTTTTAATGTAAATCAAGTCGGGCCACCTTTTTTTTACCTTTTTTAAGATTGTTAATGCGTTGACAATAGCAGCTCCAGTAACCTGAAACCAGTCTTGGTGCCTCTATAATTTTAACTTGTTTGAGGTTTTTTAACTTAAAAATTTAAAATCTCAGTTTGATATCTTTAGCCAAGCATATTAGTCCATTACAAATTTAACCTTGATCAAACTTTTTGGGCCTGGATAGCAGAACGTAGCCATCCCTTATGCCAGTAGTCCAGTTCCAACAAAGTCCTCTGTAGTCTTTCCTTCCCCTTAGAAAGCTCATAAGCCAAGCCTCCAAGTTCAATACAGTTTGCACTTAGCATTCTCAAACTCTCATCAGAATAGTCCATAAAACTTGGCTTATCACTCCAGAAGGCATCTTTAGTTGCAAACACCAAGTCCATGCCCATTTTTCTAAAACAAAGGTTGCAAAAGACGAATATCCACACGGTCAGGTTTATCTCACCCCACTCTCGGTACCACTTTAATGTTGCAGACAGCTTCAGGTTCGCTGAGATGAACTTCCAGACCAGGCACAGTTATGGAGGAAGGGATATTATTTATTGAAGCTTACAGATCCAGGGGAAGTTCCATAAAGGCAGGAGAAGCAGCCTGCTCTTCACAGGACCAGGCAAGAGAGCAAAAGCCAACCAGCCACCACAGCACACAGAGCAAAAACTACTGCCAAAAGGTCACACAGCACACTTCAGGAACTCCTGCTAGGCACATTTGCATATCTTTACAATGGACTCTCAAACCATCACCACACCTTAAGACCAGCCCCCAGTGACCTTGCCTCTAGCAAGGTGATTGCAGATGCAAACTATAAGTAATAAACCACTGAATATATTGGGGGACATATATTCAAACTACCACACCATGTAAAGCCAAATGCACAAAGTGGCACATGCATCTGGAATTCATTTGCAGTGGCTAGAGGCTCTGGCATGCCCATTCTCAATTACCATTCTCTCTCTCTCTCTCTCTCTCTCTCTCTCTCTCTCTCTCTCTCTCTCTCTCCCTCTTCTCTCCCTCTTTCTGCTTGCAAATAAATGAATAAAATTTAACAATTTTTTAAATTTTATTTATTTTTTATTTATTTATTGCAGTCATAGAGAAAGGGAGAGAGAGAGTGAGAGAGAATGGGCACGCCAGGGCTTCTAGAAACTACAAACAAACTCCAGACTCATGCGCCACTATGTGCATCTGGCTTATGTGGGACCTGGAGAATTGAACCTGGGTCCCTAGGCTTCACAGGCATGTGCCTTAACCACTAAGCCTAGCCCCCTTAACAATTTTTTATAAAGCCAGCCATTTTTTAAAATGCTCTTAGCCAGACCTGCTTCGGAGTAGACTTAGGATGGTTTGTTCCCTTCTTTCAGTTTAAGAAGAGGGTGGTGCATGTGGCTAGCTTCTTTATTGTTTTATTTCCACATGGTCTGAATTTGATTTAACTCTGAAGCTTCCTTTTCAATGAGGATGAAATATATCATTGGTTTCTTAATGGTCCTTCCAGCAATGAGGTCTTCATTAAATAGCAGCAGGATACCTAGGAGCTTAAGAGATGAGTGGCACACAAATCTCTCCCCACTATCTTGGGGAAGACAGTGCTTAGCTGTCCCCTGGGTCTCCACCTCTCCATCTAAAAAGAGACTGAAGAAAGAGTGCACCCTACCTGGAGGAGACATGGAAATGGATTCTGTGGAGGATGCTCAGAGATGACTCTTTTAGAAAGGAGGTTGGTACCACAGTCACACCACCCTAAATGAGCCCGATCTCATCTCAGAAGCAAAGTAGGGGCGGGCCTGAATAGTACTTGGATAGGAGAATGGAGGATGATGGTCTTTGAAGAGAAGAGACACCAGTGAGCCAGCCAGATCTCTCCCCGCATGCCCTTGGCACAGTATGCGACATAGCAGAATTACTTGACTTGACCTAGATGTGAGTTCTGGCTTTGCCTTTTCTAAACTGTGGCTAGGGGCAAGTCCTCTGGTCAGTCCAGCCTCCGTTACCTGCATGGAGAGTGGAGGTAAAAGTAGATGCCCTTCTTGCCTGGAGGATCAAGAAAGTGACCAGGTAATCCCATTATTGCTCTGCACCAACGGCTCATGAACCCGACTCTGCTGGTCTTCCCAGATGGACTCACATCAGAGCTTCCTCTCCACCAGCCACTTACCAGATGTTACAGACAGTGTAGGAGGCCATTCTCCTTGCCCTAAGGAAGGTTTCCCACTTCCCCCCATTCACCAACCCAAGCCCTAAAGACATCTCCACACTACATAAGAGGGGATTTTCCCCTCTTCAGTTCTCCACTTCTGATTTTCAGGTACACACACACGTTTACACCTTTCCTTTGGCACCTCCTCAGAACTCTCAGTCTGCAGTTCAGACCTCCATGGAGGCTATTGCACCCCTTCAAGGTCCTTGCCACTCCCCTCTCACATCCTGTGCTCTTGCTAGAGAAAACTGTCTGCTGTCCCCACTTTGCCACCGCCACTATGCCTACTGAGCCCCTGAGGACCACTTTGGCCAGCCCCCTGACTTCTGGTTCAGCTCAGAGGCCCCACCTGGCAGAGGCCTCTCTGAGCCTGAGTCTGAGCCAGGTGTCCCCCCTTCTCTCATTCCCTTTACTTTTGCTCCTCCTACCCTGGCCACCATGACTAGAGACGGTGGCTCCCTGAGGGAGAGCCCCCAAAGATGTCACTGCTTTATTTGCCCAGGGCTCAGCAGAGTCTCTGACACAAAATAAAGGCTGAAGGAATGTTTGAGGAATGAATGAAAAAAATGATCAAAATCTGATTCTGGAGCATAGTCACTGGAGTGTAAGAACCCAGTAATAAACCAGAGTAAGCAAGACAGATGTGGCCCTTGAACTTGGCTGAACTTAAAGTCTGGAGGGAAAGACAGAAGATTAAACAGACAATAACAATAAAACCAATTCCTGCTATGGGGTGGATGGGGGGGACACAAAGGAAGAGCATGTAAGCCAGGCAAGAAAAGGAGGGAGAGAGGGAGGGAGGGAGGGGATAGGGAGGGAGGGAGGGAGGGAAGTAGGGAGGGAGGGAGGGGGGGAGAAATGAAGGAGTCCAGGGAAAGTAAGATTTTAGCAGACATCTTCAAGATGAAGGAAGTTCTGGGCGGGAAGAACATGGTATGAAAATAGCAACACTTCACAATTTGGAGTCAGTCTGTCTCACTTATCCAGAACACAGCAGGAATGGGGAAAGATGGCTTCCAAGCTACTTAATGGCCAAGGCTATCAGAAAGACTAGGGCTGGAGAGACGGCTTAAGGGTTAAGGCGCCTGCCTCCTAAGCCTAAGAACACTGGTTCCAATCTCCAACAGTTCCAATCTCCAGGTCCCACGTTTAGCCAGATGCAAAGTGACGCAAGGGCTCAATGCCGCACTTGACCATAAGGGGGCGCACACATCTGGATTTCGTTCGCACCAGCTGAGACACTGCTGGCGTGCCCATCTCTGTCTTCCTCTCCCCCCGCCCCCGCTCTGTCTCTCTCCGTGTCTCTCTCCAAAAAAATAATTAAAAAATAAAAAAAAGAAAGAAAGAAAGACTACACACCTTCTCACCCAGGGGCCGCCCATTCACACACACCTGACTCTGTAACTCTAAGCAACATCATCATACCCCACTCCCCCCACTGTCCCCCACCACACTACTTTTTTATGCTTATGACAGACTCATAAGGCCACATACTGGACCCACGTGCTGTCTGCTCCCCTAGGTTGGGGTCTCTGACGTTTTGATCATGCTGTTCACATGTCCAGGCATGTTTTAACTCTTGGAATTTTTCCTGCTTTTAGGGACGGGGTCTTGCTTTGCTACCTTTGCCAGTCTTGAACTCCTTAGCATTGAGAGCAGCTGGGATTATGGGCATGGATCATTAAGGTCAGTTTGGAGTATTTTTATAAGTTTGTTTTTAATTCTACAAGCAGGATTATTTGCAACAAATATTAGCTATTGTATATTGTTTATATCTTGTCCTAATAAAATTACTTGATGATTTAAACTAAAATTGAGAAAGGGGCTGGAAATATTGCTCAGCAGTTAATGGTACTTGCTTATAAAGTCTGACAGTCTGGGTTCTATTTCCCGGTACCCTCGTATAACTAGACACACAAAGTGGTGCATGCATCCAGAGTTTGTTTCCAATGGCAAGAGACTCTGGCATGCTCATGCTTTCTCTCTCTCTCTCTCTTTCTCTCTCAAATAAATAAGTAAGTAAATAAATAAAAACTCTCTAGGGGCTGGAGAGATGGTTAAGCTGTTAAAGGTGCTTGCTTGTAAAGACTGACAGGCCCAAGTTTGATTCCCCAGTACCGACCAGATGCACAAAGTGACAGGAGGCCTTGGTGTGCTCATTCTCCCTTTTTTCCTCTCCTTTCTCTCTCCCTGCTTACAAATAAAATAATAGATATGAAGTATTTTTAATTGAGAAATATTTTATTTCAGTAAACAAATACCAGATTCTTTTATATTTGGGTGATCTTATATTTACCATGAGAGTTTTCTGACAGATGGCAGTTAAGTATCTTATTTTAAAAGCCAGTGTGAATTGTTCCCTTTTGATAAATTTGATAATCAAAATACCTTATTGATCGAATACAGCCTGTGTCTCCAAGTAGATGTGTTTCACCACAGGCAGATGGGCTTGGCAGTACATTTCAATTTTTTAAAAAATTCTTAAGAATTAATGCTATTGTTAAATTTGAAATTTCATGTTTCAATTAACCACTTTTTGTTTGTACTTCTGAATTTCAAGTTCAAGTCAACAAATACTTATTATGACACTATGTAATATTATTTATAACTAATATTCATTTATCTATCATTAATAATCCTTTATTATAATAAATTTGTTAATGACATATAATAGTATATTGACTAATTTAGTGCTTTTTCCTGGAGAAGGAAGCCCCTTTTTTTTCTAATTAACAGAAAAGGATGGTGTAGGCAAATAATAGCTCTGGTTCAAAGGCAGAGTACCTCACATAGGACTTGAATAGTGGCATTCAACCCATATTTGTTGAGGAATAATAAAGACCTTCCAGGTCTCAGAGTTTAAAACCTGAACAGGTGTGCTTTATTTCGCCATATTTTCTAGAAGCACTTCTGCTCATTCTAATGGAACACTACTGCATAAACTCATATAGCAACAGTCCTTAGTGACCAACTGAAGCTTATTAATGTGCCCTTCCCTTTGTTCCCTAGATACTATGCACTTTTTCCAACAAGAACACCTTGGGAGTAAGGAGCTTTCACAGCTATAACATACCATTAGAGGAGCATCTTTCCAATGTGCCTAGAGAGTCATAAAGTTTAGTCATTTCTGAGAAAATGTCATAAAAATACAGTAAGACAATAAGGCTTTGTGTAAGTGCTCTCACACAGCCTGAGACTCCTTAAGAAAGGAAAAGACACAGGCTAAAGAAAGCTATGTTATCATGGAAAACCAACTGTGCCAGACCTAAGGCTCTCAAGGCTTACAAACAGCTGGCACTCTATTTCTGACTTGAGCTTACCAATGCCAGACAGGCATGAGTTCATTGCCTGGAATTCTTTTATGTCATTTCCCTTTAAAGAAAATAGTCACTTTGAGCCAGGTGTGGTGGCACATACCTTTAATCCCAGCACTCGGGAGGCAGAGGATCACCTTTAGTTCAAGGCTACCCTAAGACTACAGAGTAAATTTCAGGTCAGCCTGAGCTACAGTGAGACCCTACCTCGAAAAACCAAAAAAAAAAAAAAAAAAAAAAAAAAGAAAGAAAGAAAGAAAGAAAGAAAGAAAATAGTCCCTTTGAAGGTAATCCACGCCCCCCCCACAAAAAAGCAGAGGAGCTATTAGTGGTGTCATCAATGATTTTAGTTATGTGAATGCCCTATCTGTTCCAGCATTGGATGACTCAAAGATTAGTAAGACAAGCTCGCTGCTACTGAACTTCTTACAGTCTAGGGAACCAATAGTTTTAATCCATAACCTCAATACCATCCTGCCTCAGATGCTATCACCTTTCCCCTTCAGTCTACAATAGCATTCTAACACACCTCCTATCTCTACTTTTAAAGTTCTCAGTAACCCATTCTTTTTTTTTAATCTCAATATTCTTTATTGTTTTTTAAAAAAATGACTACATATAAAAATATTTCAATATAAAATTCCACAAAAATAAGCAGATTGTATGCTTTGACCTTCATAGAAAATTAACATTTGTTCATTTTTTACTTATCATCTAATGTTAATTTAAAAAAAAATTTTTGTCAATCAATGAAGTTACTCTGCTACAGGACATCATATACCAAGATGTCATACAATACTGAGCACATAATCTACACTGTTACAGGACATCATGTACCAAGACATCATACAATACTGAGCACATAATCTACACTGTTACAGAACATCATATACCAAGATGTCATACAATACTGAGCACATAATCTACACTGTTACAGGACATCATGTACCAAGACATCATACAATACTGAGCACATAATCTACACGGTTACAGGACATCATGTACCAAGACGTCATACAATACTGAGCACATAATCTACACTGTTGCAGGACATCATGTACCAAGACATCATACAATACTGAGCACATAATCTACACGGTTACAGGACATCATGTACCAAGACATCGTACAATACTGAGCACATAATCTACACTGTTACAGGACATCATATACCAAGACATCGTACAATACTGAGCACATAATCTACACTGTTACAGGACATCACGTACCAAGACGTCATACAATACTGAGCACATAATCTACAGTGATACAGGACATCATGTACCAAGTCATCATACAATACTGAGCACATAATCTACACTGTTACAGGACATCATGTACCAAGACATCATACAATACTGAGCACATAATCTACACTGTTACAGGACATCATGTACCAAGATGTCATAAAATACTGAGCACATAATCTACACTGTTACAGCACATCATGTACCAAGACATCATACAATACTGAGCACATAATCTACACTGTTACAGCACACCATGTACCAAGACGTCATAAAATACTGAGCACATAATCTACACTGTTACAGCACATCATGTACCAAGACATCATACAATACTGAGCACATAATCTACACTGTTACAGGACATCATGTACCAAGACATCATATAATACTGAGCACATAATCTGCACTGTTACAGGACATCATGTACCAAGACATCGTACAATACTGAGCACATAATCTACACTGTTACAGGACATCATGTACCAAGACATCGTACAATACTGAGCACATAATCTACACTGTTACAGGACATCATGTACCAAGACATCGTACAATACTGAGCACATAATCTACACTGTTACAGGACATCATATACCAAGACATCGTACAATACTGAGCACATAATCTACACTGTTACAGGACATCATGTACCAAGACATCGTACAATACTGAGCACATAATCTACACTGTTACAGGACTATGTACCAAGACATCATACAATACTGAGCACAAAATCTACACTGTTACAGACATCATGTACCAAGACGTCTGTTGCAGTCAGGTTCGCATTGCTGGCAGAAATCACCCGACTAAGAACAGCTTGTGGGAAAAAAGAGGTTTATTTTGGCTTACAGGCTCGAGGGGGAAGCTCCATGATGGCAGGAAAAACGATGGCATGAGCAGAGGGTGGACATCACTCTCTGGTCAACATAAGGTGGACAACAGCATCAGGAGAGTGTGCCAAACACTGGCAAGGGGAAGCTGGCTATAATACCCATAGGCCCGCCCCCAACAATACACCACCTCCAGGAGGCTTTAATTTCCAATTGCCATCAGCTGGGGAGACTAGCATTCAGCACACTTAAGTTTATGGGGGACACCTGAATCAACCCACCACAACGTCATAAAATACTGAGCACATAATCTACACTGTTACAGGACACCATGTACCAAGACGTCATACAATACTGAGCACATAATCTACACTGTTACAGGACATCATGCATCAAGACGTCTGTGGTAGTTTGAATATATGTCCCCCAATATATTCAGTGTTTTATTAGTTATAGTTTGCATCTGCAATCACCTTGCTAGAGGCAATATCACTGGGGGCTGGTCTTAAGGTGTGGGTTTGAGATTCCATTGTAAAGATATGCAAATGTGCCTAGCAGGAGTTCCTGAAGTGTGCTATGTGACCTTTTGGCTGTAGTTTTGCTCTGTGTGCTATGGTGGCTGGTTGGCTTTTGCTCTCTCTGCTTGGCCCTGTGAAGGCCGGTTGCTTTTCCAGCCATTATGGAACTTCCCCTGGATCTGTAAGCTTCAATAAATAATATCCCTTCCTCCATAACTGTGCCTGGTCTGGAAGTTCATGTCAGCGAACCTGAAGCTGTCTGCTACAATGTCGTACAATACTGAGCACATAATCTACACTGTTACAGGACATCATATACCAAGACGTCATACAATACTGAGCACATAATCTACACTGATACAGGACATCATGTACCAAGACATCATACAATACTGAGCACATAATCTACACTGTTACAGGACATCGTGTACCAAGATGTCATACAATACTGAGCACATAATCTACACTGTTGCAGGACATCATGTACCAAGACATCATACAATACTGAGCACATAATCTACACTGTTACAGACATCATGTACCAAGACATCATACAATACTGAGCACATAATCTACACTGTTACAGGACATCATGTACCAAGACATTATACAATACTGAGCACATAATCTACACTGTTACAGGACATCATGTACCAAGACATCGTACAATACTGAGCACATAATCTACACTGTTACAGACATCATGTACCAAGACATTATACAATACTGAGCACATAATCTACACTGTTACAGGACATCATGTACCAAGACATCATACAATACTGAGCACATAATCTACACTGTTACAGACATCATGTACCAAGACATCATACAATACTGAGCACATAATCTACACTGTTACAGGACATCATGCATCAAGACGTCGTACAATACTGAGCACATAATCTACACTGTTACAGGACATCATGCATCAAGACGTCGTACAATACTGAGCACATAATCTACACTGTTACAGGACATCATGTACCAAGACGTTGTACAATACTGAGCATATAACCTACACTGTTACAGAACATCATGTACCAAGACATCATACAATACTGAGCACATAATCTACACTGTTACAGGACATCATGTACCAAGATGTTGTACAATACTGAGCACATAATCTACACTGTTACAGAACACCATGTACCAAGACATCATACACTACTGAGCCCGTAATCTATACTGAGTAACCCATTCTTCAAAGTGCCCCAGACTCATTATGTTTATGTGTGTGCATGCATGCATGTGCAAATATTTGTGTGTATGTAAGCCAAGCCCTCTGAAAACACACACCCTTGGTAGGTGAACTAGAAGAAATCCTCTTGGTCTTGGCTTTGGCTTAGGCAAAGAGAAATAAGAGGGAAAGTCTCACATCAGAATGTCTTAACTATAATACCTCTCTGACACAAATCTGGAGACAAAAATCCATATTTCTATAACCTAAAAAGTATAACACAAAAAAACTTAGTTTTCTATGTTCTGGGTTTGTAGAGACCTCTGAGGCAACTGCCCAAGACGATGATCTACACTTTAGTCTCAGACTTCAGAGAACTGCCAGAGACTACAGTTCCAAGGACATGAGTGCATCTTCAGAAAAGGGCCAACACCGCCGGGCGTGGTGGTGCATGCATTTAATTCCAGCACTTAGGAGGCAGAGGTAGAAGGATCACTGTGAGTTCGAGGCCACCCTGAGCTAGAGTGAACCCCCCCAAAAAAAACAAAACAAAAAAACAATAAAATATTAAAAGCCGGGCGTGGTGGCGCACGCCTTTAATCCTAGCACTCGGGAGGCAGAGGTAGGAGGATCGCCGTGAGTGCAAGGCCACTCTGAGACTACATAGTTAATTCCAGGTCAGCCTGGGCCAGAGTGAGACCCTACCTCGAAAAACCAAACCAAACAAAAAAAGAAAAGAAAAAAAAAAAAGAAAAGGGCCAACACCTCAATAAGAATTCCAAAAGGAGAGAAGAGAGAAAGACTAGATAACAAATAATATTGAAGAAAAATGGGTAAGAACTTTCCAGAATTGAAAGGGTATCAAACCTTAAAAGTAAGAATTCCCCAGGCTGGAGAGATGGCTTAGAGGTTAAGGCACATGCCTGCAAAGCCTAAGGACCCAGGTTCAGTTCTCCAAGTCCTGTAAGCCAGATGCACATGGTGGTGCATGCATCTGGAGTTCGTTTGCAGTGGCTAGAGACCCTGTGCGCCCATTCTCTCTCTCTCTCTCCCGCCCCCTAATAAATAAAAATAAATCTTAAAAATAAAATAAAGTATTTAAAAAAATAAGAATTCCCAAAATCCCAAGCAGGATTTTAAAAAAGAAAAAGGAGGGCTGGAGAGATGGCTTAGCAGTTAAGGCACTTGCCTGTAAAGCCAAAGGACCCAAGCTCAATTCCCCAGGACCCACATAAGCCAGACGCACAAGGAAACACATGCATCTAGAGTTCATTTCTAGTAGCTAGAGGCCCTGGCATGTCCACTCTCTCCATCTGCTTCTCTCTCCCCCTATCATAAATAAATAAATAAATAAATAAATAAATAAATAAATAATTTTTTGAGAGAATCAGAAAGAGAGAGAGAATGGGCACACCGGCAGGCACTCAGCCACTGTGAACAAACTCCAGACATGTGTACTCCCTTATAGGCAAGTGCAACATTGTGCCCTTGCATCACTTTGTGTCTGGCTAAATGTGGGACCTGGAGAATCGAAAGGGCATTCTTAGGCTTAGGAAGCAGGCGCCTTAGTCGCTAAGCCATCTCTTCAGCCCAATAAATATTTTTTAAAAGACAGAAAGGAAATCCTCTCTCTCCTAGAAGTAACTTAGTGACACAGAAGGCATCTAAGACAAAGAGAACACTTTCAAAGTGTCCAAAAAGAGAGCTGGTAATATAGTACCATAAATAGAGTATTGACTAGCATGCAAGATGTTCTGGGTTCAAACCTAAGTAACACATAAAACCAGATGTAGTAGTACATGCCTGTAATCCCACACTAGGGAGATGGAGGAAAGAGCATCAGAAGTTCAAGGTCAGCATGGTCTACATAGTGTATTTGAGGCCAACCTGGGCTACATGAGACCATTTTTAAATTAGTTATTAATTTTTAAAAAGTACTCAAATACATGCCTAGCTAGAAAAAGAAAAAGAGAAGACTAATAGCTGACTTCTCAAAGCAAAAAAAAAAAAAAATGGCAATAAAAAATGGTAGTTGGGCAGGGCGTGGTGGCACATGCCTTTAATCCCAGCACTTGGGAGGCAGAGGTAGGAGGATCGCCATGAGTTTGAGGCCACCCTGAAAATACAGGATGAATTCCAGGTCATCTTGTGCTAGAGTGAGGCCCTATCTCAAAAAAACAAGCAAAGGAAAAAAACACATGTAAAAAGAGATATAAAAAAATGAAAATGAACCCTGTACCAGTTATTTTCTCATGCTAAGACAAAATGCCTGACCTGAAGCAACTTACAGAAGGAAAGGGTTTAGTTTGGCTTACAATTTTGAGGGGAAGTTTCTATCATGGTGGGGTAAGTATGACAGGGGCAGACAGCTGGTGTCATATATTCACATCAGCAAGAAAGAAATAGAAAGCCTAAGGAGCACCAAAGTGGGCTGGAGTATAACAACATCAAGGTCCATTCTCAGTGACACACTTTCTCCAGTAAGGTTCCACTTCTAAGGTTCCACAAAATTTCCAAGCAGCCCCACCAACCAGGGATCATGTGTTCAAACACATGAGTCTATGGAGGACATTTTCCATTCAAACCACCAACATTCCACCCCTAACCCCTACAGACTCATAACTATCTCAAGATACAAAATAGGGCTGGAGAGATGGCTTAGTGGCTAAGGCAATTTCCTACAAAGCCAAAGGATCCCTGTTCAATTCCCCAGGACCCACGTAAGCCAGTTGCACAAGGTGGTGCATGCATCTGGAGTTCATTTGCAGTGGCTAGAGGCCCTGGTATGGCCATCCTCTCCCTCTCCCTCTCTCTCTCTCTCTTTCCCTCTCATAAATAAATTTTAAAAATCAATTTTTTAAAAGATATAAAACACATTCAGTCCAATTTTAAAGGTCCCATAGTTTTTACCAGTCCAATCACTATTCAAAAGTCCAATGTCTCATCTGAGAATCAAGTCACTCTCTTAACTATGAGGCCAGGAAAATCAAAACACAAGTTACATATCTCCCAACATACAATGCCACAGACCAATTCCCACACCAACAGGGAGAACTGGGGACACAGCAAGGAAAGACGAGAGCAATGGAAGATCAAACACCACTAGGGCAAACATCAAGTCCTGCAGCTCTGTATCCAGCGCCTGTAGCTTGTGATGAAGTCATCAGGACTCCAAAAGGCTTGGGGAGCAGTCCCTCTCTTGGGCAGGATCTGCCCCTAACCCGCAGCTTTTCCTGGCAGTCATCCCATGGTCTTAGCATCTCCAACATCCTGAGGTCTCCATTGCAACCCATGCAAGGTTCATCCCCTAGCTTCACACAATGGCCTCACAGGGTTTGCTTCATACCTACCTCACACTATGTAGACTCAGCAGCTCTCTGGAACCACAGTGCAATCCATGACCCTCTATTTCCTATATTTTTCATGCTTCCCAAACCAGTACCATGTGAATGACTCTGAGATTTGGTTGGGTGGAAGGAGGCAGGTGAGGACGAGGCCTGAGGAGCGGGGAACCCTTTCAGCGTTCCTCCTTTAGGTCCTCTCCTGTCAGAAGAAGAGCAACAAAATAAACCTTAAAAAGTAGAAGAGAAGAAATAATAAGGTGTAGAAAGCCATAAAGTAGGGGGAAAAAGGTAGAATAGAGACCAATAAAGCTAAAGTTCCTTCACTGAAAAAAATTAAATGGAGAGAAGTGTGAAATACCTTAAGTGCCCAGGGAAGGGTACTTAGCAAAGACTGGAGTATGCGTGCTAGTCAGGAAGACTTATGAGACAGATGAGCACTCTGAGGTGAAACGCTAATTCAAAATACTCAGTGAGAGCCGGGCGTGGTGGCGCACGCCTTTAATCCCAGCACTAGGGAGGCAGAGTTAGGAGGATAGTCATGAGTCCGAGGCCACCCTGAGAATACAGAGTGAACTCCAGGTCAGCCTGAACTAGAGTGAGACCCTACCTCGAAAAACCACAAAAAGAAAAAAAAAAAAAACCTCAGTGGAGTCTTCACCACTGCAGGAACTGTACGCTAAGAATTTTGCAGGATTTTATCCTTTATGCAGTCAAAAAACAGCACTGTTGAAGTATTATTTTATTGTGACTATTTTATAGACAAAGAAACTGAGGATTAAAGTAAAAGTTACAGTGTGAATTGTTTCATAGCCCACATGTTTGCCGGTCCAAACCCATTCTATACTGTACTGTACCTGAGGGCATGGAAAGTTCCATAGGGAGCCCTTATAAGGAAGCTGGACTTTATTCTTAAGGCAAATATTCAAAATTCTCCTTTGCAAAAATCAAAAACAAAACAAAAAAACCTCATGGAGAAAGTTTGAAGTCTTTTTGCCACTGCCACTGTGACTTCATCTGCCAAGACAGACGTCAGGCATCCAAGCAGCCATGGTGTCAAAACCAAACAATGCTGCGATGCAGAATTAACAAAGAACCCTGAACTTGAGTCTCTGATGGGTATTTTGAATTACTTCCAAGGAAATGTATACTATTCAATGATGAGAAATGGATTAGAAAATGACATTTTAAACAGCTTTATTGAAATATAATTCACATACCATACAATTCACCCCTTTAAAATATAAAATTCAATTGTTTTGGTACATTCATAAAGTAATGCCAATAACAACATCGTCAATTGTGAGACATTTTATCACCCCCACTCCCACCACACACACAAATCCTGTAACTACAACCAGCCATTCCGCACTTCCCCCAACAAAATTGTTCCTCAGCCCTGACTCTAGGAAACCACTCATTTGTTTTCCATCTCTACAGATTTCCCTATTCTAAACATTTCATCTAAGTGATGTGGTCTGTGTAACTGATTCCTTTCACACAGCATGATTTCTTTAAAAAAAAACTTGAGGGCTAGAGAGATGGCTTAGCAGTGAAGGAGCTTGCCTGTGAAGCCTAAGGACCCATGTTTGACTCTTCAGGTCCCATGTAAGCACAAGGTGACACAAGCATGTAAGGTTGTACATGCACACAAGGGGGCACACATGTCTGGAGTTGGATGACCGTGGCTGAACTCTCTATCTATCTATCTCTATCTCTTGCGCTCGCTCTCTCACATTAAAAAAAAAAAAAAAAAAAAAAAAAAAAAAAAAAAGGCCAGTCTGTTGGGCTTGCCCAAAAAAAAATTATTTGAGAGAGAGAGAGACAGAGAAAAAGTGAGCATAAGTGTACCAGAGCCTCCTGTCACTGCAAACAAACACCAGATACATTTGCTACTTTGTGCACCTGGCTTTATGTGGGTACTGGGTAATCAAAACCAGGCTGCCAGGCTTTGCAAGCAAGTGCCTTAACCACCGAGTCATCTCTCCAGCTGCACATAGCATGCTTTCAATATAGACAATGTAGTATACTTCATATCACATGAACTTGATTTTCAATTCTCTAATATGCATTTCATGCAGTTTCAAATGTATCCATTGTATTACACCAAGGCTATTTCAACAAGACCTAAGAAATAACCTATTGAAACTTTTAGCAGCTTCACTGCGCAACTACAGGTGAAATGTTTAAGCCTTGTCCTGTGGGTAGAAGATCAAGGATAAAGACTTAGAAGTAGGGAGAAGGTCAAGGGCACAGAAAAGCTTACTTGTGCTTATTGCATACAAAACTCAAACGACCATGCCAAGCTCCAAGCTTGGCTAGAAGTCCATGTATCCTCTGTGCCAAAGAGCTGCTTGAATACATCATTTGCAAATTAAAAAGGGTGGCTTTACATTTTTAAATATCCACTGCAATAAAGAGGATTCAGAGGCAATGACAACACCAAAAGACCTAGACTAAAATATTCTGCTCTGAATTGTACACTAATGAGTAAAATCAAGAACAAGCAAAGACAAGACCTAGAGGTTGGAGGGGATTCATTTGTTTACTTTCTTCTCGAATATTTGCCACTAATTCCTTCAAAGGTAGGTACTGATAGGAACTCACACACTGAGTGTTGAGTATAAGTTGTTAAAACTTAAATTCATTTGAAAAGGGGCTTAACGAAACATCCCAGAAGACCTAAAATGCACATACCTCATAGCCCAATGATTTCACCCTTGGGAAGTTATCTAAAGAAAATAAAAGGAAATACAGGGACTAGAGAGATGGTTCAGTGGTTAAGACACTTGCTTGCAAAGACTGACAGCCCTGATTTGATTCCCCAGTACCTATGTAAAGCTGGACGCACAAGATGACTCATGTAACTGGAGTTTGTTTTACAGTGGCTAGAGGCCCTGGCATGCCCATTCTCTGTGTGTGACTATCTCTGCTTGCAACTAAATTTAAAAAAAAAAAAAAATTTAAAGAATACAGTAAAGAAGCATTCCAGAACAATTTTTTTTTTGAGGTAGGTTCTCACTCTAGCCCAGTCTGACCTGAAACTCACACTGTAGTTCCAGGCTTGCCTTGAACTCACAACAATCCTCCTACCTCTGCCTCCCAAATGTTAAGATTAAAGGTGTTCGCCACCACACCTGGTACCCCAGAACAATTTTTTTTCCTTTGGTTTTTTGAGGAAGGGTCTCACTCTGGGCCAGGCTGGCCTGGAATTAACTACATAGTTTCAGGGTGGCCTCGAACTCACGGCAATCCTCCCTCTGCCTCCCAAGTGCTGGGATTAAAGGTGTGTGCCACCATGCCCGGCCTCCAGAACAATTTTTAATAGAGGGTTTCATCTAATCATTCAATAATAAGACAATAAGTAAGAAATACAACCCACTGAATAAAGAGTTTTACAACAACCTAAATGATATTTTTGAAAAATATAGCAAGAGTAAATGTTTAGTATAGGCATTATTGTTAATATAATAGAATTATAACTTCTTTCATTGTAATAATATAGATTGTGTGAGGTAAATAATTATCTGATGTTAAAATAACCAACACAGGAAAAATATTTACAACACACATAAAATAAAAAATAAACAGCGAGGGGCTGGAGAGATGGCTTAGCGGTTAAGCGCCTGCCTGCTAAGCCTAAGGATGCTGGGTCGATTCTCCAGGTCCTACATTTAGCTAGATGCAGTGATGCAAGGGCGCAATGTCGCATTTGCCCACAAGGGGGGGCGCATGTGTCTGGAGTTCATTCACAGTGGCTGAGAGGCCGCTGGCGTGCCCATTCTCTGTCTCCCTCTCTCTCTGTGTCTCTCTCCAAAAAAATAATAAAATAAAATAAACAGCTGGGCTGGAGGGATGGCTTAGTGGTTAAGGCATTTACCTACAAAGCCAAAGGACCTTGGTTCAATTCCCCAAAACCCATGTAAGCCAGATGCACAAGATGGTTTATGCATCTGTAGTTCGTTTACAGTGGTTGGAGGCCCTGGCTTGCTCATTTTCTCTCTCTCTCTCTCTCAAAAAAATAAAAATAAAAAACTTATAAAATGAAATAAAAATAAACAGCCATAATATTATAAATCAGTAAGAGAAAAACATAAACAGGACATGAGCTAAACAATGAACTCACTAATGAGACAATACAAAGATAAATAAACCTGATAGACAATTAGAGTATCATAAATTAAACAAATGTAGTTTCAGAATTCAGGAGGTGGAGGGAGCAAGATCAAAAGTTCAAGGTCAACTTCATCTACATAGCAAGTTTGGTCTGGGCTTCATGAGACCCTGTCTCAAAAAAAAGAATATTTTAAATAAATTAAAAATGAAACAAGAACATATTTTGCCTATGAGCTGGGCAAAGATTTAGAAGATGAATGGTATGCAATGTTGGAGGTGATATGGAAAGACAAGCACTTTCAAACAATGACAATGTATAGGAACTAACTAAATATAAACCTATATCCTGGGTCTAGAGAGATGGCTTAGTGGTTAAGGCATTTGCCTGCAAAGCCAAAGGACTCCGGTTTGATTCTCCAGGACCCACATAAGCCAGATGCACAAGAGGGCACATGCATCTAGAGTTTGTTTGCAAGTAGCTGGAGGCCCTGGAGCACCTATTCTCTCTCTCTCTCTCTCTCTCTCTCTCTCTCTCTCTCTCTCTGCCTCTTTCTCACTCTCAAATAAATAAATAAATAAATAAATAAATAATATATATATATATTTTTATTTTAAAACCCTATACCCAGCAACTAAGCAATTCCTAGGAATTTACCTACTACAATATTTATACAAATACATACTTTAGATGTCTGAACAATAATTCCTATGCCATTATTAGAGTAAACAAAAAGGATGCTGATGATATATATCAAATAATTGTGGTACAGCCATAAAGTGTACTACTGGATTGTAGCAAAATAAGATGAATCTGTGCATATGTACAGAGAGAGGTCTACAACATACTGCTAAAAAGACAATTGCCAACCACTATAGATACTGTATAACTGCAGCATTTAAAAAATTAAATAAAAATTCTCTTGGAGATGGGGTCACATTGCTCAATGGTAGAATGCTTGTCTGGCATGTGTAAAGCCCTGAGTTTACTTCCCTGCACTGGTAAGTCTACAATGACATTTATTGCAGTATATATCATGTTATCTCTACAATATGAGCAGTAGCACTAAGCTCATGAACTGCTCCCTAAGAGCTTTGCTCCCCTTTGTCCACCTTTATGGCAGGACTGTACATTCCCAGCCCTCTAAAATTAGCCATACCATGTGTTGCAGTCAGGTTCACACCTACCAAGAGCAGCTTGGGGGAAAAAAGGGTTTATTTTGGCTTACAGACTCAAGTGGAAGTTCCATGATGGCAGGGAAAAATAATGACATAAGCAAAGAGTGGACATCACCTCCTGACCAACATCAGGTGGACAACAGCAATAGGAGAGTGTGCCAAACACTGGCAAGAGGAAGCTGGCTATAATACCCACAAGCCCACCCTCAACAATACACTGCCTCCATGAGGGTTTAATTCCCAAATTGCCATTAGCTGGGGACATATATTTAGAACACCTAAGTAGAATTAGCTTTAGAAGTAAGGCTCTAGGGCTAGGGAGATGGCTTAGCGGTTAAAGGCACTTGTTTGCAAAGTCTGGTGACCTAGGTTTGATTCCCCAGTACCCATGTAAAGCCAGAGGCACAAAGTGGCACATGTGTCTAGAGTTGGTTTGCAGTGACAGGAGGCCATGGTATATCCGTTCCCACTTCCTTGAAAGTAAATAAATAAAAATATAAAAAAGTAAAGGTTTACCTAGGGCAGGCTGCACGGGGAACAATCGCCCTCTCCTTCTGATTTCATTTATTCAGATGACAGAGAAGCAGATAGGAGAAGAAAAGGAGCTACCAGAAATGCCTGCTCACAAATACCCAGGGAAACATACACATGTAAAACGGGCATCAGAGGCCACTGCAAAGACAAGGCACAGGATGATATGAGGTGAAAGAGACGTTAGTCCACCTGGAGCAGAGGAACGTGGTCATTGTTCTCTCCAGCAAAACTACAGCCTGTGTGAAGGAATCTCAGAGGTGCAGCCACAGGGAATGGGAGCTTGAAACTAATTAAAGCTTATTTGTCTATTCACACCATCAATTTTTCTGTTATAAAATTTAATTATGATGTCATAAAGTCATCAGAGGGAAAGGCAAATTAAAGTGTACTGAACATTTTAAGGATTTTATGACTTAATCCTCACAACAATTATGTTCACTCTTAGAGATGAGGAACTTGTGGCTCTGAGAGGCGAACTTGTCAGAGATACGCAACACAGGCAAACCTCAAAATCACGTCGAACAATGCTTCTTCCAGGCTCCCTGTGGTGGGAAGAGCAGAGAAAACAGCCTAGGAAATGCACATCTCTTCCCTTTCATATACCTTACTTCTTCCTGTGAAAAGTCACCTTGCTTGGGAACCCAAAGCCAACATTGCTCAAACTGCTAAACTGAGCTTCCCATAGTAATGTTTATAACTGACACACCAAAGCATGTCCTGAATGGAGGGTTTAAAAAGAATTAGACCCATGGAACTTTAGTAACTGATACCAGGCATGGTACTGTTCACACCTAATTCCAGCACTTGGGAGACCAAGGCAGAAAAATTGCAAGTTTGAGGCCAGAGATACAGTGAAACCCCATGTCCAATCAAACCAAAAAATATAATGCATAATTGATTTTAAAATAAAAAATATAAACCTAAATCAATTTTTAACTTTTTTATTCCTGTACTATATCAACTTGAACCCTCACCCAAAATATGATCACCCAAAATATGAAACTGGGATGCAACTCAGTACAGAGCAATTGCCTAGCAAATGTGTAGGTCTTGTTTCCATCCCCATCACTGAAAACCAAACAAATAAAAAAATAAAAACTCCACCAAAAAAAAGTATGTTATAGCAAGTATAAATAGGTCACAAAATATTTGTTAAATGAGTCAAATGAACTTGTCATATCTGCTCTGGATAAGCCTGTATCTGCAGACTAATGTCTAATACTAATAGTATTTTTTCTTTTAGTTAATAAAGCAGATCTAACAACCAATGCAAATATAAACAATATCTTAATTACTGCAGGAAAAAAAAAAGACCTAACATTAAAAACTAAGTATGCCAAACGTTGGGTCAAAGTCACAAATAAACATACCTTCATAAATCTCACAAACATTCTTTGAGTTAAGTATCACTGTCACTAGCCCTTTGTCACAGCAGAAGAAATCAAGGCCTGGGGAGATTCTGTATTTAGTCCACACTTGGTTTAGTCACGTAAGCAGTTAATGGTAAGGGATTTTAATCCACATCGCCTGACTTCAAAGCCTGTGCCAACTCCAGGATATAACACTTCCTCTTTAGAGCAGGCACTTTAAAAAGACCAGTTACTTTTACCAGCTCTTCTTACAAATAGATTTTTTTTTTCAAGGTAGGGTCTCACTCTAGTTCAGAGTGACCTGGATCTCATTCTGTAGTTTCAGAGTGGCCTCAAACTCATGGCCAGCTTCCTACCTCTGCCTCCCAAGTGCTGGGATTAAAGGTGTGCACCACCACGTCTGGCACAAACAGATTTTAAAGGCAAATAAATTATATTCAGTTAAGTTTTTTTCATTTAACTCCAGCTGACAGAGAATCAGCATCCAAAACACTACCAAAATTAGGGCCCAGTGTATATAACACAGAAAATAGTTCCAAGCCAGGAGTGGTGGTCCACGCCTTTAATCCTAGCACTCAGGAGGCAGAGGTAGGGGGTTTGCTGTGAGTTTGAGGCCAGCCTGAGATTACAGAGTGAATTCCAGATCAGCCTAGGCTAGAGCGAGACCCTACCTCAAAAAAACAAAACATATATATATATATATATATCATTACTAAAAAAATAGTTCTATGGGCTGGAGAGATGGCTTAGGGGTTAAGGCGCCTGCCTCCTAAGCCTAAGAACACTGGTTCCAATCTCCAGCGGTTCCAATCTCCAGGTCCCATATTTAGCCAGATGCAAAGTGATGCAAGGGCGCAATGCTGAACTTGACCACAAGGGGGCACACACAACTGGATTTTGTTCACAGCAGCTGAGACACTGCTGGCGCGCCCATCTCTGTCTTCCTCTCCCTCCTCTCTCTCTCTCTCTCTCTCTCTCTCGGTCTGTCTCTCTCTCTCTGTGTCTCTCTCCAAGAAAATAATAAAAAATAAAAAGTTTTAATAAAAAAATAGTTCTAGCAATTACCATACCTTCTAAAAAATTAATTGCAGTAGTTATAAACCCTGAATATGAACCCTGGAACATATTGTTTTTAAAAGACTGTCTAGGAAATGAGTGTGGATACATAAAGCTATTACATGTATTGTTCAAATAACAGTGGCAGTAAATTGTGATTTTTATGTTATAACAAGCTTAACTTGCAAAGGAAAATGTCTGACAGATTAGATGCTAAAATAACATGTCTGTTGAAGGAGAACACTTGATGGAGTAGGTCATAAACTGTTCTTAAGTATAGTGCTGTTTTCAAAAATGAAGCATAAATTGCAATGGCTATCATTGAAACTGGAAAGGGAGGGAAGGTTAAAAATATCCAGACTTGCATTTTATACTCTGCCTTCTTCCAGAAGGAATCTGAGAGAGAGAGCCAAATAGCAGGCTCACATTCCACCGAGGAGTGATGCTGTCCTTGCCAATGATCCCAGGCACGGACAGTGCGGATGCAGAGGGGTCCTCAGCCAGCAGGACACATTTCAGTGTTTGCAATGCTGCTCTCCTGATTCTGAGTGACCCCACTGTCTTCTGAAAGTCATGGGCCAGGGGAGGAATGGGAGGGTAAGTGGAGAATTTTAAACATATCTATAAACGGGGCTTTGAACACAACCGGCTGCTATTTGAACCTGACTCTCTTGCTTACTTGCTGGGCCTGGTTTGGTTTCTCCAACTGTTATCTGAGGAGGGGAGGATGGTAATGATGGAATAACTCCCTGCAGGATCAATTTTAGCAAAGAAATGACAAAGAAGATGGCATTGGATTGTATACTTACTACAAACTTGGGCCCTGGATGGCTCTGTCACTTGTCTGTCACCTGTGTGGCCTTGGGCTAGCCCTGTACCAACCTCTTTCTAACCTTAGTTTTCTCATCTATAAACTACCCTCTATCTCAGAGCACTGTTGTGAGGATGAAATAAAATACATACAGTAAATGTTCAATCCAATTTTTTTTTGCACGTGTAGTGTGGTGTGGTGTTGTGGTTAGTGTGTGTAGTATATGAGCTGTAGTATGTGTGGTGTGTGTGTGTGTGTGTGTGTGTGTGCGTGCATGCAGATATGTGCAATCCATGTGTATGTGTGGAGGCCAGAGGAGGATGTCAAGTGTATTCCTTTATTGCCTATCTCCATGTTTCCTGGAGAAAGAGTCTCACACTAAACCAAGAGTTGTCATTTTTGGTCAGAGCAGCTAACCCAGTGATTCTCCAGTCTCTGCTCCCCACAGGGCTGGGGTCATAGGCATGCATGGCCATGTCCAGCTATTTACATGGATGCCAGAGACTTGAACTCAGGGCAAATCAGGCCCTCATGGGGTCTCATGCTAGCCCAGCTGAGCCATCTCCCTAGCCCTCAATTCAATTTTTTGCTGAGTATTATGCACTCAATACAGTGCCTAGGACATTAACACTTAGGAACCAGTAACTAACACAATACAAGTGGTGAGGAGGACAAGAGTAAGCATGCATGTTCTAAAGAAAGGACGGGGCCAGGTGTGGTGGCACACGCCTTTAATCCCAGCACTTTGAGAGGCAGAAGTAGGATGATTGCTGTGAGTTCAAGGTCACCCTGAGACTACAGAGTGAATTCCAGGTCAGCCTGGGCTAGAGTGAGACCCTACCTCAAATTACAGAAAGAAAGTAAAGAAAGAAGAGAAAAGAAGAGAAGAGAAAAGAAAAGAAAAGAAAAGAAAAGAAAAGAAAAGAAAAGAGGGAGGGAGGGAAGGAAGGAAGGAAGGAAGGGAAGGAAGGAAGGAGGTCCAAAGTCTCTGAAACAAAAATCTTGTACTGTAATAGATCTGAGGGCAGGGATTATGTAAGCCATCTTCTATAAAGCTCCTACTATCATATCTCTCAGAGCCCTCACTTCTGTTAGCTTATGCACACATACACAACCTATATCTCCAGTTATGGCATCTATTCTCTGTGGTGTCTTTTCTCCAAGGTTTTCTTTAATGATGGTGGCAAGTTGCAAAAGAATGTGCCAGAGGTGGAGTAACTCTCACGACTGTCAGGACCATAAAGCTGTGTGAATATGGAGCTGCCACCTGGGAGCCAGGAACCATCCCTGTGTAGGTGCAGCTGCAGTGGTGATTTTCTGACTTTGCTAGTTGGGAATAACTTTCTCTTATCTCCGGGTTTACAGAGCTATCATCTGTCGATTTACCCTTGAAGAAACTTATGATCATGATTGAATTAGACCTGCTCAGAAGGGACGTGACTAAAAACAGAATCCTAAGATCCAGTAAGGAAGAGTGGATAAGGGAAGCTGGGTCTATATGTGGCCAGCAAGCTATGAGCCAGTACAGACAAGAGTGCAAGCTTCTTGGTATGGAATATAGTGAGCTCCGTGACCTGCCTCTTCCTGCATCTCTCTCCTCTCTGCACATGTTCCCTAGGCTGCCAGCATGCCATCCTTCATCTGAAACCTGGTCCACATTCCCTGTCTTTGTCCCCCACTCTGGGGAATACTCTTTGTTACGTCCCAGATGGGACTGTAATTGTCTGTTTGCAAGTCTGTGCTTCTACACTGGGAACTACTGAACAGCAAAAAGCATATTCTATTCATATACTCAGCTGCAGCCCCTCGCCTGGACTGTCAATAGGGCCAGTCAGCAACATTGAGAGCACAGAATGAAGCCTGGCCTCGGCTAGAATACTTATTTTAAATGCCAGATCCGCCTCTTACTTGTTATATGACCTGTACAAGAGCCTTGGTGTACTTCAATTTTCTCATCTGTGAAAATGGACACAATAATGCACTTCCTGGATTGAGTTGCTGGGAGAATATAACTTCTTGTAAGCATTTAAAACAGCACCCAAGGCACAATAAGATCTATATAAGCACTCATGAGTGTGGTCATTGTCATGGTTGTTAAATATATGTGGAATTAAAAAGTGAAAGGAAAGGGAAATTGTGTACCCAGCAGCCAAGCAAATTCCCATATTCATCAGCTGGCTCAGTACCCCCTGCAAAGTGGGTCTTACTGCACAGCTTCTCACTACACAGTCACAGAGGAGAGGGAGCCTTCATGTGGTTGGTGTCTGAGGTCTTCCTTTTTTGGTTTGTTTTGTCTTTTGTATTTTGAGATGAGGTCTTATATCCACGCTGGCATTGAACTCCTGTACAGATGACAATGACCTTGAACTTCTGATTCTCCTAGCTTCACTTCTTCCTGAGTGCTGGGATGTCACCACACCCCATTTATCTTGCTGAAGACTGAAACCAGGGCTTTGTGCATGCTAGGCAACTTTGCCAAACTTTCTGAGACAGTGGCTTGCTATATAGTCCAGACTAGCCTCAAACTCACAGTCCTCCTACAAGCATTATAGATATGTGCCATCATGTCTGGCTATGATCTTATTTCTTTTCTGGGCTACTCACCTCTGCCCAAGTCAGCCAGTGGGAACTCCCGCGCCCTTCATCAGCAGCAGTGTAGCATGCCCAATCACTGTCCCCAACCCCAAGAAGATCCAAGATCAGCCCCTGAAGTTAAGAGATCTTGTCCAACAACATCCCATATAACAGATGGGGAAAAGGGTCCAAAGAGGTTGTATGTTTGTGCTTTGATAGCAACATATATGTGTGTATGTGTGTGCTTTGAATGTGCATTGTTCCCAGAGCCTCATGTGCTTGTGATTAAGCCTCAGACTCAGTCCCCAGCTGATGGAGCCTTTGGGAGGTGGAGCCTTGCTGGAGGAGGTGTGTCACTGGAGGCAGACCAGCCCTACTGGGTTTATTAGCATCCATACCCTTGCTGCTACCTTCCAGCTGATGTGACAAGAAACGATGCCCAGTCTCCGCTCTACCATGCTCTCCCTGCCATGATGAGATTTTCCCTCAAAACTGTAAGCTTGAAATAAACCCTTTCCTCCTATGAGCTGCTTTCAGTTGGGTGTTTTGTCCCAGCAAGAGAAGGTAACTTTGTGTGTGTGTATGTGTGTGTGTGTGTGTGTGTGTGTGTTACTTGTCATGCAGTCCACTTTGATGTAGATATCAAGAATACCACTGTCATAGGAGAAAGTCAGAAGAAACTTTAAGGCTTGTGTATGTTGGTACTTTCAAACCCCACATCTAGTGCATCCAGATAACACATGAGCTCTGCTGCAAACATCCCACTATTCACTTGATGTGCACATTAAGGACACATGTCAAACACCACCCAGTCCTCGGAACCTCAGACTAATGAGGAAAACATTAGTTAGTCATTAACTATTAGTAAAGTCTTATTGCTGTGAGTGAATTATGTTCAAATATGCTAGATAAGCATCCATCTACATATCAGTTTGCTTTCTGAGTGGGAAAGAAGGAAGGACTGGGGATGGAGGGATGGAGGGAACAGTCACAAGTAGGGCCCTAGAAATTGCATACCCTACTGGGCTCACTAGTGCAAAGTTCTCCTGCAGGTTATCATTGTCATTATGTAGCCGCATCAGTAGATACTGGGAGCCACTGAATTAGATCTACCTACTCCCATTGCACAGAGGCCTGAAGAGTTTAACTCACTTGTCCAAAGTAGGTGTGAGAACCCCAGAATTCGGCAGTGGTTCATAAGTCTTCCTTCTAAGAAAGACCCAACTCCCAACATGTGGCCCATGTTCAGACCCTCCTCTGCAGCCTCATCTCTCACCATTCTGACTTCCATGAATAATCCAGCCAAATCATACTAAGAGCAAAGCCCAAGAACACCTCTGCTTTGCCCATACCACCTCCTCTACCAGGGACCCAAAGTCCACAGTGCTAAATAACTCAACTCTGGCTCAATTTCAGCACTCAGGACTCCGCTGGGGGTTGCCTTTTCCAGGAAGCTCTGTCAGAGTTGGCCTCCTTTGCTTCCCACAGCACTGATTCCTTCACATAAGGAGAGAAACACTCATCACATAACGTATTCATCCATTCAATCAATATTTATTGAGCAACTTTCATGAGCCATTATTGTACAATAATGACAAAACAAAACCCCTGCCCTCAAAGAGCTTACATTCTGGTGAGGGAAACAGACAACAGACAAATAGTACATAATATAATGTCATCAAGTCGAGTTCAGTGCTATGAAACAAACAGCAGCAAGAGTGGAGGGGCATCATCTGGGAAGACTTCCCTCTAAGGATGTGGCATTTGGTCAGACATCTGCAGAAGTGACAGAGTAAGCCATGCAAATAGCTGGGAAAGAAGCATTTTAGAAAGCAACAGCAATGGCCCTATGCTTTCTTCCCTTATTGTGCATTACTCCCTACTGAACTATGAGGGCCTTGAGGACAAGGGTACATCTTAAGCATGGTTCCCAGGCCCCAGCACAGAACTTGATGCTGCCACAGTGGACACTTACAGAATGAATGGGTGAGCCTGGGTTGGCAAAGTCTACCTGACCTAATGAACAAGATTAAATCCGCTTCCTGTCCCTCTTTACTAAGAGCTAAGCTGAGCATAGGCACAAGCTGCCTAGCCTGACCCTGTGGCTAGTTTCTATCCTTGGACTTTCTTCATTAGGACTGTGGCACTGGAAAGTTCAGGTTTACCTATGTCTGGCTTGGACCTGGGATCTTGTTCACAAACCTGTACACTGTAGAATTGGAAGCCTGACCTAGCTTCCCCCACGTTTCCCAGGCATGAAAGTCCTCCCTTAAACTGCATGCCTCAAGGCTGAGAGAGCTCTGACTTCTCAAATTTCTCCAAAAGCTAACCCCTATCAATCCAGAAGTCTCTGCCTGATTCTTGACTTCCCTGACCATAGCAACCCTTCCAGTGGCTGAATCCCCGCAGTTTCCAACTTCATCAAACCATTACTGTCTCCCTGAGTCTTTGGGTTGCCTGCTGTAGACCCCTGTTATCTTCAGCAGACAATCTGGTCCAAGTGTCCAGGCTCAACTAAACAGAAATCCTGACACTCCCCAGAGCACACTAAATAGTCTTTTTATTGTAAATAAGTCAAATGGCTTTATGCATTCAGCCAAGTGCAGCAGAAGCCCGTGGATGTCATTGGACCTCACCCAGACCCTAACATGACTACTCCCCTTTTCATCCCCCACTCACTGACATCTCCTACACGGCAAGCCTGGAATCATGAAATCCAGTGCCTGCAAAGGGTGGTGGTGTGGAGGAAGAGTGGTAAAAATAGGTTGTCACAGATTGAACACTAGGCCTTCAGATACTAACAAAACTGAAAATGGTATTACCAGCCTCACTTGACAAGGCAATGAGCAGCAGAGGAAAAACAACTTGCTTAAAACTGCACAGAAAAGTAGCAGGGTGTAGCAAGACCCTCCCAAGTACAAACTGTCAGCCTGAATTGCACCTTAGACACTGAAACAAACGTAAATGGAGGCACGAAAGAGATGCTGGTAGCCCAGGAGACTGGAAGCAACTGGAGAAGACAGACAGACCAATCGGTATCTATAGCATGAAGAGGCCAGGGCTGGAGACAGATCAGAGCCCTAGGGAAGCCAGAGGAGGGAGCCACAAACTCGCCCCGAGGAAGAGGCTGCGGGACAAGCAGTTTGCTGGACCAGGCTGACCAGCTCGGCGCGGCAGGACCTGACGTGGACGGCGCCGGGTCCTGTCCACCCACCCTGTGCCCACGCGTCAGGGCCGGGCCTCACCTCCTTCCACTTGAGCTGGCGAAGGCTTATCTTGAGCGCGTCCAGGGACGTCTTGGCCTTGGAGCTGTCTACGGTGACGGGCCGCTGCAGGCCGTGCTCCTCTTCGGGACAGCAGCCCGAGCTCCGTCCGCAGCCTCGGCCCTTGCTCCTGGGCTTCGCGTGCTGCGGGCACGGGCCCCGCGCCTGCTTCGGCCGCACCTGGGGCCGCGTGGGCGGCGGCCGCGGCGGGGCGCGAGCATCGCCCTCCCCGGCCGCGCGGGGTTGCGCCGGGGCCTTGGGCTGCTCCACCCTGGCCTTGCGTCCCGGTTCCCTGGCCGCGCCCGCGCCCGCGTCCACGTTGACCTGCTGCCGCTTCCCCGTCGCCTGTGCTCTGGACGCCGCCACGGCTTCCGCATCCCACCGCGCCGCCTGCTGCCGCTCGACGCTGCCCCGCCGCATGGCGCTCAGGACCGGTGCCAGTGCCACAGCCACCGCCGCCGACGCCGACGCCGCTCTGCCGCCCCGGCTCGACACCAAAATGCCACGGCTGCCACGCGCTCCCCTCCCGAGCCCGTTGCCATGATCGCTCAAGCTCTGGTTGACAGGGACAGTTGCCGCCTCGGGACGGGGCCCCGGAAGGGACAATCGCCCGACCGAACCCCGGCGACCTCATAAGCGAGCGCGCCCACGTGACCAGGCCTGTCACAAGACGGGGCGGCGGCCATCTTGGAAGAGGGCAGCCAGTTCACCGTCAGAGACAACCTGTGTCTCAGAGTTCCAAGGCCAGACCAGGAGTGGGTGGCAGTGGACATTGAGGTAGAAAGGTGCTGAGCACCGGTGACAGGGCTCCTGAGCCTGAGAAGAGCTACATCTACCTCAAACTGCGTTTCCCCAGCCACAAACACACACACACACACACACACACACACACACACACACACACACCCTGGGGTAACTCCAGGCCTACATCCACTCACGCACCTGTACACCACCCATCTCTTTTCTGGGTTTGTGAGCACCAGATTAAGAGGGGAGACGCCCTTGTCTGTTCTCAGGTAGCTCCCACGGAGTAGAGAAGCTCTACGACTCCCAGACAAGCAGAAGATGACAGCTTTCTCTTATTGTCACTCTTTTATTGTAAAAGATATGTAACAAAATTTACCATTTTAACTACTTATTTTTATGTTTTTATTTGAGAGAACAGTGAGTGAGTATGGGCGCACCAGGGCTTCCTGCCACTGCAAGGGAACCTCAAATGCATGTCCCACTTTGTGCATGTGGCTTTACATGGATACTAGGGAGCCAAACGCAGGCCATTAAGCTTTGCAAGCAAGTACCTTTAACCACTGAGCAATCTCTCTAGCCCCATTTTTTTCACCATTTGTTATTTACAATTTACTGGCACTCAGTCCATCCATGTTGTTCTGCAACCATCAACAAAATTCATCTCCAGAACTTTCTCCCCAGACTGAACTAACTAACTCCTTATTTTCCCCAAACCATTTTATGTTCTTCCTTGATGAATCTGACTACTCGGGTACCTTACAGAAGTGGAATCATACGACATTTGACCTTTTGTGCCTGGCTTGTTTCATTTCTCATAATGTAGGTTCATTCATGTAGCAGAAGGTGTCAGAATTTCACTCCATTTTCAAGCTGACAAATACTCCATTTTATACATATACCATATTATTTTTATCCACAGATTGCTACAGAGACATTTGTGTTATTTACACCTCTTAACAATTGTGAATAAGGAAGAACAGAACACAAGGCCCATTTGAACTTCATCATTAGGGCTTTGGACACCATCAGGGAGGTTCCTCTCTGACTGCTCAGGACAAGCCAATCCCACAGGAGACAGCTCCAAGAGAAGCATCCATTGTGGATGTGGAGGAGCAAAGGTTAGGGTGAGGAACTGCAGCCACAGCTCCCCAGTACTCAAGTGTGTGACTAAAGAAGCTGTGCCCAGGACTGATCTAACTCCGGATGGTCTCACGTTAGCACAAAGGTCCCAGTCACCCACACAGCCCACATCAGCCTCTGCCTACAACATTCAACATAAGTTTAAACAGAATTAAGCCCACATGTATGTATGTGAAGAAATGCATAAACACATTGCTCATCAGTCATGGAAAAATTATGTTTAGAGAAAATCACTGGAAGCAAATATGTCCAAAATATTGATGGTGATTGTTCTGGAAGGTAGCATTAAGGGGCGTCGTATTTTTTTTTTCTTCTTTTCTATTTTGCAGATTTTCTACAGAGAACATACAGTGGCTTTGCTAACTGGAGAATCATTTTTTAAATTAAAAAAATGGCTTTTACAGCAAGTCCATTTCCTGGGAGAAAGACAGGAGGGAGCTGTCCAGGGGAGGGGCACAAGGGAAGAGATAGATGTGTGGGCAAGTTTTACTCCAGCCAGTTGTTTCTGTCCTGTTACTGTCAGGATCTGCCACCAGGTGGCGCAGGAGGTCCAGTTTTTTTTGTAGCGTTGAGGGCAGATACCTGGAAAAGTTCCACCTCAGTAAGCATCTGACACTGAATAACTACCACCTCTTTGCATGCACTTTTCGATTTTGCCACTGTTACTCCTGCCTGGTTCAACCTGCGCCTGGCCTCACTAAGCCCTACTCAGTTAAGCAATTTAAGGTCCAAACACAAAATCTTCTCTTCTTAGGACATGGCAGAGCGCCTAACAAAGTTTAAAATAAAGTTTTAATGACTCTGTGTCTTAATAAACCATATTGTCCATTATCTTCTTAGTGTGGAGAAGTATCAGAACAAGACTATATCCAACACAAGAATAAAGTCTACAGTGGTAAGACGCTGCTTCATGTCAGGGGCTGGCAAAATGCCCTGTGATGTCTGCCCAGGGAGGGTACTTCCTGGCCTTGTCCACTGCATACACACGCTATGAGTAGGAGTCTGTAGGGAAGTCCCCACGGAGGAGACAGAGAAAACAGCAGAGAGCCTGGCAAGAGGTGAACAGGGAATGCAAAGGAGTTTTGGGATAGAGGTGAGTGCAGATGGTAAAGACATGGCAAGGTCAATCAAAACAAGCCCCTTTGGACAGCTATCCATGTCCCTGGGAAGGGTTGAAGGGAAAGATTGACATGGCCAGGTTTCTCTTTCAGAAATAACGTTGTGGGACTGGAGAGATGGCTTAGCGGTTCAGGCACTTGCCTGTGAAGCCTAAGGACCTATGTTCAACTCTCCAGATCCCATATAAGCCAGATGCACAAAAGTGAGGCAAGTGCAAGGTTGTACATGTGCACTAGGTGGCACAGGCATCTGGAGTTCAATTGCATTGGCAGAGGCCCTGGTGCACCAATTCTCTCTCTCTCTCTCTCTCTCTCTCTCTCTCTCTTGCTTTCTCTAAAAAGAAAGAAAGAAAGAACACTGTGAACAAGGAAAAATGAAAGCATTCATCAAGCCAGACCCTCTTTTATGCACTTTCCATGGATCAGCTGGTCAACCAAGGAGGTGGACAGCACAGTAGCCACATTCAGTGGATCAGGAAGAGAACCAAGGATAGGGTGTGCCCATGTCCATACAGCTGGAAGTCTGATGTCAACCTGACTCTTAGCTTTATTCTACTCTGAAAGAGAGTGGGGCAGAAGCCCTGGAGGGCTTCCAAGAGTAGGTGATGAGGAAGCTTGTCTTTGAAAGATGGATAGGAGTTGTCCAGATACAGGGAAAAATGAACTTCAGAGAAACTCATAAATTAAAATCAGAATAAGGTTTAGGGGTCTTGCCCTGAAGAGAAGAATGTGATGGTTTGTATTCTCAACCTGACAGGACCTAGAATCACCTAGGAAATGAGCCTCTGGACCTGCCTATGAGGGAGCATCTTGATTAGGTTAATTGAGGTAGGGAAAATTCACCTTAACTGTGGGCAGTACCATTCTATGGGCTGGTCTCCACGACAGGGTAAAGGAGAAACCTGGCTAAGCAGACTCACACCTTTTCCCCCGTGCTTCCTCACTGTGGGCTGAACGTGACCAGCTGTCTCAAACTCCTACGATGGAGAACTGCAGCCTCTAACTGTAAGCTGAAATAAACTCTTCCTCCCTTAAATGGATTTTTTTCAGGTATTTTGTCCCAGCAAGGAGAGAGGTAACTAATACAAAGAGTAAAAGGTGAGAGAAGTGTTTAACACAAACCTCAGTGAGAAGAACAAGATTGGTTGTGAGGCCTAGAGCATGGCCAGCAACTGTCTCGGTAAAGAGTCAGGTAGTGAATATCCTAGGCTTTGCTAGTGAATGTTCTAGGCTTTGCCGGCTTTCTCACAGCTACCCAATTCTCTCATTGTTGTAAGAAAACGACCATAGACAGAATGAGCTATCAGGGCTGGCTTCCACACTGAAGTAGTGCTTCACACCCCCTAGGATGATGCTGCGGTTCAGATGTGGTTCCCAAAGCTTCTGTGTTGGTTTCCAAGTTCACATGTTGACAGTATTTACAGGTAGGACCTTTAGAATTAGATGAGGTCATGGGGATGGGGCACCATGATGCAATAATGAATTTAAAAGAAGAGACTCAGCTGGCATCCTCCCCCTGTCTCACCATGCAATGCCCTCTTGACAGTACATGCCAGTCCCCAGCTTTTCCAGCTGCCATAACTGCAAGAAATAAATCTCTGTGTTTTATAAATTGCCTGGTATCTGGCATTCTATTATAGCAATACAAACAGACTAAGGTAGATGGCTATCCTAAAAATATACAAAGTGTTTGTGAGGGTGTGGAAAGTAGGAACCTCTGACATTGTTGATGGAAAGCTGAAGGGTGCCAGTGCTTTGTTAAGTGGTCCAGGATGTTCCTCGTGTAGTTTACCAGAGAGTTACCATCTCACTGAGTACTTCTTCTCACAAATAAAATGAAAACTCAAAAGAAAGTAAAACAGGACCACATGAAAACACATGCATGGATTTACACAGCAGCACTTCAAAAAAAAAAAAATCTATCTCTGAACAAGCCAGGAATGGCAGCTCATGCCTGTCATCTCAGCACTTAGCAGGCTGAGGCAGAAGGACTGCTAAGAGTTTAAGGTCAACATCAGCTACATAGTGAGTTCCAGGCCAGCCTCAGCTATAGTGTGAAAGCCTATTCCACAACTAAAGAAATAGGGGCTGGACCTATGGGAGACAGAAGTCATCAGCAGTGAAAACAGTGGACACTGAAAATTCAAGTTTGGCCAGACAGGCCAAATGACTGAATGGGTGCAATAGTGGCATGTCTGCTCTTGGGGTAACCAACTGCTCCATAATTGGACTGAAGGCCCTCTCTATGGGAGGGAATACATACCTGGTACTGTAAAACCTAAACAAAATTCTATGGCAGAGGAGGTCATGAGCCTTAGGGGTATAAACCTGTGCTTGTCTGGCTAAATGTATATATTATTCCCACCAACCTACCCTGAAAGCACTACGCCTAATGTTCATATTCACATATTAACGCTACTCTCACTTCTGGTTAGAGAAGCTTCTCTTTTCAGATGGTGATGACCACTGGGATGACCCAAAAGGCAACATAGTGCTGAGAAGAAGGGATGGAGGAGTGCTCAGCACTGAAACACCTCTGTCACACCCTCCAAGGCTCAGGGACCATTGCGGAAGAGGGGGCGGATAGAATGGAAGAGCCAAAGGAAGGATATGACTTCTTACATTGCAACTTCACAGACAGAAATTGGCCTCGATATCCATGACCTTGCAGTGCCTAGCAATACCTTCGCAAGACAATCAAAATAGAAGAAAAAGATGATGACATCAAATTAAAAGAGAGACTAATGGAGAGAGGGAGGGGATATGATGGAGATTGGAGTTCTAAAGTGGAATGGGGGGAGGGGAGGGAAATATGTGTTTTTTGTATATAAGTATAGAAGTTGTCAATAAAAATAATATAATTAAAAATAAAAAAACATACTAAGTAATAAAAATAAAAAAAAAAAAATAGGGGCTGGAGAGATGGCTCAGAGGTAAGAGTTCTTGCTATGCAAGCAAGAGGGCCTGAGGAGACCTAAGTTGAATTCTCCCTGGGGGAGTAGCACAACAGGCCTGGCCACAAATACCTTTACCCCAGGCCTACAGGGGGCAGAGACAGAATTTCCAGCATACAATATGGACTAGCAATACAGGAGGACACTGGATATTCTCCTGTGGCCTTTGCACATGTGTGTACAGTGTGTGCACAAACATACACATATAAACATACACATATCACACCATACGTATTACACACACATGCCAAAAAGTAAAGAAATAAGCAAGTAGCTATAAATAAACGTACACAAATAAATACATAAAACAGCCTCTGTCCCAACTTTCTTTATCTGAAAAATGGAATGATAATATTCATATCTTGGAACATGGTGAGTTGAAATATAGAAAGTGTTCTATAAATGCTGATGATCATTATAACTGCCATTTTAAAGATTAGGAAACTGAGACTGAAACCAAAAAAAGGCTTTTGTTCAAAGCCGCACACTGACAGTTGATATGGAAGCTTCAGGCTATCCAATGTCATGCTGAGTCTGTGTTTCGTCCCACCCTGTCATTCTGACATGCTGCGATCTGGACTCACTGAGAGTCCCTGACCTGTCTCTCTAGGGTTCCATTCCATATGTGAAGGCCAAATGGCTCTTAAGAGCTATGACATATTACACATCTGTGAAGAACATGGAGTGACAATGCTGAGTTTTGGGCCTGACCAGGGTGCCCTGCATCTCTGAGTCATCAGCGTGGAGTAGAAAAGACAGATCCCCACCCACCTCGCTGGGCTCACATGCTAGCACAGGGAGAAGCAGAGACCCACGATGCACCACTTGCAGGTAATAGAATAAGAGCAGGTTTGCAAAGAAGGAAGCTGGAAAATAATTACATGATGCCACCTGAGATTCTTCAAGCACTCCTGGAAAGCTGAGAATAAACACCAAATTTCAAATCACTTTTTCAAAACAGTGAGGTGAAGAGAAATTGAAAGCCAGAGCACTCTCCTAACAACTGGTTTCCTTCCTGGAGAGCTGTCAGGGTTTAAAAATATTTTGCAAAGCAATCATCAGTGGGCAATCAAGAGAGATGCTATCCCAGGTCCAGAAGCAGTGGCTGTTGGAACATTCTGGTGGAATTGGTGCAAAGGAGAAAGATCCCACACCATGAGCACCCCATTTTAGCCTAACATGGGAAACCAGATTTTAGAAAACCAAGAAAAATAAATCCCAAATGTTCACAAGTGGCCCATCTTGAGAAGAAATCATTTTTCCTTATTGGTTTAAAGGGTGAAGAAGTGGATTTCCTCTAGATTTTGAACACCTGACTCTTTCATTTCCCCCACCCTACACCAACTGACTGGCCAACTGTATTGGCTTCTACTGGAATTCCCCAAATTGATTGGAGATAGTTCAAAGTATGTCTTGTCATAGAAAAACTGGTTATGATGGTTACTATCATCAACTTGACAGGATCCAGAATTACTGAGGAGCATGTCTGTGAGGGGTTTGCTAGATTAGGTTAATTGAGGTGGGAAGACCCCCTCTAACTAATGGTGGCACCATTCCATACGCTGGGATCCCCAGACTAAATAAAAAGGAGAATGTGAGTTGAGCACCAGCATTCATTGCTCTCTGCTTCCTGTGCCCAGCTGCTTCATGCTCCTGCCACCATGCCTTCCCCACCATGATGGACTGTAAGCCAAAATGAGCCTTTTCTCCCTTATTTGCTTCCTGTAAATATTTCATCTCAGCAATTAATATAGTAATTAACACAAAGGCCAGACAGGCAATTTCAACGACCATGTGGTCTCTTTTGTTGAATTGGAATGGGTGTGTCAGTCAGGACTATGTTATAGTGCAGTGACAAACATCCCCAAACCTCAGTAACTTAACAGAAGGCTATTTTTCACTCACATTTCACATCCAGGACCAGAGGCTCTGCATGTGGTAATTACTCAAAGTCACAAACTCCATTTCAGCATGACTACCTTAGGTTCAACATGACTGTCTTGTGTGAGATGAAAGGAGACAATGAATCATATGCTGGATTTTTTTTTTCCATAGCTAGGAATCAAACCAGGACCTTGTGCATGCTAGGTCCAGGAATAAATTGTTAAAGGCTGTAAAGTGGTGCTCAGGAAACTCAAAAACATCCATAGTCCCACTGGAGTGAGAACAGATAAAGTGGCCAGTGCCTGTCTGGTTCATGGTAGGCATGTGTAACAAATCACATGCCACTCTTGTATCAGTGGCCACGTCTTTCCTGGCTGGTCAGCTGTATAGCTCACAGGGTCTACAGCTGGTTAAGACTGTTGATGACTTTCCCCTGACACCAGCAGCCTGTATAGCACTTTCCAGTACTTTGACAGCTATCCAGCAGGGGGAGGGGGGAGTTCCAGCTCAGCTGTAGCTTGATTTTTCAGTGTCATGCAACTGAAGCATGTACTATCTGCAGCAATAAGGTCTTAAACTAGTTCTAGTGGGCAACCAAGAGAACTGGCAATAGCCTGTATTGTTTTGAGGCTCAGGGCTATTTCTGAAGAAGGAAACATGATGTGATTGACAGTGCTTCAAAGAAGCAGACCCTAGACCAGTCTTGGCCATGTGACTTGCTCTGGTCAATGGAATAACATTATGTATAAGCAAAGACTTGACACGTTCTTGCCCACTAGGATACATCCCTTGGAATATTTTCACAAGGAAGCCAGACACATTTTGTTAAAACACTCAGAGACTGGAGAGATAGCTTAGCACTTAAGGCGCTTGCCTGCAAACCCTAAGGGCCCAGGTTCAATTTCCCCAGAACCAACTTAAGCCAGATAAACATGGTGGTGCATGAGTCTGGAATTTGTTTGCAGTGGCTAGAGGCCCTGGTGCACCCATTCTCATATTCTCTCTCTCTCTCTCTCTCTCTCTCTCTCTCTCTCTCTCTCTTTCTAATAAATAAATAAAAATAAAAAGGACACTCAGGCAGGACTGCAGAGTGTAAGTGGGCACATGTAGGGAAAACTCTTGAGAATGAGAAGTAACAGCCCCAACTGAACTCTCAGCTGAGTGACACCACATGAGAAATCCCAACTGCACCACACAGAGCAGAGACTTGTCAGCCCCCAGCAGAAGTAACATGCTTCCATTGTCTTCAGTGAGTCCACTTTAGGACAATCTGCTGTGCACCAGTAAGTGACTCTCTTTTGGTCAGGATTAATGCACACTGATATGGGAAAGGCACAGGAGTGGGAATGTGGACATGGCCTTCCATAACATTGAGGCTCCTCCCTTCATTCCTGCCTCTGTGCCAAAGCCTGTGCTGAGAGCCCCATGCAGAGATGAATCAGTTTGGGGTAACCCCTGTCCATTAAGAGGACAGACACGTCCATAAATGACAACAGAGTTTTAGTGCTACCACAGACACCTATGCAAGGGAGTGGCAAGTTAGACCCATTGGCCAAGGTGACCTGTGAATAGGCCCTTGAAGCACAGATCATTCACCAGGTAGATGAGGAGGGGGAGGGGCGGGAGCCTTCTAGGCAGAGGAACCAGCATATGCGAAGACAGAAGCATGAATCAGCCTGGAACAGTTGGCCACCTACAAGACCCATGTTATGCTAGAACATCTATCTATAGCAGTGTGTGAAGAGAGGAGGTGGAAGGACCAGGCTATTTAGGGTCTTGAAAACCAGGAGAGTACAAGAACCACCCCTAGGCTTGGCAGAGACACTGCAGACTTGAGCAAGGCTAGACTTTAATACTCCTGTCACTCGGTCTGCTGAGTGTATCCTAGATTAAAGGGGCAGGGTCTAGAGGCAGCTGTTAGAAAACTGAAGTAGGCATTCTTCCATTCAACATATTCCGTTCACCAGATACCTATGCACAAGGCACTTGGGCAGTGGGGTTGGGGAGAAAGGGGGGATCTGAAACGGTCTGCAAGATGAGATAGAAGTATAAATTCACTGTGATCACCTTGCTGAGGGATGGACAGAGATGCCATTTGTTAAACTGGAGCCAAAGGAGATGGGTTGGAGGGCAATGGTGAGTTCAGTGGCAGGCCTGCTGGGAGCCAGGGAGCCTTCTTCCAGACTGCATCTCCATCTATGGTGTGGGACAGATAAGCCTGACAGCTAGGATCCCTGCCTCCAAATTATCCCATCCTATATGTCGTATCCCCAGTGAGCCCTGTGGTGAGGAAGGAGGTGCCTCCAGGGCTGCAGGGATGTGCCCTGGTAGTTTAGAAACATCTATGGGAACTTGTTCCTTCAGAGGCAGGAGAGGGAAAAGAAGCCAGGTATGAGGAATTGGAGGTGGGGTGTGGAAGGACTCCACAGGTTACAAACCTGCAATGGATGTCTGTAGCAAGGGGGAAAGCTACTTTTACTGCTATTTTCTGTCTATAAATAAATTGTTGAGGATTTTGTTGTTCTGAATGTAAAATATCCCCCATAGCCTCATGTTTTCAAATACTTAGCATCCAGTCCGTGGTGCTGTTTGGGAAGGTTGTGGAACTTTAGGAAGTGAAGTCTTGTGGGAGGAAGTGTATGACTTGAGAGGTTAAAGCTGAGCCACACACTTGTCATTCTCCTTGTCTCTACTTTCTCCCTGTTGATATGATGATATGATGCCACCTTCCTGATCCTGCCACACTTCCCCCACTATGATGAAGCTTCCCCTTAAAACTGTAAGCTGTGGGTTGGGGAGATGGCTTAGCGGTTAAGGCATTTGTCTTTGAAGACTAAGGACCTAGGTTCAATTCCCCAAAACCCACATAAACCAGATGCATATGGTGGCACATGCATATGGGCTTCATTTGCAGTGGCTAGAGGCCCAGGTGCACCCATTCTCTCTCTTTCTCTTTCTCTCTCATAAATAAAAATATTTTTTTAAAAAACTGTAAGCCAGAGCTGGAGAGATTGCTTAGTGGTTAAGGCACCTGCCTGTGAAACTTAAGAATGCCCATTTGAATCTCCAGGTCCCACATTTAGCCAGATGCAAAAGTGACACAAGCACGGAATGCTACTCTTGCCCACAAAGAGAGGCATGCGTCTAGAGTTTGTTCACAGCAGCTGAGAGGCCACTGGCATACCCATTCTCTCTCTCAAAAAAAAAAAAAAAAAAAAAAAAAAACTGTAAGCTGAATAAACCCTTTCCTTCAAAAAGTTGCTTCTAGTCCAGTATTTTGTCCCAATAATGACAAAGTAACTGGTCCAAGGTTTAAACCAGACAATTCAGGTGACATTCTTAGCAAGAGGCTAAGCCAATTATAATTCATCACTAAGTAACTGGTATATTTAGCTTTATTGGCTTGTTGTACCCCAGAAGCAAAGCTAGGGCCCAAGCCTAGAAGGTTTGGGATGACTATCTGTTTCCAGACCAGCCAGGAAGAATCATATAGACCAGGTAGCCCAGCAGGAGCTGAGCTGAAGGGATCCAGGGAAGGGAGGTGGTCAGAGCCAAGGAGTGAGGGATAACTGCAGGTCCCCAGGGACAAGCTGTGGACCCCTGCTGTGTCTCCATCAGCTTTGTACCACCATCCTCAGTCCTAACAACCACTCACAGCTTGGTGCTGGACATGGACACTGTCCCCACCCATACTTCCCTAGGCTTGTGATGAAACCTCCTCCCTCTCCTCCAGGGAACTGGAACCAATGGGGAAGGGGCAAGGGGCACAGGGCATGGGAACCAAGTGGCCACTAGGGAGACAAGCAAGGAGCAACTGGAAGACAAAGGTAACTCAGGAAACACAAGGGAAGGAGCCAGCACGCTGCTCTGAGAATTCAAGGACAGCTCAGCACCCTAGAGGCTTGTAGTCTCCGCCACCCCTACCTCCACCGCCACCCTCACCCCCAATCCACTGTGATCTGCTCCATGGAGCCTTTAGGTGTTAAGATCTAGCTGAAGAAAGTAGGTCACTTTTGACAATTATACTTGGTCCTTGGTTCCTTCCTTGCTCTTCACAGCTGCAAGTTCAGCCAGTTTCAAATCAGCTGCCCATGTATGGAACACTCTGAATTAGTGAATCCAAATAGATTATTCCTCTTTTTATTTTTGTTTTTTCAAGGTAGGGTCTCACTGTAGCCCAGGCTGATCTACAATTCACTATGTAGTTTTGGGATGACCTCAAACTCATAGCGATCCTCCTACCTCAGCTTCCCCAGTGCTAGGATTAAAGGTGTGCGCCACCACACCTAGTCTATTCCTCTTTTTAAGTTGTTTGTGCCAGATTATTTGTTCACAATGACATAAAACTGAGTAACAGAGGCCAAGACCAGGGACCTTTTAGGTTCCTTCCAATATGTCAGGTCTCATTTCATCTAGAAAGTATAAGCTGACACTACCCCCAGAGCCAGGTGCTGGGCTGTGTCCTCAAGCGTCCTCTGGTCCACATTGGCTCCCCAGCATCTCAGCTCAGTTCTCCTGGGAGCCTCCACCAATGTCTACCTGAAGGAACCCCACCCATCCTTCAAGGTTGCTGCCCTCCCTGCGGCAGAATGCTGCTCTTCCCCTTGGCTCCACATCCCTTCCTCTGATACTGACTTCAGATTTACCCATGCTAGGGATAGGGACAGCCTCATCCATGAGCTTCTAAAAGGAGACCTGTTTCTGAGTCATAGTAACAGGTGGTGATGTTGAATGTCTCCCACACGTTAGGTGCTACGCTTTGTGGGTGACATGTTCTCTTTTGTTGGGTGGGCATTCAAGTCCTGTGATGTCAGCACTGAGACCATTCCCATCTACCAAGTAGGGGAAAATGGGCCATCACTAAAGAGCCAGTCATGGGAGTAGCTGGAACTCAAACACAGCCCTGACTGTTTCCCAAGAAAATGAGGGCCAGCCATCTGCTCGTTTGCCAACTCTTATGAAGCCAGCTTTGCTCCACTTGCTCTTCCAGAAGGGCCTTGACCAGACACCAACCTCTCTCCACAGCCATGGTTTACAGTGCACTTCCTGTGAGGTGGGTGGATCCTCCACAGTTGAGTCTGAGATTCTGAGCCAGGACCCAAATGACCTAGCCTATGGTAGCCAATTTGACTGGGCCAGGCTGCATTGCCCATCTATCTCTGTACCCAACAGCTTTGGCTGCCATCTGCTTTCAATTTCTTAAATATATTGTATTTATTTATTTGAGAGAGAGAAAAAGGCAGGAGAGAGAGAGAGAATGGGCACACCAGGGCCTCTAGCCACTGTAAACGAACTCCAGATGCATGTGCCCCCTTGTGCATCTGGCTTACGTGGGTCCTGGAGAATTGAACCAGGATCCTTTGGCTTTGCAGGCAAATGCCTTAACTGCTAAGTCATCCCTCCAGCCCTGCTTTCAACTTTTAACTGAATATTGCTTTGCAGTCCTCAAGCTCAAATGAACACATCCCTGAACTTCAGAAATACTTTAGGGTGGCTGAAAGGCCCTGAGTGATCTGCCCCCATCCTCACCCTACAAATCCACTGTCCTTTCCTAGCTTTGTGAGCCAGGTCCTCCTACATGCTAGGTTCCCTCCATTGAAGGTCATATCACCTGGAGTCTAATCTTCTCTGTCAAGTGTGCTAATCCTCCTGGTTCTACTCAGAGGCCTCTCCTTGGGAAGGCAACCCTGAACTCCAGGCTAGATCTCACAGCACTTGGGATTCCCCACTCCCCTCATCACGCTCAGTATTACACTCCCATATCAGCCTCCTCCAACGGTCTGAGAGCAAACAGTACCCTCTTGCCCATCCCCCCTACCACCCACCACAACTACCAAAGAAGTAGATACTGGTTAGAAGAGTGGCTCCAGCCAGTGGGGCTGTGGTTCAGGCTTGGAAGGCATGAGATATGGAGGCTATAACTTGCAGCCTCTTGTATGCTGACCCTATCATAGCCCTTCCTCCCACAGCCCAGTTCCCTCATAGGAGGGATGAGGAAAGCAATATAACATAGAAAATGTACTGCAAATGTTGAGTTCCTAGCACTAATATTTTTATTCTGGTTGTTTGGAACACTGTTGGCTCCTGACTCCCACTTCACATTGTACCTTTAGTAGGTTTTTTTATATTTTATTTTTATGTATTTATTTGAGAGAGAGAGGGGAGAATGGGTGCACCAGGGCCTACAGCAAACAAACTCCAGATGCATGCGCTACCTTGTGCATCTGGCTTTATGTGGGGTCCTGGGGAGTTGAACCAAGGTCCTTTGGCTTTGCAGGCAAGCGCCTTAACCACTAAGCCATCTCTCCAGCCCACCTTTAGTGTTTAGAGTATGTCAGGATGGCAGGATCTCTCCTGACACTACCACAGAAGCAGTGCTCAGGCTCCGTCACCTATGTTCCTGACTAATCTGAGCAAGCACACCTGCTCTCACCATTGCAAAGGCTTCCACCCTCTGTTATTCTTGGCTATTCTTCCATGCACTCATTCCTCACCATGCTGCCCACCACTGCATGCAGGTCTATGTTGTTATAAGGCCTGAGGAGGCTGGAGGGAGACATGAGATTCAATTAGCAGGGCCCAGGCCTGTGTCATTCATTCATTCATTCATGCATGCATGCAGTCAGTCAGTCAGTCATCTCTCCCAAGTGCTGGGGCTATAGCAGTAGGCTTTCAAATATATATGGTTTGTTTTGTTTTTGTTTTCTGTTTTTTGTTTTTCAAGGTAGGGTCCCACTCTAGCCCTGGAGTTCACTCTGTATTCTCAGGGTGGCCTTGAACTCATGGCGATCCTCCTACCTCTGCCTCTCGAGTGCTGGGAGAGCCCCGGACCTCTGACCTGTAGAGACTTAGTATCACTGATCCATTCCTAGTTTGATGAAGGATGACCCAGAGCTCTTCCACTGTGGGGAGGAGACGGCTGGATAAAACAGGAAGAGAAGTGTCAAAAATAACTTGCCCAATGAATGGAACAACTATAACCCTCTGGGCTATAGCAAGTTCTCTTCCCACCACAACATGCTGCCATAGTGACAGCCCATATAGCCAGACCCTGTCCCAGGCACTGTGGACATGGGCATGTCCACACTGTGCCCTGACTAGGGCAGTATGGGCACTGCTATGGGAACCCACTGCAGAGTCTTCCTTTGAGGAAAGGAAAGGCATAGAGGGCTTCACAAAAGAGGTGACATAGGAAGATGGGTAGGAATTGTTCCAATAGACAAAAATAGTGGGGTACACAGAAGCTCTGGGATGAAAATGAGGTTTAGGGGTCCTGACATGATGGGAGAAGTGTAATGGTGTATATTGATTGTCAACCTGACAGGTCCTAGAATCCCCTTGGAAAGGGGCCCCAGGGCCTGCCTGTGAGGGATGATCTCCATTAGGTTAGCTGAGGTGGGAAGACCCGCCTTGACTGTGGGCAGCACCACTCCATGGGCTAGGATCCTGGACTGGCTAAAGAGGAGAAAGCACTCTGAGCATGCGCTCTCATTGCTGTCTGCTTCCTGACTGTGAACTGAATGTAACTAGCTACCTCAAGCTCCCATCATGATGGACTGTATCCTGGAACTGTATGCTGAAATAAACCTTTCTTCCCTTAAACTGATTTTTGTCAGGTGTTATGTCCCAGCAACAAGAAAGTAATGAATGGAAGGAGTAAAGCGTAAGAACAGGGTATGGGGCAGTTTTTCATCAGGACATGAAGGAACATGCAGAAGGAAGAAGAACTGGAAAAGAGAAGGGTTGCTGCTGGGTGCAGCTCTGGTGCTGCATCGAGTGAGCAGACCAGCTGCCAGTAATTGAGGCAGCAGCGTGTTGTTGGCTTCTCCATTCATCCCAGCTCTCTCTTTCAGAAGCTGATTAGCAATTGTTCTTCCAGCTTCTTCAGAGGCCAGGGGATTGCAGGGGGGTGGGTAATGATGGAGGAGCTGCCAGGTTTCTATGGAAAGATCCAGACACTATCTAGGAGGCATGGGAAGACCCTCAGCCTCAGACACCCCATTCTCTAGCCCCTCCATGCTCCTTTCATTTCTAACCAAACCTGGGGGAGAAAAACACTAAACATGTTGAAACAAACTAAAGGCTATTCTATGGCACAGGCCTGCATGAGTGGGGCACTGGGGAAAAGAGTGTTGGAGCATCAGACAGATCTGAATTTGAGCTTTTTCTTGGACATCCTTGCTCTGTGACCTCAGGCTGGCAACCTAACTGCTCTGAGCCACAGCATCCTGGTTAAGATTCTCAAGAAGGCTTTATCAGGCAATGCTGACAGGTAAGCAAGCAATAGATGCTCAAAAATATATAATTGAAGCCAGGCGTAGTGGCACATGCCTTTAATCCCAGCACTCAAGAGGCAGAGGTAGGAGGATTACCATGAGTTCAAGGCAACCCTGAGAATACAGAGTGAATTCCAAGGCTAGAGTGAGACTCTACCTTGAAAAACAAAAAACAGAAAACAAAAACAAGACAAAACTATATATATATATTTTTGAAAGACTTAGAATGTAACATCTCTTTCCATCTTCAAATCTCAAATGGGGCTCTGACCTGGAGCAGAAAGAGACTTGATGGGGAAGAGATACACATGGAGGAGAGAGGCAGGGGCTAGCTCTGCACAACATGAACTGAGGTGAGCGGCCTCCACATTAAGATTCTGCCTGGGTGCTAGAGAGATGGCTCAGCACTTAAAAGTACTTGCTTGCAAAGCCTAACAACCTGGGTTTGATGCTCCAGTACCCATGTAAAGAAAGCCAGATGCACAAAGTGGCACATATGTCTGGAGTTCATTTGCAGCAGCAGCAGGGGGCCCTGGTATGACCATACTCTCCCTCCCTTTCTCTCTCTCTCTCTCTCTCTCTCTCTCTCAAATAAGTAAATAATATTTTTTTAAGTTAAAAAATAAGCCAAGCATGATGGTGCACACCTTTAATCCCAGCACTCGGGAAGCAGAGGTAGGAGAATCACTGTGAGTTTGAGGCCAGTCTGGGACTACAGTGTGAAACCTACCTTGAAAAAAAAGAAACAAAAATAAATATTTTTTTAAAAAAAAAATAGATTAGGCCGGGCGTGGTGGCGCACGCCTTTAATCCCAGCACTCGGGAGGCAGAGGTAGGCGGATCGCCGAAAGTTCGAGGCCACCCTGAGACTACATAGTGAATTCCAGGTCAGCCTGGACCAGAGTGAAACCCTACCTTGCAAAACCAAAAAAATAAAAAAATTAAAAAATAGATTAGAATGGAGAGATACTGAAACAGATCTTTAGGAATTAATAATTCCTTTATTAATACCAGCCACTCTATGGTGGGAGATTCTCAGATGGCCAATGGCGGAAGCTCTCAAAACAAAAGAAATTTCTTAGTTTTATAACCTTTTAAGGGAGAAGTCCTATAACTAGAAATAAGGCCTTGCTACAGGGTGTGTGTGACTCGGATTACTAGTGCTAAGGGCTAAGAGAGGCATAGGCTAGTGATAATCAGGATTATCTGGTTCTGCCTTGCACCCAGCCTGGCAGCTCCCTCCCCCCCTCTCGTACCTGGGGTCAGAAGGAATGGCAAGCGGGGTGGGGCTACTGTGTCATAGGACGAACATCAGTCTTCATAAAGGAACAGTGTTTATGACATAACACTCATCACCACCCCAGTAGATTCAGGTGCCAAGGCAGGCTTGACTGTCCCTACCAAAGTTACCATCCTGCACATGACTCACGTCTCAGCTGGAGTCGTGACCAGATAGAAGCTGGGAATGTGCGTCTGTGAGTCTCCACTGCCACCCTTGTCTCTCTGCACCTCTGTGTATCTGTCTCTCCCATCTCTCCCAGTGTCTTTGCATATGTCTCTTTCTGTCTCTGAGTGCTCTGCAACGCTCACATCTGCTCAGTTTTCTCACCACATAGCTCCGTGCCTGTTTCTCCCCCAAACAATCTGTTCCTTCTTTCTCTTGTCATCTTTTTGTCGCCTTCTCCTCAGCCCAAACCAGAAGCTTGCCTGAGTATAAGGATGGAGAAGCCAGCAATATGTCCATCCCACAGGCAATGTGTCGTGCTCCAGTCCTGGTTGGCCCTCTGCTGACAGGGGAGATGGACCCTTGCACTCTGCAGCAACCTGATCCTAGCTGTAGGGAGGAGCACACCCTCTCTAGATATGCCCATTCCCCGTGTGACACCCATGGGCCTGACAGGTAGGCATCCCTCAACTCCCTCTCCTTTTCTGTGATATTGCATCCAGAAGTCCTATGAACTTGAACTCAGTGAGTTCTTCTCACCCTTTCCTGGGTGAAGCCCATCCTCTCAGCACTTCTGGTGTCCTACTATGGTGCCTGGTATCACCCACCTGTTCTCTTCTCCCTCCACTGCACAGTGGTACTTCTGACCTCGTCTGGACATCACCTTCCGAGTTTGTATCTCCTTTAAAACTTGCCCATACCTGTTCCCTGGAACCAGCTGGCCTTCTACAGTGTCTGCCTTCTCAGCTGCTGGCCTGCTGTGTTGTCTATCTTGGTCATCCAGAGTGCCCTACACAGTCACCATCCTTGGCTGACTCTTTTCTTTTGCACACGTGTATATGTGCATGTGTGTGTGAGAGAGTGTGTGTAGTAGTATAGTGATGGTGTGGAGGGGTATTGTATATATAGGTTTGTGTACACAGATGTGGGTCCCCATGCACGTGCAGAGGCTAGAGGAGAATGCCAGCTCCATAGTCCTTCACAAGTTTTCCTTGAGACCGAGTCACTCACTGGTTTCAGAGCTTGCCATTTTTCATGAGCCCAACAATTCTCCAGTTTCTGCTCCCCACAGGGCTGGAGTTACAGACATGCATGGCCATGCCCAGCCTTTTACATGGATGCTGGGGAATCACACTCCGGCAGTGTCTGGTCCCCTTGGGCCCCATGCTTGCAGGCAAGTGCTTTTTCCTGCTGCGCCATCTCTTCAGCCCTGACTCAACACATGATATGTCCCTACAAAGTTTCTACTTAATAAAAAGAAAAGAAAAGAGAAAAAAACTATTGCATAGGTATGTGTGTATGGTGTGTGTACATGTATATATGCATGTTTGTATGTATATATGTGGATGGGTGCATGTGTGCATTCATATGAATGCCAGAGGTCAGCAATGGGTGTCTTCTTCAATCTCTTGCCACCTTATTCTTTGCAACAGGGTCTCTCTCTCTCTCACTGAACCTAGAGCTTGCTAAATCAGCAGACTAGCTAGCCAATGAGCCCCAGGGCTTCCCTGTCTTTGCCACCCCAACACCAGAATTACAAGCATGCACCACCATGCCCAGCTTTTTCATGTGGATTCTAGGGATCCGAACTTGGGTCTCCAGGTTGCATGGCAAACATTTTACCCACTGAGCCATCTCCCCAGACCCTTCTCAGCTGACTTTTGGCTCCACCTCTGATGTTTCTTTCAGCTGAGCCTCCATCTCCATTACTACTTATACCTTATGGTAGTTTGAATAGATGTCCCCAATAGATTCAGTGTTTTATTAGTTTATAGTTTGCATCTGCAGCTACCTGGCTGGAGGCAGTGTCAGTGGGTGGATCTTAAAAGTGTGGTGGTGGGTTTAGGATTTCAATCTAAAGATATGTAAAGTGTGCCTAGCTGGAGTTCCTGAAGTGTGATGTGCTGTGCTGTGTGGCTTTTGGCTTGTAGCTTTGCTCTCTGTGTTTGGTCCTGAAAAAGCAGGCCAGCTTCTTCTGCCATTATGGAACATCCCCTGGATCTGCAAGCTTCAATAAATATCCCTTCCTCCATAACTGTGCCTGGTCTGGAAGTTCATCTCAGCGAACCTGAAGCTGTCTGCTACACACCTCCAGGAAGAAAACTAACCAGGCTGAGAACCATGGCCTCAGCCAGTCACTTAGCTTCCTCTATCCTGATTCCCCATCAGTGAAAGGGGAACTCAGAGTGACTGGGAGGGCTGAGGCATGACTCTGTCAAGGGGACTTGGCATACATGGGGCCTGGGTTCCATCCCCAGCACCAGCAAAAATCGGTCTTAAGTCAGTGCTAAGTGTTTACTGAATTTGAGAAACTGTTCTTGGTGCTTTGCCTGCTTTATGTTTTATTTCACTAAATCCTCACTACATCTGTCAAAATGGATGTCATTCAGCCCCATGCTCAGTGAATAGCATTGTTGGCCTCCACGCCAAATTCTGGCCTGTTCCCACAGTGTGAGAGGCAGCCAGTGGTTATTGAACATCGCTCAGAGAAGTTAGTGAGTAACCCTCTTTCCCGTCTCCCCATCACCCAGGCTGCAGAGGAGGAAATGGAAGGCTTTGCACTGGCTCTGCCACCCTTGGATGGTGGGGTTGCCTGCAGCAGCATGGCCCAGGACCAAGTTCCTGGTGATGAGCTTTCCTCCCTGTCCCTATAGGAAATGCCAGGAGGAAGTGGGTGGAAGGGTAAGTCAGAGAAGGAAGTCAGAGGGATGGGCCCCTCCCTCTGTATTAAAACAGACTGTCCAGGCCTAGGGCCTGCAGCCTGAATAGTGCTAAAAATGACAGGGATGAGTTGCCAACACTTGGAGGAATGTATCCATTAAAATCTGCATTCTTCAGCTGGAAAGATTGCTCAGTGATTAAGGTGCTTGCCTGCAAAGCCTACTGAACCTGGTTCAATTCCCCAGTGCCCACATAAAGCCAGATGCACAAAGTGGTGCAGGCATCTGGAGTTTATTTGAGTAGTTGGAGGTCCAGGCACACCCATTCTCTCCCTAACTCCTTCTCTCTCTCCCTCTCTCTCTCTCTCTCTCTCTCTTTCTGCTTGCAAAGAAATAAATAAAATATGTTTTAAAATATGCTGGGTATGGTGGTACACACCTTTAATCTCAGCACTCAGGAAGCAGAGGTAAGAAGATGGCTCTGAGTTTGAGGCCAATCTGAGTCTACATAGTGAATTCTAGGTCAACCTGAGCTAGAGCAAGACCCTATCTTTAAAAACCAAAAAAAACCAAAGACAACAACAAAAATCTGCATTCCTGGGCTGGGGAGTTGATTCAATAGTTAAAGGCGCTTGCCTGTGAAGCCTGCTGGCCCAGGGTTTGATTCCCCAGTACCCACATAAAACCAGATACTTAAAGTGGTGCATGCATCTGGAGTTTGTTTACAGTGGCAAGAAGCCCTGATGTATCTGTCTTTCACACCCAACAATAAATAAATAAATAAATAAATAAATAAATAAATAAATAAATAAAGCTGGGCATGGTGGTACATGCCTTTAATCCCAGCACTCAAGAGGCAGAGGTAGGAGAATTGCTGTGAGTTTGAGGCCACCCTGAGACTACATAGTAAATTCCAAGTCAGCCTGAACTCGAGTGAGACCCTACCTCGAAAAACCAAAATAAATAAATAAATAAACTTTTAAAAATCAAATCTACCTTCCCGTTGTCGTCTGTAAATTGGGAAGGCAGAAAGCATCTACAAGGGTGCATGAGAACAGGGGCTCCAGAATCAGACCACTGGTTCGAATCCCAGTTCTGCCACTAGCTTGCTGTGTGTCCTTGGCTGAGTGACTTCTGGTGTTCTGATTTCTTCATCTATGTGATAAGAAGAACAATTGTCCTTGCTTTGGGGCTGTCAGGAAGGTTACATAAGAAAACCCCCACAAGGCACTTCTTTAAACAGGACTAGTACCCGGGAAGCATTTGGAATGTCGGCTGTGGTTCTCATCTCACTGCTCAGTGGGATCAGTATTAGACTGCTCACCTCATATTCCCTCCCATGACAAAATAATGATAATATGATGATGATAATAATAGATAATAATAGTTTTTATAAGGGCTGAACAATGATCACCCCTTTAGACAGGCCATGAGCTGTTTGTTGTGCCCAACCCCAGCCCCACAGACCCAGGCTGACGCCCTGAAGAGAATCACACCAGAGAGGAGCCTGGCTAGAGTTGCTGGGAGACTTCAGATGTTGCTCCATCTGTTTTAAGGTCAGTTTCCTCGTTTACAAAATGGAAACACAGAACCTTGCAAATGTGTTTCTGTGTGAAAGAAGCTAGACGCAGAAAGCCACATGCTGTGTGATTAGTCACTGAGATGTCCTGCTCGGCGAATGCAGAGGCAGAGCAAGACCCACGGAGGCCACAGAGGACTAGGGGCACACTCCCCTCTGTGGTGGGAGTACCATTCCAGATCTAGATGGTGGTGAGGTTGCACAGCTTTGTGGAAGTACTAAAACCTGCTTGAGCATACACTTTAGAAGGCCAAGCTATATGCTAAGTGAGTTATACCTCAATGCTTTCAATTCTGGTGCCAGCCTGGCTAGGGGTGTGATGATCAAAGGAGTAGTCTGTCTGCACCAGGCTCTCCTGGGCACTGGGAGGAGGCCCTCTCCAACACATGCCAGCACAACTACCTTGGTCCCTGTGAGTCAGCCTGGCTCTGCTCTTCTCTTCTCTTCTTTTCTCTTCTCTTCTCTCTTGTCTCACACAGAATCTGGCTAGAACCCCTGAATCCTCAAAGGTCAAGGCCAGAGATAGCTCTGGCTCTTCTCAAGAACTCTGAGACAGGACAAGGCTGAAAGGCTTCCCTCACAGGTAACAGGTAATCAGCTCCGGTGTCCCAGCCCTGGGCAAGCGCAATCTCCCACTTCCGGTGCTTCTCACCTGAGTCTGCTCATTATGGAGGCTGCCTTGACAAGCTCCATCCTGGGGCTCTGCTTCCCAGCTGCTTTGTCTCCCTGAGGCCAGAGCTTCCAAGGGATGGACTCGGACTTGGGACCACAGAAACCCATCTGTAGGTGTGGCACCCCTCAGTGAGCCTCAGTTCCTGGGCACCCAACATGCTTCCACTGAGCCTGCCTAAGGTGGCCAGAACTGGGGCAGTCCTCCAATATCCTGCCTTTTCCAGAATCTTCTATGTGTACTACAATGCCCAGGACCTGATATCATTTGACTATTTTACCCAAGAAGGCAACCAAGACATCTTCTATTGCTTGGGGCCAAGAAAGGTGACAGTCCTTGCTCCAGCCCTGCTAGCAATCTCATCACATCATGCCAGGGAGGCCTACAGGAGTGGCCCAAAGTAGTACTCTGTGCTACAAGACATGTTCCCCCTGTGCCTGTGTGTTCCTGTAAGCAGGCCTATGTTTTGTTGTTCCTGGGCACCCCTGTTTGTGAGCACACATGCATGGGCAGATAAACATGTTAGTCCCTAGAGGGATCCGTGCACACATGCAGAAGCTTGTCTTTCTCACCTGTGTGCATGCTCCTAACTACACATAGCTGCTTTGACATGTGCACCAGCCTTCACAGTGGTGTGTCTACACCCGTGCACTGAATGTGTGGCCATGTGCATGAGTCTGCTGGTACTCACATCTGCATGTGTGCAGCTGAGTGTTTACACCTGTGAGAAGTAGAGGGGCTGAGAGCCTGGGATTTTTGCACCCATGTCTATGCACATGTGTCCCCCTGTGTTTCAGTTGGGTTGCACAGTAGCAATCCAGGCCTTGGAAGTTTGCATGAACAGACTCAACTCCTCCTATACATGGCAGATGGAGTCGGTGAGCAGCCATAGAAGGCACAGATGCCAGAAGGCACGACTGCTTCACCAGCTCCTTACCCACAAGACTAGCACTATGCTGTCCCCCATCCTCAGTGCACTCTGGGGCCACGAGAGCCCAGTGGGGAGGGGGATTGTTTAAGGCTGACTCCAGCAAGCCTTGGGGACAGGGACAGCATGAGGATGTTTCATTACAATCCCTCTAAGCCTGCAATATACATTCTCCTAGGGTTCCCGGAGTGCAGAGAGCCTCAGATGGGGAAGGCCGCCCCACAGGAGCATAGGCCCAGGTGCTGGAGGGATCAGCACAGACAAAGGAGGCACATCCATTCTTCAAAGTCCTTGGCCCTGGACAGAGATCCCACCATCTGCCTCCCTCCCATCGTGGGGCATCCAGCCCAGCTCCAGCATCTCAGGCTCTGGTGTCAGCAGCAGCAGATGCAGGAGGCTGAGGCTCTAGTCAGAATGACCAGGGAACAGGTGAGCTGCCTAGGGGACAGGTGAAGAGCGCCACCCCCCCCCCATCCCAGCTGGATAGGCGCTCAGGTGCGGTCCTAGAGGCTCAATTGAGCAGTGATCTATCAGGGCCCTGCATTTGCAAAGGCCAAGGGCTCTTGCAAGGCCAAGTTCAGTCCCTCCCTTCCAGGAAAGCCTGGATCCTGTGCAGGCAGCAGGGCTTGTGGGAGGGGACAACTGTGAAGGTCCTGCCCTGGTGGAACTCAGAAAGAAGAGCAAATGGTTGCTGAAGGACTGGAGGGAACTTACATGGGGCTGCCTGGGAGGAAGTGGCCACATTCTTGTAACTGCAATGCTTTTATTAACCCTTATCCACCTGTGTGTCAGATCCTCCCCAATCCTTCTAGAACGGCAATGGATTCCAGAGCTGCGTTGGGCTGTAAGGACAGATGAGTGGCCCAGGATTGCCCCCTTTTGCACCAATCCCAGTGCTATTCTGAGCCTACAGGATGCTTCCAGAACCCTGTGTAAGTCTCCCATAAAAGGCCCTAGAAGGCTATCTGCTCGCCCAAGGAACTGGCACTGGCCAACTGGCCCGTGGCTGTCATCCTTCCCCTCTCCTCAGTTTGCCCCGGGCCCACTCAGCCTCTGTGGGAAAAGCACTGTCCTTCGCCACCCTCTGGCACAGCACTGTCTCACCATGCAGACACACCAGCTCTGTCCATCCATCCAAAAGTTACCAGCTAAGGCCACACTTCCTCAGACATGGGAATGAGATGCTCTTCACCCTAGTTGAGTCCAACAGAAGCCACCAGAACAGCATTCACTGAGGATCTGATCTCAGCACCAGTGTCAGAACCAACTGTGCTGACCTTCAGCATTGCTACTGCCTCCAACCAGCACCAGAGGACAAGGACCCACAGGCACTTCTGGGAGGTGGCCAAGGATATGGAAGGTTGCGATGGAGACTTGAGGATGGTGAGGGCCTGAGAAATTTCTTGTTCCCTCTTCCCTCCGCCCATTGTTCCATGGGGTCCCAAGTCTAAGATGGCAGTGTCACACAGAGCCTCAGAGTGACAGGCCCCTGAGAAAAAGCCAGAGGCACCTTCAGTGACAGCCATCATAGGCAGGGCTAACCTGAGCTCATGGGATTGTGTGGCCCGCCGTTGCTGACTTTGTACATGCCATGAGGCCAACGTGCTGTGCTGGTTGCTCACATTGCCTGTGCTCTTGACCCAGGGTCTGCCTCACTGGGCTGGGTAAGGTGGGTGATACAAACTAAAGGAGAGTCTCAAGAGTGCATAAGAAATAACAGTGTCTGACTTCCTTACCTTACAGGAAAAGAAATGAGGCCCAGAGACCTCCAAGGGCACGGTTGCAAGTGAAAACAGGATCTGGAAACAGTCCTTAGATGCAGAACCCTGGGTGAAGATAGGACTTGTTCTTCGGCTGTCCCCTTGTGGTTAGAAGAGGTATTGCCACCCCTGCGTGGTATCCATACATGGTGTTGGGGTCCTTTCTCCTTCCCAGGACAGCTCACTTCAACGTTGCTAAGGGCTACGATCCTCTCCTTGGCTGGAATTGTGCCAGTTGAATGACAGCAGTAACCAACCTAAGTGTTTCAGAGTCAGGTATAGGGTCATTAGTGAGAAAAGACCCCAAAGGGATTAAACACTGGTGTTTAGGGCTATTTCTAAACCTAATTAAGGTTAGCAGAAGCAACTTTGTCTAAGGGGATTGCATCTCTTGAATGATCATCTTTTTTTGTTTGTTTGATTGATTTTGTTTTTTTTTTTTTTTTTTTTTGGTTTTCCAGGTAGGGTGTCACTCTAGCCCAGGCTGACCTGGAATTCACTATGTAGTCTCAGGGTAGCCTCGAACTCATGGCGATCCTCCTACCTCTGCCTCCCAAGTGCTGGGATTAAAGGCCTGACATTGATTTTGTTTTTTTGAGGTGGGGTTTTAGAGTTTCACTCTGGCCCACGCTGACTTTGAATTCACTATATAGTCTCAGGGTGGCCTTGAACTCACAATGATCCTCCTACCTCTGCCTCCCAAGTGCTGGGATTAAAAGCATGCGCCACCATGCCTGGCATTGAATGAGCTTCTTTAGGGTCTCTAAGAGCTTGTTAGCTTTCTCTACCTTTCCTGAAGACTGAGGCTGCCAGGTACAGTATAAGTGGAATTGAATACCCAATGCTTTAGCCAGTCCCTGAGTGACCTCCTCCTTAAAGGTGGGTCTGCTGTTGCTTTGAAGGCTTTTGGATAGTCCAGACTGAGAGAGTACCTCAGTGAGTGATCCCTTGATCACCTCTGAAGCTTTTTCAGCTTTACAAGGGGAAGCCTTTACCCACCCAGTAAGGACATCTATTGTGGCAGTCAGCTCCTCATTGCTGGTACAGACATGCAACCAGAAGCAGCTTACAGGAGGAAAGGGTTTATTTCAGTCTAAAAAATTTCAGGGGAACACATCAATGGTGAAAGAAGCTGGCTCATTTCCATAGATCCAACCAGAGAGATGTCATCAGACAGCCAGAGCTCCAACTGCTCTCCACACACCTTAGGGCTGAATTTTAGATCTGCCCACAATGACATATCTCTTCTTCAGTGATTCTCCACCCACTGGAGATTCAAGCTTCAAGCCCGAGTCTACAGAGCCAAATATTCAAACTACCACATCTACTAAAACTAAAAGAAATTTGGCATTGGGTCCTCTGAGCCTGTGAGTGATATCTAATTACTGGTCTTGTGGGTAGGTACCCTGTCTCTGGATTCATGAAGGCTGTAGATGCCCATTACAGGGATCATTTTGTTGAACACTTCACACCTTGTACTAGCTGGTGAACCCCATCTTTGAGGCCTTGCCCTATAAACATTCTTTTAGCTAGGATGAGAGTGTTTTCTTGGCCTGGATAGTGCAGCTGGTGAAGGGACTTTAAAACTTCCCATTGAAGTGACTTTGGTAGTAGAAGTTGGCCAGAGGGAGAGAGCAACCACCCCTGATGATCTAGGCAGATTCCATTCTTAGATTCAAAAGCCAATTCTTCTGGACAATATTCAAGCTTTTTTGGGTGGCCAGAGAGATTCTTCCTATAGGACGGGGTGCTCTACATGCCCCTTCAGCACTCTACATGCCCCATCATAACTCTCTTTGTTTCAGAATCAGCTGCTCTGTTGCCTTTGGACACTGGGTCATCATCTATTTAGTGTCCAGGGCAGGGAGCGACAGCTATGTGAGTAGGCAGGAGGACTGCATTTAAGAGCTTGAGGGTTGCTTGGGAGTGTCTAACAGAGGGTCCCAGACATTTCTCTTTCCATATTGCCAGATGGGCATGAAGTATTAGGAAGGCATACTTAGAGTTGGTGTGGTGGTTTGATTCAGGTGTCCCCCATAAACTTAGGTGTTCTGAATGCTAGGTTCCAAGCTGATGAAGATTTGGGAATTAATGCCTCCTGGAGACAGTATATTTTGGGGGGTGGGATTATGGGTATTATAGCCAGTTTCCCCTTGCCAGTGTTTGGCACACTCTCCCTGTTCCTATTGTCCACCTGATGTTGGCCAGAAGGTGATGTCCACCCTCTGCTCATGCCATCATTTTTCCTGCCATCATGAAGCTTCCCCTCAAGACTGTAAGCCAAAATAAGCCTTTTTTCCCACAAGCTGCTCTTGATTGGGTGATTTCTGCCAGCAATGCAAACCTGACTGCAGTAGTTGGTATAAATGATGACTCTTTTTTTTTTCTTCTTGGAATAGTTCCAAAGCCTTGGTGCGAGCTATTCATTTGGCCAGCTGGGCAGTAGAGTTTCTAGGTAGTGGCCCCTAATCAGAGAACACTGCATATCTTGTATTCCTGACTCTTTATGTTACAAAGAAACTCCCATCATACACAGTATTAAGTCAGGGTTCTCTAGAGGTTGGTCTGAGAGGTTAGGGTGGGCTGCATAACTCTCTGTTAAGACCTCCTCACAGGAGTGGAGCAGCCCCTCTTCTCCTTTTGAAAAGTAGCAGAATTAAGGCTTTGGCAGAATTTAAGAGGGACTTTGGGTCCCTCTAACAGGAGGGTAGATATGCTTGAGTAGCTGGTTGTCAGATAGCCTAAATCTCCTCTGGGATTTGGAATCCCCCCTATTTCATGCAGCATATGTACCATAAGGGGGTGCCCAAGAGTAAGCTTGTGGGTTTCAGGGATGAGAAGTCCCACTGTGGCTTGGTCGGTAGACAGCCTTTTGCTACTTGGTCTAGCTCTTTGCTTAAATATCCTACTGACTGAGGAGAGGGACCCCAAAATTGGGTAATCACTCCCAGGGCTATCTCCTTATTTTCTGTAACATATAAGTGGAATCTGTGTTGAGTGGGCAGGCCAAGAGAGAACAGGGGTGCAAGTCAGGGCAGCCTTTAGCTTTTGAAAGGCCTGTTGAGTCTCTGGGGTCCATTCAATCTGAGACAATCCTTGTTTATGCATCTCCTTGAGAGCCTGATAATGGGGTTTGACCATTTCAGCATATCCCTGAACCGAGACCTTACTGGATCCAATGACCCCAAGAAGGATCTCAACTGCTGTAGAGTTTTAGGAAGTAGGAAGGAAAGAATAGGCTGTAGTTTTTCTGGCCTAAGGCTCTAGTTCCTATAATTAAGATAAGACCTAGATAGAAAACACCTTGTGTCCCCTTTAAGCAGATATTAAGGAGAGATTCCATTGCTCTGGAAGTGGTTCTCCTCAGAGAGCCGACATAAAAGAAGATCATCTACATATTGAAGGAGGGTGGACTCTGGGTAAGCCCATTCTTGAGAGAGAAAGCCAAACCAAACAAATGCAGCTCTCTCAAAACCCTTGTGGTGGAACAGTGCAGGTGACCTGTCCTGATCTCTGAGTGGATCTTCAGATGCAAGCTGGGGCAGGCTGCTGGATGTAATGAAATACAGAAGACGGCACCCTTGAGGCCCAGCACTAAGTGATGGGTGGTTTTAGGGATCTGAGTAGTAAGAGCACAGGGTTTGAGGACTACCAGGTGAAGAGGCATTACGCCTCACTGATGAGCCTGAGGCTTGAACTAGCCTCCATTTGTCAGGCTTTTTGTTTTGTTTTGTTTTGTTTTGTTTTGTTTTGTTTTGTTTTGTTTTGTTTTTCGAGGTAGGGTTTCACTCTAGTCCAGGCTGACCTGGAATTCACTCTGTATTCTCAGGATGTCCTCGAACTCACAGCAATCCTCCTGCCTCTGCCTCCCGAGTGCTGGGATTAAAGGCATGCACCACCACGCCAGCAGGCTTTTTTTTTTTTTTAACTCCCAAGGTGGGCATATTGCAAAGACTTGAGCATTCAATTAACTGTCCCTGATTTCTTTAGCCTTCTGATGATAGCCACAAGAAAGTCTCCACAATGCTTACCTTTCAGCTTTTCTCACTCCTTTTCTCTCTCTGGGTCTTGTCTGTCTTTCTCTTGATCCCACTTAGAGTAAACTGCAGTAGCTACCTGGACTAAATTGCCCAATGGCTTAAAAAATATTTTATTTATTCATTTATTTGAGAGAGATACAAAGATAGGTAGGGGGAGAGAGAGGGGGAAAGAATGGGCATGCCAGGGCCTCCAGCCAATTCAAATGAAATCCAAACACATGTGCCACCCTGTACATCTGGCTTACATGGGGAATCAAACCTGGGTCCTTAGGCTTCACAAGCAAATGCCTTAACTGCTAAGCCATCTCCCCAGCCCCCTCCAGTGGCTTTTAACCAACAGCTTATGAGGTTTCCTACAAACACTGATGCTGGCTGAGTTGGGGATTTCTCTTTTAGGAGAATCTCCTCCTGTGACCTTAGTTCTATATTCTGTGTTCTCTCATAGCATCCTGGAGCCTTTGGAGAAAGGCACTGCGAGCCTCTTTTTCTCCCTGGGTTAAAGTAGACAGCCAGGGGCTGGAGAGATGGCTTAGCCGCTAAGGCGCCTGCCTGCTAAGCCTAAGAACGCTGGTTCCAATGTCCAGCGGTTCCAATCTCCAGGTCCCACGTTTAGCCAGATGCAAAGTGAGGCAAGGGTGCAATGCCGCACTTGCCCACAAGGGGGCACACGCATCTGGATTTCTTTCACAGCAGCTGAGAGACTGCTGGCGCGCCCATCTCTGTCTCCCTCTCCCTCTCTGTCTATCTCTCTCTGTCTCTCTCTCCAGAAGTAAATTTTAAAAAATAATAATAATAATAATAAAAAAGTAGACAGCCAGGAATAGTTAAGAGGCTTTACTTTGTCCCTCTTTAGTCCATGAATGACATGACATTTGTAATGTTGTCATTCCCATTAATCTCTTTGTCTTTAATGACCCCATTTGTGGTCATTCTGGGGAACCACTTGTGCCACTATAGTGGTGAGTATGATTCTGGGGAGTCAAGGAAGTGAATACTCATTGTCCATGTTTGTTGCCTGTGCCATCACCCTGTTTTCTTCTGAGAGAGAGTGTCTAGTCTGGCATCAATATCACATCTCTCCATGCTTCATCATAAAGCCTGTGAAAGGACTCCCCATAGTGGTCAGGTTTTCTGCGTAACTCCCTAACTCTTGTTTAATTTCTCTAGGCTCAAAGAGAGAAAATGGTGTGTGGACAAAGTTGGGTCCTCTGAACACCAAACGAATTGGGAACAGCCCCTGGAGTCTATCCTTCTTAGCAGGTGGGGGCATCCCAGGGTAGGGTGGACAGATTCTCTGAGACAGCGGAGCGTCAGGGAGGCTGGGTTAGGTCTTAGGAACTGACGTGGAAGTCTCAGTTGCAGGAGCGGAGGATTCCCGAACTGTTGGGGAATCTGGCAGAACTAGAAGAGTGGAAACATCAGAAGTATTTAGGCCATAAGCCAAACTATCAGGACCTGATCTTTGGGGGGGAGATGCAAACATACTTATCTAGATACTTTTGGAGGTTCCTAGAGCAGGGTTAGGGCCAACTGCAGCCAGTATGGGTCTAACCTACAAGTCTGGGTCAGCTAAGGATGGTCTCAGGGATAGAAAAAGATTTAGACATAGGAGACTTCAGTCCATTTCCCTTCCATCCTGCAAAACAAGTCTAGCCGAAGGATGGTATTGTAATTAAGGTTCCCCTAGGAGGGGGCAGGTTTCTTTATCTCCTGGGTATTCATACCAGGCATGAATGAAAATTGATGTCTTTATTTTGAGACAATGAGGATCTTTTCCCAGTTCTTTAAGAGGCAGGCCAATGGGGAACTTGAAGGAATCTTGGAAGCTGGAGCCCCATCTAGAAACCTCCTACCTCTCAGCCCTATGTCTGGAGGGGCAGCTCAGGCCTAGGAGGGAGCTATCTGTGTGGCCTAACAGAATGCCCCTGGAACCTTCCCCTCCCACCCCTAGTGATGGGAGTGGCCCATGCTTACCCTCGGGCTATGGTCCAGGTTCCTGATAGTTTCACTTGTGGCCTATACACTTCTGATGTTTCTAGCCTTCAAAGTACACTAGTTCTGTCCTAACCCAGTTAGCAAAGGGCCAGATTACTGTAAGTAATGCCAAGTGCTTAAAAGATGGAATCCTCTTCCAGCCTGGTTTTGTCATATATAGAACTAGGTTTTTTTTTTTTTTGTCTGGGATAAGGAAAATCAGGATAATGCCCACTCTCATACAGGAGGGAGTGGGTCTCCCGTGGAGCTTGAACTGTAATCTCAAAAAGTGGCTGCCCCACCGTAAGCCTTAAATTTGGCCAACCAGACCAAATGAGCCAATGGGTGCAATAGTGGCATGTCTGTTATGGGAGAAACCAACCACTCTCTAATTGGACTGGAGGCCCGCTCCATGGGAGGAAATACATGCCTGATACTGAAAACCTATGATGGAGAAGTCATGAGCCCTAGGTGTGTAATGTCTGCTGATGTCTGCCTAAATGTATATACTATGCTCACCAAACAGCCCAGTAAGGACTTCTCTTAATGTTCATACCTGTATATTAATGCTACTCTGACTTTTGGCTAGAGAAGCTTCTCTTTTCAAATGGCAGGGACATTGTGATGACTCAGAAGGCACTATAGTACTGAGAAGAAGGGACAGAGGAGTGCTCAGCACTGAAACATCTCTATCACATCTTCCAAGGCTCAAAGTCCATTGCAAAAGAGGTGGAGGAAAGAATGTAAGAGCCAAAGGAAGGGTAGGACTCCTTATGCACTCTTCCAGACACAAAACAGCCTGGATATCTATGACCTCATAGTGCCTGACACTACCTACACAAGACCCTCATAATAGGAGGAAAAGATGATGACATCAAAATAAAAGAGAGACTGATTGAGAGGGGGACAGTGTATGATGGAGAGTGGCGTTGCAAAGGGGAAAGTGAGGGGGGTAATTACCATGGTTTATTGTCTATAATTATGGAAGTTGTCAATAAAAATATAATAATAATGGCTGCCCAACTTGAAGGCAATTGAATCATGATAGGCCATATATCTGTGGACCTGCTCTTAGGGAGGTAGGCAAGGGACTGGATGTCCCTAAATAGAAAGAAGGGGAACTTCTGAAGAGCAGAGTCTTCTTGGTCTCAGTTTCTCTCAGAGCAGCTGAAGGAGTGAGGTTTTTGTGGGAGGGATGTAGGGGAGCCAGGGGGAAATCCACATTTAGGGAGACGGTGCGTGCCCATAAGTCTCTGAAGAGTATCAACTACATCAAGCAGGGACAGAAAGTCCTGGTGCTCATTTCCCCAGAGAGGAGGGGATCTCAGCATAAGGGAGCAAAGAAAACGAGTTTGGAAATTCAGCCAAGTGGCTGGGGTTCCCCCACCCGCTGCCCCGACCCATCTGGAAAAGAAAAGATGTGCTGGATGATCACAGTGACTCTCCCCATTTCCTGACCTTTATATGAGTGTCAGTCAGTGGTCTTTAGAAAGAGGGGGAGCAAATCGCAGGTGGGCCCCCACCAAGCTGTTACCATCCAGAAGTCAGGTTCCTTTTCTCCACCAATTAAAGAATTAAAAGACAGGAAAAGTTTAAGTGTCAAGGAGAACAAAGTTTATTCGAAGCAAAAGTAACAGCAGAGAGAACAGACTCTTCGTGTGTGTGTGTGTGTGTGTGTGTGTGTGTGTGTGTGTGTCTGTGGAGGGAGGCAGACCCAGAGATGGAATCCACTGCCCCAGGAAGAGCCAAACTTTCATTGGCTGAGGGAAGCCTTCTAGTCCCAGTGTCTTTATTGGTCATCTCAAACGGAGATGAGGGCATCTATTGGTCCATGCTGCATCTTGTACTGTGCAGGTCCCAGGCACATTCATGATCTGCTAAGCCCTCCCGCTGGAGGGATAATTCATCCAAGCACCTGTTTGTTCTTGGGGAGAAGAACCAGGAAGTGAGTGGCCCTCTCCACCATCCTTGGACGCACAAGTAAAAGAAAAGAGTTATTTACCTAGGGGCTCCTCTTCCTTATCTGTCTACCGAGCAGAAGAAGCTGCCTAACTTCTATGTCTCAAAGCCATTGTGTGAAGCTGTAAAGATGAACCCTAGGTTTCATTGGAGACCCTGGAAAGTTGGAAATAGCAGGACCATGTGATTGATGTCTGTGACCGAAGAGCTGTGAGGTCTGGGAAGATTCTACCCAGAAGAAAGGCTATAGGCAGCAGCTGCCAGGGGAGACCTACTCAAGTTTTGGAGACCAGAGAATTTCATCGTAACTTCCAGATATTGGCCATTGAGCTGTAAGAGTTGATGTTCTCCCTGCTGATTTTCAGTCTTCCGTTGGTGCAATCTTCCCTTGCTATGCTGCTATTCTTCCCTTTTGGAATGGGAATGTTTATTCTGCATCATTATATCTTGGGAGCATGTAACTTGTGTTTTGATTTTACAGGGCCCACAGTTAAGACACTGCCTTGAGTATCAGATGAGACTAGATCTTAGACTTTTGAGCAGTGTTGAGACTGATAAAGACTATGGGGACTTTTTAATTGGGGTTGAATGCATCTGCGTCATGAGATGGCTATGAGTTTATGGGGGCCAGGGGCAGATTGGGGTGGTTTGAATGTAAAATATCCCCTATAGACTCATGTGTTGGAATACTTAACCCTCTGTTGGTGGTGCTGTTCTAGAAGGTTGTGGAATCTGTAGGCAGTACAGCCTTGCTGGAGGAAGTATGTCACTGGGGCACGGCTTGAGGTATGAAAGCCTAGCTCTGCTGGCTTTCTCTACTTTGTTCATGATGCTGTCTGCTCCTGCCATGTTTTCTCTGCCATGATGAAACTTCCCCCTAAAACCATAAGCTGAAAACCAACCCATTTCTTCCTTAAGCTGTTTCTGGTCAGGTGTGTTGTCCCATCAACAAGAAAACAACCTGTACTGATATGAGTTAGGAACAAGATAGCTTTTTTCCTGTTAGGTAGTTAGCTAAGGACTAGCCCACAGAAACATGGATGCCACCGTGCCTGCCCTAGCAGGACTAGAACTTGCATCTGATTTAGTCTCATCCAAGATGTCTGAAGGCAACAATCCCTTAACAACAATGACTTCTGGTTTCTTCCCCAAGTTTGTGGGCTTAGCCCCTGAGGGTGGATCCTTCCTAAGTCAGTGTTCCTCCAGGGTTCATAAGCCAATCAGCCTGGGCCTAGTGATAAGGCTCATTTTAATTGGATGTCTGATTCAACTAAATGGGCCTGGAACATGCGTATCAGCACCTTCTCTTCCCTTCCCCAGAGGCCTCTCCCCCGAAAGAGACTTTTCCCTGAGTGAAAAAGATTTTCCCAGTCTCCTCTCCCCCTTCCCAAAGGGGGGAACTTCTTTTGATTTAAGTGCCTTCCTGCTTTGCTTTCCCTCTTAACTCACCCTAAAATAAATCTTACAATTTACCCATCTCTGTGCCTGTGTTTTTTTTTTTTTCCAATTCTTTGATAATTTGGACAAGGACCTGAAGGTAGGGTTCATGAGCCTGGAGGATCTCCTGTATACTTAAGGAAATCTATTTCCTCCCAGGACTCCAATCCCACATCAATACAACCTTGGGGTGGGGAGCTTGAGTTTTGGCTCATGGTTTTAGTCCTTGGCCCCATTGCTTTGTGCCTGAGGCAAGGAAGAGACATCACGATAGGAAGCTATGACCGAGGAGAACTGCTCACCTCATGGGGCCAGGAAGCAGAGAGACAGGAAGGGGCCAGAGACAAGATATACCTTTCAAGGTCGCGTCTCCAACTCACCTCCTCCAACCAGACCTCAGCTCCTAATAGCACATTCAGCTATGAATTCATGGATTAGTCTGTTGATTGATTTAACACCTACATGATTCAATCGCCTTTCAGTAAAGCTGAGGGAAAAGCCTTCAACACACGAACCACATCGGGAGACATTTCATATCCAAACCATAACACCATCCTTCACAACTCCTGGCTCTCAGGCTTAACAGAGCCAAATCAGACACATCTCCCTCTATCATGTTACCCTCCTCCAGCTCCCTGATCTCCATGGACAACTCTCACCAGGGTCTCCTGAGCCAACCTTCTCCATAGCTATGGAACCGGATCCCTTCTATCCATCCAACTCTTGCCCTTGTTCTGGTCCAGGCCATTCTTGTCCTTCCAGCTGACCTGCTTCTCTCCTCAGCCAGTGTCACACACCCATCTGCTATTGTCTAGACATGTCTGTGCTTGTTCCCAGATCCCAGTTACTCTCAACTCTGTTCTCCAGACCCGCCCCCCACCCAGGTGTGGCCTTGCTACACTGTGAGGCATTCTTTCCCACCACCCAGTCTCATCCCATGTTCTGTATCCGAAGAACAAACCTAGTGGGCAAAAAGCTGGACTAAGGTGGAGGTCACAGGGCTGGAATACTTCGTAAGCCCTCTGGGGTCCACTCTACTATGAAAGGACACTGGTCTATCCAGTTTGTACACCTCTGGGAACTGTAAGCTTCCTCCCTCTCTTTGTCACTGGACATGGCCTGCTGTGAGCAAGCTCTGTTCCTAGTGGTAGCATCAGCAGGGAACTAGACCATGAAAGACATTTGTCCTTAGGGACGTTCCTTTCTGAACACCTTCTCTGGGAGTCCCAGTTCTGTGTCTCAGTGCAGAGTTATGGCTCCCTTGTGGTTCTAGGAAGCGGGTCTGGGCCTGACAGACTGCTAGAACAACCACCAGAGGGCAGTACCGCCCCACACACAGCCCCTGTCTTTGTGTCTCACAGTGTGAGTCTGTCAAGCAGAATCTCTGTGTTTAAGCCTGTGTGAGTATATTACTTTGCATGTCTACGGGGTGTGTGTGTGTGTGTGTGTGCGTGGCAGGGTGTCTGTGGTGTGTGTTTTTCTTCATATCAGTGTCTCCCAGTCTTACCCCAGGAAGGGGAGTCCTGGTTATTTTGTGGGGCTTCTTTGCAGGATGCAAACAGCACAGCCTGGGCCACTATTACCTATTCCAAGAGCCTCCCTGGCCATTCTGGGGCTTCAGTGACTCTATGAGAAGGACAGATTGTCTTTGTCATGACTACAGCCCAGGCTTACCTGTTCTGTGGGGCCTACATGGCTGGAGACCCCACATGCTCCCTCCTCCCCTCACATCCACTCCTGCCCACCAACCTGACAGAATAAGTTAACATGTTCGCACATCACCCAGATGACTCAGCCCAGACGTCGGGGCCTCTCAGGTCAGGCTAGGGGGAATCAGTGTCCAGTGCCAGTTGCTGTGTCAGGACATGCCTAGAAGCAGGGTGCTGTCCTGCTGCCTGAGAAGAGAAGAGCCACTAGCTCTAGCTCTGCTACGAGAGGTTCTGGGGGACAGGAAGGGTGTGCTGGCAAAGGAACCGCATATGCAAAGGCAGGGGCTGTGAGACAGTGAGCTGGTCATCCAAGGTGCTGGACCACGGAAAGATGGGTGTTACTGCACAGGGAGGCAGTGGGCAGGAAGGAATCTATGGGGGACTGGTCAAGTCAAGCCATCTTCAAAGCCAATGACGAGGTCTTGGGATCCGCCTCATATCTCTGGGGCCTCCATGGGACAAATAAATGTGGCCTTACTGTCCCTGCTGTCCCCAGGACCCAAGAATCCAAGAACCTGGGAAATTTCTGCAGCTGGCGGCAGGAGGGCCATATGACTGGAACTCATTTGGGTCTGGTTATTTCTCATTTTGGTTCTGGGGCCAGCCCCCAGGTGCTGGTGCTCTCCCACTAAACTACTCCTACATTCGATACCTGGGAGAGGCTCAAGGGTCAGAAAGTGGGGTCGCGCACAGAGAAAGGAGAGACAAGCGGCGGGGTGACTGGGGACAGGGAGACTTTAGAAGGGACAAGAGCAGAGATGGGGTGCCATAAGGGGAGGTAGGGGAAACTTTCTTGGCCTCCCTCCCTGAGCCCTCGCGGGGCAATCAGGCCGACAGGAGGCAGGTGGTCTGAGCAGACAATGGCGCGGAGCAGTGCGGAACCTGGAACTAAATTTGGCGTTGCCTTTGCAGGGCGCGGGGCCGCCCGTTCATCTCCATGCAAAGGAGAGACGAAATGAATATGCAGCGCGGACTGTAATTGGGCCGCCGCGGCCGCCGCCGCCGCCGCCGCCGCACTATAATTTTCCAAACAGGATCTTGCAATCAGGGCCTTATTCATTAGCGCATAAACAATTTTGTTTCTCGGCACTCGAGCTTGTCAATCACGCCGAGAGGGAACATCTTGGCCCGAGGCGCGGGCCGCCGCGCGCGCTCCCACGCGCGCCCCCTCGAGCGCCGCCAAGTGGCTTTGTGCCCGGAGCCCTTGGGTGCTGCGACGGAGTGGGGGATGGGAGCTTGCTGCAGGGTCTCCAGCACTGCAGATAAGGGAGCTTGGGACAGGAGAGAGAGCTCATTTGAGCAAGCCACCAACCTGGCTTGGAATCCTGCCTCTGACATGGCCCGACCTTATTCTTGGGCAACCCCTGCTCTTCCTTCCCAGCCTCAGTTTACCCCTTTGTAAAACCCACTACCCGCGCTCAGCCCACAAGATAAGAAGGCAAGCCCAAGATGTGGCGGTGCTGGGGATGCTGAGAGAGCCTGGAGGGGCCATCTAGTTCCTCTTTATTTAAAAGGCTAAGCGTGGGGGGGAGGGGGGACGGTGGAGAGATGGCTCAGCAGTTAAGGCACTTGCCTGCAAAGCCAAAGAACCCAAGTTCGATTTCTCAGAACCCACATAAGACAGACGGCAAGCATCTGGAGTTCATTTGCAGTGGCCAGATGCCCTGGTGTGCCCATTCTCCCTCTCTCTGTTTCTGTCTCTTTCTCTCTCTCAAATAAATAAAAATATTTATTTTAAAAAAAGGCTAAGTAGGGACCCTACCCAGGATAGGCTTCTAAGACATTTATGCCTCTTGAAGACTCAAAGGGTTTTGGGACAACAGAACCTAGCCCTGGGCTTCCCACCTTGGCATGCATACACACACACACACACACACACACACACACACTTGGGCATGATTTGCTTGTGGGGTTCCTGTGCATTCTGGCATCCAGGTGGTTTGTCCCATACATAGCACCTGTGAGTCCCCAAGTCAGTTTGTGACATTCAGAAGGCTTTGTGCTTGTGTGCACATGACTGAATGTGTACACACAATCCCAGGCGGATGCCCTGTGGGGGGGGGCTGTAGTGGATATGCTGTTGTTTGGCTCTTTGAGTTGGGCAGATGAGGGTGGTTGTGGCTTGGTGACTAGTACAGAGAGTGGCTGTGCAGCAGAGCTCCGTGGTAGTGAGTGTAACTAGGAGTTGGGGTGTTATGGGGCCTGAGTGAACTAACGGGGACTGTGTGTGAGAGAGTCCCCAGTGTTGAGAGACTATTTCTCTTAAGGCAGATGACAGCTTTGGCCTCCACTCCTCCCTGGCCACCTTTTCCCCAGTACAGCCAGTCAGGGTGCCCAACCTGGCTTTGCCATTGTAGCCTGCTCCTTGGTGAGGGGAGCTTACCTTCCTAGCCTCTCTGATCACTGCAGTCCCCTTACAGCCTCCCTCAAAGAGTATCAACTCAGGCCCTGCTACTCTGTCTGCTTGGAGAGCCCAAGGCCTCTGGAATGTCAGGGTTAAATGTCTGGATTAGCATAGCAGAGCTTCAGACCCATTGCCTAGATGGAATCACAGAGGTTTGGGATAGAATGGGCCAGGGACCATCCTGGGGTCTCCTTGCATGAGGGAAATACAACCAAGGCTTGAAATCCTGTCCAGCCTGACCTGATCCCTACACACACTTTTGACCCAGCCCACAGGACAGGCAGCAGGCATGGAGGTGTCTAAACACTCCCCATCCTCCCCCCTACCATCTCCCTTTTCTGCTTTGTTCCATCCCAACCCCCAGCACAAGTTCCCACTTGCACAGAGACAAAGAATTAAGGATATGCTGGCAGCCAAATGACAGGCTATCCGTCTCTGGCCAGACACCATCTTCACAGCTCCAGCCCGGATGCCACCCCACCCGATGGTCTCTCCCAGCACCAGGCCAGGAAGGGAGGTGGCCCAGAGAAGGGGCTGCTGTGGAGGGAGACACGGAGTCCGGAAGCCCAGAGGAACAGTCTTCAACCTGCGAATCCGGCCTCGCCTGCTTTTGCTGGTGTCCCTGAATGCATGACGACAACGCTGCTGACCCCAGCCTGTAAGGGACAGGCTATCTATGCTGTGACTTCTTGGGACAGCCCATCAGCATCTCTGTGTGCTGCTGGGCAGAGGATTCAGGCAATGATTTCAGATAAGGAAGTCAAGATTAAAACCCAGCAGCCACCATGTCACTGAATTTCTGTGTGCCTCCATGCCCTCATCTGTAAAGAAGAGCTATTTAACTCCCTCAGCACTCACTCGGAGCACTTAAAAGAAGACGTCTCTGGACCAGAAACCCCAGATGCATGTCCCACCCCAAGATGTCACTCATGGAGAGCTCCTGCTGGGCCCTCTCCTGCTAGAAGGTGACAGTCAGGAATCACCCTCTTCCACACCTTGTGCCCTTTCTTATGGACCCAGCACTTTCATGGCCATCATGTGGTCCCATTCGGGACACAGGCTACTTTGTTCATTTTAGGGAGGTAGAATTTGAAGCTTAGAAGGTCAAACCTTCTTCTCCTGGGAAGAAAAGGACTCAGAATTTGAACATTCCCCTCCATGCACTGAGAGACACACTCTCCTGTCCCGGTTTCCACCCCTTACTGGGGGATGGGTTTTCAGACTGGGGACATAGGAGCTGTCCATAGTTAGCCTCCATAGCTGCCAGGTTACATAGATAAAGGAGTGTGCTTCTGTGGAGCAATCTCTGTGTAGATTCCACCAGATCCCCACCCCCTCCCTCTTGGAAAGGCTTTCCTTCTGTCTTAGTAGCTTATGCAACATGGGGCAGGAGAAAACTGTGGGTGAGCTCCGGAAAGTCACTCACCTTCTCTGAGCACCAGCTTCCTCGTTTATGAGCTAGGAATGGTATTTTAGTAAGAACCCCGGCTCCATGTTTGAGTCCTAGGACCTAGCACAATGCCTCACATGCACTGAGGGTTCCGCAGAAGCACGTCACAGAAGCAGATGAATGGAAGGACAGGCCTAAGAGAAAGCAGAAGGGTTCTGAGGCCCTTGACATTGCCTTCACTCCCACTTTGTCCTCAACCAGTGGGTGTCATTGGGGCATCTTCAAAGAGCCAGCCCCACCTAGAACATAAGTATTGGTGGAGAGCTCCAAAGCCTAGGGCTGTGCTGTCTGATACAATAGCACTGACCACAACTGGCTACCAGCATCTGACTTGTGACTTGAGATTCGCAATGGAGATATGCAATAAGCACGTAACACACACAGATTTGCCAAGACTTTGTACTCAAACGGAAGGTAAAATACTGCCTCAATAATTTGTATGCTGAGAACCTGTTAAATGATCATGTTGTGGCTAGGTGGAGGATTAAGTAAAATATTACTAAACTAACATCACCTGCCTCTTTATACTTCTTTTTTGTGGAGCTGTGTTTGAACCCTGGCCTTGCACACACACTAATGCTTCATATGGATATATATCCCCAGCCCTGTGTTTTTCTAACCTGTTACTAGATAATGTAGCATGATACATGGCTTAAGGATCATGTTATATTTCTACTGGGAGATGCTATAGGCCCCAACTGAAGAGGTAGGTGATCCTCCCAGATCTTCAGTTAAAATAATCCCAAGACCCACTCTCAGTGCCCTCAGGCCCAGCACACAGCCCAGGGTCTTTGCCTCAACACTCTTCTCCAGGTCTCTTCTTCCTGGCATGCTATACCCAACCTGGAATCACCCCATGGTCTTATATGTGAGCCAGGGCATGGGGCCACAAGCACTACCTCTGAAGTCCTTGAAGCCCAGATGTCACGTTCACTTTCTGACCACCTCCACATTAACCCAGCCAATCATTTCACCTGAATACCACTCTGTGTCCCTCTCCTTCCTTCTGCTACGGATTCCTCTCATCCAGACCTTCATCCATCCATCCAGTCATTCATTTGCACATTTGCTCATTTATTCATTCAATACCTTTGAGCACCTATGCAAGACATTTTCTTAGGGTTTGATGTATTTAGTGAAAGAAGTACACAACCTCTCTGCTCTTGTGAGCTGATGTCCTAGTGTGGAAGACACACAAGAAACATCAAGCATTCAAGGCAACAAATGTGTTCCAGGGGGTACGTACTAACGGAAATGAGGCCAAGCTGGTCAGGAGGACCAGCAGCCATACGGCCCTACGGCCAGCCGTTAGTCTCACCCCTTTGACCCATCCTCCACTGGCTGCTGGAGAGGCCTCAACTCTAACCACACAGTCTTACCTCAAAGCGCTCACTGCCCCCCGCCCCCGTACCTTCTGGGGCTGCATGATCTGGGTTGGTCAACTTTATCCCCTAACCCAGCACTGCCATGGCCTTTCTCTAGCCCCTCCCTGCTTTGACTTGTTTTTATCCTTAGGGACTCCAGATCAGAAATCTTGTGCCCAGCCACGTGTGTTTCCATGTCTTCAGTGTGTGTGTGTGTGTGTGTGTGTGTGTGTGCTCTAGTTGTACACCTGCTGCCACCATGACTTACACATGTATGCGCAGGTTCTCTATGTGCAGTCCAGCCACATTCCTCCCCCTTGGAGAGACCCAGCCAGCCACAGGGGCTGCCTATATACATCTCACTTTCCAAAGCCTCAGCGGGAACAGGCTCTGTGATTCAGGAAGTTGTCATGGCAACTGCCAGGCCCTCATGCCATCTCCTGCAATCAGCACTGGGACCTGGCCACCCGCTGGGCTTCCTGGAGATTTTTTTTTTTCTCTATGGTGGGAGGCTGTGGGGAGGGAATGTGGAGGAACCTTAGCCCTGTCCCTCCTTCCCTTCCTGTCCTCCGTCTCCCCATCATGTGCATGGGCCACTGTGATATTTGATAGACAGCAGTTCTGAACTGGAAGCAGGGTTGGGAGTTCTGGCTTGACATAAGCCACGGACACCTAATATGACTTGAGGTAGATCCCTTCATATCTCTGAACTTCCATTTCATCATCAGGGTGATGTATCCAGTCTCTGTGAGGTCTGGGGCAGTAATTAAGCACATATCATGCGTTCAACTAATACTCTAAAAGGGGAAGGCCTAGAACCAATTTTTGCCTTTATGCAGCTTTAAGGCTCTTTTATACCTGTCAGTTTACAACAGATGGTTTTTTAAAAATATTTTATTTTTATTTATTTATTTATTTATTTGAGAGAGATACAGAAACAGGCAGAGGGACAGAGAAAGAAAGAGAGAATGGGTATGCCAGGGCCTCTAGCCACTGCAAACGAACTCCAGATGCATGTGCCCCCTTGTGCATCTGGCTTACATGGGTCCTGGGGAATTGAACCTAGGTCCTTTGGCTTTGCAGGCAAGCGCCTCAACCGCTAAGCCATCTCTCCAGCCCACAACAGATGATTTTTATTTAATTTATTAATTTGAGAGAGTGAGAGAGATAGATGCAGGGAGAGAGAGAGAGAATGGGCACCTCAGGGCCTCCAGCCACTGCAAACAAACTCCAGATGCACGCGCCACCTTGTGCATCTGGCTTATGTGGGTCCTGGGGAATTGAATGGAGGTCCTTTGGCTGTGCAGGCAAACTCCTTAACCACTAAGCCATCTCTCCACCCCACATGATGTTTTAATATCAGCTTGACAGAGGGGACCTGGGGTCAGAGAGGTAGAGAAACGGGCCAAAGTTATCAGCCCTGGGTGGTCAGAACAGGTCCTGGGATGCTGAAAAGGGCCTAGGGAAAGGCTGTCTGGGAGGAACAGTATCCTTCTTCCGCCTGCACAGATGGATGGGCCAACCTTCCTTCCACTTCCTGATTCTCTTGTCTTGGGTTAGAACCAGAGAGTGGTGACGGAACCTCTCAAGCCCAGAGTCATCCTCAAGAGGGAAAAGCCCCAACTGGGAGGCTGTGTGATGCTGGGGAAGGAAGTCACCTGTCATCGTTGGGCCTCCCTTACTTGGTGTTGTAGATCAGATGAGACTGATGACCTCAACGGTACTGTTTTCCTCATGGGCTGTGTGGTCCCTATTCTAGATCCAGCCAAGCTCCCAGGTGGTTACAACTTCCTGGACAATGGGGAACTATGAGTTTGCTAAGTGTCAGGACCAGACTTCTGCCACTGCCTGGTGGGTCCTGCTTCACACTTGCTCTTAGAGACACAGGAAGCAATCGAATCTTTTATCCAACCTGCTTCTCCAGAGCCTTGGGTTTCTTAATCACGATGCCATGGTGGCTATTTCTCCATCTCATTCCATATGCCTTCTGCCTCTTTTATTACCATGACCTCACTTAATCCCCCACAAGGCTGCCAAATAGGTCTTACTCCATGTGTGTTTCAAGGGAAGGGACACAAAGTCTCAGAATAGAGTGACTTGCTCAAGATCACATGGCTAAGAAGAAGCAGAGCTGGAATTTGTACTCAAGCCTCACTGATCAGAGAGCCCATTAGAAAAACATCCTCTACGTGTGCTTTAGTCTGATGAAGTTACTTGTCTTACCCTCGGTGTCAGCTCAGACTCCTCTTACCATCATCCATGCAGGAAAGATGCTTAGAGTACAGAGCTATAGGAATCCCCAGTGATGTGTTCTGCCTCCACACAGATAGGAAGCCTGAGGCCAGGCCTGGGACCCAGAGCTAAAGATGCAGTGCTACCCACGTGGGGGTGGGGGAAAGTACTGTCCTCACATCAGGACCTGGGCTGCAGCTCTCCAAGAAGGGGGATCCGTGGGGCTTTGCAGATGCTTCTAGGGCAGGAAGGCCTGCTGGTTGGGACTGGAAGGGTTTGGAAGTGGCTGACGGAGAGGACATGGAGCAGAGCAGATACTGGGTGGGGGCTGGATGGCCTGGCCAAATGAAGGGTCAGGCCACCTTGGCCCGACTCCCATCTCCAGCCCCAGGGCCAGCGCGTGAGGTGGAGCTGAAACATTCAAGCAGTTTCCTCTCCTTTGTTGGGAGTGATGTCGCCCATTTCCTGGATGTCCAAGAACCGGCTTCAAACAATAGTGCTGTCAGGAAGCCAGGAAGGGGCTGCTGCCCTGTGCTTGGTCCTGCCCCATCCCTCCCCACCTCCTGAGACCTGGCCAGGCCATCCTTTATGCTTATCTCTTACAGTCTGATGTCCCACTCTGCCACCAGCTGGCTGTGCTTCTGTGGACAGGCCTCCCATCTGAAGCTGGGGACACATCCTTGCACAGTAGAACCAACATGATGATGAGAGGAGGCAAGAACACAACGGGAATAGCAATAGCCACTGGCATTCCAGGCATATAAGACATGTGTAAAAGCTTGGCTTTTAGCAGGCATTCAGAAAATTCCAGTTGCCTCTAAATTATGGGACTTGCCAACTCACATTTTTTCAGACCTATGAAGTACCAAGCATGTCCATGTGCATAATCTATATATTATATGTTCAACCTGAATAACATTTATAACTTGAGGGAGCTGGGGACATAGCTCGGTTAGTAAAGTACTTGACTTGTAAGTGTGAAGACCTGAGTTCTAACCCCAGTACCCATATAAAAGATAGGCATGGTGCCTTTCTGTAATGCCAGTGCTGGGGAGGTGGAGATAGGAGGATCCTTGGGGCTTGCTAACCAGCTACTCACCAAATCAATGGGGAGTGATCAAGGAAGACACCCAACATTGACTTCTGGCCTTCACACACATATGTATATATCTGCACAATATGCCCACATAAACACATATGCACCCCCCCACACACACACAAATACACACACACACAAATGACTTATAGTTTGAGGGTCTAACAAAAATTGGATTGAAATCCCATTCTTTCAGTTATAATAGTCATGTGACCGAGGACAATGATGCAGTCTTCTGAGCTTTACTTTCTCCATCTGTAAAATGAGAATAAAAATAATACTTATGTCACATATCACTGTGAGAAATAAATGTCCCAGCACATGTAAGCCACTTGGCATAAGGCCTTGTAAAGAGTAGGTACCCAGGAAATGTCAGCTCTGATCTACTCATGGTTGGGTTCTGGGGAGCCAAACCTGGGTCCTTGGGCTTTGCAGGCAAGTGCCTTAACTGCTAAGCCATCTCTCCAGCCCACATCTTACTCTTTAAATTTTATTTAGTTATTTTATTAAAATATTATTTTATTTTATTTATTTTATTTTATTTTATTTTTGGAGAGAGACACAGAGAAAGACAGACAGAGAGGGAGAGGGAGACAGATAGAGATGGGCACGCCAGCAGTCTCTCAGCTGCTGTGAACGAAATCCAGATGTGTTTGCCCCCTTGTGGGCAAGTGCAGTATTGTGCCCTTGCGTCACTTTGCATCTGGCTAAACATGGAACCTGGAGATTGGAACCGGGTTCTTAGGCTTAGGAGGCAGGCACCTTAACTGCTAAGCCATCTCTCCAGCCCTATTTAGTTATTTTCAAGCAGAGAGAGAGATACAGGGAGAGAATGGGCAGAATGGGCATGCCAGGGCCTTCAGCCACTGCAAACAAACTCCAGAACATGCTCCATTTTTTGCATCTGGCTTTATGTAGGTACTTGGGAATTGAACCCGGGTCAAGCTTTTCAGGCAAGGGCCATCTCTCCAGCCCCACTTTTTAAATTTTTATTTATTCATGTTCACAAGGAGAGGCATGGAGGGGGAGGAGGAGGAGAGAGAGAAGAGAGAGAGGCCAGGACCTCCTGTCACTGTAAACAAACTCCAGACACATGTGCCACTTTGTGCATCTGGCTTATACATGAGTACTAGGGAATCGAACCTGGGCAGTCAGGCTTGTAAGCAAGCACTTTTAACTGCTGAGCCACCTTACCTCCATGTTACTTTTTGCAACAGGATCTCACACTAAGCCTAGACTTACCAATTCAACTAGACTAGCTAGCCAGCAAGCCCTAGGGATCCTCCTGCTTCCACGTCTCCAGCACTGGGGTTACAGGCATGCATCAAGCCCAGTTTTTACATGGCTAATTTCACTATGAACAGAGTGTAAAAGACTGTAAAGCAAAGGGAACTTATTGGCTTCTCAGGTCTCCGTTTACGGCTATCCCATGATCCAATCCAGTCCTCTGTTTCCTAACATTAAACTTGCCAATGAGTCAGAGCCCACCCTCAGCCTGAGAGGGTGTCTGTGTCCCTACTTCACCAACAGATTGGAATCCTCCCCACAAGAGAGGAGCTCTGCAAGTAGTTCAAGCTGTCTCTAGTCTTGGGAGCTGGGTGGATGCTTTTGTCAAGAAACATAGCCTTTTCATTAATGCCATTGTCAGCCAATTAGGCCAGCGCTGACTCACAGGGAACACAGTGCTGGGGGCTGCTGTTCGGGAGGCCTATGGCTGGAGCATTGTGTTCTGTCAGCCCTGCATCCTGTCCCCTGCACAGTTTCCACTCCACTGCCTGTCCAGCACCCTCCCCACTGCTTGGGTGCACCTGTCACTTTGATGGGAGCACTTTGGTTTCACATCTACTTGGTACCAGAAATTAACAAAACCAACTGGAAGGGAACTATCTGTTGTCATCCTCATTTTGTCTTATGAAGAGAACAAAACCATGTCATTAGTCACCAAAGAACTACCATTTGGACCATGTTTGCCAAATAATCTTAGAGTTGTATGGCCTCGGGTGAAGCACATCACTGTCCGTTTTCCCTTCTGTCCCTCCTCACACCTCTGTCACTATGTATCCAATTCATCAATTCCCAACCACAACTCAAAGTGGAACAAGATTTTGGTTTTAACTTTGTTTCTTTCAGAGAAAAAATATACACACTGTTTGACTTGAAAAGCTCAAGTCAAGAAAGGAAGGCAGAGCCAAGGAGGTGGCTCAATGGTTGCCTTGCAAACATGAGGACTTGAGTTCAGATCCTCAGAACCCATGTAAATGCTTTCCGATTAAGTTTTAAGGTCAAAGGCTTTCTAAGAATCCTCTTAACTAACTCAACCTCAAACAACAATAAAGTTAAGGCAGGTATAGTGGTACACATCTGTAATCCCAGCATGTGGGAGATAGAGGCAGGAGGATCTGGAATTCAAAGTGAGCCTTGAACAAATAGCAAGTTAGAGGCCAGCCTGAACTACATGTGACCCTGTCCCCTGCCCCCAAAATAAAATAAAACAAAAAACAGGGGCTGGAGAGATTGTTCAGCACTTAAAGGTGCTTGCTTGAAAATCCTGAAGACCCAAGTCTGAATCCCTAGTACCCACATAGAGCCAGATGCACAAAGTGACACAGGCATCTGAAGTTCATTTGCAGTAGTGGGAGATCCTGGTGTGCCCTTTCTCTCTTTTTCTCTCAAATAAATAAATATTTAAAACAAACAGGAAAAAAGGAACCTAAGTTTGTTTGTGTGTTTTACAATTTCCAGCACCCATGTAAAAATGCCAGACATGGTAGCATATGCCTATAATCACAGAGAGGCAGAGACAAGAGGATCATTGGGACTTGCTGGCTAGCTTGTCTAGCTAATCAGTGAGTTGCTGGTTCAGTGAAAGTCTGTCTCCAAAATAAGATGAAGCAATAGAGGAAGATATTCAGCACCAACCTCTGATCTCCATATGAATACATACACATTAACATATGAACACACATATGCACATGCATGCATACTACACATACATACACATGCAAAAAAACCCTCAAACCAATAGCAATACATGAAACAATCTCAAATATTGTCCTCCAAATGTCAGTGTTTCAAAAGGGGCTGGGTAGATGGCTTAGCGGTTAACGCACTTGCCTGCAGAGCCAAAGGATCCAGGTTTGATTTCCTCAGTGGCACATGAAGCCAGATGCACAAGGGGGTGCATGCATCTGGAGTTTGTTTACAGTGGCTAGAGGCCCTGGTGCACCCATTCTCTCTCTCTCTCTCTCTCTCTCTCTCTCTCTCAAATAAATTTTTTAAAAATTGTCTTGCTTGTCTTAATGAAATTTCCAGAATGAACCATCCAGATGATTAGAGAAAAATCAAGAAAATCCCACAGTCTCCCTGAACAGGTTAACTGATGAAGAACCACGGGACATAAAATTCTCCATAAGGGAGCCGGGCATGGTGGTGCACACCTTTAATCCCAGCATTTGGGAGGCAGAGGTAGGAGGATCGCCTTGAGTTCAAGGCCACCCTGAGACTACATAGTGGATTCCAGGTCAGCCTGAGCTTGAAAAACCTTGAAAAACCAAGGTACCTTGAAAAACCAAACCAAAACAAAAAAATCTTGATAAGGACAAGAGCCCAGATGGCATGGGTCAATCCTCTAGTTTACAGCTAAAGAATTTAGAGACAAATGTAGCTTGTTGAGACCGCATGCTGAGGTCAGAGGTGGAGTAGAACTAACACCTGCCTTTGCTTCCTTCTTATCTGATTGTTCATCACACTGGTAAGGGAGATCAGATGCCCTGAAAGTTCTTCTACATGAATTCAATCCTGGGATCCTTTTGGAAGCTGCCACAGAATCAGTGTGTGTGGTAGAACAGGCAGATAAGTAAAGTCTTTCAATCAAGCTGCCACATCATATAATACCTCAGTTCCAGATGGAAAGTGAAAGGAACGTTATCTTCTTAGCGACAGCTTTCCTACCAGAGGAGCAGAATTGATTAAAACGAGGCTTCCAGAAAGGGCATGCCTACTTCATTTGCATTCAACCCTCAAATTAAAGGAATATCGGCATGCAATTATATTTCTTATTACCATAGCCTAATTTGACCTTTTATGCATCTCTTCCCGTCAGTTCACAGACGGCGTTTCTTAACTGAGGCTGCTACAGGGATTTCTGGGCTTTAAAAAAATTTTTTTTTAATTAAAAAACTAAGAGTGGCTTCTTTTCACCAATGGTATTAGTCATTAAGTAGAATCTCAAGCCCTTCCTTGGGTAAAAATATCATGTTTACTTTGCACAAAGTGACACACATTTCACAATAAAAGAGGCTATCTCTCTTGGAGAAGTGTTGGTGGTGTAACATTCATTCAACAAATACTCCTCAAGCACTTGCTGGGCCTTGCTGTTGTGTGTGGAGGAGAAACAATGGGGACTGAGGTGCTATTCCATGTGCAAGGGGCTCCCGAACAGAAGGAAAATGAGGAGACATGATGTGAGCTAAAACTTGAGGGAAGGGTCCATCGAGAAGAGATGGAACCTTCTGGTCAGAGACTGCAGCAGGTGGAAAGGCACAGGTGGATTGAGTGTGTGGGGTCAATGGTGGGAGCTAAAGCTGGACAGCTCTGACCCTGACTCTGGGAACTATGAGTGTCACACACATGCACTGAGTCGGAACTTTGTTCAGAAAATTATGGAAACACCTATGGCGAGAAATGTCCCTGTCAGGGTAAAGGCAGTGGTTAGTACACGGTTCCCTACATGGAACATTCACACACCTACAGTTCACACATAAAGCCATACTCCAGCCAGAGGCCCTGCTCCTGCCTCCACTTTGCTCAGCTATTCCTGTAGATTGGGATACTCTTCTGTCAGCTCCATCTCAAATTCCTTCCCTGAAAGCTGTTCCATGGCTGGTATATGGCCGCTCTTCCTGACCATACCTGCTCAACCACCAAGCTGCTTACTAGCACAGTATTCTGGTTAAGCTCCTTGGGACTTACATCCCCAAATCACCTTGCTTCTGTCTCCTGAGTGCCTCTAGCATAGGAACAGCAGCTCCTTGGGAGCAGGGCCCCTGTCTGTTTTGTTCATTACCAGTGCCTGTATGGCAATCTTCAGACTATAAAATGTGGGTTGAATGAGATAATTAATGTGTTTCCAGAGTTCCAGCTAAACTACACTTGCCTTTTTCCCACTGAACGAAGTGTATATGAGCACAAATGAGCAGGAGTGATATTATTTATCACACAATCTATATGCCCAAGCCATACCCTAGACCAAGTAAACCAGAATCTCTGGGGATGGATGCAGGCATCAGCATTCTTTTGTTTGTTTTTCAAGGTAGGGTCTCACTCTAGCCCAGGTTGATCTGGAATTCACTATGTAGTCTCAGGGCGGCCTCGAACTCAGTGATCCTCCTACCTCTGCCTCCCTAGTCCTGGGATTAAAGGTGTGAGCCACCACACCCAGCCTCAGACATCAATATTCTAAGCATGACATTTTGTAGACTGTAGGGACATAAAAAATGGGAAGGGTAGGTGAGTGGGTAAGGCAAGGGTCAGATCATGGAATGTTAGTATGCCATGGGTTGGGCTTTTGTTACTATGTCTTTGGGAGCCACTAAAGGCATCAGAGCAGCAGAGGCTCATGAAGCATGTTGGAAGATGGCCAGAGGGGTGGGGAAGGTGCCCAGGTGCTTTCAGTGTGCATTCCAGGCTGAGACCCTTATGGCCCTGAAGGACAGGATGGCCAGAACCAGACAACCATCATTTGCTTTCCAGATCTACCACTGCATATATGAAGCAAAGTTCACATATATGCAAATTTCAATATCTTATTACAACAAGGTACTTGAGGGCTGGAGAGATGGCTTAGCGGTTAAGGCGCCTGCCTGCTAAGCCTAAGAACGCTGGTTCCAATCTCCAGGTTCCACATTTAGCCAGACACAAAGTGACACAAGGGCACAATGCCACACTTGTCCACATGGGGAGCATCTGGAGTTCGTTCACAGCAGCTGAGAGGCTGCTGGTGCCCCCATTCTCTGTCTCCCTCTCCCTCTCCCTGTCTCTCAAAAAAAAAAAAAAAAAAAAAAAAAAAAAAAAAAGGTACTTGAAGCCGGGCGTGGTGGCACACACCTTTTTTTAAAAAATGTTTTTATTTTTATTATTTATTTGAAAGAGAGAGAAAAGAGGCAGAGAGAGAGAGAGAATGGGCACGCCAGAACCTCCAGCCACTGCAAACAAACTCTAGATGCACGCACCACCTTGTGCATCTGCTTACATGGGACCTGGGGAATTGAACCTGGGTCCTTTGACTTTGCAGGCAAGTGCCTTACCCACTAAGCCATCTCTCCAGCCCTTTTAAAAAAAAAAAATTGGCGCATGCCTTTAATCCCAGCACTTGGGAGGCAGGGGTAGGAGGATTGCCATGAGTTTGAGGTCACCCTGGGACTACATAGTTAATTCCAGGTCAGCCTGGGCCAGAGTGAGACCCTACCTCGGAAAAAAAAAAAAAAAAAAAAAAAGGTACTTGAAACCAGGTGGCACACAACTATAATGCCAGCATTAAGGAGATAAAGGAAGGAGTTATAAGTAAAAAATTATTATACGAGGACTGGAGAGAAGGCTCTCTGGTTAAGGCACTTGTCTGTAAGGACTAACAACCCAAGTTCAATTCCCCAGTACCCACCTAAAGACAGATGCACAAAGTGGCGCATGCAATGGAGTTTCTTTGCAGCAGCTAGAGGCCCTGGTGCACCTATTCCCTCTCTCTTCTGTCTCTGCCTGCAAATAAATAAACAAATATATTATTATATATGATTAAGACCTATAAAGCCATCATGACCCCTACTTAAGATTCCCCATATAGTAGAAATATTTGTCTAATTTTATTTACTTATTTTGTGTGTTTTTCCAAGGCAGGGTCTCACTCTATCTAGTCCAGGCTAACCAGTAATTCACTCTGTGGGCCCAGACTAGCTTTGAATGCATGGCAATTCTCCTACCTCAGCCTCCTGAGTGCTAGGATGAAAGGCTTGGGCCACCACTCCCATCTGAAACTTTTAAAAACCAAAATGTGTCCTGTTATGCTTCAGAACACTAGATCACATCTTTTATTCATTGGTGTGCATGTGCACGTTCAAATGTGTGAACATAGTCTACTCTGTGTCACGGCACACAGGTGGAGGTCAGAGGACAAGTTTTGGGTGTCAGTCTATGACTTCCACCTTATTTTGAAGCAGGCCGTCTTGTTCTTCACCACTGCAGTCACCAGACCAGCTGGCATGTGAGCTTCTGGGTCTCCATCTCCCATCTCACCATAGGTGGGCTGTGATTACAGATGCTTGCATTACAGCATCCAACTTTACCTGGGTTCTGGGGAGCTGAACTCAAGTACTCACATCTGCACAGCAAGTGATGTATCTACTGAGCCATCTCCCTGACTCCACAACCTTTACTGTCCAAAGCATTTTAGCCAGGATTTGATGCTCACAGGGAGGTAATTTAACCTGAAAGAATTGTGCCTTTTTCTACATAAAAGGAATTTGTGGTTTGGGTGGGGAGAGGGTCTTTGGAAAGATAAACTTGGTGGACAGTTAATAATTTCCTGTGTACCTGTCCTGTAGTGGTCACTGGGGTGTAGAAGGTAAAATGGGACTTTGGCAGTGTTAAAACTGGAGTGTGTTAAGCCACACCCAGTGCCATGACACTGGGATCACACGCTGAGTATAGGGATAATGCTGTCACTCACCAACACTGCAGCCTTCATTTCATATGTGCAGCCCACTAAACACTTGTAGCTGTACCAGAGGGTAGGTATGATTATGGTGCTTCCCACCCATTCCTCTTTATAGATAGGGAAAATAAGGCACAAAAAGGTTAAGTAACTTGCTTAGGATCACACGGCTACTCAGTGGCAGAGGTGGGATTCAAATCCAGACAGCCTAATTCCAGAGCTATGTGCTTAGCCATTACATCATATTGTATCACGGGAACAATGGGGCAGGAAAGACCACTTCAGGCTGTAGGAAGGGGATGCTTCCTGGGGAAGACACAACTAGTGTTTGCCTTGAGAGATGGCTAGAGGTTCAAGAGGCAGAGGCAGGGGAGGATGGTTTCCTGGCAACAGATAGCAGTCATGTAGATATAGAAATTATAAAGCAGTTGGGCCAAGTGTTACAGGCCTATACTCCCAGGTACTAAGACAAGAGGATCACTAACTTCAATGCAGGTTTGAGCCTTAAGGTCAGTGTGGACAACTTAACGAGACCCAGTCACAAAAAGTGAAAACAGGGCTGGAAGGATGGTTTAGCAGTTAAGGCATTTGCCTGCAAATCCAAAGGACCCAGGTTTGATTCCCCAGGACCCACGTAAGCCAGATGCACAAGGTAGCGCATGAATGTGGTGTTCATTTGCAGGGGTGGGAGGCCCTGGTGTAACCCCTTCCCTTGCTCCTTTTCTCTGTCAAATAAATAAATATTTTAAAAAAATTTTGTTTATTTATTTGAGAATGACAGAAAGAGGCAGAGAGAGAGAGAGAGAGAGAGAGAGAAAATGGGTGCACCAGGGCCTCCAGCCACTGCAAATGAACTCCAGATGCATGCACCACCTTGTGCATCTGGCTTACATGGGTACTGGGGAATCGAGCCTTGAACCGAGGTCCTTAGGCTTCACAAGCAAGTGCTTAACCGCTAAGCCATCTCTCCAGCCCAATAAACAAATATTTTTTAAAAGTGAAAATAGCCAGGTGTGGAGGTGCTCACCTTTAATTATAGCAATTGGGAGGCTGAGATAGGAGGATCACTGTGAGTTCAAGGCCGACCTAACACTACATAGTGAATCGCAGGTAAGCCTGGGCTAGAGCAAGACCCTAAACTCAAAAAAACTAGAACAGCTTAGCGGTTAAGGCACTTGTTTGCAAAGCCTAAGGATCCACAGGTTTGATTCTCCAGGACCCATATAAACCAGATGCACAAGGTGGTACATGCATCTGCAGTGGCTTAGAGGGCCTGGCATGCCTGTTCTCAAAAAAAAAATTATAATATTTTTTAAAAAACATTAAAAATTTTGAAAACAGGGATATAGATGTAATTCAGTGGTGGAGCGCTTGCCTAGCATGAGGGAGAATGGGCTAGATTAAAGCCAGATTAGGGAGTATCAGGTGCCAATAAGGACTTGGAATGATTGGGGCTTTCATTAGTTTGCATTCAGGAGCTACTGAAGGTTTTTGAACATCAGGGACATGTGTAGTGCAGCATACCAGACGGTGGGCTAGGCAGGGAGATGGCAACAGGAGGGCCAATGGAAAGTAGTTCCAATAATCCAGGCGTGAGGAACAAAAACAGCCTAGGACAGGGACTATGAGAAAAAAGAGGAAGTAGCACATTAAGATGCTATAAAAGAAACTCGACAGGACTGGGTGTTGGATTGCAAGTTGGAGAGGAATGAGCGGAAGGAGACAAAGATGCAGCTCGTGTTTTGACACTGGGAGGATGGAGACAGTATGAACTCAGATAGGGAAGACAGGAACAGGCTTGGCAGAGGAAAAGGGGCCGATAAATTTCCTTTGGCAATGTAAGGAATTAAATCTCATTATTGTCAAGCCAACCCAGCAGGAGGATTTTCTATTATCTGAAGGCCTGCTTAGAGATCCTTTATGCTAACTGCTTGCGGACCCTTTACACTAACTGCTTGCAGATTGCTCTATGACCTTTTACCTAGTGACATTGAGAAGAGAGTTTGTTGGAAGAAATTATTATCTTTAATTACTTAGACCCTTCTGTCCTTAGAAGGCTATGATGTAGTTTAATTTCATCAAGAGTACAGGAAAGCCAAAAGTTGGTTCCTTTGTTCAAGGAATTCAAAGCAAGGCAGGGAGGAGGGGAAGACAAGAACTGCTGTCCAACTTGGGTGAAAGTTAAAACATCCTAGAATTGAATTTGAAGCCATTTAACAGTTCAAGAGGTATTACTCTTAATTCTAAAGAGGTAGATTAACGTTTGGAGAGTGACCAGTGCCCAACACTGCAGCAGGCTAGATTATTCAGACAGATTCCTGCACTCACAGTCTATGGTTTGTTCTCTTATTAACTCAATAGAGTCCAGAGATCAGCAGCATTTGCATCAGATAGCTTATTGGAAATCTTAGGCTTCACCCACTCCCTGACCAATGGAACTGGAATCTTCAGTGGCCCACATGCACTGGTTTATTATGTTAAGGGCTACAGGCTTTGTTATCAGTTGGAACTGGGTTCAAATCTCTGCTCAGTCACTTACTAGCAAGTACCCTCTTAACCTGCTTTCTCATATATAAAATCAGCCCATAGCCCTCTCCACCTTGGTTTCACATTAGGAGAACTTTCAAATTCCCAAGTCAGGCCACGCAAGAAGCCAATTAAATTGGAATCTCTGAGGTGGGACCCAGACATCAGTATTTAAAGGTCCCCAGATGATTCTAATGTGAGTCCAAGACTAAGAGCCACTGATGACGGAGGGACAAGTTTGGCTATCAGAACCAGACAACTCATTTGCATCCCATATCTACCACTTCTCACAAGGCAGGGGTCTCTTCATCTCTTCCTAAGTGTGCAGTTTCCTCACCTGTGAAATAGATTTGACATATGATGGTCTCAAAGGACTCAGAATGGAAGATGCTGACATGTACCAAGCTCCTGGCATGACACAAGTGCTCAATGTGTTCTTATTCATGCAAGACCCAGCTTCCTTCATGAAAAGAACACAGAAAGTAACCTCTGGCTTGCATAATCTTGCTAATCTGTGACCATAACTTCCAATTACTTGGCCAGCCACCAACAAATTAATGGACTTTGCCTTAGCTATTTTAAAAACATAAGAGCTTGTTTGGTCTCCTAAGTTGGAGAATCTCAAAGGCATTAGTAAGGATCTTCTGTGGCAACTTCACCCAAAATGCTCCCTACTATAGGCTGACCACATGTCATAGGGGCATGGCCAACTGTGTTGTGCTTTTCCTTGATCAACTGTTCTCATATACTTCATGCAGTAGAACCTGCCCCTTACTTAACACCTCACAGCAATTTCCCCATGGAAAGGTTGGTTAACTATTGTAAGAAAGTCACTTGTCCAACTCCTGCAAAGAAGCTCAAGGCCTGGGGAGTTGGGGTGACTTACGCAGGGTCTTATGCAATGTAAAGTCACAAGTAGAAGAAGCAGTGTTACCCAGTTAGCTGTAAAGGAAATTGCCTAGTAGTGAAAAGGGAATTGAATGGGGGTGGGGGTGGGATAATAGTGCTTTGAACCAAAGAGCTTTATAAACACCCGGGGCCCTAACCTGCCTGGGAGGTAGATAAGCATGTACCCTTTGGTTTGTCCTTAAACTCAACCTCTTACAAGAGGTTAAGGAACACACCCAGGGTTGGAATTGACACTCAGACCTCCTGACTTCCTGACTTTGGAGCTGAGAGTTCAGCCTCCACCTCCCTTCTCTATCAGGAAAAACATCTGGGTTATAATGCCTGAGGATGGGCTATAAAGGGGAAATGGTGGAAGTTGGGTTCTTTAAGAAACTTTCAGCAAGACTGCCCAAGACCCAGCCAGCAGCTCCTCCCATGACCTGAGTCACAAGGCTCAAACCTTTCTTTACGTCCATCCTGGAGAGTTCCCTGGAATGACCTTTAAGGAAATCTATTTGCTTGTAATGCTGGACACAAAAGGAGTTGAGACTTCAAAATGGATGAGAAATACCCCAAGGACCTTTTTCAGGTAGCAAGGCCTTCTTTCACAAAGTCACTCCATGTGTTAATGTTGGGTCCCTGCTACACATGAGCCATACCTTCATAAAGCAAAGCAAGAGGAACAGGCGAGGGGAAGTCATCTTTAGAAGCTAAAAGGTTACATAAAGCATAATAAAAATACAACTGTTTCCTTTAAAATTTTTAATGGACAGGAAATGGTATAGAATAACTGCCAAGTCACATAAATTAACCTTTCTGTTAGTTTGTGATCCAGGAAAGCACACACTATCGGTTGATGCAAACCGCATGGGCGTTTTCAGCAGTTGTTGTCTGGGCGCATGACTGAGTATGGGCCATGGACTCATCTTTACATGGTCCAAAAGAAAAAGCGGCTGCCATATCTAGCAGGCTTCAGATCCCCTTCTATCTCAGGGTTGGGCTCCGGTCTTGTTCTGGAGTGATAGGGATTCTCTGGTAAAGGTCGGTCTGTTTTTACTTTGGTGACCTGGAAAGGGGAAGAAAGTTGAAAGTTAGGTTAGGGCATCTGTGAATACGTGAGTGCTCTGATGACTTCTCTCTAATCCTGCTGCCCCAATTACTCTCTCACTTCAAAGCCCAAGCAAATCACATTTAGACTCAGTTAATTCTTTAATAAACTTCCCCAAATCTACTTTCTGTCACCGTATATGATAGAAGTTGTGGATACAGCAAGGAAAAGATGCATACCATCTTCAAGGGGAGACACACTGTCTAGTGAGGGAGAGACAGGAATATCAAGCAAGACTTCTCCACACTGCCCAATGACAACAATGCACACAGAACTGTGCAGGAGAGGAGGGCCTGCACACCCACTCACACTGAAGCCTGGGCCTGCACTTTTTTTTTTTTTTTTTTTTGGTTTTCAAGGTAGGGTCTCACTTTAGCTCAGGATAACCTGGAATTCTGTAGTCTCAGGGTAGCCTCAAAATCATGGTGATCCTCCTACCTCTGCCTCCCGAGTGCTGTGATTAAAGGCGTGCGCCACCACACCTGGCTCCTGCACTATTTCTGAGGGAGTATGATTCAGCTTAACCTCAAAGATGATCAACCAGGAAGAGTAAGGAGAAAGACACTGTGAATGAACAGAGTTAAGTGTGCTGACAGAGGTATGTATACAGAGGCCAAAGCAGGCAGCATGGGGAAGACAAAGGACCTAACCAAAATCGTATATGGCTAGCAACTATGCTGGGCACATTCTCTCAATTCATTCTCTATTCCTGAGGTCATACTGCAGAGGTTCTTTGAGGCACCATACCAACAGAACTAGGAACAGAGCCAGTAATCTGTAATCTAAGCCTGTTTGTTTACATACCGTACAATGCTGGGACAGGGCGGGATGATAAAGGATGCTGAATGGTGTACAAAGAGGCTTGGATTTTAATCTGATGGCAACAAGTGCCATGAAAGCAGTAAAGCAACCAATCATTATGTATAGAATGGGAAGTCAGGAGGCTAGACCAGGGAGAGCTGAGCCAATAGCCAAATGAGATTATGAAGTTCTGAAATGCAACACAGAGAGGGATGGAAACGTATACTGGCCATCCCTCAACAATTACCAAAATCTCAGCCTGAAAGCCACCAAAAAATGTTTTTTAAATTGTTTTGTTTTGTTTGTGATGCTGAGAATCAAACTCAGGGCCTTACACATCCCGGGCAAACATTCTACTACTGAACATCACCCCCCTAGCACAGAAATTCTTCTTTCTAAAGCTAAGGAACCAGGCTGGAGAGATGGCTTAGTGGTTAAGATGCTTGCCTGCAAAGCAAAAGGACTCAGGTTCGATTCTCCAGGTCCCACGTAAGCCAGATGCACATGGTGGCGCATGCGTATGGAGTTCGTTTACAGTGGCTGGAGCTAAGGAACCAGATCCAGCTTCATGGGCCATAGTTATTGACCATCTTATGCTCTAGTGATGTCTGCACTAAGCCACACCACTAGGCGGATTTGCCTATGAATAAATCAGAGACTACTTTTTATGGATAAAGCTTTCAGATACACAATCACACCGTCAATGTAACTCTGTGTGACATGTATTACAAGTGAGCCCCAGAGAAAATGGCTTGCCTAAGATAACATCAGATCTGCAGTGAAGCCCAGTCCTCAAGCCCGGTTCCTGTCCCTCTGCCACAACTAGAGATAACAATATGGGCTCCTTGTTGCTTGACAGTAATAACAAATGCTCCCATCTGTTATTTAAAGCTCTTGTAAGAATTCAAGGTATTTATGAAGTCAATCTAGAAAAATGTTTTTTCCTGAAACACAAAGTAATCAAGGACTCCTTGAACAAGAACAAATTATTGAGCAAAGAATAATGAAACAACTTCTCTTCTGCACCACACCCCAAAAAGAAGAGACATATTTGATCAAACCTAAGCAAACGGCTTTGCGTCGCCTACTTTACACTGAACTTTGCATGTGTAAAATGGGTCTCTGAGTAGTGGAGAAAAAGAGTAAATATGTATGTGAGGAACTCCCTACATTATTTTTAATATATGATCAGGATGATGGGCTTATGAGTAAGAGAAAAATTCTGCCTAGGAAAGTCAGAAACTTCAGGAAAGGATATACCATCTGAGCTGAGGCAAGACTAGGAAATCAGAATTCACCAGAACACAGGAGAGTAGGTCAACCAGGCCAAAAAGAACGACGCTACAGGGGCTGGAGGGATAGCTCAGCGGTTAAAGGCACTTATAAAGCCTGATGGCCTAGGTTCAAATCCCTAGTGCCCAACTAAAGCCAGATGCACAAAGTGATTACATGTGTCTGAAGTTTGTTTGTAGTGACAGGAGGCCCTGGCGTGTCATACTCTCCACCCCTCCCACCCCCCACTTGCAAATAAATTATAGATATATATGTACATGTATTTTAAATTTTGTGTTTTTTTTCCATTTTTTTGGAGAGAGACACAGAGAGAGAGAGAGAGAGAGAGAGAGAGAGAGAGAAGACAGAGATGGGCGCGCCAGCAGTGTCTCAGCTGCGGCGAACGAAATCCACATGTGTGCGCCCCCTTGTGGTCAAGTGGGGCATTGCACCCTTGCATCACTGCATCTGGCTAAACGTGGGACCTGGAGATTGGAACCGCTGGAGATTGGAACCAGTGTTCTTAGGCTTAGGAGGCAGGCGCCTTAACCCCTAAGCCATCTATCCAGCCCTTAAATTTTGGATTTTTGAGGTAGGGTCTCACTCTAGCTCAGGCTGACCTGGAATTCACAATGTAGTCTCAGGGTGGCCTCGAACTCATGGCGATCCACCTACCTCTGCCTCCCAAGTGCTGGGATTAAAGGCATGTGCCACCACACCTGGCTTAAAATATATATATATATATATTTTTTTTTTTTTTGGAGAGAGACACAGAGAGAGACAGAGAGAGAGGGAGAAGAAGACAGATAGAGAATGGGCCCGCCAGCAGCCTCTCAGCTGCTATGAACGAACTCCAGATGCGTGCAACCCCTTGTGGGCAAGTGAGGCATTGTGCCCTTGCCTCACTTTGCATCTGGCTAAACGTGGGACCTGGAGATTGGAACTGGGATTCTTAGGCTTAGCAGGCAGGCGCCTTAACCGCTAAGCCATCTCTCCAGCCCATTAAAATATATTTTTTAAAAAGAATGAAGCCACAATTTAGGCTTTACCCAACTGATTATCACCTTTCTAGAAAGAGACTGGACACTGAATTGAAATATAACTAAAACTGATAATACATTTTAAGAAATGCATTTTATTTTATTGTATTGTTTTTTTTTTTTTTTGGTTTTTCAAAGTAGGGTCTCGCTCTAGTCCAGGCTGACCTGGAATTCACTCTGTAGTCTCAGGGTGGCCTTGAACGCTCAGTGATCCTCCTACTTCTGCCTCCCAAGTGCTGGGATTAAAGGCATGTGCCACCACGCCCAGCTAAGAAATACACTTTTTAAACAGTTAAAACAATAACTTTTTATTGGGAATGAGGTTAAACAAAAAGGAAAAAAAAAAAAAAGAATGTAAGAGCCAAAGGAAGCATAGGACTCCTTACAATGCACTCTTCCAGACACAAAATGGTCTGGATATCCATGACCCCTCAGTACCTGACACTAGCTACACAAGACCATCATAATAGGAGGAAAAGATGATGACATTAAAATAAAAGAGAGATTGTTTGAGAGGGGGGAGGGGATATGATGGTGAGTGGAGTTGCAAAGGGGAAAGTGAGGGGAGGAAATTACCATGGTTTATTATCTATAATTATGGAAGTTATCAATAAAAAATGATAATTTTCTCAGTGTAGTAAAAGAGTATGTCTCGAAGCTGGGCATGGTGGTGCACGCTTTTAATCCCAACATTTGGGAGGCAGAGGTAGGAGGATCAACATGAGTTCAAGGTCACCCTGAGACTACATAGTGAATTCCAGGTCAGCCTGGGCCAGAGTGACACCCAACCTTGAAAAAAAGAAAAAAGAGCATGTCTCAAGAAAACATAAGCAATGTCAGACTTAAAACACATAGCAAACACCACGGTAATTCTCTATTTATAACCCCCAAATTTTACCCCAACTATTCATGGATGCTATTCATAAAGGAGAAGAAACTAAGATGAACTGTGGTCCTGCATGCTCAGGTACTATGCAGGAAATTCACAAAGGCTGGCTCGTGTATTTCTCACAGGAGAGCAGGGATTCCTGGTCCCATTTTGTAGGTGTGGTAAGATTAAAAGTCTTACACAATTAAATTAAAGAAATTAAGTAGTGGAAGCAGACTAGATATACCATCTGTCCATTCAACTTTGACTTGCCCTCCATTCCATGCCTTGCTCCTTGGGCCACCCCAGAAGGAGTGGAGGTACCTGAGTTGAAGTAGCAGTGATGGTCATTAAGAACCTTGCACATCACAGAAAGAGGACACTTAGCCTGCAAGCAAATGGAGTACCCAAAAGGTTTCTGAAAAGAAAGTGATACGTGATCTATTTTCCACAGACAGCTCCTAAAGTGAAGATGTAGTTTTGCTCCTAAATTCTTCAATTTTGAAGTGTAAATTGTCTTCAAAAACTCATATGGATCTACCTCCCCTCCCAGAAATGTATGTTGCTCTGACTAAGAACTCTCTAAATGTGACAGCAGTGGGGCCAGTGAGAGGATCCAACCTTCTAGGAGAAGCAATGTTCCACTGACATGAAGAAAGAATGAGAAGAAAAGTGAAGACTCTCAGACTTCAGGTCTGGTGTTTCAACAGATGGGAAGTCATAGCCAACACAACTAATATAGGACGAAGAGAAGGATGATACCTTTTACAAGCATGAATTTCTAAATTTATTTTTATGTGAGATAGATGGGGGTGGGGGAGAGAGAAAATATGTATATGGTACACCAGGGCCTCCTGCCACTATAAATGAATTTCAGACACATGCACCATTTTGTGCATCTGGCCTTACATGGACATTAGGGAATTTAACCCAGAATGTCAGGCTTTGCAACAAGCACTTTTAACTGCTGAGCCATCTCTCCAGCCCCAACCAGGCATGGACTTTTAAAAAATAGTTTTATTTGAGCTGGAGAGAAGGTTTAGCAGTTAAGGCACTTGCCTGTAAAGCCTAAGGACCCAGGTTCAATTCCCCAGTACCCACATAAGCCAGATGCACAAGGTGGCACATGCATCCAAAGTTCATTTGTAGTGACTAGAGGCCCTGGAGCACCCAATCTCTCTCTCTAATAAATAAATTTTTAAAAAACTTTTTAAAAAAAGTTTTATTTATTTGTGAGAGAGAAAAAAAATAGGTGTGTCAGGGCCTCTAGCCACTGCAAACAAACTCCAGATGCATGCACCATCTTCTGCATCTGATGGGTACTGGGGAATTGAATCCAGGCTGTTAGGCTTAACAGGCAAGCACCTGAACCGTTGAGCCATCTCCCCAGCCCCAACTGAGCATGGACTTTTAAAATCTTAGTTATTACATTCTAAACAAAAAATCTGACACAGCCTTAGCTATATCCAACAGTGAATTCAGCTGAGGGGATCTTACCAACACTTTAACATCCTATACTCCCAAAAACAAATCTGCACATGTTGGAAGGTCTATGTAAAGGAATATCTCTATTAAAAAAACTCTCTTCTGGATTGTGTGTAATTTCTCATCAATCTATTTGGTAAATGAAGAGCTCACTTCCTCTCTGTTCTCAAAGAGACCCCTTTGGGACAACCTCCTGCTTTGGTTGTGTCCTGTCCCATGGTGTCCCCCATCCACCTCTGGGGTCAGAGTGGAGCCTAGTAGGAGCCTTACCTTAGATAATTCCCCCAGGTTAGGTCGCACCCAGCCCAGTTTGTCCAGCACACACTCGTCAAACTTAGCCTGCTGTCGGCGGCAGTGCCGGAACTCCTGCTGGCCCGAATAATCAATGCAGGTCCAATATTCTGTGAAAGGCTCTGCACAGTTACGCTTTATCTGCCTAGAAACAAGGACAAGGGGTCAGAAGTAGCTCTTTGCAAAACAAAGAAAGGGAAAAAGAGGAAGGAAAACAGGCCTAGATATTAAACTTGGGTCTTGCTTTTGAAAAGTACAGGAGTGAACACTGTTACCACAAAAGGCAATTGCAAGACCCTCAAGTTGAGAACCAGTAAGCAAACAAAATAGATTTCTGAGGACAAAGTCTACTTACTTGATATGGTCATTTACTGGCACCCAGAACTCACTAATTCAGCTAGTCTAGCTAGCCAGCTTGCTAGATAGGGATCGCCTGTCTGTACTTCCCAAGTGCTGGAATTACAGGCAGGCCACCAGGGCTACCAAGCATTTATGATGCTAGGGACCCAGACATCGGTCCTCATGCTTGGGCAGCAAATGCTTGATCCACTGAGTTATCTCCCCAACTTCAAAACCTACTTTATTTCATGCAATGAAAAGACTATGTCCCAAGTCAACTGCCTTTGACTCAACAGGAGAACTCACTTGGGGCCTACTTATTCTTTAAATCCAATTCTGAAGACTATCATCTGAGCGGATTCAGGAGGGAAGCATAGTCAGAGACCAGAGCATGTGACAGGCAGAAGGGCAGACAACAGCAAAGGGCACAGAATCTCAAAAGGCAAATATACTTTTTTCTGTGTGTGTGGGGGTGCTGAGTATGGAAAGCAGGGCCTCACACTAGGCAAGTGCTTTACCACTGAGCTACATCCCCAGCACAAATACACAAGCTAACAGGAAAGGTCCAGAAGTCATGCAACATAAAAGCAGACGCCCTCCACACTTCCAGAGCTCAAGGTCACCAGTGTATTAATGCACTTGACAGAAATGAAGACTTTTTTTTTTTTTGAGGTAGGATTTCACCGTAGCCCAGGCTGACCTGGAATTCACTCTGTAGTCTCTGGCTGGCCTCCTACGTTTGCCTCCTGAGTGCTGGGATTAAAGGCATGAGCCACCACGCCCAGCGACAATTCTTGTCACAAAGGGAGTTAAATTATATTTGGTGCTGTGTTAAAAAGCAGGGTAGCTGGGCTGGAGAGATAGCTCAGCAATTAAAGGCACTTGCTTGCAAAGCTCGAAGGCCTGAGTTTGATTCCCCAGTACCCACAAAAAGCCAGACGCACGCATCTGAAGTTTGCTTGCAGTGGCAGGAGGCCCTGGAGCACCCATACTCAATACACACTCTTTCTCTCTGTGTATCTCTCTTAAATAAATTAATTTTTTTATTACAGGTGTATCTCATGCACTTTCAGATGGACTTTCTTGTTTTTTTAAAAAATATTTATTTATTTATTTGTGTGAGAGAGAGAGAGAGGGAGAAAGAAGCAGAGAGACACAGAGAGAGAATAGGCACAGAAGGGCCTCTGGCTTAAGTGGGTCCTGGAGAATCGAACTGGGATCCTTTGGCTTTGTAGGTAAACGCCTTAACCACTAAGCCACCTCTCCAGCCCCCTCTACCCTGCCTTTAACAAAAAAATATTTTAGGGCTGGAGAGATGGCTTACTAGCTAAGGCATTTGCCTGTGAAGCCTAAGGACCAAGGTTCAGTTCTCCAATACCCATGTAAGCCAGATGCACAAAGTGGCGTATGCATCTGGAGTTCATTTGCAACGCCTGGAGGCCCTGGTATGCCCATTCTCATTCTCTCTCTCTGCCTCTTTCTCTCTCTCAAATAAATAAATTATATATATATATATATATATATATATATGAAATATTTTTTAAAAGGCAGGGAAGCAAACAGTTCATTTATAAAGACCATCAAAAATGTAACTTTTTATATAAAGGGGATAGCTTCAGTTGCTTTACAAAATTACCCTTTTCTGTCATTCAACCCTGCTAGGAACCAAATAAATGCAAATTCAAGCAAGAATAAAACAGTGTAATTTTACATAAAAGCCATATTGAGAGAAAAGAAACTCAGAGCATCTCTTTTTATCAATGGAATAATGACTATAAAGCTCTTAGCTGCCCCACTGCGGGAAGTGAGGGGTGCTCTCAGTACATGGAGCCCCTTTAAAATGCCTCACAAAGAAGCTCAGAGATAGTCTATGCATTCAGTGAAAATTTGCTGTTTCTGCCTCCACCACTCAGTTCACCTTGGAAGTCACCAACATCATTACTCTCAGGACCCTGCATAACCTGTACCCACTTATCCTCTATACTTGACAATAAGTCACTCTGGCACAATGTACTGTATTCTCCACAATGCTACCGAAGCTGTGGCCAGCACTGCAGTGGTACAGGTTCCTGCTCTAGACCCTGCCACCCACGCCAGCAAACTGACATCTACTAAAGCAAGGCTGAAACCCAAACATTTTGCATTTAAACATTCTACCTCAGCATCTTGGGGGGAAAATGTCTTGACAAGTTCCTTAAAAGCTGGTTTTCTTAAAACACATTTTTTAAAAAAATGTATCTATTTGCAAGCAGAGAGAGAGAGAGAGACAGAGACAGGGTACACCATGTGACTCTGCATCTGGCTTTACATGGTTATTGGGGATTCGAACTTGGGCAGTAAATTGCAAGAAAGTGCCTTAACCACTAAGCCATCTCCCCAGTCCCAAAGTTGGTTATCTTTACAAATAAATAAACACATATTCAACCTTATTAGTAATCAAATAAATGCAAATTCAAGTATCATAAAATATCTCACACCTATCATACATATGAATAATGCATACCAGCAGTGCTGAATAAGCGTAAGTTGACTCAACTTTAAAAAAAATAAAGTAAAGCCAGGCGCGGTGGTGCACGCCTTTAATCCCAGTACTCAGGAGGCAGACGTAGGAGGATCACCAAGAGTTAGAGGCTAGCCTGAGAATACATAGTGAATTCCAGGTCAGCCTGAGCTAGAGTGAGACCCTACCTTGAAAAAACAAAAAATAAAAATAAAGTGGTAAAGTTTAGGAGCTATAAATAATGATTAAAACCCTCTACAGAAAAAAAAAAATCTCACTTCTGAGAAATTTATACCAAGGAATTAAAGAGTGAAAAAGAGCTATGCAGAAAAGCAGACACTACGGATTTATCCAAAACAGTCAGAAACTGAAATCGGTGATGTCCACTAACAGAAATAGGTCAGGTATATTATAGTTGGTTAATCTATTGGTAGGATATACAGACATTCAAAATAATGGTCATGAAAACTATATGGCAGGCTGGAGAGATGACGTAGCAGTTAAGGCGCTTGCTTGCAAGGCCATAGGACCCAGGGTCAATTCCCCAGGACCCATGTAAGCCAGATACACAAGGGGGCATACACATCTGGAGTTTATTTGCAGTGGCTGGAAGCCCTGGAGCACCCATCCTCAATCTCTCTCTAAATACCTATTTCTCTATCTCTCTCAAATAAATAGATAAAAATATTTTTAAAAAACCAAAAAAAAACTGTATGGCAACATGAAAGAATATTTTTAATAGTTTTAAGTGAAAATGCAGTTCAAACACACATACATACTATGATTATAACTACAGAAGTATCTGCATGTTGACAAAGACAGTAGAGGCAAGAAAGAAGGAAAGCAGGTATTGTGCTAAAGCATCAGCTCTTCCCTCTTGCATCACTGGAATGGACATCTGTGGGTTCTGCTTAGTCAACAGTCATTCTTCATTCTTTTTCGTTTTTTCAAAGTAGGGTCTCTCTAGCCCAGGCTAACCTGGAACTCATTCTGTAGTGTTAGTCCTTGAACTCACAGTGATCCTCCTACTTCTGTCTATTGAGTGCTGGGATTAAAGGTATGTGCCACTACACCTGGTTCATTCCCCATTCTTCTGTAACATCCTTGTGAGTTTTCCTTTGGGAACCTCCCCCCACCCATCTCTTAGCAGAGTGGTTTGGATGAAAGCAAGACTATGTGTCACTTCAGACCTAACCATAATGGTCCAACAATATCCATCCACCAGCAAGGATAACCTGCCTCAGTGCAGGGTCTGTTTGTGCTACTATAGAAATGGCTCTCTGTCTAGACTTGCTGAGCAAGGAGAATAGCAGCGTGAAGTGTTTGCTGGCCATTTAGGCTATAGCAAGACTAAAAACAAGGTCAACAGAGAAAAGCTCAATCAGGACATGGTGGGGAGAAGAGTAAAAAGGTATCAGGTAGTTTGACATTCTTGAGGCCCTTGAATCCAGGTCTGCTTGATACCAGACCTGTCTTTGGAGTTCACAGTTAAACAGCCAATTCCTTGTGCATTGAGCTTCTGTCCCTTTTAGTAGAATTCTGTATAATATGACTATCAAAACATTTTTTTTAGGGTTGGATGTGGTGGTGCACACCTATAATCAAAACACTGAGGCACCAGAACTTTTGAGTTCAAGGCCACTGTGGAATACAGTGAGTTCTAGGCCAGTCTGAACTGCAAAGTGAGCAAGAGCCTGTTTCAAACACACACACACACACACACACACACACACACACAAAAAAATTTCCTATTTGTTGAGAAAGGATGTCATGCAGCCAAAGCTGGTCTCAAACTTGCTATGTAAATGAAGGTGGCCTTGAATTCCTGATCTTATTGCTGCTACTTACCCAGTGCTGGGATTACAAACAGTACTACCATGCCCAAAAACATGTTTCTATTATTGACATACCTTGGATTATTTTTTTAATTAGTTTAGACAAATTCATACATGTATATAATGTGATTTTTTGTGTTCTTTTATGAGAGAGAAAAAGTGAGAGAGAGAACTAGCATGTCAAGGCCTCCAGCCACTGCAATTGAATTCCAGATGTGTTTGCCATGATGTGCACATGTGCAACCTTGCACACCTGCATCACCTTGTGCATCTGGCTTATGTGGGATCTGGAGATTCGGACATGGGTCCTTGGGTTTCGCAGGCAAGCGCCTTAACTGCTAAACCATCTCTCCAGTCCATATAATGTATTTTGATTATCCACACACCTTACATTTTTATATGTAAGTAACAAGCACAGTGGCTTACTGAAAATCTAATATGCACTGCTCTTCTCATAACAACTGTGTGTTCTGTAATCATTATACTAACTTGTTACCTGACAGCCTGTTAGTAAACACTGGGTTGAGATGTTTTTAAGCCTTTCAAAATATCCCCTGTAATACTACAGACAAGATAGTAGGTATTATTTTACAGCTTGGAAAAGGAGATTCATGATGGTTAATGAACTTGTCATATAATAAAAAGAAAACCAAAAGCTGGGCATGGTGGTGGTACACGCCTTTAATTCCAGCACTCGGGAGGCAGAGGTAGGAGGATCACTGTGAGTCTGAGGCCAGCCTGGGAAAACAGAATGAGTTCCCGGTCAGCTTGGAATAGAGTAAGACCCTACTTTGAAAAAAACAAAAACAAAAAACCCTTCACACTTGTAGCAAAATTACCCTTATGTTAAATTAGCTAGAGTCCACTTATTCATTTAAGAATATTTTGCTGTTCCAATCAACATAGGCACTGATACCAAGAGACTTACCTGAAGAAGTCCAGTGCACACTTGTTGACTAGTTTGCCTTCCTGGAGGCAACGCCTCGGATCCTTCTCTTCCCAGCGGCAAAGCATAAACTCCTTATTGGGTTTATCACACTGAGCTCCATAGTGATGGGCGGCAGCTTTAAGCACAGCAGAGCTGACTTTCACCTGGGAAGGGAACATGGGAGAAAGTGACAGATTGAACCAGTACTACTTCCTCAACCTGACCTTGTGCTGGTCAAAGAGAGGAACCCAGAGGTAGCACTGCTCTGACTTTTGAGAAAATGAGAGGTGCTGTCTTAATTCTTTACAATTAACAGTGATTTAGAGGCCACAACGCTCTTCCACATACATTACTAAGTTGCTGTAACTCTCCACATTTTCTTTCAGAGATGAGAACATGTGGCCCCACAAGAATTTTGCTTAGGGAGAAGGGAGGCTTCGAGGATCTAGTGGAAGGAAACAATTCTAAGAATAAATTAATAGTATAAGGACCTATGAAACTCTCCAAGGACTAGGGAACCACAGAGGGTAAGAGACTAGGAGGAGATACAAGAGCATGTGGAAACTGGAGAAATGGCTTAGCAGTTAGGCACTTGCCTGCAAAGTCAAAGGACCCAGGTTTGATTCCCCAGTACCCATGTAAAGCCAGATGCACAAGGTGGCACACACATCTGGAGTTCATTTGCAGTGGCTGGAGGCCCTGGCACACCCAATGTCTCTCGGTCTTTCTCTCTCTCTCTGCCTCTTTCTCTTTCTCAAATAAATAAATAAATATATTTTTTAAATGTTTTAGAAAAAGAAAGAGCATGTAGGCCAGCAAGTTATTACTAATAATAAAGTATTCAACTCTGCAATGTTTAAAAATGCTAGCTCAGAGCACTGAAGTAAGGTTTCCATCTCTATAATAATGCCAGGATCCATCACTTGCATTCTAGTGCACTTTCTTGAAAAGCACAGTGCAGTCACTTAGCCACAGAAAACTGCAGAGCCCAGGGCTTAGCTAACAGCCACAGTCAAGGTCCTCTTCTTTAGGACCTGTACTTGTCTGATGCCTCCAATGTTTCAGTTACTGGAACTTGACAGAACATTTTGTTATCTGGGACGACTCCTCTTAACTCTCCCTTTCCAGTAACACCTTGGATATTCTGAGATGAACACACCTGTAATAATTTATATTTGAACTGTATTGAATTTAGTTGCAGTGTCTGGGGAGATGGCTTAGTAGTTAAAGGTGCATGCTTGCAAAGCCTGCTGGTCTAGGGTCCAATTCCCCAGACACCCGTGTAAAGCTGGACAGACAGCATTTGTAGTGGCAAGAGACTTGGGCGTATACACACACACACACACACACACACACACACACAGAGGTACAAATAAATAAATTTAAAAATTTAGATTTCTGGAATACTTGTATTGATATAATGATATCTCTAGGATGGGACCCAAGTCTATACAAAAAGTTCACCTTATATGCATAACCTAAAATTACGTTTTAAACAGTATTTTTAGTGTACCTGCATTTTAACTGTAATCTATCCTATAGTCAGGTGGGGAATTTTCATCATGTTGGTACTCAAAAGACTTTGGCTTTTCGGAGCATTTCAGATTTTGCATTTTTGGGATAAGGGACACTCAGCCTAGGTTGGGTCTTTGCTCAAATTGTATATCCTCAGAGAGCCTTATCCTACTCATGTGATCTACATATGGCCACTTGAATGTAAGGTCCCTCATAGCTTCATATGTATTGAATAATTGGTCCCCAACTGGTGGCAGTTTGGGATGTGGAGCCTTGCTGGAGGAGGTGTTGCTGTGCTGGGATTGGGGTGCTATAGCCCAATTCTCCTTGTCAGTATTAGCTCAGCTCACTCTTGCTGCTATCTTCTAACTGCTATGGCAGAGGTGATGCCCAGCCTCTGCTCTACCATCCTTTCCCACCATCATGAAGTTTCCCCTTGGCTTTCCCACAAGACTGTAAGCCAAAATTAAACTCTTTCCTCTCATCAGTTGCTTTTGATTGGGTGTTTTGTCCCAGCAATGTGAAGGTAACTACAACACTCCCAGAGCGTAGGGACTAGTCTTAAACAGAGATACTATACTGTAAAGATGTCAATTCTTCCTAAATGAAGTACTAGTTAACTATAACATTTACTGATACACCAAGCACCCAAAAGAATGTCTACTACAACCGGCGTGGTGGTGCACACCTTTAATCCTAGCACTCGGGAGGCAGAGGTAGGAGGATCACCATGAGTTCGAGGCCACCCTGAGACTGCATAGTTAATTCCAGGTCAGCCTGGGCCAGAGTGAAACCCTTCCTCAAAAAAAAAAAAAAACAAAAAAAAAAAACCAAAAATAAAAAAACAAGAGAGAGAGGGAAAGAATGTCTACTACAAAAAGCTGTCACAGGACTGGAGAAATGGCTTAGAGGTTAAGGTGTTTGCCTGCAAACCCAAAGGATCCCGGTTTGAATCTTCAGGACCCAAATAAGCCAGATGCACAAAGGGGCACATGCATCTGGAATTCATTTGCCGTGGCTAGAGGCCCTGGAGAGCCCACTCTCTCTGCCTGCTTCTCTTCTATATCTCCCTCTGCTTGCAAAAAAAAAAAAAGGAGGTCCTGGAAACCTCCAAAACATTAAAGGCTTTTGCCAAAGCCCTTGGGAAACAGATAGTAAGACCCTATTGCTGAAGACATCTCTTGTCTGAGAGGCAAGGTCACTGAGAACGCAAGCTGGTGCGGAACAGAAAACCTTCTCCTTATACACCAGCCAACAGAAAGCTGGAAAAAGCTGCACTGCATGCAGCCCTATGGGACACAGAAGTCATCAGCAGTGAAAACAGTGGACACTGAATATTCAAGTTTGGCCATACAGGCCCAATGACTGAACGGGTGCAATAATGGCATGTCTGCTCTTGGGGTAACTGACTGCTCCATAATTGGACTGAAGGCCCTCTCTATGGGAGGGAATACATGCCTGGTACTGAAAAACCTAAACAAAAGTCTATGGCAGGGGAGGTCATGAGCCTTAGGGGTATAAAGCCTGCTCTTCTCTGGCTAAATGTATATATTATTCCCACCAAGCTGCCCTGAAAGCACTACACTTAATGTTCGTATTCACATATTAATGCTACTCTCACTTCTGGTTAAAGAAGCTTCTCTTTTCAGATGGCGATGACCACCCAAAAGGCAACATAGTGCTGAGAAGAAGGGATGGAGGAGTGCCCAGCGCTGAAACATCTCTGTCACACCCTCCAAGGCTCAGGGCCCATTGCGGAGAGGGGGTGGATAGAATGGAAGAGCCAAAAGAAGGGTACAACTCCTTACAATGCAACTGTCCAGACAGAAATTGGCCTTGATATCCATGACCTTGCAGTGCCTAGCAATACCTTCGCAAGACCCTCATAAGAGAAGAAAAAGATGATGACATCAAATTAAAAGAGAGACTAATGGAGAGAGAGAGAGGGGATATGATGGAGATTGGAGTTCTAAAGAGGTATGGGGGCAGGGGAGGGAAATATCATGCATTTTTTTGTATGTAAGTATAGAAGTTGTCAATAAAAAATAAAAATAAAAGCTGTCATGAAGCTGGGCATGGTGGCACACACCTTTAATCCCAGCACTCAGGAGGCGGGAGGCAGAGGTAGGAAGATTGCTGTGAGTTCAAGGCCACCCTGAGACTACATAGTGAATTCCAGGTCAGCCTGGGCTAGAGCAAGACCCTACCTCAAAACACCAAAAAAAAAAAAAAAAAAAAAAAAAAAAAAAAAAAAGCTGTCACATATCCACTTCATCAGGCAGCGAGGATACTGTACTTACACAAGAGGTAAGAATACAATACATAGGGTATGCCAAGTGTGGTGGTGCCTTTAATCCCAGTACTCAGGAGGCAGAGGTAGGAGAATCACCGTGTGTTCGAGGCCACCCTGAGATTACATAGTGAATTCTAGGTCAGCCTGGACTAGAGTAAAACCTTACCTCAAAAAAACAAAAACAAGGAAAAAAAGAATATGTAAGGTATGACTACTCATCCAGAACATTTTTCCCCATTCATCCATGTTCACGTCATTCTTATTCTTTGGTTAAGTGACAGTTTCCTGTATAGAGGGACCTCATATATCTCTTGATAATGCCTAAATATTTACTGTTTTGATATATCTAAATAGGATTTTTTTTTCTGGGTTTTCAAACTGTTTTTGCTTGTTTATACAATATATACTCTTCTGGCCATCTTATTCCATAGTTCTGAGACAAAATCAAAAGTATTCTCAGGGGGCTGGAGAGACGGCTTAGCCTAAGTTAAGGTGCTTGCCTGTGAAACCTAGGACCCATGTTCAACTCTCCAGGTCCCGCATAAGCCAGACATACAAGGTGATGCAAGTGCACAAGGTTGCACATGCACACAAGGTGGCACATGCGTGTGGAGTTTGACTGCAATGGCTGAAGGCCCTAAAGTGTCAATTTTCTCTCTCATAAAAAAATTACAAAAAATATATATATTCCCAGAAAAACACTACTATTTAGAACTAAAACTATTTCTCAGCTGAGTGTGATGGTGCATGCCTTTAATCCCAGCACTTGGGAGGCAGAGATAGGAGGATTGCCATGAGTTCGAGGCCACCCTCGGACTAATTCCAGGTCAGCCTGGGCTAAAGTGAAACCCTACCTCCTCAAGAAAGAAATAAAATAAAAAAACTTTCTCTTCTGATGTTTATATCTTATTGCTCTGACCAAACAGATGAACAGCTGTTTTACCCTAAACCTTAAAGCAGTTTACTGCTAGTATCTGGGATGTAGCTGCTTAGATATTCCTTTTAAAAGATGTTTCTTTCTAATCCTAATTAGTTTTGTTTTACCAGGAAAGACAGAAAATTTTCAGATTTTTTTTTTTTTTACTAACTTAGAAATGTAATAGGTTAACAGAATTTCAAAAATCTAATCTGTCACTAGGCTTGGTGGCACACGCCTTTAATCCCAGCACTTGGGAAGCAGAGGGAGGTGGATCACTGTGAGTTTAAGGCCAGACTGAGACTACATAGTAAATTCCAGGTCAGCCTGGGCTAGAGCAAGACCGTACCTTGGAAAAGAAAATCTAGTCTGTCATAGTGCATTATACTTTCATATACTATTGGATTTGATTTGCAAAACTGAAGACTTTAATGTGAGAAAAAGTCTATAGGTTTTCTATTATGTATTTTTATACAGAAAGTTACTAATAAGACAAATGGCAAGGAGTGAAAAGCATAATTCATGTACAGCCCACTGGTGTAGATGATTTATGACTGTGTTTACTAATATTGCACCTGTCCTATCAAAGCCAAGATATGATGCAAGTAAAATTTTTTAATGTTTTATTTATTTATTATTTTTTTTTTATTGACAACTTTTATACTTACATACAAAAAACATATGATATTTCCCTCCCCTCCCCTCATTCTACTTTAGAACTCCAATGATAAAATTTGCCCTGATAATTTTAACAAACTTACTTCAAAAATCTAAACTTTCCTATTAAAGTTTGGTACACATTTGCTTGCTTTACTATCCATAAACAGCTGGCAGAATAAAAACATTCAAACATTTGTTCTGTTTTTCTTTTTCTTTTTTTAAAGATTTATTTTTATTTATTAGAGACAGAGAGAGGGAGAGAGAGAAAATGGGTGCACCAGGGCCTCTACCCACTGCAAATGAACACCAGATGCAAGTGCCACCATACACATCTGGCTTACGTGGGACCTGGAGAATCGAACCTGGATCCTTAGGCTTTGCAGGCATGTGCCTTAACTACTAAGCCATTTCTCCAGCCCCCACCCTTTTTTTGAGGTAGAGTTTCACTCTAGTCCAGGCTGACCTGGAATTCACTATGTAGTCTCAGGATGGCCTCAAACTCATGGTGATCCTCCTACCTGTGACTCCAGAATTAAAGATATGTGCCACCACACCCAGCTTGTTCTGTTTTTTGAGTTTTAGAAAACAGGGCATCCTGAGCTAGCTTTGAGCTAACTATGTGCCCAGGCTAACCAACTCTCAATCCTTCTGCCTCAGCTTCCCTAGAACTGGGATTACAAACATGCACCACCATTTGTAATTTCAGTTTTCTTCCTTTTTTTTTTTTTTTGAGGTAAGGTTTCACTCTTAACCCAGGCTGACTTAGAATTCACTGTGTTGTCCAAGGGTGGCCTTGAATTCATGGCACTCTTCCTACCTTTGCTTCCTGAGTGCTTGGATTAAAGGCATGTACCACCACGCGCAGCTTTAGTTTTCTTTTTTAAAGCTTACATTTTAAAAATTAAGGGCCGGACGTGGTGGCGCATGCCTTTAATCCCAGCACTCAGGAGAGAGAGGTAGGAGGATCACCATGAGTTCGAGGCCACCCTGAGACTATATAGTGAATTCCAGATCAGCCTGGGCCAAAGTGAGACCCTACCTCGAAAAAAAAAAAAAAATTAAGTTAGCACTATTTACTTCCCTGCCAAATGCAAGAACCTTAAATGGCTCATGGGATTACTTGAATCCTCAAGACAATCATGCCCCCAAGCCTGCAGTATCACTCACTTTACTACATCCTCTCAATCACATTCAGCACCCTGTCTCAAGAACAGTGTTTCAACATCCTTCCTCATCAATCCTCACACAGCCATCCAGCACAGCAGGATTAGTCTCCAGGTGTGATAAGGCAGAGCAAGTCACAATCAATCTCCCACTCATGTTCTTGCTTCCTTGCACCATGTCTGTATCTGTTTCAGAGTACTTCATTTATACCAAGCCCTATGTTCTTTAATTTATGTAAAATGGAACAAGATATACTTATTTCACAGGGCCATTATGAGGACCAAGAGAGCTCACACATAAAAAATACCAAGAAGCTGAGCCGGGCATGGTGGCGCACGCCTTTAATACCAGCACTCGGGAGGCAGAGGTAGGAGGATCGCTGAGAGTTTAATTCCAGGTCAGCCTGGACCAGGTGAGACCACCCTGAGACTACATAGTTAATTCCAGGTCAGCCTGGACCAGAGTGAGACCCTACCTCGCAAAACCAAAAAAAAAAACCCAAGAAGCTGGGTGTGGTGGCCCACGCCTTTAATTCCAGCACTTGAGAGGCAGAGGTAGGAGGATCGTCATGAGTTCAAGGGGCCCCTGAGACCACATAGAGGTGAGACTACCAAACCAAAAAAAAAAAAAAAAAAAGAAGCTAGTGAATTCCAGGTCTGAGCTAGAGTGAGACCCTACCTTGAAAAAACAAAAAAAAAAAAACAAAAAAAAAAAACCCAAGAATATGTCTGACACCCAGAAAGTACTTCATCAATACTGGCTATTACTTTAGTTTGGACTGAAAGCTGTCTAGAGGCCCAAGGAGTTTTTAGCACAAAGCTGATCTTCCTAATCGATGTAGTCCAAAATCCCCCAAAGTCACTGCCATGTCTGCCTTCCGCAGTTCTTTTGTCTTGTTGCAAGTCTGACAGTGACTCCTCAATCTTCCCTGGTACCATTATTCATCCACTGCTTAGTCAGGTCCATTCCAGATCCATGGACTTGTTCTCTTCTCCTGGTAAGCACAGAGAGGAACAGTGCACTAGGGTCATTAATATCTTTCCTAATTATTTTAACAGCCACTGAGGCCAGTCTTCCTGCTTTTCTTCTCTTCAATCCATTTTTCATACAGCTGCTGAAAGAAACCTTCCTAGATAATAGTTTTTATTTTATTTTATTTTTATTTTTTGAGGTAGGGTCTCACTCTAGCCCAGGCTGACCTGGAATTCACTATGTAGTCTCAGGGTGGCCTTGAACTCATAGTGATCCTCTTACCTCTGCCTCCCGAAATAATTCTTATTTTATTCTGCTGCCAAACCCTAAAAGGATTCAGCCTTAGCAGAATAAAGCCTGGACTTCCTGTTGGGCATTTAAACTTTTTGGCACCAAATTAACTTTCCAACCTTACAAAGGGACTATTTGCTATTCTCTCAAAATGCTGAACTCACTGCTCCCAGAGTCCATGTGTAGCCCCTTGCTCAATTTCTACTCTCATGTACAGCTCTTCTCCCCATCTCTGCTCATAAAAATGCAAGTCTTCAAATGCCATTTAGTATTTTTTATGTTAAGCTCAAGACACTAAGGGTGGAGAGATGGCTCAGTGATTAAAGACACATTCCTGCAAAGCCTAACAGCTGCAGTTCGATTCCCCAGTAACCACAGGAGGCCAGATGCACAAAGTGGCACATGCATCTGGAGTTCATTTGCAGTGGAAGGAGGCCCTGGCGTGCCCATATTTATTCTTTCTCTCAAACAAATAAAAAAAATTTTTTTCAAAAGCTCAAGGTGAGGAGGCTGGAGAAATGGCTACAGTGAGTGAAGACACTTGCCTGCAAAGCCTAAGGACCCAAGTTCAATTCCCTGGTACCCAGATGCAAAATGGTAAAGCCAGATGCACAAAGTAGCGCACGCATCTGGAGATTGTAGTAAGTAGGGGCCCTGGGTGTGTGTGTGTGTGTGTGTGTGTGTGTGTGTGTGTGTGTATACGTGTGCTCAGGTGCTCTCTCTCTCTTTCTGCTTGCAAATAAATAAAAATATTTTTTACAACGCTCAGGATGTGCTTTATTCCCTTTATAGACTAAGAGATTTGTACAAGTGGACCAGCTCAGCTTACAAGCATACTTGTGTTTTCAAGTGCTAAGGTGGTTAAGCACTGAGGCTAGAATTCAGACCCAATGTCATCACACTCTCCTTAAACCATGTCTGCCCCTGTCTCGTAGTACCTAATCACACTTGTCTTATATTTTAGTTGTGTAATTGCCTCTTAATGTGTAAACCTTAAATGACAATTTATTAGCAACCTCTTGCATAAAATGGACCATCACATTTGCTGACCCAAACTAAAAACCCAATAAAAAATACAACTCAGGCTTACCCCAGCCTCATGGGGACACAAGCAATAAAGGGCTAGCTCCATGGGCACATCCCTTCCACGACCTCTTAGTAAATGTCAGTATATTAAAAAGTTTCTATATAGTAATTTCCCCATCCAAGGAAAATAAGAATTGCCATTCTTACAGGTACGTAAGATGAAAATGAAGCAATGTAGGCAAAACATTGGATGAACTTGGCATATAATTTCTAGGACCTAATTCTCAATCTTGCCCTCCACTTCCTTGCATACTGTCAGTCCTGAATCTTCTGCCTTTATAAGTAACCACTTCTTCCCACCACCTCACCTCCAGGATAAAATCCAAGCTGTTTGGGGTAGCCTGTGAAAGTTACTTTTCTCAAAGCTCTGCACCACCAACACCTGGCTCATATCAGCTCTTGCCTTCCTCCACACACCAGGTTCTGCTAAGTGTGTGTGTGTGGTGTTTCAGTTTTTCGAAGTAGGGTTTCACTATAGCCCAGGCTGTCCTGGAATTCACTATGTAGTCTCAGGGTGGCCTTGAACTCACGGAGAGCCTCCTACCTCTGCCTCCCAAGTGCTGGGATTAAAGGGGTGCGCCACCAAATCCAGCTAAGCTTTCTTCTTCTACTGAGCTTTTTTGCTCATACTTTCAAAGCACAGTTTCAAAACCAGATGTGGGTACACTTTCCAACGCTCCAACTCAACCACAGACTAGGTATGTGACCTTGGGCAAATCACTTCTACTCTCAAGGCCTATTCTGACCTCCAACACGGGAAGACCAATTATATCCTTACAGTGTGTTCAGACTGTCAGTATCCTGCCTGGTCTTCAGAAATGGCTTGATCGTGTTATCCATAATTAGAAATACACTAACTGTAGCACACTTTCCCGTGCTGCAACTGCCTCTTGATGTCTCCCTATTTAGGACTGTAAACTCTATGAGGGCAGGGGTGTTATGTGTACATTAAGTAAAGAAAAGGAAAGTAAGAGATAATTATTCAAATATCTCTTGAGTAAGAAAATGCTTTATATGTGTCCTGCCACAGCAAACACTTTGCCACACGGCAAACTCACTCTCCAACACTCATCTCGTGTTTCGGCGGCTCCCCAGCTCCTCCCACGCTCTTGGCACAGTGAGGACACTTTGTCTCTGCCCGTTATGCGAGCCCCTGGGTGACACCGCCTCACAGAGAGCAGCGCGCGGGGGACTCACGGTCCCCGGGCCCAGGAGCCGCGGCGGCGGCCGGGCAGGCTGGGCCCCGGCCCGGGCAGCTGCAGCCCTGTGCCTCGTGCCTGCCCACGGGACCGGCCTCACCTCCTCCACTTTCAGCTCTTCCAGAGTGGGCAGCTCCACTATCCCCGGCATGACGGCGGCTGCCCCCGACCCCGAGCAGGCGGCCGCCCCGGTCTCCTTGAATTCCCCTTCCAAGCGGCGACTCGGCCGACGCACAGAATGCGCATGCGCTCCGGACGCCACGCAGGCGCACTGTCCCGCCGAGACCAGAGACACTGAGCAGATGCGATTCCAGGAAGTCCGGTGGCTCCGCCCACCACTCCTGGTTGCCATGGTGAAGCCGGTGCGCGTTGAGGCGGGTACCTAACGTCTGGAAGCTAGGAGCAGGCGCCATGCAGTACACTGGGAGCGAATATATCGGGGAATATGTAGATGGGAGGTAAGGTCCCCCTGGGTCTTGAATATCTGGGACTGAGAAAAGACAACTAACTGTCTTTTTGCCTCTGAGAAGGACCTTGTGTCAGGCACTTTCACAGACTTGCTCAAGTAACTTGATCAAGGACACGTTACCTAACAAGCAGCATAGTTGAGAGTCATTTCATTCCCTATATAGTTGTGTGTGTGTCTTGTATGCCAAGTATAGTTATGGGGATAAGAATATTAACAATACCAAGATCTTTGCTTACTTGGGGCTAAGTAAACACCAATAAAGGAGAAGATAATGTCAGTGATGAATGCTATAAAAACAAGCATGGAGACTGAATAAGACTGGGCAATCTGAATCTAGTATGCAGTAAACCCCGAGTATATGTGGGAGATTGGTTCCAGGACCCCACACCAATTTCCTTCCCTGTTTTTAGCTTCTCATAGGGCATGGAAAATATGACTGGTTGCATTGATACTGAACATGTGTAAACTTTTTCCGTCATTATTCCTTAAACAATGCAATATAACTATTTCCATATTATTTACATTCTACTAGGTATAATAAGTAATCTACAGAAAATTTAAAGTATACAGGATATGTAGTAAAGTATGTCCAAATACTATGCCACTTAATTTGACTGCACAAACCTGGTGTGGGGGGGGTTCCCGGAGCCAATCCCCCATACCAAAGGGACACTTGTATTTTCAAGCCACATTTGGTTGAATTGAGATTCTCTCCTCAAGGAATTCACAATGTTGGGGTTTCAGGAGTATGTTCACTGTTGTAGTTACTACACATTGCTGGAACAAAGCACCCAACCAAAAATCAGCTGATGGGAGGAAGGATTTATTTTGGCTTACCGTCTTGAAGGGAAGCTTCATGATGGCAGGGAAAGGATGGCATGAGCAGAGGCTGGACATCACCTCTGCCACAGCAGGTGGAAAATACAGCAACAAGAAAGTGAGCCAAATGGCAAGCAAGGGACTAATAAATCTTAAGGTCTACCCCAAGCAACACACCTCCTCCAGCAAGACTCCCAACTCCCAAGTTGCCATCAGTTAGGGACCAAGCATTCAGAACACATGAGATTTTGTATGGAAAATTCTTCCACATTTAAAGCAGTAAATGACTATTGTCAGCTTTATCAAAAGCAGTTGGGACAACTCATGAGAGAAGGGCATGCAGGAGCTCTCAGGCATCTCCTGTGCCAGTTGTATACAATGATGCATGAGGTCTCATGGCCTCAGGGGGAGATAGAGTATACAGAGAGAGGGTAAAAGATCAAGGGACAATGTGGCACACTGAAGTGCTGCTTTGGGGCCCCATGCTCCGTAAGCCTTCACCCAGAGACTGAAGGAGGAGCATCTGCAGGAGCAACCCCAGCACATGGTGCTCCACCTAAGCAAGCAGCTCTGGGGCAGTTCTCCAGGATGAGATGAGACTTTTCATTTGTGTAGCTGTTATCGGGTCCCCATGCTATGTAAATAGGCCCTCACTGTGAGGTGAAGGGGGAGCATCCGAGGAGGTAATCTTGACAGAGAGAGCTTCTTGAAAAGACCATAAGGAGGTCATCATCCAGGATGTGATGAGACATCTCAGTGGTGCGACTGCTTTGGGGGGCTCCATGTTCCTGTAAATAACCCCTCGCCCTGCTTTGTAAGTTGCCCCAATAAATTCATTGGTTCACCAAACTGATATTTGTATAATTGTATTTTGGTCTGTCATCTGAGCCCCTATGTGGGGTGAAGACTTGCATTCAAGTCTCCACAGGGGAAAAGTTTCCCACAACAGGGACATCTGATTCAAACCACTACATGTACAAAGCACTCTAAATAGGAAGAGCTCTTCAACAAATGCTGATTGTCTTTCAAGCATCATATCCTGGTCATGACCCTGGATATAATCCCTGCCCCCAGAAAGTTCAAAAATATAGTGGGGCAAAAGCTGAGTATGGTGGCTCATGTTAATCCCAGCACTTGAGAGGGTGAGGTAGGAGGATGATCATGAGTTTGAGGCCAGCCTGGGCTGGAGTGAGACCCTACCTCAAAAAATAAATAAAACAAATAAAAATAAACCAAATAGTGCTGGAGAGATGGCTCAGCAGCTTCCTGTACAAGTATGTGGGCCTGAGAAGACCTGAGAGATCACTTGAGTTTGGTCCCCAGGACCAACATTAACAGCTAGACATGACCATGCATGTCTGTAATCCCAGTCCCATGGAGAGTAGAAAGCCAAGAATCTCTGAAGCTTGCCAAAAATGGCAAGCATCAGGATCAGTGACTCCACCTCAAATAAGAATGGGCAGGACTGGAGAGATGGCTTAGCGGTTAAGGCATTTGGCTGCAAAGCCAAATGATCCCGGTTCAATTCTCCAGGACCCACATAAGCCAGATGCACAAGGGGGCGCATGCATCTGGAGTTCATTTGCAGTGGCTGGAGGCCCTGGCGTGCCCATTCTCTCTCTCTCTCTCAAGTAAATAAATAAATAAAATATATTTTAAAAAAGAAAAAAAGAATGGGCAGAGGAGCAATGAAAGGGGACAGCTGTGTTCCTCCCATCCCCCACAGGTGAGCGACCCCTACTGTGGTAAGTGCACATGGTGCCCTATGGGCACATACATGTGCATATACCACACACATAAGCAAAAAATAATAATAAAACAACTATTGTGAGGTAAATAAGCACAACACAGGCTACAGCTGTTCAGTGTGGTTAAGAACAGAGGCTACATGGAGGTTGCCACTCTTCCTTGCCAACAACCTTGGATGAAGAAGGTGAGCTCAGGGGCTGAAGAGATGGCTTAACAGTTAAGGTACTTGCCCGTGAGGCCTAAGGACCCACGTTTGATTCCTCAGTACCCATGTAAGCCTGATGCATAAGGTGGTGCATGCATTTGGAGTTCATTTGCAGTGGTTAGAAGCCCCAGCATGCCTATTCTCTCTCTCTCTCTCTCTCTCTCTCTCTCTCTCAAATAAATAATAAAGATTTTTTAAAAATTTAAAGGTGAGATCTTTGGTCTATAGTTGGAGAAATGAATGTAGGGATGAAGCAGATTGCTAAACAAGGGCTTTGTTGTGGGTATGATGGGGGCTGTGTAGAAGAAGAGAGGAAGGGCAAGATTTGCATGGAATCTGTTATCTGGACTCACAGGGCAGGGAAATTCCGAGTTGCTTGAGTTCAAGGAAGGAGGGGTCAGTGGTCTAGCCAGGGATAGCTTTAGATTCCTGGAGAATGTGGTTGTGCATATGGAAAGAGGGGTGTTCCATATACACAAACACTTCCTCTAGGAATCTGCTTTGGAGCTAGAGTTTGGTGTTTGCCCCGTTTAAATTATGTATTGCTTGAGTATTTCTTTGCTATGCCCAGTGCCATCTTTTGCGGTGTGAATGTTTATTCTGTGCCATTATGGGGTTTGGGGAGATTTCTTTTTGGTATTATGGTTCAGTTAAAAGATCTTGGACTACGGGGATGTATGAACATCATTGGAATTGACAAAAAACTATGGGGACTTTTAAAGTTGGATAAATGCATTGTATTTCACATCATGTATGGTTATCAGTTTATGGGAGTCAGGGGTTGATTCTGGTGTCCCCCATAAACTTAAGTGTTCTGAATACTAAGTTCCCAGCTGATGGAGATTTGGGAATTAATACCTCCAGGAGGCAGTGTGTTGTTGGGGGCGGGCGGGCGTATGGGTGTTATAGCCAGTTTCCTTTGCCAGTGTTTGACACAGTCTCCTGTTCCTGTTGTCCACCTGATGTTGGCCAAGGGTTGATGTCCACCCTCTGCTCTTGCTGTTGTTTTCCCCTGCCATCATGGAGCTCCCCCTTGAGCCTGTAAGCCAATATAAACCTCTTTTTTCCGACAAGCTGCTCTTGGTTGGGTGATTTCTACCAGCAATGTGAACCTGACTGTAACAGTAAAGTCTTTAAGTCTCAATCAGCTTTGCAAGAGAGATGCTATTATCTTCAGTTTAGAGAGAAGGGAGGCTTAGAGGGCTCAAGGCCCTTGTCCAACTCGTCAGGTGGTGTCAGAGATGCTGGGTTTGATTTCCCTCTCACAAGTGTGAAATAGTTGAAGTTGATCTTGCAATTGAAGGAAACAGCCTGCCAGAGTTAGGGATACATAACTAGGAAGTGATGGAATTAGAATTTTTCAGCCCAGCTTGGTGGTGCACGCCTTTAATCCTAGCACTCAAGAGGTTGAGATAGGAGGATCATCTTAAGTTCAAGGCCAGACCTTGAACTATAGAGTGAGTTCCAGGTCAGCCCAGGCTAGAATGAGACCTTGCCTTGAAAAATCTAAAAAAAAAACAACAACCACCCCCCCAAGAAAAGGATTAGAATTTCTTCCCATAAGGCCCTGCTACAGTGAAGGTGGTAGAGTTTTGTCAGATAGATGACAGACTGGGTATGTTAGGCGCAAAAACTTTACAATCTATACTTCTTTTTAATGGGTCTTGCATGGGACAGTCACACGTGCAGACAGGGTCAAAGACATAAGGCTTCTCAGCATTTTCACGTGTCCATACTGAACCCACCATTTCTGAACTATTGCCTCCAGGAATCTGTGTTTTGCTTGGGACATTTTTGGTACCACGATTAGGGATTCCCAAATCCGAAGAGAACGTCTCAATTTTCCATGACAGATAGTTTGCCTTCTATTCTTCTTTTCATAATTTCTCTATATATTGTGCATTGACTTTGTTTTTTTATAATTTATTTTTATTTATTAGCGAGCGAGAGAGAAATGGGCATGTTAGAGCCTCTAGCCACTGCAAACGAACTCCAGATGCATGTGCCACCATGTGCATCTGGCTTATGTGGGTTCTAGAGAATCAAACCTAGGTCCTTAGGCTTCACAGGCAAGGGCCTTAACCACTAAGCAATCTCTCCAGCCTGACTTTTTTATTTAATACAAAAAGATAACTTTAAAAATATTTTATTTGTTTATTTGGTGGGTAGAGAGAAAGTGAGAGAATGGGCACTCCAGGGCCTCTTGCTGTTGCAAATCAACTGCAGATGCATGGGCCATTTTGTGAGTCTGGCCTTATGTGGGTACTAAGAAATTGAACCCAGGCTGGAAGGCTTTGCACTTGCCTTCAACATTGAGCCCTTTCTCCAGCTGATTTTGTGTTTTAACAACAAGCAATTAGTCATATTTGGGGCCTCTTACACTTCATAATATGATGAGAGAAACATCATAGTAGAGAAGAATGGGCTTCCTCCTGAGACAGGTTATATGCCTCAATTTCCTATCTATAAAATGAGAAAATAATGCACACCAAGCAGGAGTGTTCCAAGCAATGATACTGGAACATAAATGGATTTTAGTTAGACATGGTTGATAAACAATAGAGGTTTCACTCCTTTTTTGGCTTGACAGGAGGTCATTTCTTTTTAGAATTTTTTTTAATGGTTTTCGAGGTAGGGTTTCACTGTAGCCCAGGCTGACCTGGAATTCACTATGTAGTCTCAGGGTGGCCTTGAACTCACAGCGACCCTCCTACCACTGCCTCCCAAGTGCTGGGATTAAAGGCGTATGCCACCACGCCCGGCTCTGTTTTAGAATTTATGTGAACAAATTAGCTTGCCTATCCAGTAAGAGCCTGATATTTAACATTTGATTTATCTACACTATCCACTGCTGGAAAGACTATAAAATAGTACAACTTTGTCACTTTCTTAAATAGTTAAATAGTCATTTTACTCTTACATATTAACTCCATAAAAAATCCATACAAAGGCATGAAAGTGAATACTCATAGAAGCTTTATTTGTAATAACTGAAAACTGGAAACAACCGAAATGTCAATCAACATACGAATGAGTAAATAAATTATGGTATAACCATTCACTGGAATATTACACAGCAATTAAAAGGAGTGAACTATTTTATGAGTGGATCTCAAAAGAATTATGATGGCGCAGTCAGTAAAGTGTTTGCTGCCCAAACATAAAGATCTGAGTTCAGTTCCTCAACATCCAAGTAACATGCCAGGTTCAGTGACACATTCCTCTAATCCTCAGAAAAGACAGAGAACAGGAGAATTCCTGGACTAGCTAGTCTATCCAAATGATTGAGCTCAAGATCCAGTGAGAGACCCTATCTCAAAAAATAAGGTGAAGTTAGCCGGGTGTGGTGATGCACACTTTTAATCCCAGCACTCTGGAGGCAGAGGTAGGAGGATCGGAGTGAGTTTGAGGCAAGCCTGAGACTACATAGTGAATTCCAGGTCAGCCTAGGCTAGAGTGAGACCCTACCTCGGGAAAAAAAAAGTAATTGAGGAAGACACTCATTGTCAACCTCTGGCCTCACATACACCCACACATGTGCATGTGCTCCTGCGTATGCACATGCACCACACACAAACATGCATGCACACCATACACACATACACATGCAAAAAAAAGAAGCCAGACCAACAAAAAGTCTATATTATATAACGCCCCTTATATAAAATTCTGGAAAATGCAAACTAATGTATGGTAACACAAAGTAGGTCAGTGGTTGCCTGGAGATGAAGACTGTTGAGGAGAAACAAGCAGGAAAAATTATAAAAGTGCATTCTGAAACTTTTGGGAGTGGCAGATGTATTAATTATCTTGATTGTAATGATGGTTTCAGGAATGCATGTCAAGACTTATTAAATGATACACTTTAAGTATATTTATATCTTCATATGCCAATTGTACTTCATAAATGTACTGTGAGATGTATGTATGTGTGTGATGTATGCACATGTGTTTGCAGATGCATGTGCCCTGTGTGCACATGTGCAGAAGCCAGAGGAGGATGTGGGATGTCCTTCTCTATTGATCTTCAGCCTTATTTCCCTGAGACACTATCTCACTGAACTGGGAGCTTGCTGGGTTTTGGTTAGAATAGCTGACCAATGAGCCTCAGTGATCCTCCTGTCTCTCCCCTCTCAGGTCCGAGGTAATAGACATGCCCAGGTTTTTATTTCATAGTGCTAGGAATTGAACTCAGCTCCTCATGCTTGTGCACATAGTGCCCTTAAACACTAAGCCATTTCCCCAGCCCCTAAATAAAGCTGAGCTGCTTTAACAAAACATTAAAATTCATGATTTCCTTGTACCATATATAAATATTAAAAAGTGAGTATGTAAAGCTGGGCATGGTGGTTTATACCTGCAATCCCAGTTCTCAGTAGGGAAGGTTGAGGAAGGAAGACTTGCCATGGGCTGAAGGTCAGCCTGGGTTACACAATGAGTTCCAGGATAGTGTGGGCTATAGGGTGAGATCCTGTCTCAGAAAAATAAAGAGGAAACATGCAATGTAGGAAATGTCATGTAGGGTCTGCCTAACCTCAAGATCATGGTTTTCCGGAAGAGTTGTACACTTGAGTTCTAGACCAGTTTTAGCAGTTACTTTTTCATTGCTGGAACAAACACCTGACTAGAAACAGCTTAAGGGTTTATTTCTGCTTATAGTTTCAAGGGTAAGTTTCATCATGTCCAAGGAAGCATGGCAGGCCTGAGCAGGATGCGTGGGTCACATCTCCACAGCAACAGGAAAGAATAGTCTGTATAGTGGGCTTAAAGCTGGGCTATATTTTCCCAAAGCCTGCTGTATTAGTCAGGGTTCTCTAGAGGAACAGAATGGATAGAATGAGTTGTATTAAAAGGGAATTTATTGGATTATCTTACAATAGTCCAGCAATAACAGGTTGCAGGCCCGAGAGTCAAGGAACCCTGTAGCTGCTCAGTTTACGAGGCTGGATGCCTCAGCAGGTCCTATCCGGCACTGAAGGCCTGAAGGCGTCCTGGAGAGATGCTGCTCTTCAGTCCACACTGGAAAGCAGCAAGCACCAAGCAGAGAACAGCAAGCAGCACCAGCAGCCAGGTGGGAGGAGAGGATGCCTTTCTTCCCAGAGCTTCCTTTTTTTTTTTTTAATTTTCTTCCTTTATTTTTTTTTTCAAAATAATATTTAACTCCATTCTTCTGATCTACACAAAATCAAGTTAATTGTAAAACTGCTCAATCATTGTGGATTTTGGAAACAGGTCTTAATCTCTGCCAAAGGAAGCTCTGACGACCTTAAAAAGGCAGAATTAAAAAAATTTTATTGACAACTTCTATATTTACATACAAAAAAAAAACCATGGTATTTCCCTCCCTTCCCCCATTTTCTCCTTCACAACTCCACTTTCCATCAAATCCCCTCCCTCTCTCTGTTAGTTTCTCTTTTATTTTGATGTCATCGTCTTTTTCTCCTATTATGAGGGTCTTGTAAAGGTAGTGCTAGGCACTGCGAGGTCATGGATATCGAGGCCAGTTTCTGTCTGGGCAATTGCATTGTAAGGAGTGGTCCCCTTCCTTTGGCTCTTACATTTCCGCCCCCTCTTCCGCAATGGACCCTGAGCCTTGGAGGATGTGACAGAGATGTTTCAGTGCTGGACACTCCTCCATCCCTTTTTCTCCGCACTATGTTGCCTTTTGGGTCATCCCAGTGGTCATTGCCATCTGAAAAGAGAAGCTTCTCTAACCAGAAGTGACAGTAGCATTAATATGTGAACATGAACATTAAGTGTAGTGCTTTCAGGGCAGCTTGGTGGGAATAATATATACATTTAGCCAGACAAGAGCAGGCTTTATACCCCTAAGGCTCATGACCTCCCCTGCCATAGACTTTTGCTTAGTTTTTTCAGTTCCAGGCATGTATTCCCTCCCATGGAGAGGGCCTTCGGTCCAATTATGGAGCAGTTGGTTTTCCCAAGAGCAAACATGGAACTATTGCACCCATTCAGTCATTGGGCCTGTATGGCCAAACTTGAGTTTTCTAGTGTCCACTGTTTTCACTGTTGATGACTTCTGTCTCCCATAAGGCTGCATGCAGGAGAAGGTTTTCTGCTCAGCACCAGCTTGCTTTCTCAGTGACCTTGCCTCTCAGGCAAGAGATGTCTTCAGCAATAGGGTCTTACCATCTCTTTCTCAAGGGAAACCAAGGGCCTTGGCAATAGCCTTTAGTGTTTTGGAGGCTACTGGGACCTCCTTGGCCAACAACACACTGGAAGGTATCCCATCCCAGGCACTGAAAATTTTTTAGTAACAGTCTATAGCTTCTGGTTGTGCCATTATTCAAAAAAGTAGGTTTACCAAAGTCTTATTCAGACTATCTTGAATTTTGATTGACCCTCCCCCAGCCCTTCTTTTATGCACTCTCTTCCCATGCCCTCACTTAGGCCTTTCCCCTCCCTGTAATCTGTTCTTCTACTTACATATATGCAATACCATCCACTTAAGTCCTTCCCTCTCTTCCCTCCCTTATAGCCTTTTACCAGCTTACTGGCTTCTGGTACCGATTTTTGGTTCCAGTTCACACACAAGTCTATACATTTGTAGCTAGGATCCACATATGAGAGAGAACATGTGACGTTTGGCTTTCTGAGCCTGGGTTACCCCACTTAGTATAATCCTTTCCAGATCCATCCGTTTCCCTGCAAATTTCATAATTTCATTTTTCTTTACCGCTGAATAGAACTCCATTGTGTAAATGTACCACATCTTTATTATCCATTCATCTGTGGAGGGACATCTAGGCTGGTTTCATTTCCTAGCTATTGTGAATAGAGCAGCAATAAACATGGTTGTGCAAGTATCTCTAAGATAGTGACAAGAGTCCTTTGGATATATTCCTAGGGGTGCTATAGCTCGATCATATGATAAATCTATTTTTAGCTGTCTCAAGAACCTCCACACTGATTTCCACAATGGCTCGACCAGATTACATTCCTACCAACAGTGTAGAAGTGTTCCTCTTTTTCTGCATCCACACCAACACTTATTGTCATTTGTTTTCTTGATGATAGCCATTCTGACAGGAGTGAAATAGACTCTCAAAGTGGTTTTAATTTGCATTTCCCTGATGGCTAAGGATGTGGAACACTTTTTTAGATGTTTATATGCCATCTGTATTTCTTCTTTTGAGAACTCTCTATTTAGTTCCATAGCTCATTTTTTAACTGGGTTGTTTGAGTTCTTATTATTCTGTTTTTTGAGTTCTTTGTATATTCTGGATATTAATCCTCTGTCAGATGTATAGCTGGCAAAGATTTTTCTCCCATTCTGTAGGTTGTCTCTTTGCTCTATTCACAGTATCCTTTGCTGTACAAAAGCTTTGTAACTTCATGAGGTCCCAATGGTTGATTAGTGGTTTTATTCCCTGAGCAATTGGGGTTATATTCAGAAAGTCCTTGCCTATGCCAATATGTCGAAGAGTTTCCCCTACCTTTTCCTCTAGAAGTTTCAGAGTTTCAGGTCTGATATTAAGGTCCCTGATCCATTTGGACTTGACTTTTGTGCATGGAGAGAGATAAGGATCTATTTTTATCCTTTTACATCAGATATTCAATTTTCCCAGCACCACTTGTTGAAGAGGCTGTCTTTTCTCCAATGAATATTTTTGGCATTTTTGTCAAAAATCAGGTGGCTGTAGCTGCCTGGATTAATATTTGGGTCTTCTATTCTGTTCCATTGATCTACCTGTCTGTCCTTGTGCCAGTAACATGCTGTTTTTGTTACTATGGCTTTGTAATATAACTTAAAATTGGGCCAGGTGTAGTGGTGCACACCTTTAATCCTAGCACTTGGGAGGCAGAGGTAGGAGGATTGCCGTGAGTTCGAGGCCACCCTGAGACTACATAGTGAAGTCCAGGTCAGCCTGAGCTAGACTGAGACCCTACCTCGAAAAAAAAAAAATGGATATGGTAATACCACCAGCCTGATTTTTGTTGTGCAGATTTGTTTTGGCTATTCGAGGTTTTTTGTGTTTCCAGATGAATTTTAGGATGACAAACCTACAGCCAACATAATACTAAATGGGGAAAAACTTGAAGCTTTTCCACTAAATTCAGGAACAAGGCAAGGGTGTCCACTTTCCCCACTTCTATTTAATATAGTACTGGAAGTCTTAGCTATAGCAATAAGGCAAGAGACACTCATAAAAGAGATACAAATTGGAAGGGAAGAGATAAATCATCATTATTTGCAGATGATATGATTCTATACATAACAGACCCTAAAGACTTTATCAGCAAACTATTAGAGCTGATAAACACTTTTAGCAATGTAGCAGGATACAAAATAAACACACAGAAATCAGTAGCTTTTCTATACACTAACAACAAACATGCAGAGGATGAAATCAGGGAATCTCTCCCATTCACAATTGCCTCAAAACAAATAAAATACCTTGGAATAAACTTAACCAAGGAAGTGAAGGAGCTCTACAATGAGAACTTTAAAAAACTCAAGCGAGAAATTGCAGAAGACACAAGGAAATGGAACAGCATCCCATGCTCTTGGACTGAAAGAATCAATATTGTGAAAATATCGATCTTACCAAAAGCAATCTACACATTTAATGCAGTCCCCATTAAAATCCCAATAGCATTCTTCACAGAAATAGAAAAACAATCCTAAAATTCATCCAGAGCTTCTTTTTATAAACCAGTCTCCTCCTCAGAGAGGGGCTGCCCACTCTGGGGGAAGGGTTCACCCTAGGGGAAAGATTCTTCCTTTAGTTAATCCTTCCTAGAGGCAGCCTCAGAGACATACTTATGAGGAATGTCTGTGGATTCCCAAACAAATCAAGTTGACACAAACTTAACCATCACACCTGCCCTCAACAACACACTCCTCTAGCAAGTCTTTACCTCTCAAAGGCCCACAACTTTCCCAAACTGTCACCAACTGGAGACCATATATTCAAAATACATGTGTCTATCGGGGAGATTTCATTTAAGCACACACACACAAGTCCACTGCAAAGCACCATAAGTAAGTGCCTGGGAAGACCTACAAATACAAGGGGAAAGAAAGGTCAACAACAGCCAGTATGCTTCAGGGGGCTTTGTATCTTCTCCTCCTCATATCAGTCCTATGCCATATTGTTATCCCATCTCAAAGTGAGAAAGGGTAATTTGAGTAATTTGCCTAAGATAGCATTCAGCAGTACAAGGATTAAAACCTAGACCATGGTTGGAGAGATGGCTTAGCAGTTAAGGCACTTGCCTGTGAAGCCAAAGAACCCAGGTTCAATTCTGCAGGACCCATATTTCAGGTGCACAAAGGTGGAGCATGCATCTGGAGTTTGTTTACAGTGGCTGAAAGCCCTGGTATGCCCATTCTTTCTATCTGTCTATCTATCTATCTATCTATCTATCTATCTATCTATCTATCTATCTATCAATCATCTATCTATCTATCTATCTATCTATCTATCTATCTATCTATCTGCTTCTGTGTGTGTGTGTGTATCTGTTTCTCTCTTTCTCAAATAATAATAATAATAATAGTAATAAAATCTAGGCATTCTTCACAGAAATAGGCAATCCTAAAATTCATCCAGAGCTTCTTTTTATAAACCAGTCCCCTCCTCAGGCATGGGTAAGGGTTCACCTTTAATCCCAGCACTTGGAAACAGAAGTAGGAGGATCACTGCAAGTTTGAGGTCAGCCTGAGACTGCATAATGAATTCCAGATCAGCCTGGGCAACACTGAGACCCTACCTTGGAAGAAAGAAAGAAAGAAAGAAAGAAAGAAAGAAAGAAAGAAAGAAAGAAAGGAGGGAAAGGACCCAGGTTCAGGGAGGGAGGGAGGAAAGGGAGGGGGATCTATCATCTATCTATCTATCTATCTATCTATCTATCTATCTATCTATCTGCTTCTGTGTGGGTGGGAGGGGGAGGGGTGGTGCGCAAATCCCAGCACTTGAAACAGAAGTAAGGAAGGAAGGAAGGAAGGAAGGAAGGAAGGAAGGAAGAAAGGAAAGAGAAAGAAAGAAAGAAAGAAAAAAGAAAGAAAGAAAGAAAGAAAGGAGGAGGAAGGGAGAGAGAGGGGGGGGGGAGGGAGGGAGAAAGAAAGAAAGAAAGAAAGAAAGAAAGAAAGAAAGAAAGAAAGAAAGAAAGAAAGAAAAGAAGGAAGGAAGGAAGGAAGGAAGGAAGGGAGAGAGAAGGAAGGAGAGAGAGAGAAGGGAAGAAGGAGAGAAAGAGAAGGGAAGAAGGAGAGAAAAAGCAGGGAAGGAGAGAACGAGAAAAGAAAGGAGAAAAAGAAGGAAAGAGAGAAACCTAGAACAGTCTGACTCTAACAACTGTGCTGCACACCCTTGGGCTTCCTGGAATAGAACCCCGCTGTGGACCAAACACAGGACGGAACGTTTTCAGGCAAAGGGAACAGTATGAGCATTACTCGGAGCACATGTGTGGGGAAGAGCAGTTAGCTTGGCAGGAGGGTCAAAGGTGCTGTTATAGAGATGGGCTTTGCTCTAGCAGAGATTTAATTGCTGTACAGTTTTGGGAGTGGCAGGGCCACTGGAAGATCTTGGCAGGACCCAGAATGAGGAGATTGAACTGCTTCACCTCTATAGCCTTCCTCCTGTGCTAGACACTCAGGTTCAGCTTAATGAGTTAATAAGGGGATGCATGAATGAATGACTGAGAGATAGTAAGCATGTCCTCACAGACCAACTCTTCACTATAAAAATAGCTATTTGGGAGGCTGGGGAGATGGCCTAGTGGAAAAAGTACTCACTACTACATTTGGAGTACCCAAGTCAACCTCTACACCTCACATAAAAAAGCCATAAGTTGGGACTGGAGAAATGGCTTAGTGGTTAAGGTGCTTGCTTGCAAAGCCAAAGGACTCAGGTTTGATTCCCCAGGACCCACATAAACCACATGCACAAGATGGCACATGAGTTTGGAGTTCATTTACAGTGGTCTTCTCTCTCTCTCTTTCTCTCTCAAAAACATTTTTTAAAAAGCCAGAAGTTATGACGGGCTTATATAATCCCAGCATGCTGACACTGACAGCAAGATGGGAAGTAAAGACAGGATTTCCCAGAAACTTGTGGTGAGCCCAACAAAAGAAATATTGGAGCAAGAATCCAGAGCAAGAAACCCTGCTTCTCATGAGGTGAACAGGTGAGGACTGACCTGAAGTTGTCCTCTGACCTTCACACATGGGCTGAGGCACACATACATGTGCACTCACACATGAACACACCCACACAAATACATAATAATACAAACTTTAAGTAACTATGGGGTGTGGTGGTGGGGCTGAAGAGATAGCATAGTTGATAAGGTGCTTGCCATTCATGAGGACCCGATGTCAGATCCCTAGCACCCATGTAAAAGCTGGATGTAGTGGCATGCACTGTAATTCCTGTGCTGGGGAGGCACAGGAGAGACATGGAGTCCCTGAGGCTTGATGGCTATCTAGTCTAGCTGAATAGGTGAGCTCCAGGTTCAATGAGAGATGCTGTCTCAAAAAATAAGGCAGAGGGCTGGAGAGATGGCTTAGCAGTTAAGAAACTTGTCTGTAAAGCCTAAGGACCCAGGTTCGATTTCCCAGTACCCACATAAAGCCATATACTCAAAGAACTCATGAATCTGGAGTTCATTTGCAGTGGCTGGAGGCCCTGGTGCACCCATTCTCTCTGTCTTTTCTCTCTACCTCTTTCTGCTTGCAAATAAATAAAATAAATAAATAAGGTGGAGAGCAATTGAGGAAAACAACCCATGTTGACTTCTGGCCTCTACACATGTGCACATACATGTGTAAACACACACACATTCACACTGCACATATGTACACATGCAAAAACTTGGATTTTTGCTCTTATTAATTTGCTTTGAGTTTAGTATTAAGATTAACAAAAGCCCCCCAAAAACAAGAATTAGGAGACTTGATTTTAGTCAATGGGTGGAATGGAGAAAGCATGAAGGAGTTGAGTGAAAGCCTGTTGCTTAAACACTTGCTGAATGCCAGGCCTTCTTCTAAGAAAACTACTTATATGTCACTGGGTTCATCTCAGCCATGGTAACCATGATGAGGCTTGTGGTAGTTTGAATATATGTCCCCCAATATATTCAGTGTTTTACTAGTTATAGTTTGCATCTGCAATCACCTTACTAGAGGCAATGTCACTGGGGGCCCGGTCTTAAGGTGTTAATGGTGTGGGTTTGAGATTCCATTGTAAAGATATGCAAATGTGCCTAGCAGGAGTTCCTGAAGTGTGCTCTGTGACCTTTTGGCTGTAGTTTTGTTCTGTGTGCTGTGGTGGCTGGTTGGCTTTTCTCTCTCTGCTTGGCCCTGTGGAGAGCAGGCCAGCTTCTCCTGCCATTATGGAACTTCCCCTGGATCTGTGAGCTTCAATAAATAATATCCCTTCCTCCATAACTGTGCCTCGTCTGGAAGTTCATCTCAGCGAACCTGAAGCTGTCTGCTACAAGGCTCATCCTGTAGCCCAGCTGGTGTCCTGCCCTGTGCCCCTGTCCAGGCCTCTTTCCCCTATAGGACACTTACCACACACTGTGCCACTGTTTGTGTCCCCTGACCTCTGCATCTGTGTTGTATCCAGCAAGTCCAGCTCTCAGCACTGAGCCCAGGTCATAGTATGGGCTCTGTAAATACTGGTTGGAAGGAGAGGAGGGGAGGAGGGAGAAAGAGTAACAAACAGAAGTTTGGGAACATGAACAAGATGATACATCTAGAAAACAGCGATATAGCCAGGTGTGGTGGCACACGCCTTTAATCCCAGCATTTGGGAGGCAGAGGTAGGAGGATCACCATGAGTTCAAGGCTACCCTGAGACCACATAGTGAATTCCAGGTCAGCCTGAGCTAGAGTGAAACCCTACCTTTAAAAATGGAAAAAAAAGAAAATGGTGATATAAGATTCAAAGCCATATCTACTGCCTCTAAATTTCATCCTTAAAAAAAAAAAAATACCCCACTTGTAGCTTACTGGCCAAGAGCGGGCTAGACACAGAATCAGCTTCCTGAGCCCTAATTTCGGCTTTACATTGTCTTCTGTTGTGGCTGTAGGTACAGCTTTTACCCTCTCTGGGCCTAACAAGGAGGTAGTTCAGTGGACAGCATTAACTCCAGAACAACCTATAGATGAGGGGAAGATGAACAGATCATATTTTGCCTCCATCTTTAACAACATTTAAAAAAATTATTTATTTATTTGAGAGAGAGAGTGAAATAGGCTGATATATATATATAGAGAGAGAGAATGGGTGTGCCAGGACCTCTAGCCACTGTGAACGAACTCCAGATACATGTGGCCACCTTGTGCATCTGGCTTTACATGGTCACTGGGGAATCAAACCTGGGTCCTTGGGCCTTGCTGGCAAGTGCCTTAACCATTAAACCATCTCTCCAGCCCTTAAACAACCTTTTTATGGAAAACAAAACAAAGAGGAAAAAACTGGTTTTGGACAGAATGATCGTGGGAAGATAATGTCTGTGGGTTCTGATGATGAGGCTCTCTCTCCCACTAGCTGTTCCTCTGACTGCTATGTGGGGCTCAGTGACTTCCCCATGTACTTACAGGATGGAGGGCAGCGCTAAATACATCTTCCCTACTGAAACAAGATACATTGGCGAGATGAAGGATGGCATGTTTCACGGCGAAGGAACCCTGTACTTCCCCTGCGGAAGCCGATTTGACGCCATCTGGGAGAAAGGATTAGTGGTTCAGGTGATCAGCTGGGGCTGGGATGGGGGTGGTCCATAGGCAGGGCAGGAAAAGCCCCATAGCCAAAGCCCTTGTCCTCTCTGTCTTCTACCTGCCTCTTTCTGTTTCCTCCTTTTCCAGCTTGGTGATGTTCTAAAACTGGAGAATCTCCTCTCTCTGGATCCGCACCAGCTGTGGGTTCAAATCCTGCTATGCTATTTACTATGTGATCTTTGCCATGAATTTAGGTCTCCTTGCCATTAAACTGGGGAAAATCGTTACCTGTAACAACTTATTACAAATATGTTGTCTTATATCAGCACATTTCTTTTCATCTTATAGTTTGAGGATCAGAAGTCTAAACTGGGTCAGCAGGGAGACTTCTAGAGAGAATGTTTTCTCACCTTCTCCCAGCTTCTAGAAGCTGTCTGCATTCCTTGCCTGGTGCATTGCTCCAACCTTTGCTTCCAGCACTGTGTTGTCTTCCCTCCCTCTGTTTTAGTCATCTGTAGCAGACAGTTTCAGGTTCGCTGAGATGAACTTCCAGACCAGGCACAGTTATGGAGGAAGGGATATTATTTATTGAAGCTTACAGATCCAGGGAAGTTCCATAAAGGCAGAAGAAGTTGGCCTTTCTTCACAGGACCAGGCAAGAAGCACACAGAGCAAAACTACAGCCAAAAGGTCACAGAGCACACTTCAGGAACTCCTGCTAGGCACATTTGCATATCTTTATTGGAATCTCAAACCATCACCAACCTTAAGACTTCCAGACCTTGCCACAAACTGTGAATATATTGTCATATATTCAAACTACTCCCTATCACACATTGTAAATTGTACTCAGTCCAATTTCAAAGATTATCAGTCTTGACCAACTTAAGATAGTGAGTCCTGTAAATCAAACAAGAAATTTTCAACATGTAAAGGCACAGAGTAAACATTTTAACTGGTATAAGGCTTAGAATAATGCAAACTCAACCACCATCAGCAGTCATCAAACTGCAGTCACATCAGAGACTGCCAGTCTCCCATTTACGCCCCCAGCTGGGCAGAGTCCCTTTCATCCCATGCCAACACTGCACTCCATGGTCATTTGCACAGTCCTGGTATATCCAAAACATCTTCAGGTCTCCAGTAAAAGGCTCTTCCAGCCTATACCTGAGGGTCTTCATGCCCTGCCTCATGCTGCATCTCAGCAGTGGCTTGGAACCGGACCATTCTATGCATTTTTCATTTCCAAAACTAATACTTGATGGCTATTCTTAATCCAGGGACAAAATAAACCACCTTGAAAAGCAGGTTCCTTCTCCAGTCAGCTCTTTCCAAGGGCATTTTTAACAGTCTTTCCTCAGGCATCCTCTCCATTGTTTTAATGTAAATCAAAAGGCCACCTTCCTTCCACCTTCCTTAAGATTGCTAATGTGTCAACAATGCAGCTTTGCCAGTCTCAGTGCCTCTACTTTTAACTTGCTTCAGGTTTTCAAACTTAAATCTTAAAATCTCAGTCCGATATCTTTAGCCAAGCACATCAGTCCATTACAAATTTAACCTTGATCAAACACTCTAGGCCTGGACTACCACCAACAAAGTCCTCTGCAATCTTTCCTTCCCCTTAAAAACTCATAAGCCAAGCCTCTAACCCAAGAGTTCTGCACTTAGCATTCTCACTATTTATCAGGCTGAATAGTCCATAAAACTTGGCTTACCACTCCAGAAGGCATCTTCAGTTGCAAGCACCAAGTCAGTGGTTCCAAAAGACTTCCACACAGTTTCATCTCACCCCACTCCTGGTACCACTTTACTGTAAAAGTTTCAGGTTCGCTGAGATGAACTTCCAGACCAGGCACAGTTATGGAGGAAGGGATATTATTTATTGAAGCTTACAGATCCAGGGAAGTTCCATAAAGGCAGAAGAAGTTGGCCTTTCTTCACAGGACCAGGCAAGAGAGCAAAGCCAACCAGCCAGCACAGCACACAGAGCAAAACTACAGCCAAAAGGTCACAGAGCACACTTCTCCTCAGTTTGCATATCTTTACAATGGAATCTCAAACCATCACCACACCTTAAGACTGAGTGACCTTGCTCTAGCAAGGTGATTGCAGATAAACTGTAAAAAAACCACTGAATAATTGGGGACAATATTCAAACTACCACATCATCTTATTTTATTATTTTTTGAGGACCCCTGAGAGCCCAGAGAAGTCCCTTTTGCTGTGATATGTTTAGAGATGATCTTTGACTTATTTCACCTATCTTGATGGCTATAGGCAGCACCTAGGGTGGCTATGAGGGTAAATAAAACAAAATACCCTAGCTCTTGGCCGATTTTGCCACACAATGGGCATTCTATATGTGTTAGTTCTTACTACCACTACCTCTGCTACTGTCATTATAAACTATCTAACCCAAGAGTTCTGACCTATTTATAGGCTGTGAGTAGAATCCTGGGGTCAGTGAAACTTGTTTATTTGTACACAAAAGTCCCTGTATAGGGACTGTGTTTTCCTCCAGGACAGGGATATATATTTTTCTCATCAGTTTCACCAAGAGCATGTGAGGTCTAACACATAACTAAAAATGGTTAATAAATGCTTCTTTATTTTATTATTTTTTTGAGAGAGAGATAGAGAGAGACAGAGAATAGGCACACCAATAGCCTCTCAGCCACTGCGAACGAACTCCAGACATGTGCACCCCCTTGTGGGCAAGTGTGGCATTGCACCCTTGTGTCACTATGTGTCTGGCTAAATGTGGGACCCAGATAATCAAACAGGCGTTCTTAGACTTCACAGGCAGGCGCCTCAACTGCTAAGCCATCTCTCCAGCCCTTATTTTATTTTATTTTTGAGGCAAGCCGAACAGACTGCCCCCCCTTTTTTTAATGAGAGAGAGCAAGAGTGGGAGCGAGTGAGAGAAAGAGAGAGATAATTGGCATGCCAGAGCCTCCAGCCACTGTAAACAAACTACAGATGTGTGCACCATCTAGTGCGCATGTGTGACCTTGTACACTTCCATCACCTTGCATATGGCTTATGTGGGATCTAAAGGGTCGAATATGGATCCTTATGCTTTGCAAGCAAGTGCCTTAATCACTAAGCCATCTCTCCAGCCCAAGAAATGCTTCTTTTTTATAGTGTGGAGAATTTAGGCCCTAGCAAGGGAGGTGACTTCCCCAAGTTCACACAGTGAACTCATAATATTGTGGGAATTTTCATCCACATTTCCTGATGCCTAGACCAATGCAGTTCCTACTCCCTGAAGCCTACCTTTGTGCTTAAGCAGCAGGAGCATAATGCACATGTGTGGACATGTGGTTAATGGCACCAACTTCTCGAACTGAGATAACAGTAAAAGCACAGAGACAATATAAGTGCTTCCTCTATGTGTATTAGAGTTCTCCAGAGAAGCAGAATCAATAAGGCACAGACTGGTATATAGAAAGGGGTGTTACTAGGCATTGGCTTCTGACATTATGCAAGTACCACAATCTGTGCTCTTGCAAAGAAAGAAAACCAGTGCTGTAATGCTTGTCTAAGGTGGAGAACCTAGAAAGGCAACCATGTAAGATGCAGAGAGAGAACAAGAACGTTGATGCCCAACAGCAGGAAGAAATGAGTGTCCCAGATTAAGCTGAGAATGGAGAGATCCTTCCTCTTCCTGGGTTCAATTCAGGCCCTCAAAGGACTAACGGTGCCCATCTGCATGGGTGACGTGATCTTTATTCAGCCCACTGACTCCATTCCTATTACTGCTCATTTCTTCTGGAAATCCCTTCACAAAAACACTCATAAATAAAGTTTACAAGCATTCTGGGCACCCCTTTGCCCAGTCAAGTTGATACACAGAATTAGCCATCTCAGGCACTATAGAAAGGTTTTAAATGTGTCATCTCACTGAATACCTGGTCACCCCTACTAGATAGACACCATCACTATTGTAATTTTACAAATGAGGAAATGGAGAGTCAAGAAAGGAGGCCACTTACCCAAGTGAACACAGTTAGCATACTGTGAGGGCAGGCACAGAGCTTGCTGCCTTAGAGCCATTCTGGAGCTCTCACAGCCACGATCACTGTGAGAGTCATCACTCTGCCATGGCACTGAGAAGCCACCCTTTCGGCTTCCTCTGGTGCATGGGTGCTCCTTGTCTTCCAGGGCACCTACACCTTCGCTGATGGGCTCCAGTACCAAGATAAGCACTGGCATTACTGCGACAGCTACGACCGGAGGTTTTTTACCGAGATCTGCAATGGCCTGAGAATTTCAGGTAACTAGGCCATGTCCTATCCTTCAGACCCACACCCAGAGGGAAACTAAAGGCACACTGCAATGAGTGCTGGGGCCCCTCCGAGCTCACTCAAAGGAGAAGAGGGAATTGAGCACAGCCCAGAAGAACCAGAAAGGCCAGTGCTCACATCTCAGCTGCACTGGACTACCCAGGGCACTGAGCACAAGGGACTTCACCCTGTGTGCCTCAGTTTCTCCCCTACAAAGTGAGGGCAATAGCATTATCGACCTTACAAGGTCATTGTCAAGGGGCTAGAGAAATGACTCAGTGGTTAAATGAACTTACAAGTTCATTGTCAATAAAATAATGCATGCCTTCTGTGCATGGCAGGAGCATGGCACATGCCAAAAAATATGCACTAAAGAGAGATATGCACAGAGAGAGATTTAGTAGTGTATGTGCTCTGGGTGCCAGCCCTGTCTCCTTTGTCTCCATGACTATCCAGAGGGCCTTGCCCAGTCAGCCTTCCCCACTCCACATCCCAGAGGAAAAGGTTGAGGCTGGGGAGTCCAGTCATGTTTCTCAGTGGCAGAGCTCACCTGGGATCCAATGCTCTCCTCTCTGAGCCACTCTTACCATCTCCATCCCTGCAAAAGCTGTGGTACGTCCCAGAACGCTACACTGGGGCCAGCATTCTGGCTTCAGGGAGTGGCTGCTTAAGGGACACTGTGTTTCTAAGACTCAAGCTTAGTCAGGTAAACTTCAAAGAAAAGCATAGGTCTGGGTCCAGCAGAGACAATGGCAAATGGCAAAACGACTTTGTAAACTGAAAATAATCCCAACCTAAGTGATCAGAGACAATGCAAGGTAGTTGACAGAGCATGGAGCTGCAAGGTCTGGGTGGCAGTGCCTCTCAATTGCTGAAAGAGCCTGGATAAAGGTTATAATTAAGACAGCAACTTCCAGAAAGCACATAGGCCATGGAATCAGACATACCTGAACTCAGATTTCAGCCCCTTCACTTCATGGACTTGTGATCTTGGTTCAGTTAGGTAACCAGGAAAGCTGTCTCCTTACCTTTCCTTTCCCGACTCTACCCATTTCCTCTTCTGGCCATCACTCCCACACACACATTATTAATGCTGGGGTTCCCTAGACTCTCCAGCCAGAGCCCTCTTCTGTTACCATGTACTTTGTCCCCAAGTAAATTGATTCAATTTCCAGATTGAAATCAGAGCCTGAGATTTCAGCATCCACCTTCCCCAACACCTGCATGGTATGTCCCTCAGCTTGTCTGCATGGAATTCATTGTCGTCCCTATCAACCTACTCTCCAGAGTACTGGCTGTCTTGGTAAATGTTACGCCCATCGTAGGCAAGCACGCCCCTCTCTTTCCCTTGTTTTCATGTATAGTCCATACCAGGCCCAGCACATTCTATCTCTTGAATACATTCTTCCATTTGTTTACTCAACACATATTACCTGAGCACCTTCCCACACCACCTGGCCAGGACTCATCCTCGTGGCCACTGCCTTCTTCTGGACCTCCTTCATCTCTCCTCTGAGTTAGCTGACCTTTCCAGGATCCTCGCTCCATCCCTCTGGGCCAGTCTCCATTCTGCGGCCACTTTTACCTTTTAAAAATGTGATTGATGGGGCTGGAGAGATAGCTTAGCAGTTAAAGAAATTGCCTGCAAATCCTGAGGACCCAAGTTCAATTCCCCAGTACCCACATAAGCCAGATGTACAAGGTAGTGCATGCATCTGGAGTTTGTTTGCAATGGCTTGAGGCTCTGACACACACAGTCTCTCTCTTTCTGCCCCTCTCTCTCTCTCTCTCTCTCTCTCAAATAAATAAATATTTTTAAAAACATGACTGGTTGACAACCTGTGCATTGTCACATACTTCCCTGCAATAGGTGCTGACTGCTACCCTTGAGGAAAGGCACTCAGTTCTCAAACCTCTGCTTTCTCTGGCTTCTGTTGCTGTCCCAAGCCTCATCCGGGCTGCTCACCACCTCGGTTTTTCTCCCCCCCCCCGCCCCTTTTCCTCAGACACCACACCTTTTCCTGCCATTTGTCTGTCTGGAATGCTTGAAGCCTCCCACAGCACCTTAGTAATTCTTTCCCATCCTCAAGTCACAGTTTCATGTCCTTTTTTCCAGGACCTCCTTCCTTGAATTCCTGGGCTAGGGGAGGTCTCCCTGTGGTATGACCTCCAGAGCTTGGATCAGCAGTCATCCTCATGTGAACCCCATGGGAGCTGTCTTCCCTGGGTCTAGCAATGCTGCCCAACAGAGAGGAGGGGCTCTGCAAAGAGGACTTGTGTAGAGCTAATGGCAGGGAAGTAAGGGGGCACTCCAGAGGTGAAAATAGTGATATCAACAAGCATTTCCTGAGCATCTACTCCACATGAGATTCTGGTTAGTCCCCAGGGATCTAGAGGTATAACTTGAGAGCCTTGCAAATCACTTCTCCTGGATTAGTTATGACAGGACCTAGTTTCTGTTATGGACAAGGAGCTCTCAGCTCCTGCCTGCAGCTCATCTCCTCCATGAAGCTTCCACCAGGGTCAGAGGCCCTGTGGTGACCTCTCCTGTACCTCCCTGGCTTCCCCTTCTCCTCCAGCCACAAGCAGCAGAACATCTTCCTTCTGAGAGGCTACTTCCTTCCCACATGGGCTGCACACTGCCTCAGGGAGCATACATTCTAAGGCAGCTCTGTTGTCCTGCTTGCTGGACAAGGTGATGGCTAAGGCCATTCTTGACTTCTCTAATCATCTCCAAGATGGGCACTGGCCTGAGGCTTCCATGACAAAATGGCTGCGAAGCCATTAGCATGGAAAAGGCATTCAGTATTCATTGGCCAGTATGCATGTGGTTCTGTTAAGGTCAGGGTCAGTTATATCATTAGTCAACATTATTAGAGCTCCTAATTGGTGTCAGACACTGGCCTGGGGACCCAGCATGGTGCTATGTGCTCAGTGGACATTCAGTTCTCTACTCAGAAAAAATGGAACAGGGGTTCCACAATTAGAAGAACCTAAGAATTCCAGCATCTCTCTGTATTCTGGCCATAGTATTCCCATTCCCATGGTGTGTGACCTACAAGGTCTATAGACTCCTCTTTCCCTCCTCCAGTGTCCTTGACTTAGGGCTGCACTTAGCCTCTCTTCTCTCCTGATGTTGGCACTGAGCACCCAGGTCCCAGTGCCAGGCTGCTTCCTAGCACTGGGCTGATTATGGGGCCTTTCAGCATCAGTCTTCTAATATAAATGCTCTGACAGTTACTTGAGATAGGAGGCACAGCAGCCTAGCACAGGGTAAATACTCAATGAATGACACCAGTGTGGCAATTTTGGTGAGAGTCAAGGTTCTGTACTCCCCAACCTTTGTCCACCTGACCTGACTCATTTCTTTTTGTAGTCTGGTTTGTTGAGGTAGGATTTCACACTAGCCCAGGCTGTCCTGGAATTCACTATGTAGTCTCAGGCTGGTCTCAAACTCACAGCGATCCTACTACTTCTGTCTCCCAAGTGCTGGAATTAAAGGTGTGCACTGGGCTGGAGAGATGGCTTAGCAGTTAAGGCACTTCTGTGCAAAGCCAAAGGACTTGGTTCAATTCCCCAGGACCCACATAAGCCAGATGCACAAGGTGGTACATGCATCTGCAGTTCCTCTGCAGTGGCTGGAAGCCCCAGCATGCCCATTCTCTCTCTCTCTCTCAAATAAATAAATAAAAATAAAATATATTTTTTAAAAAGGCATGCACCACCACACCTGACTACTTTTTTTCTCTTTGAGTGACTTGGAACTCACTGTGTAGTCCCAGGCTGACCTCAAACTCACAGCAATCCTCCTACCTCTGCCTCCCAAGGGGTTAAAGGCGTGCACCACCATGTCGGGCCAACTCGTTTCTTTTCTAGTGCTCTCCAAATCTGTTTGGTTCCTCAAGGTTTCCTAAGTGAGGCTCAAGTTTACACCTGTGGCTTTTGCCCATACTTTGGCCATCCTTCCATTGGGCCTCTCTCTCATGTTCCACAACCTATGCCTTTGTCATGCCAATAAATGGAGAAGAATGGGGTCAGTAAAAAGACAGAGTTATCTAGTTCCCTAGACCGTGACCACAGTCCAATTTTCATAAAGCTCCCCGGGACTCTGTATCTGCTGACTTTGCTCCAGACCCTGCTTTCTGTTGCTTGGTCTAGTCCCATGAGCATCAGCCTTGTGTGAGCACTGGGATGTGGCCCTGGGGGTAAACTAATTGTTCATTGTTCCTTCTCAAGATTTCGCTCAAGTGACCAATATGGACCCACCTAGAAAAGTTCCCCCAGGCTGTTATGACTGTGGAGATGGTTTCTACAATCCCCTGACAAGGATCATCAAGGACTACAAGGGCCGCTTTCTGAGAAATGCAGGTAGGTGTATGCCAATACCTGAGGATGTGCTTTCATGGACAGTTGAACATGTCTGTGCACATATGTGTGCATCTGATGAGGGAAATGCTTTTGCTGTCAAGAGACAAAAGTGGGCTCACTGTTTAAACTTATGACTATCATAGAGCAAGGACAAGGGCCATGGTCGGTGACAGCTCATGAGCATAGCACTAAGAAGATTGTTTTCTTTTTGATATATACATGATGTGTGTGTGAATGTTCATGTGTATGAGTGTGGGTTCATGCATGCCATGGTGTATGTGTCAGTCCTCTCCTCTCACCTTGTCTTGTTCACTACTGCGTTTGCCGGTCCATGAGCTTCCAGGAGATTCTCTTGTCTCCACCACCCTTTATGCTATAGGTGTGCTGGGATTATGGACACGGGAGATTCAAACTCAGGTATTTACACTTGAGTAGCAAGGACTCTATCCATCTCTTCAGCCCCAAAGTGCTTCTTCTTTTTTTTTGAGGTAGGATCTCACTTTAGTCCTGGCTGGCCCGGAATTCACTATGTAGTCTCAGGGTGGCCTCAGACTCATAGCGATCCTCCTACCTTTGCCTCCTGAGTGCTGGGATTAAAGGCGTGTACCACCATGCCCAGCTATTTACTTATTTATTTATTTATTTATTTATTTATTTATTTATTTATTCAGAGAGAGAGAGAGAGAGAGAAAGAAAGAGAGAGAGAGAGAGAGAGAGAAAGGGAGGAAGGAAGGAAGGAAGAAGGAAAGAAACAGGGAGGGAGGGAGGAAGGAAGGACACACCAGGGCCTTGAGCCACTGCAAAGTCCAGACGCATGCACTACCTTGTGCATCTGGCTTATGTGAGTTCTGGGGAATCTAACCTGGGTCCTTAGGCTTCACAAGCAAAAATGCCTTAATTGCTAAGCCATCTCTCCAGCTCAAAGTGCTTCTTTTTGCATGCATTGCTTCAACTAGCATTAGTAGACCGCCTACTGTCTTCTAATGTTGTACTCGGTGCTGACATACAAGAGAGCAAAGCAAAGCTAGACACAGACCCCTCTGTCTGGAGCTGCTGCTCTGACAGGTGGGAAGAAGATCTCCGTTGGTTTCATCATGTAATAAAATCCATTCAAGAAAAACAGGGCCCTGGGTAGAGGTGAGAGTGTAAATGAGACATAACATGATGGTAGGGGAGAGTAGCAACCTAACCCAAAACCATTGTATCATGGAAGGTCTGAAGAAGGGCATGGCCTCTCAGCTGTGACCTAGGAATTGGCTATGGACACAGAGAGGGAGCTTCCCAGCCAGAGGAAAAGCATAGACAGGGACCAGAGGAGAGCAATTCCATGTGGCCCAGGAAGGCTGATTCCACCCCTCAGCCATCTGAAAGATCCAGAACTTCAGGGTGTTTGTTTTTTTTTTTTCCAGGTAGTATCTCACAGAACCAATTCTCCTTGAGAACTCAGTTCCATGAACCAGTAAAGTTCAAAGCTATAGAACAAGAAGTAAAAGTTCTGATTAAATCCTGGCATGTTCCAGCACCAAGCACAGGCCTAGCACATGGTAGAAGCAAGAGTTAGGTGTAGCCCACTCAGTGTTAGAGCCCTTGCTTATCATGCATGAGGCTGTGAGTTCAATCCCCAGGGCTACAAAGGAAAATAAGTATATATGAGCCTGATAACTAAAGAAATGAATGTATGCAATGAACCTCTGCCAAAGAGATGCATTTGCTTCATTTCCCGAGTGTGATAATTATTTATTTATTTATTTATTATTTGCAAGCAGAGAGAGATAGACAGAGAGAGGGGGAAGAGAGAGAATAGGCATGTCAGGACCTCCAGCCTCTGCAAACAAACTCCAGATGCATGCACCACTTTGTGCATCTGGCTTTACATGGGTAATGAGGAATCAAACCCAAATTGTTAAGCTTTGCAGGCAAGTGCCTTAACTGCTGAGCTATCTGTCTAGCCACCAAGTGTGATCTGACCATGACCTTCCCTGGGAAGTGGGGTAGTGGGAGCGTTTTGCAGAAGTAAGGCTCTGTGGGATATGGCATGTGCCATGTGTGTAGACCAGTCCTTCTAGTGTAGCACAATGTAAGTGATTCAGTTTGGGGTTTAGGTTTGGATTATATTCTAGTCCTGCCTCCCTGAACTGGCATCCTGGTCCCAGGGAGAGGCATGGCCTAATAGTCAAGATAGACATAGAAACATACAACTACAGTATAATGGGATACAGACCCCAATGGGCAGAATCTGATGTGGAGGAGGAGGGATTAAGGAGAGGGAAAATCCAGGCTCAGGTAGATGTGCCCAGCAGCAAAAAAGACACAGATGTGATGAGTCACTCTTAAAGAATGAATATCAGGCTTGCTTAGCATGCATGAAGTGCTGAGTTTGTTCCCTATCCAACACCAATAAACCAGGCATAGTGGTGCATACCTGTAATCCCAACACTTGAGAGACAGAAGCAGGAAGATCAAAAGTTCCAGGTTATCCTTGTCTACATAGTGAGATGGAGGCCAGCCTGGGCTATAGGAGGCACTGACTCAAAAATGAATGAATATTGATTTCATGAGCAAAAAGTTGTAGATGGGCATTCAAGGCAGAGACAATGTACAAAGACACAGAGGCACAAAAAAGCAGGTCATGTTGGGGAACTAGAAATGACAGTTCCAGAAGCCATTCTCATGATGCACTTGAGCATCTTGGGCAGTCTCGAGGAGGAGCATGGCAGACCTCTCAGCAGATGCTTACTGAGCACTTGCTCTGGCTTTGCTCTTATGGCGAAGGCAGTATCATGGGTTTTTTCTCCCAGACAGGAGGAACTTGTAGTGAAGTGGATCCTCACAACACAGAGTTGCTGCCAGAAAACATAGGAGGCATGCCTAACCCTGGAGGTCAACAGGCCGGTGTGGTTCCGAGAACCAAAGCCGAGCTCCTCTGAAGCCTCCAGAGGAGCAGGGCTAGAAAGGGAACAGCATGTGCAAGAGGCTTTGAGTTTGTAAAGAACATTTCACACCCGAGGAACTACAGATGGTTCAAGAGAATGTGAGGTGAAGGAGCTCCTGAGAGGTAGCAGGGATGAGGGGAGTAGGAAAGATATATGTCTCTATACCTAAGGCAACTGGGACCTAGGGGAGGTTGTAAGCCTTCAGCATAGTAAATGATTTGTCTTAGAAAGACTTCTAGGTTACATCTAGAAAAGAGAACAGTGGAGGTAAGATTAGACTGGAGAGCCTTCAGGTAAAATGGTGAAGGGCACTTGAAAGAAGCCCAAGCCCAGGATGGTGGTATGGAAGACCTAGATTCAAGGCCTAAACCGAGCTTCAAGGCTACCAGTGCCTTCCCCCTCTGGGCCCCTTTCTCTATCTGTAAATGAGGGATTTGGACTGGATAACTTGGACTAGGAGAGTCTATGCTGGAGGAGAAATGTACCAAGGTGTATTTTGGTCCTGATATTATAGGACAGGTCAAGTTCAGAATGTCCAGAAAACCACTAAAAATGGGTCTCTGTTAGTGGTCACCTAGTCATTACCTTTGACTCACATCCCTCTGCAAGGACTGACTACACTTCTGTCCACCTTGTCTTCCTGGGGCAGGGAAGGTTCCCCCCTGCATTCCAATCTGCCCCCATAAGTAGTGCTTCTGGCTGGCATCCTGGGGCAGGCTGCTGGCCTGTGAGCCTGGTGTGGTCATCCCAAGACCATCCTAGGGTAACACAGTGGCCCCAGTAGCTACCATTTCAAAGCTCAGTCTTCTGAGTAGCTGGGATTACAGGCATACACACCCTCCCCATTCTGGGCTTGCTATGAGACTTTAAATCCATTCTCCTACTCATTAAAAAGGTTTTGGAAGCCAGGCGTGGTGGCGCACACTTTTAATCCCAGCACTCGGGAGGCAGAGGTAGGAGGATCACCATGAGTTCAAGGCCACCCTGAGACAACATAGTGAATTCCAGGTCAGCCTGGGCCAGAGTGAGACCCTACCTTGAAAAAAAAAAAAAAAAACAAAACAAAAAGATTTTGGACACATCCAGTGGGCCAAGGGGTCAGGCAGGCAGGCACCCTATTCTTTCTGAGTATGGACCCCAGGCATGCACAAACACACAGGCATCTGTGTGTAGCTTTGTGAAATGTACTATATTTGCTGTTCTGTTTAGTTTTTCAGTGCTGGTTGCTATGCACTAAACTGATTTCACAGCCCTCTTCAGAGGACTGTTCCAGGCAGGCTTTCCTGACCCATCTCCTCCTCCACGGTGTTATCTGCCTCAAGTATTCCTCCTTGGTGGCATCACAGGCCTCCTGGGCAGTACTGAGCCCATGGCAGTGGAAGTGAAGTATGTTTACTTAAGGGAGCTGCGTGAGAGCAAGGTCTGTGCAATCGTGTCTGATTCATCACAATCCCTAGCGTCTCAGAGGTCCCATGAGTTGAAACTGATGAAATGTTTGTAAAAGAAAAGGTTCCAGGTATGGTGGAGCACACCTTTAATCCCAGCACTGGGGAGGCAGAGGTAGGAGGACTGCTGTGAGTTCAAGGCCACCCTGAGACTACATAGTGAATTCCAGGTAAGCCTGGGCTAGAGCAAGACCCTACCTTGAAAAACTAAAAAACCAAAAGAAAGCAAAAGGAAAGGCAAGCTGGCAGAGCACCTGCCCCCAAGTCCTGCATATTCTTTAACTAATTATACAAAATTTATACCTGTCACATAATCAACGACTTATTATTTAGAATAATAAAAGCAATCCATTACACTTCTATGTACTGCCAAGGTTTCAACGCAGCATTAACAACCATCGGAGGTCACAACCCAGTGGCTCTCAGGCCATATCCAACCTGCAGAGTTTTGGTTTGCCTGGTCTAATGCTGGAAATTGCTTGGGCTTTGGCAACTAGGTAGGGAACACACTGCTCAGGTCCCCACCACTCCTGCTATGTGCCCCCAGTGGCATCAGTCATTTCTGTCTTCTATTTTAAAGCCCCTGAGATCATGTGCTCTGAATCTCATGCATATATGCAGGCAGCTGGATTGGGACATCTCAAGATTGAACCCCAGGTCTTAGAGTAGCGGGTGACAGTAGTGACAGTAAAATAGTTCACCTTACTTAATACAAACCCAGTGGTATCTCCACTCTGCCCTAGTGCTCCCTGTGTTGGGACAATAAGCTATAAGTGATAGTCACTGGACACAGTTACTACATACTCTCATTAGCACAGCAAACACAAACCAGAGACTGCTTTAGGACCTTTGTCCCATGGGAGGGATTAGCAATGAGAGAGACCAATGGGACAGTTATAGTACGATGGCTAAAAGCCCAGGGTCTGGGTTCCATACCACTGGTTGGCCTCTAGTCCAGGATCTACCACAGACCAGCTGTGTGGTCAGGGGTAGGTTACTTTTCCTCATGGAGCCTGTTTCCTCATCTATAAAATGGAGCAGTTGTGGTTAGGAAACAGAACACTGAGGCTAGGAAACACATGGCCCAGCACCTGGCCAAGGCAGGTGCTTAGTGGCAGGTGACTGAGGCTTCTATCACTGGGATGACTGCCCTGCTGACACTGAGTGCTAGAGAGGAAAGAAGTCTCTAGAGAAGTGGGTGTGATTGGATATGTTCATCTTGCTGCCTTCTCAAGAGGTTTTGCTTGGCAGTCCAACTACTTCTTTTTTTGTTTTGTTTTGTTTTGTTTTGTTTATTTTTTTTTATTATTTTTTTTTTTTAATTTTTATTGATTTTTAATCTTACATACCAAAAAAAACCCCACCTGATATTTCCCTCCCCTCCCCCATTCCACTTTAGAACTCCAGTCTCCATCATATCCCCTCCCTTTCTCCATTAGTCAATTTGGACATGACTTGCAAAGGTATTGCTAGGCACTGCAAGATCATGGATATCGAGGCCAATTTCTGTCTGGGCAGCTGCATAGTAAGAGGTCATATCCTTCCTTTGGCTCTTCCATTCTATCCGCCCCTCTTCCGCAATGGTCCCTGAGCCACTGGAGGATGTGACAGAGGTGTTTCAGTGCTAGGCACTCTCCATCCCTTCTTCTCAGCACTATGTTGCCTTTTGTGTCGCCCAGTGGTCATCCCCATCTGAAAAGGTGCTTCTCTAGCCAGAAGTGAGAATAGCGTTAATATGTGGACATGAACATTTAGTGTAGTGTCCCCAGGGCAGCTGGGTAATGATTGAGCAGGCTTATACCCCCAAGGCTTGATCTTGGTTTTTCAGTACTGGTATGTATTCCTCCCGTAGAGAGGGCCTCAGTCAAGGAGGTTTTACCCCAAGAGTAGACACGCCACTTTGCACCCGCAGTCATTGGGCCTGTCTGGCCAACTATTCAGCATCCACTATTTTCACTGTTGATGGCTTCTGTCTCCCATACGCTGCGGCAGCAGGGTCTACAGGGAGAAGGTTTTCACCACAGGCTCTCACTTATGATATTCAGAGGTTCCATATTAACTTTGGGGGCTCACCTCACATCCTGTTGTCTTGTTGAGTCCACCCAGGCTAGCCACCACCCATCAGCAAGCACACGGGCATTTTGTTCTGCCTATTCTCAGCTCACGTGTTCCCTCAATAGACTGCTCTTCCCTCTTTCCCCCATCTGTCACAGTCCTCCTCACCTCCCAGCACTTAGTGCAGCGTGGAAGGCCCTGGCATCTGCCTGTAACCATTACAGAATGGCATGTGGTTTCATCTGCATACCTACTACCCAGGGGACAAGCTGGGGAAGAAACACTCAAGAGGGGTTGGGAAGTCCTGGCCAGGCCCTGGCACTTTACCTGCTTCTCTTCCCTGCTCTCTCCAAGGGACATGCACACAGCTTGCATTGTGAACCTAGTCTCTTTCCTCTCTCTCCAAGGGACATGCACACGAACTACAGGTTGCAATATGACCCTGGTCTGCTTATGGTTTGTCACACAGCTAGAAACAAAGATAGGGTGAGACCCAAATCTTCTCAAAGCCTGTTTGTTATGGTCTGAATATTGGTAGTTACCCCTCAAAGGTCGCCTGCTAAGGGTTTGGGCAGCAGGTGGTGTCATGAAGAGGTGCCATGGTCCTACTGGGAGGTCCATAGAGCATTAGGAGCATGCCATTGCAGGAGCTTATGGAACCTTGGCCCGGGTCTCCCTGCTTGGCTTCCTGGCATTCATGATAACAGTTTGCTCTGTCACATGTACGCATCATGGTGTACCACCCCATCAGAGGCCTAAAATATCCAGACTGCTAATCTTGGACCTGAATCTTTAGAACCATGAATTAAATAAGCTTCTCTTTATAAGTTAATTATCTTTGGTATTTTGTAATAGTAACAGGAAGCTGACTAGTGCAATCACACTGTTTCTTCTTGCCAGCTTTTGGGCACTGGTTTATTTTGTGCTCTCCTCTCTAGACAGAGGTATATCTGATTCATAGTTGCTTCCCCACGAAGCACTGTGTCTGGCACCCATCAGCTCAGTAAGGTCCCTAAAGTGCTCAAAAAGGACCACAGTCCCCCAAACGAAATTCCACCTTATTGGAAAAGAGATCTTTTAACCCTGTGAGCCAATAAAGAAATATTTGGAGATATTTGGGATAATTATTTTTAATATGGTAGGATTGGGAGATGAACTAACCCTGTCCAATACCACACATCACTATCATTCTTGGGAAAAAACAAGCTGAAGCCATATTGGCACATCATATGTGTATCTCTTTCATGTAGCTGTTGCTTGCCTCAACATCACTAGTAGGAATCATTTGCAAGATAACTGTACACTAATCCTTACTCCCTCCCCCCAATTAATGACACCCCATGCAAGTGTCTCAGATGAAAAGCACATTATTAATATTCAAAGAAAAACCCCTCGAAACCATTTCAACAGATACAGCTAACAATGAACTAAATTTGCTTTGTGGAAGACAGAGAGTGAGCATCCCAAATTAGTTTATGTAAAAGCTGAAATTCTTCCCTGAAAGGTCTCAGTACCATCCTCAAAGAATATCCTGATCATCAGAAATGCCGTCAAGATTCCCGCCAACATTATCCCCTTTGTTGTCTGAAATGTCGAATCAAGCACATCTGGCAAATGTCCTGGAGCTCACAAATCTCAAACAGCGTATAATTCCCAGTGGTGAAAGAGACAACACCACTGCTTAATGGCGGGTGCTGCTCTTCAAAATAGCACCAACTTTCCTTCAATCAGAAACAATGCTTTCAGCTTCTTAAAAATATCACATGCCAGTGATTATTTGCAGAGAGGGCCCTTTTGCATTTGAACCTGTGGGTTCCATACAGAATACAAAAATCAAGACCACAAACCTCATTCAAATGTGCACTACCTTACAAGGGTAATAGGAAGAAGGACTGTGACCTGGCATGTGGGACTGGGAGCCTTTGAGAGGTGATGGCTGGCTTCACCGGAATGAAGGCAAAGAGGATGAAGAAGATGGGAATTAGAGCTCACATTTGGGCTGGAAAGATGGCTCAGTGGTCAAGGAGCTTGCCTGCAAAGCCTAAGAACCAGAGTTTGATTCCCCAGTATCCATGCAAAGCCAAAAGCCAAGGTGGCACATGCATCTGGAGTTTGTTTGCAGTGGCTAGAGGCCCTGGTATGCCCATTTCTCTTTCTCTGTCTCTTTCTCTCTTTCTCAAATGAACAAAATATTTTTAAAAGAGGGGTCCGGAGAAGTTGCTTAGTGATTAAGGCATTTGTCTATGAAGCCTAAGGGCCCAGGTTCCATTCCCCAGTACCCACGTAAGCCAGATACACATGATGATGCATGATTCTGGAGTTCATTTGCAGTGGCTAGAGGCCCTAGTGTTCTCATTCTCTCTCTCTCTCTCTCTCTCTCTCTCTCTCTTTCTCTAAATAATAAATAAATAAATAAATCTTCCATTGACCGCCCCCCCCAAAAGAGTTTACATGTGGGGCTGAAAAGATGGACCAGTGGTTAAAGACACTTGTTTGCAAAGCCTGTTGGCCCAGGTTCCATTCCCAAGCCACCCATGTTTGCCAGATGCAAAACATGGCACGTATCTGGTGTGTATTTGCAATTCCAAGATGCCCTGGCACACCCATGTGCATGTGAACACTCATACATACACATGTGTGTGCATGCAAATAAATTAACATTTAAAAAAATAAAAAGAGCTCATATTGACTATCACACACCAGATGCTAACCAAAGAGGAAGGGAAATCCTGCTAATAACCCTGCTTGATAAACTGAGGCTCATGAGGTTAAAAAATTTCCCCCAGGCAATGTGGCAGGAGTGGCAGTCATAATTGGCTCGTTTGTCTTCTGAGCTTTTCCTCTTACCACTCTGCCTGGCCAGCTTTGAGACAATCCACCCAAAGGGGCCTGGACAAGGTGCCCCCAGCATAGGTATTCGCCTGCTTCCCAGTACTTTAGAAAGGAGTGACACCTAAAGTGCAGGGTAAACACCTCACAATGAAAGGACACTGGTCTTCTGCAGTTTCTCTGGCCTTGTTTAAACAGTTGAAAATGGAAACGCCCCAAATGTCCAACAGAAGGTTAGTGGTTAAGTAACATATGGCATAGTCTTGTAATAGAAAACAGCAGTGGAGAAATAGACTTATTAATACATAACAGCAGCTGTATTCTACTGCAGGTGGAAAAGCAGGAAAAATGATACTGACTAGCATTACTGAGTGCTTGATGTGTTCCTGACAGAAGCATTAAGTACTTTACATGTATTGCTTTACTCCACAGTAGCCATGGAAAATAGCTGTCTTTATTGTTCCCACTTCACAGATAAGGAGGCTGAGGTGAAGTGAAATGCCTGGCCCAATGTCAGTAGAGCTAGAATTAGAACTGAGATCCAGCTGGCTCCAAAACTCAGATAGTGGTGTTGGTTCTGAGTGAGAAGGTGGAGTATACTAGTGAGAGAACCCAGGGCAATCCCAGCACCAGAGAGAGAAAAAAGGACTCAACCACTGCCAGCTCCTTTGCCCAAGAGAGTTGTCTGCCCACCTTATTGTTTTGAAAACTGGCCAGTGGACAAGTCTTCCAAATGTCATTGACAATCCAAGCCTCCTCTAATCTTGAAGTTTTCCCTGACAGGTGAAAAACTGAGAGCTGAAGAGAGCCAGTCACATGCCCGACAACCATGTAGCCTGTTTGTAGTAGAACCAGGGCTGGAGTCCTGATTTCCCACTGGCAGCCCGGCTCCTGCCCCAAACCCAGGCTAACTCTCAGAGCATGGTGCTTCCCTGTAGCTTTCTGTAAAAAAAATGACTAGTGATCCTGCACAGCCCCTCCCACTGTCATCTCTTTAGCGAGACAAAAGGCAATTTACCAAATGTTATAATCACCTGGAGGCTGGCACACAGGAGCATCCCAGCTTTATCCATGGTATTGTCAGTAGCACTGTAATGAAGGCTTTGTGGAAGGATAATATCACACTTGTAACTGCCAGATAAAATGCCCCTACAGATCACGTGTCCCTGCCAGCAGACATGGGTATGTGCTGTCATCAAAAGGCACAGACAGGAAGGGAAGTCAGGAGCATCGAAGCCTCTATTCTTCCTGGGACTTACCAAGTCCCAGGCCTTTGTGGAAATGCCATTCTGCCTATTTGGCAGATATGGAAAATGAGTCTCAGGGAGCAGGTTACTTGCTAATAATCATGCCACTATTAAAGGGAGGAGCCAGGATTTGAACCCCAAGTCTCTCTGGAATGAGAGACTATGATGTCAACTGATTGATACTCTGTGGCCCCTCAAGGAATATAGGTAAAGATGTGAACCCTCTCCCCAGAAAGACAACCCTGAGCCCAATGACAGGGCAAGACTGGCCACCTGGAAGCCACCCATGGGCTCTTGTCATGTTCTGTGTTTGGGAATGACAGTTTGCCCTCTTGCTGCCCCTCCCTAACCCATGGAACTGCCCACTGTCACCTTTCTACATCACTACTCCAAAGCCTTGGAAATCCCCTGTCCAACAGTGGTGCCCATTGGACTCTGGTAACAATGCATTCCCACTCCCAAGTGGCCTCTTGGAGGCATCCAAAGGACACAGCTTCCCCTTTCAGCTGGAATCAGCCTGACCAGCACTAATTGTTTTGTCTCCTTTAACAGAAGTGAGTGCAAGGCTGGAGCTCACAAGCAGAAGCCTCACCTCTCTTCCTAGTGGCTGCTCTGGAAGTCAGGGCTTGGCCAAAGCCTCTGCCCTATGCCAGGTCCAGGAGAAGCAGCAGGCTTGAGAGGCAGCCAGATCTTCAGTCAGATCCCAGCACTACTGCTTACCAGCCATATAACCTTGAGCAGATCTTTTAACTCCCCTGAGCTTCAGTTTCAGAATCTTTTAACCTCCAGTTGAAGAATAAAACAAGATAATTCAGGAGATCCAGTGAGAACAGGACCTGGCTGTGCCAGTGGCTTGCCTGGTGCATGTCAGTTATCACCGTGGTGATTATTTTGCACTTGGTATGAAAAGTTGTAAAACAGGGGCCTCCTTAACTCCATATCCCCAAAGAGGAGCCAGGGTTACCATGGCAAGCTGCCCTCTGGTCTCCACCCACCTGCTTTTAATTATTTATATCTGAAAGAGAGAGAGAGGTAGGGAGAGAGAATGGGTGTGCCAGGGCCTCTAGCCTCTGCAAATGAACTCCAGACACATGCACCACTAAGTGCATCTGGCTTTACATGGGTCCTGGGAATCGAACCTGGGTCCTTTGGCTTTGCAGCAAGTGCCTTAAACGCTAAGCTAAGCCATCTCTCCAGCCCTATCTACCTGCTTTTAATGCTGATTTCCAGAATGAACTAGTATCCTGCAGTTTCAAGATGCCCTGGTTGCAGATGTGGGCCTCTCATCCCCATCTTTCCAGCTTATAGCCTCAGATCCCCTCTCCTTTGGCCTAGGCCTTCACTGAACTCCTGTGTATACAAGGGCTTCACTTGGGGGCTCAGTGCCTGCCTCTCAAACCAGTGCAATGTGGGTAGAAAAAAAGAGACAACAGGCTCAGGATTGGACTGGGTTTTCTCTGGAGCCTTTAGAAAATCCATGTGTTCATGTGAAAAACAAGTGAAAAGCATGAACCATAGACATATATGGAAGATGAACCAAGGCAATTCCTATGCCTTATTACTTTTTTTCAAGGTAGGGTCTCACTCTAGTCCAGGCTGACCTGGAATTCACTCAGTAGTCTCAGGGTGATCTTGAACTCATGGTGATCCTCCTACCTCTGTCTCCCAAGTACTGGGATTAAAGGCATGTACCACCATGCCTAGCTCTATGCCTTATGTTTATGTAAACATTTAATTTGAAGCTGTGTGGGGTGGCACTTGCCTTTAATCATAGCACTCAGGAGGCAGAGGTAGTTGGATCACTGTAAGTTCAAGGCCAGCCTGGGACTACAGAGTGAGTTCCAGGTCAGCCTAGGCTAGTGTGAGATCATACATCAAAAACAAACAAACAGGCAGACCAAAAAAACCCAATCATGTAATTTGAAATATCGACTATGAGATTCTTTCTTCCAGATTCTTTCTGGGAGCACAGACAGTAAAAGTGTGTCCTTAGTGTAGTTGAGGTGATGTCTCAGAAAAGGAGGTGCTAGGCTTGGCCTTAAAGAGTAAGTGGTAAGTTTTGATTTATGGAAGGGAAGGAACAGTAGAGCTAAAGCACAAAAAAGCACCAGGAACTAAAATGGAGCACTGAGATCTGCTTGTATGTATATATTAGTGGCTGACGGAGTCAATGTGGCTTCCCTCAGGCAGGGATCAACAGGACTTTGGTGGGTAGTTGGGTGGGTCTGAGCTGTGCACTCAAAGCAGGACCCAGTGAGAGACAGCCTTAGGGCCATTAGGGAGTTTGATTTCTCAGATAGTCAGAACAGGGTTTTTCTCAGGAAGTGGGTCACAGCCAAGGCTGCAGCTGTGAAGACAGACTTGACTCTGACTCTGTACCCTTGCCTGGTTAGATGAGCCTCACTGAGCCCCAATACCCTCCTCTGTGAACCAGAGATGGCAGCCTTGACCTGTTAACCCCTGGGAGCATTCACTGAGTGCCTCCCATCCGTCTGGCTGTCCCCACCATCCCAGCCTAATCCATCGCTCAGTACCCACATGCTTCCAACTGGGAGGCTCCCTTCAGGTCATTATCCATGAGAGAGGGAGTGAAAGGAATAAAGGCTATGGAGTCAGGCCAACAGTGACCTTGGCCAAGGCTGCTTTGAGCTGCCTCGGTTCTGTGGGCAGGCATTATGAATGTAGCTAGTGAACACAGATCTAGTAATTAGTACTCACGTCAGAAAAGTGGGGAAGCAGGAAGGATAGTGGTATCTATCACCAGTGCTGGTGATTTTGCACCCCTCCACTCACCACACACTTCCTTTGGAGGGAGTAGGGGAGCACACTATGCAAAGCCAGTGGCTATAGTTCATGGTTAGTATGTCCCACAAGCACAAGCTGGGTATATATTAAACCATGGCAACAGGGCGTATGCTCTGTCCCCAAAATGTCAGAAGACTGGCTGTGTGGCAGTCAGTGACATATCCTTCCACCTGGAGCCTTCTGAAGAACTCTCTAAGGCTCATTGTGACTGTGGGCACTTTTTCTGTTACCCATTGACTTACACACCCACCATTCCATTGCAGACCACCTAGCTATGCTCTCAGATTTCAGGAGTGCCACTGAGCTCCTAACTTGTCTCTCAGTGACAACGGTCCCTACAGGCGCCCTAAACCTGGCCTTAGAAATCCTGCCTCTGCCATTTCAATAAAACAAAATGTAACCATATTCTCACATTAAATGTAAATTTTTACTGTTAAAACTTTGAAAGGGTCTTTCCTACTCTGCTGGGTCCATTGTTTGGCTATAAGTCTGTTACAATTGGCTGTGATTTCTTGAGAGTTGCTTGCATACCGGAGAATTCTGGCAAAATGAAGAAATGGAGTCTGCATATGGATTTCAAGGAGAATAAAACTGTTTTGATTTCTAAATTTAATAATCAAGCCTGAATGCATTAATTATAACATTTATTAATTTCAGTTTTGTAGTTTCCCTTTTTGGTTATTCAAAGTCAATCATTCTTTCCAAGCCTTTTACATCTGAATAGGCCTTGACAAGCTTGTGGGTGCTGGGCCCTACAGCTCTGGTTCCCAGGGGTGACATGGCTCATCCTAATCCACTCCCAAACCCCCGCCCAGCCCAGATGTTCCTGTACAAGGATAGACAAGCGTGGCCCAAGGCCTCCCACCTGCCTGTGGCAGGCTTCCCTTGGGAATGGCCTCTCAGTCAATATTGATGATGTTAAGGCCTTTGCCATTAGCTACCACTGCCAGCAAAGTTCAAAGCCTTTCTTTCTTGTCAAGAGTTATGACTGGGCATGGCCATCCATGCTGTGGCACTGCCGTGGTCTTGCCCTACCATCTCACGCAGTCTGTGTTTGCACTGAGGGTGGGGAAGAGCTGTGAGTAAGTACCAGCCGCAGGCAGGGAGCTTGGTTTTCTATGCATTCCCATCCCAGCCCGGAGACCTGAGGATGGGCCTTGATCCCAGGGGGAAAAAGGGCAATGCCACATGACAGACACCTCCCCCAGAGCCTGGCCCATCCCCAGACTCACTGTCAGCCTGGTGTTTGGGGTGAGCACAGGGCTGTCTCTGCAGGTTGTCAATACATGTGATCACGAACTCAGACTGAGGTACACACCCATGGCTACACCTGCCCAGCCCACATTGCCACACTGTGTATCACATATACACCAAGAGTTTCATACATCACAGTGTGCACACTGCACTCTCACACATAGCCCCTCACACACGCTGAAGCACATGCAGTTCACACTTTGCTGTATGCTGAGAACAGCTGGATGGAAATGGGTCACAACTTGACTAAGTGTGATCCGCACCAGAACATACTGAAACTCTCTTTGGCCAGATGGAATGAAGCAAGAAAATCACTGCCCTGGCTTCCCTTATGTGATGTGGTAGCAGCCCCACCTCACTCACTAAGGGCGAATGAGTGGAATACACACACACACACACACACACACACACACACACACACAGCTGGGCCCTCCTAGGCACTGGGCTGGCAGGGGCTCCTCTCCCTAAGGCCAGCCCCTTTGTTTCTTCTGGGTCTCCTCCCTTTCCCAGTCTCCACCCCACCCCTCACGTGGGTGAGACCTGCATAGCAGTGGTCACCACAGAGTTGCCCAGCCCCAAAGTGTTTCATGTGGGTTCTCAGTGACCCCAAACTGCCTGTTTGCCCTCTCTGGCTCACCTGCCCTGGCCTGTTCTCCTGGCTTTGAACAGAACTTATTAGTTAAGCTGTAGCTCTTGATCTTATTATGCTCAACCTGTGTAAGGACCTCCTTTTTGTGGTTCCCCCAGGCTAGCAGGGAACCAGAAGTTACAGGGGTACCCTGGTGAGTCCTTTCGGGACACTCCCTTGTAGGCATCCAGTTTGAGAATTAAGAGCATATAATGACTGTAGCTTGCACTTCATAGGTACCCACCCGGGACCTTCCTGGACAGGCATCCCCTTGCCTTCTTAAAGGCCTGGTTCAATCCACTGTCTAGACAAGCTTGGAGAGTAGCTTATCCAGAATCACCCATACAGTTAGTAGCTTAGCATCTGGCCCAAGTCTATCTGGTTCTAAGAGTCTCACTGTGTAAACCCAACTTATCTTTGGGTCTTTGGCATTTCCTGTGCACAAGAGCTGTGTAAAGCTTTTCAGAACTTTTCACTTTTCAGAAATAACTTTTCAGAAATGACTTCACAGCAGGTCTTCCAGGCAGGGGTATTTGCAGAGGAGAAAGTGAGGCCCAGGGAGATGGAGGCCTCTTGCCTAAGGTAGTGCTCCAAAGCCACACTCTTTTTTTTTTTTTTTTAATTTTTGCATATGTGTAGTGTATATATGGATGTGGCATTCCATGTGTGGAATCAGTTGCCCCCCTTCATCACTCACCAACCTGTTTTCCCTAGAGAGAGAGTGTCTTCCAGAGCTTTGGTGTTTTTGTGAGTCCCAGCAATTCTCTGGTCTCTACTCCCCACAGGACTGGGGTTACAAACATGCTAGTCATGCCCAACTGTTTAAGTGGGTGCTGGGGAATTCAAACTCAAGTGATCCCAGGCCCCCTCAGGCCTGCATGCTCATGCAGAAGTGCTCTTAACTACTGAGCCAACTCTCCAGCCCCCCCCCCAGCCACACTGTTAACCCATGTTATGCTGCCTTCCTCCCTGTTAGCTGTCTAAGCAGCTGCTATTACCTCACAGCCATACCGCAAGGATCTCTTCTTCCCTCAACACCATGCTGACTGGCAGATTGTACTAGTGTCACCCATGGTGGCCTGGGCACAGCTCAGCAGGCCCAGCTCAGCTGTGGCCTGTTCAGGCTAGCCCCTCTCCACCTTTACTGGGAGACAAGCTGCAAGTCAGGCAGCCTTGGAGCTTCTTGCATCTGATTAGTACTCAGGTGTGATCCCAGATGAGCCAGCCTCCCTGTGCAGAGGGGTACACAACCTCTGACACAAGATACAAAAGGCAACAGCAGCCGCAGCCTTGGACCTGCACTTACCTTTCCTCTAAGGAGTGCCATTTGCCCAGGGAGGGGAAGAAATCCTCCTTTTGTTCCAGTCCCACAGGTGGAATCTACTTTCATGTCCCCAAATTTATATTTCTTCATTCATTCACCATATATTTGTCAAATACCATTTTTTAAAGTACTGAATCTTGGCTGGGCCCTGCTGACATGCCTGCCCCAAGCTGGCAAAGGCAATCATGACCAAGACCATGATTCTAGCAACTGGGGGCTGAATCAGACAGAGCCCAAGACCAGGAGGGCTAAGGCCCCACCATATCATGAGATGCCTTGCATCTGAAAAGAAAGACGATGGGATCAGATGACTCTAAATCCATTCTCCCTTTCCTGACCCTACCGCCTTTAACACCCTGTGAATGTCCACTTTTTTTAAAGATATCTTGAAGTAACATAATTACATTACATTAGTTTGTGTTAAAAGCAATAATTTATCAAATGTCAAAATGTTTAAAGTCCTTTGCAGTTAGTATATTTTTTAAGCTTTTCTTAAGATTTCTTTTGTTGGGGGGGGAGGCTTTGCTAGGAAATGGAACCCAGGGTCTTGTGCATGCTAGGCAAGCACTCTACCACCCAGCTATAACCCCAGTCTTGTGTCTTTAGGAAGCTTCTCTATGGAGCCCCAGCTGGTCTGGAACCTTACCCTCTTGCCTCAGCCTAAGAAGTACTGGGATCACACATGTGCACCACCACACCCAGCTTCTGAATTTTTTTTAAAAAAAAATATTTATTTGCAAGTGGAGAAAAAGAGACAGAAGCTGGGGTAGGCCTTTATTCCCAGCACTTGGGGGGCAGATGTAGGTGCATTGCCATAAGTTCAAGGCCACCCTGAAACTACATAGTGTACTGCAGGTCAGCCTGTACTAGAGCAAGACCCTATCTTGAAAAATCAAAAAAAGAAAGAAAGAAAGAGAGAGAGAGAGAAACGAAAGAGAGAAAGAGAAAATGAGAAAGGGAATATCACACCAGGGCCTCTTGCCACTGCAAAAGAACTCCAGACACATGTGCCACTTTGTGCATCTAGCTTTATGTGGGTACTGGGATATTGAACCCAGGCCATCAGGCTTTGCAAGCAAGTGCCTTTAAATGCTGAGCCATCTCCAGCCCCAGCTTCTTGATTTTTATATACACTACAGTATATACTTGAAAGTGGCCTAAGCCTCTCTGGTGCTCCAAGAGGTGCTGAGAGGAAGGGTGACTCTGGGGAACAGCATGTATGAAGGTACCAAGGCCCTGTTGAGCACATGCATTTTCACTGTTGCAGTATCTGAAGGTAGCTACAAGTTACAATGGAATAATCTGGGGGTCCCAGAGTCCAGGCTGAGCAGCAGATGGCCTATTTAGGAAGGGTTATCATCAGGGGCATCTGTGGTCAGAATGGAGGTCTCTTATACCAAGTTCATGTCCTTCTCTTTAGGAAGTCTTATTCTCCTAATGATCCATGGCATCAGGGCATATGAGTGGCAGCAAGATCATACCCAAAGCTTCAGAGCCAGAAGAGATTGACAATTTTCTGTATAGCTATAGAGAGACCTAACTGAAGACTGCCTCTGGACAGAGCTCACTCCTGGGTCTTAGTTCCTTCTGTGCCCAGCACTGGACACAGGGCCAACTACAGGATGGGGCTTGTTACATCATATCTTCATTCATTAGATATTGAATGTGCACCTAATGTGTCCAGACACTTCTCTAAGCATTGGAGACCTCATAGAGGGCAAGCATACAAGGCTTTTGGTCTCATCAGAGCTAGCAGTCCAAATAGGGGAAATAAATATACAATATGTAAATAAACAAGAAGAGTACAGAGAGAGGGGCATATGCTACGAAGAACATAACGGCAAGCTAGAGTGACTGGGAGTGGAGAGGGTCAGAGGAGGGAGTTATGAAGAGCTGGTACTTGAGCTGAGACCTGGTTGCTTTGAGAGTCCACAAGGAATGTTTGTTGATGGCAACTGAGGCAAGAAAAGTCTTACTCAGATTCACCTGGCAAACTATTTGTGTGTCTACTGTATGCTGAGTTCAGTGTTCAACAAAGTAAACATGGTCCTGTGCATTGACAATTTACATTCTAGTGGGAAAGAAAACATTAAGTAAGAAAAGATTTTAAAATTGTGGTCTGAGAGACCACGAGAGTAATGGAGTAAATGGCTTCAACTCAGAAAGCTGGTCATCCATAGGATCTGCCACTTCTCTTGGAAAACATGATGATCTGGTCTATTGAGGACCACATTGGATTTTCATGTTTGTTTTAGAGCATTAAAGTTACATGATTAGGGGCTGGAGAAATGGCTTAGTGGATAAGGTGCTTGCCTGTGAAGCCTAAGGACTCAGGTTCAATTCCCCAGTACCCACATAAGTCAGATGCACAAGGTGACACATACGTCTGGAGTTTTTTGCAGTGGCTGGAGGCCCTGGCATGCCATTCTTCCCCTCTCTCTCAATTTTTCTCTCTCTTTCCTCCTTATCCCAAATAAATACATAAATCAAATTTTAAAAACTTTAATGTTACATCATTATTGTGAAAATTTGGCAATCCCAACCCATGCCCACTTTCCCTGTTGATGAACTAATTTAATGAAAGCTCATAGTTAAATCAGATCTTCTCATTCTTTCCCTAGTGTCCCTTTTCTGTTTCAGAATCTATTCCAGAATCTATATCACATTCCATGTGGTTATGTCTTCTTGGGCTCCTATGGGGTGTGACATGTCTCCTCAGGCTCCTATTGGGTATGACAGTTGTTCCAGTTTTCCTTGTTTTGGATGAGAGCTTTGAGCTGTGCTGGTCAGGTACTTTGTATAACATGCCTTGATTGATTTCTTTTCTTTTCTTTTCTTTTTTATTTTTTGCTCATGATTAGACTGGAGTTGTAGGGTTTAGAAAGGAAGAACACATGTTTTCATATAAACATACTAGGGGTAACACAGAACACCAATTGTTTATTGACATTGATGTTAACTTTGAACACCTGGGTGAGGTCAGGTTTCTCCACTGCAATGTCACTCTTGTTCTCCTCTTCCTCAGAAGGAGGTCACTGTGTGCACCCCCACTTAAAATCAGTGAATTTTCTTCCAGTTCTGAGAGAACAGCATCCACATAAATTTTTGGCATTCTATAAAGGAAATCGGTCTTTTCTGATTTTTATAAATCTCTTAATCATTTTTTTTGGTTTTATTTTTGTTTTTGTTTTTCATAGTAGGGTCTCACTCTAGCCCAGGGTGATCTGGAATTCACTATGTAATCTCAGGGTGGCCTTGAACTCAAGGCAATCCTCCTACCTCTACCTCCCAAGTGCTGGGATTAAAGGCGTGTGCCATCACACCCAGCTTTTAATCAATATTTTTAATGCTAGGAGTTTTACTTTTTAGAAGTACAAAAACTCATTAGCATTTCTAGGAACATAGAAATATTGTGTTTCAACTAACAAAAACACATAAAAGCATTAAATTGGAGGGTAGAAAAAAAGCCAATAATTATTTTTAATTTTTTTCCTATTGTCAAGACACATTAATGAAAGAAAATTTGAAAAACATCAAAAGCAGGAAGAGCCGGGTGTGGTGGTCCACACCTTTAATCCCAACACTCGGGAGGCAGAGGTAGGAGGATCGCCAGGAGTTCAAGGCCACCCTGAGACTACATAGTGAATTCCAGGTCAGCCTGGGCTAGAGCAAGATCCTACCTCAAAAAAAAAAAAAAAAAAAAAAAAAAGAAAAGAAAAGAAAAAAAAGCAGGAAGAAAAATCTTTCTAATCAAGCTGCCCACAATTCCCATCTCACCTTATCTTTAATTTTCTTCTATGAATAATTTTAAATGAAGCATATCTACAAAAATCTTTTTGCCTTATGTTACTTATTCTGGCTTATTATCTCATCAAAAGCCTCCCCCTATGTTGTCATACAGATTTCATAGCTATCGTTTTCTTTTTTTTTTTTTTTTTTTCTTTTTTTTTTTTTTTTTTTTTTTTTTTGGTTTTTCGAGGTAGGGTCTCACTCTAGCCTAGGCTGACCTGGAATTCACTATGTAGTCTCAGGGTGGCCTTGAACTCACGGCGATCCTCCTACCTCTGCCTCCCAAGTGCTTGCGCCACCACGCCCGGCTTCGTTTTTTTTTTTTTTTTTTTTTTTTTTTTTGGTTTTGCGAGGTAGGGTCTCACTCTGGCCCAGACTGACCTGGAATTAACTATGTAGTCTCAGGGTGGCCTCGAACTCTCGGCAATCCTCCTACTTCTGCCTCCCGAGTGCTGGGATTAAAGGCGTGTGCCACCACGCCTGGCTCGTTTTCTTTTTTTAATGAGTTATATCAGGTCCATTCCTGAGAGCAGATTTTAAAGAATATTTTTATTTATTTATTTATTTATTTATTTATTTATTTATTTATGAGAAAGGGAAAGAGAGAGAGAATGGGGAAGGATAGGTATGCCAGGGCCTCCAGCCACTGCAAACTCCAGATGCATGCACCACCATGTGCATCTGGTTTACATGGGTTCTGGGGAATTAAACCTGGGTCCTTAGGCTTTGCAGGCAAGCACTTTGACAGCTAAGCTATCTTTCCAGCCCACAGCTATCATTTTCATTAGTTGCTAAATATCCCCTCCCTTGGCTTACAGTAGTGTCCACCACTCCCTCCCAGGCCAATAGAATTCCTAGCATGTGTCAGTGTTTAGATATCATTTGTTAAATACATGAATAAACAAATTAATCGGTCCCTAGTGTAGAAATGCATATCATTTTCTGTTCTCTTGGTTCTAGCTAGTTCTGAGACAAACAGGTAGTGGAATTCACTTGGGATATCCATCCTTAGGATACTATCCCAGAGTGGAGTAACTAGGACAATGGGGACAAAAACTTGGGATGATAAATGACAATAAAGGAGCCAAGCCAGAAGTCCTCCTCCTCTTCCCTCTATATGAGGATCATTTACAATTGATTAAAGAGTTTGTGGGGTGTTTTCCCCCATTTTCCCTTCCCTCCACTCCTCCTTCCCTTCTTGCCAAAAAGAGGGAAAATTATCTAAGAAGGTGAAGATGTTCTCAGACAATCATATTAACATATTCCAACAATCACAATTTGCAAAATAGTAATCACAACTCCCAGGCTCTAGGAGGCATTAATCAAAGCTACAGGTTTAATTCCAGTTTAAATATTGATGAACTGTTCTTCGTCAGCCTCACCCTGGTGTGGCAGGGCCAGGGGAGAGCTGAGGAGGTGGAGGGAGGGTGGGGGAGCAGCTGCTGGAGGGAAGGCATCTGTGATTCAAATTGGTGGCTGTGCAGCCAGGTAGAGAGTAAAAGGGGTAGTGAAGAGGGCTGTTAAGTCCATTGCTGTCAATTTGTAACGATCAGGGAGGGGCCTAAGGACTGGTTCAGCACAATACACCCAGTTTGTCTGGTTTCAGGGGTTACCGCTGAAGAGGCTGCAGCTGCACTGATTCGAATAGCCTGGAGACTTTAGAACTGTAATTATCAACCAAGCTGCTCACAGTGTGGCGAAAGTGGGCTCCACCAGCGCTTAACTCCTTGTGTGCTGACACATCACCACTGCTTTCCCCACCCCTGGGTTGCCAGCCTCAGCCAGGACTCCCAGGCAGCCTGCATGGGGTGGCTTAAGGCAGTTAGCCAAGGCCAGAGCAAGCTACCTAGCACAAGGTGGGTTTTTTTGAGTCACATATAAAAAAATAGTTGCTAGGTCTTTTGTGCGACCTTTGCCCTTACACCATGGATGCCCTAGAGCAAGAAGTCAGGTTGCAGTGCCTGAGGAACTTGGCTGATATTCCACAGACCTGGGACCTCTGGACCTAGGACAAGCCTCATCCAGGCTAAGAAACAGGGCTGCCCTGGACCTTGCTGAGCCATTACAGAGATCCAATGAGCTGCAGTGCTTGTAAGGCTCATAGATAGATGGCTGCCCATGAACCTCCTCTGAACTTGGGCTTGGTGCTTTTGACAGAAGGTGAGCATCTTCAGGCAAGGAAGGGTATTGGACTGGGGTAGGGGAGGCTGATGCTGGTCCTCTGCATTTTGGCTCTAGGGAGTCTCCTTTTTCCTCAGCTTCTATCACTTGTCTATAAGAGGATGGGAATTCCCTTCTATCTCTTAGGGTGAGGCAGAAGGTAAGGGGGACCGGGAGAACTCCAATTCTGTGGTCCCAAAGAGACTGGCCTAAGGACAGGGATGGCCCAAAGGGAAGGAGGATACCTGGGAAGCAGACAGGAAGGCAGTGTGGTATCAATGAGTGCATGCTCAGCTGGGAGCATGGGTAAGTGAAGTCTGGACAGGAGCCATGACCCTCCTCCCAGAACACAGCTCAAATTCTCCCACTATCCACAAAGGCTCAAGTGTCCAGAACATTTGTCCAGCACTATACCTGGAACATGAGGCAGCAGTGAGAAGCAAAGAACGACATACACATGCAGCCATAAGACGAGTGCACATACTGTGGAGTGAAAGAAGTCCAACCCAGTGAGGCGCAAACACAATGCCATGTTGGTAAATTAAAAACACATTTGCACACAAAACAAGAGTACATGTTTTACAGAGCCGCATGCATTTTGGAGGGCACATATTCCACCATTAGAATGGGTCCCTGCCATGGTGGGGGAGGGACTTGATGTGGTTTAGAAGAGAAATTGGGGGGGGGGTGAAAATAAACTCACAGGGCAGGGGTCCCTTCAGACAGGTGGTGATGATATGCTATGGACTGAAAAGTGGAGCTCACTCAACTACACCTTCATGGTTTGGAACCCTGGGCTCTCTCATATGCTAACCTTGAGAATGGGCAAAGCTACCAGACAGACCCCTGCCGGCCTGTTTGTTCATCTGTAGAGTGGTAGGGAACACGCTTGCCTGTTGGGAGTCTATCAGGACTGAGTGCAGGGAGGACAGAGTTCAAGGCCCTGGGAGGAACACCACCACCTCAGTATTCCCCACTATGTCACTTGAGTCAGCCAAGGGTGTGGGTCCCTAGGAAACCACAGGCTCTTAAAAGGGTCACAAATAGGGAAAGGAAATGAGTGTCTGAGGTTCTGTCTCCTAGCACTGTCCAAGGCCTGAACCCACTGCAGTGGGGTTGCTGCTTGTGGTAGGTCAGCCCAAATGAGTGCCCTAGTGCAAGGCTTCCACTCTCTGCTCAGGAGGATCAGACCAGCTCACAGTGGCCAAAGGACCCCAGGCTGTTTCCATCAGCAGTATCCACAACTATAAACTCCTTTCTTTTTCTCTTTCTTTTGACTTTTTGGGATAGGGTCTTGCTCTCTAATTCAAGTTCACCTGGAATTCACTATGTCATCTCAGGGTGGCCTTGAACTCATGATGATCCTTCTACCTCTGCTTCCCAAGTACTGGGATTAAAGGCATATGCCACCACGCCCTGGCTCAACTCTGTTCTTTAGTGTTGAATTTCTCCAAGCCTAATCAGCAGCCTGTGCTGGAACACACTCAGCCCTAAGGCCCCCACCTGAGTGACTCCCAAAGCAGGGAGGGTCCCAGAGAGCATCAGCCATGACGGGCTTTTCTTCTTTCCTTACAGATGACGATGAGCATGAGTGGATTGTCAGGACCTGCCGTAAAGGCTGGGAGGAGCCGGTGGTTCAAAAGCCCTAGCTGTGAACTCTGCAGTATGCCAGTACCATCTCCACCCGAGATTTCCCTCTGCCCTGCTGGCACTGGCCAGCCAGGGAACAGACTATAGTTATAGAACTTGAATTTGACTCAAGAATAAATACTACTTGCTCTCAGTGCCCTTCTTTCACCTGCATCCGACCACCTTTGTACACCAACTCTTGCTATTCCTGGATGCCGGCCTAGACTTGCTAATCAGAATTTCCGGGAATGGGTCCTAGCAATTGCATTTCCAGTAATTTCTTGTGCATAATGAAAGTTCAAGAACTGTTGTCTTATATACACTTGTATGTGTAGATTGAATGAGCAACTAAGGGGTGTGTGTGTATGTACGTGTGTGTGTGTACTCAGTGTGTGTGTGTTTTTCTCTGTGATTCACAGCAGCTTGCGGAGCAGGGGGCTGAGCACCACCTTTTATGGATTGGGGAATCAGAGTGTGACTGGCTTGGTGACTCACTTGGTCTCAAAAGGATCTGACCATTGTGTCCAGCTTGCCACTGGTACCTTCTCCAAAGACTGCCTTTCCCTCCTGGCAGCTCTCTCATTTGAGCCTTGTATGGTAAGCACAGGATCAACATGATACACAAGTATCACCACCTAACTTTCCCTGTGTACCTCAGTTTCCACATTTATAAAATAATCACAATGAAGACTATAACATCAGAGCAGGTGAATGGGTCAAGTAAGATAGTACTTGGCAGGTACTCAACTCATATTTGCCTTGAAGGCCAATTTGTGTAAGGAAAAGTAGCCCACTCCCAAATCCAAGCACTAAAGAAAGTGCATCAGTTCAAGACCAGCTTGAGACACTATCTCAAAAATAATAAATAGCCAGGTATAGTGATGCACACCTTTAATTCCAGCACTTGGGAGGCAGAGGTAGGAGGATCGCTATGAGTTCAAGGCCAGCCTGAGACTACCTAGTGAATTCGAGGTCAGCCTGGACTAGAGTGAGATCCTACCTCAAAAAAAGTAGGTAAATAAAAACCCTGTTGGTTGTGCCTATAACCATCCTTCAAAATCACCCTGGAAGCATGCTTCAGGGAAAACACCAAACAACAAAAATTGTAAAGAAAAAAAGCCACCCTAGAGATCACACTTGTCAGCTAAAACTCAGAAGAGGTAGAACATTCCACAGCCACTCTAGGACCCCAAGCATCCTGTTTCCGCATAACTATCTGTCCTTAGAGGTTACTACCCTCCTACAGGCCCCTCTCCTTCACTAAACTACCCTGTGGAGGTGGGAAAGTAAGGCAGGCATGAGAGGGCTCCACTAAGGTTTGCACAATCCAGAGCTGTCATGCAGGGAAAGCCAGCAGCCAAAGGAAGGTCTCAGCTCCTCAACTGCACCATGGAGTAGAGCCTGGGGAATCACCTCTCTTCTCTGAGGTTCTATTGACTCCAGTAAACGGATAGGGTTAAGGTCCGCCAGGGGTGCTAAACTGGATTTTGAAAACAGAACATGTAAGGAAATACATACACACATGCACTAAACTGATACATCTTCAATTATATACCTTAACATATGGAAGAATAGAGGGAAAAAGGTAGAAATGCAGTCATGAATGGGAGTAATAAAAACTGAGGGAAGCCCTATGGTCAGTGACCATGTACGCCATGTGTGGACTGTCATGCAGGTTTTACAGAGCAAGCAGTTCTACTCTCACCAGGCACTCTGGCTTGAACAAAAGGGTCTATGGATGAACAAATTAAGACAACTACCAGGAAGATGCACTCACTCATCCTCCAGAGTACGTGGCGCCCTGGAATCTCACAAAACCATTACAGAGCCAATCTTGGGATAAAGCCAGAGCCCTTATTTAATCCTTCCCCATCATCCCAATAGGCCCCTTCTGTATCCTTCTTCCCCCAACACCCCTTTCTTACCTATTTTGTGTACTTTTCATTTGATAAGATCCAGGTCAAATGCCTCCTGTAGTCTCTAGAAAGCTGGAGGGCTATCTGCTTACAGCACTGGCCACACTGAGAGCTTCTCTGGGGCAGAGGGGGCCTGGACCCTTCTGAATCTGCAGAGCAGCACAGGACCCAGTAGAGAGCTGATGTTCGGAGAACAGAACAGTGGTCAGCAACCAGCCTGACTTCCTACAAAGTAGCTAACACACAGGAGTGATGCAATACTTAACAGAGGAAACCCATCACTGTGGTTATGCAGAGAGCATAGTCCTCAGGGAAACAGTGCCAGCCTTCTAGTACTGAACTGGAGATTCTGGAAGCCAGGGACCCAATCCCCTAACCAGAGAGCAAGAAAGAAATGGAATCCCATCACATTCTGGATTTAAGTGCCAGCACTTTCTACTTGCATTAACTTTATTTATTACACAAATAAGACATTTACAAAGCACAACATGAAAGGTATGTAACAAAACAGACATTGGTTTTACAAAAAAGTGCTTACAATTTTTCTGTGTGTGTGTTTCCCCCTTTTTTTTTTTTTTTTGTATTCAAATAAATAGTCTTGACAGCCTGTACATGCCCAGGCCTTTCTTAATAGGATAGTGGAGACGTTAGAACTGCAACATGCTATGGCCACGTGATCCACACGAGGACTAGACCCTGGGGGAAGGCTCAAGGCAGAGTGGGTACTGGGTGACGCTGGGCAGGGCTCAGCTGGTCACTTACCACATGGTTGCCACTGGGACTTTTGATTGTTAGGAGCAAAAATCAAAGGAAAGGTCCAAGTTTCCAAAGGCCAGGGATCAGGCCCAGGTTCCTCCTGTTCTTGCCAATGCCTAGCAGAGCACTGGATGACTTTTGAATGCAGCCACACAGCATTCTAAGTGGGGCTTTTTCTTTATCCTGTCAGTTGTGTCATCTTTGGAAGGGAGAAGGTGCAAGTTCCCTTCCTGGGCTTCACCCATGCCTAACCCTCCTCTGGGTACCAGAGAAAATAGCACAGAGGTTTTTATTTATATGCCAACTTTAAGTATATTAGCTCTGAAACCTAATCCAGACTCTGTGAGATAGAATGCTGCCATCAGTTAGCAATGTCTGCCATGGGTGAAGCAGAAATGGGCAGCTGTATACATACTATGATTGTGAACTAAAACTGACTTTCCCTGGTCTGGAGTCTCCTTCCAAAGGCAGGAAGGAAGATTTTAGCTAAAATATGCTTATGAGCAGCCTCTGGTGGGAAATGCCACCAAGTAGTTCTAGAATTATAGAGGAGGCTTGGGACAAATGGGCAGCCCCTGAAAACATGAATCATGGTCCTGTATAACCCAAGCCCTTTAGTTTGAGGTGGGAGAACTGCAGAAGGCTGGGGTGGTTACATTGCTATGTCTGGGCATTTATTCTCAGGAGTAGGTGGAGATGGGTGTGGTTGGGGTTGGTGGGGAACTGCAGAGGTGCCAGCTAGAATCTTGGGTTTGGCATACTCACCTAGGCCATGACACCTGTCTGCTTAGGGCTGAGTCAGAACTAACATTCTGGCTGCCATTTCACTGGGCTCTGTTCCTTTCTCCCCCACAAATGCTTCTCCCCAGAGAAGACTGGCCCCGGCCCTCCTATAAGGACTAAAAAATATCCAACAAGGGTTCCCAACTCTAGCCTGCCCAAACATTCATCACATAGGTCGGATCCCACCTCTGCTACAATTCCTGTATGTTAGCTGTTAGATATGTTAGATGATTTGTTGGGAGAGGGGCCTCTCATCCAAGCTCTCTCTTTCCTCTCCATGAAATAGTCAGCGCCTCTCTGAGTCCAGTGTGCCACGTCCCTCTCCTCCAAGCCAATGGGGGTGTTTGCCCCCATCCCCGCCTGTCCCTTTGCCTCTTGGTCTGGGCAGGGCTCCATCTCTGTCCTATTGGGCCTCTCAGGGTTGGTCAGTGTCTCTTCTTTCTGAATTAACTTGACATAACCAGACAGATGGAAATGATAAAATTATAACACAGCTTTCCTTCAGGGACATCCCACAAACACTGTAGAGTTTTCCAGACAAAAGCAACAGAGTGGATAACATTGGGGGTTGTCAGCTATTCTGAGTTCAGAGATGGTTCCAGGGAAGTAGTAAATAAAGGCCAATATGGGGGAAGGGGGAAGAAAACCTGTAAATTAGGAGGCTGTCGGTGTTTCACGATTCAATTCGCCTTTTACTATTGTAATCGACAAGTTGAAGAGAACGCCTGTTTAAATGGGAAACCAGGCTGTTTGTTTTCATCCTGATTCCACATTTCAGGGAGCTCTGCCTTCCAGGAGGAGGACTCTCTGGTGCTCCTGGCAGGTTCTGGTTCTCAGCAGGAGAGGAAAAGACCAGGCCTGAGGGGCCACGCTGGCAGAGGGTAAGACAGTGGGTGGGGGTGGATGCAGAGGCAGCGAATTCCTGGCCACAGCTGGACACTGGATCTCAACGGCTGAGGGGCAGCTGTGCAGTGCCCATGGACAGATGCGCAAGTGCCGGCAGCGTTAGTACTGAAAAAGGATGACCTGCAAGAGGATGGCAAAGGAGGTGACTGAGCTGAGTTCCTCTCCACACAGTAGCCCCATGGGATCTCAAAGGCATGGAGAACGAGGGTGGGCTCAGAGCCTAGATATGGGTTTAAATTCCAGCTCTCAGTTTACTTTCTGTGGGAGCTTGGGCATCTCACGTCCCTTCCCTTCTCTGAGCCTGTTTCCTCATCTGTAAAGGTGAAAGCTCTCAGAACAGGGAGGATTCAGTGAGATACAACAGCAGCTGCAATGTCTACTGGGTATTTTATCCTGCACTCCCATGAACATTCATGTAATTGTCACTACTGTATATTGTTATAATTATTCTATTTTGTCATTAGTTAATGTTGATAACTCTTACTGTGCCTAATTATAAAATTAAGCTTTATTACAGGTATGCATATATAGGGTTTAGTACTAGTCATGGTTTTAGGCATCCACTGGGTGCTTGGGAAGACATCCTCTGTGAATAAGGTAGGTCTATGGAAATGATATCAATAGCCATGGCCTATGGAGCACTTTCTGTATACTGGGCCCTAATAGACTCTTCACGCATGTCACTGCCTTAAGTCTCTACAGCAATCTATGTGGGTGGAAACTATTATTATCCCCACTTTTCAGGTACAGAAATTGAAGTTCCAAGAAGCTAATTGTACTTCAAGGTCTTAGAGGGAGGAGGTGGGACTCAAAGTTGCCTAACTCCAGAGCTGTCACTGCATTCCTCACCCAATTTTGGGCACTGATTCCCTTTGGCCTGAAGGACACCTCCTTTTTTTTTTTTTTTTCCTGAGGTAGGATCTTACTCTAGCTCAGGCTGAACTAGAATTCACCATGTAGTCTCAGGGTGGCCTTGAACTCACAGTGATCATTATACCTCTGCCTCCAAAGTGCTGGGATTAAAGGCGCCACCATGCCAAGCAGAACACCTCCTCTTATTAAGAGGTCACTCAAAAGAAACGACCTGGTCAGACCCTTCCCCTCCAGTGACTCTCATTTTCTCCACATGATCAATGACAACTTGGTCTTGATTTCTAAGAATCAAGTATTGAAGCTTTGGAATCACAGTATATGACCAGGAAGCAATGTGATTCTAGAAACTCACGGGTATATGTGACCAAATGATATTGCCATGGAGACAGGAAGCTCCTCTCAAGAATGTTCAGGACATTGTTCTCCCAGCGAGGCCAATGCTGGTCTAGATGTGACTCCAAGGTCCAGCCCCATGGGACAATTAAGTGTCCACATAGCTAGGCTGGCTCAGGCCAGAGGGACTTGAGAGAAAGCCAAACTGCTCAGTCCACACTCTATACCCACCAAGCCTCACAGCCTTCACCAGATGTAGCTGGCAAAGGTTTCTGGGAGCTGGCAAGGCCTGACAGTGAGAAGGTAGAAGGTCATGAAGGAGGAGACACATTGTACTGCAGATCTTCTGGATATAAAGCTGAGAATGCAGTCCAGTAAGAGAATTCTGACTCTGCAGACAAACCCAGAGGCCAGGAAGCTAGAGCCAAAGCTACTAGCACCCAAATCTGGCTCATTTCTTAGACTGAACCAGACATAACCATAACTCAGCTGAGCAATTGCGAGACAAGGGCTACCCTCCAAGTGCTGAGGCCAGCTCTGTGCACTTTCAACACCTCCTGGCTTCTGCATACAATGTCCAAGCCCCTCACTCTATGGACCAGGCTTTTCATGATGTGGTCTCTGTTAGCTACCCTTTTACCCTGGGCCTCAAGCACACTGGATGTCCCAGACTCTCAAGTCCAGGCTCCCTTATGCTTCTGTCCCTTTATGCTTGCTGTTTTCTCAGACAAGAATGCCATCCTCAAGTTCTGCCTCAAGCTCATCACTTCCTGTTCTCGTCCATCTGCCCCATCGCCCTATAGTGTAGCTGTCCATGTCCAAGCTCCCACAGGAAAGGGATCAGGTCGGCTCCCTTCTGCAGTCCCAGTGCCAGGTATCTACCCAGGAGAAGTGAGTGGTCCTAGCTCTGCCCACACTCAGTATGACCCAGGGTGAGCTATCATTCCCTCAGATCCTTGGTCTCTGCAGGTTTAAAAGAGACTGTCATGCTTGCCCTTAGGGAAACTGAAGGACGAGAGCCATCTGCACTGTGCAAACTGCGAAGTGCTGCGCAGAAGAAGCAGTGACTGAACTGTGCACACCTAACAGACTCACCACTCCCCTGGAGAAATTGTGACATCGCTCAGAAGCTGTCTTTTTTATCTTTACAATGAGGAAGACCATGTGTACACCAGAGATGGCTGAGAAGTGGATACCAGACAAGGTGCATAAAAGTGCCAACCACTAGCAGAGGAGGAGCTCTTAACTGTGAATGTGACGGTCTCTGAGGGGACCTTCCTGGGGTGCGCTCACAGACATCAGATACATGTGTGGAGCACTACCATTTACTTGTGAGTACATCTAACTAGCTAGGCTATCTGTAGCTCCATTTCTAAGACTTTCCCCATGGTGCCCACCTCAGAGAGAGCCCCACATACAACAGGTCTCGGGCAGGAGGCGGAGGCAGAGGCAGAGGAATGATCTCGAGGGACTGTTTCCTACCCTAGCTGCCCATCAGAAGAGTAAAGGCTGCGGATTACACATGCTAATTCTTGTGCCCCACCTCTAGGCAGACTCTCTTGCTGGGGAGTCCATACCTTTCCAGTATTCCCAAGGAATTTCAAGGCATAACAAGATAAAGATCTGCTGGATTGGAGGTCCTCTGAAGGCCCTTCTAGCTATAAAGGGCCGTGTGTGTGTGTGTGTGTGTGTGTGTGTGTGTGTGTGTGTGTGTATCTGTCTGTCTACCTGCCCATTACTGAGTTTCCTGCCTACTATGCAACTTCCCCCACCCTACCCCAGACTCTCTGAGGGTCACCACAGTAACACTTCTGCAAGGCCCTTCTAGACACTCCACCTTATACACATATTGACTAATAACTTCCAAATCCTCCACCTATCAAAACCAGGACCCCTTGAGCCGTGTGTGGTGGCCCACACCTTTAATCCCAGCACTCGGGAGACAGAGGTAGGAGGACTGTCATGAGTTCAAGGCCACCCTGAGATTACATAGTGAATTCCAGGTCAGCCTGGACCAGAATGAGACCCTACCTCGAAAACCAAAAAAAAAAAAAAAAAAAAAAAAAAAAAACAGTGTCCCATTTCTTACCATTTTCCCTCTCAAGCCTAGATGCCAGTGACACCGAATGGCTCAAAGTTCCCTGAGTGTAGGGTGGCATTTGCCTTCCCATGGATTCACCTGGGCCTGGACTGCCTTCATCTGGGAAGTCGGTCACATGCCTCTCCTCTGCACTCCCACCCATCCTTGTCCTCCATCCCAGTTTGAGCACACTGGGATGGAACTGCTGAGAGCTATCTCCCCTCTGGACTATGGCCTCCTCAAAACCATACCTAATTAAACCCTGGGTTCCCGTCTGAAGAAATGAACAAATGACTAAACAAATGTGTAGGTCCCCCTCCAGGCTCTGACCTTGAGCTACGTGGCCCTCTATTTCCCCACCTCTGACATAAGGGACAGATGTGGAGCCATGGCTTTGAGGGATCTCAGAACTGAGGAGAAGAGAAGGTTTCTACGTGCTCCTAGTTTTACCAGGAGCAGCTCCAGCTACTTTCGCTGTATGGAAAACAGTAAATAACTGAAGCTCAAAGCCACTTGTGTGGGTGGCATCCAGGCACCCTCTGGGATATTCAGCACTGATAACTGGAGCAGCAAGATACAGAGGAGGCCCTGCCAGTTGACTTTGGCCACACTAATGTCTGCTCTCTGAGACCCACCAGCTCTGGATAGTCACTACCAACAGGAGTTAAAAGAAGGAAAGGGAGAAGCCAGTGAAGATAGGGGGTAGGGTGGGGTGGGAAGAAACCTTCTCCAAAGCTTGAGTAAATTCAAAGTCTGAAAACCAGCAGGCCTCATTGCCTGGGATTGGAGAGTAAGGGACTACAAGGAAGGCTTCAGAACAACCAGGTACATGGAACACACCCACAGTTGCTCTGGTGCCTTGGGGTGCAGTAAGGACCTGAGTGGTCTGCCACAGAGCAGCATGGTTCCCATTCAGCAATGGGAATGCTGCCAAAAAAAAAACCCATCCTCAATAGGAAGGCTCTAACCCACCAGACCCAGGCAGGCTCCATTTACCTTCTCACCCCGGTTGGAGAGTGGCCCATCCATATCGGCCTTGAGGTGGACCGGGGGCGCGGTGTAAGGCAGTCGGCAGTGCACCTGCCCGCACTGTACCTGACCTGTGGACGAAAGGATGCCTTGGAGCCCATCTCCCAGGCTCCACAAAGGATCCCACCTGCCCCACGTTCTGTAAGATGGAGCCCTGATCACTATCCCGGAGTATCATTTCTGCCATTTGCTACCTGGGTGGCTCTAGGCAAGATGTGAATTTGGTTGGTTGTGAAGAGCTTTGTAAGTGCTATGGTTCCTAGGCATAACTTGTCCAGCTCTCTGATAAAAGCACCTACCTGAATATATATTGAGCCCCTCTGGCAAGCAAGGCAGAGTATTTGCCAGTTCAGATCCTTATCGGCACATTCTGATCTCTGTGGTATCAACAGAGACTCTCATCTTGTGCACCACCACACTGTTCACAATGGTAATCCAACACCAACAGCCACCTTTCTCTTCCCTGTTCTCTTTCTGAGTTTTGTTTCTTTTTCCTTAGCCCAAATCATTCTTTATTTGATAATTTGTCTTTGCAGACTAGAATGCAAGGTCGGTGAAGGGAGGAATTTTTGTTTTCCAGATTCTAGATCTTTGTGGATTTCTAGTACAAATGATGAGGCATAGCATCTAAAAGGTACTCTTTTGGGGCCAGGAGTGGTGGCACATGCCTTTAATCCCAGCACTCGGGAGGTAGAGGTAGGAGGATCACTGTGAGTTCAAGGCCACCCTAAGACTACATAGTGAATTCCAGGTCAGCCTAGGCTACAGCAAGACTCTACCTCAAAACAAAACAAAAAAGAAGGTATTCTTTTTGGATTTTTTTGTGTGTGTATGCATGTGTGTGGTAGTCATGCATGTATATGTGTTCATATGTGTATGGGTTGCATGTGCATGTGGAGGCCAGAGGTCGAAGGTGGGTGTCTTCCTCAACCACTCTCCACCTGAGTCAAGTCATTTTCTTAGACAAGGTCTCTTCTCTCATTGTTCTTAAGTTCACCAATTAAGCTGGATTGCCTATCCAGCAAGCCCTGGGTTTCCTTCTGTTTCTGTCTCCCAGTGCTAACATTATAGGTACATACCACATACAGAATTGTTCCAGGTGCTGGGAATTCATAGTCAGGTCCTCATGCTTGCATAGCAAGCACTTTACTAACTGAACCATCTCCAAGTCCCTAGAAAGTACTATTTAAATATGTGTTGAGCAGAGGCTGGAGAGATGGCTTAGCAGTTAAGGTGCTTGCCTGCAAAGCCAAAGGACCCAGGTTCAATTCCCCAGGACCCATGTAAGCCAGATACACAAGGGTGCACATATCTGGAGTTCTTTTGCAGTGGCTGGAGGCCCCTGGTGCACCCATTCTCTCCCCCTCCCTCTTTCTCTCTCCCTGCCTATTTCTGTATCTCTCTCTTAAATAAATAAAAATAAAATATTTTTTAACCACCTGAAAGAAAGGTGAACATAGTGTTTAAAAAATATTTGTTGAACCAAGTTCCATACCATAGTCTAATGTTTAAAACTGTTGGGCAAAGGCCCTCTTTGTGTTTGATCCAAGTCTCTCACGTTTTAGCCTGTTTACCATTATAGAAGGGAAATCCTCTAGATTTCTCTTTTTTGGTCATAGAGAAAGCCTATACAGAGACTTACAACTGATAGGCAATTTGAGACAAGTCACTGTACCTTTCTGAACAATAGTTCAGAAAGCAGTAGAATAAAGCAATTTTATTTAATTGTGGATTCTTAACTCCCTGGGTATTCAAAGAGTCATGAACAGCTTCAAATTACTCAAACAACTACAGGTCTGCATATTTTCTGGAGTGTGGTACCAAGGCTTTTATCATATTCTAAGCTTTGAGGCTCTGGGAAACTCAGGATCCAGTGAGTTTAGATAACTGCAAAGCAGAAATGCATTTTTTCCTAGGGCTTCTTTTAACATTATTCCCAGCTTTCTTGAACTTGCCAAATGTTGGAGATTTTAAATATTGTCTTGTGTGTCTTGTGTACTGCTCATAACACTGATTCGAGAGAGGAACCCTCTTACTGCCTTTGTTTTTACAGATGAGGGAACTGATATTCCAAGAAGTGAGAAAGCTTCCCAGTATAACACAACTAGTAAGTTGCAAGGGTGTTTTATGGTAAAGCCCACACTTTGTCATTAAAACATCCCTGGCTCCCAGTAACTTGCAGTGGGCTCTTGGTTTCCTCATCTATTCAATAGGCAGCAATCTGTGACATGAGAGACTCAGGCAATACTGTGACATGTGCCAGATGCTCTGTAAGCAGCAGTATGGCTTCCCTGCTTTCCTATCTTTAGTTGAAGCTACTGCAGGGGTGGGTGGGTGGGTGGGTGTGTGTGTGCGTTGTGGTAGTCACTCTTTCTTTCTTTCTTTCTTTCTTTCTTTCTTTCTTTCTTTCTTTCTTTCTTTTTTTCTTTTTCTTTCTTTTTTCTTTCTCTCTTTCTTTCTTTTGTTATTCCCAGCTTCAAGGAAGTAACCCAAAGGGAAAGAGTATATGTGAAAAGCATTTGCTCAGTAGCAGATTCACTGACTGCTAATCCTTTAGAAATGCAGGAGGCTACTCCCTCACTCCTCTAGGTTCCTGCTACACCATGGCCTGCTCCACATCACCCCCTTAGCGCTCTCTGAGAGCTTTGAGGTATAGCACTTGCCTAGCATGCACAAGGTCCTGGGTTCCATGGGGGGGGGGGCAGTGGGAGAAGAGAGAGAATGAGAGAGAGAGAGCGCGCCCATCTGACTGAGAGGAAATTTGTCTCTCTACTGGACTCTGTCCCAGGAGCACAGCAGCTCTGGTCTATCGTGTTACTGTGTTGCTGTATCTCAGCGCTAAGAACAAGGGAGACATTCAACGTATATTTACTGGGTACATGAATCAATTCTTACAACCTTTGAGAGGTATTAAACCATATTCTAGTTTACAGATGAGGAAATAGAGGTTCAAGGAAGTTAGGTACTTTGTCCCAAGCACCATAGCCCCGAGTGGTCCTGCCACACTGGCCTGCTCCCACAAGCACAACATGCCACAACGCCCTCTGGACCAGCATCTGCCCACATTCAGTTCCCCTAGTCCATGTGCCTCAGTCAATCCCATCCTTCAAGAGCTCGACTTGCTTAGAGGCAGCGTCCTCCCCAGCATCTCTGGACGCTCTCGCTCAGCATCTTTCCTTATAGGAATCACTGAGTAAAAACTGGATGCACATCTGTCTGGCTTTTGTTCCATGCTGTCTCACCCACCTGAACTCAGGCTCGCTAGCCAGGAACCGTGCCCACCTCTTTCCCTAGTCTCCGGGGAATGGTTAAACTGTTCCTGCTACCAAGGGTCCCCGCAGCGCCCAGGGAAGGCAGGGACTTCCCCACACACACACACAGTGCCTAGGTCCGAAAGACTTCGGGGCCCACGTCTTCACCCACGCGCACACCTCAGTGTCCCCTTTCCCTCACGCCCGTCGGCCCCGGTGGGTGAAGGTCCCGGTCACTCACTCTCTATGTAGCCGTGCAGGGTGACCATGCGCGCCCGCTCGGGGCTGCTGAACGGGGAGTAGTGGATGTCGTCGGACAGGGCGGAGGAGAGGCGGGACGCGGGCGCCCCGGAGGGCGGCACTGGGTGCTGCGGCGTGTGCTTTTTATGACGCGCCCGGCAGTTTTGAAACCACACCTGGAACGACAATCGCAGCAGGGTCAGCCTCGCGGGACGGGGTCGTACGCCGCCGGCCCCACTTGCGCGCGAGCCGCCGTCAGAAGGGCGGCCACGTGCATCTCGCCAACTCCGCGCCGCCTCGAGGTCCAGGGCTCGCCCCAAAGCCCCGCCCCTCCTGGGGCCTCACCTGGATGACCCTGCGGCTGAGACCTGTCATGTCCGCCAACTTCTGCAGCGTCTGGGCGTCGGGGTTGTTGTCCTGCGCGAACTGCGCCTGCATAACCTGCAGGGCGCCGGAGGGCGGTGAGGCGCGCGCGCCGAGGTCGCCGAGACCTCCGCCCAATCAGAGGCGCCAGACCCGAGGCCACGCCCCCCACACGCTACAGCCCACCCGCGGGTCCAATCAGAGGGGGCGAGGCCAGAAGGTTCTCGCAGGAACCGCCCATTCTCCGGCCCCACCCACAGCCACGCCCTCTCTCTCTCTCTCTCTCTCTCTCTCTCTCTCTCTCTCTCTCTCTCTCTCTCTCTCTCTCTCTCTCTCTCTCTCTCTCTCTCTCTCTCTCTCTCTGTCTCTCTCTCTCTTTCTCTCTCTCGTCTTGCCCCGGGGTACCTGTAACTGCTCTGCTGTGAAGGACGTCCGTGCGCGCTTGGCGGGCTTGGGCTGACTGTCCTGTTCCGAGGGCACTGCCCCCTCCAATGTGAGGCCATTCCCTGGGGGCGACAGAAGCGGCTGACCACGCATCCCCATCTCTTCTAATGGCAGCCTGGAAAGGATGGGGGTGGGGGGAGCTTGTCCCTCGAAGGGTCAGGAGCCCAGGTGGCTGGGAGCAAGGATCCCCGGGGTCCTAGTCCCTGAGCTCAGTCTTTGGGGTAAGGACTTTAGTTGCTGAGTGTCCTCTCTGTGCTGGACGCTTCTGTTTGGTTATGCTGTGGACAAAACACGCAGCCCTAAGGAGAGGTGTTATTACACCCTTTATATGAAAGGGAACAGGCTTAGAGAGAGGAAAGCCCCTGCCCCAAACCCTCTGACTAGGGCCTGAAAATTGGCTGACACTAACGTCCTAAACTGGGCTAAGCTGGGGGAAAACATAGGCAGGTGGTGACAGAAAGCAAGCAGGTTTGCAGAACCTGTGACCTCAATTTTATAAGAACGCCAAGTTGTGAGCAGTTGGCTAACCTCCAAGAAGTGTGATTATGGAAACGTTTTACTTTGAATATTTCGGTAACTTTTGAAGTCTTTAAAACAAATACACGTCATCTTCTCCAAGGTTTAATCTTGTTAACTGGGATATGTTTTACATTTCTCTTTCCACTATATACTACTTTCACAACTATGATTGTAACCACTAAGTATATTCCCATTTTCTTTCAATGCTTCATTTTTCTGAATACAAAAGTAATGTGTGGTTCTTATTAAAATCCCAGAAAATTCTAATAAGCACAAAGAAGGAGGAAGTCACCTCCACTATTCAGAGATAACCACTATTCATAACTTATTGTAATTTTTTTTTTTGTTTTTTCGAGGTAGGATTTCACTCTAGTCCAGGCTGACCTGGAATTCGCTATGTAGTCTCAATATGGCCTCAAACTCACGGTGATCCTCCTACCTCTGCTTCCTGAGTGCTGGGATTAAAGGCATGCACCACCACACCTGGCTTATTGTAATTTTTTTAATAGGAAAAACCTATGCTGAAGGAAAATGACAGCAAACACTCTAACATACATGCATGGAGAAACTGGAAAGATTATCAGTAAGATATGAAAGCTGCCATCTGGAATGATCTTTGTTTTCTTCCCTTTAACTATCTTTCTCTTTTTGCTATGGTAGATGCACATAAACAGTGGGGACTGATCAGTGAGGCAGACCTGAGGCACCAGAGCTTCACAGTCCCCCTGCATGGTGAGAGCTAGGATGTCACTGGGAAGGCCAGAACTAAGGGTGGTTCTGGATGGTCCAGGAGTGGAAGGAACTTATGGTTAGTGATGAAGCATGGCAGAAAGTAAAACCTTCCTTTAATCCCAGCACTTGGAGGCAGAGGTAGGAGGATTGCCATGAGTTCAAGGACACCCTGAGAATACAGAATGAATTCCAGGTCAGCCTGGGCTATAGTGAGACCCTACCTTGAAAAACCAAAAAGAAAGAAAGAAAGAAAGAAAGAAAGAAAGAAAGAAAGAAAGAAAGAAAGAAAGAAAGAGGGAGGGAGGGAGGGGGAGGGAGGAGGGGAAGAAAAGAAAGCAAATCCTGGATCTCCATCCCAAACTGACTGGCCACCAGGACAGGTAACTCCATGACACTCTAACCTCACTTGCTCACCCACTTAGCCCTTATCCTGGCAAGAAGAAGTGATGGCCTTGGCACAGCTATAGCCAACAACACTCTGGTGGTGCTTAGAAACTGATGGCAGAGTGGTCGGTATGGTACCCCCAGAAAAACTGAGAGTAATGTAGACACTGTGTGATATTGATGTCCCATAGGAGAGTAGGCAGGACAGGGATTACAGTGTCTTTTTTTTTTTTTTTTTGTAGAAAAAAAATGAAACATAGAAGCAGCCACATCCCAACAACCTCCTGTGTGAGGTCTGGTTAGGGAGACCATGGAGCATGGGAATGAGGTGGTGTATCATGGGGCCATGTGCTATGCTATCGTAGTTAAAAGTCGGGGGCTTTAGAGACCCAGAAGATGTAACTTTTGGCAAGTTGCAGACTGCAGATAATCTCTGCCTCTTTCCTAGCCTATAAAACAGGGACACACCACCCAGGCTGAATACAACTCTCTGTGCTACAGCACCCACAGACACTGGCAGGGGAATTGTGGAAAGGGTCCCTAGCTCTGCCCACAGCTCAGCCTCCACTGTCCTTGCTATCCCCAACCTTCCCTGTGTCTTAGCCCCCTGAATTCCTGGAAGACCTTGATTGTGTCCCTGGGACTCTGTCTTGAGAATTACAGTTAGGAATCATTCTAGTCCAACACCCATCTTATCTTGCACAAATGGGGAGGGGCTGTTGAGAAAAAGAAACCTCATCTGTCAGCATTGTAGGCTTGTAGGTGGGTTGTTGGCTCTCTAGACGCAGGGACCAGTCCCTTTAAACCTTTGGTCCAGAATGAAACCTCTACCCTTAGCATCTGGTTTGGATTGCTATGATAGGGACTGGAGAGTAAGGGCTATGTTCTCTCTCCAGGACTCTCTGGCAGCAGGAGGGAATTAGCTACCCACCCGCCACCCCCCCCCGCAGGCCAAGGACAGTATTAAGACAATGTCCTCTAGGGTTCACTGGGTACTCCCCACTCCCCTGCCTCAGCTGTATTAACACATCAGCTCATCTCTCTTTGACACGGTAACCTTTAACTATCATTAGCCTTTACTCACACAAGGTTAGCATCCTTGTGGAGACTGGCAGTGACTTGATAGGGGTTCAAACCAGAGCGCATGCTCGGCGGCAGCCCCACCCCTACACTACCTCCAGGTGTTCTAGGGACGGCCCAGCCTCGTCAAGCCCTGTGGGGCGGCACCTGCAGGAGGGCTGAGAAGAGTGGGAAAGGGCTGGGACCAAGGCGATGCATAGAGTGGGTAGGGTACCATTCTCCGCGGCTCTCTTGAGGTTCTCGATCATGGTGTCGTAATGGATGCGGCACAGCACCTTCTCCTCCACCAGGCCGAATTCCTCTCCCGTGGACAGCTGGCGCTTACAGGAGAAGCAGGCGAAGCAGGCCAGGTGGTAGGCGTTACCACGCGCCCGCCGTACCCAGTCGCTGGCGTAGATCTGTCTGCCGCATCGGGCACACTTGGTCCCAAATCGGCTGCGGGATAAAGGGGCAGGGACTGAAATGACAATGCTTAGACCAGAGATCTTTCTCCCTGTCCATTCCCAAAAGGCCCGCGGTGACTTTATGGACTCCTGACCTCAGGACCTATGCTCACACCTTATCAGATGCTTGAATTTACCTTCTCTCTCTCTCCAGTTAAAGTCCCATCAAGAAGTTAGGCTGGTGGATTTTGTTGTTATTATTATTGGTGGTTTTCTAGGTTTTTCAAATAGTCCACCATGATCAATTACATCTGTATGTTCGTTAATATACATCACGAATGTTAAGACAACACGATAGTACTAATAACAGAAAGTTTTGAGTATCACGTGACTAGCAAGGTTCCAAATGTTTTACAGAGATTATTCAAATGAATCCTTACTTTGCAGAGGAGGAAAATGGAAATTTAAGACCTAGAGTAAGTTGCACATAGTCACTCATCTCACAGGCATAAAACCCCAGCCTGCCTGGCTCCAGATATGAAAAAGCCTCTACTTTCAGTGGTGCAGAGCAAGCTAGGAGTCTCTTGGACCAATAGATGGACATGCATTTACTGGCTTTGTGACCCTGGACAAATTGTTTAACTCCTTTGACTTCTCATTTTCCTTGCCTTGAGCTGCATAGATGACCACAGCAATGATTGCAACAATTTGTTCAGTGCTTTTTGGTCTACCAAGAACCCAAGTAGTCCCAGACTCTGAGGCCCATGACATCCCAATACTAAATGTTTAAAAAGACAAAAACACACTGTCCACGTCAGACGTCCCCTTTCTCCTTTTGCTTTCCTTGGTTTTGCCTCTTCCCCTTCTCCTTGCTCGTTTTGTCGTGGTTTGTTTGGGTGATGCAGCCTCCATTAGCAAACTGCCAGCTCCTCCAGGAAGCAACAGTCTAGTCTGCCCTGTGGCATGTCAGGCCCTGGGCACCAAAGGAACTTTGTTCTTTAAAAGGCGAACTCATCTGCGACTGGCCCAGCTCTCTCAGCCTCAGTTTCTTCTGGCATATATTATCTTGGAGCCACCACTCATCCCATCCTGGAACACATCAAAATCTTACACTCCTCTCCCTTCAACTTACACCTAACCAATCCTGGGGCACTACGGGGTGTTTCCCAAGTAACTTTAGGATCCATCTCCTTTTCTTCACTGCCACCTTCCTAGGCCAGGATCCCATCAGCACCTCTCACTGCCAGTCTCTGCCCTGGTCTCCTACTTTCCAGTCTTGGTCTTCCAGCGCATCATCCACACTGCAGTTTGCAGTCAATTCTCAGCATTACACATGGAATGCTGTTTCCTGCTTTGCTTAAAGTCCGGTAGTTTGACTCTACTCACAGGATCTGGCCCAAAAGCTTGGGGATTGTAAAACCCAACAGACCACACCTTCTTCAGGCTCACCACCTGCCTTCCTGATCTGTAATATCTCCCACCCCATGGGTACAAGCATGAGTCCCAGTCAGCCATAATGGAAGGTCATTTCCAGGCCTTTTTGCCTCTGGAGCATTTCCCATCTCCAGGGCCCTAACGGTCTGCTCCTTCCCTGGACATATTTTCCTCCAGAATTCTGTTTCTCTCTTAGCATTGATCACACCACTTTTTAAGTGTTGGGTTCTTTGGCTCACCCCATTCATCTTTGTCATTCCTAGAGATGGAATGGATGTCCCAAAGACATTTGTGTTTCTGTCCCCAGGAATGGTACTCCTCTACCAGGAGAAGCATTCAAAAACTACCTGTTACTTCCAGGTGACTGGGAGAAACAGCCCAGCAAAAAGCCACTCTAGACACACTGTGGTTTTGCTCGCTGTGGCAACTTCAAGCAATTGACTGTTGATGAAATTGTTGGGTCTTGTACTGAATGACCATTGAGTCAACTCCCAATGGTGCACGCAACCGCACTCCGTCAAGAAGAATAAGGGCCATGTCTCCACCTCTAGGTTCTAGGGTGGCACTGTATGCCAGCAGTTTAGGCGGTTCGGGACCTTCCTTCCACGGAGGAGAGTCTAACACAGCCGAAGGTCTAGGTTCCTAATGCTTCAGGAAAGGGAGGATGTGTAACCTTTTTGCCCAATTCCACCCTACTCGGCCTGGGACCAAGCCCCCTGCTGGTGGTAGCTCGGTTTGGGAAGGTTTTTCGGGGCCCTGGAGGGAAGCTGGCTTTCCTTTATGTTTGCTTCCGACTCCGGGGCCAGCCACGCACAGCCTTTGCTGCCGGTCAAGGTCCTGAGTAGCGCATGCATTGCACCGCCTCAGGTTCGCTGAAGCCTCTCCTCCGCTTCCCCCCATCCCACACGTGGAGTTGGAAGTTCAAAGACAGCAAATGACACCCGAGACAACACAGACAGGAACTGAGGTTCCCTCCAAGGCGTCCAAAGAACTTAGAAGGAGCAGCGTGGCTGGAGATAGGGATGGCTTGGCATCCGGGGAGCAAGAACAGGAAGGCGGCCTGGTCTCAGGGCCAAGGCTTCGGGAAAGTGCGTCCTGGGGGAGCGAGAAGAGCCAGAGCTGGGATGGCCTGGCCTTCCTAGGCCGAACCAAAGCTGCTGACCAGCCTGCGGCCTTCAAGCGCTAGAATGTGAGACCCGGGATCCTCCCTCTTGGCTGGGGAGAATGTCTAGCTGAGCACACTATCTTCCTGCCTTACCAAGTCTTCCGTATCGAAGCCCGAAGCTCCACGGTGCTTAGCCAGGTAGGTCACAGTGTCACCATCCCTTCGCTCCGAAGCAGGCGCCTTTCATCCCTGATGTCCATCCCTCCCTCTCCCCACCTCCCTTGCAGGCATCCTGAGCAAATCCGTGTTCCTAGCGCTGCCACTGCGGAGGAGTGGCCATGTCCTTACAGGGTTGGATGCTTTACAAGCGTTCCTGCACTGTGTCCCCCACCTAGGACAGCACACAAAGAGCGCGAAGAAGCAGCTTACAGACTGACACTGACAAGCCCACAGACTGCTTCCCGAGCAGGATAGAGGCTCTCTAGCCGCCGGATTCCGGAAGCAGCGAAACTGGCAGCAGAAACAACGAAACTTCAAGAAAGGGACGTTCAGAAGCTATGAAGAGAGCGCCAAAAGGATTTGGGGGCGCTTCCACTGCTACCCAGAGCCTTGCTGTGAGGTCTGATCTTTGAGCGCGCTCCTCCCAGGCTCCTGTGGCACCACAGGCAAAGATGCAAAGTACTGACTGAGGCGCTTTGAGGGTGGAGAGGGGAGTGTGGAACAGAAGCTGTAAAGCCTAGCAGCTGTTAAAAGGAGAAGCGAGTGCATCCCATCGTCAAACCCTCTACTCCCACCCACAATGGAGAGTGGAGAGAACTGGATACCGTGGTTTTGTGGGGAAGTTGTGCCTCCTTAACCAGGTCAGCCTAGCTTTCCAGCCCTACTCCACCCCGCCCCCTGTCCCCCTGTCCCCCGCCGCAAAGCTAGTAAATTCTCAGTCATAAGTAGTTGGACGAAGGAGTCTCTAGAAATGAGCCCATTAGAGTTTCTTTCCACATTTGCTAAACAAACCCCTTTCTGAATGGAGAAACTGAAGCTCAGGGTGGGAGTCTTGATGTTCCTTAAAAAGCTAGTGAGCCAGGTGCTGGAAAAAAAAAAAAAAAGAAAGAAAGAAAGAAAAAGAAAAAGAACACTGAAATTCGCTTATTTTGGGTTCTATATGCTCAGGACAGAGCACCTTCCAGAGCTACCTGAGGCAAACAAGGAGCATTGGAGGTGGAGCCCTTCCTATTTGCTTTCCTCCTTTCCTTCTAGGCAAAACCCTTAGGAGAAAAAGCCAGGAAAAAGGAAGCCAGCAATTAAGAGGTTAAGAAGGCCCAAGCCTTGGAGGTCCCGGCCTGAGGCCCCTCCTTTCCCAGCTCCCCCAACATCTGTCCCCCAACAGCTGGCGGCTGCTGGGCAGCTCTGCACCGTGGTGGGGGGCCTGCTTCCAAGCTCTTAACCTCCCCTAGGAGCTAGCTCTAGGGGGTGGGGCTGGAGCCCGGGGACAGAGCTTGGGCTCAAGCTGAAGGCCAGAGCAGGCTGCAGACTTGCCCTAAGTGCTGTGAGCCAAGTAGGGAACCAGGAACTTTAGCTGTCAGTGGTTTTCTAGAAACTGCCACCCCCATAACCCTTTGCTCCCCAGTGCCACTGCCAGAGGAAAAAGGGGCTGGAAACCAGGGCGAGTGTTGGCAGACTTACTAGTCCATAGGTCTGAGGAGGTCACTTTGCCCTTCCAAGGAGAGTCACACATTAGAGCAGACAGTAGCCGCTCTCTATGTAAGTCAAGTGAACTTGGCTGGGAACCTTAGAACCAGCAGGAGAGGGCCCTAAGGCCCCCACAATGCCCAAAGAGGTGGCTGACATATATTGAGTAGAGAAGAGCATGAGGCAGGGTGAGTAGAGCCAGGTGGCTGGGAGGCTTATCTGAGCTCTGTTACTTATAAACTATGTGTTTGCGCCTGCCTGGGTCGCTCATTTCCCCCTCCTATAAACTCCTAAAACAAGGTGGACAAGAGGGCTAAATGAGACACAGGATATAGCAGGTAAAGGATTAATGGTTATTATATATATATTTGAGAGAGAGAGAGAGAGATATGGGCACACCAGGGCCTCCAGCCACTGCAAATGAACTCCAGACACGTGCCACCTTGTACATCTGGCTTATGTGGGTGCTGGAGAATTGAACCTGGGTCCCTAGGCTTTGCAAGCAAGTGCCTTAACTACTAAACCATCTCTCCAGCCCAGGTTAACTGTTCTTGATTTAGGGAATCCATATATTCTGATGTTTGGTAGTCTCTCTGCTGCCTGCCCCTCCCAAGGCTCTCAAGCACTGTGTGAACCTGGGCATTGCCACTTTTCACTTTTCTAGCATGCGGGGATCCTCTACTACATCATGGTTATGATGGTCTAGGAGGCTGAGCAAACTGGAGGGTACTGCTGGAGACCTGGCAAGGAGAGAAACGATTGATCAGAAAAACTACCTTTATTCCGGGCATTATGACCTAATTGTCCACTGTGGGTAGTTAGGCTGGAGGAGGCTTCAGAAAGCTGCCCTGGGCTGTGGTTGCTGATGGCAATGGAATCGAATGCCATGGGCTGGGGAGATGGCTTAGTGGTTAAGGTGCTTGCCTGCAAAGCTTAAGAACCCAGGTTCTACTCCCCAGAACCCACATAAGCCAGATTCACATGGTGGCACATGCGTCTGGAGTTCGTTTTCAGTGGATGAAAGCCCAGGCACATCCATTCTCTCCCTCTTTCTCTCTCAATAAATAAAATTTTAAAAACACCTCAAAGCCAGACGTGGTGGCACACACCTTTATTCTCAGAACTCCAGAGGCAGAGGTAGGAGGGTCATTGTGAGTTCGAGGCCACCCTGGGAATACATAGTGAATTCCAGGTCAGCCTGAGCTAGAGTGAGACCCTACTTCAGAAAAACAAACAAACTCAAAATGAACACCCCCTACCCTGCGGGTTATCTTCACTTAGAAAAATCAGAAAGAATGGTCCTAACAGAACAGTAAAGAAATTAAAAGAAATCACATTTCCCTGTTGTTGATTTTTTTTCTTGTTAAAAAAAAAAAAAGGATTAAGGAAAGGTGGGAATCAGGTTGAACCCATCAAAGCTGATGAGTTCTGTGTTGGGAGAATAGATTGGAGAGACTGAGGCAGAAACCAAGCCAAGGGCTCCCGTTGGGAAGCTAACCCCTTACTTCTAATGCAAATGAGCCAAGAGTGACTTCCTGACCACTTCAGCTCTACCACCTCCCTCCGAAGTGAACAGAGATTTCTGTCCTAACCTCTAATTTTTGGGCTACCTACATTGCCTCTGCGGATGGAGATTGAAGGAATATCTACACAATAGTGTCAAGAAACGTCAAGAGTGGAGCTAGAACCCTGGGAACCCCTTTGTGGAGGGACAAGGACAGAGGTCAAGAGATCATGGGAGCCTAAAGTGCCCCCTCCTTGGGGTCTTGGCCACTCTCCTCTACCCTGTTGGTCAATCTTGGCCTCTTTGGAAGAGTTCTACTGTCCACAACCCCACAGACCTTTGACCTCAGTTGAGGAAACAGAAGCCTAGAGAAACTCAACCGGGCCTTCCGAGGAGCCCCAGCTCTTGAGGGGGAATTCTGTCCCTCACTGGCCACCATTCAGCCTTCCCCAGGAGAAGCTTCCTCAAACCAGCAGACAAACATCCTTGCCTAGTGCTCTGCTGCCTTTTTTTCTTACCCCTTTGGTGGGGTTTATTACTTTTGTTCCTGATTGGGCTGCCAGAGATAGCCTGTACCTACTGGGAGACCTGGCAAGGAGAGAAACAATCAGAAAAGCCACCTTTATTCTGGGCATTGTGACCTTTTTATTCCTTCCGTTTTTCTTAACTTGGAATCTGGTTTGGTTTGGCTTTGGGACTCATCATTGGAAAAGGATTAGCACTCAGAACCTGCATCCCAGAAATGGCCCAGCTTCATCCTGACAGACCAGTTCTACTTCTTGAGCCGCCTAGGAAAATGCCATCACAGGCCTGTGCCTGGTATTCACCCTGTCAGTCACTGATGACAGTGGTGGCAGCTGAAAGCATTCATAGCCACTGTCGTGTAGGGAGCCTTCACAGAGACAGCTCCCTCTCAGTGAGTGGATGCCTCGACAGTGCAGGGGGACAATCTTGGAAAAGGAGGACCCAGAGCAGAGAGATACAAGGGATTGCCCAAGGTCACAACTGGCTTCCACAGAATTCCATTTCCTGCTTCTCTCCTGGGTGGCTGCACGTGCCATCCAATACTCCAATGCAGTAGAATGGGAGGAATTAGTGGAGGCTTCAAATGACAAAATGAAGGTCTGGCAAAGCACAGCAGCACTGAGGAGGCTCAGTCCAGCCTGAAGAAAGGAGGAAGAAGTGTGCGCAGGTAAAGATGCCAAGTCAGCAGGAGAGCCAGGAAATAGGTCCTGTCTAACCTTATTCTACAGGAGAGGGCACAGGCTTCCCAAGCTCCCTGATTAGCTGCTGTCCCAAAGCTGTTAGATTTTAATTTTTATAGCCCACCCCCTGCCTCAACAGGAGCAACAGGAGCCCAGAACAAGGAGGTGAGTATATATAACTTTCGTTTCTTGCCCAGATCAAACCAAGAGTCAGATGAGACAGTGGGAGGAGATATCACAGTCTGGTGCCATGCAGTAACATGCCTCTATACACACAGCAGTCCATAGCCTTTTATCCCTGCGTATCTCAGCGGAAGGCAAGAAGGCCCCTTTCAGACAAGAGGATGGAAGTGGAGAGTCACTGACTTCAGAATCCTCCTCAGCTCATCTCACCCTCACACTTTCTAGATCCTGGTCCAGATCTGTTTCCCATCTTGACCACCTTGCACACATGCACGCGCGCGCGCGCACACACACACAAGTCTCAACAGTCATGTGTTTGTCTATAAAAATACCCTCTACCCAGACCCTGCTCAGTGACATGCCCACACCACTTTCGGTTCCAGACCATATAAATATACATGCTCCTTGCATACTGAGCCCTAGTCCAGCGGGCAGAGCCCTCCACCCCACCCAAGGTGTGTGCTCCTGCAGCTCCACGACAGAGAGGAAGAGTTGGCCTCTTCAATCATGCTTCTCGTGGTTTCCTAGGAGAACCGCAACCCTCAAATGCTGTCAGCTTCTCCCTACACGTAAACTCTTCTCTCTCCAAGTCCCTTGGGGCTCAAGGGAGGACGGGGGGGGGGGCATGCATTGCCATCCACCAAGTTCCCTGACCTCAGCTGTTCTTTCTGGGGTTGGGGTTGGGAGGGTCTTCTCAGGAAGACTGAGCCACAACCCTCTCTCAAGGCTATGAGGCGAAGGATGTATATGGGTTGGGGGTAGGAGTACATATACCCAGAGTAGCTTTCTTCACTTCCCGAGAAAGCATTTGGGAGTAGGCATCCCTCTCAGGAACCAATTCCACACCCATTCTTCTCGGACTCTGTAGGGCCGCTAGTATGGCCCGGCTCATGTTCCCCGCTAGGATCTGGCAGGTCACAGCCGCACCCCTGGCACTGCAGTGACCTCGACCAGGTCAGGACCTGGTGGCAAATCTAGCAATGAGGCGCGTGCAAGAGGCTGAAACATTGAGTCGGCAGGGATGAGACTGGCGACAATAGTGAGCTGCACGCACGCGCTCAGCGCTGGGCGCAGCGCGGCCCGCGGTAATCTTACTGGGCGCTCGCTGTGGGCCCGGGCGGCCGCTTTTCTCCCTTCACGGTCTGGCTGCCCCGAACCAGAAGCTAAGCCCAGGAGGGGCTAAAGCTTGGGCCGGAGACGATGGCGGAGCGAGAACTCGAAATGCAACACGCGAGCCACCGCGGCACGAGTTGAGGCTCTTAGGTGCTCGGATATGAGCTGGACCTGAGTCCGATGCGCCGCTGGTACTTGGGATCCGAACAGATCTGAGCCCAGAACTGAACACCGGACAGAGTTAGAGCAAGAGTCCTCATCTCAGCTTAGTGTCCCTTCCGGGACGTGCCTGGGCACGACTGGAGTAGGAGCAGGGTTGAAACCAAAGTCGAGCGCACAGTTTGGTGTAGCCGGGCGGCGGCTGAAATCCGAACCAGTCAGGACCAGGGCTGCGTATTGTAGCTGAGACTCAGGTCCAGACCCGAGGCGGAGCCAGAAACGCGACCAAGACCCGTCAGACAGCGGAGACACGAGGCAGATCACAGGCCCGAACCTTTGCCAGCACTGGCACACCGCATGGGGCCTTGGATTTGAGCCGCCAACAGCTGGAGGGCCGGGCTGGGCCGAGCGGCGCTCTGGGCGTGCGCTCCGGACCTCAAGGCTCCGCAGTCGGAAAACCACCGCAAAAGCCATCCGGGTGTGCGTGCGTGAGGCCGGCCTGCGCTCGCACTGCTGGCCCGGCGGCCGCAGCCTACCTGAAGTAGTCCATCTTGCAGTAGATTTCCTTGTTCTTGATGTAGCAACTGTTCTGCTGCCTCAGCGACGTGCGACACACCGAGCACTCGAGGCACCGCACGTGCCAGATGAGGTTGTTGACCTAGGGGAGGAGTGGGGCGGGGGTCGGTTCAGCGCGGGCCTCTTTCACGCCCGGGTCCCAGCCTCTCCGTGCTCATCTGCAGACAGAGATACAGAGCTCGGGAGGGGCGTGTGGCTCCCCTAGTTTTCTTCTGTAATACTGAGCCTCAACAAAGTAGAAATACACCTCTCCCCACTTTTCGGCGGGAACCGAGGCGCAGGAAGACCCTCATCCTCGTACAAAGCTACGGCAACCCACCAGCAGCCAAGCTAGGATGCAGACTAAGGTGGATGTGCGGCGCCAGCGTGGCTTCCCTGCCATCTCCTGGGCTTGCAAGCTACACTCACCAATCCACAGGCAACACCTACCCTGACTCACCTTGAGCAGATACCGGTCCAGGATCTCCAGGCCGCAACTGGAGCAGATATTCTTGCCCGCAGACGGTACGGAAGAGGCGGCAGAAGGTGGCGAGCAGACAGACGGTGTACTGGGTGTACATGGGGAGGCCTGGCCCTCGTCCTTGTCCAGTGCGCCTGCCAGGGCCTCGGCGTCGGACTGAGCCTGCGATGGGGAAGGGGAACCGCAGAGCGCTGAGCCGGGCACCGAGCTGCCTCTGTCTCACCCACATCTGGCGCCCTTGAGCACCCACTGACAACGAAATCTGTCCAGGATGCCACGCATTAAGCTGGCAGACTGGAATGGAAGGTCCTATTGGAAAAGAAGGACGGCCCCCAACTTTTAATATTCTCATCCTGGGTGCGGGGAGCAGTCAAAGCCCACATTCCTGGCTTGGAAAATCGAGGCTCAGACAGGGGGGCGGCGCCCACTTAGGAGTGTCCCAGAGCATGGGCAGCGGTTGGTGGCCCGGAAAACTGGGCCAGATGCCCAGGACTGAGCTGTTGGGAGACCGAGGGCCGAAGGCAGAGCCGAACGGACTCACCATGGCAGGCGGCGCGGTCCCTTCGAGACAGCGGGTGGTCGCTTTGCAGCCGGACCCTGGCTGGGCCATCACCTGGGGGAGGGGGAGGGAATGCAGGCGGCGGCGGCTGCAGAACTGGCTCTGCGCTGCCTCAGCCCAGCGCCTCCCCGCGCCTGTTATATAAACCGGCGCCGAACAATGAGTCCTAACTTTGTAGTGGGCATTTAAAGCCCTTCCCCACAAAAGCGGTGTCTCTCTAATGAAGCAATTTGAATTTGGATTGGATTTTTTCCCCTCTCTCCCCCCCTCTCCCTGCACTTAACCCGTGGCTCTTGAAGTAATCGCTTAGTTCCCTTGCAATCCAAGCCTCTGAGGGGGGAAAAAAACACGCGCACACACACAAACTACCTGCAATTAGAAATTGTCGTGAATGCCCAAGATAAGAGGTAGCCAGAGTGTCAATTCCAACTGTCAATCAGTGAGATCCATCAGGCCGCCCAAAGAATTGCAAATTTGATTTTTTAATGGTAGTAATTAAAAATCGAATTTTTCTCCCTCCACCCCCCCCTTTTACGCTCCCTTCTCCTCCCGTAGGCACAAAATGCAAAAAAGAAAAAAAAAAGATAGAAATAAAGAAAATAAAAAGGATAGGGGGGTTGGTGGTGGTTGCGGTGGATGAGAAAAATAGAACCCCGAGCGCCAGGAGCATCCGCCCGCCGGCTCGACGCGCGCGGCGAAATTGAAGCAGCAATACCCAGACGGAACCCAGCTCCCTTCGAGGGCCAGTGCCAGGGAACCCCGGAGCCAAAGGGGACAATATAGGGGGTAAAATGAGGCCAAAAGGAGAGAGAGAGAGAAAGAGAGAGAGAGAGAGAAAAAGAGAAGTCCCAGAGGAGGTCCAGCTAGCTCCTCGACGCGCTCGCCCGGGCCGGGCCCCGCGTCGGGATTCTCCGCGTAGCGCCCGCACAGTCCCCGGCGCCTCGGAGCTATCAGCGTCTATTCACACGGACAATACCGGCCTCGCCTACTCTTGATTCGCCTGTGTCTTTGCTAAATCGCTTTTTTTTTTTTTTTGAGAAATTCCTCCAACATTTGCATAATGTGTTCCCGCTTTTCCGAGACCCCCGCCCGGCTCCTTGGGCTCGCGCGCTCTCACACTCCCCGGGACGCACCCCCGCAGCCTCCTCCTGGCGGCCGCTCACCCCACCCCACCCTACCCCACCCTAGACCCCGGGCCAGCCCGGCTCGGTCCCGGCCGGCCGCTCTCCCTCCGGCCCGTCCGCGCGCTCACCTGGTCGGTGGCGGGGCCGCCCTCGGCCGGCAGCCGGCAGCCCTCGGGCAGCGCCGGGGCGGCGCTCTCATGCTTCCAGTACATGGGCCCGGGAGTGGCGGGCTCCGCAAGCGCGCAGCGCCCAGAGCCGCGCGCAGGGGGGCTCCGGCCGCAACCCAGGCAGAGGCCGCCGCGAGAGCAGGAGAGCCGAGGCTCCGGCCCAGTGGACCCCGGCCCAGCCCCAGCCTCTGTCCCCGGCCTACGAGCAGTCCTGGCCTCTCCTGCTGCGGGCGCCACTGCTTCCAAAGAAGGTCCCGACAAACTTGGAGAGGCCCGGGCGGTCGCCTCCTCCTCCTCCCTCTTCTCCCCCACCTCCTCCTCCTCCTCTTCCTCTCGAACCCCCTCCCCCTTCTGGTAGTCTTCCTTCTCTCCCTCCTCCTCCTCCTCGTCCTCCTCGTCCTCCTCCCCCTCCAGCTGTGGCGGCGGCCGCCCTGCCTTCGGAGCCCCACTCCGTTCAAGATGAGTCATGCGTGACCAATCCTCTCCCCGCTAAGGAAGAGCAAGACACACACAAGGAGGCAGCGACCCAGAGACATGCACACACAGACGCAGAGACACGCAGAAACTCAAAGCCGCTGATAGACAGTACAAAGACGCGGGCGGACACAAGTCCACACAGCGCTCACTACCGCCCCTCCTACGAGGGCACCCGCCGCGCTCCGATACAGCCCGGGTCACAAAATAGGAGAGGGACCCCACCGTCAACCCGCCTGCAGAGCAGGACTCCATATAAAGCCATGCTTATATGGGTAGATGTACTACGGAGCCTGGTACACTTGTGTACATTCTGTTGCAAATGGTTACCTGCTCACATCATTTCTCCAGGTGCGGACGTCCACACATTCCCTCATGCTTCTTCACAGTTATTTGTGTTCCATAACAACCAGAGACTGGACCAGCTCCCAGGGACTGAATGGGATTGGGTTTACCCGGTGTTAGAGAGAATGGGAAGATAGGTCCTCTGCATCCTCTTGGAAAGAATTGCTTGGGACACTACCTTCCCTTCAGGATTCACTTAGGCGGCACTCTCCACCTTCTCCAGGCTTGTACTGATAATGAGAATTGAGGGAAGTCAGAGATCCAGATGTTTAGATAGGAGACCCAGCCCCCAAACACAGAACCCTCAAACCAAAGACAGATCTCTATACTAACAGACACAGGTGAACAACGACAACCTCAGACCCCTGCTCCATACACAGACCACCTAAGGGGGGGTGTATATACAGGTATATCCTCTTCTAAAAAATATGTACACTCACATTTAGATCCAGCTCTATTCAGCACAACAGCCCACCTGTACCCTAGCACACATACCCACCACCTCCAAAATTACCCTCATTTACACCCATAAACACCCATCCCGATCCTGCCGAACTGTGCACATCCATACAGAGCTCCTAACGTTGTATAACTTATGTGCACTACTAAAACATCCTCTAATGAGCACACACATCCTTGCAGGTGGTGATACAGGCATCATGCACATAGAGAAACAGCACACACACCTCTACAAATATAGGTGTGTCAATTGTCACAGTCTCACTCAACACACACAGGCACATGCTAAGACACAAGGCAGACAAGAGCATCTCTATGCCAACACAGTATCAGAACCCGACCTCTGTATCCCTCAGAGATATAAACATATGCTCTGCTACACAGAAACAGCCCCAGCTGATGACATCTCCTATACCCTGCCTCCTAGGAATCTATTGCTTTCTGATACAGACATTTAGAGAGAAAAGTCTTTAATGCTAAATAAACTGATTGCAATGTTAAAGTGGATGAGGTGTGCACACATGACATGTATGTACACACATGCACCTTCAAACATTATTACCACCTTAACTATCTCTTTTGCACATAATAATCCTAGCTACTACTCTGTAGTAATTTAATCTGAGGCAGGCATAAAAATGCTAATCATGGGGCTGGAGAGATGGCTTAGCGGTTAAGGCATATGCCTGTGAAATCTAAGGACACCGGTTTGATTCTCCAGGTCCCACATAAGCCAGATGCACATGGTGGTGCAGGCATCTGGAATTCATTTGCAGTGGCTAGAGGCCCTGGCACACCCATTCTCACTCACTCTCTCTCTCTCTCTGTCTTAAATAAATAAATAAATAAATAAATAAATAAATAAATAAAATAAGATCTTTAAAGTTATTTTAAAAATGCTAATCATTTTATAGCATGATTTCATGTTTTTTTTTTTGTTGTTGTTGCTTTTGCTTTTGTTTTTTGAGGTAGGGTCTTCTAGCCCAGGCTGACCTGGAAATCACTATGTAGTCTTAGGATGGCCTCAAACTCATGGCAGTCCTCCTACCTCTGCTTCCTGAGTGCTGAGGTTTAAGGCGTGTGCCACCATATTGGGCTGTCAAGTTCTTTGTACAATATCCCATGAAGCAGAATCTCTTATGATACTAATTTTACTGACGAAGAAACTGAGGTTTAGAGACATCATGTCCAACATGGTGTTATGTGGCTAATATCTATGGAGCCAAGAGCTCAAGAACTCAAAACCAGCCAGGCATGTGGTACCTTTAATCCCAATACTCAGGAGGAAAAGGTAGGAGGATCACTGTGAGTTCAAGGCCAGCCTGGGACTACAGTGTGAGTTCCAGGTCACCCTGGGCTAGAATGAGACTCTACCTTGAAAAACAAAACAACAACAAAAAACCCTCAAAGCCAGAGTCTTCTGGTATCAGAGCCTATCTCCATGATTTCCAGGCTACTAGCATTATTGAGTCCACTCCCTGTGTACACACCTACACCACTTTCCATATACTGTCAAAAAATCTGGATATTATTCCTGACTCATCTGCAAAGTAGGGATAAAAAAAGTCCCTCCTCCCAGGGCATGGTGGCACATGCCTTTAATCCCAGCACTTGGGAGGCTGCAGTAGGAGGATCACTGTGAGTTCGAGGCCACCCTGAGACTGCATAGTGAATTTCCAGGTCAATCTGGGCTAGAACAAGACCCTACATCAACAAACAAAAAATAAAACAAAACAAAAACTAACATCCCCCTCAACAAGGGCCTCCTTTATCCTTCTTCTCCCATCTGGGTGTGTGTATGGGGGTGGCAGGAATCCAGAGGTCAATACACAGTATCTGTAGACATGTGTATAGGAATGCAGAAAGACTCAGGCAAAGAGTCTGAGGAAGCCTGGTAGCACGTGCCTTTAATCCCAGCACTTGGGAGGCAGAGGTAGGAAGATCACTGTGAGTTTAAGGCCAGCCTGGAACTACAAAGTGAGTTCCAGGTCAGCCTGGGCTAGAGTGAGACCCTCCATGGGCTGGGGTGGGGAGGGGAGAATCTGAGGAGTGTCTTGGTTTTTCAAAACTTCTTATCAAGAGAGAGAAGGTGCGAGTTGAAACTAAAGGGCAGGTGAAGTTTGCATAGGTTTGGAGGACAGAAGAAAGCATTCTAGTACAGCAATAATTACAAAGGTCCAGAGGCTCAACAAACAGCGGTTGCAGTCCTATGAAGAGTAATGGGACGTATGCACTCCCTGAACAATGATGACAATGATGATGACTGTGATGATATATCCACCACTGAAGGGTTGATGTGCCTGTGTGCTATTTTAGACGCATTGTTCTGCTTAATGCTCCCAGCAGCTCTACCAAAAGGGTATGTTGTTATTCTTATTTTAGAGTTTAGGAAACAAGATCACAGGAACCCCCATTTCAAACTCTGGCAGTCACACTCCAAACTTTTACTTTTACCTCCAAGCAGGTCTCCTTGGATTCTGACAAAATTCTTAGAAAATTCAACAGTAAGACACAAAGACTCTCAAGCCAGACTGTTTGGGTACCAGACTTATTACTTGGGTTAACTCAGACAAGAAATTTAGTTACTCTTTCAGCCTCACCTGTGAGTGGGGCTGACAAAAGTCCACCTCCTATGCCTAACCTCAGTCCAACTCTGAAAATCATCTGTACACCGGGGCTCAGAACTGTGCTGGGCACATGGTAAGCAACCCATAAGCATCAGCCACCGTCATGGCATGGGCCTGCCAAGTTTCCCAGCATTGACTCAACTGGAAACCACTTCAAATTCTTTATGGAATAAGGCAAAGTATAATTTAATCCAATAATCACAAACCCTTCTGACTAACTTACCTAAGGAAGCTGTAGACCCACTGGGCATGCCTGATATCAAAGAGGATAGAAGTGAAATTACTTAGGATAAGAAACCCATCTTCCCACAAACCCGGAATCCAATAGCAATGAGAGCCCAAACGGGTAAACGCAGATTGACATATTTAGTCAGTTCCAACAGGATACTCAATTTCTTCCTGCAGGAGTCTGTGGCCAGGTCACTCTGTTTCTCTGAGCTTTGGTTTCCTGACTTGCAAATGGGGATCACAATACTTACCCTTCTGGATTGGAGTGACAACTAAGCACATATTAAAAACTAGTATTTTTACAAGTGTTCACTCCATTCCTGTATTTAGCACCCAACATGTATAATCTAGCTCACACTGTGGTTCTGGCCACTGGTCACTAACAGGATGTGGTCATCTGGTCCTCTGAGGTGGATTTTGCCATCCTCCCCCACCTGAGACTCTGTCTCAAGGGTTTGGGCTTGAAAAGAGGCTTCATTAGTAACTGGATAATTCTGTGGGAGGCCCCCAGCAGTGGTTCCACCCTGCCGGGGAGTAATTCTAGGAAGGTAATGTGAGCTGGAGAGACTGGAGACCCAGCTTCACATTTATTTACTCTGACAGCTAAATTGGTGAGCAAGAGGGAAATCAGATGAAAGCCATTTCAGAGTAAATACTAAATACAAAATTTAAACATTCAGGTTATGACAAATGGGGAGTGAGCAGATGGGAAGAGACACAGGCAACATACCCCTCTGCTGTCCAGGACCTTATTTTCACCTTGTCACCTTCCTGGACATTTCCTGTTTGAGAAAAGAACACAAACTGGGGTACAAACTATATGACCTTAGGCTAGAAATTTATCTTTCCTAGAGTCAGTGTCCTTGGTGATAAAATGTGTCTGTTGTTTGAATCCAGTGATACGGGAAGAGAGAGAGAACCTTAGATCAGAGAGACAGGAGGTCAAAATCTCAGCCCAGCTACTTCCTGTCTGGGTGAACTTGGAAATGTCACTTCATCTATCTGAACCTCAGTTTTCTCAGCTATGAGGACAATGTTAGCCTCTGAAAATTATATGAAATTATCAGTGTGAGGGTTTTAGACCTCAAGGCGTATTACAAATGTATAGTCACTCCAAATAGCCCACTTTGAACATATACTGAATAAACTCATTAGCAGGCATTTGTGAGGTTCTTACTCCATACCAGTTTATAGCTAGGAATAGGAAACATGGAAGAAGCCATCTTGGTCCCTGCCCACCTGCCCACAAAGGAGCCCACAGCCTATTGAGAGAGAAAAGTGCTGGAATACAGTGTGGTTGGTAAGTGCTTCAAGGAGTCTTAGGGGACAAGGGGTGCTTAAACTGGCTTATAGGTAAGATACCATGAAAGAAGTGACCTTTCAGGGAAGTTCTACAGGATGAGTTAGTATGAAGCAGGCAAGGATCCAGGGGGAGTCTAGCCATGTTTCAGAGGGGAGGTAAGTAGAAGCCTGAGGGTGGGAGGCAGAGTGTGGAGATGCTCCCACTTGTTCATTGAGACAGGGTCTCTCACCAAACCCAGAGCATGCCAATTCAGCTAAACTAGCTGACCACCTTGCCCTAAGGATCTTCCTGTCTCCACCTCCAGAGAACTGGGATTACAGCCACACCTACCAGCCTTTATATGGTGTTGAGGATGCAAACTCAGTCCTCATGCTCACTCGGCAAACACTTTACAGTCACACCAGCCCCTTTCTCTGACATCCTTGGCCTGGCGTGGGTTCTAATACCGTTCACTGCTCAGCTCCGGTGTTGATTCCTCTGGGAAATCATCGTGCCCTCATCTCTGTGCCCAGCTGCGTTGGGTGCCTGGCTCCCAAGTCCTCTCTTTATTATCACACATGCCCATGAACAGGGACCAGGCTTTATTATCCTGATTTCCTCCACACCTGGCATATGACAGATGTCCAGTATATATGACAGGGGAGTGAGTATGGATTGTTCCTTCAGGTGAGACAGCTTTTCAAATGGTGGAGATGTTTTCATAGAAAGGCTAACATTTTTTGGGGGGGCATATATGTGTAATATGTGTGATGTGGTGTGTGTCTATACATGTGTACAGATGCATGAACCCTGTGTGTGGAAGCCAGAGGACATGTTGAGTGTCTTTCTTTATCATTCATCTGCTTATTTCCTTGAGACAGTCTCTTACTGAACTAAGAGCTGCTGTTTTTTGTTTTTTGTTTTCCCTCCCAGTCAGAATGTCGATTCTCCTATCTCCATTCCTCCACTGGATTGGGCATGTGTAGCTGTACCTAGGTATTTGTTGTTGTTGTTGTTTGTTTTTGTTTTTTTCCGAGGTAAGGTCTTCCTCTAGCCCAAGCTGCCCTGGAATTCACTATGTAGCTTCAGGCTGGCCTCAAATTCTCAGTGATCCTCCTACTTCTGGGATTAAAGGTATGTACCACCATGCCCAGTTGTGTTTTTTTTTTTTTTTTTTTTTTTTTTTTTTCTTTTTAAATATCTTATTATTTTATTTATTTTAGAGAGGGAGAAGGAGGGGGAGAGAATGGTCGTGCCAGGGCCTCCAGCTGCTGAAAATGAACTCCAGACACATGCCCTACCTTGTACATCTGGCTTACATGGGTCCTGGGGAATCAAACCTGGGTCCTTTGGCTTTGCAGGCAAGTGCCTTAACCACTAAGCCATCTCTCTAGCCCTGTGCTTGTTTTTATTTTTTAATGAATATTTCTTTTAAACTATATTTTTATTCATTTATTTATTTTAGAGATAGATAGACACAGAGAGGCAGATAAAGAGAAAGAATGAGTGCACCAAGGCCTTCAGCCACTATAAACAAATTCCAAATGCATGCACCATCTTGTGCACATGGCTTCGGTAGGACCTGGAGAGATGAACATGGGTCCTTAGGCTTCACAGGCAAGTGTCTTAACCACTAAGCCATCTCTTCAGCCCCTGTGCTTGGTTTTTTTAAGTGGCAGTTGGGATTCAAGTTCAAGCCCTCTCAGGCCCTCATGCTTGCTTGGCAAGTGCTGTTACCAGCTGAGCCATCTCTCTCTCTTTTTTTAATTTATTTTTATTTATTTATATATTTTTTTATTTTTATTTTTTTTGGAGAGAGACACAGAGAGAGACAGAGAGAGAGGGAGAGGAAGACAGAGATGGGCGCGCCAGCAGTGTCTCAGCTGCTGTGAACAAAATCCAGATGTGTGCGCCCCCTTGTGGTCAAGTGCGGCATTGCGCCCTTGCATCACTGCATCTGGCTAAATGTGGGACCTGGAAATTGGAACCACTGGAGATTGGAACCAGTGTTCTTAGGCTTAGGAGGCAGGCGCCTTAACCCCTAAGCCATCTCTCCAGCCCCTGAGCCATCTCTTTAGTCCCCAAAGGATAAATTTTTAATGATATTTCTAGTTTAGGAAGGTCACGTGCATATCAAAAATATTAAAATGCCACTCGGTATAATCAGTAATCCTAGTTAAATAAAACTGAATGTGGATGAAAAAAAGACATAGATTCACGTCCTCATAAATTCTGGCAGACTTTTTTTTTTTTAACCCTAAGATTCAAATCTCTCTTCAGGGACTGCTAAGGACAGCCTGCATGAGAATGAAACTAACTAGAGGAAAACACAATCAAAGACAGATTCCTAATCATCTCATTTGAACACCTGGATGTTTCAGTTACATTAGCCAATAAAATTCCTACCACACAGTAGTTGGAGCAGGATTTTGTTTTTGAGCTAAAGGATTTCCAACTGGCTGCTCACATACTAGGGCTAGAAGGCTGATTCAGGCATGTCTGATGCCAGCACTCATGTAGTTTGGTTTCCTCACATGGACAGAGGGTAGTACAATGTTGTTATTAGAGTGGACAAAGGCAATTCCCAATCCCAAAAGTTTATGAAGTCAGAGAGGTGAATAAGAAATTAACAATACCAGTATAATGACAAATAATGATAGCAAGGCACATCATTCTGTCACATGTCTATTGCTATTTTCTGTAGTAATACTACTAGTTTGGATACCACAAAGGCTTAGAAAGACATTTCCAATAATGGGATAGCTTAGAGCAGGAACTGTAAATATATTTTAGGCCTTGTGTGCTATACAGTTTTTTTTTTTTTCCCAAGGTAGGGCCTCGCTCTAGCCCAGGCTGACCTGGAATTCACTCTGTAGTCTCAGAGTGGCCTTGAACTCACAACAATCTTCCTACCTCTGCTTCCCAAGTGCTGGGACTAAAGGTGTGTGCCACCACGCCTGGCACTCCACAGTTTTTTTGTTGTATCTACTCAGATTATAGAGGCAAACAGCATGAGACGTGTAAATGCACAGGCATGGCAATGTTCCAGTTACAACTTCCTTGATGGACTCCGAAATTTGACCTTCATATCATTTTCATATGTCACAAAATAGTATTCTTTTGACTTTTTTCCTCAACCACTTGAAAATGTAAAAAACCATTTGTAGCTGTATAAAACGAGGTAGCCAGAGCCAGTGCACTAAAGTTAACCTGGGATATGAATTTTTAGGCCTTTTGAAGTTTGTGGGTCCTACCTAAAACTCTCCCATTGTTAGTTTTGTGTCATTGTAATGAAGTATGTGAGGAAGACTACTTAATGAAGAAAATGTTTATTTTGGCTCACAGTTCTGGAGGTCTACCAGAGGTTGAGGTGTTGCATCCATAGTGAAAGGCAAGGAACAGTGAGCACATGTATATGTGCATCCTCTGCTCTCACTTCCTTTTTTTATAAAGCCACCCTGATTTGGTTATTGGTGCCCTGCCTGTTGACCTTGTTTAATCCTAATCACCTTACAAAGGCTGCACCATTAAATATAGTGTTTTAAATTTTTTTTAAAAAAAGATTTTATTTTTATTTATTTATTTATTAGAGACAGAGAGAGGGGAAGAGAGAGGGAATGGGTGCACCAGGGCTTCTAGCTACTGCAAACAAGCTCCAGATGCATGAACCACCATGTGCATCTGGCTTTTGTGGGACCTGGAGAATTGAACCAGAGTCCTTAGGCTTCACAGGCAAATGCCTCAACCACTAAGCAATCTCTCCAGCCCCAAATATAGTGTTTTGTTTCTGGCCTTTTAATACTTCACAACGGGACTCCAACACATGGACCATTGATGGACATGATCAACTGTGTGATCCTGCCTAAATCATTTTGTCTTTCTGGGTTTCCATCTTTCCTATCTGAACAATGAAGGAGCTATGTGGGACAGTTTCCACAAGGCCCATCAACTCAAATTACCAGGATCCTGATATTTCATTCAGCAAATATATACTGAGCATATATTATATGCTAGGCACTGTTTTAATCTGGTGACAACAGCAAAAGTTCCTTCCTTTATTAATTTTATTTTTATTAGTTATGGACATTCTTAGTTTGTAAACAACACATGTTGGTACCATCCTTTCCCTCATCCCTGGCCCTTTTCCAAAGGGGACCACCTCGCTGGGACACAGGTCATCCCCATGGAGATTGTGGGTTGTGCATTGTGGGGGCAGCAGTCAGTTATGGGGACAGGCAATATCTTTGTGCATAATATACCCACTAGTGGCTCTAACAATCTTTCTGCTTCCTCTTCCGCAAAATTCCCTGAGCCATATTGGGTGCATTTTAAGTCTACTTCAGTGATGGGCTCTTAGGAGCTTCTGGATCTCTGGTTTGGTAGGTGTTGAGTGTCCTCAGTGTCTATTTCCTTCACCTTTGTGCTGATCTCATTTTTACTCTTGCTCATTTCCACAATTCCTCTGTGGTTTCAGCTAGGGCTGGGATGAAGTGCAATGGGTCATTTCTCTCCTCAGGTCCTGCTCCCATCTGAAAAAGAGAAGCAGATTCTCCAACGGAGAGTAAAGTCAGCACTGGTTAAATAGGATAACCATTATTAATTTAGAGAGAATTTAATGGGTATAGATCCTCTTCTAGCCCAAGATTAGTGGGGGTTTGATATTAGTAAACAAAATTGTTATCTGGATATGATTCTGACTTGTTTGCCTGTTCCAGATATGGTTTCCTTCTTACTGTCAACTTATATTTAAATGAAAAGAGACAAAATCAAGTTCTATACAATGCCAAGAAGTGAGAAGTTCTACTTAAGACAACGAAGAGGCAAGAACTGGAAAGTGTTAGGGCTGTAACTGTAAAGGAAACCAAGGACAGTCTCAAGATGGTTCACATTTGAGAAGACATGCTTAGATAGAATGGGCTCTGTGGCCACAGCACACTTCAGGCCAAGAGCAGCAAACATAATGGCCTCAGGGAGCTGCTCCCCTTGCATTCAAAGGAACGAGGTCACTGTGAGCACAGTGAGCAGAGGAAACCTTAGGGTTTGGACACATAGACAAGGACAAGTAATTTAATTTGGAGTTATACAGGTTTTTGGATTTTATTCTAGGTTTGATGGAAAGCTATTGAGAATGACAGAGCTATGGAGCTCAGGCTGACCTTAATTCCTAGACTCTGCCTCCCAAGTAAATGAGGCTACAGATGCATGCCACTGCCCATGACTTAAGAACTCCATTTTTTTAAAAGTATAACCTTCACATTTTATATGTTTGTTTATTGTGTGCATAGGTGCACATACCACATTGTGTGCGTGTGTGTGTGTGAAGGCCAGAGGACAACTTTGAAGTGTCTTACTCCACTTTCTTTCTCCTTCCCCCCCATTTTCTTTTGTATTTTTTAAAAAGTTTGAAAAATTTTTATTGACGGGCTGGAGAGATGGCTTAGAGGTTAAGCGCTTGCCTGTGAAGCCTAAGGACCCCGGTTTGAGGCTTGATTCTCCAGGACCCATGTAAGCCAGATGCACAAGGTGGGCACGCATCTGGAGTTCATTTGCAGTGGCTGGAGGCCCTGAAGTGCCTGTCCTCTCTCTCTTTCTCTACCTGCCTATTTCTGTATCTGCCTCTCTCTCTCAAATAAATCAATAATAAAATATTTAAAAAATTTTATTGACAACTTCCATAATTATAGACAATAAACCATGGTAATTCTCCCCCCCCCCACACTTTCCCTTTGAAACTCCACTCTCCATCATACCCCTCCCCCCTCTCAATCAGTCTTTTATTTTGATGTCATCATCTTTTCCTTCTATTATGATGGTCTTGTGCAGGTAGTGTCAAATACTGCAAGGTCATGGATAGCCAGGCCATTTTGTGTCTGGAGGAGCACATTGTAAGGAGTCCTATCCTTCCTTTGGCTCTTTCCACCACCTCTTATACAACTCTTAAAAGGTGTGATAGAGATATTTCAGTGCTAAGCACTCCTCTGTCACTTCTTCTCAGCATCATGGTGCCTTCTGAGTCATATCAAGTTCACAGCCATCTGAAAAGAGAAGCTTCTCTAACCAAAAGTGAGAGTAGCATTAATATATGGGTATGCACATTAAGAGAAGTGCTTACTGGGCAGTTTGGTGTCTTGTTCCACTTTCTTTGGGTCTGTGGCTGCTGCAAATGAACTGCCAGACTAGCTAGTACGAAAGCTTTGGATTCTCCTGGCTCCACTTTCCATTGCCCTAGGCTTGCTGGGATGACAGATACATGTGCTCTTTTGCACCCGGTGCTGGGGAATTAAACTTGGGCCAGGAAGCTTTGCAGGCAAGCACCTTTAACCACTAAGCAATCTCCCTATTGTGAGAATTACAAGGTTTTTTCAAGGTAAGCTCTTGCTCTAGCCCAGGCTGACCTGGAATTCACTATGTATTCTCAGGCTGGCCTCAAACTCACAGTGATCCTCCTAACTCAGCTCCCAGCACCACATCTGGCTGAGAATTACATTTTAAAAGTTTAAAAGAATTGTTAGGCTGGTAGGCCAAGCCTCTTATCCTAGCTTCTCGGGAGGCTGAGGCAGAAAGATTGCAAATTTAAGGCCTGCCTGGGCCACACAGTGGAAAAACTTAGTGAGATATGTTTTCTTTTTCTGTTTTTTTTTTTTTTTTAATTTTTTCAAGGTAGGGTCTCACTCTAGCTCAGGCTGACCTAGAATTCACTCTGTAGTCCCAGGGTAGCTTCAAACTTACGGCAATCCTCCTACTTTTGCCTCCCAAGTGCTGGGATTAAAGGTGTGCACCATGCCTTTGCTCTTTTTTTTTTTTTTTTTCGTAAGAGTTTATTTTATTTTATTTAATTATGGGGGCTGGGAGAATAGGCACATCAGGGCCTCTAGCCACTGCACATGAACTCCAGATGTATGTGCCACTATTTGCATCTGGCTAATGTGGATTCTGGGGAATTGAACCTGGGTCCTTAGGCTTCCCAGGCAAGTACCTTAGCCACTAAGCCATCTCTCCAGCCATGAGATCCTTTCTTAAAATAAAAAATACTAAAAGGGAGCTGGGCATGGTGGTGCACGCCTTTAATCCCAGCACTCGGGAAGCAGAGACAGAACTGCTGTGAGTTCAAGGCCAGCCTGAGACTACATAGTGAATTCCAGGTCAGTCTGGGCTAGAGTGAGGCCCTGCCTTGAAAAACCAAAAAATAGAAAAATAAAAAATACTAAAAGAGCTGGGGATGTAGCTCAGTGGTACGGTGCTAACCTAGCATGTACAAGGTCCTGAGTTCAATCCTCCCAGTACTGTGAAAATGAAAAACCAACCAATCGGCTGAGTGTGGTGGTGCACACTTTTAATCTCAGCACTGGGGAGGCAGAGGTAGGAGGATTGCTGTGAGTTCAAGGCCACCCTGAGACTACAGAGTGAATTCCAGGTCAGGCTAGACTACAGCAAGACCCTTCCTCAAAAAACCAACCAAACAAACATGGGCAGGAGAGATGGCTCAGCAGTTAAGGCACTTGCCTGTAAAGCCTAGTGACCCAACTTTAATTCCCTAGTACCCATGTAAAGCCAGATGCACAGGGTGGCACATATATCTAGAGTGTTTGCAGTGGCTGGAGGCCCTGCTTGTGCCCATTTTCTCTCTCTCTCTGCTGAGCGTGGTGGCATACACCTTTAATCCCAGTAGTCGGGAGGCACCCTGAGACTACAGAGTGAATTCCAGGTCATAATGGGTTAGAGAGAGAACTTACCTTTAAAAAAAGGAAGAAAAAAAGAAAGAAAATTGACTGTAGGTGGCAACAATGGAGACGGGGTGTAATTAGAATTAAAGCACTGCAATAGTTGACTGTGGCTTGAACAATGATAGTGCTGGAGGGTGAGAAGCACTTGGATTCAAAATGTATTTGGAAGACAGAATTGACAGGACTTGTTTTAGGACTGGATAAGAGCAGGAGAGATAAAGAGAAATCAAAGATAATTTGCTGGGATCAAATATATTAGAAACATAGTAATTATAAACATGAAATGTTTAAAATTTAACTTATAAGGCAAGAATTAATCCTGTTCTTTTATAATTGCATAAAAATACATTTGCCAATTTGCTGCATATCTTTTTTTTCCCCTCAAAGTAGGGTCTCACTCTAGCCCAGGCTGGCCTGGAATTCACTATGTAGTCTCAGGCTGGCCTTGAACTCATTGTGATCCTCCTACCTCTGCAGGTCAAACAGTGGGATTAAAGGTGTGCCACTATGCCTGGCTTAGCTGCATGTCTTAATAAATAAGGGACAGGGCTACAGAATGTTTGGCTTCCCTGAAACTGGGGCTATTTATATTATAACATGCTTTGAAAAATCTCTCATGTGATTCATTTTTTAAAAAAGATTTTATTTTTATTTATTAGAGACAGAGAGAGGGAGGGACAGAAGGAGAGACAGAATGGGCACGCCAGGGCCTCTATCCACTGCAAAAGAACTCCAGATGCATGTGCCACCATGTGCATCTGGATTATGTGGGACCTGGATAATCGAACCTGGGTCCTTAGGCTTCGCAGACATGTACCTTAACCGGTAAGCCATTTTTCCAGCCTCTGATGTGATTCTTTATCCCAATACTGAGATGTCAACTAAAGAAATCCACTGCATTAGGGTTATAGTGTACATTTGATAAAACAGAAGTAAAGATTAAGATAATTCTAGGCCAGCTGTGGTGGCCCACACCTTTACTCCCAGCACTCAGGAGGCAGAGGTAGGAAGATTGCCATGAGTTTGAGAACACTCTGAGATTACATAGTGAATTCCAGGTCAGCCTGGGCTGCAGTGAAACAAAAACAAACAAAAAAAGAGAAGACAGTCCTTACATTTTCCCTTAATATTTCTGTCAATCCTTCACTATTGTATGTCAAAATTCAAAATTCTGAGATGATTTTTAGTAAAATAGTAAGCCAAAGATTTTTTTCTGTTTTGTTCTTATCTGAAGTACTGGAGATTGAATCTAGGGTCTCACATTTGCTAGGCAACTGTTTTACCACTGAGCTAGCCCTCCAAAGAATAATTTTGTTTTTCTTTTCTTTTTCAAGGTAGGGTCTCACTCTAGCTCAGGCTGACCTGGAATTTACTATGTAGTCTCAGGGTGACCTCGAACTCACAGCAATCCTCCTACCTCTGCCTCCCAAGTGCTGGGATTTAAGGCGTGTGCCACCACTCCCGGCTTTTTTGTTTTTCTCAAAAGAATAATTTTTTTGTGTGTGGTTTCTCAAGGTAGGGTCTCACTATGGTCCAGGCTGACCTGGATTAACTATGTAGTCTCAGGGTGGCCTTGAACACACTGTGATCCTCCTGCCTCTGCCTCCTGAGTGCTGGGATTAAAGGCGTGCACCACCATGCCCGGCCCTTCCAAAGAATAATTTTAAAGTATGGATAACTTCTTAACAGTTGATCAAGTGGACACTTTTGTATTTTATATGCCTATCAGACTGCTTTCAGCATATTTAAAATGTACATTTATTCTTTAAAAATTTTCTGAGAGAGAATTAACATTGCATGATACATGCAGGGACTGTAGCCTTCTGTTAATTTCAAACAGTTTTGCAATGAGAACATCTAGCCCTTTTGCTCATCTCTAACAGCAGAACAGGGCAGGCAAAAGGACAGAGGGTCAACTCCAGCTGGTGCCCTTAGCAGAGAAGGTTCTTCAGAGCAGCACCTCGCCTGCACCAGCTGGCCAAGTCCTGAGTGGAAGCCAGTCTACCAGATAGCTGCAGTCTTTATTCTAGTACATGCATGAAAGATGATACACTCACACAGACACTGTCTTGTGTTTATTCACATGGAGGAATAAAGAGTTGATACAAATAACAGACATTGCTTTAAATACAAATAAATAGTTCTAGTTTCTAGAGGAAACAATTCTATTTAATCCTAAGCATTCGCTAATTTCCTACTAAAAATAGAAGGCTATTCCATCAAGTTCTACTCCATCATATCACTCTAAGGATTTCAAGATAAAATGGTAAATTCCATATTCCAAGTCACCAGAGAAAAAGGGAGACAGTACTTCTACCTCCCTGAACTATCCCTGAAGTGCAAGGAGAGTTACTAGTATCATAGATACATGTAGCTAATATATTCTCAAAGTATTTAATATCTAAAGACAGCTAAAAGACTGACTTCGGGAAAAGGGACAAGAATTTCTCCAAACCAGTTCTATAGACTCTAAAACCTCATTACACTGAAGTTTTGATTCAGTGTCTTAAGCTCATGTACACTGAGGAAGACTTAAATTTCTATAATGAAAGTCTCTCCCTGTGAGGAACCATGATGGTAATCAGTCTTTAATCACCGTGAATGGCACCTACAGTAACAAACAAAGTGATTTACCTAGAAAAGAAGCAGTGCTGCCCAACGAAACAGTCCATCAAGCCTGACACCAAAATGTCCTGAAGAAATACATCCCTAAGTCTATTGGTTTATGCATGTTTCTATGCAGGATGTCCAAAGAGGCAAAAATATCTAGGAAGTATGTTTATGTTCTATGGATGAAGGATCATTTAAGCCATGCAGTCTTTCTCAAACTACACACAACACAAAGTGATCAGGATCTTGGTGCCAGAGTAGTGGCTGTTCTACCACACTTCCTGTGTGCACTTTACTTTCCTTCTCATCCTGCACAAGATCCTTAGCCACTTCTACTTAGACCTCTACACTGTTGTTAGAAAATAATGCTTGATAGGGACCAATATAATATTTAGGCTTTCAAAGAAATTTGGCTTTTCTATTTAGTTTAACCATAATACACTTCTAGTTGGAACAATCTCATGCTATGAAAACAATCTCATGCAATAAGTGCATTTTCAAAGTTCCATGTTAATAATATTTGGTATATAGAAGGCAGGATTAGATGTAAAAAGCATGATCACTATAGAAAGAAAGGTGGTTTCCAAAAGAATTTCTGTTTGTTGGTGTAAACAATTTTAAGATATATACCATGTTTTTTCCTAATTGGGATTTTGAAACAATAAGCATAATTCTTTTACTACATGTGCTCAAAGGACCAGTTTCTTTTTGCCAAGAATTCTCTTTTTTAGTCCAATTGGAAGGATTTCCACTCTAAATTCTCAAACAGAAGTTCTAATAATGGTTAAAATCTGTCTCTCACTTCCTACCCTCATTTTCTTCTTTATGTTGAAAGACGTATACATAGAAAAATGCTCTATTTTTAGACGGACATTAATAAATTTGGTTTCCTGATTTAAATAACATTTTGTATGTTTGCTTTTCTCTCTGGCACACCATATGATGTTCCTGGAGTTTCAAACCCAAACAAACCAGCCAACTAGAGCATTTCAGTGTTCAAATCACAATTTTGGACACAATGCTATTTATTCTGGATGATGCTCAATTCCACACATAGTTCAGGGAAGACACATCCATAAGAACATCCAAAAATGTTGTTGGCAAACTCTCTACATGTGATTGTGCTCTGTTGGATAGTACCATTCACATCTACAAAGTACAAAGGCAAAGGAGTTCAGGTGTGGAGACCAATACACTTTTACTGCTCCAGTAATTCACAACCATCATCTTCGAGACTTCCACGCTGTTCTAGAGTAAGGAGTAGTCCTCTTTTTATCTGGTGGTTTAAAGTAGGAATAAACAGGTGCTGCTGGATATTCTGCATCAGGATTTTCTGCCATCATTTTCAGCTTTGCTTCAATGGCTTTTATCTTTGCAGTGACACTGAAAAAACAATAGAGGATCAGAGTGGGTCTAGGTACATTTAGAAAACACTTGTGTATTTCATCTTCTTATGCTTCTGTGTATTAGGAAAGCTTAACAAGATATTAAATTATAAACATTTAACTATTTCATAGGAGATAAATGTAACCAATGCTCTCATGTGAAGAAAATTCAAGTCTGATCCATCTATTATGTTTATAATATAAACCTAGGTAGGCACTGTTAGGTGCAATTCACATACTGTTATAGAGTTGCTTTTTATTTACTTTTTTCTTTTTTGAAATACGGTTTTACTCTATCCTAGGCTGACCTGGACTTCACTACGTAGACTCAGGGTGGCCTTGAACTCACGATGATCCTCTTACCACAGCCTCCCAAGTGCTGGGATTAAAGACATGTGCCACCACACCTGGCTATAGTTGCTTTTTATTGACAAATGTGTCACAATGAGCCAAGACAGTACTCAGCATTTTACTTAAATTGCTTCTAATTCCTGTAGTAAGTTCATGAGAGTTACCACCCATATTTTATAGGTAAAGAAACAAATGCAGAAGGCAGAACTGTGCCCAAGGTTCACAAATCTAAACTGAAGACCAAGGACTGAACCTTAGTTTGTCACGAAGTCTTTGCTTTTTCCCTCTTCATTAGAGAGGGAGATAAACAGCTCTGTATACATAAAAAGGCTGAGGCGAGGAGAAGCTGGGGAAGTTGTAAGGAGCTTGCTTCTGACTGAGGATGCTAGGCCAGAATGCTAAAACACTCAGGATATGGGAATTTTCTGGCTCACAAGTTCTTTTCTTTTCCATTTCTGATGTTGTCAATGGTCTACAGTGAGTGAGACACATTTGTAAGAAGTGTATACATGGTCTTCTATAGATCCTCAACAGGTACAAATGTATAGACTAATACATGTTCATGGAAAACAAAAAAAAAAAAAACCCAAGTCACCAAAAAGAAATAATTAGAGCTGGGCATGGTGGTACACACCTTTAATCCTAGCACTGGGGAGGCAAAGATGGAAGGATCCTCATGAGTTTGAGGCCACCCTGAGACTACATAGTGAATTACAGGTTGGCCTGGATTAGAGTACGACCCTACTTGAAAAACCAAAAGCAACAGCAACAACAAAACCCCAAAAAGAAACAATTTGAAGACAGAAACATCCCTGATTAGACAATGTATATATGCACTGAAATATCACATGGTATCCCATAAATATGCACAATTTTTATATATCAATTAAAACAGCTTTAAGTCATAATAAAAGGAATACTCATGTATTATCAAGATGTATTTTGACATTTCTTTTATTAACGAGATAGTCCTTCATTCTGTATGAGTCACAAGGAAACAACTTCCTCTAGTTATACATAATTGTAAAGAGGAGCTGAAATCTGAGATTCTCTGTATTAAAAAGTAGATAAAGGTAGCCGGGTATGGTGGCGCACGCCTTTAATCCCAGCACTTGGGAGGCAGAGGTAGGAGGATCACCGTGAGTTTGAGGCTACCCTGAGACTACATAGTGGATTCCAGGTCAGCTTGGACTAGAATAAAACCCTACCTCGAAAAAAAAAAATAAATAAATAAAAAAAAGTAGATAAAGGGGCTGAAGAGATGGCTCACTGGTTAAGGTGTTTGCATTCAGAGCCTAAGGACCCGAGTTCAATCCCGCAGTACCCACATAAAGCCAGATGCACAAAGTGGTGCAGGCATCTGGAGTCTGTTTGCAGTGGCTGGAGGCCTTGGTGTGCCCATTCTCTCTCTGCTTGTAAATAAATAAATAAATAAATAAATAAATACATAAATAAATAAATAAATGAATGTTTTTTTTAAAGAGTAGATGGGTGGGCTGGAGAGATGGCTTAGCAGGTAAGGCACTTGCCTGCAAAGCCTAAGGACCTAGGTTCAATTCCCCAGTACCCACGTAAGCCAGATACACGGGGTGGTACTTCTCTCCCTTTATCTCTCTCAGGCATGGTAGAGCACGCCTTTAATTCCAGTACTTGGAAGGCAGAGGTAGGAGGATCGCTGGCGGTGAGTTCAAGGCCACCTGTGACTACATAGTGAATTCCAGGTTAGCCTGGGCTAGAGTGAGACCTTACCTTAACCCCCCCCCAAAACAAACAAACAAACAAACAAACAAACAAACAAACAAACAAAAAACTGGGCTTGGTAGTGCACACCTTTAATCCCCAGCACTCAGGAGGCTAAGGTAGGAGGATCACTGTGAGTTTGAGGCCAATCTGAGACTACATAGTGAATTCTAGGTCAGCCTGGGCTAGAGCAAGACCCTACCTCAAACAACAACAACAAAAAAGGAGATGGGAAACACTAAGCCAACTGGTAAACAAGTTGCAAATATTGACCCTAAGACATTAAAAACATGTTCACTGTAACACAGACACCATCAAGCATAAATTAGTTATCCACATAGGTAGAGTTATGAAAACCTCCATGGAGATTAATCTGTGATCAAGGAGGTTTAAATTTTATGGAGACATGATATATGGATATAAGCTCTCAGTCAATCTAGAGAAATTATAACTTGTAAGTTTTTAATTTCTAAGAGCACCAAATAAAGTCAACACAATATTAAGAAATACTGGTGACACTAAGCTTAAATGAGTAACTATGTAATTAATTTAATTCCAGGATTTCTGTGTTGCTTGGTGCACATAATATATAAGCAAGGCATTTTTCCTACCTGTTTGGTGCACTATCCAAACAAGTATCACTGATTTTATAATTTTATATTAAATAGACTATAACTATTAACTTCTGATCTACTGGTACTTTTTCTATATTTCTTCTTTCTTTCCCCTGGAACAAGCTTTAGAACTTAAATTTATGGCCTGATGCAATTTTGAAGTAAATAAAAGACTGAAATTTGAAGTGTATTAGACTTGTTTTTGAATTCTGACTCTGGAATCTATATGGTCTCGACCATGATATTCTCCTTGTAAAGCTTCAGTTTTCTCATGCATATAATGGTTTTTATTAATATTAAATGACATACTGCTGCATACAGTTATTTAGCACAGTGCTTACTTATAGTAAGCTCAATAAATCCCAGCTATTGTTACTGTTATTGTTAAAATTTCTCCCTAAGCTACAGTGAACACTGGCCCCCCTCCCGCCACCACACACATACACAAACTACTTATGCTCAACCACCCACTTAACTTCCCCTTTCTCTACCCACTCTTAGTCCCCCTGTTTTGAATTAACTCCAAAGAAGCAACTGAATTCATAAAGCTAAAACTAAAACTATTATAGTTATTGCAATGGTACACAGAATTATATGTCTGCAAACTAGAATTTTATATAAGGGAACACAAAGCTAGGGAGGAATTAGTATGTAATAACAAATGCCAAGGGGACTCAAGGCTTTACTATAATGCCTGTTTTTAGGGTAAGGCTGTGTCTGATTTATGTTGTATGCTCAGTACTAAGCACAAGGCATGCTGTGTGGTAATTAAACTTGTTCTTGTTTGAGTGAATGAATTCTATAAATGGGGGTATACAAGATCATGGGGGGGGGGAAGGAGAGGAAATGCATAGATTTTGGAGGTTAATTGAACACATTAACACATCAGGTTAGTAGATTGTATTCTAAATCAAGAGCCTGAAGATTCACTGTGGTGTCATTAATGGCGTGGAAGGAATAACTGGTTTCAAACTGTTGAGTGACTGTGCTACAGTATGCTGTCTTACCTTAGGTTAGACTGAGTAGGCTCAGTGCTTGAGGATGGCTCAAGACTGATTGGAAGGATCTTATCATTCTTGCTATGATCATACCTCTGAAAATAAGAAAAGGGGGAAATTATGTTATCTTAGCAGAAATCAGCCCTTACTGTACTGCATGGGCTTAAAAATGCAGCTTCCACCCAATTTATCATCAGAATAGTCCTAGACAGTTTTGGACTGTTTTAAACTTAGAATTGATGCAAAATCATCCATGGGGTTTTGGTCTAAACACTGTCAATTCAGAGAAAGGTGCTGAGAAGAAGCTTCTATCTAGCCATCAGTCCTCCTTATTTGGTAAAGAATTTCCTGGCTAGGAACTTGAATGTTCAAATTCACAGATGGTACAAATACACATCAGGGTTGCCCTCTTACATTCTTAAACTGTCATATAGTGCCTCTTACAACATTTGTTTTATTCAAAACACTTTAAAATTTTGATAGATTTTGTAATGTACCAAGCATAATATTCAACTCTTAACAGTCCTGCCTGGAGAAGAAAAGTAGATTTCAGTTGCTGATACAGAAAACATCACATGGTACAGGAGTTTAATTTGATGTCAGATAATTATATGCTTCTTGCAAAAAAAAAAAAAAAAAGTATAATATAAGGAATAATCAGGAGTCTCTGGTCAACAAAGATTTGTAGACAAAGAGACCATGAGGTAGAGATTTTCAAATGAAAGACAGGAATGAAGGATGATTTCTCCTGCATGCCTTCTCAATGAGAAGAGAATGAGAAAACGATATGCAGCATGAGAAAATGACAGCAAGTTTGACAAATGAGACTTGATCATAAGTAAAAGTGCATTTGGTAATTCTCCTTGTTGCTTCTACTTTTTTTTTTGTTTGTTTGTTTTTCAATTTTTCAAGGTAGGGTCTCACTCTGGCTCAGGCTGACTTGGAATTCACTATGTAGTCTCAGGGTGGCCTCGAACTCACAGGGATCCTCCTACCTCTGCCTCCCAAGTGCTGGTATTAAAGGCGTGTACCACCACACCTGGCTGCTTCTACTTTTAAGGTAACATGTTTTAGAAACTGAGAAGTCTCTGTGATTATCTGAAATGCTCAAAAGGATCCAGTTTCTGAGCACTGTTTTTCAGCTGGGAGGCCCCATTCAAATGCCTGTTTAGTTTCTGTGTCTCTTTACTAGCAAGTGTGTTCGGCAAAGGCAAGAGTGTCTCTGACCAAACACCATGCTCATCTGGGTGACAACTGAAACTCCAGCTCTGACAATTGCAGGTTTGTCCAGACCCACTGCAACACGAGTTGACTTTTGGGACTACTCCAGTCCACACACTACACATTTCTGTGCCAGCTGGAACAGAAGTCTTTCCTCCCTCCCTCCCTTCTCTCTCTCTTTCTTCTTTCTTTCCTTTTTCTTTCTTCCTCTCTCTCCCTCCCTTTCTTTCTCCTTTTTTTTCTCTTCTCTTCCTTCTTTCTTTCCTCCCTCCCTCCCTCCTTCCTTCCTTTTTCTTTCTTCCTTCTTTCCTTTTTCTCTTCCTCTCCCTCCCTCCCTCTCTCCTTCTCCTTCCTTCCTTCCTTCCTTCCTTCCTTCCTTCCTTCCTTCCTTCCCTCCCTCTCCTTCCTTCCTTTCTTTTTTTTTTTTTGAGTTAGGGTCTCACTCTAGCTCAGGCCGACCTGGAATTCACTATGTAGTCTCAGGGTGGCCTCGAACTCATGGTGATCCTCCTACCTCTGCCTCCCAAGTGCTGGGATTAAAGGCGTGTGCCACCACGCCCGGCTTCTTCCTTTCTTTCTTTCCCTTCCTTCCTTCCTTCCTTCCTTCCTTCCTTCCTTCCTTCCTTCCTTCCTTCCTTCCTTCCTCTTTCTTTCTTTTTTTCTTTTCTTTCTTTCTTTCTTTCTTTCTTTCTTTCTTTCTTTCTTTCTTTCTTTCTTTCTTTCTTTCTCTTTCCCCTCCCTCCCTCCCTCCCTCCTTCCTTCCTTCCTTCCTTCCTTCCTTCCTTCCTTCTCTCTCTTTCCCTTTCTCTTTTTCTTTCTCTCTCTCTCTCTCCTTCCCTCCCTCCCTCCCTCTCTCTCTTTCTGCCACTGCTTTTTTAGTGCATTTTCCTAATACAACATGAAGAGGGCACTTTGCCACTTCTCAGGGCTTGAAGACAATACAAGCACTACAAAGTCCCATAATCTAAAAACTCAAAATCTCTGGAATAAGATGCCAGTGCTTTAAGCACTAATAGAAACTACCCATTTCTCAAGCACTCAGGATAAACAAATTCAGGCTCTCCATAGAGCTATGAGGCTAGGAAGAGTCTAATGCAACTAATTTTGAAAATAATACTTTTTTTTCCTCCAAAGAACATTTCTCATGGAAAACACAAAGATAGAAGTTTGAGTATACACATCAGCCACATGGAAAAATCAATCAAAAACAGGACTTGTGGGCATGTGGAGAAACAACGAAGGAACATAATCCCTCCTGAGATGCTTCTCAAAAGGAAAATCTGGCAACACACATGGTAAATACACATAGGAGACCAAAGAAAGTATGTCTGTCCCAGATGGGAGGAGGCTAGGATGAATGAAGAAGACATGGAACTGTTTTTTAGACTCTCCTAGGATGAGGCCTGATGTCATCTCTCTAGCCTCCCAGACATACCTTTACTTGAGCATGTGCCCATCGCACCACCAGCTTCTTAGACAGTGCCAGCTTGCCATTGAGACACTGGATGGCTTGCTCTGCTTCCTGCCCAAGAGAGGGACAACAATCAAATATTTAAATGCCTGAATAGCTATTTGTATTATCACAGGGTCTCACTGTATTTGGCTGAGTTTCTAACCAAACTGCATTTGGTAAATATTTGGCAAATGGTTTATAATTTTAAAAGGTAGAACAAAAATGGATGAGTTTTAAGTATTATTTTTAATTTCTTTTCTTTCTTTCTTTTTTTTTTTTGGCGAGAGACACAGAGAGAGAGGGAGAGGGAGAGGGAGACAGAGAATGGGCGAGCCAGCAGCCTCTCAGCTGCTAGGAACAAACTCCAGATGCGTGCGCCCCCTTGTGGGCAAGTGTGGCATTGAGCCCTTGCATCACTTTGCATCTGGCTAAACGTGGGACCTGGAGATTATAACTGGCATTCTTAGGCTTAGCAGGCAGGCGCTTAACCACTAACCTTATGGCTTGGGTTTGATTTCCTAGTACCCATGTGAAGCCAGACACATAAAATAGTGCATATGTCTGGAGTTTGTTTATGGTGGCAAGAGGCCTTGTGTGCCCATTCTCATTCTTGCTGCTTGCAAATAAATAAAAAATATTTTTTAAAAGAAAAAGTGCATGCACATAAAGCATGGCCCACACAGTAAGCACTTCACAAATGTTAGCTAACAGAATAGTTTTTATCATATGGTGTCTTTCCACATACCTCCATTAGCAGGGATAGCACCTACTATGTTAAGAAACTATACCCTTTTCAGGGACCCTAGGGTGATATCCTAGACCATGGCTTATTGCCTGGATCCAAAAAAACAGTAATGGCTTCAAAGGACAGGGGAGTGAAGGAAACTAGGCCGGAAAAAGCAGGAGCAACTCAAAGAGACTGTGAGCAAGGTATTTGTGTGAGTCAATCTATGCACCTGGTTTTCACAGTCAAAGTTCCCTGACCCTTTCCCCATCAGATATAGAAGCAACAAGGTTAAAAGGAATTCCTGAAGCTGGATAAAAGTCACTGCAGGTCACTCCCAGGAAATCTGGCTGTACTTTCCCATCCTGACAACCTTCTTTGCCCCATTTGTATCCATGAGGCATTCAGCCAAGTGGAACCCACATTTAGTAGGAATGAAGAAATCCTTAAGGAACAGGAAGTCCTAAAGGGCAGGGAGAGTATTTGAGACTAAGATGTAGTACACATAAACATTCCAGTCTGGTTATACCAGTGATTCTCTCATTCCTCCAGAGCTCACATTCAATAGAGCCTAACACTCAGTAATTATTTACTCACTACCCATGGTCTGTCAGGCGATGGATGCTCACTAGCTAAACTTGCTCCACTACAGCACACAGAGTTAAGAGTGCTAGACAATCTGAGATGTGTTATATGCTTTTAAGTTTCTTCTGGTGGCTTAGAATACACATGATGTTCTATTAGTTCTGAAGTACCAGCTGTAGTAAGATGCCAACAGGGGAAAGTGCTTGGAAAAACAATCTATCTCTGTACAGTTTCAAAGCTCAATACATTCAATATTAAATGTCAGCTGTGTTTTCATATGTCTCCTCATGTATTTTCCCAACTCTCTAAGCAAACCTCCTTCTTAACCTCCATGCATAGATAAAAAATGAGGCCAGAAGAAGCACAGAGACTTAGTCAAAATTAATCAAGAATTAGAAATATAAGGTATGTTTTATGATTTCTTGGCCAGTGTTTTAATTGAACATCTGTGCCAACATGACCTCTAATTTTATTTACTTGTCTGTAAAAATCCTCATCATACTCTATCACTGAGGAAAAAAATTTAAAAATGCTAACCAGCTGGGTGTGGTGGCACATGCCTTTAATCCCAGCACTCAGGAGGCAGAGGTAGAAGGACTGCTGTGAGTTTGAGGCCAGCCTAAGACTACATAGTGAATTCCAGCTCAGCCTGGGCTAGAGCAAGACCCTACCTTGAAAAACCAAATAAATAAATAAATAAATAAATAAATAAAATAAAATAAAATAAAAATGCTAACCATAAAGGCATTCTTTAAATTTCTCCAAAAAAAATAAAAGAGTAACAATATATCATTTATTACTTAGGATCACTGTAGAAATTAGAAAAAATAAAAAATACTTGGCACTGCTAAGGATAAGTGGCACTTTCATGTAGTCTTTGAATATTCTGATATATCATTTTTTGAAGAAATTTTGGTTTTGGAGGGGGTCAAATAACATATCTACATAATGAAATATGCAGTCAGAAGTTATGTCATTATTTTCAAAATATTTTTACTTATTTATTTGGGAGAGAGGGAGAGAAGGGGGGTGGGGAGAATGGGCGCGCCAGGGCCTCCAGCCACTACAAGTGAACTCCAGACACACAAGTGAACTCCAGACACGTGCGTCACCTTGTGCAACTGGCTTATGTGGGTACTGGGAAATTGAACTTGGATCCTTAGGCTTTGTAGACAATCCTCTTAATCACTAAGTCACCTCTCTAGTCTGTGAAGTTATTTTTTTTAAAACTTTGTATTTTTTAATTTTAATTTATTAGAGAGAGGGAGGCAGAGAGAGAGAGAGAGAGAGAGAGAGAGAGAGAGAGAGAGAAGGAAAGAGAGAATGGGCACAGCAGGGCTTCTAGCCACTGCAAACAAATGCCAGACACATGTGCCACCTTGTGCATCTGGCTTACATGGGTCCTGGGGAATCAAACCTGGGTCCTTTGCCTTTATAGGCAAGCACCTTAACCCTAAGCCATCCCTCCAGCCCTGATGTTTTTTTTAATTGAATCCTAAGTCAAATATAAAATTTACTAATGTTATATGTAGATTGCTTTATAGCCACATACATATACTCACATATACGTACATAACATACACTGGTGAAACCAAGTATCACAATACAGTCATCTTGATATTCAGTAGATAACAGAAAAAGTATGAAGAAACTTGAAAAATCAAATATCAAGGTACTAATTTTGTAGAAAGATGCAAATTTTTTGGCTATGTGTATTTTCATCCATAATAGGAATATAATTACTTTTATAAAAAGGAAACATCTACAAGTTATTATAAATAAAATAATGACCAGGAAATGCTCCTACATATAACAGCACTTGAGGACTGAAGAGCATCTGTACACTTCTCATTCCAAGTTTCCTTGTCAGTGCATTTCTAATCCAAATAAACTTTAAAAAAAATTATTTTATTGATCTGAGAGAGAGAGAGAGAGAGAGAGAGAGAGGAGAGAGAGGGAGGGAGAGAGAGAGGGCGCGCACACATGCACATGGGTGTGCCAGGGTCTTCAACCACTGCAAGTGAACTTTAAATGCATTACGTGGGTCCTGGGGAATCAAATGTGGGCCCTCTGGCTTTGCCAGCAAGTACCTTAACCGCAAAGCCATCCCTCCAACCCCCAAATAAATTTTAATAAAAAGATATATGTTAGCCGGGCGTGGTAGCGCACACCTTTAATCCCAGCACTTGGGAGGCAGAGGTAGGAGGATTGCCATGAGTTTGAGGCTACCCTGAGACTACATAGTTAATTCCAGGTCAGCCTGGACCAGAATGAGACCCTACCTTGAAAAAAAAAAAAGATATATGTTATGTATGATGGTTGAAGATGAAGTTTTCTCCCTTTACACATACTAAAATTTGTATGTGATAGTCTAGGAGTGGCTTAGTGTGGTAGAGTACTTAGCTAGAAAGTATAAAGAATGTAAGAATGGGGCTAGAGAAATGACTTAGTGTTTAAGGACCCAGGTTCAATTCCCCAGGACCCATGTAAGCCAGATGCCTAAGAGGGTGCATGCATCTGGAGTTTGTTTGCAGCAGCTGGAGGCCCTGGTGCGCCCATTTTCTCTCTCTCTCTCTCTGTTTCCCTGCCTATTTCTCTCAAATAAAGAAAAATAAAATATTTAAAAAAAAGAATGTAAGAATGTATTGTTTGTAAACAAATAAAGCTTATGTGCATTTGTTGAGACATTGAGAAGCATGTATGTCTAAGAAATCAAAATACTATAAAATGAGTATGAAGGCAGCCTGGGAAACACAAGATCTTTTTCAGTAAGTAAGTTCTAGTTTGTAGGTGGTTCACCACAGGTAGAGTTTCTGTATCACAGAGAAAATGACTGAAAGAAAAGGAGACTTTGTTGGTCATCCACTAAAGCAGTCAACAAAACAAGAAAGGGAAGAAGGCATCCACATGCTCAATGTGGACATCCCAAAACACTTGGTCAGTAGAGACCTCACCTTAGACCATAAGCCTAAAAGGAGGATATTTGTGCAAACTGTTTGTTCACTAATTCTCTGTGGAACATCTCTTTCAGCACTCAGTGTGAGGCACACAGAGAAAAATCGAGACATAGCTCCCTCCTAGGAGGTCTAGTACTCAAGAGATAAGCAAATGATCATGATAGTGTGTGTACCACAAGAGAGAGAGGAAGCTCCATTACCTGCTTAGTCTCAAAGTTGACGAAACAGTACCCTCGAGGCTGGCCCTCCAAAGCACCTGACTTGTGAAAAAGGAAGTCAAATTGCTTCACCTTACCAAACTTCTGGAGGAGTTTGAGGAGGTGGTATCTGTGAAAAAAAGAAGAGCTGATGAGTACACGGTGGGAGCCTGCAGGTCTCTCAGCCATTAAGTGTGAGATGAAAGTGGGAGACAATTTAAACACAGTGGGAAAGACTCTGTCACTCACCCTTGCCTTCTGCTTTCAACTCCAACATGCTATGTTAGCTTATTTGGCAAACAGAGCTGTTTGCCTCTATTTAGAATGGGAACAAGAGTTGTCATGCCTCTGTGTCTGTCCAATATAAAAATATCAAACAAAAGAAATCCCACACCTAACAAACAGCTGTCTGGCCCAAAAGCACGATTTGTTTTTCTTCTAGAGAAAAGCTCAAAAATAGTGTTTATTTATTTATTTTTAATTTCTTGACAATGAAATAGCATTTGTGAATAATTGTAACTTCAACAGAAATACACACCCACACTCCAAAAAACAAAATCTACCGTATATCAACAATAAACAAAGTAATAACACATATACATTCAGACAAACAAAAAGTAGTCCTAGAAGACTTCCTTATTAGATTCTGCAGTTAATCATTAGACACAAATTATACTTGTGAGAAACTCAGCCAAAAAACCATCATAGCTAGTGGTTACCACAAAAGCTCGAGAGTTTCAATCCCTAATGTAAATGGAAATTAGGATAATGTGGAAGCACATGTCTCAGGCTAGTCTCACACAATGTAGGGGAACCTAGCCAGTCCTGTGAATCATCCAGCCACTGGTAATTAGTCCACCTATGTTGCCTTAACACTGTTCATACAAGGTATGGTCAAGTAATGAACAAAGTCAAAGAAGAAATTTATTCCTGGCAGATGTTTACCTCAAGCTATTGCTTGCCATTTTGCTTCTTAATCTTTCCATGTGTATTCCTTACTCTAAAACTAATTTGGTTTCTATAGGGCTTTTATGTTATTCAAACAGATGTGGCCTTAACAGGTTGCTGTGGCCAATCTCAATTCTGACTTCCTGTCATCTGATTTAAGGGTGAGACAAACCAACAGCTCTCCCACTTCCTTTTCCTTTGGCCTTCCTCCTGGCATCCTCAGAGCTATTCAAATGGAGTCAAGGCTTTCTCTAAACAATGCTATCCCTGTGATACTAAAAAGGTATCAGCCCACATGCTAAATCTGTTATTACTTGGAATTCTACCCCACAGGGAGTCAGTAAAGTTGTTCTTATAGGCATATTTATATTCACATTGTTTTCCAGGAGAAACTCAAGATCGCATTTTTACGCAAGAATCTCCTCTGGGAAGCATAGAGACATAAAATACATCATAAGTGATAATAAATCTGATACTAATATACACCAATAAGGAGTCTGACACATTGTAGCAAGGAAGACGAATACCGGTCTTGTACTGACAGGAGGAAAGGCCTATTTTGACCCCAAGGTCTACGTTGGATAGTAATCTAGTCTTCTGACTAGTTCTGAAATAGAAGATAACAACAAGTTCATACTCAATTCCTATTTCTTGTTTCTCACAACTACCTCAAGTATCTACTGAGAATGTAGGAGATAACTCTTTGGAGGAAAGGGAGACACCTCAAGGACAAACTTTTATTTTTATTTATTTTTGTTTTGCAACGCAGGGTCTTACTCTAGCCCAGGCTGACCTGGAATTCACTATGTAGTCTCAGGGTAGCTTTGAATTCACAGTGATCCTCCTACCTCTGCCTCCTGAGTGCTGGGATTAAAGGTGTGCCCATCACTCCTGGCCAAATTTATGTCTTTAATCAACTATCTGACTAGGCTTATAGCAAACGTGAGTCTCTCAGACAGATTGATTAGATTTACTTTCCTAATAAGCTTTAGTTCATAGTTATACCTGCTACTGCCACAGAACAGTGGGTCAAACCCATTTAAAAAGTGTGTGTGTAATTTTTTTCCCAGGTAGGGTCTCTCTCTAGCCCAGGCTGACCTGGAGTTCACTATGTAGTCTCTGGGTAGACTTGAACTCATGGTGATCCTCTAATCTCTGCCTCCCAAGTGCTGGGATTTAAGACATGTACAACCCTGCCCAGCTAAAAAAATATTTTTATTTGAGAGACAGACCAACAGACAGAGAGACAACTACTTATGGGTGTACCAAGACCTTCTGCCATTGCAACAAACTCCAGATACATGTGCCACTTTGGCTTTATGTGGGTATTAGGGAATTGAAGCCAGGGCATCAGGCTTTGCAAGTAGGTGCCTTTAACCACTGAGCCATCTCTCCAGCTCTTAAATCCATTTTTGAAAAAACGAAAAACAAAAAACTTGAGGATACTGTGGGATGGCTATCTTTTCATTAACTCCGTTCTGCTTAATAGCAGGAAGGTAACACGATAGGCATTTCCTAGGAAATGAATTTTAATTTGTGCAGAAAAAAATGCCAACAGATTATTCATTGTAAAGCTAACAAACACATTCTGCCTGAGAAGTGTGACCCTAAGATTCCAGGAACATCTGCTTAGGTCTGTGTCTTTCAACTTCTCTAGGATTTCTTTTCTTGTTTGAAAATTTCTTGAAATTATCGGAACACTGAAACAAAAGGAATGAAATGTTTACTATTTTGCTTCCTGGAGATGGGGACTGCAAGCTCTGATAGTGAAAAAAGCCTGAAGGCTCTTGCTTTCACATCTGTAAGCACTTTTATCTGTTGCTGGAATATGGGTGAGCTCACTCATCACAGGCTTGCTTCACTAAATGAAAATGCGGGTCTACTGCCTTCAGGAATGAGAGAATTAGTATACCAGTACCACACATATTTCTGCAATCAGTATTTTCTTTTTGTAATGAGTCATTAAAATAGCCTTCCTGCCTGATGGCATATAAGTAATTAATCTCTACAAAATGTTACAGGGGATACCTACTGTATCTCAAGAAGGCAGTTGGATTGTACAGATGAATAAAGCTGCCTTCAAGGCCTTCATCTTCTGTTTACAGAGCAATGCACAAATAATTATAAAACAGTGTGATACTTGCACACAGAAGCATGTATATAACACAGAGATGAAGAAAGTTCAACTGGAAGGAAGGTGGCAATTAAGGAAAGCTGCAACAAAGATTCTGAGTGTAGTATATCAGTGTGGGTGAGTACTCCCTGTAAAGATGGAAAAGTGAAAAGGGTCTGATCCCCTGGAAGAGAGTACAGACAGAGTTGAGGCTGAATGGGCAGGGGACAGGCTGCCAAGTGTGTGCTTAGGAAATTTTTTGTCCTTTAACATCATTTTTAGACACCAACCTGTGCCCACCCTGAGTAAGACAACTAGGATCTCTCTACACTGGTGGCACTTCCCAGCATGCCAAGCCAAGACCAAACTCCTGTGGAGACTGCTCTCACACACAGAGTAGGCTGTTTAGCTGCTAGGGTGCCCAGCCCAGACCCTCTGATAAACTGCCAGCCCTTCGCCCATCAAGCCACTCAACAAAGGTCCCACTAGAGTCACTGTTGCTGCAGTCTTAGCAAGACAAAGAGGTTATCGTCAGATGGGCAAACCCCAACACAAAACAAGTGACACAAGAAACCAAGGCAAGATATCCACACCAGAAATGCCTAGTCCCATAATGGAAGCTGCCAATGACAACTACTTAGAGGAAACTCCAGAGAAAGAATTCCAAAATGCAATTATGATAAACATATTTAAACTTAATGAGGTCATGATGAACAAACAGCTGAATGAAGGAAAAGAATCAATAAGAACGCAACAGAGTTGGGCATGGTGGCGCATGCCTTTAATTCCAGCACTTGGGAGGCAGAGGTAGGAGGATTGCCATGAGTTCGAGGCCACCCTGAGACTACAGAGTGAGTTCCAGGTCAGCCCGAGCTAGAGTGAGACCCTACCTCAAAAAACAAAAACAAAAACAAACAAACAAACAAACAAAAAAAACCAAAAGAACTCAACAGAAATCAGAATGAATTCAAAGAGGACATGATCAAATGTCTGAATGAATCCCAAGAGAGCATGAGAATGCAATGAGAAAGTCTAACCAAGAAATGAAAATTGTATGCAATAAAGAGATAAGAGATGGGTTGGAGAGATGGCTTAGTGGTTAAGGCGCTTACTTGTGAAGCCTAAGGACCTAGGTTTGATTCTCCAGGTCTCACATAAGCCAGATGCACATGGTGGAGCATGTGTCTGGAGTTCGTTTGCAGTGGCTAGAGGCTCTGATGTGTCCATTCTCTCTCTCTCTCTCTCCCTCTATCTCTAATAAAAATACATCTTTAAAAAAAGAGATAAGAGATACTGAAGATAAAATGGAAATTAAAAATGAAACAACCTATTTTTTTTTTATTTATTAGAGACAGAGAAAGGGATGAGAGAGAGAGAGGTGAGAATGGGTGCACCAGGGCCTCCAGCCCCTGCAAAAGAACTCCAGACGCATGTGCCACCATGTGCATCTGGCTTATGTGGGTCCTGGGAATTGAGCCTCGAACTGGGGTCCTTAGGCTTCACAGGCAAGTGCTTAACCACTAAGCCATCTCTCCAGCCCCCAAACAACCCAATTAAAAGGCTTCCCAAGGAAGTGCCATTTACAGAATAGAGCATATGGAGGACAAAGCAGAGAATATAGACTCAGAGGCCAAAATCAATAAGAAGGTAAAAAAAAAAATCATGCCAAGCCGGATGTGGTAGTGCGCACCTTTAATCCCAGCACTTGGGAGGCAGAGGCAGGAGGAGTGCTGTGAGTTCGAGGCCACCCTGAGACTACATAGTTAATCCAGGACAGCCTGGGCCAGAGTGATATCCTACCTCAAAAAAACAAACAAACAAAAAAATCATACCAGTAGAACATGAGGAAATGTGGGATACCCTAAAAGACCAAATATTCAAATCATGAGCATACATGAAAAGGAAGAACTACAGACCAAGGGCATAGAGAATAATTATAGAAGTTTCCTAAATCTTATGAGAGATAGGACCCACCAGGTAAAAAAGGCATGTAGGACACTAAATACACAGGACCAGAGAAGAAATTCCCCATGTCACATTATAGTTAAAACATTAGGGCTACTAAAAGCACTACACTTAATGTTCATATTCATATATTAATGCTACTCTCACTTTTGGTTAGAGAAGCTTCTCTTTTCAGATGGCGGTAACCACTGGGATGACCCAAAAGGCAACATAGTGCTGAGAAGTGATGGAGCGCTCAGCACTGAAACATCTCTATCACATCCTCCAAGGCTCAGGGTCCATTGTGGAAGAGGTGGCAGAAAGAATGTAAGAGCCAAAGGAAGGGTACCACTCCTTATAATGCAATTGCGCAGACAGAAACTGGCCTCGATATCCATGACCTCGCAGTGCCTAGCACTACCTTCATAAGACCCTCATAATAGAAGAAAAGACAATGACATCAAAATAAAAGAGACTAATGGAGAGAGGGAGGGGATATGATGGAAAGCGGAGTTGTGAAGGAGAAAATGGGGGAGGGGAGGGAAATACCATGGTTTATTGTCTATAAGTATAGAAACTGTCAATAAAAAAAAAATTAGGGCTGGAGAGATGGTTTAGTGGTTAAGGCACTTGCCTGTGAAGCCTAAGGATCAAGGTTTGATTCTCCAGTAACCACTTAAGCCAGATGCACAAGGTAGCATATGCATCTGGAGTTTGTTTGTAGTGGCTAGAGGCCTTGTTGCACCTGTTCTCTCTCTTTAAAATGAATAAATAAGTAGACAAAGGCATTAAACACAGAAAACAGATTAGAAAACTAAAAGCTGCAAGATTAAAAACAGCTTGTCACTTAGAAAGGTAAACCTATCAGAGTTATATGTGGTGTTTCAGTGGAAACTCTAGAAGACAGAAGAGCTTGGAATAAAGTATTTCAAATTTTGAAAAACCATGGCTGCCAACCAAAACTACTATACCCAGCAAAATTTTCTCTCACAATAGAAGGTGAAAGAAAACCTTTCCATGATAAAAGCTGGCTATAGAATTATATGAGAACTAAGTCAACCCTACAGAGAATACTAGATGGAATAGTTTGCATTGAAGAAAAGAATAAAAATACTCAAGAAGCTACAGGAGGGAAAAACTAATAATCAAAACAGGGCTGGAGATAGCTTAGTGGTTAAGGTGCTCACCTGCAAAGTCTAAGGACCCACGTAAGACTCTCCAAGTCCCATGTAAGCCAGATGCACTAGGTGGTGCATGTATCTGGAATTCAATTACAGTGGCTGGAGGCCCTGGCATACCAATTCTTTCATATATATATATGTATATATATGTGTATATATATATATATATACACACACACACACACATACATACACACACACATACATACATATATATACACACACACACACAGAGAGAGAGAGAGAGAGAGAGAGAGAGCGCGCGCGTGAGCGAGCCAGGGCTGGAGAGATGGCTTAGCAGAGATGGAAGCATGCAGTGTCGCATATGGGCACAAGGGGGCGCAGGCATCTGAAGCTCATTCACAGCAGCTGAAAGCCCTGGCACATTCTCTCTCTCTCTCTCTCAAAAAAAAAAAAAAAAAAAAAAAGTCAGCCAGCCTGTTGGGCTTGCCTCAAACACACACACACACACACACACACACACACACACACACACACCCCAAAACAAACAAACAAACAAACAAACAAACAAACAAAAAACCTACAACAGTTGTGAAAGCAAATAAAGATGAACAAAAACCACTAAACTCCATAAACATTCAAGTTGACAGTGATTAGCTCACACCTCTCAATTATAATTCTGAATGTCAATGCACTTAAGTCCCCAATAGAAAGACACAGGTTAACAGGTTGGATCAGAAAACTGTACCCATCCATTTACTGTCTATAAGAAACTCACCTTAACATTAAAGATAGATACAACATTAGGGTGAAAGGATGGAAAAAAAGATACTCCAAGCAAATGGAAACAAGAAACAAGGAGGTCTGGCTGTACTACTATCAGACAAAATAGGACATGAGAGCAAATGTAATCAAAAGACATAAAGAGGACCACTTTATACTCATCAAGGGAACAACTCAGCAAGAGGATTATAAATATAACTGGGCTGGAGAGATGGCTTAGCGGTTAAGGCACATGCCTGAGAAACCTAAGGACCCAGGTTTGATTCTCCAGGTCCCACGTAAGCCAGATGCACATAGTGGCACATGCATCTGGAGTTTGTTTGTAGTGGCTAGAGGATCTGTCTTGCCCATTCTCTCTTTCTCTCCCCCCCTAATAAATAAATAAATAAAAATCTTTTTAAAAACTTAAAGCAAAATCTGTGAGACATTAAGAAAGAAATAAATACTAACACAATAATAGTGGGTGACTTTAATACCCCATTATCATTGATACAGAGATCATCTAAACAAAAAAGTAGAGACGCATGCAGCTGAACAATACTACAGATCAAATGGACTTAACAATATTCCAACATTCTTCTCAATGCTCATAGAACTTTCTCTAAAGTCATTAATTAGGAAACAAAACAAGTCTCTACACATCAAAAGTATTATCCATCTCAATCAAGTAAGTTACATCCCAGGGATGCAGGAATAGTTCAACATATGGACATCAACAAACATATCATATCAACAGACTTAAGGGCAGAAATCACGTGATCATTTCACTAGATATATAAAAGGCCTTTAACAAAATACAGTATCTCTTCATGATTAAAGCACTGGAGAGTCTAGGAATGGAGGGACCATATTTCAACATAATAAAGACTATATACAACAAACTCAAAGCTCATTATTATATTAAATGGGGAAAAATTTGGAAACATTTCCACTAATGTCTGGAACAAGAAAGAGGTGTATACACTTCCCACTGCTACTTACCATAGTACTGAAGCCCAGTTTTAGCAATAAAACAGTAAGACAAGAAAAAGAAATAGGGATACAAATTAGAAAGGAAGAAGTCAAATTGGCCTTATTTTCAGGTGATATGATTATTCTGTACTTAGGAGATCCTAAAGATTTCACCAAAAAACTACTACAGCTGATAAATATTTTCAGTAAAATGACAGGATATAAAAATCAGTAGTTTGCATATACTAATGACTAACATACTAAGAAAGGAAACATGGAAACAGTCCCATTTACCATAGCCACACATACAAAAAAATATGTATCTTGGACTATTCCTAGCCAACAAAGTGAAAGACCCCTTAAATAAAAACACAACAAACACTGAAGAAAGAAATTGAGGACTACAAGAGAAGATAGAAAGATCTCCTAAACTCATGGAGTGGATGAATTAATATCATTATTAATTCCAAACAAAATTCAAAATTCTGGCAATGCACTTCACAGAACTAGGAAAAGTAGTTTCACAATTCATTTGAAAGCACAAAAGGCCTCAAATAGTCAAAACATCCTTAGCAAAAAGAATACTACTGGTGAAATCAACATAGCTGATTTCAAGATATACCTCAAAGCCATAGTAATAAAAACATAGTACTGACACACACACACACACACACACACACACACACACACACAACACACACATCAATGGAAAAGAATAGAAGATTCAGGTATAAGCTTAGTAAATACAGTCACCTGACCTTTGACTAAGAAGCCAAAAATGAACACTGGAGAAAAGACAGTGCTGGAGAAATTGGAAAATCACATTGGATGAATGAATTCAGACCATCTTCTATTATCCTGTACAAAAATCAATGTCAAATGGAACAAAGGCCTCAATGTAAGACCTGAAACTAGAGGAAAATATAGGGAGAACACTTAAGATACAGGCATAGGGGAAGATTTCTAAATAAGACTCCAGTAGTCCAGGGAATTAGACAAATACTCAACTGCTGGGATCTCAAGAAACTAAAAAGCTATTGTATAGCTAAGCAAACCATCAACAGAGTCAACTGACAACCTACAGAATGGGAGAAAAATCTTTGCCAGCTATATATCTGACAGATTTAATTTTTAGAATATACAAAGAACTCAAAAAACTAAGCAATAAAAAATCAGCCAGGTGTGGTGGCACACACCTTTAATCCCAGCACTTGGGATACAGAGGTAGGAGGACTGCTGAGTTCCAGGCTAGCTGGAGACTCCACAGTGAATTTTAGGTCAGCCTGGGCTAAAGCAAGATTCTACCTCAAAAAACCAAAATAAATGAATAAATAAATAAAAATAAAAACCAACCCCCCCCAAAAGGAAATCAACCAACCCAGTCATAAAATGGGGCTGGGAACTCAAAAGAGAGTTCTTCAAGAAATATAATGGTCAATAAATAATCCTCTAAAAAGATGTTGAATATCTTTAGCCATCTGAGAAATACAAATTAAACTTATTTTGAGATTCCATGTCATTCTGGTCAGAATAGTTATTAAATATCAAATGACAACGAATGCCGGCGGGTGGCAGGGTAGGAGTTAGAATGTTAGTAGGAGTGCAAACTTGTATGGAATCAATATGTAGGATTCTCAAAAATATAAACACAGATCTACCATTGACCCAACTATACCACTGCTATGCACTAAAGACTCTACTCTTTACTATAGAGATACTTTTTCAGCCATGTTTGTTGTTGATCTATACACAATAGCTAGGAAATAGCATCAGTCCAGATGCCCACTGATGAATGGATTATGAAGAATTGGTACATATATACAATGGAGTTCTGTTCAGTGGTAATGAAAAATGAGTTTATGAAATTTGCGAGAGAATGGATAAGCCTGAGAAAAATATTACATGAGATTCCTTAGGCTCAGAAACACAAACGCCACATATTCTCTCTTACATGCAGATCGCAACATGAATTTTCTTATAAATTGTAGTAAGCATCAGTAGCACTGGTAAGGAAGCTAGAATGAAGCTTGGAGAGAGGGGAAGTGGGGAGGGAATGAGATTAGAGGACAGTGACAGGCAAGTAGAAGAACAGAACACAGTGGGTAGAGGTTCTGGGGGAGAAAGGAATAAGTAGTGAGCAGGGGAGAGGGGAGATAATAAAAACTAAAGATGGCATGAATCAGTACCATAGAAACATACCTCTTTGTTCATACCCAGCAGGGGTGGAGATAGTTTTACCCTAAAACCATAGGCAGTTGCTAAAAAATCCCAGTGCCAGGACTGGGTCATCCCCCACAGCGAGCTGTTGGCCAGGGAGCCCCATGTGGCCACCAAAATAATGCAGGCCATGGCTAAAGCACTTGGTTTCTCAACAGAAGGAAATGGTAAGATCCGATTGCTGAAGATACCACTGGCTGTGGCTGCAGGGCATTGACAGATAAATATGGAATTGAGATTGAAGACAGCTCTCTGCTGGGGATAAAAGTCATCAACCTTGTGAACAAGTAGCAGGTCCTACAAGCTACAAAAATCAACCAGCCAGGCAATATGTACCCAGGGAGCAATAGTTGCATATAGGTTATGGGGGTAATCAACTGCTGCTCTCTGATTGGATATAATTCCTGCTCAATGGGAGGAAATTCATGCCTGGTACTGAGAATCCAGTCAGAAGTATGTGCCTCGAAGGTCATGGATCCTAGAGGGATGCTTCCACTGTTCTTTGGATAAAAACAGAGGTTATGGGGCTGGAGAGATGGCTTAGCGGTTAAGGTGCCTGCCTCCTAAGCCTAAGAACGCTGGTTCCAATCTCCAAGTCCCACCTTTAGCCAGATGCAAAGTGACGCAAGAGTGCAATGCCGCACTTGCCCACAAGGGGGCGCACACATCTGGATTTTGTTCACAGCAGCTGAGAGACTGCTGGCGCGCCCATTCTCTGTCTTCCTTTCCCTATCTCTGTGTCTCTCTCCAAAATAAAAATAAATATAAAAAAATATAAACAGAGGTTATGCTCATCAAAAAAGTTACAGAGGAAATGAGTAGGTTAAATGAGTGCTGCTATCCTGGCTAACCTGAGAACCTCCTCTGGGGAGGTGGCGGTAGATACCGAGAAGATTCAAAACTTATCAAGCCAGAAAATTAGAGGCTGCTGAGAGCTCAACACTAAAGGAGACTTATAATATGCCCTTCAAAACTCAGGGAGCATTGTAGAAGAGGAGGGGGAAAGAATGTAAGAGACTCAAGGTATGGTCTGAGACACTACCCCCACCACACAGAGGAAAGGACTGATTCATTCAAGACCCCACAGAGCTTACCAATAACACTACTGAGGAAAGCCCGCATGGAATGGGGGCAGGGGAAAAGGGACTTAGAGAGTATAACCCAACAGCAGTATCACCAATTTGCAGTATACTGACATATTAAAGTTGCCAATTAAATTTTTTTTGTTTGTTTTTGTTTTTCAAGGTAGCGACTCACTCTAGCCCAGGCTGACCTGGAATTCACTATGGAATCTCAGACTGGCCTCAAACTCACTGCAATCCTCCTACCTCTGCCTCCCAAGTGCTGGGATTAAAGGCATGTGCCACCACGCCTGGCTAATTTTTTTTAAAGATTGTTTTCAGTACGTAATTGTTTTTTTTTTTTTTAATAGGGAGATTTCTTTTTTAATTTTAATTTATTAGCAACAGAGGAAGAGGCAGACAGAGAGAGGGAGAGAGAGAGAGAATGGGTGCACCAGGGCCTCCAGTCACTGCAAACGAACGCCAGACTCATGCACCACCTTGTGCATCTGGCTTATGTGGGTACTGGGAAACTGAGCCTCGAACTGGCAAGCGCTTAACTGCTAAGCCATCTCTCCAGCCCCATAATTTGTTTTTGAGAAAAACTTCAAATAAATATACAGAAATGATTATGGTTATCTTTTTGTCCTGTCCCATATACCTCCCTAAACTATCTTCCTGTTGTAGATTTAAGCACACAGTAAAGGTTATTTCATGAGAACCAAGATATGGGAAAAAAAAGCATGGACAATTAAGGAAAAGTATGGAATTGGTTGAGAACAGGTTTCCTCAGGGGTCACTTACTGCTCTCAAGGGCTTATGCATTCATTTCCCTTGCACTCTAATTTATCTAGTTAATTCCCCAGAGTCTGCATCAGAAAGATACATTTACCTGGCTGGCTAGTCACTGCTTTTAAATTTACTTAATTTGCCCCAAGCTGACCTCCTCCTCACAAACTAATGGCTTTTTCCAGCTATCCCATGGTCAGTGGGGACATGAGTTGTCTACATTTCTCAGGTAAGGAAGTTCGGATACTGGAGGGCCTGCATTTCGATTCTTGGCATCACACACAAAAACAGTAACACCCCCTCAGAATCATCAACTCTCTGCTTCAATTCATGTTTTTCATATTTCAAACTCACTCAGCAGTCTCCAAGTTCATTATCTCTATGTGACATGTGCTTTACAGCAACCTCTTAAAACTAATCTACATCTTCAGTTTCAGCATTTTCAATATATCTTATTTAAAACCTGTTTTCCCTACAAAATGTCACTTTCATGACGCTAGGCTCCTGTTAACATTCATACTATGTTTCTTCTACATGAAATTCAACTTGTCTAAATAAAATTTAAAGACCCTGTCTAGGGCTGGAGAGATAGCTTAGCATTTAAGGCATTTGCCTGCAAAGCCAAAGGACCTTGGTTCAATTCCCCAGGACCCACGTAAGCCAGATGCACAAGGTGGCACATGCATCTGGAATTCATTTGCAGTGGCTGGAGGCCCTGGTGCACCCATTCTCTTCCTTTCTCTCTCTCTGCCTTTCTCTTCTCTTGCTCTCTCTCTCTCAAAAAAAAAAAAAAAAAAAAAAAAAAAAGGGACCCTATCTCTACTCTACAATATTCTATCCAAGTACTCTCTTCATTACCATTTAGTAGTCAACCTGTCCTTAAGGCAAAAATGCCTTCTCATGCCTAACAATTTTTCTTACCCCCAACTTACATAACTTTATTTATGATTTCCCCTCCAGTTAGAGCGCTCTATTAGCATTTCTATTGGCTTTATTCTGTTATACTTATGTATAATGCAAAGACTATTTTTTTAACATAGCACATTTAATATCTGAAAACTAAAACTTGTATTAACCAGTGTAGACAATAGGTATCTTTAAGGATACGATCTATTTTGGCTTTTCTGTTAAAGTTACTAATAAGATTTAGAAGTAATATTTAACCTTATAGTTTGGGTCCCACAACAATTTAAAGGAAGTCCCTATTATGCTTAAATTTAAAACAAGATACTTAAGGTCATGAGTGTTCAATTCAACTGTTAGAATTTGTGTGACCTGCACTAATTAAGCAGGAGAAAATTACTACTTTCATTAACTACTTTATAAATTAAGTCAATTCATTTAACTCTTTTTCTATAGGGTAAATAGTACCTGTTCCATTTACTTCCCCAAGTTGTAATGAGGTAAAATAAGACTTCAGAAAATACTAGTTAGAAGAAATGCTCACATCATTTAGTTCAACAGCTTCTTTTCATAGGTATAAGAAATATAAGGTACATTGAAACTGAAGAATCAAAACATTGTGGAAAGAACGTGGGTTTGCATTTGGCTATCTCCATAAACCCAAGTGCACCATTACTCCCTCAAGTCTAAGTTTCCATGGTCTACTCAGTCATATGAATATTTCTGGCATGTAGTGTAGTCTTAAAACAGTCAGTACTGACTATGAGACAAGTAATACATGTTGACATAAACTGCTTCTTTTAATTCTTCAATGATTGGAAGTGACTATATTTTAATTTTTTTTTTTTTTTTTTTTTGGTTTTGCGAGGTAGGGTCTCACTCTGGTCCAGGCTGACCCGGAATTAACTATGTAGTCTCCGGGTGGCCTCGAACTCTTGGCGATCCTCCTACCTCTGCCTCCCGAGTGCTGGGATTAAAGGCGTGCGCCACCACGCCCGGCAGTATTTTAATTTTTTAGGCTTTTTGTTTTGTTGTTTTTTTGAGGTAGGGTCTCACTCTAGCTCAGGCTGACCTGGAATTTACTATGTTGTCTCAGGATGGCCTTGAACCTGTGGTGATCCTCCTCTGTGCGGGGACTAAAGGCAAGGTCTGGTTGCATTTTAATTTTTTATCTAAGCTCATCATTATCTACCCTGAGAGGAGAATCCAAAAGTTTGCATATTTAAACAACCTGGAAGGAATCAAGAGGGAACACAAATAAATAAAAAGCATCATATTGGAGCATTAGATAGTCATATTTTGTTCAAAGAAGGCTGATGGACATTTTAAAGTATATAGATTTTTATTTACTTATTTGAGGGGGGGAAGGAGATAGACACTGGGCACACCTGGGTCTCTTGCCACTGTAAATGAATTCCAGACACATGTGCCACTTTGTGCATCTGGCTTTGCACAGGTACTACAGAATTCAATCTGGACTGACAGCATTGTAAACAAGTGTCTTTAACTGCTGAGCCATCTTTCCAGCCCGGTCATTTTAATATAACTTGAGTAAGGTTTAGAGTAATAACCAAAAAGCACATACATCCATAGAACAACTAGAATTAATCACAAAATAAACCTAGAAAAATTGAATGGGAAAGATGTTCAAATGTTCTTTAAAAAAGCCACTATTTTACACACCCCTGTAACTATTCATGACAGTAAATACATACTACTGATTTTTTTTTTTATAACAAGAGCTAAGAGAGTATTTCTGTAAGAGAGGCATTAAAATCACTATATGAGTCAGATAGAAAGAGACATGTTAAGAGTGGGACAGAGACATAGGAAAGAGAAGGAAAGGGTCTGCTGAAGAGGAAATAACAGGAAGTGGCAGCAATCTATGGGTGGGGTAGATTCAATTAGGAAAATTAGAGGATGCTCTAGTCATTAGAAGATTAGAGATTTAGATTCAACTAACCTCCCCCGCCCCGAAGGTAGGGTCTCACTTTATCCCAGGCCGACCTGGAATTCACTATGTATTCTCAGGGTGGCCTTGAACTCACATTAATCCTCTTACCTTTGCCTCATGAGTGCTGGGATTATAGGTATGCACCACTACGCCGGCCTCAAACTAACCTTTTTTTGACATTTTTATATGTGGTGTATGTGGGGGAGGTGGATGGGTGGGTGCACATGTATGTATGTATACACCTGTATGGAGTCAACAGGTTGACTTCGAGGGTCTTCCTTCAGCAATTTTCATCAAGTCTTTGAGACAAGATTTCTTACTGAAACTCGAGCTCACTAGTTTGATTAGACTAGTTAGCCAGTGAGCCCCAAGGACTGACTGTTTACATTTCTCCCCAGTGCTGGGATTACAGGAATGCACTATTCATGCCTGACATTTAGTTGGGTTCTGGGGAACTAAACTGAACTCATGTTTTCACAGCAAGAACTTTACCCACTGAGCCATCTCTCTAACCTGCAACTAACACTTTCTGAGACCATGTGTTCACATATAACAGTATTTTAATTATTTATCTAGGCTCACAAACATCTACCCCAAGAGAGAAACAGGATCCGAAAGTCAGTATGTTTGAATGAACACTTGAAAGAAAATCATATATTTTTGTAAGACTTAACTGTTATGCTTTTATGCTATAATTAATGAATACTAAACCTATAATATTAGCTATAGGCTATAATTGATAGTTGCTTTTAAAAAGAAATTATTGGGCTGGAGAGATGTCTTAACAGTTAAGGCACATGCCTGCGAAGCCTAAGGACCCTGGTTTGATTCTCCAGGTCCCACGTAAGCCAGCTCTTTAAGGGGGCGCACGTGTCTGGAGTTCGTTTGCAGTGGCTAGAGGCCCTGGCACGCCCATTCTCACTCTCCCTCTCTCTCCTTCCCGCTCTCTGTCTCTAATAAATAAATAAATAAAAGAAATTATTATGAAACAAATTAGTTTGATAGACAAATACCATTTTAAAGTAATGACGTCATACAAGAAAAATAGTAAAAACAAAACCAGGCGTGATGGCACACGCCTTTCATCCCAGCACTCCAGAGGCAGAGGTAGGAGGATCACCGTGAGTTCAAGGCCACCCTGAGACCACATAGTGAGTTCCAGGTCAGCTTCGGCTAGAAGCTAAACTTTCTGTTGTGATTCTGTCTAGAAAATTATATCTCATTTCCTGTCTTTTAATACCTACCTCGAGAAACCAAAAAAAAAAAAAGAAAGAAAGAAAGAAAGAAAGAAAGAAAGAAAGAAAGAAAAAAAGAAAGAAAAAAAGAAAGAAAGAAAAAGAAAAATAGTCTTTGGACATACAGCATGTGGAAATAGGAATACCATAGGTAGAACACAAGCACTACTAGCCGGCAAGGTCTTGATCTATAATTTGGTATTTAATACTGACCTTTGGCTTTGAAAAGAACAGAAACATCCATGGGAAAGTTTTAGTTCAACATTCCTGATAAAGCTCTTAACTACAGATTACATTTCCATACTCTTATCTGTGACATAAAACCAGGGGCAAATGCCCAAGCAAACCTTCCTAACAAGCAGCAGGACACATTGGGCACAAGTCTCATTTCAGAGAACCTCAGCTAATACAACCAGAGGTGGGAATGGAAACCACTCTTGGGTGCTTCCCCTCACAGCCTAGGTTTTAGATGGAAAAACTTTGATGAACAGACATTAATTGAGAGGTTGGGTAGATTCATACATTCATCCTCAAATCTATGAACCCTGAGGAAAAAAACAGCAATAAATGCAATCTATATTCAGGGTCCCCGTTATCATGGTAACATACAATGGGAGCAACATATCTTTATTATCCCTTGTAGAGGGACTCATATATACCTACACTTAGGTGATCTGAGCTCGAACTTTTTTTGAGACACAGTCTCATGTAGCCTGGGCTAGCCTAGAACTTACTATGTAGCTGAGAATGACCTTGGACTTCTGAATCCCCTGCCTCTACCTCCCAAATGTTGGGATCACGTGTGTACCACCATACCTGGTTTTATGCGATGCTGGGGATTGAACATCCCAGTCATTCAGACCTAAACTTTCTGTTGTGATTCTGTCTAGAAAATTATATCTCATTTCCTGTCTTTTAATACCAAGCTTTAAATGTACTTTTCAGCCCAGACTTAAGTTCCCATCTCTCTTCTCTCTTTGTCTTGAACACTATTTTAAAGGGAGCGACTTCTAGTATAGACTCTACAGCACACATTTGCTTTAAGCATTGACTCCATGCAAATCTGTCTAATCACCCTTTACTATTCTGCCAACAATATCATTTATCTCCTACCAAAAATTGGGGTAAGGAAAAACCACTACATTCTCTGTGAAGAAATTCTTTTACACTATAATGTCTTTGATGGAAATTCTTTTACACTATAATGTCTTTGATGGAAACAGTGGGGAGTCAGGATAATTTAATTATTTCTGTGAGCCTGGGCAAGGTACTTTGGCCACTTTTTATATTAATTTTTATTTATTTACTTGAAAGGAGAGGAGAGAGACACAGAGAGAAAGCGTGCACAAGTGAGCACATGTGGGCATGTACCATGGTACACTAGGGCCTCCTGCCACTGTAAGTAAACTCCAGATCCACGTACCACCTGTACCTCTGGGATTTACGAAGGTACTGGGGAAACTGAACCTGGGACAGCAGGATTTTGCAAGTAAGTACCTTCGACTGCTGAGCCATCTTCCTAGCCTACTTCTGTTTCTTGGACCCCCTTTTGCTCTATTATAGAATAAAGAACTGGATAGCACCAAAGGTTTTGAAGTGTGCTCTGTTCAGCCCTAGAAGTCCCATTGAGCCTCATCAGAAATTACCAAAGAGAGGGAACAATTGACAAAGGCTGTGGGTACATCATTACCTCACTTAATCCATCACTTTATATATTACTTCCTACCTACACACACACACCCACACACATACATATTTTACTTATTTGAGAGAGAAAGAGGCAGAGAAGAGAAAGAATGGGCATGCCAGAGCCTCTAGCTACTGCAAATGAACTCCAGATGCATGCGCCACCTTGTGCATCTGGCTCACATGAGTTCTGGGCAATCAAACCTGGGTCCTTTGGCTTTGCAGGCAAGGGCCTTAACTGCTAAGCCCTCTCTCTCCAGGCCCCCACCCCCCTTTTTTTTTTTTGGTTTTTTGAGGTAGAGTCTCACTCTAGCCCAGGCTGACATGGAATTCACTCTATTCTCAGGGTAGCCTCTAACTCATGGCGATTCTCCTACCTCTACCTCCCGAGAGCTGGGATTAAAGGTGTGTGCCACCATGCCCGGCTTAGCCCCCCCTTTTTAGGTAGGACCTCACTCTAGCACAGGCTGACCTGGAGCTCACTCTGTAGTCCCAGGCTGGTCTTGAACTCCCAGCGATCCTACCTCTGCCTCCCAAGTGCTGGGCTTAAAGGAGTATACCACCATGCCTGACTACCTCCTTTTTTCTTTTTGTTTTTTTGGTTTTTCAAGGTAGGGTCTTGGTGTAGCCCAAGCTGACCTTGAATTCACTATGTAGTCTCAGGCTGGCCTCAAACTCATAGCCTCTGCCTCTACATCCCAAGTGCTGGGCTTAAAAGCATGTGCCACCATGCCCAGCTGCTTTTACTTTTTGACAGGGCACCTCAGGTTTAAAAGGTCTGAAAATGGCTTAGCATGGTGCTCAGCACATAACAGGCACTTAAATCATTTCATGAATAAATGAAAACCAAAACCAAAGGATCTGAGATGACTTCTAAAATCCTTTCCCACTGTCACCTTCCCTGATTCTGAGGCTGCTTACAGAAATCACAGTGAAGGGGAGTCCTTAGCCTGCTTGCAAAGATCCTGTCACTTTTGTCTGCTCTTTTCTTCTGAGAGATAAAATATGCCTGCGGTGGTTTCAGTCAGATGTCCTCTATAAACTCATGTATTCTGAATGTTTGGTCCCCAGCTGGTGGCAATTTTAGAGGTGGTACTTTGCTGGAAGAGGTGTGTTGTTGGGGGCAGGCTTAGCAGTGTTATAGCCAGTTCCACCTTGCTAGATTTCAGCTCACTCTCCTGCTGTTGTTTTCCATCTGCTATGGCAGTGATGTCCAGCCTCTGTACATGGCACACTTTCTTCCTGCCATCATGGAGCTTTCCCTCAAGATCGTCAGCCAAAATAAACAACTTTCCTTCCATCAGTTGCTCTTGGTCAAGTGCTTTGGCCCAGCAACAATGCCAAAGATTGATTCTAGAACAATTTTCTGTAGCCACTAGGTACAAGGATTCAAACAGTTGGAACTTTTTTGCTTAGTAGGAAAAAAGAGAGGCTGATGTTTTATAGGATCCTTATAGTAGTAGAGCATAAATGTAAAAAAATGTGGTAACAGGCTAATAATAGCACATTCCTTTAAAAAATAAAACATGGAGAGATGGCTTAGCAGTTAAGGCACTTGCCTGCAAAGCCAAAGGACCCAGGTTTGATTCCCCAGGACCCAAGTAAGCCAGATGTATAAGGTGGCACATGCATCTGGAGTTTGTTTGCAGTGGCTGAATGCTCTGGCGTGTCCATTCTCTATTTCTCTTCCTGTCTCTTAAATAAATAAAACCTAGACAAAGGGTTAAGTATAATCCTATAACCCCTTGGAAAATTCAAACTTCATCACCACCAACATCCCAATTTTTGCATGTAATAAATAAAGGTGAGTTAGACTTACTCTGTGATTTTGGGGTCCAGGTTGCCAATCCATAATCGGTGGCCTTCTTGTAGAGAGCCCTCTGAAAGGATGGATGCATTTTCCAGGGGAAGAGTTTTGGTTTCTGCTTCCATCAATCTCTATGAAATACTAAAGGCAATGTAAACATTCAGGCAGGAGAGCAGAGCAATCTCACATTCAACCCCCAAAACATTTAAACAAAGGCATGTGCCCTGGGCAAAACTCAGTTATTTCACAAACAGGACCCCAGACCAGATACCCTGGGATAGCTTATTTGGCAGCCAGAGCACAGGAGCTTCCATTAATTAGATGAAAGAGGTATGGCTGTGTATCTCAAGCCTACCTTTCTCAAGAGGCCAAAGGCTGTATTACTATGTGGTACTCCAGTTCAGTGAGTGTCACCCAGAATGAGCCCTGGAGTGCACCAGGATGACAGTGGCACTGAAAGGAATGGTTAGGGAGGAATAGTACTGTACCTCTTTTCCTTATGTAAGAGGTATTAATACAGTGAAGGTACGAGGCAGAATAGGAAATTAGTGCAGTCATTAAAAATTAGAACGGGGTTCAAAAGCAGATTGTATGACTTGGTGAATTATCAGAATTTTCTAAGCCTCAGTTTCCTCAGATCCAAAAATGGAGAAAATAGTTCTTATTTTATAGTTGTTGTGAAGATTAGACAATACATGAACAATCACAAACACTGTAACAGTAAGTAGTAAATATACATTAGCTATTTATTTTTTAAAAGATTTTATTTTTATTTATTAGAGAGAGGGAGAGAGAGAGAGAATGGGTACACCAGGGCCTCTAGCCACTGCAAACGAACCCAAGATGCATGTACCACCATGTGCATCTGGCTTACATGGGACCTGAAGAATCGAACCTGAGTCCTTAGGCTTCACAGGGATGTGTCTTAACCTCTAAGCCATCTCTCCAGCTCTTATTTATTTTTAAATTTTTAAAATTTATTTATTTGCAAGCAGAGAGAGATAGAAGAGAGGCAGACAGAGAGAGAATGGGCACACCAGGGCCTCTAGCCACTGCAAACGAACTCCAGACTCATGTGCCCTTTGTGTATCTGGCTTACGTGGGTCCTGGAGAATCGAACCAGGATCCTTTGGCTTCGCAGGCAAATGCCTTAACCACTAAGCCATATCTCCAGCTCCATTTGTTTTCTTAAATATATATATTTTTTATTTTTTTGCAAGCAGAGAGAGATAAGAAGGAGGCAGACAGAGAGAATGGGTGTGCCGGGGCCTCCAGCCACTGCAAACAGACTTCAGATGCATGTGCCACTTTATGCATCTGGCTTTACATGGGTAGTGAGGGATCAGACTCAGGTCCTTAGGCTGTGAAGGCAAGTGCCTTAACTGGTGAGCCATCTCTCCAGCCATATTTTTATGTTTACTATTCTGGAAGAGGCTGGAATGAAGATATGAATTTCTTCCTTAGTTATTTCAATCTCACCCTCTGCTAGTAGTTTAACTTTGAGCAAGTTACTTAATACCACTCTTTACCTTGGTTTCTTGGCTTCCTTATGGGGATAATATCTCATAAAAGTATGTAGATTTAAGCCAGGCGTGGTGGTGCACGCTTTTAATCCTAGCACTTGGGAGGCAGAGGTAGGATTGTTGTGCGTTCGAGGCCATCCTGAGAATACATAGTGAATTCCAGGTCAGCCTGAGCTAGAGTGAGACCCTACCTCAAAAAACCAAAAAGAAAAAGAAAAAAAAAAAAAGTAGATCTACTGAGCTAATACCTCTGAAGTATTCAAGACTGGTAAATTATTACTGGTCTTACTTCCTGAAATATCTCACAGCTAAGAATGAGGGTTGTAATGGAAAGAGCAGAAAGTCTGGTGTCAGAAGATCTTGCTTCAAATTGTTGCATTTCTATTGAAAGCAATTTTTCTGAAATTCAGTTTCGTGTCTTTAAAAATAAACTTTGGCCGGGCATGGTGGCGCACGCCTTTAATCCCAGCACTCAGGAGGCAGAGGTAGGAGGATCGCCGAGAGTTCGAGGCCACCCTGAGACTACATAGTTAATTCCAGGTCAGCCTGGACCAGAGTGAGACCCTACCTCGAAAAAAAAAAAAAAATAAATAAATAAATAAATAAACTTTGCTTTGGTCTAGAAGGTAAGGTTACTGAGACTTTAAAAATGAGATAACACATGAAAAATAAAAATGTTAATAAATGTATATGATGGAGAAAGGAAAGCTAAAAGGTTTGGAAAGATGACTTGCTGTGTCAGATTTCAGACCTCCCTGCTAGAGCAAACACGTGTCCTCTGTATCCAGAGGTACCTCAGCAGCTCAGCCCTGTAGGAACTGCCTTACCAACAACTGAAAATATCAACAGCATCATGGTTTGTCTCAGCATAGCCAGAAAACCCTAGCACACAGTCCTCCTTTTGTTTTTTTACCAATCATATCTATCTTTTTTACCATTCATATATTTAATCTGTTCAGCAAAGTATAGCAAGGAACTACAAATTGCAAAACTCTTGGCCATGTGCTGGAAACAGAAATGACTAAGCCATAGCTCTTGATCTTACCTCCTGAGAGGAAGGTGAAACAGACACAATAAAATCCTAGGGGTGGGCTGGAGAGATGGCTTAGCCATTACGGTGCTTGCCTGTGAAGCCTAAGGACCCAGGTTCAATTCTTCAGGTCCCACATGGGGACCAGATGCACATGGTGGCACAAGTGTCTGGAGTTCATCTGCAGTGGCTAGAGGCCCTGGCGTGCCATTCTCACTCTCTATCTCTAATAAATAAATAAATAAAATAAATATTTTTTTAAAATCCTAGGAGTGAAAATGAGAGAAATATTTCCCCTTTATCATCTTTTCCCCTTCCCCTAAATTTCTTATGTAGATTATTCATTCAAAAATACTGAATTTCAATTTTTTTAGATACTGTCTAGAAAATTACTGCAGCCAGAACATTAAACAAGCAAGGGCTACCCTGCTCTCAGGATGCTTATATTTGAAAGGACAGTAGGACAAAAGAAAAGTAAAAAATTGAGAGTAGTGATAAATGCCACACACAGGGTGATCAGACATGGAGTTGGGCAACTTTAGATTGAGTGGAAAGGAATGGCCTCCTTAAAGAGATTGAGATTTGAATATGAACTTCTGGTTTTTCTCATGTCTAAAAACTGCAGTAATTCCACAAGCTACTTAATACTGCCAAGACACACCATGTTTTAATGGGAAGAATGCAGGATATGGGGCCAGCGAGATCTGACTCCAGTGCTGACTTCTGCACCTGGTTACTGTGACTTTAATAAGTCACATTAGCTCCTTTTAAGCGTCCTTCTGTGTCACGGCCAATTTTTACCCCTTTCTATCTACGTGAATTCAACGAATTACTTATTTTCTGCTTTTGTCTAAAATGTAAGCTTCCAGAGGACAGGTCCTTGCCTACCTTGATTACAGGTTCATTTCCCCCAATATTTAGTACACAGCCTGGATCATGCTTAGCGCTTCGTTATTTGCTGATCGAATGAATGAAACAAACCCCTGTTCTTTCCAAAGATAGGGACAAGTTATCCCTCTCTCGTGGTCATTTAAAATAAGAATAGACTGGTGACACCTCACTCAGCACAAGGCTTCTAGAGGGACGGCAAAGTGTAAGAAAAAGACAGCACTCTATATCAAACTCCTTGGGTTTCCAACAGCGACAACACCCTTACAAAAAAGAGTTCACAAAACGCTCCTCCATCTAGCCTCCCCCGCTGAGGATGCAACAATGCCGGAGGCCAGGAAGCATAGTGACTCGGAGAAGCGAGGCTCAGAGAAGCCAAGGTAAGGCTGATTCTTAAAAAAGCTAACGGCCTGCTCACGGCCGATACCCCGGTTTCCCCATTTCGGGCCGCGACTTCCCAGAGGCGAGCTGTCGGGGCTCGCATTGTTATTTCCGGGCCAGAGGCCGGCCAATCCGGGGCGGGGCGTGGGCGCCGTTCGGCGAGGGCAGTCTCTTCCAAGACCCCCGTCGTGGGCCTGGCATCACGTGCACGGACACACCGCGGCCGGACTCACCTGCTGGCCTCGGCCCTGTGCCCCCAATTCATGCCCCGGAAAGCAGCTCCCGTCGCCGGGGTCTCAGGGACGTACGGTGGCGTCGATCTTCACACCGCTCGCTGCCCGGGCCGCCCGTGACGCACTACGCCTGCGCCGCCGTCCCGGCCTGCCCCGTGACGTCATGACGCCCGCGCCGCCGCCGCCGTCGGTGCCCGAGTATTTTTTTTTTCCCCTGTAGTAACCTGGGTGGATAGCTGGTGAGTGGCCTCGAGGGGTCTCGAGGTACGGATGGGGTCCCGGTGTCAGAGACCCTGCTTTGTTCGAGACCTCTGGGCGGGGGGACCTCGGGGGACCAGACTTCTCATCCGGGACCCGGTCCACAGAGTTCGGCTTGACCTTATGGCTGGGGGCGGGACTCAGGGTCCCTGGGCGAGCCTCGCGGTGGGGGCGGGGCTCGTGTCACTCACGCGCCAGCAATTTGGAGGGATACCTGTGGCCTGAGTAAGGAGCAGTACTAGCACCTGGTATTTAGTAGCGTGTCCCCTGACAGGAACAGTGCGTTTTCAACACAGGCCCACGGGAGTAAATATAATCACTTACAAGGACGAAGAGACGGAAGCTCAGAGTTCACTTGACAAGGGTCACGCGGCTACTCAGTGATGGAGGCTAATCTAGCTGAACTTATATATATATTTTTAAAGATTTTGTTTTTATTTATTTATTTACTAGAGACAGAGAGAGACAGAGTCAGAGTGAAAACGGGCACGCCAGGGCCTCTGGCCACTGCAAAGGAACTCCACATGCATGTGCTACCCTGTGCAGCTGCCTTACGTGGGCCCTGGAGAATCGAACCGGGGTCCTTAGGCTTCGCAGGCATGCGCCTTAATCGCTAAGCCATCTCTCCAGCCCTGAACTTTTATTTTTATTTTAATTTATTTGCAAACAGACAGAGAGAGACAGAGAGAAAGGGCGTGCCAGGGCCTCCAGCCGCTGCAGATGAACCCCAGATTCATGCACCTCTTTTGTGCATCTGACTTTCTGTGGGTACTGAGGGAATGGAATCCGGGTTGTTAGGCAAGCGCCTTAACTGCTGAGCCACTTCTCCAGCCCAAGTTGAACTTTTATTTATTTATTTTTAGTTTTCTTTTCCGAGGTAGGGTTTCACTCTAGCCGAGGCTGACCTGAAATTCACTATGTAATCTCAGGGTAGCTTTGAACTCACAGCGATCCTACTCCCAAGTGCTGGGATTAAAAGTGTGTGCCACCATACCCGGCTTGAACTTTTATTTTTTTTTAAATAAATTTTATTTATTTGAGAGAGAGAGAGAGAGAGAGAGAGAGACACAGAGACACAGAGAGGGATAGAGGGAGAGAATGGGCAGGTCAGGACCTCTAGCCACTGCAAATAAACTCTAGACACAATGTGTTACCTTGCACATCTGGTTTATGTGTCTCCTTTGGAATCGAACTTGGGTCCTTAGTCTTACCAGGCAAACCCCAAAGCTCAACTTTAAAAATTTATCACACTCTGCAATCCAATGGGCAAACAGTTGTCATTTCAATAGCCCATCTCTGTTTACATGACTCTGACAGGTTTTTATTTGAGGCAGAGTCTCACCCTACTAGCCCAGGATGACCTGGAACTCTGTAGCTGGTCTCAGACTTATGATGATCCTCTTTTCTCAGCCTCCTTGATTCCTTGGATTAAAGGTCTGAACTTACGCCTGATGTAATCTTGGCAAGTTTTACTGATAAGATTAAGGTCACATACCTAGACATGACCTGGAAACACGACCCTGGCTTAGGTCTTCTCTAAGTTTGGCATTTTTTGCTTTATCCACACTTCATTGCATTTTCCCAGAATCTTGGAGCACTTGTAATTGGAAAGGATGAGAACCTGGTCTGGTTCTTTAATTTTATAGTTGAGGAAACAAAAGCTAGCTAAGAGAAATGATGTAGTACATTTCACATATTGGCGATAGAACTGCCACAAATGCTTTTTTTATTTTTTTAATTTTTTTTTATTTTTCGAGGTAGGGTCTCATTCTAGTCCAGGCTGATCTGGAATTCACTATGTAGTCTCAGGGTAGCCTCGAACTCATGGCGATCCTCCTACCTCTGCCTCCCAAGTGCTGGGATTAAAGGCATGCGCCACCACGCCCGGCCCACAAATGCTTTTTGAATGTGGGGAGTTGTGAACTTAAAGTACTAGGTGGCAGGAAATGATGAGGTGGGGATATTGGAATCCAGATCTAGGAAAACCTTTTTATCCACTTGTTAAAGCTTCTCATCCCATCTTTGCCTGTGTCAAGAACATTATGAGTGTATAGAGTCAGATATTATAAATACCTTTCACTCTCTTTCTTTTCTTTTCTCTTCTTTTCTCTTCTTTTCTTTTCTCTTCTCCTTTCTTTCTTTCTTTCTTTCTTTCTTTCTTTCTTTCTTTCTTTCTTTCTTTCTTTCAGAGAGAAAGGGGCAGAGAGAGAGAGAGAGAGAGAGATTGGGCATGCCAAGGTCTCTAGCCACTGTAAACGAACTCCAGGTGCATGTGCCCCATTGTGCATCTGGCTTATGTGGGTTCTGGAGAGTTGAACCAGGTTCCTTTGGCTTTGCAGGCAAACACCTTAACTGCTAAGCCATCTCTCTAGCCCCCAACAAATACCTTTCTTTATTTGACAGCAAATTTGGAAAAGAGCATGCCCTACTCTTTTTAAGGAAAAAATATGAAAAACCAAGGAATACTGGATGCAGTATTGGGAAGTAGGGCCCAGGACCTACCTTCAGAGCTGTAGATTCCAGCTCTGGTGTCAGCATTTTGATGTGGGGCAAAACTTAAACTTTCAGGACTTCCTTCACATATATTCACATTTTTATGGTATCGTCTTTGTTCAGTTATTTTGCTGGCCAAGTAGATTAGCAGTCTACTAGAATAGTCCTTGTAGTGCTTATAGTTGTATGGAGGGTCTGTAGACACTACTCAAAAATTGCACATATATTGACTTATTAAAGGTTAAGTGCTATGATAAATATAGGATGTATTACAGGAGCTTTAACTAGTTGAGGTAGAATTGGTGGCTAAGGAATGCATGCTCTTGAGAACATAATGCTACAGCTTAAATTTGAAAGAAAAAGAAGGTAGTATTGGAGAGATGGCTCAGAGATTAAAGGCACTTGCTTACAAAGCCTTATGGCCTGGATTTGATGCTCCAGTACCCATGTAAAGCCAGATGCACACAGTAGCTCAGGTGTCTGGAGTTCCTTTTCAGTAGCAGGAGGCCCTGGTGCACCCATTCTGCCCCTCTTTATTTCTTTCTCTCCTTGCAAATAGATAAATAAAAATAGTTTTAAAAGAAAAGAAAAAGGAAGGTAAAGAAGTGAGGGAAGCTTATTTTGGTCAGATTTCATGACATTTGAACACCAAGGAGCAAGAGGAGTGCTTGAAGAAACAAAAGATGAGTCTGTTTTGTAACATGTATGTGGTAATCAAACATTATAACATGAAAGTACTTCATATGTAATATCCTGTGTTTATACACTCAGAAAAGTACATATTGTAAGTTAATACTTGATTGGAAGAGATTGCAGGAACAGTGAACAAGCCAGGACTTGGGTTTACCATCTTATTCTTTCTAAAATTAAAATGCATGTCTGTGAAGAGCATGGAAATTTAAGTTTTGAGACCTGAAACTTTGGAAAAACTATGTGTTTCAAGTAGTTTGAAAATATTTCAGCAATCAGAATAATAGATTGTTTATTTTATTTTATTTTTTTTGGTTTTGTGAGGTAGGGTCTCACTCTGGTCCAGGCTAACCTGGAATTAACTATGTATTCTCAGGGTGGCCTCGAACTCTCCGCGATCCTCCTACCCCTGCCTCCCGAGTGCTGGGATTAAAGGCGTGCGCCACCACGCCCGGCTAGATTGTTTATTGTGTACCTACCAGATACTAGACACTACTATGTTTTATGAACACAGTATACTATAGTGGTTAAGAGCACAGACGCTAGAGCTAGATTGCCTGAGTTCAAATCTTGGCCGGTTTATTTGTGCCTCTTTTTAAAATAAAAAATATCATTATTTATAAGCAGAGAGAGGGAGAGGGAGAGAAAATGAGGATGAAAGTGAGCGCACCAGGGCATAGTATCACTGCAGTCAAACTACAGATGCATGTACCACTTTGTGCATCCATGGGTAATGGGTAATTTAAACCCAGTCGTTGGGCTTTGCAGGCAAGCACCTTAACTTCTGAGCCATCTCCTCAGCCCTATTCGTGGCTCTTATTTGTAAAGTGGGCATGATCATTGTGCTTACAGGGTTAACTTGAGGATCTAATAAGTTAATGTGTGTTGAGAACTTAGAATAGTTCTTGTCAGTTATCACTAGATAAAGAGTTAGCTGTTGTTAGTATTAATGGATTGTCTTCTTAAAAGTTCATTAATAGCACCATCATAAAGATACGGTAGATGCTGTTGTTCAGAAAGGCTAACTGACTTACTTAAGGTCATACAAAGGTAACCTTAAGTGGGGAAAAGAACGTTCTACTTCCAGACTATCCAACTCTCAGATACTTTGCCACATGTTAATATCATTGGAAAATGCTTGAAATCTCATAAAAAGTTTCTTTCCTGCATTTTAGTTCTTCATCTGGGCTTAATATTAACCTAAATATCAATGTGCATATCCTTAAAGTAACAGATCCAAGGGACTGCCTTTATTGATTGAACTTGCACTTTGAAATTTCTTGACTTCTGTGCAATTAAAATCTTCGCCTCAAGCATTTCAGCAATGTGGTTTATTTATAGAATTCTCTTCCTGTTCATGTGTATTGGATCTGCTTTTGGGTGCTGTATTTTCTGTCAAAGGTTGTTTATTTCTAACCCATTTTGGTTTCCTGTTGCTTTGTGGGTTGGTATTATGACCCACAACAGGAACACCAGGAAACCTGTCATACATGCCAGATTGAGATCCACCATTTACACATTATTATGTAACCCTATTTGGATACAAGGAGTGTTAGGCATTAGCTATATTAGGCAGAAACCTAGATTTAGAAACCACTCTGAGCCAAACTTTTGTGAACAGTTCTTAAATAGAGTTGGGCTGTTAGCTCCATATCCTTGGAAAGTGACTTAATATCTCTGGCCTCAGTTTCAATATCAGCCAAATAGGGATTTTTTTCTTTTGTAATATTATTGACAGGAGTAAATGAAATAATTCAAGTAAAGCAAGCAGCCCTGGCCTGGCCTCATGAATAGTATTTATTAATAATTAAAGAAGAGGAAAGCATATTTCTTAAATTTTCATCTAGATCTGTTTGAATTCATATACGGATTGCTGATATTTGGCATCACTTAATATTAAAAATCCCATTATGTTTAAAAATATTTTTATTGCTGGACGTGGTGGCGCACTCCTTTAATCCCAGCACTCTGGAGGCAGAGGTAGGAGGATTGCCGTGAGTTCGAGGCCACCCTGAGACTGGAGTTAATTCCAGGTCAGCCTGAGCTAGAGTGAGACCCTACCTTAAAAAACCAAAATAAATACAAAAATAAAATAAAATAAAAATTTATTTATTTATTTGAGAGAGGCAGAGGGAGAAAAAGAGAGAAAGAGAGAGAGAGAGAGAGAGAGAGAGAGAAAGAATGGGCATGCCAGGGCTTCCAGCCACTGCAAATGAACCCAGATGCATGTGCCACCTTGTGCATCTATCTGGTTTACGTGGGTCCTGGGGAATCTAACCGAGGTCCTTTGGCTTTGCAGGCAAGCGCCTTAACTGCTAAGCCATCTCGCCAGCCCCCCCCCATGATTGTTTTTTTTTTGCCTTTAGATTATTCATTTTCTGTTGAGTTCTTTTAGACAAAGTCTCATGTAGCCCAGGCTGGCCTATAACTCACTATGTAGCTGAGAATGACCTTAAACTCCTGAACCGTGCTAAGATTACAACAGATCACCATACCCAGCTTTTTGTATTATTGATTTTATTTTCATTAAAAAAGTAATCATAGCTAGGCATGATGCTGCATGCCTTTAATTCTAGCACTTGGGAGGCAGAGGTAGGAGGATTTCTGTGAGTTCAAGGTCACCCTGAGTCTACATAGTTAATTCCAGGTCAGCCTGACCTAGAGCAAAACCCTACATCGAAAAACCAAAAGAAAAAAAAAAAGTAATCATAACAACAGCTATATTTTAATATTTATTTATTTGAGAGAGGAAGAGGCAGATAGAATGGGTACGCCAGGGCCTCTAAGCAAACTCCAGACACATGTACTACCTTGTGCATCTGGCTTACGTGGGTACTGGGGAATTGAACCTGGGTCCTTAGGTTTCTCAGGTAAGTGCTTTATCAGCTAACCTATCTCTCAAGCCCGACAATAGCTACATTTATTAAGCAGTTCCTATGTTCAGGCAAAGTTTTTTTTAAAAAATTTATTTGTGTGTGTGCTTGTGCATGCATGTGCACATGCGAGGGTTCTTGCTGCTACAAGCCAACACCTAGATTGAATTGAACCAAGGCTGGCAGGCTTTGCAAGCAAGTGCCTGTAAAGGCTGAGCCATCTCACCAACCCCCAAGGCAATGTGTTTTACATGCATTTACTGGTTTTGTTTTTATTTCAAGATCAAGGTTATTTTTTTATTGATAGAGAAAGAATGAATACCTAAAGTAGAATTTGCATCCATGTCTGGCTAAATCTTTTCCACTTTGCACATCACTACTGACAGGTGCAAGATTCCTTCATTGTGCCTGACCCTCTCAAAAAAGATAACTATTAATAAATATAATTTTTTTGTTTGTTTTTCGAGGTAGGGTCTCACTCTAGCCCAGGCTGACCTGGAATTCACTATGTAGCCTCAGGGTGGCCTCGAACTCACAGTGATCCTCCTACCTCTGCCTCCCGAGTGCTGGGATTAAAGGCATGCGCCACCACGCCCGGTTTAATAAATATAATTTTGAGGGTTCTTGTTGTCTACTAGGCACTGTACCAAGTGTTTTACTGACTAACCTCAAGAACATTAAGAAATGTGGGGCTGGAGAATTTAGTCTGTGGTGGAACTGGGATTGGGTTCCAGGTCTTTTTCTTTTTAAATTATTTTTTATTTATTTTTGGAGAGACAGACAGAGAGAGATAGAGAGGGAGAGGGAGACAGAGATGGGCGCGCCAGCAGTCTTTCAGCTGCTGTGAACGAAATCCAGATGTGTGCGCCCCCTTGTGGGCAACTGCGGCATTGCGCCCTTGCCTCACTTTGCATCTGGCTAAACGTGGGACCTGGAGATTGGAACCACTGGACATTGGAACCAGCGTTCTTAGGCTTAGCAGGCAGGTGCCTTAGCCGCTAAGCCATCTCTGCAGCCCTTTTTTTTTTTTTTTTTTTGAGGTAGGGTCTCACTCTACCCCAGGCTGACCTGAAATTCACTATGTAGTCTCAGGGTGGCCTCGAACTCGTGGTGATCCTCCTACCTCTGCCTCCCGAGTGCTGGGATTAAAGGTGTGTGCCACCACGCCCGGCTGTAGGGTTCCAGGTCTTTATGGCTGCAGAGCTCATGCTGTTCTTTATGGAACATCAGCATTTTAGAGGGTTTTTAAAAAATGCTAGTAGTACATGCCTTTAATCCCAGCACTCCAGGAGGCTGAGGTTGGAAGATCACCATGAGTTTGAGGCCAGCCTGGAGCTACAGAGTGAGTTCCAGGTTAGCCTGGGCTAGAATAAGATCCTACCTTGAAAACAATAAAATAAAATAAAATTTAAAAGAAAATGTGATTTTCAAAGGTAGCAGCTTTCAAATATTTGATGCTATTCTTAAATTTTAGCTGAGTGATAGCCAGATTCTTGGTAGAAGCTATTAGCATTATATTTATTGGCCAGGACCATAATCTGTCTCAGAGGTAGTTGGAGGAAATAACATTTTTTCATAGTCAAAGACTATATACAGAAGTTTATTTAACTTGTGCTAACTCAGTGGATGGTGGCATTTCTGGGCTTTATTTCTATAATGTGGAGGACCTCAAGCCTCAATCATGCTCCAGACTCACATTAAAGTGCATTCTAATTGGTAATCAGTGCATAAGGAACCAAAGAAAATTTTAATTAAATGTCGTCGTGTAAATTTTCCAGTCATTTTATGCCTGTTGAAATGTTTTTCTTATCTAAAGTTCTCTTCTAGTGCTCTGCCCTTCCTCTTTAAGTTTATCAAGATTTTGTGCTTTTTCTCATATAAGGTTTAATTAGCACCATTAAAGATATAGGCAGCTGCGCATTTACTTAAGAGAGGCATTTGGATACAGTGGAAAGAGGGGGATTCTGATTCATCCAGACCAAGCAAGTTACTTAAATCTCTGTGAACTTCAGTTTCTTCGTCCTATATAATGAGGCTAATTCTTCCTTCTCTGGCTGTTGGAAGGAGTGTTAGAGATGATGCATTTAAAATGACAAGTATATGTAGCTCAGTTACAGGAGTCGCTTGATATTTGGTATGAATTTTCCGAAGTTGCTGTTGGGGTTCTTTTGCTTAATCTCCATTTTGTTTTATTCTTTTTAGTGGATATTCAAGGATTGTCTTCAGACATGGCCTTGGGATTAAAGTGCTTCCGTGTGATCCACCCTGCCTTTTGCAATTACTTTGCAACCTTGACCAGACCTGTTACAGAAATTTCAATGAAGACAGTGAGTGGGAGACAATATGACCGTAGACAATGCGTGGCCTGTCCAGCTGTACCAATTCGCCATTTTGCAACCAAGAAAGCCAAAGGTAGAGTCCATGATCTCCTTCGGTTCATCTGTTTCTTGTATTTTGGTCCTTGAATTATAACTGGAAGAGATGTACTGAGTTTCTCTCCTTGTCCAAATGAGGAAATGATGCCTCAGGCAGCTTAAATGATGAGGCTGAAAGGTCAAAAGTGACAGAGATAGCATTGGAACCTAGGGCTTGTTTTCTTATTACTATGCTGTCTCATTTATTTTCTTGGTGGCTCAAAAAATGCCTAGTTTATTTGTTTGATAAAGAATTAGAGGTATAAGTGCCAGGCAAACCAGAATGCTTGTGGCAGGGATCAACATAGTTTCTCTTTTTAGGAAGATATATGGTGGAAATATAATTAAAGCCATAAGGTTTTTGGGTGAAGGGGGTATTAGAGCCATGGATTTAGATGGATGATCTTAATAGCTTATGTCATCCAAGAATGAGATTCTGATGTACTCCAGGTCTCAGCTTAAATGCCACTTCCTCAGGGAAGTCTTCCCTGACCTCTTAAACTAGGTCAGGCCCCCTGTTACGTGCGTACTATTATTTTACTTTTGATGCACTTAGAACGGCAGTCATTAACTAATTAATCAATTATAAAATTGATTATTGTTTGTTATCTGCCTGCCATGTTGGACACAATGAAGACTGAATGTGATTGCTGTTTAGTTAACATATGGGGTGTATTCAGAAATGTTAACTGGATGAATGAGTGACAGAAAATTGCCAAGCAGATCACCTATTTGCAATGGTCAAATAGTCCCCTCCAAGAATGGTGTGAGAAATATGCAGCTGAGTATTTTCCTACTGACTTTCCTTTTCTGTTTTCATACAGACCTCCTTTTTTTGTTACAAAGAACATTAAGAAGTTGCTAAGAGAACAGTACTGCTTAGAAGAGTAATAATAGTAATAATGTTTGTTCTGTATGTTATATTTTTTACATATTAATTCAATCCTTTCCCTTATTCACTGAAAAAACTTAAAATTTTCCAGTGGAAAAAATCTTATAGTTTTTTTATGAATCCAAAATTCATTATTTTTCAATATGGAAACTGAAGTACATTTGTAAAACAGCAAATGCTGATGGTCATATCTAGGTAGCTAGTGGAAGAGCAGAAAGCCTAGGCTTCCCAATACACAGCATTGCAGTCTCCTAGACACTAGACATTAATTGCACCCTGTAACCTGCATCTTTTCATATTCTATGGATAAGAATATATCCATGTTCTTTGCCTCCTTAAAGAGTTTGGTCATTAACTTTCTCATAGATTTATTGGAATCTTTCTACATCAAGGATATTAATCCCTGTGGATTATGTTACAAGGATTTTCTTTGTTTTTCTACTGTGCGTATGGTGTCTTTGTTGATCATAAGTTTTAGTGGAATCATTCATATTTTTCAGTTCTTTCCTTTATCCCTTGTCCTTTGTGTATCTTTTTCAAGAACTTTTTCCTACTCTGAAGTAATTTATTTCTGAATATTTTGTGAATTAAGATGTCTGATTTTAGCCAAGTGTGATAGCACATACCTTTAAAAATCCCAGTACTTGGGATGCAGAGGTAGGAGGACCACTGTGAGTTCAAGGCCACTCTGAGACGACATAGTGAGCTCCAGTCAGCCTGGGCTAGAGCAAGACCTTACCTCAAAAAAACAAAACAAAAAATCCAATTTAAGAGCTATCTGTGGGTAGTACAAATCTTTTCCTCCTTCATAGTTACACATCTCTTTTTCTTCTTGACTTTTTATCTTGTTATAAAAAATTTATACTGTATTGATTTCCCAGAAATATTTGCACAACTTTATTTATTTATTTATTTATTTTTTGAGGTAGGGCCTTGCTGTAGCTCAGGCTGACCAGGAATTCACGATGTAGTCTCAGGGTGGCCTCGAATTCATGGCGATCCTCCTACCTCTGCCTCCCAAGGGCTGGGATTAAAGGCATGTGCCCCCATGCCCAGCTCAATTTTTTATTTATATACAGTTTTATTTCAGGAGTATTATATCATTTAAAAAACTTATTTATATGCTTCATTCATAATTTTTTGTTGTTGTTGTTTTGTTTTTGGTTTTTCAAGGTAGAGTCTCACTCTAGCCCAGGCTGACCTGGGGTTTACTCTGTAGTCTCAGGGTGGCCTCGAACTCACGGCGATCCTCCTACCTCTGCCTCCCAAGTGCTGGAATTAAAGGCATGTGCCACCATGTGCAGACTTTTTCTTTTTTGTTTTGTTTTGTTTTTTTGAGGTAAGTTCTTACTCTAGCTTAGGCTGACCTGGATTTCACTATGTAGTCTCAGGGTGGCCTTGAACTCATGGTGATCCTCCTACCTCTGCCTCCCAAGTGCTGGAATTAAAGGCATGTGCCACCATGTGCAGACTTTTTCTTTTTTGTTTTGTTTTATTTTTTTGAGGTAAGTTCTTACTCTAGCTTAGGCTGACCTGGATTTCACTATGTAGTCTCAGGGTGGCCTTGAACTCATGGTGATCCTCCTACCTCTGCCTCCCAAGTGCTGGGATTAAAGGCATGTGTCATCATGCCTGACTCTCATAGTTTATTTTTAGTCATAGCATATATACAGCAATGTGTTTATCTAATTTGTTAAGGTCCAGTGGATTTTTATGAAGTGCACACAACTATGTAACTACACATATCATCAAATAAAATGTAGCCAGACATGGTGGCTACACAGCACACGGGAGGTAGAGGCAGGAGGATCACAGCTAGTTGGGCTATACAGCAAGACTCTATCTTAAAAAAAATGAATAAATTCAACTTTTTTTAAAAGTAAGGAGCTGGGAAGATGGCTCAGCAGTTAAAGGTATTTGCTTGCAAAGTCTGCCAGCCCAGGTTCAATTCCAAAACAACCATGTAAGCTGGATACAAAAAGTGGCCCATGCATTGGGTTTTCATTTGCAGTGGCAAGAGGCCCTGGTACAACTCCTGCTTCCCCCACATTCAAAAAAATAAGTTAAAAAGCTTTAAATCAAATTTAAATTTATAAAAAATAAAAGAAATAACATGTCATCCCTACTGTAGAAACTCCTTGTCTCTTTCAGTTGACACTTTACAAAAGATAACCCACTTTATTCCTTTTTTCACTTTTTATTTTATTTTATTTTATTTATTTTATATATATTATAACAGGCTATAATCTTTTGTCCCCTTGCCCCTGTACCTGTTTCCCTGTGGGCCCTCCTCAGTGGGGTTATGGTATTCATTGTAGGGTCAAGAAGGCCTTAGTCAGGCCCTGTGGGATAGCAGGAGGACTGTGCCTCAGGATAAGCCACTCTGTGGCTCTTACACTCTTTCACCTCTTCCACCATGTTCCCTGAGCCATGGCAGGCCTGTTGGCAGTCTGATTTAGTGTTGAGCTCTTTGTAGCCTCTGGATTTCTGCTTTGATAGGTTTTAGTTGATCACCATGTCTGTTACCATTACCTTGGAACTGGTTATCAGGTTAGCAGTAAGAACAGTATTCATGTTGCCACTTGTCTGCAAGTTCTCCTAGGTCCTGGTAGATGTGGTAGAGGTAACACATCTTGTGGTGGGCAGTCGGCTATCTTCTTAATTGATGGATCTTAGTTCCCCTCCATTTTCTGTGCTATCTGTAAAATAAAGAAGATTCTCCAATCAAGAGTCAGAGTAGCTTGGGTTAAAGATGGTATAAAAAGTTATTTCAGAGCCCATTCTAGAGAGCAGTGGGGACTACTTTATGTAGTCTGAGTTCCCTGACCATGGGATTCTGACTTGGTTTCCAGTACCAGATATACATTCTCTCCCAGTGAGTAGAACGCATATCCAATCAGAACAGTTGGTCTGAGTGCCACTATTGTACAAGTGTGTACTTGTGTTCTGGCTGGTGGATTTAATAGTTTGAAGAGTTTCCTGCTTATTCAGGCTGTTGGTGAATGTTTTCTTCCAGCAGCTCCCACAGGGCTCTCCAGCACTATGAGGGCTAACCAGGTGGGAGCTAGTTTCCCTTTTGGTTCCAGCGTGATATTCCGATGTCCTGTGGCCTCAGCCTGTGGTATCTTCAGGAATATGGTCTTACCTTTTAGCTCTGGCAGGTAATCAAGTATTTCAGCAATAGCCTACACTGTTTTGGGGACTTAATGGGTCTCCCTGGCCAACAACGTATTGTGGGGGTAACCCAATTCTGGGCCTGGGATTTACCAGCCGGAGTCGATGGTTTTAAGGTTAAGATTTTTCCCCTCTTCTGTCTGGACTGTTCCCCTCCCTCTTTACTGGTGGTTATATCTTGTAGAATGCTAGCCAGAATGAGGGTTTCTATGGAACTGATTACTGTTATCTTACTTTTGTGTAATTCACTCTCTACCCTCCCTACCCTGTACCCCTCCAAGCTCCTCCCACCCCCATAATTGTCCCTCCCCTAACCTGTCAAATAACTCTTCCTTTCCTCTTTCTCTGTTTCTTCTCAATCCTGGTCTCATTCTAGTTTTATGCCCATAGTCCTGGTGCTTACTACCATTTGCACTCATCTCCACTTGATCCCAGTTAGAAACTACAGATGAGAGAGTACACGTAGCATTTGTCTTTCTATGCTAGTGTGACCTCACTTAGAATTTTTTTCCAACTCCACCCATTTCCCTGAAAGTTTCAGTTTTCCTTGCCACTGAGTAGAATTCCATTGCGTATATGTACCATGTCTTCATTATCCATTCATCAGTTGATGGGCATCTGGGCTGATTCCAGGTCCTAGCTATTGTTAATAGAGCAGCAACAAACGTGGCTGAGCCAGCATGTCTATAGTAAAGAGTGGAGTCTTTATTCATTTTAACAGTGAAGATTAGTTTTGTCCTTTCTGAACTCTGGATTTTTTTTTTTTTGAGGTAGGGTCTCACTCTAGCTCAGGCTGACCTCAGGGTGGCCTCGAACTCATGGTGATCCACCAACCTCTGCTTCCAAGTGCTGGAATTAAAGGCGTGTGCCACCACATCCAGCATGAACTCTGGATTCTTTTGATAACATTCTTTATGAGATTTGTCTGTGTTGTATTATATGTAACAGCTGCTTGTATGTTTTCATTTCTCTGTAGTGTTATGCTGAATATATGTACCACAGTTTTTCTATTTACAGCAGATGGATATTTGGGTAGCTTCCAGTTTTTTAAAAAATATATATTATTATTTATTTGAGAGGGAGAGAACACTCACGCCAGGGCTTCTAGCCACTGCAGACGAATTCCACATGCATGTGCCCCCTGTGCATCTGGCTTATTATCAGGCAAATTCCTTAACTGCTAAACCATCTCTCCAGCCCCCCAGTTTTGAGTTAAAATCAATTATGGGGCTGGCAGGATGGCTTAGCAGTTAAGGCACCTGCTTGTAAAGCCTGATAGTCTGTATTTGATTCTCCAGTACCCATGTAAAGCCAAATGCACAAAGTGGCACATGCATCTATAGTTTTTTTGCAATGTCAAGAGACCCTGGCATGCCCATTCTCTCTCTCGTTCTCTTCTGCCTTGTAAATAAATAAAATGTTAAAAAGATAAATCAATGAGCCTAAACAAACCAATTATGTTCTTATATTATGGACATTCTTATCCATATGAACATTGATGCTTATACATGCACATATGCTCCCTTCTCTTCCTTCCCCTCCTATTTTGTCCCCTGCCCTCCACTTGACTGCCTAGGAAGTCTAGTGTCATTTAAATAAATATCATTGGTCATAATGGACATCTTTATTTTATTTATTTATAGAGGACACTTCTTATATATTAACATAAAGATTTGTTGTTTTATATTTTTGGTTGTTTATTTTTAACATACCTCTAACCCTTATTTTGTTAAACTTTTTTTTGGAGAGACACACAGAGAGAGACAGAGAGGGAGAGGAAGACAGATAGAGATGGGTGCACCAGCAGCCTCTCAGCTGCTGCGAACGAAAGCCAGATGGGTGCGCCCCCTTGTGGTCAAGTGCAGCATTGCGCCCTTTGCATCTGGCTAAACATGGGACTTGGAGATTGGAACCGGCGTTCTTGGGGTTAGGAGGCAGGTGCCTTAACCGCTAAGCCATCTCTCCAGCCCTAAACATTTTTTTTTTTTGATTTTCGAGGTAGGGTTTCACTCTAGCTCAGGCTGACCTGGAATTCACTCCATAGTCTCAGGGTGGCCTCGAACTCATGGCAAACCTCCTACCTCTGCCTCCCAAGTGCTGGGATTAAAGGTGTGTGCCACCATGCCCGGCTCCTAAACATTTTTTTAAATAGGTATCTGTGGAAGTTTGATTCAGGTGTGCCCAATAACATAGGTGTTCTGAATGCTAGGTTCCCCAGCTGATGGCCATTGCAAATTAAAGCTTCCTGGAGGCGGTGTATTGTTGGGGGCCGGCTTATTGGTGTTATAGCCAGTTTCCCTGTGCCAGTGTTTGGCACACTCTTCTGTTGATATTGTCCACCTTATGTTGGTCCTGGGGTGATGTCCACCTTCTGCGCATGCTATCTTTTTCTCCTGCCATCATGGAGCGTCCCCTCAAGTCTGTAAGCCAAAATAAACCCTTTTTTCCCCAAAAGCTGCTCTTGGTCAGGTGATTTCTGCCAGCAATGCAAACCTGATTGCAACAGTATCAGATTTTTACCGAATAATATTACTATATTTATTGAGGTGATTCCAACTCCTTTTTATTTTTTGTAGTGCCTGGTATTGAGTACAAGGTCTGATGCTTGCTAGGAAAGTTCTCTACTACTGAGCTGTATCCCACCCCTCCTCTACTTTTTATCTATTAATATGGTAACTTGACACAAAGTAGTTTTTCTGATGTTAAACCATTTTTTCATTTTTTTGTATGAGCTCTGCTGCTTTTGATATGCATATATATATATAGTATGATATATAATCTGTATTTCATTACTGGATTTATTAAGCCTATATTTAGGGCTATTAGGATTTTTTTTAATTTTTAAATTATGATTATTATTATTGCTGTTGGATTATTGAGGCAGCATCTCATGAGCTGATGCTGGACTTGCTATACAGTTGAGGATGATCTTAAACTTTTGATCATACTGTCTCTATTTCCCAAGTATAGGGATTATAGGCATGTGTTAGGATGTTTGAGTCTGTATTAGTAGATAAGATTAACCTTAATGTAATTTTCTTTCTTTTTTTTAAAAATTATTTGTAAGAGAGAGAAGGGGGAATGAATTGGCATGCCAGGTTCTTCAGCCACTGCAGTTGAACTCCAGACACCTGTGCCATCTTGTGCTCATGTGCAACCTTGCGTGCTTGTGTCACTTTGTGTGTCTGGCTAATGTGGGACCTGAAAAGTTGAATATGAGTCCTTAGGTTTCACAGGCAAGCTCTTTAACTGCTAAGCCATCTCTCTAACCCTTAATGTAATTTTCTAATAGTGATGTACATAACTTTTTGCTATTGTCCTTTCTGGTTTTATATTGTCTGTATTAGCCTCATGGTGTGAGGTAGGGAGTACATCTCTTTCTCTCTCTTTTAATAGGATGGTATATAATTCAGGACTAATTAGTCCCTTGTCTGTTTGGTAGAACTTGCCTATAAAATCATTTAGATGTGGTATTTGTGTGTGCATTTCTGCATTAATGTGGGTTTGACTTTTTTTCCTGGTTTTTAAAGGTTTGACTTATTTTAAATCATAGATTTTCTTTAATGATTATGAGGCTCCTTAAATTTTCTTCTCTTTACTTAGTTTTAGTAAGTTATATGTTTTTAGAAAACTCATTTTTCTGTTTTCAGAGTTGTCCTAAAATTGTGTTCCCTTTTTCTCAACATTATTTTTTTGTGTCTGCATCCTTTCTTTTTATGGTTATTATTATTATTATTTTTTTTGAGGTAGGGTTCCACTGTAGCCCAGACTGACCTGAAATTCACTGTGTAGTCTCAGGGTGGCCTCAAACTCACAGCGATTGTATCTCTGTCTCCCAAGTGCTGGGATTAAAGGCATGCACACCACGCCCAGCTCTGATTATTCTTTTAAAAAAATTTATTTGAGAGCAAGAAAGAGGAATATAGTTTGGTATTTTTTACGAACTGAAATTACTTGTATACCTAACACTTCCCTCACCCCACAATAAAGAAATAGAAAATATGCTGGATGTGGTGACTCATGTCGGTATTCTCAGCTTGTAAGAGGCTAAAGCAGAGGATCGCTAGGTTGAGGCTAGCTTGGGCTACATGGCAAATTCAAGGCCATCCTCTGCTATGTAACGAGATTCTGTCTCAAAATCCAGAGGCTGAGCTGGGTGTGGTAGGAGGATTGCTGTGAGTTTGGGGCTACCTTGAGACCACACAGTGAATTCCAGGCCAGCCTGAGCTAGAGTGAGACCCTACCTTGGAAAACCAAAAAACAAAAAAAACAAAAAAAACAAAAAAAACAAAAAAACAAAAAAACCCAGAGGCTGAAATTCATGTAAGAGGGGGGCAGAAAGATTGTTAGAGCCACAAGTTGTGACACTACACACAGAGACATTGCCTCTTCTCCATAACTGATGGCTACCCCCACAATGCATGACATATAATCCTTATGGGGATGAGCTGCATCCCCAATGAGGAGGGTCCCTTCGGAGGGGGGGACAGGGATGAGGGTAAGGATGGTACCAACATGTGCTGTTTACACACTGAATATGTCCATAACTTAAAAAAATTTTTTAAAAAGAGGCTAAGGTTGTAGCTCAGTGGAAGAGCACTCTTCTACCATGTGCAAAGCCCTGTGCTTGAATATTCCTAACAGAAAGTTCCTAGCAGAATGTTTCCTTTCTGCTCATCTAGTAAGTACCATCCTTTGCTCCTTCCAAGTAATTATTGTATCGCTTTCCAATGACATGGATTACTTTTGCCTGTTTTCATACTACTTGGCATTTGTTCTTAAATGTGACCTTTTCACTGTACAGTTTATATTTTTGTGTCTGGTCTGATCTCTTTGTTTAATGCTATGTGATTAGATTGTGGATTTTTTTAAAAAAAAAAACTTATTTATCTATTTGCATGTGTGTGTATGGGCACACCCAGGGCCTCTTGCCTTGGTGCAGTTGAACACCATGTGCTTTCACCACTTTTTGCATCCATCTTATGCTTATGGTGAGTAGCTTGGGAATTGAACCTAGGCTGGCAGGCTTTGTAAGCAAGCACCTTTAACCACTGAGGCATCTCTCCAGCTCTGGATTTGTCTTTTCTTTTTGGCTTTTTAAATGATCTCTGTGTTTTCCCTTGGTTTTCTTCATTTACAAGATGTCCAGATATGGATTTGCTTTTATCCTATTTGTAATTTGCCTTTCTTAATCTAAAGGTTGACATCTTTTATCAGTTTCAAAAATTTATAAGCCCTTAGCTTGTTAACTCAAGAGCAGTGAGATTTTAAGCACTATGGTGTTATGAACAAACAAACATTTGAAAATAGTCACTTTGCAGCTAGTAAGTTACTTTGGGCAAAATACTTAAATGGCCTGCACCTCAGATTTCTTACCATACATTGGGCACAGTAATCTTTTTTTTCTAACTCAGGCAGCCATCTTGAATATCAAATAGAAGAACATGCTTGAGTTCTAGGGAGATGGTTCAGTGGTTAAAGGCTCTTGCTTGCAAAGCCTGCTGGTCTGGGTTCAAGTCCCAAGCACCAACAGAAAGCTGGACAAAAAGTGGTACATGCATCTGTAGTCTGTTTGCAGTAGCACATGACCCTGGCACACCAATCCCCCCCAACACAAGCACAGAAATTAATTAAAGTTGAATAACAAATGTACTTGAAATTGCATTGCAAATTAGAATGTGCAACACAACAGCACAGCAGTCAGCATTGGGCTCATCGCAAATAATAAAATTTGTTGAATGAATTTTATTTTTGTTGAATGTTTAATGCATAAACAACATTATACTCATTGTATGAATATAGTAAATATTTTTATTTGTTTTCTTTTTTGCCATACCCATAAAGAAATGCAAGAATATTTATTTCACATACACATTACAAAATGTATATGAAAAATTACTGGTGGTTTAAAGCTAAAATTAAATTTCATTGATCTTCCAGTACTGTTTTCTTTTCCCTAAAATATTTTATTTTTATTTATTTATTTATTTATTGACAGAGAGAGAAGGGGAGAGTGAGAAAGAGAATAGTTGTGCCAGGGCCTCCAGCCACTGCAAACAAACTCCAGACACGTGTGCCCCCTTATGCATCAGGCTAACGTGGGTCATGGGGAATTGAACCTGGGTCCTTTGGCTTTGCATGCAAATGCCTTAACCACTAAGCCATCCCTCCAGCCTTTTTTTCCTCCCTAAAATATAAACCATTGTTATTGACATTGGTAGTGTTTAATGTCTCTGTACTGTTCTTTTTTTTTCCCAAAAATATATATTTATTTATTTGAGGGGGGGCAAATAAAGAATAGGCATGCCAGGGCCTATAGGCCCCTGAAAATGAGCTCCAGATACATGTACCACCTTGTGCATCTGGCTTATGTGGTTACTGGGGAATCGAACCTGGGTCTTCAGCTTCGCAGGCAAGCACCTTAACCACTAAGACATCTGTTCAGCCCCTCTACTGTTCTTTTTTATCTGTATCAGTCATTCAATATTGTACATAACTTTGAACATTCATTTTTAGCTGAATCAATGCATTCCTACTCTCTCCAGTTAGATTTTCTGGAGATGGTCTAAAGGAAAATTCGTGGGTTTAATATTATTATACAGATCTGAGACCAAGTATTATTTTTACCATTTCCTGACCTGTATGTGACATTAGGTAGTGACTAATAACTGTCTCATCTGCTTTTTTCTTTCTTCAGATCCGGAACCTGATACTCAGAAAGGTAGAGACACTTATCCAAGGTCATAAAACTAGTATGCATTATAGCCAGATTTTAACCTACAGTGTCTAATTACAAAGCCTTTTCCCTTAATATGTCTGAGAAAGTATTTAGCATAATGCTAGGTACTTTGCTGATACTCAATATAAGCAGATAGAATATATCATAAATTTCTAGCACTTGACATTTTGTCCTGCACACCGTAGGCACTTATTTACTGACCTGTATTGTCTGCTGTTATTTTATTCACTGAATGTTGACTTTCTAGCTAAATTGAAAGGACATTCCCAAACCAGAGTGAATATTAACACAGCCTTAGTTGAAGATATAATCAGCTTAGAAGAGTTGGATAAAGAAATGAAGTCTGTGATGGAAGCACTCAAGGATAACTTCAATAAGACTCTCAACATAAGGACCTCGCCAGGTTAGTGACTAAACTTGTATTTCGAGGAGTGGTTTTGTGAAAGGAGCACACCTTTGATGGAGCTTTAATTCCAGCTTGATCTGACCAACTGGTGACTATGGCAGTTAACTTTCCAGTAACAGAAGTTTCCTGGTCTGATTCCTACTGTATATCTTTAGAGTAGTACTAAAATAAATGCAGTAGCATGTACAATGGTTCTGGCATGTCTGCCACATTGTTATCCACTTGGCAATAGTTGTCTCCTAGGAACTAGGCATTGTGATGAGTGCATAGTAAACTAGGCACAGCAGTGAACAAAAATAGTCATGATCATTGCTCTATGGAGTTATAAGCTCAAAAAATAGAAGTTTTCCAGGTGCACGCCTTTAATCCCAGCACTTGGGAGGCAGAGGTAGGAGGATTGCCGTGAGTTCAAGATCAGCCTGAGACTACATAGTGAATTCCAGGTCAGCCTGGGCTAGAGTTAGACTCTACCTCAAAAAACCAAAAGAAAAAAAAAGTTTTATTATGATTAAACACATCTAGGTATGTAGGCTCACAATTCTGATGGCTTTAGTCTGCTTCTTCCAGACTTGCCCGATTTGGCCATGCTTATCCCATACTGGAATCCAAATGCTGCAAACCTGCCTACCTGAGGCTTTTCTATACCCATGGGCTTGACCAGGAAGATTTCGTTTGGGCTAATAGCTTCCTGAATGTGGCTTTTCTAAGTGGAAAATGTCAGAACTGTCTAGGAGAACTGTTTGCAGATGTGATGGAGAAGTGAGTTGTCAGCTAATGGTGCAAGCAGGCAGGAAAAATCCAATTGCTGTTAAATTGGCCTTTTGCAAATTGTCATCATCCTATAGTTTAGCCTGTGACCCCCTCTGAAGGTATCTGTGGGAGCTTCGACTTCTACACTCAGGTTTTGATTGGAGAAGTTAGTAAGGAAAATAGAAACCTATTTCATCAATTTGTGTGTAAGAACGCCAAGTGAAAAGTATACAGCTCCATTATTAAAAGTATCAGAAACATACTGAATTCAGAGATCAGATCTGGTGTGAAACTGGAAGACCATTCACGTCATTTGTTAACTTTTGGACTGGGGCATTTCTGCCTTTGCTGACAGTAAAGCATGCCATTCAGTCTCTCCCAACTGTTTGTTTTAAGCTTGCTTATTATTTTAGGTATGAAACTGATAAAGTGCTCTGTCTCCCTTGTGCTTTCTGGCCTGTTAACATTCTGCAGCCGAAACCAGAGAGCAGTTTGAGAGGAGCTCAGGGAGAAATGTGATACTTAAAATTAGCCAGCAAGCTCCACTCTTGTTGAACTTAAAAAGATGATGGACCTGGAAAGAGGCTGGGAGTGTAATTTGTTAAATGTTAACCTCTGAGAAAATGAGGGGCAAGAACGAGGCTGAGGGAGATTCTCGCTAGGGACAGATTGAGGGAAAAGGATTTGATGTATTATGTCGATATGGATTTAGGGGATGGGAACCACCACGACTGCACACTGAAATGCCCATGTTGAGACTCTGGCAAAGGATCTTATGGCAAATCAGGAAGGTTCAGTTAAGATTCGTTTTCAACAGGCCTCCCCTTGGTATTTCCTCTTTGTTTCTTTTCTTTAGGTTATGTTTGTGTAATGTTCTATGTAGAACTTGAGGCTATGAAGAACCAGAGTGAAACAGGCTAAACTTAGCTGGTCTTTTTTACTAGGCTGAGTTTTCTATATCATCTTTCATTATTATCTAAACCAGCAAGCACTTTTCTCTTTTGACACTTCCATCTGTCTAAACTTCTGTCTCTAAAGTAGTTGACACCTTTTAACAGTTGTCTAAGTTACAGAGTTGTTCCTTTCTTCTGTTCTGTTTCCCCTTCATTCATAATCTATCCATCCATCTATTCACCATAGTATTATTGAGCACTTCTTTTGTGCTGATAACTTCAATAGTTGCTATGAACACAGAGAGAAAGATTTGGCCCCTGCCTTCTAGGAACTTAGAATCTAGTCTGAAAGGACAGGCAAGTAAACCAGTATGTATAAAACCATACAAGAAAGCAGAGTGGTGAAGACCATGGCTTTGGAGATGGTTAGACTTGTGTTTGAATTTAGGTTCCATTATTAAGAGCTGTTGTGACTTTGAGCAAGTTTCAAGTTTCAAGTGTGTCTCAGTTTTCTCATCTGTAAAATAGTGGAAGTAATAGCTCATAGGGTAATTTTGATAATGAAAACAAGTAAATATTAGGAAGCATTGTATATTGCTTATAGAAAGTGCTCAGTAAATTTAGGCATAGATGTTCAGGGGCTCATAAAATGCCTCTGTAATCCAGCCAAGAAGGTCAGTGATTAGATATTACTATAATAGAGTATTAAAGAATAAGCAAGAATTATATGGGCAGAGAAAAATACTTTTATTTATTTATTTTTTTTGAGACAGAAAGAGGCAGACAGAGAGAGAGAGAGAAATATATATATAGAGAGAATGACAATGCATGGGCACGGCAGGTTCTCCTGCCACTGTAAATGAACTCTAGATAGATGCATGTACCACTTTATGCATCTGACTTTTTGTGGGTACTCAGGAATTGAATACAAGCCATTAGGCTTTGCAAGCCAGACCTTTAACCACTGAGCCATCTCTCCAGCCTGAGAAAGATATTCTTAATAGAAGGAAAATTATGCAAAGTTCCTGAGGAAAGAGAGAACAATGTATTAAAATACTAAAAGTACATTAGTATGGCTAAAACAGAATAAGTCAAGAAGTAAAACCATTATTGGGACATAGTTTTAAATACTTTCTGTATACTTTTTGAACTAATCATCATAAAACTTTATAAATACATTTGGATGTCCTATGTAGAGATCAAGAAAAGAAGCCCATAAGGTTGATGGGATCGGTCCAGGGTTCACAATCTGAAAGCTGAAGACTTGGTATTTGAACTTGGGTTTTTGGTTTTTAGAATAATAGTGACTTTTATCATTATACCACCTATACTTTTCTAGGTTGAAGACAATGGTATGAACAGCTATCTATCTTGCAATGACATGAAATCTGGTTATCTAGTTGAGTGTTTCAGATAAGACCTTCACTCATAACACAGTATGGCATTGCTTTAGTCTAATAGCATATTGCCAGGACAACTTAATTTCTTTAAAAGACACCTTTCTCTCTCACTTCCCTTACTTCTTTTTGGGTCTCAGAATGAGCCATCCATGAGTGGTTGCTACTGTGAGAAGTAAGAGTTTTCTGCTAATTTTATTTCCATAGGAAATTAGGGAATTTGAATAATGTCTCATCTCTGGATTTATTGCTTACCTTCTTTGGGTTCAGAAAGTTTTTTGCTCAGTATTTTCCAAAAATTGGATATGGAAAAAGATCAGATCCAGGATTATAGTGTATTGCTAATAGTTTTTGTTTTGATGGTATTGTTTCTGAAGGGACTCTCAGTACCAAGTCAAAGGTGATAAAAGGGAATGTTTCTAAACCTATTGTGTGCCCGAATTATGAATTTAAAAAAATTATAAGCTCCCCAAGACTTACAGGCTCCCAAGTCTCTATACAACCAGGATCTCTGGAGTGGGGTTCAAGAATTTAAATTGAAAGTCTTGATAATTGTGATGCACAATTCTACTCACAGAATGGGGAAAAACATGTTTAAACTTAGAATTAGGCACACCTGAGTTTGACTTTTTGTTCTTGATTATTGTTAGCTCTGTGGTTTTGGCCCATTTATTCTTCTCAGATCTCATTTTCTCATCTGTAAAGTGGAGGTATTCACATAGTGTTGAAGGGTAGGGTAGTTGTTAAAGCACAAGGATAAAAAGTAACAAAAATGCTTGTTTTTTGTTATCTGTTATGTAGTTGTGGTAGTTTGAATAGATGGCCCCCCAATATATTCAGTGTTCTAATAGTTTGTAGTTTGAATCTGCAGCCACGTAATTGGAGGCAGTGTCACTGGGTGGATCTTAAGGTGTGGTGGTGGGTTTGAGATTTCAATCTAAAATATGCAAAGTGTGCCTAGCTGGAGTTCCTGAGGTGTGCTGTGCTGTGTGGCTTGTGGCTTTGCTCTCTCTGTTTGGTCCTATAAAAGCAGGCCAACTTCTGCCATGTTGAAACTTCCCCTGGATCTGTAAGCTTCAACAAATATCCCTTCCTCCATAACTGTGCCTGGTCTGGAAGTTCATCTCAGCGAACCTGAAGCTGTCTGCTATAGTAGTCATTTATATAAGGTTTTATATATATAGTTATTTTCTTTTTTGTCTAATATTTAATTTATTTAGTTATTTGAGAGAGAGAGAGAGAGAGAGGCAGACAGACAATGGACACATCAAGACCTCCAGCCACTGCAAACAAACTTCAGACGCATATGCCACCTTGTGCATCTGTCTTACGTGGGTCCTGAGGAATTGAACCTGGATCCTTAGGCTTTGCAGGCAAACACCTTAGCTGCTAAACCATGTCTCCAGCACAAGGTTGTTATTTTTAACTAAGTTGGAAACAAAGCCACAGAGAAAAGTAATTTGTTAGAGATTTCATAGTAAGTGGCCAAGTTGCTGGAAGAGTGGTCAGTTCTTTGCAGTTTCAACTCTGAAAGTTCTATATCACAGAGAAGCACTTGAGTCCAGGCAAACTAGAATGGTTGCCTACCTTACTTGCTAGTAAGGAATTCCAGCCCAGTTAACAGAGTTTTAAGCTCTTTCCACCACGTAGTGCTGCTTCTGTGAAAGCCTCTGAACAGTCTTATGGTCACATTGATAAGCGATAACCTGAATATTTGTTGAATTTGAGTTTGATGACTTAGCTATGGGGCTTCTAAGGTCCTTTGTAATTTTAAAGTCATACTGAATTTTCTTTTAGGATCCCTTGATAATATTACTGTGGTAACTGCTGATGGAAAACTTGCTTTAAACCAGATTGGCCAGATCTCCATGAAGTCACCACAGTTGATCTTGGTGAATATGGCAAGCTTCCCAGAGGTAAGGTAGTCTTGCTGAAAGGGTTATTTTCCAGTCTCTCTTGGAATAAAGGAGGTTGGGTCATGTCAGGAGGAAGTGTTCCCTTCAGTTTGAGGTAAGGTTTACCTAACAGAATTTGAAGATAAAGAAAGCTCTCTCTGTTTCTAAATTTCTTTCCCATTAAACACAGACCATAGAGGTCAGGTAAGTGATTTGAATGCTGAAATAATACCATCTAAGAAATAGAGTAACGAAGAGGCAGTGGTAGGGGTTGTCTCTGGTAACCTGCAGCACATGCTCTGTCTGAGGGGAGCACCTTTGCCCAACTCCTGATCATTGCTAGAAAGACATGTAGGTTTGGTAATTAGTGTTACTAGATGCTCCCATTTTTATTTCCAGAAGAAACTATGAATTTGCTATGAAATCTTGTACACAAAATATTGATGACTAATGCACTTTTTTTTTTGGAGAGTCTCAGAGAGAAAGAGAGAGAGAGAGATAGAGAATGGTCATGCCAGCAACCTCTCAGCCTCTGTGAACAAACTCCAGATGCGTGCGCCCCCTTGTGGGCAAGTGCGGCATTGCACCCTTACGTCACTGCTTCTGGCTAAATGTGGAACCTGGAGAATGGAATGGGTGTTCTTAGGCTTAGCAGGCAGGCACCTTAACTGCTAAGCCATTTCTCCAGCCCTCAATTTTCTTTTTTAAAACTTGAGACAATCAAGTATGGTGACACATGCCTGTAATCTCAACACTTAGGAGGTAGAGGACCAAGACTTTGAGACCAGCCTGGGCTATGTGAGACTCTGTCTCAAAAAAACAAACATGCAAAAATTTCTGTGAAGCTGGGCATGGTGGTGCATACCTTTAATCCCAGTACACGGGAGGCAGAGGTAGGGGGATCGCCATGAGTTCGAGGCCACCCTGGGACTACATAGTGCATTCCAGGCCAGCCTGGGCTAGAGTGAGACCCTATCTCAAAAAAAAAAAAATTCTTTGAAGCAAATAAAACATATTAATGGGTAAAATATATGGCCTGAGGGTCGCCAGTTTGTGACTTTCGTCTTAGTATTGGAGTAGATCCTCCAGGAACTCGCATCCCTTCAAAATAGACAAAATGTTGCATGGAACACAGTGCTTTAGAAATTGGAAGGTGGGTTTTATTAAATTATTGCAACCTTGAGGAAGATAACCAGACCTTTCTTAATTGGCATCAGCCTGGATTGATAAACCTAGAGAGCTTGGTGTCATCTAGTCTCATCTCTACCTTCAACTTGATGAAGTTGCTTCACTCTGTGGACCTCCATTTCCTTACCTATTAACATGAAGTTAAGGAATTTTTCTGTTCTGATCATTTCAGTAGTTCTAGCCCTAAAACTGAAACAAAATTGGCTATGTGTTAGATTTGACAAACTAGGTTAGCATGAGTATAAGGAGAAATCCCTTGCTATGAACAAACTGTTTCAAATTGGAGGATTCTTGGGGATGCTGTTACATAATAACTGCCCCATTCTTTTCTCCACATTGTGAGCTTTTTTTTTTTTCCCCAGGTAGGGTCTAGCTCTAGCCCAGGCTGACCTAGAATTTACCATGTAGTCTCAGGCTGGCCTTGAACTCACAGTGATCCTCCTAGCTCAGCCTCCCGTGTGCTGTGATTAGAGGTGTGCCCTGCCAACACCCAGCAAACTTTTTTTTTTTCAAGTGAACTTTTGAACCATTCCCATGGTTCAAGTAATCTTTAAAGTACAAAAATCCCTACTGTGGCCTAGAAGGCTTTGTATGATCTGTCTTTAATCTTTCCAGTCTTGTAGCACTGCTTTCCTTGTGTACTGCTCTATCTATCATGGCCTTCAAGTTCTTAAACACACCAAGCTCTTTGCATCCTCTGGGCCTTTGTACTGTTCTTATTGCTTGGAACATGTGACTGGCTAATTGATACTCATATTTTGGATCACATCATAAATGTCACTTTTTCTGTCTCACTTTCACTAGCTTGTAAACTTGGAGTAAAGAAATCCAATATAACTTGTTCATTATGTCTAGCACCAAACACAGTGCCTGGCACATGGATGCACTCCGTAAAGTGTCCTTGAGTTGATGAATACTTGTCATTATGTTGATGGAAGGGAAGCACTCATTCATGGCATTATGAAGGAGCAGAGAAGGGTTGAAAATGGAACTGTCACCTCTTCCCTTTACCGGTCCCCTTAGAACCACTGAGGCCTGTCTGCCTTGTTCATCTAATCCCATTGGCACTGCAGACCAATTTAGGGAATAGCCTCCTAATTACACAGCTTGAAGACCTCATCAGGCAGATTGCTTTTCAGAGCCAAGTACTTCTGTTATTAAATAGCAAATGGTATTCACAGAAGAAGCACCTGATTGGCCACCAGAGCACCTCTTATGAAGCAGGAGGAGGTATTAACAGCTTAATTTTTTCTTAGGAAGTTGGAGTATATTTTCATTTTTCAACCAAAGCATCTTTGCCATTTCTCCAGTGTGAAATTTCTTAGGCTTTGAAAAAGCTAATCCAGCATGTCAGTAGAGAGGGTCATTTATAGGGACAGAGTGAGGAAGTGCAAGTTACATTGTTTTTTGAATTTCTTTATCTCATCTGGTATATATATTAAACAAATAGCTCTAACTAAACACTTCCTTCCTCTAGTTTAGAAGCTGCCCATAGAGTATTGATGTTCATAGCTTCAAAATGCTGAGCTAATCCTCCTATGTTTATATAATTTCTTTCAGTCTCACTTAGAGTTGGCTTTCTTTCCAAATCTGAGCATTTCTGTGTCATGCTGTAGTGACACAATGCTGATTTACATGCATAATCTTTCTAAATGCATTGAAAACAGAAAATTGTGCTGCATTTCTTTAACATGTGTCCTGCTTGGAAAATGATACACATAGTTGCTCCGTTCCACAAACTTGTCTGAAGCTAGAGTTAATGATGGGAAAAGAAAAGAAGGGAATAAAAACCACAGCATCATTTGAACAAGGCAGATAGCAAATCTGCAGGCTCTATCTATTATGTTCTGTGGAGGGAGGAGAGCAAATGTGTATTGAGTGCCTGTAAGAAAGTGTTGCAGGTGTTGTTAGTCATTTTCTTATCATTTGTTTCACATGATCAGCAGTAAAATCAATATTATTCTATTTTTTAGATGAGGAAACAGAGGCTATGTGAAGTCAAATATGTCTTTTATGTTCACACTATTGTAATAGAGTCAATATTTTAATATAGCTCTGTTCGACATGGAAACCTATACTTCTTTCATTATTCATTCATTAATTCAACACAGGTTTTGAGTCCTCCAAGTGATTAAAATTCACCTTGAGAAGCTGGAAATTAACTGATGATCAAGACAGTCTAGAGATCTGTTTTCATAGACCTTTTATTAGAGGGATTCACTGGGATATAAAGACAGTGAGTGGAAGGCTACTATTTGGTGTGTCACCAACAGAGTTGACTTGATGCAAAATTCCCAAAGTCTTGTTCATCCATCCACAAGTGTTTTTCCACCTTTGTCCTTCAGTGTAGTACAGCAAGGACAGATGTTGCTATTCTTTGATCATGGCACACCTCCCTACCTGTTGAGAGACGGGGTCTGTGATCTTTCTCAACACACAGTACTCTAGTAGCCACTACCAGTTGCTCCGTATTAGCATTTGAAAAGAAAGTAACTGAGATACTGCTCAGTACCTCCTCCATTGAGGGGATAAAGGCTAAGGTAAGAGATGGAAATTCTGTACCAGTTATTTGCCAGTTTTTGTTTGACCCATGAATAGTTCAAATATCATGTTGGAGAAATAACTATAATTTCTTGAGGCTCTGTGTCCTACCATGTAAATATTTAGGATAAATTATAAGAACGATTTCAGTAGGTATCTATATAAAATTGAACTGCAGGGCTGGAGAGATGGCTTAGTGGTTAAGCACTTGCCTGTGAAGCCTAAGGACCCTGGTTTGAGGCTCAATTCCCCTGGACCCATGTAAGCCAGATGCACAAGGTGGCACATGCATCTGGAGTTTGTTTGCGGTGGCTGGAGGTCCTGATGTACCCATTCTCTCTCTCTCTCTCTATCACCTCTTTCTCTCTGTCTGTTGCTCTCAAATAAATAAATAAAAATAAACAAAAAAATTAAGAAAAAATTGAACTACAATTAATTTTTGCCCCTGCATATGAAGAGATTTGCAAAAGCTAAAGTATAAAATAAGAGTTTGGGGCTGGAGAGATGGCTTAGCAGTTAAGGCGCCTGCCCACTAAGCCCAAGAACGTCAATTCCAATCTCTAGGTCCCACATTTAGCCAGATGCAAAGTTACACAAGGGCACAATGCCGCACTTGCCCACAAGGGGGCACGCGTATCTGGATTTCATTCGCAGTGGCTGAGAGGCTGCTGGCGCGGCCATCTCTATCTGTCTTCCTCTCCCTACCTCTCTGTGTCTCTCTCCAAAATAAAAATAAATAAATAAATAAATAAAAATTAAAAAAAATAAGAGTTGAAGGTTCTTATGCATGAGATGAAGTCAGGAGTTTTATATCAAGCATTTTTTTAATGATTCCAAATACTCCAAATATGATTTTCAACCTTCCACCATTCAGTAGCAGTCCCATTGTAGGATAAAGGAGTAATACATATGAATTGATAATTTGCATGATAGAACAATTGCATTTGAACCGCCAGATTGGCAACCTGTCTTCCTAAATACATAACAGCATCCTCTAGAGCATCTAACCTGACTAACAATTTTTTATCAATATCTATCTGTGATGAAAAAGCTTGAGAAAAATTTTAATCAGTCCATTAACATGATCAGCTGTCTTCATCGATTGTGCCAGGGATACTGATGCCGTGGCGGAAGAGGCGATGATGGTTGCAGCAATGATTTCCACAAGTAGCCATTTTATTGAATCTTCTTTTCTGCGTCAGCAATCTGTTGAGCTGCTGGAACACTTGAGCTCCGGAAGCTGGAGTACCAGGGCTCAGTCATTTTGACTGGCATAATTAAGTAAGGAGAACGCATGACAATAAAGACTACCTTGGAGGAGTAATCTGTAGCTGTGTCTCCCTTAGAATTGATACAATTGGTAATAATATACCAGGTACAACTAAGATAGTAAATTTTATTTGGTGATTGACCCACCCGGGCCCAACTACAACAAGATAAGGGAGGGGCAGACATGTACAAAACTTAAAATGATTTTCTTTTAGGGTAACTGTTACTTTCCATAATTCTGGTTGAGGCCGCCCTTGGGGACTCAAGATGGGCAGTACCTCTGATTGTTTACTTTCCTGGGGACCCAACTGTAATCATAAATTATATTTATTTTGGTATTTACCATTCGTAATTAATGGGTGGTTTGGATATATTAAATAACATCCCTCATGATACCTATTGCTTGAAAAGCAGATAGGTGGCTCTGCTGCAAGAGGTCCAGTTAATTGGTTTAGCCGCTTCTTGCAGGAACTCTAGGTCATAATTGGCAGTGGTAAGGGAAGCATTGGAAAATATCTTAGGTAAAGGTTCTTCCCAGAGAGCATCCCTGGCTAGAAGGAGGTCAGGTACATAAGCCCAATATGCTTGTTTGAGCCTGTGTTACTTTTAAGGTCAGGATAGCAAGTAAGAATATAAACAGAGTCTCTGGAGATAGAGGCTGTTGTGAATTTCATACCATCATGACTCCTTGCTGGCAGAGGGCCTCAATTTGGCCCCAGGTCAGCATGTTTTCCTCCTGGGGGGGCCTGGAACACTTCCGTTTCAGTGTCAGACAAGCCATCTCCTTGGATTTGGATGTTTTCAACTGGGGCCCAGGCAGGCCTGGGCTGATCCTATGAAAATATAAGCAGATTCTCTCCCCTATTAACCACGCGTCCAGAAAGTCCCTGTTCAGGCGCCAGCTGTGGGTCTCGTGCGGTTCCCATTCCCCGGGGTCGTTGGCCACCGACGTCCCAGGTGAGCTGCAGGGTCATCTGGCTGGGCGGGTGAGTGCGAACATACGAACACACGAACACATGACGGGGCAATGAGCACCCGGGAGACCGTCTGGAGGACAGCATTATATCAAGCATTTTTAATCCAGCTCATTAATATAGTCATCTTGCAAGTTTTCACTAAGCACTGTGCTTTGTACTGGAAAAATGTAAATACTGAAACACTGCCTGCCTAACTTAGTGTTGATAGTGAATGCTCTTATACCCTCTGGGGAAGTAACTACTTGGATCAGACTGAAAAGGAGGTTGTTGGAAGTGTGGGGTTAGAGTGGTGAATCATTGGCCATGTAGAGAGAAGCTGCAGAAGTCAATTGGGAGATGTGTGACAAGGCTACCTCTTCAAAGTAGAGACTTCTTTTATTGTTAATTGTAGAAATCAGTGTTTAATAAGAACCATGGCATTTCTCTTGCGAAGGAAATTAATTTCATTTCTTTGTCCAGTTAACTTTTCTTTGGCCATATCCTTTTTCTTTAGTGCAGGATTATATAAGGACATTTTATGCAAGTAATAATATACTTGGAGCACATTGTTACTACTCTCTCCTTTCATACTACTCCCCTTCCCATTTGTCTGCTTTGTTCCCCTAGACAGTTTCCCTTTTGCTTTCATGTCATCTTTACTTGTACAATTTTCATGTATATACAAAACCCAAGATGAACAAATGAGAAAAAACATGCAATATTTGTCTGAGACTGACTTAATTAGAGATAAATATGATTATCTGTAGTTGCATCCACTTTCTTTCTGTTTTTTTTTTTTTTTTTGGTTCTTCGAGGTAGAGTCTCACTCTAGCTAAGGATGAAAGGATGATCTGGAATTCACCATGTAGTCTCAGAGTGGCCTTGAACTCATGGCGATCCTCCTACCTTTGCCTCCCAAGTGCTGGGATTAAAGGTGTACACCACCACACCCAGCTGCATCCATTTTCTTGACATAACTTTATTCTTCCTTATGGCTGGAAAAAATCCATTGTGTTTATACATCAGATTTTCTTTTTTTAAAGAAATCTTTTATTTAAAAATCTTTTATTTATTTATTCATTTATTTGAGAGAGAGGGAGAGAATGGGCATACCTTGGTCTCCAGCTACTGCAAATGAACTCCAAGATGCATGTGCCATCTTGTGCATCTGGCTTATGTGGGTACTGGGGACTCGAGCCTGTGTCCTTAGGCTTCGCAGGCAAGTACCTTAACCACTAAGCCATTCCTCCAGCCCCTGTGTTATTTACTTATTTGAAGCAGAGAGCCAAAGAGAGAGAGAAAGAATATGAATGGGTACTCCAAGGCCTCTACCACTGAGAATGAACTCCGATAGATCCATTTTGGCATCTGGTTTTACATGAATACTGGGGAATCAAACCTGGGTTGTTAGGCTTTGCAGGGAAGTGTCTTAACTACTGAGCCATCTCTCCAGCTCTAAACCACATTTTATTTATATACCAAACCTGATTTCAAATTATTTTATCTTATTTTTATTTATTTGAGATAGAGAAAGAAGGAGGAAGGGGGACAGAGAGAAAGAGTAAGAATATGAGCAAGTTAGGGTCTCCAGCTGCTACAAATGAGCTCCATATGCATGTGCCACCTTGTGCATCTGGCTGACATGGGTCCTGGGGAATCGAACCTGGGTCCTTTGGCATTATAGGCAAGTATCTTAACCACTAAGTTATTTCTCCAGCCCTCAAATTATTTTAGCTATTAAAAGTCATCTTCCTGATGTCATAATTACTGAATACATTGAGCTTGGCTATCTGTGAAAAATACAAAGTAACATCATTAGACCAAATCACCATTTAGTCTTCCCTTAATTCTGCAAGTAACTGGGAGAGTGATGGATTGGGCCGTCACTCCATCTTTCTTGGGTTCTCAAGGGAGGCCACGCCTGTGCTTAGGGACTGACTTTACTTTATAGGTCCTTGTATACATGATAAGCAGGTCATGTTTGTTTATATCAGAGATCTCTTTGAACACTGAGAATCTGTAGTCAGAGGTGTCATTTTAAGAGTTTACTAGTTTAAGCACTGGCCATGCACATTTTGCGCATAGATACTACACATCTGTATATGGATGTTCTGGTTTATATTTTTGACCATGCGTAACACCTCATATAAGTGTAGTGTTAAAATCATTTTATTTATTTATTTATTTATTGGTTTTTTTGAGGTAGGGTCTCACTCTAGCCCAGGCTGACCTGGAATTCACTATGTAGTCTCAGGGTGGCCTTGAACTCACAATAATCCTCCTACCTCTGCCTCCTGAGTGCTAGAATTAAAGGTATGAGTACTGGGATTAAATGCTACCACACCCAGTTTATCTCATTTTTAAATGATTTTACCAAAAATAAAAATAAAAATAAAGCCATGTGTGGTGGCTCATACCTTTAATTCTGAGACTACATAGTGAATTCCAGGTCAGCCTGGGCTAGAGTGAGACCCTACCTTGAAAAACAAACAAAAAGAAAAGTGTAAGCTTTTTCCTCCTTTAGAACAATGACAATGGTGAACTACCTGGAAAAGTAAAAGTGGCAGATACCAATATATTTAAGCCAAAAAGTCTAAGGAGGAACTCAAGGTAAAGATTAGCCAAGTGATTGGCACTGGCCAAACCTAAAATTCTTTTGAACATGTCTGCATTGTCATGCCCATGAAAGTTTCTCTGTTTCACTCACTTTCTAGTTATCCATGTGAGGTGGTTAGCAGTGTTCCTTAAGTATGAGGTTAGGCACTTTGGGAAGTTTATATTCTAGTGTGCCAGACATGTCAAAGAAGTCCCCAAAGGATGCTAGGAGAACAGCAGTGTATTAACTTAAATGATGATATAAACTCAGCCTTTTGGGGGGATCCTAAGAAATGTATATAATTTGCTTATGTAACAACTGCCCTTGACTGAGTATCACTGTGTGCTAGGAGCAGAGAAAGATATATCTCTTATGTTACTTCATGGCCTCTCAGAGGTTTGGGTACACATCATCTCAAATTATGAAATGCTAGCTAGGAGAGGTCAGGCTTCCTGCTTAGGTCACATGGTCCCAGAGCTGGGATTTGAACTAAACTTTTTTGACTCTAAAGCCCACACTTTCAGTCTGTACCATTCTACCCTTTCTGCAGCAGATATTGATTGTTCATTCCAAAACCTTAGTGAGTTTGGTCTGTGTGTAGATGCAAATGAGTTAAATTTATTTACTCATCCAAATCGGCACTGGTAATTTTGAGTGTAAAATGTCAACTGGAATTTTTTTTTCAAACTGGAATTTTTAACGTAAGAAATCTTTCATCTGTCTTTACACCAATCTTTGCACAGACCAGCCCTCCTCCCTTGAGAATGATTGTGGTTTTGATCTGTGTTGCCTCAAACCATTGAAATCTTTTCAAAGAAGCAGAGCTGTTTTCTTTTTATTTTTTCTTCTTTTTCTTTTTTTCCTTCCGCAGTATGCTAGAACCAGGAGTGGACATAGTTTGCTATTCAGCTTGATCAAAGCACTCTACACCAATGTAACTTCCTGATCTTACTGGTAACAGAACTAAATGTTTCCATGTTCTGCCAAGATGGGTTGCCAGTTATCGACAGAGGGCTTGCATCTGGTAATAATTATTTACTAATTCTGTTTACCTTTTGATCTGGTTTTTAGTGTACAGCTGCAGCTATCAAGGCTATAAGAGAAAGTGGAATGAATCTGAACCCAGAAGTGGAAGGGACACTAATTCGGGTACCTATTCCTAAGTAAGTTTGGCTGAAATTTATGTATTTAAATGAAACGGGGTGTTGTCCTTGCAAGAATACCATACTTGTATAGATAGAGTACCTTACCTGCATCCTTCATCCTAGCAAACATGTTTTGAGATGCAGTTTACAGATTCAGGAATACTTATCAAATGTCTGCCATGTACTAGATGCTGGGTATCTAGTAGTCAGCTTGTAAAATAGCCTGTTCTGATACATTCTGGCTTGGAAGTTAAGACAAGCAAATAGACAATGTCATTTCTGATCAGGAAATGCTATGAGGAAAGTTAGTGATGTCCACTTGAGACTGACTTGGTATGGGTGATAGTGGCAAGGGTAGCATTACTCTGGGAGGACTCTTTAAGGAGCTTCCTTTTCTTCGGAGAGCTAGAGGATGAAGCAGAGCATCATCAGCCTTAGGGAAGGACATTCCAGGCAGGGTAAGTAGCAAGCTCAGAAAAAAGTAGTCACTTATAATTTCTAATCCCATATTCCTTGAAGAATTATTTTAGTCTCTGCTAGTTGAAGAATTTTAGGCATAAGCACAGAAAACTATTAAAAATAAATTTATGAGCCGGATGTAGTGGTGCACGCCTTTAATCCCAGCCCTGGGGAGGCAGAGGTAGGAGGATCGCTGTGAGTTCAAGGCCACCCTGAGACTACATAGTGAATTCCAGGTCAGCTTGGGCTAAAGTGAAACCCTACCTCGAATAACCAAAAAAGAAAAAGTAAATAAATAAATTTATAAATGCAAAAAAAGCCAGGCATGGTGGCATATGCCTTTAATCCTAGCACTTGGGAGGCAGAGGTAGGAGGAACACCATGAGTTCGAGGCTACCCTGAGACTACATAGTGAATTCCATCCAGGTTAGCCTGAGCTAGAGTGAGACCCTACCTCAAAAAACAAAAAACAAACAAAAAAGCATAAAAATACATGTTCATTTTCAAATTAAAAAATAAAATACAGAAACACTTAGGAAATGGGCAGGAGGATCATGAGTTAAAGGCTAGTCTAGAAGCCGGGCGTGGTGGCACATGCCTTTAATCCCAGTCCTGGGGAGGCAGAGGTAGGAGGATTGCCGTGAGTTCAAGGCCACCCCAAGACTACACAGTGAATTCCAGGTCAGCCTGGGCTAAAGTGAGACCCTACCTCGAAAACCAGCCCCCCCCCCAAAAAAAAGGCTAGTCTGGGATACACAATAAAACCCTGTCTTAAAAGAAAGAATAGATACAGGGGCTGGAGAGATGGCTTAGTGGTTCAGGTACTTGCCTACAAAGCCTAAGGATCCAGGTTTGATTCCCCAGTACCCATGTAAGCCAGATGCATAAGGGGGCACATGCATCTGGAGTTAGTTTGCAGTGGCTAGAGGCCCCGACATGCCCATTCTCTCTCTGTCTCTTGCGTGCGCTCTCTCTTTCTATTTGTCTCTTGCTCTCTCACTCTCCTCCTACTCTCTCAAATAAATAAATAAAATATTTTTAAAAATAGGTATGATTGTGACATTCGAGAAAAAGAAAAGCCAGCATGTCTGAAACTCAAAGAGAAAGAAGTGAGAACAGTGGCTGGACTAGTCGGGAGGCTGGTGGTAAACCGCTTCCTAGGCCATTGTTCTAACAGTAATGGGAAGCTTTTGGTTAAAGCAAAGGATTTTGCTAGGGTCTCTGTGGTTGCTGATAAAGTGTGGACACAAGGAGAACAGTCAGGAAGCAGCTGTCTCAGGCCAGGTGAGATTTATGTCCCAGGTTCCAAAGAAGAACTAAGTCCCTGTTCTTAACGAGTGGCTTGCATATTTGTAGAATGTTTAGTCATTAAGCAAATATTTATTAAGCACTATAGACCAGGTGCTTTCCTAATTGGTGAGTTGTAGCAGTAGACAAAACAAACAACAAAAATTCTCTGTCATCCTGGAGCTTCCCTGATAGCTGGGTAGGCATAGTACATAGAAAAATAAACAAGGGCTAGGGAGATGATTCAGTGGTTAAAGGTGCTTGCTTGCAAAGCCTGCTAGCCTGGGTTTGATTCTCCAGTAGCCACATAAAGCCAGATGCACAAGTGGTGCATAAGTTTGGAATTTATAGCAGCAACAGGCTCTAGCACGTCCAATTTTCTTTCACTCTTTTCTCTCTCTCCCCCCATAAGTAAATAAAAAATATTAAAAAGGAAAGCACATGTCGCAATGCCCAGTGATGGTAAGGGCCATGAAGAAGAATAAACATGGAAAAGAGGTAGAGACACACATACCTGTGTGGGGGCTTGCGCTTATAATCCTAGCACTTGGGAGGTTGCGAGAAGTGAATCACCATGAATTCAAAGTCAGCCTGTATCACATGGTGAGCTCCAAGTTAGTTTGAATAGAGTGAGACACCTTCTCAAAAAGTAACAAAGAAAAGCCAGGTGTGGTGGCACATGCCTTTAATCCCAGCACTTGGGAGGCAGAGGTAGGAGGATCACTGTGAGTTTAAGGCTAGCCTAGGACTACATAGTGAATTCCAGATCAGCCTGGGCTGGAGCAAGATCCTACCTCAAAAAACAAAGAAGCCAGGCGTGGTGGTGCAGGCCTTTAATCCCAGCACTTGGGAGGCAGAGATAGGAGGATCACCAAGAGTTCGAGGCCACCCTGAGACTACATAGTTAATTCAGGTCAGCCTGGACCAGAATGAGACCCTACCTCAAAAAAAAAAAAAAAAAAAAAAAAAAAAAAAAAAAAAAAAGGTAACAAAGAAAATAGAAAAAGAAATGTGAGCTAGAGACACTTGGGGGCTCTTTTACAGACAGTAAGAGTTTGGGAAGGGAGAGACATTTGAAGGAAAGTAAAGCAGATGAAGTTTTAGGTAACTAGAAAGGGAAAGTGGAATGTAACCCTTCTTAGGTTTCTTTTTGTGCCATACATCATCCTTTATTTCTTCATGAAATTTGCCTTATGCATCATATCCCTTTAAAGTACATTTTTTTCTAGTTACAGAAATTTAGGCTCTGAGAGATAAAGTAGCATTCTGAGGTCATATAGCTTATACTGAAGCTGGGATCTATACATTGGTTTATTTGATTCTAATGCATCATGATTACAAGATTTTTTTTTCCTTCTTTGAGACAAGGCCTCACTCCATAGCCCAGGCTGGACACCCAGTTTGAGATCCTCCTGCCACAGCCTCTGAAATGCTGAGATTACAAGTATGCACCACTGTGCTCAGCAGTGAGACTCAATCACAACACTGAGAAACCAGGAATATTCCCTCTTAACTTTCTGTCTGACTTATGGCCAGAAATGATTCTTATTCTTTTGTGTCCCTGGTACTGTATAAGCCAAATTACCACTCTACTTTGAAATCCTGTGAATTGGAGCCAATATAATCTGGTGTATAAAAGCCATATAGACTTGGGTTCACGTCGAATACCGGTTTTGCTTGGGAAGTTCATTGATTTGTTCGCTGTGTCTTCTGAGAATGTATATATGCCAGGCTTTTCTGGAGTCATATGGATATATAGAACTGATAGAGCTCACAAGCTATGTGTCAAGCCCCTTATTTGTATTACCTCCAGTTTATTTGAGGAACATAATGTGACCAACAGTTTTTAAACCAAAAAAAAAAAAAAAAAAAAAAAACCCAAAGTTCAGAGAAATTATGGTGTTGCCCAAGATCACATGACCAAGAAGTGGTAGTCAGGATTCACAGCCAGAATTTTTCTGTCTCTGTGTAGATGAATAATTTTGGAGAATGCTAAGTGTACTTACAAATAGTAGAAACAAGGTCAGCAACTTTGTGTTAGAGTTCTTTCTGTCCTGTCTGCAACCTTGAGAAGCCACTTCACTTTCCTCAGTTTTGTTTTCCCCATATACGAGATGAAGGGGTCACCTACAGATCTGCGAGGTCCCTTATGAAACCTTAAAATTTGTGTTGCTAATGTTCATTGTTGACTTGTGTTCTTTTCAGAGTAGCCCAAACATGTGCTACATTTTTATTTCAAATATCAGGTTGACATAAGGTGTGTTTCTACAACCCCACAGGAGTTAATGGTTACCTTTGGTACATATGTCTAAAGACTCAGTGAGGTTAACTCAAATTTCTAATTTCTAAAGACAAGGGGATCTGTATCATTATTTTATCTTGGTTAATGGAATGGGTGTAATCTAAGAGAAAGCTGACAGACCAAAACCATCTGTTCCTGCAAATCTCATTTTTATATACTTTCTTTCCTCTGACAAGGTGGTAGGGTCATGAGGCCCTACTGAATTAAGCATGTGGTAGTTTTCCAGATTAAAATAATGATCTGTTAACTATGGCTGTGTCATGGGGGAAGGGATAAAAGTTGGTTTAAAAGTGACTTTCAGGGCTGGAGAAATGGCTTAGCGGTTAAGGTGCTTGCCTGCGAAGCCTAAGGATCCTGGTTCGATTCTCCAGGTCCCACATAAGACAGATGCACAAGGGGGTGCACATGTCTGGAGTTCATTTGCAGTGGCCAGAGGCCCTGGCGCGCCCATTCTCACTTTCCCTCTCTTTGTCTCTAATAAATAAATAAAAATAAAATAAAAGTGACTTTCATTGCTGGGTGTGGCTGTGCACACCTTTAATCCCAGCACTCAGGAGGCAGAGGTAGGAGGATTGCTGTGAGTTCGAGGCCAACCTGAGACTACATAGAGAATTTCAGGTTGGCCTGGGCTAGAGTGAGACCCTACCTAGAAAAACTAAAATAAATAAATAAATAAATAAATAAATAAATATGACTTTCATATAACTCACGTTACATCACCCTAGAGCTTGCTGCCTTCAAGTTCCTTTTTTGTAAAGTAGATGAAATAGTACATAGTGACTGGCAGAGATTTTATTTTAAAAAATATTTTATTTTTATTTATTTATGTATTTGACAGAGAAAGAGGGGGAGAGAGAAAGAGAAAGAATGGGCATGCCAGGACCTCCAGCCACTGCAAACGAACTCCAGATGCATACGCCCCCTTGTGCATCTGGCTAACGTGGGTCCTGGGGAATCGAACCTGGGTACTTTGGCTTTGCAAGCAAATGCCTTAACCACTAAGCCATCCCTCCAGCCCTATTTGTGTGTGTGTGTAATTTTTGTTGTTGTTGTTTTTTGGTTTTTCTGAGGTAGGGTCTCACTCTAGCTCATGCTGACCTGGAAGTCACTATGTAGTCTCAGGGTGGCCTTGAACTCACGGTGACCCTCCTACCTCTGCCTCCTGAGTGCTGGGATTAAAGTCATGTGCCACCATGCCTGGCTATATGTATACTTTTAAGAGAAAAGGAAGGCGTGATGAAGGAAATGAATGCAATGAGCATGACTCTGAGGAACTTTCAGCTACCTAACATACACAGGGAAGCACAGTGCAGGAAGAGTGCAGTGGTTAAATTTAAGCCCGGGTGCTGCATATGCATTTAATTGAGTTGAACTCCCCTTTTTATCTGTGCAACGGGGGCAGTTGTCTTCACTGCTTGTTTTCTTTTTCTTTTTTCTTTTCTTTTCTTTATTTATTTATTTGAGAGAGAGAGAGAGAGAAAGAGAGAGAGGGAGAGAAAGAAGTTGATAGAGCGAGAGAGAGAATGGGCACGCCAGGGCCTGTAGCCCTGCAAACAAACTCCAGATGATGCATGCACCACCTTGTGCATCTGGCTTACATGGGTCCTGGGGAATTGAACCTGGGTCCTTTGGCTTTGCAGGCAAGTGCTTTAACCACTAAGCCATCTCTCCAGCCCCTTTTTCTTATTTTAATTTTCAGGGTAGGGTCTTGCTCTAGCCCAGGCTGTCTTGAAATTCAGTATGTAGTCTCAGGGTGGCCTTGAATTTACAGTAGTGATTCTTCTACCTCTGCCTCCCAACTGCTGGTTTTAAAGGTGTGCACCACCACATCTGGCTTGTCTTCACCTCTTTGAACTTTAGAGTTCATCTTTAAAATGAAATTTATGGAACTTGTTTGGTATTGTAATTGGGAGAGTCTGGTCAGATAATGTGCAAGGAGCTGTAGGTATTTAGTAAAACCCAGCTAATGTTAGAGAATGTTTTTTTTTTCTTTCATTCTCTTTACAAATAGGTAAGAGCATTATTCTCTTTAGGGATGAGGAAGCAGGTTAAGAGGTAGGCATTGACTCTGGGCCTCATAGCAGCAATTGACAAAGCTATGAAGAAAAAAACTGCCAGGAGTGGTGGTGCGTGTCTTTAATCCCAGCACCTGGGAGGCAGAGGTAGGAGGACTGCCGTGAGTTCAAGGCCGCCCTGAGCATACATAGTTAGTTTCAGGTCAGCCTGGGCCAGAGTGAGACCCTACCTCGAAACAAACAAACAAAAAAAAAAAACAAACAAACAAAAAAACCTACCTAAGTGTTTCAAAAAGAGAATAAGGAGCATCAATTGCTACTGTCCATTTGTAATTATAAAGCTTCAAGATTAGTTCCAAGAAAATGTGCCTTTCCTGGCTGATCATGATTCTTCCTCTAGTGATGACAGTCTGCAAGTTTGCTTAACTCTGGTGCTCAGAACTACCTTTCAGTTTTCGTCACTGCTGACATTAGACACTGCCTCGTTTTCATTATACTCCTTGGAGTCTTATGTTCTTTTTAAAAGAGCTTATTGAATATGTGATTCTTGCTATATAATCTGTCCCAGATCTTCTGGGAAGGAAATAGAAAATAAATATTTTTTTTAAGTTTTAAAAAATATTTAATTAATTTATTTGAGAGAGAAGGAGGGAGATAGAGAATGGGCAGCCAGGGCCTCTAACCATTGCAAATGAACTCCAGATGCTTGTGCCACCTTGTGCATCTGACTTATGTAGGTACTGGGGAATCAAACCTGGGTCCTCTGGCTTTGCAGGCAAGTGTCTTAATCGCCAAGCCATCTCTTCAGCCTGAAAATAAATCTTAAATTAGTAGCAGGTCAGACTAGGAACCTGAGTGGTCCTTTTCACCAAGTCCCCCTTTTGCAGCCTCTGAGGATCAGCTCTGAGTGCCTCTAGGTTTTCATCATGCCTCTCTGGGTACAATGCTACCAAGTCTCAGACATTGTGTCAAATCCTTTCTTATTGACTGTGTGTATAGTTTTGATTTGAACTGTGGCCACTGATGTTTTATGATGATAAGTCAAAGGAATCCTTGTGCATAAATCAAGATTCATTAAAATAGTTTCATTGGGGGGTACCCTTTATTAACCATTTACATTAGAGGTGTGACCACTGCAGAATACTGCATTGTGTGATGTAGAGTTTCTCCCAGGTTCTCTCAATAGGAGTGGGGAGTCTGTTTTGAAGGCCCTTTTATGGACACCTGAGGTCAGGTAGGTATAAGTGGCAGAAGCAGGATTAGAATTGTAGTCTAGGTTATACCTTTCTTCCTATTCTGATTTCCTGGTGGAAGATGTATCCAGAATGTCAGTCCTTCTCTCTCTCTCTCTCTTTTTTTTTTTTTTTTTTGTTTTTCAAGGTAGGGTCTCGCTCTGGCCCAGGCTGACCTGGAATTCACTCTGGAGTCTCAGGGTGGCCTTGAACTCATGGCAATCCTCCTACCTCTGCCTCCCGAGTGCTGGGATTAAAGGCGTGCGCCACCACGCCCAGCTAGTCTTTCTCTTCTTATCACAGGTCCTAAAAGGATGTGAGGAGGAGTTTAAACTATCAGGCCAGATTTCTATTTCTGCTTTATTCACCACATATATACACAAGTAAGTACTGTGTACTTGTTGTTTTACAAAATAGCACTGGGAAAATTAAAGGATGTAGGAATGATTTGCTTTTGAGATTGCCTATAAACTCTTTTTTTATATATGAGGGAGAGAGAGAAAAGCAGAGAGAGAGAATGGGCCTGCCAGGGCCATCAGCCACTGCAAATGAACTCCAGGTGCATGTGCCCCCTTGTGCGCATGTGTGTTATTCTGCACTTGCATCACTGTGAATCTGGCTTACGTGGGACCTAGGGACTCGAACATGAGTTCTTAGGCTTTGCAGGCAAGTGCATTAATTGCTAAGCCATCTCTCCAGCCTGCCTGTAAACTCTTTTAATTATTATTTTTATTGACAACTTTTATACTTACATACAAAAAAACCCACCTGATATTTCCCTCCCCTCCCCCCATTCCACTTTAGAACTCCAGTCTCCATCATATCCCCTCCCTCTCTCCATTAGTCTCTCTTTTAATTTGATGTCATCATCTTTTTCTTCTATTTTGAGGGTCTTGTGGAGGTATTGCTAGGCACTGCAGTGTCATGGATCTCGAGGCCAATTTCTGTCTGGGCAGTTGCATTGTAAGAGGTCATACCCTTCCTTTGGCTCTTCCATTCTATCCGCCCCCTCTTCCGCAATGGTCCCTGAGCCTTCGAGGATGTGACAGGGGTGTTTCAGTGTTGGGCACTCCTCCATCCCTTCTTCTCAGCACTGTGTTGCCTTTTGGGTCATCCCAGTGGTCATCGCCATCTGAAAAGAGAAGCTTCTCTAACCAGAAGTGAGAGTAGCGTTAATATGTGAATATGAACATTAAGTGTAGTGCTTTCAGGGCAGCTTGGTGGGAATAATATATACATTTAGTCAGACAAGAGCAGGCTTATACACCTAAGGCTCATGACCTCACCTACCATAGACTTTTACTTAGGTTTTTCAGTACCAGGTATGTATTCCTTCCCGTAGAGAGGGTGCCTGTAAACTCTTAAGGAAATAATGGATTCACCAAAAGGCAAAAGTACATGAGTGACTCATTCCCTACTGACATTGCATCCTTCACTGATTGCCTTCTTCATTCCTCAGTGTCTATATCAGAGCTATCTTACAAGGAATTAAATAAAAAATGAAAATACCTCCATCTAGTTCTTCACAGGAAACCATTTTTGCCATCTTGATTTTCTAGATTTTTTAAATATATTTTTATTTAGTTATTTGGGAGAGAGAGAACATGTTTTAGTAAACATGGGTGCACCAGGGTTTCTTGCCTCTGCAAATAAATTCCAGATGCATGTGCTACATTGTGTATCTGATTTTACTTGGGTACTAGAGAATTGAACCCAGGCCAGCAGACTTTAAAATGTGGCTTTAGCTTTTTTTTTAAATGCAAAGTCAAGCACATATCTTCCCTCCATCTTTCTTGTAATGATAGGCAAGGGTTATAGAGACTGCTGTATGCTTTTTAATATATATATATTTATTTAATTTTTTATTATTTTATTTATTTTTGGAGAGAGAGACAGAGAGAGACAGACAGAGGGAGAGGGAGACAGATAGAGATGGGCGCGCCAGCAGTCTCTCAGCTGCTGTGAATGAAATCCAGATGCGTGCGCCCCCTTGTGGTCAAGTGCGGCATTGTGCCCTTGTGTCACTTTGCATCTGGCTAAATGTGGGACCTGGAGATTGGAACCGGGTTCTTAGGCTTAGCAGTCAGGCACCTTAATGGCTAAGCCATCTCTCCAGCTCTATTTATATATTTTTTTACTGGGAACTTTAATATAGAAACATGTTACAAATTGGTCTTATGACCATCAGGTTATCTTTTTTTTTCCCAAGGTAAGGTTTCACCCTAGTCCAGGCTGACCTGGAATTTACTGTGTAGTCTCAGGGTGGCCTCGGACTCATGGTGATCCTCCTACCTCTGCTTCCCAAGTGCTGGATTAAAGGCATGCGCCACCATGCCCAGCTTTTTTCGATTTTTTGAGGTAGGGTCTTGCCCAGGTTGACCTGGAATTTACTGTGTAGTCTCAGGATGGCCTTGAATACCTGATGATCCTCCTTCCTCTGCCTCCCAAGTGCTGGGATAAAAATGGGATTAAAAGGGCTGGAGAGATGGCTTAGCGGTTAAGGCGCCTGCCTGCTAAGCCTAAGAACCCAGTTCCAATCTCCAGGTCCCACGTTTAGCCAGATGCAAAGTGACACAAGGGCGCGCACGCATCTGGATTTTGTTCACAGCAGCTGAGAGACTGCTGGCATGCCCATTCTCTATCTGTCTCCTTCTCCCTCTCTCTCTGTCCGTCTCTCTCTGTGTCTCTCTCCAAAAATAAAAATTAAAAATAAAAAAAATGGGATTAAAAGTATGCGCCACCATGCCTGGCCAGGGTATCTTCTTTTGTCCCCTCTTCCCCACTTTCATTCCACTGAAGGCTCTCCTCAGTGGTAGAGTCAGTAATCACTGTGGGTCGTGAATGCACCTGTGGGTTCCTATAGGGAGAACAAGAACTCACAGTATGCTTTCTCACCCTGTCTTGAAGGGCTTGGTAGAAGCCTTCTTTAGTACTAACTCTCAGCAGCCTCTTACTTTCTTACATTATAAGGGATAATTTCACTGGGTATAGTAGTTTTCGTTGGCAGCCACAGCCTTTCAAAATTTGAAATACTCCATTCCAAGCCCTTCTGGGCTTTAGAGTTTCCATTGAGAGATCCATTGTTATTCCAATGGGGCTTACCTTTATAAGCGACTAGCTGTTTCTCTTATGGCTTTTAATATACTTATCTTTGTTTTCTTGGCTAGTATTTTAATTATAATGTGATGTAGAGATTTTTTTTTCTGGTCCTGTCTAGTTGGAGTACTTCATGCTTCTTATACCTGGATGGGTCTCTCCTTTGTAAAGTTTAGGAAACTTTCTTTCTTTTGTAATTTTAATGAGAATATTCTCTATGCCCTTGACCTGTAGGCCCCATCTTATATGTCCATAATTCAAATGTACTCTCTTTCTAAGGGGTCCCACATTTCTCTCATGTTTTGTTCTTTTTTTTTAAATTTGTTACTGATTTTGGCCTCCTAGTCTATTTTCTCTGTCTTGTCTTCAAGCCCTGTTATTCTGTCCTACACATGATTTATTCTGTAGGTATGGCTTTCTTGGGAACTTGTTAATTGAGTTATTTCATTTTTTTATTTCCATTGGGTTTTTCTTTAGCATCTATCTCTCTTTATTTTTCCATTTCTCCAGCACCATTTGTTGCAAATATTGTCTTTTCTGCAGTGTGTGTTTTGGCAACCAGCAAAGGAGAATTGAGAATATGTGTCCACTGAGGCAGAAAAGCTAAGAAACTCAGTGAAGAACCCTTTGAAAGAGAATGGAGCCATAGCTGTGCTGAAAACTGCACAGGGAAACACAAGATATTAGGGCTAACAAACCTGGTTCAAATCCCTGTTCTGTCATTCTGGGTATGCTAGCCTGGATTCCCTGAGAAAAAATCATCAGGATAGAATTAGATGTGTGAGAGATGCTCAGGGATACCTGTGAAATACAGAAGGGAAAAGGTTCAGTTCTGACATGAGCAAAGAAAGGAAAGAAGGCAGGTTAGAGAGATGGCTTAGCAGTTAAGGCACTTGCCTGCAAATCCTAAGGATCCAGGTTCTACTTTTTAGATCCCATGTAAGCCAGTTGCACAAAGGTGAGGCAAGCACAAGGTTGCACAAGCCCACTGGGTGGCACAAGAGTCTGGAGTTTGATTTCAGTGGCTGAGGCCCTGTCACACCAATTTTCTCTCTCTCTCTCAAAAAAAAAATTAAAATTAAAAAAAAAGAAAGGAACGGAGGAGGATTATATAGACTTACTGCAGTGTAGCTAAGAGGAAGTCTTAGCCAGGCTGTTGGGATGATCTTGGGCACAGACCACCCGAGGAGTACTTACTTGTTGATTAAAATGAGATTCTGCTCCAGTATCTCCGTCATGCATGGTCACTGGCAGGGAGCAGCCTGGATAATGTGGTTTTGGAATGATCTCAGCATGAATGCCACAGGGAAGTCAACACTTTGGAAGTCAGAAGCTGTTAGGCATCTTTTCTCCTCAAAATGAGTTCTTATGGGAGAGCCAGTGGAGCAGTATCTCCTACTTCTGTGACCTTAGACATGTTGCTTAGGTTTTTAAAGATTTATTAGAGACAGAGAAAGGGGGGAGAGAGAGAGAGAGAGAGAGGGAGAGAATGGGCACGCCAGGGCCTGCAGCCACTGCATATGAACGCCAGATGCATGTGCCCCCTTGTGCATCTGGCTTATGTGGGTACTGGAGAATCAAGCCTTGAACCGGGGTCCTTAGGCTTCACAGGCAAGCGCTTAACCACTAAGCCATCTCTCCAGCCCTGCTTAGGTTTTTAAATTGTCACCCTCCTTATCTGTAAGATGAGAATAAGGCCAGTGGTTTTGAGGGGTAGTGAAGTATGAGAACTATCATAGACAATGAATTTTAATTCCTTCATCTTACAATGTTTGATCTAATTCTTCTGTTTAAGCAATTTTTGGACACAGCTTTCTTTTCTGGTTATTTGGGTGTAAAATGAAGGATATTTTTATGTTTGTTTGTTAATTTCTTTTTTTAAATTTTTAAAAAAATTTTATTTGTTTATTTATTTGAGAGAGAGAGAGAGAGGAAAAAGAAAGATGCAGATAGAGAATGGGCATACCAGGGCCACCAGCCACTGAAAATGAAATCCAAACACATGTGCTACCTTGTGCATCTGGTTTATGTGGGTTCTCAGGAATCAAACCTGAATTCTTAGGCTTTTGCAGGCAAGTGCCTTAACTACTAAGCCATCTCTCCAGTCCTCTTTTTTTAACTTTAAAAAATATTTTTATTTATTTATTTGGCAGAGAGAGGGAGACAGAGACTCAGTGAGAATAGGGGTATGCTAGGGCCTCCTGCTTCCACTGCAAACAAACTTCAAATGCATGTGCTACTTTGTGCATCTAATTTTACAAGGGTATTATGGGATTGAAACTGGGCCATCAGGCTTTGCAAGCAAGCACATTTAACTGCTGAGCCATCTCTTTGGCCCTTCCCTTTTTATCCTCATTGATTCCTCTCTCAGTGCCTTCACTTTTAGGGATGGAAAGAATTGAGTTTTTATTTTGTAATTATCTTGGAATATAAGTTACTGAGGAGCCTTGAAGTTTGGTTGTTAATAAGCACTTGATTTATTCTTTGCATATGAATTATGAACAAGACTGCCTAGAAGGTGTACCCTAAATAAGAAAATCTAGTAATTAGTTTTATTTGTGAGATTGGCTTTATGTTTCTGGTAAAGATGAGAGACCCTGTTGTCGTTGGCACTCCCTGCCTAGTGAACTGCTCCCCAAGGCCTTGCTGTTAGATATTTGCAATCATCAGTTCCCTCTTTTCTCTGGGCATTGTTGGGTGGTAGATCTGATGCCTAGATTTGGCTCCTTCCCTCAGACATTGTTCCAAGGTGATTGAAGAATCAGACCAGAAAGTGTTCCAGATTATAGTAAAAAGCTCTGGGTTACAGCTCTCTCTGGCTAACTTCCACTCTCTTGCCATATACTGACTTGCAATTTCTTCTGGATGATGCCCAGGGTGGAATGGTCCCCAGCTGGATTGAGTGGGGCTGGAAGTTGCTGTATAGTCAGTGAGAGTTCAAATGGAGAGCTGGAGGAAACTGTTATAAAGCAATCAGAAAGGAGTTATGTGTCCTAATCAAGACAGTCCTCTCTAAGCTTACTCTAGTCCTCTGTAAAATGGAATGACAGCAGCATTTACTTTTGTGAATGTTTACTGAGAGAAACATGTGAAGAATGAAATACAAAGGGAGCAGGAGTAGACTGTTTGATTGCAGTGTAGGTCTGACACCAATGAAGAAGGGAAATAAATTGAACAAATGGGAGTTCATATGATGATAATGTTGTCGTCGTCGTCATCATCATCATCATCAGGTTCGCCATTGCTACTGAGCACTCCTGTGATATTTTCTATAAGGGGGTTTACCATTACAAGCATATTGCCTTCACTGTCCTGAGGCAGGTGGTCTGACAGTGTTATACTAGAGAGGCCTGTGGCTTTTTAACAGCTTTGCTGAGGTTGAATTTACCCATTGCAAGTATATGGATTTGGATTTTAGTGTGCAGAGAGGTTCATCCAGCCATCAACACAATCAATTTGAGATTGTGTTTATCAACCTCCTAATAAGGAGTCCTATCCCACTTTCAGTTAGTTATTACTCACTTTCCCTGAAAACCTTCTGGGTAAAGCTCCAGGAAACTACTAATTTACTTTCTGTCTCTAGCTTTACTAGTATAAGTAGTGATTGAGCTTTTTTAGCTTATGTTTTTAAGTTTCATTCACATTATAATATGTACCAGCAAGTCATTGTATAAGCAGATACACATTTGATATAACCACTCCTCATTTGATGGCATTGGTTTGTTTCTACTTTTGAGCTGTTGTGAATAAGGTGCTATGAGTATTGTACAAGTTCTTGGGTGAATGTTTTTTGTTTCCTTGCATATACACTTAGGAGTGGATTTATGGTAACTCTGCTTAACTTTTTGAGGAATTGCCAACCTTTTCCACAGGAACTGTACATTTTACATTCCTACCAACAATATATGAGGGTTCCACTTTTTCCATCTCTTTACCATACCAACACTTGTTATTTTTATTGTTATTATCCTAAAGAATATGAAATGGGGCTAGAGAGATGATTTAATAGTTAAGGCCCTTGCCTGTGAAGCCTAAGGACCCAGGTTTGATTCTCTAGGTCCTACTTAAGCCAGATGCACAAGGTGTCACATGTGTCTGGAGTTCATCTGCAGTGGCTAGAGGCCCTGGCATGCCCATTCTCTCCCTCTCTCTTTTTCTCTGTCTCAAATAAAAATAAAAATATAAATAAATGGGTTTAAAAAAACAAAATTCTATATAAAAAAAGATATGAAGTAGTATCTCACTAAGGGTTTTGATCTGCGTTTCCCTAGTGGCTGATGATGATTAGTGTGTTTTCATGTGCTTGATGGTCATTTGCATTTTCTTTAGAAAAAAAGGTCTACTCAAGTCCTTTGCTCATTTTTTGATCTTTTTATTGTTGAGTTTTTATGTATCCTGGCAATTAGATACTTATCAGATATATGATTTTCATCTCTCTTGACTGAAAAAATAATGCATGTTTATCACAAAAATTCAAATTCTAGAGAAATACAAAAAGAAAAGTTAAAGTTGGGCCTGGTGTCACAAGCATATAATTTGAGCTATTTGGGAGGCTGAGGCAGGAGGATTGCAAGTTCAGGGCCTGCTTGGACAATTGGCAAGACCCTGTTTCAAAAAGAAGAAGTAGGGCTGGAGAGATGGCTTAGTGGTTAAGGCAACTGCCTGCAAAGCCTAAGAACACTCATTCGATTCTCCAGGTCCCACGTTTAGCCAGATGCAAAAAATGATGCAAATGCACAATGTCGTACATGCGCACAAGGGGAGCACGCATCTGGAATTTGTTCACAGCGGCTGAGAGGCTGCTAGTGCGCCCATTTTCTATCTGTTTCTCTCTGTCTCTCTCCAATTAAAAAAAAAAAAAAAAAGAAAAAGTAATAAAAGGGCTTGGAATGTAGTTTGGTGGTAGAGCACTTGACCTCTGAATTCTATCCTCATTATTGCAAAAACAAGCAAATAAGCAAACACAGGCAAAGTTCATTTACTATTCAAGTATTCTTTCTACAAGTAGCCACTGTTCAGTGTACATATATACATATATAGTCTTCCCAGTTTTAAAAGATGTATATATAAACTCATGTCAATGGCATGTGGTGGTTCACCTTAGGTTTTTTTTTTTTTTTTTTGAGGCTTTTTTTGTTAGCTTGTTTTATGTGAGAGAGAATTGGTGCCACCTTGTGCACATGTGTGACCTTGCGCACTCGTGTTACCTTGTATGCCTGGCTTACATGGGATATGAAGAATTGAAGATGGGTCCTTAGGCTTTGCAGGCAAGCACTTTAACTGCTAAGCCATCTCTCCAGCCCTCACCTTAGGATTTTTGTACTTTATGATGATATGAAAGTGATAAGTGGCCAGTAGCAACTGTACTTGAATGTTTGACTCCCAATCCCCACGCCACCCTGGACCAGCCATATACAGCTCAATTCTTTCTTGTGATCCTGGTGGGGCAGTGAGTCACAGCTCCCAGCTGGTCACATGGCCATAAGGGAAACGGCCATATTTTGCATTGCTGAATTGCTAAGCCACATGGTTTGGAAAGTTAGGTGTATGAAGTACTGCATTTTCAACCTTTTAAAATGTATGAGTGTATTTTTTAATTAACTTTACTTAATTGGTTAATTGACTTTTTAATTTATGGGTTTATCAGGACATACCCCATCATGAATCAAAGAGCATTTGTACTTATTTTATGTAAGTGGCATTAGATGCAGCACTATGACTTGCTTTTTCATGATGGTCTTGTTTTTTTCTGGCTGCATAGAAATGCCCTTTTGAGATATAATACAATACAATACAAAAAATACAATACAATAATACAATACATTTGTATAATACAAATGAGGAAACTAGAGATCAAAAAGTTTTTAATAACTTGCTCATAGTGACAGATTAGTAAATGGAAGAGCAAAGAGCCGTTTTGTACACTTGAACCAGTCTGCTTTCAGAGTCCATGTTCTTACCATCTTATCACATTGTTCCTTTGGCTAATGACATGTGACTAATTTCCATCTAGGGTTGACCTTACTTCAGCCACTAAATCACCTTATAGATCTTGTTGTAAGGATAATATGTGTGCATGATTTACACATTGTAGGAACTACTTGTAACATCCCTTTCTTATATAACCCACATATATAGACCTTTAAGGATCTGTAAGGGAAAAGCACATCAGAGGAGAACACCTTATGACTTGATGGCTGGGTGGCTACAAATTGCATTTGAGCAGCTGCAGCTGCTTTTTCTACCCTTTCACTGCTGCCCTCTGGGGCATGTATGCATGTGCGTGTGGCATGTGCACAGGTGTATACACATGTGGAAGCCAGAAGAGGACATCTGGTGTCCTCTTCTACCATTCTTCTATTTATTTTCTTAAGACAGAGTCTCTCACTGAACCTGGAGCTGCTGTTCTTCAGCTAGACTGGCTGACCAGGGAGCCCAGCAATACTTGTCTCCACACCTCAGATTGTGCAGCCACAACTGGCTTTTTTTTTTTTTTTATTAATGAGAGAGAGAGAGAATTGGTGCCCCAGGGCCTCTAGCCTCTGCAGTTGAACTCCACACCCATGTGCCTCCTTGTGTGCATGCATCACCTTGTGCATCTGGCTCACATGGGATCTGGGAAGTCAAACATGGGTCTTTAGGCTTTGCAGGCACGCACCTTAACTGCTAAGCCATTTCTCTAGCCCCACAGCTGGCTTTTTACATGGATGCTGCAGATTGAACTCAGGTCCTGATGCTTGCACAGCATATACTTTTACTGAGCTATCACCCAGGTCCCAGAGCTAGTCATTTTTCAGACAAGTTCAGAACATTTTTCAGACAAGTTCAGAGCCTGGAGATCCCCTACAGTTTCAAGATGCCTGTCTTGTCCTATTCAGTGCTGCTTCCTACCATAGCAGTTTAGAAGTGCCTCCTGTGATCACAAGTCCCAAATGTATAGGGTAGGGCTCCCTCTCAGCATAAATAGATGACTGAAACACACAGGGAATTGAAGTCAGAAATGACAAGTGGAGCCTGGACTGAAGAGAAAGTGGCCGCCAATACTTGTAAAAAAGCTGTACACAAAGGACAGGTTTCTGTCTTTGCCATTTCTGTGTTCTGTGTACCTGCTATAGGGCAAAACATTGGTCCATTGTATTTTTCTAGAGATTCCTTCCCTCTCGCCTTTCTCCCTACTGCTCTTGCAAGTATAGGAAGATAGCAGTGAATTATGTATTTAAGCAGGTCTTAATGCACAAGTAGTGCTGTCCTTATCCTACCACTAGTAACAATAGCTGTTAGATCATGTAACCAACAAGGATAAGTATAGCAGAAGGCCTGGAATTCAGGAATCAGGCCATACTGATATTAAACAGGAACTTGGGCAGGTTGCTTGATCTCTCTGAACCTCTGCTTTCTAATCTGTAAAATCCAGATATTGTGAAATTCACTGACCTAATACATAGAGGATGTATCAGCTCAGAGTTAGGCACCTTAAAAGGGCTTTGCAAATGTTATCATTATTATTGGTAGGGAGCTGAAGACACCAGTGTAGGATAATGAGACAAATATGACTGGACTTGTTATGCTACTGCAAGATCCTTCCATATTTCTTTATCTTGCTTTATTTTCTTCTTAGCACTTATATGTCATTTTAGACATGTATTTATTTTTTCTCTCTCCTTCCTTCACTAGAATGGGAATGCTTTGGGAAGAGAGAGGAAGAAAGAGCTTTGTCAGTTTTATTCATCAATGTATCCCTAGCCCCTGGAACAATGCAGAGCTGCGGTGCCCTCAGTGTTTGTGGACTAAGTGAATGAGAGCACTGACTATTTGGCCTTTGTCTTCCTGGTGCTATTTGTGTGTTAGCTAATATATTTCTAGTAATCTTTTACTTTTTAGGGTTTTTTAATTAAGTAGAAATTTTGTATGAACACATCATATGTCATTAGTAATCTTTTGAAGTCATTACTATCCCTAGTTTATAGCTGGAAAAAAGTCACAGAAGAAGGTTCTTTATGCCCAATGTCACATAGCTAATATGTGAAAGCACAGGTAGTCTTTCTCCAGAGCCTGGGCTTGTAGCCACTTTTTTTCAGTAGGAGGCATCTTTCTCTCCCCCCTTGACTTTGTTTTTGGTGCTGGTTATAGAACCCAGGGCATTGTACATACTTGACAAATGCTTTGCCCCTGAGCTGGGCCTTCATTAGTTTTCTTATTGACAATTTCAGATAGCCGAGTGCCTGCATATGCTGTTTGTTAGCCATCATCTGTTACTTGCTTATAATAGGTATAGAAGAAAGGTCACCTTTTTTTTTTTTTTTTTGAGGTAGGGTCCTCAAACTCACAGCAATCCTCCTACCTCTGCCTCCTGAGTGCTGCAATTAAAGGTGTGCACCACCATGCTAGGTTAAAGGTCACATTTTAAACTCCATCCTCACCCCAGCCCTGCATTTCACAGTTGAGAAAATAATAATATATTTATTGAGTAGGTCACTATGTGCCATCACATTTATTAATTGATTCTAATTAAGCAAATAGATTTATATTTAGGACAGTTAGGGAAACTAAGACAAAGAGGTTAATTTTCTTGCCCAGATCCATATAATGTAGACATGTACATCTGGGTCTTAAGCCCTGGCATTCTGGCTTCAGAGACTTTTCTCAAGTACAAGATGACCTTGTAATTCAGAGAGGAAAAGCCAATGTCCATAGTTATTCAGTTTCTGAGTGACAGAGTAGGGCTGGGGAATCAGTTCTATTTTGACCACAAACATATCCAGTAATGTATGTGGAAGCTGAAATAAGAGTCTCTTTAGCCCAGGGCTTGGGTTTCCATCCTGGGGTGGCAGAGAAGAAAGTTGACTTAATTAAGGTCGTGTAGCTGGAAGAGCGGGGTTGGGATCATGACCTCAGCTCCTCTCTCTTTCTGTCTTACTTGACTGTACTTCAGGATTGCGTAGCCAGGCTTCAGTCCCAATCCTTGGAAAGCAGGTGGCTACTTGTATTCCTAAATAGAACTAAAATTACTGGTGGTAGAAGTCCTCTGGTCTGATGTTTTTATGGGATATTAATGTATATAAGACAGGCCAATGGGAGGGTAGGGTGAGGTACATTGAAGCATAGGAAGTCTGGTCAGGCTATAAAAACAAAAACATTTCCTTCTGGGCCAACAGCCTCAAGGCATTGAACAGCTCCCAGGAGCAAACAATGAAACAGGGCATGTGTCTGTTGCTGATTGCAGGTCTATGTTCCTCTGGTGGGGGAGAGGTCTCTCAGCAACCCAGTAAGGGGTGATATACTTTCCCCAAGTGGAATCCTCAGAATTGTGTTTAGATAGGCTGTTCCCGTAGCCTGCTCCCTCCAACCACTGGTACAGAATAGCCTCATAGCTCCCACTGTCTGCTACTGCCCTCTCTTCCAATTTTTTTTTTTTTTTGACAGTTACTACAGATTGAACCTAGGGCCTTGCACATGCTAGACAAGCACTCTACCATTGAACTCTGTTTCCAGCCCTTTACCTACTTTTTATTTTGACACAGAATATCACTAAGTTGGCCAGACTAGTCTTGAACTCACTCTGTACTACAGGTAGGCCTTGAACTTGCATTGCTCTGGCTGTAGCCTCTTGAGTAACTGTATTACCAGGCCTGTTCTTTTATATTGCTGCTCACCATCCATTCCATGGCCCAAGCTTCAAGTGACTAAATCCTTTTTGAACATTTTCTCCCTTTCTACTCATATCCTGTTGTCCCCGAGTACTGGAGATTCCGGTAATTAGAATGATGTGAAACTGAGTTTGGAGAAGTTGAAGAGCATAATCAAAGTTCTAAAACTAACAAGTGACAGATTTCATTTAAGTCATCTTGGCTTTAAAGGTATATGTTTTTTTTTTTTGGGGGGGGGGCTGGCTAGGATCTCGCTCTAGCCTGGGCTGACCTGGAATTCACTATGTAGTATTAGGGTGGCCTTGAGCTCATAATGATTTTCCTACCTCTGCCTCCTGAGTCTTGGGATTAAAGGCATGCACAACCACATCCAGCTTAAAGTTATGATTTTTTAAGATTTACTTTTATTTATTCATTTATTTATTTATTTATTAGAGACAGGGGGGAGAGAGAGAGAGTGAGAATGGGTGCGCCAGGGCCTCTAGCCACTGCAAATGAACTCCAGACACATGAGTCACCATGTGCATCTGGCTTACGTGGGGACCTGGAAAATCGAACCTGGGTCCTTAAGCTTCCCAAGCATGTGCCTTAGCCACTAAGCCATCTCTCTAGCCCAAAGTTATGATTTAAAAAAATATCTTAGTTTTTTATTTGGGAGAGAAACAGAAAGAAAGAGGCAGACAGAAAGAGAGTGCGTATGGACATACCAGGGTCTCCTGCCACAGCAAATAAACTCCAGATACATGTGCCACTTTGTGCATCTGGCTTTATCTGGGTTCTGGGGATTCAAACCTAGGCTATCAGCTCCTTTAACTGATGAGCCATTTCTCCATCCCCTAAAGCTATATTTAAAGCTACCTTTTAAGTGACCAAAGATCCTTCTGAAGTTGTCTGTGACATTAGAAGTGATGTTTTACTGTACTGCCTGAGTTGAGCAGGGCTTGGCTTCCTCTGGTGCTATATAGCTTTGTACATGCCTCACCCTCACTTGGTTGAAACAGTGGGCAGTATCATTTTAGCCAGTGAGATTCTCTGTTGTGTTAGTTACCAGTGGGGTATGCCCTCTGCTTATTGTTCATGACAACATGCTCAAGGACTTTTGAAAGAAGGCCCCCATCCAGGAAGTTACTGGAAGACCTGCCTGGTGAAGTTTATGCAAACAAAATGTGACCCTGCCGGCTCTGCCAAAAGCCCTGCCTTACACTGAGAGGCTCTCTGACCCTAGCAGAAAAGGCTGCTTGCTGTCTTCATTACCCAGCCAAGAAGCTGCTGCAAGGTATGTCTTGAGCTCCCCAGTTTCCTGTCTAGGGTTTTCTGCCCACTCTCTCTTGTTCTTAGATATGGTTTGCACATTGCTGACCACACAAAAGACAAGTCTGGCCAGATCTCCTTTTCCCCAGACCTCTATTGTGGTGGTTTGTGTTGTTTGTAAGAACAATCGACTAGGACTCCCCTGCTTAAAAGAGAGACTAATGGAGAGAGGGAGGGGATATGATGGAGATTGGAGTTCTAAAGTGGAATGGGGGGAGGGGAGGGAAATATCAGGTGGTTTTTTTTTTTGTATGTAAGTATAGAAGTCAATGAAAAATAATAATTAAAAAAAACTTGTGGTAAAATACATACTAAATTTTGTATCTTCTTTGTCATTTTAAGTGTATAAGTAACAGTGCATACGCAAGGTTGTACAGCCAATCTGCAAATGCTTTTCATCCAGCAAAACAGAAACAGTATCTACCAGTTGCACAAAGTGGCACATGTATCTGGAGTTTATTTGCTGTGGCAGGAGACCCTGGTATGTCCATACTCACTCTCTTTCTGTCTGCCTCTTTCTCTCTGTTTCTCTCCCAAATAAATAACTAAGATATTTTTTAAAATCATAACTTTGGGCTGGAGAGATGGCTTAGTGGCTAAAGCACATGCCTGGGAAGCTTAAGGACCCAGGTTTGATTCTCCAGGTCCTACGTAAGCCATATGCACTCCCCATTTCCTTTATTCTTCCATGCCTGGGAACCAAGTTTCTTTCTGCCTATATGAATTTGACTCCTTTAGAAACCTTATATACACAGAGTCATAACAGTACCTTCCTTTTGAGTCTTGCTTAGTTCACTTGGGCTTATCACTGTAATGCCTAAGCTTAGTAGGCCATTAGGTTTGTATCACATAGGTTTATGTGTAGCATGTATACAAGTCTCATTCTTTTGAAGACTGAGTAATATTCCTCTGCACGCATGGCTCTCAGACATTGAAGGGTCTGTTTGTTCATGCCCTTGTCAGCCTCTCCAGCCTCATTGCTTTGGGTAGTCTTTGCCCCTTGCTTTCTGTGCTCCTACTACACTGCCTTTCCTCAGTCCATGAGCAGTGTCCTCACCAGGGACAATGCCTTTCCATTCCCTCTGGTGAGAATAACTATTCCCCCCACTTTTCCTCATCTTAGCCTAAACAGGACTGCTTTCTTTATTAGATTGGAAACTCATGTGTTTAAGGTTATACCCTTGTTTTTGCCATAATGAATGCTTAGTAAAAAGTTGAATGAAGCCAGAAATTGAGTGAATGCTGAAAAGAGAAGATTTCAGGGCTACATTTTGGAACATGTAACTTTAAAACATACATATGATGTTAACTTAGTCATCAGATCTCAAAAAAAATCATCTTTGTGTTTTCATTTCTCTATTGTTTAAAACTTTCTTGAATAAACTATTCACTATTTGAAGATGCCTGAGGGGTGCCAACACCTAAACTACTGTTTAAACACCAAGAGATAGGTTACATATTCAGAGGGCTCATTCTCTAGCAGGCTTGGGTGGCTCCCTCCAAAATTCCATCATTTCAGTCTCAGTAATGAATTAGAGGTGTGTACTCTTTGTCCTTTATTTTATTTCCAGATAAGAAAACTTAATGCTCAAGAGAGTTTCAGTCACTTGTGTGTCCCACTCTCAATATAAGGGGGTAGCCTGGGATAGAACACCACCCTGTCCCAGCACCTTTCCGCTTGTCAAATGGAATAGACTCTGTTTTATAAATGGAGCCCTGCCTTAATACTACTTCCCTCCTTCCCTTGCTCTCTCTTTCTTTCCTTTTCCTTTCCCCTTCCTTTCTTTCTGTTTTTGTTAATCAATTTTTGATAAACAAAAATTGAAAACTCCAGGCTCGCAGCACAAATTTGTCCTGATATGCCCTTTCCAACCTTATGTTCTCCCACCATTTCATTTCCCACTGTGCTTTCCCCCAAAATGCCCTTTCCTATCTTCTGCAGCTGACCCTTTACTGTGCTTCCCCAGGCATTTTCCATTTCAGAGCAGACCAGTTGTGCCAGAATTCTGCATGTTCCTTGACTAGAAGATCCTAGGAGCAGTCGCAGTCTTTCTTGGCATTCGTTAACAAGTTTGTTTCTACCACTTGACTAAATCTCTGGAAAGGTTGGGCCCAGCCTTCTTCCTCTGTAGTGTGTGTGAGGATCTGGCTTGGAGCACAAGGAGTTCAGCCAGTGCTTCATAAGCAAATGTACACCAGTTCAGAGTGGGTACTCAGAAGCCTGGAACACAAACCCGGTACAGTCACAGACCATATGAATGTGAGGTGCTGATGATCAGATGTGTTACTAACTGGCTTGGAAAGGGATTAAAATATTTCCATAATATAATGCATGTTTCTTTTTTAAAGCAGATGTGCCTTTATTGTTTCATGAGGAAGTAATTAAATGTGTTTGATTAAGAAATTCATAAATGCTATCATTTATTCAAGGCTACTATATGCTGCTATCTTTATCAGTACTTCATATCTGTTATATCTACTTTTTGAAGTCACCCTATAAAAGCTGTCTTTTTTGTCTTCAGCTTAGAGGTAAAGAAACTGAAACTTAGAAAAACTGACTGTCTTGCCTTCAGGTAGCCATCTTCTCAGTGATAAAGATGGAAAAGAAATTGGTCTTTCTGACTTCAAAATTAATTTATACTGTCACCCTGAGTGTCTGATCCTATAAGTTATATACAAAATTTCAACTCGGCACCAGATGCAAGTGAGCATGTTTATGCCTTTCTTCCTTTTGACCCTTCCTGTGCCCAGCATTCCTTGTTCCTCCCATCATCCTCCCCCTTCTTATTGCCCTTGCCTCTTATTTTTTCCTTGTGGCATCTTTTTGATGAATGACTGTATACTTAAAACCTGAAACAAATACTTTCACGATGTCAATAATAATTATACTCTGTACATCTAAAAACTGCTGTTAATGGTATGGTAATGTTACAGGTACATTAATAAATTTAAAAAATACATATGGGATGGGGAGATATCTCAGTGGTTAATGGTACTTATTTTCAGTCTGCCTGGATTCAATTCCCCAGTCCCCATGTAAAGCCAGGTGCATAGTGGTGTGTGTGTCTGGAGCTTGTTTGCAGTAGCAGAGGCTCTCTAGTATGCCCATTCTCACTCTGTCTCTCTCACGCACAAAGATAATAAAATACATTGTATTAAAGCCAAATTATGTATAATGACTTCATTTTTATTCTTGAGGGTTATTTTGAGTTGTAATATATGTATTTAAAATGTGTGTTTTTTCATCCATTTGAAATACAAAGCAGTGAAAAGTTGATTAAAATTTTTTATTGAAGGTTTCTCAAAAGTGAGATACCTATTTGAAATTGTGTATAAAATACAAGATTGAAATACTTCAATAAGCTCTTTTTAGAGAGGCTTAAGAGGTTTCTTATAGCTTTAGATTCATTTGTTTTCTGCCCCTCCTAGCATTTCAACAGGATTAAGTTTTTTGAATCAGTGGATCAAGTTTTAATTTTCCTGTTCCTTCCTTATACCGACATATGCTTTGGCAGAACAAAAAAGAGACCTAAACATGTCAGCATGATTTTTGTTCAATGAATTAGAAACCATAAAAGTAACAAGATCTGATCCAAATCCCTAAACTCCTGACATGGTGGTTTTGTCCTTTTTTAGTCCCAAGATTCATATTACTGACTTTGAAAGCTTTCTGCCTGGAAGCAGAAGTGCCTGATTTACTTGAAATAGATTTAAGGGGTAGGCAGTATGGAATAGCGGTAGGAACTAAAGTTCCCAAAAAGCACTGCATTTCCTTCAAACAAGGCCGAATGCACTGATAGAGTTCCTGTAATCACAGAGAGATGGAATGTTGCAGGATCACAACCAGTTTACCTTGGGCTACTTTTTAGCCCCTTAGTAGCAATTTGTTGCCTACCTTTGTGCCTGACCTACTAATCCTGTGATCAGGTGAAACCTTTTCAGTATGTACTAACAGACCACTAGCTTTCACCAACCCAAAGGCTGAGAGTGGCATCAGATATCATCTCTGAAGCCTAGAGCAGAGATATCTCCATGTTGTTGTAACCCTCCTATCTGAGGTCTCCACCAATGTGTTCGAAAGTGCCTTGATTTATGAATTTATTTTATTCATAATTATAAAACTTTTGTGAAATTGTTAACACTTTGGAGCATAGAATTTGGGGTAATCTGAATCTGTGTTCCTGGGCCATGGTTACACATATTTGGTTCCAGAATCTTTTATCTACTTTGAGTTAAGAGTTGTGTGTTTTGCATTGACAGTAGAAAGAATTCAGAGCAGAAAGATTTGGATTTGAGTCCCTGTCCTAACACTCAAGCCCTTAGGCCAGTCATTTAACATCTGTAAGCTTCAGTTTCTTCACTAGAAAATGGGACTCTCATTTGAAGAGGGTTGTGAGGATTGGTGACACTGTCGACCTCATCTTCAGAGCTTATCCTTCCTCAGAACTTCCTCTTTTCTTTTTTAAAGTATTTGTTTACTTTTATTTATTTATTAGCAACAGACAGACAGAGAGACAAAGAGGCGGAGAGAGAGAGAGAGAGAATGGGCGTACCAGAGCCTCCAGCCACTGCAAACAAACTCCAGATGCATGTGCCACCTTGTGCATCTGGCTTATGTGGTTCCTGGGGAGTTGAGCCTCAAACTGGTGTCCTTAGGGTTCACAGGCAAGTGCTTAACTGCTAAGTCATCTCTCCAGCCCAAAACTTCTACTTTTTTAATCTCTAGAGAAAATATAAGGTAGATGCCATGAAATGTTTAGTGTATACTCATTACTAGTCTATAATGATCATGTGTCCAGAATTTGGGAAGTCCTTACTTGGCAAGAACCATGTTGATTTGAGGATGTCATAGAAAGCTTCAGGTTGCTGGGATGAACCTCCAGACCAGTCACAGTCATGGAGGAAGGGAATTTATTTGAAGCTTATGGATCCAGTGGAAGTTCCATAATGGCAAAAAAGAGAAAACCCACCACCAAAAGCCAAGAGCAAAAAGAAAGAAAGAAAGAAAGAAAGAAAGAAAGAAAGAAAGAAAGAAAGAAAGAAAGAAAGAAGAAAGAAAAAAAGAAAAGAAAAGAAAAGAAAAGAAAAGAAAAGAAAAGAAAAGAAAAGAAAAGAAAAGAAAGGCCTAGAGCAGTCAAACTACAGGGAGCATGGGAACTCAGGCACTTTGCCTATTTTTACCTGGAATCCAGATCCGCCTCCAGTGACACCTCCTCCAGCCAAGTAGCTGGAAATCCAAGAAGCTTTAATAAAATTTATTAATCTATTGGGGGACATCTATTCAAACTACCACACAGGGTCAAGAAGCATTTGCCAGGAATGTTCATTTCAGGGTAGAAGAATTTTGTTGCACTAAGACCAATCAGTGGCTTTTGAGTCTAATCATTCTGGGGTTGACTTTGAATAAGATACCAAACTTGGGCATGCTAATGTAATCCTGTAGACATAAGACTTGGGATGTTTTGGCAGGAGGATCATGATTTTCAGGCAGGCTTGGGCTACATAGTAAGACCCTGCCTCAAAAAACCCCAGGCAACAACAACAAAAAGATACAACTTTTCTTTGGATCTCATTTTTTTCACCTGTGAAATATGGCTCATGTTCTTATACGACTACAGTCTCTTCTCTAGTTACTCCTTTATTTGTGCTCCAGCCAACTCCTCAGATGAAACATGGCTTGTTTGTACCTCAGAGCCTTTGTACAGGCTCTTAATCTTCTTGGGAGTTCTCCTTGCTCTGCCACTTCCGGAAACTTGAACTTATGCTTAAGGTCTAGTGAGGTGCATTAATATAGTCTAGGCTGTGCTGCAATAATAAGAAAATCTCCATGATTTTTTTTACAGCAGAAGTTTATTTTTATTTTTATTTCTTTGTTTTTTGAGGTAGGGTCTCTTTCTAGCCCAAACTGACCTAGAATGCATTATGTAGTCTCAGGTTGGCCTAGAACTCACAGCAATCCTCCTACCTCAGCCTCCTGAGTTCTGGGATTAAAGGCGTGCACCACTACACCCAGCAAGAAGTTTATTTTTTCGGCCATGCTATGTGTTAGGTGCTGTTCGTCATAGATATCCTAGGACCTGAGCTGATGGAAGCTCTATCTCAACTTCTGCTGTGACCCAGGGAAACAAATAGGGCATAACACTCATTGCCTCGGAAACCTTTTTTCTCAGGGTGATGATACCCATCATCTGCTCACATTTCATTGGCCAGTGCAAGTTGTATAGCCTTACCATAAGGTGTGGAACTGCATTCCTCCTCTGTGCCTATGAGGACAAGGCCCAGAGTAGTAGTGAGCCGTCCTGGTGACTACTACATTTCAATACCATTTCTTCAGGGAAGTTTTCCTTTACTGCCCACTCCCTCCATACCTTTGACAGTTCCTGGTGAGTTAGCTGAGCTGCTCCCTGCATGACATCTTTCTTTTCCCACTTCTCTTACTGAAGCGTGTCTCATGTCGAATTGTAAATGTCTCTTTCTTTACTTGCCTTTCTCCTGAGCTGAGACTCTTTAAGAGCAGGACAGATGTCTATTGCTTTCATCCGAATCCATTACTTTAGCACCCAGAACTGGTTTTGATAGAAGGGCAGTTTGTACATAATGGGGGAAGGAGGGCAAGGCAAACATGCCGGGCTACTGGCTAGGTAGTCATGGTAACTAAATGTAAAATCTATAGCTGCCTTATTAGTTGTAGGATCAGTGAAACACTACCTTCTCAGTGGTTTGCTGTTGGCACCAAATCTGTGCATTGTCATTCTGATGAGGATATTAACTATAAAAATAATGGGCTAGGGATGTAGCTTAGTAGGAAGAGTGTTTGCCTAGCATACAGAAAGCCCTAGGTTCAAACCCTAGCACTGCATGAGCCAGGCATGATGACACACACCTAAAATTCCAGCACTTAAAGATCAAGGGGACTGGAGAAATGGCTTAATAGTTAAGGCATTTGCCTACGAAGCCAAAGGATCCCAGTAAGCCAGATGCACAAGGGGCACATGCATCTGGAGTTCATTTGCAGTGGCTAGAGGCCCTGGTGTGCCATTCTCTCTCTGTCTGCCTCTCTTCTATCTCTCTCTCTGTTTGCAAATAAATAAATAAAAGTTAAGAAAAAAGATAAAGCCAGTAGGATCAGAAATTTAGGATCATCCTCAGCTACATAATGATTTTGAGGCCAGCCTGGGATTCATGAGGTTCTATCTCTAAATAAATAGGAACAATTGCTATTTATCAAGTTTTTGTAAGATGCTGGACACTTTCATGGGTACTTTCTGAAAGTCAACAGGTACAGCAGCTCTCACATGTTATATTGGATTTAAGCTATTTCTTGGTCAGTTTTACTATATTCATAAATAATTAAGATTATGAAGGTTGTTACTTGTTTTGGGTGACTTAGAGATTTAGAGCTAATGTTATTTTTATAACATCATTACTCATTTGCATTGCTGCCTTTCATGGAAGAGAAAGGCTAATTATGGCTAATAATTCCTTTTATTGAACATTTGGGATGTGCCAGGGTTAATGCTCACTAGTTCACATGATCATCTTGTTTACTCTACACCTTACCCATGAATGTATATTGTAAGTGGTGTGGAGCATGACTCCAGGTCTCCCTAGCCTCCTTGGTTTCTCCTCATCGGCAATTGCTTAGTGGCTCTTCCTAGATACCTCACCAGGAACTGTGCTTGACACTGAGCATGTCCATGGACATCTGTCAGGAATATGAAGAACATCAGCTGACAATGGAAATTACAGACTACTGAGCTAGTGGACAGTGTGGTGGTCAAATCCTGGCTGGAAGTTCATGTATTGCTAGATGATTTTGTTGAACTTTTTTTTTTTTTTTTTTTTTGTGTGTGTGTGTCTTTTATTAGAGTAACCAGGGAACACAGGGAAATGCTGGTGAAACTGGCCAAACAAAGCACCAACAAGGCCAAAGACAGTTTGCGGAGGGTCCGTGCCAATGCGATGAACAAGCTCAAGAAATCAAAGGACAAGACCTCAGAGGACACCATTAGGCTCATAGAGAAGCAGGTACCAGTGGCTATTGTTTATGTATCTTATCCAAGGAACCTTTGTTTTTGTATCTGAAGCAAAGACAATTAAAAACAGAGTGTCTCCAGTTCTTTAGTTCACATGATCAACACTAAATCTCTGTTCTAGATCTTGCATTTTGCTAGACCCTGGAAAGAGCCATAGAAGATAAAATGCTTTTGACTATGGCCCAGGCTCTGGGCCAAACACTTTACATTGCTTCATTTATCCCATCATTACAAAATTGAGGTAGGGGTCAGAGGTGTAGCTCAGTGGAAGAACACTTGCCTACCTAGATTGTGCAAGACCCTGAAACAACAGAGCAACAAAACTTAAAGGTAGATAGTAAGGAAACTGAGGTTCAGAGTAGTTCGATAATTGCCCAAGTCTTGTTGGTAGTAAATGGTAGCAATGACATCTAAACACGGGCAGACTGATTGTAGAGCTCCTTGTCAGTGCTGTTCTATTGGGTTTGCTGGTTGCTGAGGAGTGAGCAACTATGTCCCCAGTGTGTGGAGTGGCACTTAATAAACCCTCAAGGAACTAGAGTAAAACAGAAAGTGACAAGGGGGATAGGAAGACTCCATGTGCAGATGTATTATGATATGAAAGAACTTTTTTTCACATAGGTCAGCAGTACTTGACCCTAGAATGAGCCGAGAGAATGAGTGAGAAGACAGAATGGCCACATCATAGAAAGTGTACATGTTTACCAGTTTACATGTCCAAAGGGTTCTCACACTGGCTGTGCATCCATATCAGTCAGCTGATATGTGTTTCTGAAAGATGACTGTGGTGGCTAGGTAGGAAACATTGTTGGGGGATAAGACCAAGGCAGGTAGATAGTTGTAGAAATCTAGCCAGGAAGTGAAGAAAGTCCGAGTCTGATTGGTGCCAGGGGGAAATGAGGTAGAAAGGTGAATTTACCAGTATTTACTTGACTCTTAGGGTCGTGTGTGTGTGTGTGTGTGTGTGTGTGTGTGTGTGTATAAAAGAATTTCTACCTTGAAGGGGTTTCCTGGAGTGCTAGAAAGTACCATTAGTATACCTAACACCCAACTCTCAAAGCTCCCCCTTGCCGTCTTTCCACCTTTCTACTCTGCATCGCCAAAAGGTCTTTCCATAGAGTAACTTGGTCTTTACTGAGCCCTGTTCAGGCTTGAGGCGATTCTGTCCTGGCCCTGTCCCAGCTGGCCCAGCTCCTCCTCATTGTCATAGAAGATTCCCTCTCTGCAGTGGACACTTCATCTCTTCCTTGCTTCCTGGCAGTAAGCCTGTGGACCTCCCGGGCTTCTCACTCAGCAAATAGAGGGTTTGTCTCAGGGTGCAGAAGCCATCATGTCTTTGAAGAAGGATAACCAGCACTCTTATTAAACCCACTTGACAGAAACTGTACCAGAAGTCTTCACTTGTTAACACTGGCTTTTCATCAGCCTTTTCAGATTAGACTTTTTCCTTCAAGTGCTTCTTACCATTTATTATTTTTTCAAAGTGTAATCACATTTTTAGTTTTTCTAATACTAAACTAATACATATTTGTTGTAAAAATAAAAAGAGGAGAAGAAAGAGGGTTGGGGATATAGCTCAGTGGTTAAATGTGCTTGTTTGCAAAGCCTGATAAACCCAGGTTCAATTTCCCAGAACCCACATAAATCTGGATGGAAAGTGGCATGTGCATCTGTTATCCCTTGTTGTGTCTACAACAATGAGAGATGGATACAGGAGAACCCAGAGCCTGAAGCTGGGGGGCCATTGAGTCAGAGTTCCTTTGTACTGTGGCAGTTTGTAGTGGCAAGAGACCCTATTTCTATAGAAAGTGGAGCACAGACACCTTGAGCACAGACACTGGCCTTTGTATGCATGCTGTGCATGTCCTTTCCAGATAGATTAGATTAGATTAGATGGATGATAGATAACAAATAAATACAAATTTTTAAAGAAAAAATGAAGAAAGTCATTGAAATCTCATCACTTAAATATGACCATTGTTAACATTTTAGTGAGGCCCTACAGTTTGTCTCTAAGCAGATTTGTGAGATTTATATTAGACAACATAGCATAGACATCTTTCTGATGTAAAAATGTGTTTAAAAAGACAGCATTTAAAGATTAATTCTTGTAGGGTATGGTGGCGTGCACCTTTAATCCCAGCATTCAGGAGGTAGAGGTAGGAGGATCATCGTGAACTCAAGGCCACCCTGAGACTACATAGTGAATTCCAGCTCAGCCTGGACTAGAGTAAAACCCTACCTTGGAAAACCAAAATAAATAAATAAATAAATAAATAAATAAATAAATAAATAAATAAGATTAATTCTTGCTTCTTCCTCGGAAAAACACCAAATGGCAGATGACGCTGGTGCAGCAGGAGGGCCCGGAGGACCAAGGGGTCTAGGCCTGGAAGGCTTCCACAGAGGTTTGGTCTCTGGGCCTTAGTCGTAGGTGTGGCCATGCTCAAGCCTCTGGGCTTGTAAAGGCAAAGCCGAAGACAAGGAGTGGATGTCTATCACCAAGCTGGGCTGCCTGGTCAAGAACATGAAGATCAAGTCTATGGAGGGAGATCTACCTGTTCTCTCTGCCCATCAAGGAGTGTGAGATTACTGACTTCTTGGGGGCATCCCTTGAGGATTAGGTTTGACGATCATGTCAGTGTAGAAGCAGACACTCACTGGCCAGAAGACCAGGTTCAAGGCTTTTGTCACCACTGGAGACTACAACAGTCATGTTGGTCTGGGTGTTAAGTGCTCCAAGGAGGTAGCCACTGCCACCTGAGGGGCCAGCATCTTGGCCAAGCCCTCTCCCTTGTACTTGTCTGGAAACAAGGTCGGCAAGCCCCATGTAGTCTCCTGTAAGGTGATAGGCCGCTGTGACTCTTGCTGGTGTGCCTTATCCCTGCCTCCAGGGCCACTGGCATTGTCTCTGCCCCTGTGCTCAAGAAGCTGCTGCTGGTGGCTGGTATTGATGACTGAAATACTTCAGCCAGGGGCTGCACTGCCACCCTGGGCAACTTTGCTAAGGCCACCTTTAATACCATCTCCAAGACCTCCAGCTTCCTGACCCCTAACCTCTGGAAAGAGACTATGTTCACCAAGTCTCCCTACCAGGAATTCACCTACCATCTTGTGGAAACCCACACCAGAGTCTCAGTGCAAAGGACCCAGGCTCCAGCTGTGGCACCACATAGGGATTTTATACAGAAAAATAAAAGTGAAGTAAGCCTGTTAAAAAAAAAAAGATTAGGGCTGGAAAGATGGCTTAGTGGTTAAGGCGCCTGCCTCCTAAGCCTAAGAACACTGGTTCCAATCTCCAGCGGTTCCAATCTCCAGGTCCCACGTTTAGCCAGACGCAAAGTGACGCAAGGGCGCAAGGGCACAATGCCACACTTGACCACAAAGGGGCACACGCATCTGGGTTGCTTCAGGTTAAGCTGAGATGAACTTCCAGACCAGGCACAATTATGGAGGAAGGGATATTATTTATTGAAGCTTACAGATCCAGGGGAAGTTCCATAATGGCAGAAGAAGCGGCCTGCTTCCACAGGGCCAAGCAGAGAGAGCAAAAGCCCACCAGCCACCACAGCACACAGAGCAAAAACTACAGCCAAAAGGTCACACAGCACACTTCAGGAACTCCTGCTAGGCACATTTGCATATCTTTACAATGGAATCTCAAACCCACCATTAACATCTTAAGACCGGCCCCCAGTGACATTGCCTCTAGCAAGGTGATTGCAGATGCAAACTATAACTAGTAAAACACTGAATATATTGGGGGACATATATTCAAACCACCACATTCCGCCCCTGGCCCCCAATATATTTAGCTCCTGGCCCCCAATAGATTTATAACTATCACACATTGTAAATTGTACTCAGTCCAATTTCAAAGGTTCTCACAGTCTTGATCAACTTAAGATAGTGAGTCCTGCAAAATCAAACAAGTTAAATACTTTCAACATGTAAAGGCACAGAGTAAACATTTTTAACTGTATAAGGCATAGCAAGGAGAGACTAGAACAATGTAAACTCAACCACCATCAGCCATCATCAAACTTCTGCAGTTCAAGTTCAATATAACCAGAGACTGACAGTCTCCAGGTTTTCCAATTCCGCCCCTCCAGCTGGGCAGAGTCTCCAGGGAAAACTTTCATCCCATGTCAACACTGCACAGTCCTGGTATATCCAAAACATCTTCAGGTCTCCATGCAAACCACGGTCCATCTTCCAAGGGCTCTTGCAGCCTATTCCTGAGGGTCTTCATGCCCTGCCTCATGCTGCATCTCAGCAGCGGCTCCTGGAACCGTGTGCAATTCATGACCACTCCATGCATTTTTCATGCTTCCAAAACCAATACCAGGTGTGCAGGACACAGCCATATTCTTAATCCAGGGACAAAGTAAATCATAGCCTTGAAAAGCAGGTTCCTTCTCCAGTCAACACTCTTTCCAAAAGTTTGCATTACTAACAGTCTTTCCTCAGGCATCCTCTCCATTGTTTTAATGTAAAGTAGTCGTCAGGCCACCTTCCTTCCACCTTCCTTAAGATTGCTAATGTGTTGACAATAGCAGCTAAACCAGTCTCAATGCCTCTACTTTTAACTTGCTTCAGGTTTTCCAACTTAAAATCTTAAAATCTCAGTCCGATATCTTTAGCCAAGCACATCAGTCCATTACAAATTTAACCTTGATCAAACTTTCTGGGCCTGGATAGCGGAACGTAGCCATCCGTTATGCCAGTAGCCCAGTTCCAACAAAGTCCTCTGCACTCTTTCTTTCCCCTTAGAAAGCTCATAAGCCAAGCCTCGAAGTTCAATACAGTCTGCACTCAGCATTCTCAAACTCTCATCAGAATAGTCCATAAAACTTGGCTTACCACTCCAGAAGGCATCTTCAGTTGCAAGCACCAAGTCCATGCCCATTCCTCCAAAACAAAGGTTCCAAAAGACGAATATCCACATGGTCAGGTTCATCTCACCCCACTCCTGGTACCACTTTACTGTAGCAGACAGCTTCAGGTTTTCTGAGATGAACTTCCAGACCAGGCACAGTTATGGAGGAAGGGATATTATTTATTGAAGCTTACAGATCCAGGGGAAGTTCCATAATGGCAGAAGAAGCGGCCTGCTTCCACAGGGCCAAGCAGAGAGAGCAAAAGCCCACCAGCCACCACAGCACACAGAGCAAAAACTACAGCCAAAAGGTCACACAGCACACTTCAGGAACTCCTGCTAGGCACATTTGCATATCTTTACAATGGAATCTCAAACCCACCATTAACATCTTAAGACCGGCCCCCAGTGACATTGCCTCTAGCAAGGTGATTGCAGATGCAAACTATAACTAGTAAAACACTGAATATATTGGGGGACATATATTCAAACCACCACATTCCTCCCCTGGCCCCCAATATATTTAGCTCCTGGCCCCCAATAGATTTATAACTATCACACATTATAAATTGTACTCAGTCCAATTTCAAAGGTTCTCACAGTCTTGATCAACTTAAGATAGTGAGTCCTGCAAAATCAAACAAGTTAAATACTTTCAACATGTAAAGGCACAGAGTAAACATTTTTAACTGTATAAGGCATAGCAAGGAGAGACTAGAACAATGTAAACTCAACCACCATCAGCCGTCATCAAACTTCTGCAGTTCAAGTTCAATATTACCAGAGACTGACAGTCTCCAGGTTTTCCAATTCCGCCCCTCCAGCTGGGCAGAGTCTCCAGGGAAAACTTTCATCCCATGTCAACACTGCACTCAATGGCAGTCCTTTTTCACAGTCCTGGTATATCCAAAACATCTTCAGGTCTCCATGCAAACCACGGTCCATCTTCCAAGGGCTCTTGCAGCCTATTCCTGAGGGTCTTCATGCCCTGCCTCATGCTGCATCTCAGCAGCGGCTCCTGGAACCGTGTGCAATTCATGACCACTCCATTCATTTTTCATGCTTCCAAAACCAATACCAGGTGTGCAGGACACAGCCATATTCTTAATCCAGTGACAAAGTAAATCATAGCCTTGAAAAGCAGGTTCCTTCTCCAGTCAACACTCTTTCCAAAAGTTTGCATTACTAACAGTCTTTCCTCAGGCATCCTCTCCATTGTTTTAATGTAAAGTAGTCGTCAGGCCACCTTCCTTCCACCTTCCTTAAGATTGCTAATGTGTTGACAATAGCAGCTAAACCAGTCTCAATGCCTCTACTTTTAACTTGCTTCAGGTTTTCCAACTTAAAATCTTAAAATCTCAGTCTGATATCTTTAGCCAAGCACATCAGTCCATTACAAATTTAACCTTGATCAAACTTTCTGGGCCTGGATAGCAGAACGTAGCCATCCCTTATGCCAGTAGCCCAGTTCCAACAAAGTCCTCTGCACTCTTTCTTTCCCCTTAGAAAGCTCATAAGCCAAGTCTCGAAGTTCAATACTGTCTGCACTTAGCATTCTCAAACTCTCATCAGAATAGTCCATAAAACTTGGCTTACCACTCCAGAAGGCATTTTCAGTTGCAAGCACCAAGTCCATGCCCATTCCTCCAAAACAAAGGTTCCAAAAGACGAATATCCACACGATCTGGTTCATCTTACCCCACACTCCTCAGTACCACTTTACTGTAGCAGACAGCTTCAGGTTCGCTGAGATGAACTTCCAGAACAGGCACAGTTATGGAGGAAGGGATATTATTTATTGAAGCTTACAGATCCAGGGGAAGTTCCATAAAGGCAGGAGAAGCAGCCTGCTTTCACAGGGCCAAGCAGAGAGAGCAAAAGCCCCCAGCCACACAGCACACAGAGCAAAAACTACAGCCAAAAGGTCACACAGCACACTTCAGGAACTCCTTCTAGGCACATTTGCATATCTTTACAATGGAATCTCAAACCATCACCACACCTTAAGACCGGCCCCCAGTGACCTTGCCTCTAGCAAGGTGATTGCAGATGCAAACTATAACTAGTAAAACACTGAATATATTGGGGGACATATATTCAAACCACCACAGGCAGGGAGAGAGAAAAAGAATGGGTGTGCCAGGGCCTCTAGCCACTGCAAACAAAATCTAGACGCATGTGCCACCTTATACATCAAGCTTACATGGGTCCTGGGTAATTGAACCTGGGTCCTTTGGCTTCACAGGCAATCGCCTTAACTGCTAAGCCATCTCTCCAGCCTGTGTGTACAACATTTTGCTCTTTGCTCTAGTGGGACTGCACTATTAGAGTTTTTGGTGTGGGTTTTTATTTTTGTTTTGTTTTATATAAATAAAACTGCTAGCTAATTGTTGCTTCATCAACAGCTTAAAAAACTATTTGTTTATCTTTGTTCCTAATTACCAAAGTAATATCTGCTCATAATAAAAAATGTAGATTATGAAGCCTGTTTAAAAAATTGGGGAATGCCAGGTATGGTGGTACACGCCTTTAATCCCAGCACTTGGGAGGCAGAGGTAGGAGGATCACTGTGAGTTCGAGGCCACCCTGAGACTACATAGTGAATTCCAGGTCAGCCTGGGCTAGAGTGAGACCCTACCTCGAAAAACCAAAAAAAAAAAAAAAAAAAAAAAAACTGGTGAAAATTTAATCTCATAAGCCCACAGGCAGCTGCTCCTAACATTTTGTAATGATTTTTTATTTTTTGTAAATTACATCGTTTTGAACATGATTGAGTGTGTATGTATGTACACACACATACATCCAGGTTTAATTTTCCACTTGGTTTAAAGGCCTTAGCATTTTCTTGTGTCTTGAAAAATTTTGTAAATGAACATTTCTAATGGCTGCCAAATAATTCATCTTGTGGTTATACCCATAACTTCCTTTTATAGAAGTCTTCTTTTTAGATATCAACAAAATTAGAAAACTTCCTTTAACTTTGATTGCAGTGAATGTCTTTATTATAAATCCTGTGTTTTCTTAAGATAAAATATACTAAGTGTGCAATTACCAGAGAAACATTTTTCCCTCCTCTAGTGCTGGGGAATGAACCCAGGATCTTGCACACACACACACACAAGGCAAGTAGTGTACCACTGAACAGTGTTCTCATCCCAGAAATGCGTATCTGGTACTGGCTGCCTAGGTTACTTTGGGTTTTGTATCATTTGAATTTTACCTTTTTGTTGTGGGAGGATCCCCCCCCACTCCACTTTCGGCATGTGCCTGTGTGTAGGATATGTGGTATAGTGTGGGGGGAGTATATATATGTGTATGTGCGGATGCACATGCCCTGTACCACAGGTACCCTCTTAATGCTCCTCCTCCTATTTCCTTGAGACATTCTCTCACTGATTCCAGAGCTTGCTGAGTCCCAGTGATTCTTTGGTTTTTGCTCCTCACAGGACTGGGATGTGTGTGGGTACTCCCAGCTATTCACATAAGTGCTAGAGAAACTCAGGCCCTCAGGCTTGCATAGCAAGCAGTTTCAACCACTGAACCATCTCCCTAGGCCTTTGGTATTTTTTTTTTTTTTGGTGGTGGTTGTTTGTTTTTTCCAGACATCTCCCTGTGTATCTCAGACTAGACTCAAGACTTAACTCTGTAAATCAGACTGACCTCATACTCGTGATCCTCTCGCCTCAAGGTCTCTTAGGATTATAGATATGTACCACCATGCCCAATTTATTTTACCTTTTCTGAGGCCTAACATTTAAGATTTTTTACTTTTAGTTTTAAAATATTTTCTTTTATTTATTTGCAATGAGAGAGGGGACGAATGGGCATGCCAGGGCCTCTAGCCACTTCAAATGAACTCCAGATGCATACGCCACTTTCTGCATCTGGCTTTATGTGGGTACTGGAAAATTGAATTCAGGTCATTAGGCTTTGCAGGCAAATGCCTTAATTTCTAAGCCATCTCTCCAGCCCTACTTTTTGTTTTTTAAGACAGTATCTTGCTATGTAGCCCTGGCTAGCCTCATACTTGCTATATAGCCTAGACTGGCCTCAAATTCATGTCATTCCTCCAGTTTTAGCTCCTGAGTGCTGGGATGACAACATACTTGGATGAACTGGAAAATTTTAATGTGAGATTAAAATTCTTTGTCTTTAAAGCACTACTTCTACTTCCATACTATAGAAAAGATTATTTTTTAAAAATACAGATCCAGCCTTTCTAGACAATAATAATAATAATATAGCAGAATATGCCAAAAATCCTTACATTTCTTATTTAGTAATTTAGGAATCTATCTGAAAGAAATTGTGAACAATATTTGTCTATAAGGCTGTTGCCTGTCATTGATGTGTTATTTATAATAATAGAATGGAAACTGTTTTAATTTCTAACAGTGGAAAAATAATTAGTTTATAGCCATTCAGTGGATGTCATCTATATAGGAGTTATAAAAATATTTCATTGACATGGAAGTTTTTGAGAATTTGTGATTTTTAAAAATAATGGGCTACACAACAGTATTATGATTCCATTTTTATAAAGAAAAGTCACAAACATAAAATGGTTGGCAGTCTGTATATGTTTGAAGTGTCATTTCATGAGATTATGAACAAGTTTTTGTGAAATTGTCTTTTTTTTCCTTTTAAAGTCATTTTCCAAATTATTTTGAGGTCAGATATTTTTAAATGTTTTTAAAACTTTTTTATTTTGTTGCATGCATGCATGTAATATTGTTTAGGTGGCATGGTGTGTGCATGTGTTTTTGCCTTTGCAGTGCCTTCAGGGTGGTGGGATGGTCACTTGCCTGCAGAATGTCAGGTATCTGGCTCTATTGCTTTTGTCCCAGAGTATCTTACCCCACCCCCGATTTTTTTGAGGCAGGGTCTCACTCTAGCCCAGGTAGACCTGGAACTCACTCTATAGTTCCAGGCTGGCCTTGAACTCACAGTGAGCTTCTTAAATCTGCTTCCCAAGTGCTAAGATTAAAGGCACGTGCCAGGATTGAGAGTCTCTTGTTACTGTTTCTGGAGGTTGAGGAGCTCCCCTGCTGCACCGGGTTCCAGGTGCACTTGGCCACACCCAGCTGTTTTACAGGAGATCTCTGGCCTTTTCAGGCCCTCGTGTTGGTTCAGGAAACACACTTAACCCCTGTGCCATCTCTATAGCCCTTGACTTATTTTGTCAGTGTTTTGTATGCAAGAATGAGATGATTTAGCTATAGGTTCTGAGCCACTGTACCTGACCCCAAACTCTTCAACCCCTCCAAGTTTCCCAGCATCCCATTCCCCTCTCAGGCCAGCTCTGCTGAAGGCCCAAGATCTTCTTGCTTAGGATGCTGACATCTGCCTGCCTGCTGTTTCACCTTCACTTAAGTTTGCTATAAATGGGTCTGCTGAACATTAAAGCACTTGGCAGAAACCACCAGTAACTCTGGCCAAGATCCTTTCACTGCTGTCTTTCTCCAAGAAACAGCCATTCTGAAATGAGTGAAGCTGGGTGCTGGTGGGGCCAAAAGAGGGGAGGGCCCCTGAGAGACAGGCAGCAGTCAGGGATGCCAGGCCCTGACTGTGTGAAAGCTATTTTGCCCAGAGTTGTGGTCTTTGCTCCTGTCACTCCTGTCTGTGCCCCTGCCTTTCATCTTCCCGAACTTGTAAGGCACAAAGATGCTACTGCTGCTGCTATAATCTTCACAAGGTAGGGTGTGATTGTGGCAGTTGTTCTTGGTGAGGAGTTAGCAGAGCTGCATTCAAATTCTAGTTCTTCTTCTTCCCAGCCGTGAAAGTCAGCAAATGGCTTCCCTTTCCTGTGCCTTTGTTCATGTATAAAGTAGGGGTAGTACCCATCCCACAGACTAATAGGAAAACCAAATTTTACAACATACTTATTTAGAGATGACTAACGTGGTTGATGCTCCTTGGTAATTTTCACTGTATTTGCCCATTCCATTCCATTATCTGACCTTGTAATTTTAAAGGAATTGGAATGGATTCTTACAGCCTGGCTGACATGAGAAAGGTGTAGGCCAGGTGCTATGGAATAGGAACACCACACTTTCCATCAGGAGAGGGTGAATTTTTGGCCCGGTCACAGTACTAAGTTAAAGTAGACCTCAGATCACTTTGGTCCATTTCTCTGTAAAATGGGGATGATTCCTGTTCCACCAGCCCTATAGTAGTAATGTGAAGTGGTTGAATTTCAGTGACTGAAGTAACAGTCAAAACACCCATACATAGTAGGAATGCTTATGCAATAGGCAAGTGAAAGAAAATATGCTAAAAAGAGATAGATCATCACATTTCATGTATCATGAGGTTTATGTGCAGTGATCTATGTAAACATGTTAACCCAGTGTTAGCATGTAGAAAATACTTGGGAGTTGTTGCTGTTGATGTGTCTTATACATCAGTATTTTAGGGAGTCTAATAAAGTTGATAATGATGAACCTGTGTGTGGCTTGTAACTATAATACAGTGAAAGTCTAGTAAATGTTTTCATAGCTTGATTACCCAAAAAGAAGTTAGAAAGTGATAGTAAAATGCATAGTAACACAGATAACATTTGTATAACAACTAACCAGTCTAAAGCATGCTTGTATATTTGTGGCTTTACTGACCCTCACAATTGTTCTCTGAGGAAGGAACTGGCACCCTCATTTGATAGATAGATGAGGACCCTGACACCTAAAATGGGAAAATGGTTTGCACAGTTTCCCCACGTTATCATATTGTTAATCTGGGGATTTTTCTCTATTAGCCATTCCCATCATTGTACCTTGATATCCTCAATGCAGCTTTCGTTCTTTGCTGTCCCAGGCTGGCAGCCTGAAGGAACTGGCACTGCTGGTCACTGCTCAACTCCATTGCAAGGAACCTGCAGAGGCCAAAAATATCATAAAGGAGAAGGCGGGAGGAAGTTGCCATTCATGTCGAAGCCACTCTTCCAGAGTATCTGGCAGCCCCAGGAGCTTTGCTTTTCTAGCTGAAAAATGTGTTCTTACTTTGGTGTGAGCCTGCCTGGGACCAATTGCTACAAGTCCTTTTTATTTTCTATTCTTTCAAACAGTGCATGTAGTTCCCAATTTCTGGCCAAAGCCTGTGGTTGACAAATAAACATGTCAAGCAGCCGCCATGCTGCTGAGCACCTGGGCACCATGCTGCTGCCCTCAAAGCTTCCTGCCTAAGCTTCCTGCCTTCAGCCCCATTTTGGCTTAGGAGGGAGAATTGTACATTAACTAAATTATATTGTTTTGTCCTTCATTCTTAAAAGGGTGTACATACTTACTGCAGAAAAACATGGAAAACTTTAAGAATTTTTCACTTAATAAATATTTCTTGAGAACTTGATGTTCCTAGGCAGGATGTGACTGACACAGCATGAATTATATATTACCTATTTTCTTATCTCTAAAAAGTTTCCTTCTGGTTTTTAAAACTCTACAATTTTATGTTTACATAATTTATTGATCAGATATTGAGACACAGATTGGAATCTTGAATTGCTTTTTCTGTAATTGAAGGATAACATGAACATGTCTCCATGATATTATATGTATCTTGAAATATTCAAACATGTCTTGTTGATTTTAAATGTAACCCATGCTTATTATAAAACTCAAATTTCTGGACTAGATACTATATTTTTAAATTTTTCATTCCTCCTTAGTTTTCAGTAACTCTCCTTCCCATCCCTCTGCTCCCCATTCCCTGCCCACATCCCTACTTAAAACTTTCCACCCCAGTTTTCCCTCCCTCTACTTTCATGTCACATGTGTTCTGCTACCACTTCTCATGCATTCCCCCCTCCCCGCTTCTAGGTTCCTGGAATCTACAGACATTTGCTTTAATTTAAACATATAAATCTAAAAATTCGAAGGTAAGATCTGCATATGAGAGAGAACATGTGGTGCTTGCCTGTCTGAGCCTGGATTACTGTACTTGTTTAGTATTCCATCCATTTTCATAAATTTCATAATTTTATTTTTACTTATAGCTTAATAGAACTCCATTTTGCATATGTACCATATCTTCCATTTATCATTTATAATTTATCATTTATATGTACCACCATTTATCAGTTGATGGGCATCTAGTTTAATTCTAATTCCTAGTTATTGTAAAAGAGTAGCAACAAACATGGCTGAGCAAGTATCTCTATATTAAAGTATACACAATCTTTAAGGTAGATGCCCAGGAGTAGTATAGCTGGATGAAATGGTAGATAGAGTTTTAGATTTTTTAATTAATTTTTTAATTAATTTTTATTTATTTTTGGAGAGAGAGACAGAGAGAGATAGACAGAGAGGGAGAGGGAGACAGAAATGGGCACGCCAGCAATCTCTCAGCTGCTGTGAACGAAATCCAGATACGTGCGCCCCCCTTGTGGGCAAGTGCGGCGTTGCGCCCTTGCCTCACTTTGCATCTGACTAAACATGGGACCTGGAGATTGGAACCGCTGGACATTGGAACCAGCGTTCTTAGGCTTAGCAGGCAGGCGCCTTAGCCACTAAGCCATCTCTCCAGCCCGAGTTTTAGATTTTTGAGAAACCTCCATAATGACTTCCACAATAGCAATACGATTTTACACTCCTACCAACAATAGATGAGTGTTCCTCTTTCCCCACACCTCACCAGTATTTGTCTCATTTGATTTTTTATTTTTATTTATTTATTTATTTATTTAGTTAGTTAGTTAGTTAGTTAGTTAGTTAGTTAGTTAGTTTTTTTGGTGTTTCGAGGTAGGGTCTCACTCTAGCCCAGGCTGACCTGGAATTCACTATGTAGTCTCAGGGTGGCCTTGAACTCACAGCAATCCTTTTACCTCTGCCTCCCACATGCTGAGATTAAAGGTGTGCACCACCACACCCGGTCTTCATTGGATTATTTTGATGATAGCCATTCTGACTGGAATAAGTTAGAATTTCAAAATAGCTTTAATTTGCATTTCTCTGATGGCTGAAAATATTGAACATCTTTTGAGATGTCTATTGACCATTTGTATTTCTTCCTTTGACAACTCTGTTCAGTTCTTTACTCCATTTTATGAGTGGGTTGATTGACTTTTTTACTGCTTACTTTTTTTTAAGTTCTCTGTATGTCTAGATATTACACCTGTCATATATATAGCTGGTGAATATTTTCTCCCATTCTCTAGGTTGTCTATTAACTCAGATGGTTTGTTAAACTGTATAGTCCTTTTTAGTTTCATGAGATCCCAATGGTTGAGTGTTTGTCTTATTTCCTGGGCTACTGGAGCCTTATTAAGAAAGTCTTTCCCTACACCTGTATCTTGGAGTGATCTCCTTACTTTTTCCTCTAGTCTTTGCACAGTTAAGTCTTATATTAAGTCCATGATCCATTGGAGTTGATTTTTGTGCAGGGTGAGAGAAGAGGGTCTAGATTCATTTATACACTTACAGTTATCCAGTTTCTCTAACACCATATGTTGAAAATGCCATCTTTTATCCAGTATGTTGTTGACATCTTTGTCAAAGATCAGATAGCTGTAGTAACTAGAACTTATCTCTGGGTATTCCATTGTCATTCCCATTCCCTTCCATCTCCATCCCCTCCCCATTCTAATCTATGTGTCTGTTTTGTGCCAATATCATGCTGTTATTTATTATGGCTTTGTAGTATAGCTTAAAATCAGGCATGGTGGTAATACCAGTAGTATTCTTTTTGCTGAGGACATTTTTGGCTGTCCAAGGCCTTTTGTTCTTCCACATGGATTTTGAAATTACTTTTTGTTTCTGTGAAGAATGGTGCTGGAATTTTCATTGAACTTGCACTGAATCTTTATACTACTTTTGGTGGAAAATGGCCATTTTCAAGATAATAATTCTTCCAGTCCATGAACATGGGTGATATTTCCATCTTCTCATATCTTCCTCTATTTCTTTCTTCAGTGTTTTAATGTTTTCATTGTAAAAATCTTTTACTTTCTTGGCTAAGAATACTCCAAGATACTTAATTTTTTGTGGCTATTGTATGTGGGACTGTTTCCCTTATTTCTTTCTCCATATGTTTATCATTGCAGTATTTGAATACTACTGATTTTTATGTAATTTTGTGATTTTATATTTTGGCACATTATTGAAAGTGTTTATCAGTTCTAGAAGTTTTTTGGTGGAGTCTTTAGGGTCTCTTAAATACAGAATCATATCATCTGCAAGCAAGGCTAGTTTGACTTCTTCCAAGTTGTATATCTTATATCTTTTTCCTGTCTTACAGCAATAGGGAAAGTGATCACCCCTGCCTTGATCAAGGACTTAGTGGGAATGCTTCAAGTTTTCCAGGTTGAGTATGATATGGGCTTTAGGTTAGTTCTATGCAGCTTTTATTATGTTGAGATGTGATCATTCCATCCTAAGCTCTCCAGGGTTTTTATCAAGAAGAAATGTCATGTTTTGTTCAAGGCCTTTTCTACATCTATTGAGATGATCATGTGATTTCTGTCCTTAAGTTTATATATATGATGTTTATTATTTTCTATATGTTGAACATCCCTGCATCCTTGAGATGAAACCTTCTCGTTTGAAGTGGATGATATTATGGATCTGTTCTTGGATTCAATTTGTAGGCATTTCATTGAGAAGTTTTGCATCTAACTTCATCATGGATATTGGTCTATACTTCTTTTGTTGGGTCTCCAGCTTTGCTATCAGTGTGATGATGGCTTCATAGAGTGATTTAGGGAGCATTCCCTCCTTTTCGATTTTGTGAAATAATTTGAGAAGCAGTGGTTTCAGTTCTTCCATAAAGGTTTGGTAAAATCTGTTAGTGAATCTGTCTGGGCCTGGCTTTTTTTTGCTACATGTTATAGTTCTATTCTGATAACTTATCTTTTCTGGGTTTAGCTTTAGAAGATGATAGAATCAAGAAATTCATCCATTTCTTCCAGATTTTACAGTTTGGTAGAATATAGGTTTTTGAAATGTGTCCTTATGATTCTCCCAGTTTATCTTGGATCTGTTAAATCACCTTTTTCATTTCTAATCTTTACACATAGAACTTAAGAATTTTGTTTTCAAGTCTTGTTCATGTGATAATTTCCTAGTTTAGAAGTTTTTGGGTTTGATTATATGGACATTTGCATCAATTTGAGTTGTTAGGGTTCTGTGATATGAAGTTACCCATTCAGTATAGCTTGCTGGTATTGAATATTGTAATTAAAAACCACAGCATCAAATATTGGTAACTGTATTAGCTGAGCTGTATCTTGTTTCAATTTGCAGTTTTTTTCAACATGTGCTTACTTCTTCATGTTTGTTAAACAGATGTGCCTTATTTCTTTAAAGGCATTTTCTCTGCTTAACTCGGGATCTTAATATTGTTTTATCAGTTCATCTGAATGTTTTCTATAGTGGAATAGTTGAGAGATAGGTGTTCAGAAAGCTCATTAAGAGGCAGGCTTCTTTGTATTGTATAACAGTAAGAAATGTCAGCTTGTAGAATTGGACTACTATGTACTAAAGCTGTGTATTGCAACTTTCTTCATGTGTCCTAAATAAATGAGCTAACTGCCTCAGTTTTTTTACCTACAGAATGTGAATAATAATAGTATCTATCTTAAAAGATTGTTAATAGGAATCAAAAAGAAGGTGTATGTGACTTTCTTAATGCAGTGCCTGGTTGGCACTCAGTTAATGGAGACGTTGGTCATGGTTATTAAATTATATTCCAGATAACCTTTAAATATTTCTGGAATATTTGTCCCCTTGTCAATTGCAGCCTTAGTTATTAAGCCACGTCACTTTGTGTTCTTGCAGATCAGCCAAATGGCCGACGACACAGTTGCAGAGCTGGACAAGCATCTGGCAGTGAAGACCAAAGAACTCCTTGGATGAAAGTCCAGCGAGTCTCAGCCACACACTGAGTCCAATTTTTGGTGAATCCCTCAGGTGACAGATTGGCAACTCCCACCCCACCCACTGTCCATGTGGAAGGCTGTCACTGTGCTGTCAGTCCCTGGGAGACCCTGCCTTCTAGTAGGATGCTCAGACGTACTGGTTCTTGTCTTTGTTTCCTTGCCTAACCTATTCTGCTCTGAGCCTTTTGGTATGGATGTCTGCTGCTGACAGAGGACCATTACTCTGGCAGATGCTGTGACTGATGTCACCATAGGACTGGGAGCATTGGCTGGCTCAGCACCATCTGCTTCTCATCTCAGGAGCCCCCTTTCCTGATAGTGAGTCAGCCCTGCCCTCATGTTGAAACTGTGTGGACTGATGTGGGCCTTCACTTTGATTGATCATGATAAAGCCTAAATAAATTGAAAAATAACAACCACCAAGAAAGCGTATTTGGTCTGGATGGATGAGCTCCAGGAACCTGTATGTAAAGCATCCATGAACAGAGCTTCTGTCTCTTTGTCACCTTCATGCATGTTCTGTGCTGTGCTTGAACCACTTTTCTGCTCCACACTAGCTAGTCCTGTTTACTGTGGCTAACACATCCTCTCAGAAGTCTCCCAGTGCCCTCTAACCTAGGACCACCATTATTGGCTTTTAGTCTTCTGCTTGTATTTGAACACTGTTCTTTTTACTACTAATTTATATTTTGGCATAGTACCTGGAGAGAGAACATGCATTGAGTAACACTGGTAGGCATCCATGTATTTGCATTGTGAATAAATTGCACATAGTAGCTACTTAATAAATACTAGCTTCTTTTCTTCTCTTTCTGGTCTTACCACTCTCTTTTTGTTATTTGTTCACTCTTGTCCTGTCACCATATATTTGGCAATGAGATAAATTTCCCCTAGGTCCTATCTGTCTTTGACAGACAGGTCATTTGTGGCCCGTCTTTGGATGCCAGGTTAAGTTAGAGTTTTTGTTTCCTCTTCAGTCATTTCATTAATTAATTCATCTATTTACGAGATAGCTTTCATGAGCTAGATTCATTTTTAGGCATTATTTGTAATCTTCACAGGAAACTTTGACAGATGTATTTCACCTACATGTATAATTAGGAAAATAGACTTGACAATATTAGGCAGTGAATCCTCCTAAAATTATGAAATGGGAAGTGGTAGAGAATTTTCATTATTCATGGTCAGTCTCATGTATAAGAAAGTAAAGTTCTTGTAAAGTCCAAGGATACACAGCTAGCAAGTGGCAGAGCTATGATTCAAATTGAAAAATTGAGTGGCTGGTGATGATGGTTCATTGGGCCTAGTGTTTACCACAGAAACATTAGGACCTGAGTTTGATCCCCAATACTCATGTCAAATGCTGGACATGGTAGTTACATGCACTGGGAAAGCAAAGACAGGAAATCTCTGGAGCTCACTAGGTATCTAGTAAAACTGAATGGGTGAGCTCTAGATTCAGTGAGAGACTATGTCCTAAATCGGGTTGAGAGTGACTGAAGAAGACCCCTGATGTCAACTTCTGGCCTGTGCATGGACACATGCACACTCACCCACACTCATCTACATCCCACACAAGTACACAAAAACCATTTGAGGAATTGAGGCCTAATTCAAAAGTTCCACTAGGGGCTAGAGAGATGGCTTAGCCATTAAGGCGCTTGCCTGCAAAGCCAAAGGAACTCAATTTGATTCCTCAGTACCCACGTAAGCCAGATGCACAAGGTGGCACATGCAACTGGAATTCTTTTGCAGTGGCTGGAAGCCCTGGCATGCCCATTCTCTCCACCCTCTCTCTCTCTCACACACACACTGCTTCTTTCCCTCTGTCAAATAAATAAATAAAAATAAAAAATATTTTTTAAAAAGTCCCACTAATGTCAGAGAAAAAAAATACAGAACACTCCTGTGACCAAAATATGCAGACACCACAGTTAGTTCTCCAGTGAGCACAAACCAGTTATCTTATGCTGCAATTCAGTTCTGATGTGTCTGCCTAGAGACAGCTGGGTCCTACACTCAGCCTGCAAAGGAGCCCCACTTCTGATGCCTGTCACAAGCCTGGGCCACACACACAGGGTTCCCAGAGCCCTCTTTTGATCTAGTTAATTTGCTAGGGTGCTCACAGAGCCTGAGGAAATGGGTTTCCTGGCTTGGTGTAAGGGATATCTGTGAGCAGGGGCAAAGGAGGAACATGACATGGAGCACCACCCCGTGTTTAGTAACCCTTGCAAGCATTTAGTGAGCACCAGGTGCTGTGCTGGGTACTGGAATACAAACGCTGCTAAGATCTGACCTGTCTTTAGCAGTGCTCCTTTACAGAAATAACTTATTACCGTGAGAGGAAAGGTTTGTTCCACTTCTCCTGTGCATCCACTTTAGAATGGAACTGCAGTGTCAGCAGGGCCTGGCCAAGGTCCTCTGGAGCAGCACCTGACTTCTCTTTGCTGTTTGACTCCTTCTAGACTCTGTCCTGTGCTAGAGGAAATAAGAGTTGCCGTGCTCCTTCTGTGCATGCTGGTGGAACCAGCTGTGAGGCAGCCAGTGAGGATTTAAGGTCAGAACTAGGTCAAGGACGAAAGGAACTAATGTGCTCACCTGCCCTCCAAACCCATTCACCAGCCCTTTGTGTCCATCACATGAGATCAGTGGGAAGTCAGCCAGGGGAGAACAGGATGAAGGAGCAATGAAAGACCCCTTGTGGGACAAGCCACATGGCAGGGGCCTCGCAAGTCTTTTGTGAGTGGCCGAAATTCCCCACCCACTGCAAATGTGCTTCTCAAAGATGCAGGATTTTTTTTAATAAACAGAGGAAATGATAAATTATGTTGTAACTGCACTCCAAAGGCATTTGGTTCTTAACAGCCAAATCCTCTGTAGTCTTTAAATAAACAAAAACTTATTTGGTGAACAGACGGGGGGGGGGGGAATGAAAGATTTTTCAGTACTTGGGTTCCACATGTCAACAATTTTTCTCCTGTGTATATGTTGGCCAAAGCTGTATATCATGATAAATGAATAAAGGAAAACCTCGAGCCCAGGGCAGTCAGACAGATCAGCAAATAGCTTTCAGCTGATTGCTCTATTTCACTTGACATTTACCAAAGAGGTGCTCTGCAGCTCCATGTGTCAGGTCTGTGGCAGGGACCAGGACTACCTGTTTGGATGTGCTGAGTAATGAGTGTGTGGGAGCAGCTCATCCCCTGTGCCCCCGACAGTCACTCTTCTCTTTCAAAAGGAAAAGTTGGGTATGGAAATTCTCACACTTGCCAGAAGAAGTAAACAGCTCCTTTGTTCAGTTCAGTGGTTCTCAAAGTGCCATGAACAAATTCAGGTTTTTTACCTCCTTTATCTTTTGCTTCATGAGTGTGTGTGTGTGTGTGTGTGTGTGTTAGATATTATGAAAGAAATATGAAAAATTGAGAACAGAATTTCTCAACTCTCCAGTCTTACTGCTCTTTAAAATAACATATACTTCCAGACTTTTTTCTTGTCATAGGTAATATGTATGTACATGCACGTGTGATGTATGCATGTGTGTGTGTAGATGTGTATACCCCGTATGCACACATGAAGAGACCAGAGAAGGATGTCAAGTGTCCTCCTGTATTGTTCTTGTACCTTATTTCCTTGAGACAAGGCTTTTTTTCAGTCAGCCTTGCTGCCCAGAGAGCCCCAGCTATCCTCCTGTCTCTGCCCTACTCAGCACTAAAGTTAGACGTGTGCACAGCTATGTTTATCTTTGAACATGGGTGCTAGGGATCAAACTCAGGTCCTTGCCAGGTGTGGTGGCACAGGCCTTTAATCCCAGCACTCAGGAGGCAAAGGTAGGAGGATTGCCATGAGTTCAAAGCCACCCTGAGACTACAGAGTGAATTCCAGGTCAGCCTGGGCTAGAGTGAGACCCTACCTTGAAAAAAGGTCCTTGTGCTTAGGTACCCAAGCCCTTTTGCCCACTGTCTCCAGCCTCTTATATATATATATATATATATATATATATATATATATATATATATATATATATATATATATTTAAATATATATAATTTATTTTCATGCAGAGAGAGAATGAGAATGGGTGCTCCAGGGCCTCTAGCTACTGCAAACAAACTCTAGATGCATGCACCACTCTGTGCTCCTGGCTTTATGTGGGTCCTGTGAAATTGAGCCAGTGTCATTGGGTTTTGCAGACAAGCATCTTAACCACTGAGCCATCTTTCCAGCCCCTTATATACAATTTTATTTTTGAGGTAGGGTCTTGCTTTCTAGCCCAGGCTGACCTGGAATTCACTATTTAGTCTCAGGGTGGCCTTGAACTCACAGCAATCCACCTACCTCTGCCTCCTAGGTGCTGGGATTAAAGTCATGTGCCACCACGCCCAGCTTCATATACAATTTTTAAAAAGGAAGAAGTTAGAGATATTTTCTTCATTTTCTAAAGTTTGGTTATCTTAACCCCAAAACAGCCATGGTCATCTTCCATGTTTTTTTTAAAATATATTTTATTTATTTATTTGAGAGAAAGAGACAAAGAGGGAGGGAAAGAATGGGCACGCAAGGGCCTCCATCCAATGCAAACGAACTCCAGATGCATGCACTCACTTATGCATCTGGCTTACACAGGGCCTGGAGAGTCGAACTGGGATCCTTTGGCTTTGCAGGCAAATGCCTTAACCACTAAGCCATCTGTCCATCCCATCTTCCATGTTTTTACATGTAGATATGATTCATTCTTTCACTGCAGTGCAATATTTCATAATATGTCTCTATCATTTCTTATTTTTATCTTTTCTTTTTTAAAGTTTATTTACTTGAGAGAGAGAATTGGTGCACCAGGGCTTCCAGCAACTGCATATGAACTCCTGATGCATGTGCCACTTTGTGAATCTGGCTTATGAGGGTACTGGGGAATCGAACCTCGCAGGCAAGCACCTTAACTGCTAAGCCACCTCTCCAGCCCCATTTTAATCTTTTTAAAAGCTATTTTTAAAAATATTTTATTATTGATTTACAAGCAGAGAGAGGGAGGAAGGGAGAGAAGGAGAGAAAGTCAGTATAGGCATGCTAGGGCCTCTTACCACTCCAAACGAAGTCCAGATGTATGTGCCACTGTATGCATCTGGCTTTACATGGGTACTGGGGATTTGAACCTGGGCTGTCAGGCTTTGCAAGCAAATACCTCTAACCACTTAGCTGTCTTTCCAGCCCTCTTATTTTAATCTTAATCCTGTGATTTTTTTTAACAATCCCATGCATTTGGAAGATGATTCTACTTAAAGGTTTGGGGTCTTGTTGTTGTTGTTGTTGTTTTTTAATAATAAAAGGACCATTGTTCACTGGGCATGGTGGTTTAAGCTTGTAATCAAGACAGTCCAGAGACTTAAGCAAGAGGATCACTGTGACTTCAAGACCAACCTGTGCTACAAAATGAGATCCTGTCTCAGAATAAATAAATTCCAATTCTAGGATTAATTGGTAAATTCTGCTCTTCTTTCTGTAGCCACAGACTAATATTTATGGAATGCCTGCTGTGGACTAGTCACCATGACACATTGTCTTATTACACCAAGACCTATCTTAGTTGATGTAGGTATGGCTGTTATCTGTGTTCACATATGAGCATATTGAAGTTCTGAAAGAGTATTTAATTCCTCAATTTCTTTCTTAGGCATTTGAAAGATTTGTTTATACTAGGTGACGTAACCCAGGTACAGAAAGACAGTGTAGCATATTTTCTCTCAGCATACAGACCCTAGCATGGACCTTGTAGATTTATATGTAAGTTGGAATAACAAGTCAGTAGTAGAGGCCAGTAAACTAGAAAGGGGGAAAGAGGGGAGAGGGCTTTAAGTGGAGGGTGTAGTAGACAGCATCAGGTCGCTGAGATGAACTTCCAAACCAGGCACAGCCATGGAGCAAGGGATTTGTTGAAGCAGGGGAAGTTCCATAATGGCAGAAGACACTGGCCTGCTTTCACAAATCCAGGCACAAAGCCACACTCCAAAACCCAAAAGCCACACCACAAATAAGCACACTTCAGGAACTCCAGGCAGAACTCAGGCACTTTGCCTATCTTAAGACTGGAATTCCAAATCCACCACCACACCTTAGGGCTGGACCCTAAGTTCCACCCAGTGACACCTCCTCCAGCCAGGTGGCTACCGATCCACATTACATGCTTTAATAAAATCCTGAATATATTGGGGGCCATCCATTTAAACTACCACACATAGGTATGTAAGTAGAGGGGAAGAACACTAGGGGTGGAGCAGTCTAAGTGGAGTCAGGGAAGGAGGGTAGATGAGAGGAGGGAGTGGAAGAAGGGTTAACCAAAGCTGAAAGCGTTATGAATAAGCCATATGGAAACCTATTATTCTTTCAGCTAATTAAAAAAAAAATTTAGCCAGTTGTAATTGTACATGCCTTTAATCCCAGTACTCGGGAGGCAGAGGTAGGAGGATCGTTGAGAGTTTGAGGCCACCCTGAGACTACATAGTGAATTCCAAGTCAACTTGGTCTAGAGCGAGACCCTACCATGAAAAACCAAATTGTGTGTGTGTGTGTGTGTAATTTAGGGCTGGCTGGGGAGAAGGCTCAGCAGTTAAAGGCACTTGCTTACAAAGCCTGTTGACTTAGGTTCAATTCCCTAGTACTCACATAAAGTAGATACACAAAGTGCACATGCATCTGAAGTTTGTTTGCAGCAGCAAAATTCCCTGGCACACCCATGTTCTTTCTTTCTCTCTCTGTCTCTCTCACACACAAAAATACTTTTAGCTGAGCCTGGTGATGCATGTCTTCAATCTCAGCACTTAGGAGACAGAGGTAGGAGGATCACTATGAGTTCAAGGCTAGCCTGGAACTGTGTAGTGAGATCCAGGTCAGTCTGGGCTAGAGTGAGATCCTACCTTGAAAACACAAGCCGTGTGTGTGTGTTTTAAAATATGTAACAATGCCTTTTGGTTAAGGTGCTTGCCTAAGGCAAAACCTAAGGATCCAGGTTTGATCTCTCAGTACCCACGTAAGCCAGATACACATGGTGACACATGCGTTTGGAGTTCGTTTGCAGTGGCTAAAGTCCTGTTGTGCCCATTTTCTCTCTGTATTTGCCTCTTTCTCTCTCCCCCCTCAAATAAATAAAAAAAAAATGAAAATGTTGTTAATCAGGGAGGTCCCTGAGGCTCTCAAAACAATATAGGCTCTTGTCAATGCTCTTGGTTGCCCACCAGAACTACATGATAAACCCAACTGCTGAAGATACCACAAGTTTCGTTGGGAGACTCTGAGAAATCAAACCGAAACTGAGCTGGAAGCCTCCACTGCTTACTAGCTGTTATGGTGCTGTAAAGTGCTATGCAGGATACCAGGGGAGAAAAGTCATCAACAAGCTGGGCATGGTGGCACATGCCTTTAATCCAAGCACTCAGGAGGCAGAAGTAGGAGGATCACCATGAGTTCAAGGCCACCCAGAGACTACATGGTGAATTCCATGTCAGCCTTGGCTAGAGCGAGACCCTACCTTGAATAAAAGGGGGGAGGGGCTGGAAAGATGGCTAAGCAGTTAAGGCACTTGCCTGTGAAGCCTAAGGATCCAGGTTCGATGCTCCAGTTCCAATGTAAGCCAGATGCACAAGGTGGTGCATGTATCTGGAGTTCGTTTGCAGTAGCTAAAGACCCTGGTATACCCATTCTCTCTCTCTTTCCTGACTCAAATAAAAATAGAATATATGAAAATTTCATTTTATTAAAAAGAAAAACCATCCACAGTCTTAACCAGCAGTAGACCCTTCAAATTACACAAGTGGCCAGCCAGGCAAGATGTGCCCACTGGTGCAATAGCAGCATGAGTGTTATGGGGATAACCAACTGCTCTCAGCTTGGATTTGAGGCCTGCTCCATGGGAGGGATCTCATGGCTGGGTACTGAAAACCTAGTCTAAAGCCTGTGGTTTAGAAAGTAATAGGCCCTAGGGGGCAAAGCAGTACTGTTATTTGGCTACATAGCTGTGTTATACCCATCATATTACCCTATGAATGCTTAACTGTATGCGCACATAATTATGTTGCCCTCACTTTTTTTTTTAATTTTTATTATTTTTTTGGAGAGAGAGACAGAGAGAGAGAGGGAGAGGAAGACAGAGATGGGCATTGCCAGCAGTGTCTCAGCTGCTGCAAACAAAATCCAGATGTGTGCGCCCCCTTGTGGTCAAGTGCGGCATTGCGCCCTTGAGTCACTGCATCTGGCTAAACGTGGGACCTGGAGATTGGAACCTGGAGATTGGAACCAGTGTTCTTAGGCTTAGGAGGCAGGCGCCTTAACCTAAGCCATCTCTCCAGCCCTGCCCTCACTTTTGATTAGAGAAACTTTGCACAGATGGTGATGACTGCTGGGGAAACTCAAAATTCATCATAGTGCTGAGAAGAAACGACAGTTAAATGCTCAAGTTTAGGGAAGGCATCTCCATCACACCTGCCAAGGCTCAGGGAACCAGGGAATGCTGTGAAAGAGGGATCAGAAAAAAAATGTAAGAGCCGGCTGAGTATGGTGGCACATGCCTTTAATCCCAGCACTCGGGAGGTAAAGGTAGGAGGATCGCCGTGAGTTTGAGGCCACCCTTGAACAGAGTGAATTCCAGGTCAGCCTGAGCTAGAGTGAGACCCTACCTTGGGGAAAAAAAAGTGTAAGAGCCAGAGGATGGGGAGAGTGTTTTGGAGTATAGTATTCGGGACATGAAGTGGTTATTACATTCATGACCTCATAGTGGCTCTTGTTACTTGCACTATATTGGGCCCATCAACATGTCATCATGGATGGTGGAGGAAGGTTAAAAAAATAAAAAGACATCAAAAGGGTAGAGGGATTAGATAGAGGCAGGGGCTTAGTATGGAAAGGGTTTGGGGATTGGGTCAAGAGAATGATGGGAGGGGATTTTAACCAAAATATATTAATATACATGTAAGAAGAATGTCAATAAAAAGTTTTTTTCTTTTTTTTATAAAGGGTATTTAACTTGTCCACAGTTACAGAACCTATTAAGCACTAGAACTGAGCAGTCAAACTGTGTGTAGTGTTGCTCTGGGCCTGGAGGGGGATGTAGAGAAGCTGCAGTTTGCTGTATAAACAATGACCTATTTCTAATGAAAGAAGGCAATAAAAGAGCATCTGTAGACCCTGGCACCTAGTAAGTATGGAAGGAGTAGTTGTTAGGGAGACAATAAAGATTACATATTCACATCCCACCTGATTGGCTGACTCTCCAAAATGTGTTAAAGAACCAGAGTGAACAAAATGATGACAAAGCAATGAATAAGGATTCATTCTAGCATCAACAGCAACAGGAAGCAGTATTTGTGGGTTCTGTTAAATTTTCATAGTGCTTCTACATCTTTATCCCATTGAAACCTTTGAGCTAGACTCTGCATTAGGAAAGACTGGTTATAAAAGCCTGTAGCCCCTGAGCCACTGATTAAAGCTTTCTTTGCTTAATAGATTTTCAGCTTTCATGATGTACAGTTAAGAGGCCACATTCTCTGTTTTGATGATACACATTTATATTCAGGAAACATGGCTTAGAAACTATGTTCTTGCTGGGCATGGTGGCTCACGCCTTTAATCCCAGTACACAGGAGGCAGAGGTAGGAGGATTGCTATGAGTTCAAGGCCACCCTGAGACTACATAGTGAATTCCAAGCCTGGGCTAGAGTGAGACCCTACTTCAAACCCCACCCCCACCCTCAATTTTTTTATAAAGAAAATATGTTCTTTAGGTTTTCTATATTCTTGTTTTTTTGAACTTTTGATGGATATTGAACTGAAATGGTCTATTTTAGTCTCCTGCTATGAGCATGTCATTTCTTCATGTATTTCCTGCAGTTTCTGTGGTACTGATTGAACTGCTGCTGTGTTACTTGATGCATTGCTGGATGAAGACCCTTAACTCCTCCATTTCATATGCTTTGAGTTTGAATCCTGTCCTGTTATCTATAAGATTACAGCCCTTGCATGTTTTTGCTTATATTTAATTGGTGTATAATTCTCCCTTTATTTTTAGCCTTTCAGAGTCACAATTTTGGGTGTTTAATTTTTTTAGAGTTGTTTCATTCCATAAATCATTTTGTAACTATTATTTTTCTCATTTTTATTTTCAATAGTGGTTAGATAGGCACAATTTTAATCATTTTGACCATTTTTTTAAAAAGAATATTTTATTTTTAGCCGGGCGTGGTGGCGCACGCCTTTAATCCCAGCACTTGGGAGGCAGAGGTAGGAGGATCACCGTGAGTTCAAGGCCACCCTGAGACTACATAGTGAGTTCCAGGTCATCCTGGGCTAAAGTGAGACCCTACCTCAAAAAATCAAAAAAAAGAAAAAAAAGAAAAGAATTTTTTTAATTCAATAATTATTTTTATTTGCAAGCAGAGAGAGAAAGACAGAATGAGAACACCAGGATCTCTAGCCACTGCAAATAAAGTCCAGATGCATGTGCCACTTTGTGTACCTGGCTTTACATGGGTATTGGGGAATTGAACTGGGGTTGTTAGGTTTTGTAGGCAAGTACCTCACTGCTGAATCATCTCTCCAGCCCCAAGTTTTCTTTTTTAAAAAATACAGGATTTCACAAGGTGGAGAGATGGCTTAGCGGTTAAGGCACTTGCCTGCAAAGCCAAAGGACCCAGGTTCGATTCCCCAGTACCCAAGTAAGCCAGATGCACAAGGTGGCACATGAGTCTGGAGTTCATTTACAAGGGTTGGATGCCCTGCCATGCCCATTCTCTCTCTCTCTTCCCCTCTTTCTCCCTCTCTCTCTCTCTCTCAAATAACAATAAATAAAAATAAATTTTAAAAAACACAGGATTTTACTACATAGGTGGGAGTGGCCTTGAACTTGGAATCCTATTGCTTGCTAGTAACCCCCTGGAACCTCTGGTTTTCCTTGAATACGCCATCCTGCCTCTTCCCAACCGTCTGGACCCAACTACATCAGTCTCACTGATAGCCTGGCTGGCTGGTTATCACTAGGACTCGGGCACTGTATGGGCACCCCACCTGTCCTATGTCTCCAAAAGCAAGAACTGGATGCCACAGCCAAGCCTGTTATTATGAAGTTTTATTAGCACACTGTTGTTCACATTCGCTCTTCTGTGGCTGTGATGGCAAGAGGAGCTGCTGAGGCAGAAGCAAGGATTCTGTCTGAGCTCAGGTTTGGACCTGTGACACAGGTGGGGTGGCATCCCCCCCCCAGGTTAGGTATAATGAAGGTTTGAGATCAGGGGGGGGCTTTGGGGAAATTTAAAAGGAGATGACCCTGGGAGGTCTTCCCTTCCATGCCCTGTCACTTTCTCAAAGATACTTCCACAGTGGCCCATGAACAAAGTTTGCTCAATGTGCCCCCACCCCAAGGAGCTGACTGTCAACTGGAGCCTGGAGGCAGAGTGCTTCCAACCAGTGGTACTAGATTTAGGCCTGGGCCCACGTGCTCAGCACTGTGCATTCAGACTGATGTCACCTACACTTCTGCTTCTGCAGAGGGGCCCTGGATTCCTATCTCAAGAAAAAAAAGAAAGCATCAAAGAGCTGGGCGTGGTGGCGCATGCCTTTAATCCCAGCACTCAGGAGGCAGAGGTAGGAGGATTGCCGTGAGTTGGAGGCCACCCTGAGAAAACAGAGTGAATTCCAGGTCAGCCTGGACTAGAGTGGGACCCTACCTGGAAAAACCAAAAAAAAAAGAAGAAGAAGAAGAAGGGGGGGGAGGGGAGGAGGAAGAAGAGGAAGGAAGAGAAAGTATCAAAGAGGCTGTAGAGCTGGGTGTGGGGGCACATGCCTGCCATTCTAGCTGCTCAGAGACAGGAGGATTGCTACAAGTTTGAGTCCAGCATGGGCTGCAGAGTGAGACTGTGTGCCAAAACCCAACAAAACCAAATAGTTGGGAATAAAAATCCAAGGGAGAGCAAACCCTGAAGAGGGGCTGAGCCTAGGAAGTGACTCTGTGAGGCAGTGAGGGGTGTCACCTGCTAAGCATGTTCCAGGCAGAGGTGACAGACACTTTGTACATGTGTGGAGGTAATGCACACAGAAAAATCTAGACTTGCCCCTGGGGCTAGGGAAGCCATTCAGGATTTAAGCAGGGAGTGAAGGCATCCTTCCTTACACAGATCTTGTGGCCGCACACTTAGAGTTCCCAGTCAAAGGTCATTCTGTCCTCAGGGGACACTGGACCATGTCTGGGAACATGTGTGGCTGTTCTCATGGGGGGAGATTTTGGTATGGAGCGGGTGAAGGCCAGGCATGCTCCTCAGAGATTGACCCATGGTGGCACAGAAAGCCACAGAAACAGGACAGCCCGAGGTGGTCTTGGCTGCGCACTTAGAATGCCAAATTCATTCTAGCACCCACATAAAGCTGGACAGGCATTCATTTTTAACAACAAGAGACTCTGGCATGCCATGCACATGTGCAAAAAAAAAAAAAAAAAAAAAAAAAAAAAAAAAAAAAGAAAAATTTCTCCTTGTCTGCCATTTTGTCACCCCATCTTGACAATGTTTAAGTGCTGTATGGCACAATGCAGGTCGGGCCCTAGCCAGGCTGCCTGCTAATAGGAACCAGGAAGTGGCTTCTGTGGATGTGGCATCCTGCACAGGCCTGGTGTGACAACAGTTACAGCCCCATTCCCACGAACAACCTGCTGCGAGATGATCTGCCCAGAGACAGGCTGTCATTGGTCACAAGGGAACAACCCCATATAACGATTGGTCAGCCAAACCCTTAAAAACCCCTACACTTCCTTGAATAAATGAGTTTGCAGCAGCTCACCCTCTGCCTGCTGCCACCCAACTCCCAGAGTCTGTGGCCTGACTCCGCGCCTTTCACCCCCTACCCGGCGGAGACCCTGTATCCCCTCCTGGGCTGGCCCTAGGAGGGACCCCAACAAAGCATATACTTCACTGGTATAAGTATACTCACATTGTTGTGCAATGATTCTCCTGAACTCTTTCACCTTGCAAAACGAAAATTTCACACCCATTAAACAAACACTAGCTCCCCACCTGCTCTTTCCAGCCCCCGAAACCACTATTCTGTTTTCTGTCTCTGAACTGGACTTCTCTAGGAGCCGCTTGTAAGTGGATTCATTTAGTACCTGTCTCTTTGTGACCAGCTTATTTCACTTAGTATAATGCCCTTATGCTACATCCATGTTAGATCATTTGTCAGAATTTTTAAAAAAATTTTTGTGTGTGTGCACATGAGTACATGGATGTGACAATGTGCAGAAGTTGGAGGACAGCTTTAAGGTGTTCATCTTCTCCTTCTAGCTTGTTTTTATTTATTTATTTATTTATTTTGGTTTTTCGAGGTAGAGTCTTGCTCTAGTCCAGGCTTTCCTGGAATTTACTATGTAGTCTCAGGGTAGCCTCAAACGTAATTCTTCTACCTCTGCCTCCCGAGTGCTGGGGTTAAAGGCGTGTGCCACCACGCCCAGCATTCTACCTTGTTTTTGAGACAAGGTTTCTCTTCTTGTTTACTGTTGTGTGCGCCTGTCTAGCTGGTCCCCAAGTTTCCTGATTACTCTGGCTCTGCTTTCATTGTTGTAGGCATGTTGGGATCAGAGATGTGTGAGCCACTGCGCATCCACCTTTATGTGGGTGCTGAAGAGGATGGGACTCAGCTCGACAAGCTTGCAAGCCATCTTCACAACCCTGGGATTTTTTTTCCCCAAGGCTAAACAGTGTTCTTCCAGTCAAACATTCATAAGTAATATCCCCATATACACAAAACTCCTTTACATTGGTTGTTTAATAATACTGATACATTTAGAGAAGCCGTTTGCTCCTTCCATTTCATTTTAGCACTAAGTGACCTCTCGGCAGAATAGTAACTAGAGATAAGATTGAGGAGAAGGGTTGCTGCAGCATGGAGGAAGTTCAGTTTGGGTTGAATGAATAAATAAGTAATAGTCTCCGTCTCCATTCTGGTCTGTTTAAATCCACCCTGTGCTGTTAACTTTCATCAACCTAAAAAAATTGCCTCAAATTTGCTCAAAAGCCTTTTCTGGCTCCCTGTTGCCCATGAATTATGTAAACTCTTCAGCCTATTGTTAGTGAGTTCTGCCCCCTGGGCCTGGTGTATGCATGACATGGCTCTCACAGCCACCGTTATAGACCCGAGGTAAAGCTGAATGTCATTAGTAGCTTTCTTGAAATTATGTGCTACTTTCTCCCACCTCCAAGTCTTTTCTTCAGCTGTTTTCTTTGCCTAGTTTGTATGTCCACAAATCCCTGCCTCACCTCACAGGTAATACTGATCTAAACTTCAAAACTCTTAGTTCCAGTCCCTCCCAGTGCCACCAACTCTCTCACTGGTTTACCTTGGTCTTCTTCCTGCCTTTATACTTGCATTTGCCTGTTCAGTGTCTCCACTTGGATATGTTTCACACCCCTCACATTCAGCCAACCCCTCCTGGAAAACAGCTCAGCCTGCCCTTCCTTCCATGTGTCCTTACCTGAGGGCAGAAGGCAGGCATCACCGTCCACTCATGTGCCTGCACACCAGGACCTCTAACTACTGCTAATGAACTCAACACATGCCACTTGGTGCTTCTGGCTTTACAGGGTACTGAGGAATTGTCCCCAAGTCGTTAGATTTTGTAGGTGAATGCTTTAACCACTGAGCCATCTCTCCAGCCCAGAAGCCACTTTTAACCACCCAGTAAGTCACTAGGCCTTGTCACTTCTCCCTTCAAAGCAACTCTCCTTTCAAGGCACATTCCTGGTGGAAGACAGATGAGGCGCATATCCCAGGCAGGCCTCAACAGACCTGAACACTTGGCCCCACCTCTGAAGTGTTTAGATGTGCCTTGTGCAAGCCCTTTGCAAGAAAGGTCTCTGTTCCTACAGAGTTTGAATCCCCTGCTCAGCATGGTACTTGGTGCACACAGGGCTGGAGGAAATAACTGGTGCTGGCGGGCCTGTCAGGTCTTAAAGACAAAAGAAGTTCCATTTATTTCAATAACCCAAAGTCTGTAATTCCTCTTGCCTGCTTTGTCAGGACCTTCAGCCTCATCTGCTAAGCCTGCCTCAATTCTGCATGACTCCAGAAAGTATCACATGGTGTCCCCACTCCTAGCATCTACCATCCTCTTCTCTGCCTGGGCTTCCTGTGGCTGGTCTCTGCAGCCAACGGGAGCTTCACTTGGCTTCATTGGGAGTGTCAGTGTCCTTGGGCTTGGGATACCAAATATGCTGGGAGGGTCAACTCAAGGCAGCCTGAATGAAGTCCTGAGACCCTAGGGTTTCCCTGTACAGCCATGCCCCTGCCCCAGGCTGGCTCCTTTGCTGATGTGTGGCTCCCTGCTAGCCAAGTAGAAGGGCAGAGCACAATTCCCTTCTTGCCTTTCCAGGCTCTGGCCACAAGAAAATAGCTCCTTTTGAAGATACTAATAAGAACTGTCTTGACTCTGGGTCAGGAAACTTTAGTAGCTAGTTGTTAATTTTGCTCATTTTCCAAGTGAGAAATGGAAGCATAGGAGTCCATTTACTTGGTCAAAGGAATATAGAGAAAGACTGGGAACTTAGGGGGTCTGACACCTGACCCCCAGCTAAGCACCTCCATAAGTTAACTGAGAGACTGCTGTAGCTAGAAAGGGTCTTAGGAGGTGCTGAGTAGACAGAGCTGCCAGGTCCTGGCCCAATTTTGTGCTTTCTACTATCAATAAAGGCTACTTGACTTCTCTGAATACCAGGGAGACTGAACAAGATCAGTGGTTTTCAACTGGACCACAGAACCTGTGTGGTCCCTGGCATCTTCACTTATCTGGGGCAAAAATAAGTAAAATAAAGGCATTATAGCATTTTGTAGACTTTGTCTAAATTTAATTTAAATTCCAATTAAGGACTATTGTGTATTCCTAGGTCTTATTCTTTCTGCTTTGGCTTTTGATGTTTAGGTGTTTGATAAGTTAGTGTTTCTAAGGAAAAAAGGCCCTCATTTTTAAAAAGTAAAGCTGGTGGGATGAAGAGATGGCTTAGTGGTTAAGGAACTTGCCTGCAAAGCCAAAGGACCCAGGTTCAATTCCCCAGGACCCACACAAGTCAGAGGCACAAAGTGGTACATTTGTTTGGATTCATCTGCAGCAACTGAAGGCCCTGGCATGCCCATTCTCTCTCTCTCTCCCCCCTTTCTCTCTCAAATAAGTAAAAATAATTTTTTTTTAAATAAAGATGGGCTGGAGAGGTGACTTAGTGGTTAAAGTGCTTGCCTGTGAAGCCTAAGGACTCACGTTCAACTCTCCAGGTCCCACGTAAGCCAGATGCAGTGACACAAGCATGCAATGTCACACATGCGCACAAGGGGGTAGATGCATCTGGAGCTCAATTGCAGTGGCTGGAGGCCCTGACATGCCAATTCTCTCTCTCTCTCATTAGAAAAAAGAGAGAGAGATGGCTCAGTGGTTAAAGGTGCTTGCTTAAAAGCCTCACAGCCTGGGTTCAATTTCCAAGTACCCATGTAAAACCAGATGTACAAAGTGATACAAGTACCTGCATCTGGAGTTTGTTTACAGGAGCAAGAAGCCCTGGTCCACCCATTCTCTCTCCCTCTCCCTCTCTCTCTCTCTCTCTCTTTTTTTTTTTTTTTTTTTTTGGATTTTCAAGGTAGGGTCTCACTCTGGCCCAGGATGACCTGGAATTCACTATGTAGTCTCAGGGTGGCCTCGAACTCACGGCGATCCTCCTACCTCTGCCTCCCGAGTGCTGGGATTAAAGGTGTGCATCACCATGCTTGGCTTCTCTCTCTCTTTCTTTCCCCTCCTTTTTCTCTTTCCCTCCCTCCTGCCTGCAAATAAATAATAATAAAAAGACTTTTTTAAAATAAAAAAAATGAATTGGTCACTTTTTGTTTGTTCTCATTTATTTTATTTTTTTGTTTTTTCACTTGCTATATTTATTTATTACTTCTGTTGGTTCTTATGTATTCTGTTGGTTCCTATTTATTGATTTATCTGTTTATTTGTAACTTTACAGATGCCTGAATCCCAGAGTCTGAGAGTGATGGGACCTCACGCCTACTGAGGCTGTCATCCAAGGGCAGCTGGAGCTGTAACCAGGGAGAAAAGGAATAGAGGGAGGGGTTTTGACTCGTGTGGGTGTAAGGGACCTCCACGGGTGAGCTCGAGGTGAGGTGGCAGTGAGACAGAGGTTGGAAACAGGACAATAGTCAATCAGGAGGGTTTAGAGCCAGGCAAGGGAGGAGCGACAGGTGCAGGGAGGTGAGTCAGAGAGATGAGAGAGAGACAGAAGAAACAGAGCTGCACACAGGGCCTGGGGGAGGGAGAAGGCAGCATCTGACAACCCAGACAAGTGTCAGCACATGCATTTCCAGATTTGAACACCAAGATCTCCAGATGGAGACAGGAACCCAGCAAGAGAAGAGACACAGTGCAGGGTCAGCAACACTGAGGCAGTGACATCTATGTGAAGAGGCTAGATAGAGACATCTGCACAGACCCTGACATGCATGGAGACAGACACAGGGTTAAGTACCAGAGAAGGCCATAGAAGAGACAGAGAGGGCCAGGGAGACCAGTGTTTTAAAAGACAGAAAAGAAAGAGAGAGAAGAGAAAGAAAACGCATATCCATAGACTGAAGTCTGAGTGAGGCAGGAGAGAGAGCACAGCAGAGCTGGAGGGAGGTGGGGCGGAACGGAGCTGGGAGCTTGCCCCTGCAGGGGATTCGGATTTGGACTGCCGGCTGGGGGACAGAGGAAGCCCCATCAGCCCAGGCAGGCAGTCTGCTGGGACTAGATAAGGATGACCTCCCAAGGAAGACGGGGAAGGAAAGACGTTACACATCCCCCCCAGGGAGAAAGCCCTAGAACAATGGGTACTTGACTTCAGCTGGTCATTAGAGAGACAATTAATGGAAAGAGCAACAGAGGCATGCCCAAGGGGAGTGGAGAAGTGGAATGATTGCGATCCTGTCCCCACAATCCCTGATATCTAGCGTATCCGCTGCAGACTCCTGGCCTGGGGCCTGGGTCTCCCCAGGATAGCCCTGGACCCATGCCAGCACCCAGCGGCCTCCCAGCTTTCCTAACTTAAACCCTTCCCCTACCTGGAACATTGGTGGTGATTACAAACATCCATGGAGACACCACCCTTTGAGCAATGGATAACCGTGGACATGGATGCCCTGATGAGCCAGGGCCATAGGTGTCAATCACAATAGAGCCCAGGAAATCCAAGGGGCAGTAGAAAGAGCAAGTACAGTCACTTGTTCAGTGGGACATTACTGACATATCAGAATGGCACCAACAGCAATTCTTTTAAAAAATATTCTTGTTTTACATTATAAAATTTAAAAGGAGGACGGTTGTGAGGGATACTTACTAAATTCATAATGGTAATTGCCATGGGGAGCAGGAAGAAGGCTTAGAGTATACCCTAAAAGTCTTCATATACACATGTGCATAGGTGTGTGTGTGTGTGTGTGTGTGTAGACTTAATTTAGGGCTGCGAAAGTAGGAGGGGCTGTTACTGTGTTTTCTGATTTTTTTTTTTTTTTTTGAGATAGGGTCTTGTTCTAGCCCAGGCTCTCCTGGAATTCACTATATAGTCTCAGGGTGGCCTCGTTCACACAGCAATCCTCCCACCTCTGCATCCTGAGTGCTGGATTAAAGGCGTGCACCACCACGCCTGGCTGATTTTTTTGGGGTGGGGAGTGGCTTCATTTTGGTATTTTGAAATAGAGTTTCCCCTATATAGTCCAAGCTGGACATGAACACACACACACACTCTCTCTCTTTTTCTCTGTGTGTAGTGTACTATAGTGTATACATGTGTGTGTTCATTTATCTGTGTCCACCCCTGTGCTTACATGGAGACAAGAGGAGAACATCTGGTGTCCTTCCTCTATCACTCATCCATGTATTTCCTTCAGACAGAGTCTCTCTGTACGTAGAGCTGTGATTTTCTTAGATCTCTGCTCCCCACAGGACTGGAGTTGCAGATGTGTATGGCCATGCTAGCTATTTATGTCGGTTCTGGGGAATCAAAGGTTTCAAGAGGTATCAGGAAGGTATGGTGGCACACACCTTTAATCCCAGCATTCAGGAGGCAGAGGTAGGAGGATCGCCATGAGTTCGAGGCCACCCTGAGACTACACAGTGAATTCCAGGTCAGCCTGGGCTAGAGCAAGACCTACCCTGAATAAATAAATACATAAATAAAAAGACTTCAAGAAGTCTTAAATGGTCTCAGGCCCTCATGTTTATGGCAAGCACTCTTACTCACTGAGCCATCTGTCCAGCCCTGGCCTTGAACTCTTAAATCTGTTACACCTGCCTCAGTACTGAGATTTCAGGTGTGCACCACCCATCCGACGTCGTTTTCTCTTTTGTTTTTTGTTTGTTTGTTTTTGTTTTTCCCATCTTTTAAAGTTTCCCCTGAGCAGGACAGAGCTATCCCAAATGCCTTCCCCAGGAGGAAGTCTTCCTAATTTATCCCAATCACCCTTCTCATGTTGGTCTCCCCGTGACCTGGCACTCTGCACTTTCTGCCCCTGCTTTCCCATAATGGGGTTCATAAATTGTCTTCCCCATTAGATGATTAGCCCCCAGAGAACAAGTGTATTAGAGCAGTCTGGTTCCACAAGAGGCACTGAGACCAAATGCCCTTTAGGAATTGGAACTTTATTAGAAGAGTAAGTTACACCGTGGAGGAACATAGTAGGGTAACTGATGCCAGAGAGAAAGGGGCTTCAGTTTCAAAAGAAAGGGTTATCTTACTTTGAGGGGAGAGGGAAGGTTTCATGCCACATGACCCAGCCTATGTGATGTGAGCCTTGAAGCAGGGGATAGGACCCAAGGCCATAACTTGGGGAACAGGGGCGCTGTTCTTGCTTACCCACTTAGACTTGGACTTGCTAGTAGGGGTCTCTTAATGTAGCTGCATTTGTGTTCTAGCAAAAGGACCACCTTCCCACACAGGGCAAAGTCAGGGATGCCACCCAGAGGTGTCTGAGACCGAACCTAGTTCTTCCACCTACTACTGCTAACTAACCTGGAAGGCATCTCAGATTCGTTGCCTCATCAACTCAGGGTATGGGGGTAGAGGTGGGAGGGTGGACTCAGAATTGAAAGCATTGCTTCTAGAATGGGGATGGTGTACAGTTGCTGCTATTCAAGATTGTTCAGAGAGGAAGAGGCAGCATGTTCTGTGGCTAGGAACCCTACCATTGTGAGTTGGCTGGTTGGTTGTGGCAACACTGTTAACAAGGCCATCAGCTTTGAACCTTCAAATTCAATCAACCCCCAAGGAATCCCAGCTGCTGGTAAAATAAGGCCACTGTGGAGAGGGAACAAGAAATCAGCCTTCTCCCCCCCCATTTACAGGGTCCCAGATCCAATCTAATTCTCATATCAGCCCTCTGGCTTAGAGTTCATGACCCCATTCTACAGATAAAGGAAAGCTAGCTAGATGAGACCAAAAGGCTGGCTGTCTTGTTCAAGGTCACAGGCAGGCAGGAAGTGTTGGACCCGGAGCTCAAGACTGTTCTATCAGGCATGCGGGAGTCTAGAAACTGGGAAGGGGAGGCTCTCCCACTTGCGGGAAACTCTTCTTGTATACAAAAGGGGTTAGTGAGGCAGGGAAGGAGGTAAGATCTTGTCTATCCACAGCAAAAGTATTGAACTGGGACTTGAACCTCAAATTTCCTGACTGCTTCCTGTCCCTAGCTGCCTGGCAGAGTCTCAGTCTTGGCTGGTCAGACTTCAAATTGTTTTTAAATGTGTGTGTGTGTGTGTGTGTGTGTGTGTGTGTGTGTGTACATTCATATGTGTGTGTGAGGGTACATGTGTGTGGACTGCAGAGGTTGACATCAAATGTCATCCTCCATTGCTCTCCACCTTAGTTTTTGAGACAGGGTCTCTCACCTATTTAGCTGGATTAGCTAACCAGCAAGTCCCAGGGACACTTCTCTACTTCCTCAGCTTTGGGATGACAGAAGCACCACCATACCTGGCATTCTATGTAGGTACCAAGGATCTGAACTCAGTCCTCATGCTTGTTCCATTGAGCTATCTCCCCAGCCCCACGTGGAGGTTTTAAAAGCCAGTATAGTTAGAGGTGCCTTTATTCCTTTGTGGAATATAAAATCTAGGGTTGTGAGAGCAGGGAAGGGCTGTGAAGGTCATCTAGTTAGGCTCCCTTTCTGTAGTGATGAATTTAAAGTTTAGAAAATGCAAATGACTCACAAGGGCCCTCTGATGTCAAAGTCCTTGCTGAAAAAAGTGGCCATGTCATCTTCAGTGTGGTGGCTTTTCAGAACTGATTGATTCCAACTTAGAAGAAGTCATGTGTAATATAGCAACTTGGTATCCAGACCCAGAGCAGATTGGAAACCATAAATTAGAAAGTGGAGAAGAGCAGCTGCCCCACAGATACCTGGAATGCTGAATTCAGGAATGAGGGAACTCTGGCCTGCCATCTAGTTTCTGACTCCTACCTGTTTTCTCTTCCCTTGCTCCCTTCAGAACAGCCCTCTTAAGACATAGCCTTTGCCCTGTTTGGGGCCCTGCTTACTAAAGCTTCAGTGGCTCCCATTGCTGGAGAACCAAATAGCCTCTAACCCATCTCCATTCCTCTGGATCTGAACAGCCCCCTAATTTGTCCCTCCTCATTTTGTGAGCTCTTCAAAATGCAAATCTTGTCCCTCCCTGGCAGAGGCTTTCTGTCACTCACAGAAAAAAATCCAGAGTTCTTTCTGTTATTGTTTTGTCTTTTAACAATTCTCTCTCTCTCTCTTTTTTTTTTTTTTTTTTTGGTTTTCCGAAGTAGGGTCTCACTCTAGCTCAGGCTGACCTGGAATTCACTATGTAGTCTCAGGGTGGCCTCGAACTCATGGTGATCCTCCTACCTCTGCCTCCTGAGTGCTGGGATTAAAGGCGTGCGTCACCACGCCGGGCAATTCTCTTTTAAAAATATTTTTATTAATTTATTTGAAAGCCGGGCATGGTGGCTCATGCCTTTAATCCCAGCACTCGGGAGGCAGAGGTAGGAAGATTGCCATGAATTCAAGGCCAGCCTGAGACTACATAGTGAATTCCAGGTCAGCCTGAGCTAGAGTGAGACCCTACCTCAAAAAAGTATTTTTTATTCATTTATTTGAGACAGAGAAAGACAGATAAAGAGGCGGGGTGGGGGGGGAGAGGAAAAGAGAGAGAGAGAATGAATGAATGTGAGTTATGGGTGTGCCAGGTCTTCCTGCCATTGTAAATGAACTCCAATTGAATGCACCACTTTGAACATCTGTCTTTACATGGATTCTGGAGAGTCAAACCTGGGTTTGCAAGAAAGCACCTTTAGCCACTGAGCCATCTCTCCAGCCCAATAATTCTTTTTTTTTTCCCCAAGTCTATTACTACACATACTTAGTTTTGGTTGACCCTCCTCTGCCCCCATCTCCCTGCCATTCCCTTTCACTCCCCCACACCCTTTGACTTTCAAATAAGTTAAGATCTATTACCTTCCCAACCACTCTTTCTTGAAGCCTCCTTTCCCCCAATAATGGTCTCCTTTCTAGTTTCCTGGCATCTGTACACACTCACTCCCACATAAATACACATGTATAAAGATTCTAAGCTAGGATATGTCAACCGCTAAGCCATCTCTTCAGCTCCTAAGCTAGGATATGTATATAAGAGAGAACATGCAGGGGTTTTTTTTTTGCTTTCTGCACCTGGGTTATCTCAGTATTTTCCAGTTCCATCCATTTTTCCAGCAAATTTCATTTTTCATTATGGCTGAATAGAATACCACTATGATTATGTACCACTTTCCCATTAATTCAGAATACTTTTTTCTAAACTTCTTCTTTCTAACTAGTCTCTCTTCTATTTTGATGTCATCATTTTTTCCCCTCCTGCTAAATAGGTCCTGTGTAGGTAATATCAGCCACTATGAGGTCATGAATAGCAAGGCACTTTGTGTCTGGAAGACATTATTGTAAGCACTCCTCCCCTTCCTTTGGCTCTTACATTCTTTCTGCCACCTTTTCCACAATGGTCCCTGAGCCTTGGAGGGTGTGATAGAGATGCCTCACTTAATGCTGAACACTCCACTGTCCCTTCTCAGCACTTTGGTGAGTTTTGAGTCACTCTAGTGGTCACCACCATCTAAAAGGGAAGCTTCTCTAACCAAAAGTGAGAGTAGCATTAATAAGTATTTAGAGGGCAGTTTGGTGAGCATAATATAACCATTTAGCCAGACAACAGTAGTAGTTTCCCCCCTAGGGCTTGTGATCTTCTAAGCTTTTGATTAGGTTTTTAGTACCAGGCAGGAATTCCCTCCCATGAAGCAGACTTCAAGTCCAATCAGAGAACAGTTGGTTTCCCCATAACAGTCATGCCACCATTGTACCAGTTGATACATTTGGCCTGGATAGCCAGCTGTAAAGATTGCAAGATCCATTGCTGGTAACACTCCCCTAACAGGCCACATTGCTGTCTTCGGTATCCTGAGAGCAGGCCAACAGGATGGAGGCTTCCAGCTCAGCTCCAACTTGATTTCTCAGTGACCTACAACCCAAGCATGTGGAGTCTTCAGCAATAGAGTCTTACCATCTAGTTCTGTGGGCAACCGAGAGCCTTGGCAATAGTCTATAGTGTTTTGGGCATCAGGGACCTTCCTGGATAACAACACACTGCAAAGTATCCCAACCCTAGCACTGAAATTTTTCCTTTTAAAAAATATTTTTATTTATTTATTTGAGAGAAAGGCAGAGAGAGAGAGAGAGACTGAGAGAGAGAAACAGAGCACAGGCATGCCAGAGCCTCCAGACACTACAAACAAACTCCAGATCCATGTGCCACCCTGTGCATCTGGCTAACGTGGGTCCTGGGAAATCGAACCTAGGTCCTTTAGCTTTTCGAGCAAGTGCCTTTACCACTAAACCATGTCTCCAGCCCTGAAATTTTTCTAGTAAGAGTCAATGGCTTCTGGATACATTGTTTCCTCCACAGGATACTTCTGCCCAAATGCTATTTTAATATATATATGTATTATGAGCTAGCAAAGATGTACATTTCCATATGGCTTATTCATAACATCTTAAATTTTGACTAACCCATCTCCCACCCCTTCCTCTCCTCTATCTACTCCCCCACCCCCAGTATTCTGCCCCTCTACATATCTACCCTCCCCTTTCTTCCCTCCCGCATAGCCCCTTTCTAGTTTTCTGCTCTCTACTATTGACTTTTATTTCAATTCACATATAAATCTAAACTTTTAAAGCTAGGATCCACATGTAAGAGAGAACATGCAGTTTGATTTCTGATCCTGGGTTACCTCACTTAGTATAATCTTTTCCAGATTCATCCGTTTTCCTATAAATTTCCTAATTTCATTCTTTTTTTACAGCTGAATAAAACTCCATTGTGAAATGTACCTCATCTTCATTATCTGTTCATCAGTTGAAGGGTATCTTGGCTCATTTCAGTTCCTAGCCATGGTGAATAGAGCAGCAATAAACATGGATGAACAAGTTATTACTCTGAAGTAATGAATTGAGTCTTTAGGATATGTGCCAAGGAGTGGAGTGGTAATTCAGAATTTTTTTAAAAATTATTTATTTATTTATTTGACAGAGAAGGGCAGATAGAGAGAATGAGTGTGCCAAGGTCTCCAACCACTGCAGACAAACTTCAGTCACATGTGCCACCTTGTGTATCTGGTTTACATGGGTGCTGGGGAATTGAACCTGGGTCCTTAGGCTTAGCAGGCAAGTCCCTTAACCGCTAAGCCATCTCTCTAACCCTAATTCAGAATTCTTAACCCAAGGTCTTAATGGGAAGATCTGACCTGGACTGTAGCCCTTTTCACTTTGCCTCTCCTTTGCTCTGGCTTCAGCCACACTGGCTTGTCTCAGCTCCGCACACCTACTTTGTACAGTCTATCCCCCATTGCCTGGGGCACTCCAGACTTCAGTGACCTTGCTGACTCGCTGCCTTTTGGGTAGCTCTTCCTTGACCTCCCCTAACTGGGTTAATAAATACCCTCTAACAGATGCCCACACTATCCCTTCTGGGGCTGTGTAGCATCTTTTTTTTTTTTTTTTTTTTTTTTTTTTTTTGAGGCACGGTCTCACTCTGGCCCAGGCTGACCTGGAATTCACTATGTAGTCTCCCAGTGGCCTCTAACTCACTGCCATCCTCCTACCTCTGCCTCCCAAGTGCTGAGATTAAAGGCGTGAGCCACCACGCCCGGCGCTGTGTAGCATCTTTAATATCTGCCTCCTGCCCAGACTGAGAGCTCTGAGAGGGCAGGGACTGTTTTATTCATCCTAGCATGCCCAGTGCTAGGAACAGAGCCAGACACACACTGTATATTCAGCAAGGGTTTGCTGAATGAACAAATACATTTGGCTTCTTGTTGGAATGCATTTATCCACTTTTCAAACACTTAAACATCTCCGTCCTTACTATATGGCTGGTTCCTCAAGCTCTGCCATCACACATTCCCTCATGGGGCTCACAGTCAGTCTGGTAGAAACGTTCAACAGGTCAGATCACAGGAGAATGCTAAGCCTAACTACAAAAGAGAACAAAGACTGAGTAAGAGGCTAGGGAAGGGAGTGTGGCTTAGATGGGGTGGTTGGGAGTGCTTCTTGGAAATGGTATCTCCACGATGAGCCAGGGACACCACTCTCTTCTGCCTGAGGTTGGCTGGACCCCAAACACGTCAAGGTGTGGCCGTCCCAGATTCTTAAACCCTTCTGGTCGGAGCAGAGCACCAGGAAGCTGCCTTGGCTCAGTTTGTGAAGCAGTGCGGAAGCCTCAAGCTGCTCTTCACAACAGCTGTGATTGGGTTCTTTCTGCGTGGCAAGAGGCAGGGATAGATTGCTTTGTGCACCGAGGCCTTGGCTGATTGTGGCCAGGCGATTGGCACCCACAGATCGCGGCCGCCAGGGTTTACCATGCACCCCCAGCGCCCGGGCGGGCTGTGCGCAGCGCACCAGCCCAATCTCGCCTCCTATATTCAGAGTTGATTAGACGCTATTTCTGCCTGGATTTTCAGAAGGCTCAAGAGCTTTTTTAATCACTACAGTGGCTCATTACGGTTTTGCAGTGACACTCATGTCCTTCAGTTCTCTCTCAGATTAGATTCTATAGTCAGATGAATATTGGATGATTTCATTACATACAAATGCAATCAACAGTTTTGCATAAATTTCTTCTCTTTTCTTGAGTTTCAATTGACCCCAGCACCCATGGTGGCAGGCACGATCCACATGCAAATGAGCTGGGTTTGCAGCCTAGGAGAGGGGCTGGGAGGAGTTGGGCACTCTCTCCAGCCCTGGGAGACAGCAGCCTTGATTGCTCAGGCTTTGGGAGCTCCCCCTCCCCCCTTGATGGATAGCCTCCAGGGCTTCCCATCTGGATGATGTTCCTCTGGGTAAACTGAGGCACGGGGTTACTCAGAGTGGAGCAAATGCTTTTTCTGGCCAGAGAATGGCTAGCCTACAACTGGGTGACTGTTAACTGGCCTGAGCATGTGTTTCACTGTTTTAACAACTGGTGAGCCCTGCAGTGCATTCCTGCTGTGTGGCAGCAATGACCCATGTCATTGCTAACTGTCTATGTTGCTTGCTGTTATTCCTGTTACAGGCATCATCACTATTTCTGGGTGGCTTGAACTATGGTGGGGGGGGGGCAATCAGCAAAAGTCAAAAGGCAGCCTAAGACAGGTTTTTGTTGTTTGTTTGTTTGTTTCTGGGGCCTACACAGTTGTCCTCAGTGTCACTTTCTGGATTTCTAGAACTCTCATAATGAAGGGGGGGATATTCTCAGAATTGGGCCTCAGACAGCTCCTAACCTATCCTTTATGGATGCTTGGTGACCTCTGCTTACCCACACCTGGAAGACAGGAGCTCCCTCCCTGTAGGACTCCATGGGGAGAAGGGGTTTTCTGTGCCCCTGGGAGCACCTGTCCACTCCCTATCCTGGCCCTGGGTTCTGGGTTTCACAGCATGTCTCTGCATGCTCAGCCTCTTGACTGGGGCATGAGAGCCCGAATCACATCTCTAGGGAGGCAGCTTCTCCTCCCCAGTGATAGGGTGTTTTGAGAGCAAAGGAGCCTTCCTCAGCTCTTGGATGGACAATAATTCAGGAGCTAGGGTGCCAGACACTTAGGGTCACACAAAGCTTCCACTGAATTAGTGGCTCCTGGGTTCTTGTTTTGTGAATTTCAACAAATGATATTCACAGACCACTGATGGAGAAGTTTAGAAAGATTTTATTATACAGATTATAGAATTTAAGAGAAGGAAGGAATGCAGAGATTTTCAAAAGTGGGAAAGCCCACCTTGAAACCTAGATTGGGGTCTTTTAGGGCAATTTACCAGATGGAGGCTGAGCTGGTTAGTTCAGCTCTGATGTCAACTGTCCAGTTGCTGCCAGGCTTTCAGGAAGAGGAGTGATCGCTTCAAAGAAAGCAAGAAGTAAAGAAAAGCCAGATTCTCCCCCTATGTCCTAGCCTATAGCAAAGTGGAGGCTTCAAGGACTCCTTTAGGCAGAAAGTGACAAGGGAAAAAAATGGATTCAACCTTACAGCTCAAGGACGTTCCCCACTTTTACTTTTGGGGTAAAACCTGTTACTCCTGAACTGTCTCACTAAGGTAGGCCCTGGGTCCTCCCCTAGATTTGTCCTCCTGGTGGTTGTAATGGATCCTAGTCTAGGCTGGACACAATACTAAGCTAAAGGTTGCAGGGTGGAGACTGGAGGGACCCCAGGTGTGCGTGTCACAGTGAGTCACAGGCATCATCCCAGCAGAGGAGTGGCCGGGTAGGAGGTAGCACCGATCTGCATGTGCCCAATCTCAAGTCCTTCAGGCAGCTTCTTCATAAAAGCTCCACCTGTGAATATAGATAGAGCACAGAGAGAAGAGGGTCCAGGACCCAGAGGAAGACATGCACAGGGTATCAGAAACCTGTCAGGGTTGTGATCAGAGCTGTCATTATCCTGGGCCTATGGAACCCTGAAGTAGACAGAACAACGACCAGCCATGAAGCTCGTCTGTGTTGCACAGCCTGGCTCAGGCCCCTTCCTAGAAGAGGCTTGTGCAGACTCAGGAATCTGAAGTGAATCAGCCCTCGGCCCCTATCCCGCTATCGCTGATGTTCACAGCTGGGGAGGGATAGCCAAGAGTGACACAGCACTTAAGCCAGAGTCTCCTGATGTGGTCTTGGGAGTTCTGTGTTCTACCAGCTACCCATGGAGACCATTCTTTTCTTGGCCCCACACCTCAGTGCCCATGGATCTGCCTTCTGCTTTTCCTCAGCCTTCCTGGCTCTTCTTTCTGCCTGCCTCTACATGCATTTCCCTGCCCCCCCACCCCAGTCCTGGCTCTACCTCCTCTGTGTGGCTCTGTGTTTTTTCCTCTCCATTTCTCTCTGCTCCCTAGGCTTTCTCCCCAGTTCTAACAGCCTGGTCCCTTTGCCAGGCTATATCTGCTAGTTTGCTCTTGGTGGCATTTGCTGTTAGAGCTGGACTCTGTCTGGCATGGTGATCTAAAACGCCAGGGCTGCCTCTGACTCCTGAAGGAGGAGGTGGGGCTGGACTGGTTTTTTGATTTCTCTGAGACCTTCCTGCAGTGGCCTATCCTGGCCAGCCATCTTTGTCTCCCAGTCAAAAACAGCAGGGAATCAAGCAGCTATCATTCATCACAGATTTGACCACAGACAGTGGAGGGTCTGAGACCCAGAGAGAAACATGTGAATGCACAAGTTATCAGAGATCCGTCAGGGATGTGACCACATCTATTGTCATCATGCTGGACACGATGGAACTCTGACATGGACAGAGCCACTGCCAGACACAGCAGTCCTTTTTTCAGCCTAGGAAATGGGGCTGGGAGGTTCAACATCCCCACTGACTCTGCAAGCAGATTAGGGTCACCCATCCTTGGCCCTTGTCTTTTAGCAAGGTCCAAGCCAGCTGTGTCTGAGGCAACCTCTTCCCATGGAAGCTCCTCTCCTGTTTCTCCCACCTTTAGGCTTTCTCGGCCTAATGAGCTTGTTTCCAATCAGCTGACCCACTTGGCAAGTCTCCTCACCCTGACACAGAAGGTTGCTCCCCATTTGCCTGCCTTCTGACCCTCAGCTGTGGCACACACTGAGTGAAGAGAAGAGTGCTGGCTCTGGAGGCTGAGAGGTCCGTGCCAAATCACAGGTCTGCCACTTGCTAGCTGGGCCATCACAGGCAAGTGATCTAATCTCTCTGAGCCCATTCCCTCCTCTGTACAGTGCAGACAACACTCTGTCCTTGCAGAGCCATCATGGGGATTTACTGAAAAGCACTTGTTAGGAATAAATGGATACATACACAATGGATGAGCTATAGAATTTAGGTATGCAAACATGATTACTTGAAGAGAGAATGCTAGGGGTCAGGAATGGCATGAGCAAGGCTGTGGAGGTAAACTCTGGAGCTACAAGTACATAGTACAGATGCAGTCAAGGATCCTAAAAGGAAGTGTCAGGCAGGAGATGGCACAGGGGCTTCCTCCTGTGGGTCTGGAAGCCAGGTTTGAGGACTTTGTTTGAAAATATCTATTTATTTAGTTAGTTATTTAAGAAAGAGAGAATGGGTATACTAGGGCCTCTAACCATTGCAAATGATCTCCAAATTCATGTATCACCCTGCACATCTGGTTTATGTGGATTCTGGAGAATCAAACCTGGGTCCTTAGGCTTCGCAGGCAAGCGCCTTAACCACTAAGCCATCTCTCCAGCCCAAGGACTTTGTTTTAAATTGGGCATCCTGTGTTTCAGGGAGAAGAATTATCAGAGGACAAGTCAACAGTGCTCCATCAGCTAAAAGTGACCACAGCAACAGCAGCTCACCCAGGTGGAAGCCTCGTGCTGTGGCATTCCATAGACATCACCTTATCCCTCTTCATACCAGCCCATGAGCCTCTTGTTACAGATGGGCAAACTGAGGCCTAGAGGAGAGAAGAACTTGTCCTGGGCCACACAGTTAGTAGCTGTCCAAACAAGTATTCAAACGGGTCTAGTTGGCTCCAAATTGTACTCAATCCTTTAGTGCCCACTCAGCCTTCCAAAGGGAGGACCTGCATCTCTGGGTCAGGAAGGCCTTAAGTGACTTAGAAATACCTTTTGTGAGTGAAGGGGAGTAAAAAAAAACATCACAGAGTGGGGGAGCTGAACATCAGAAGCCGTAAGCCTTACTCAGAGGAAAGCTTTCTGAAGATGAAGCCTGGAGGAGGATCCCTGGTGGTCTTGGAGATAGGCGGGCCTGTCACCCTGGGCCTGAGAAATATGGTAGTGCTGCTTGATGGCCTGGGGCTGGGACTCCTGATCTGGGTCTGGTTTTGCCTACGGTCTATTTCCTTGGGTCCACTTGGCCCAGCTAGTGCCTCCACCTTGCTGATCCCCAGTAAAGTCCTAGTGACACTACTCTGCACACATCCCAGTTCTGTGCCCTCTTGCCCTAGGGCTTTGACCAAGCCCACCACTTATTTCTATTCCTGGTGTACCCTAGGTATGAAGTGGGACTGGTGCACCCTAGGTATGAAGTGGGACTGGTGCACCCTAGGTATGAAGTGGGACTAGCAATGCTCAGAAGCTGGGTGCAGCTGAAGGTCAGGCCAGTGCAGGGCCATGTATATACCTGCACTGGGCAATATTGGTTCCTTCTCTGATCTCCTGGGGCCCTGTATCCTCTGATCAGGCTCAGACCTCATTTCAATGTATCAAAAGCCAAGAGAGGCCACATGTGTCATGCTTAGACTCTGACTGCCAGGCACTGTGCCCCTGAATGGGCACTGAATCCAGCTCAGAGACATCCTTATCTATACACTAAGGATTGCAATGTACGTCCAGAGTCTCTTCCCTAGAATCTGCGAAGTCACATGGGATTCAGAGTCGTGCTTCTAAAGAGCCTGTCTGCGTGCTGACCTACTTCCTTCTGGGACTTGTCATAAGCAAACCCACTCATATCTTCAACCAAACAGTAAGTAGGCACAAAAGGGAGTGAAATTAGGACCCCCAAACAGCCTCTCCTTAGATCAGGTCCGTTTTAGCATAAAACCTGCCTAGCACATTTCTTGGGTCTTACCTCGTCCACTGTATCCCAAGCTCTATCTTCAGTGGGTTTTTGTTACTCTTGCTGTTTTTTTTTTTTTTTTTCTTTCAGTTACACTAGATCCTCTCCCTGCAGCCTGTGGCATTCATTGTGTCTTCTTTCTGGAGTGGGCCTTCCTTCCCTCCCTCTTTCTTCTTTCTTTCTTTCTCTCTCTCTTTCTTTCCCTCTTTCTTCCTTTCTCTCTCTCTCACTTTATTTCTTTATTTCTTTCCTTTTCCTTTCTTTCTTTCTTTCCTCTTTCTTTCTTTCCTTCCCTCCTTCTTTCCCCTTTCTTCCCTCCCCCCTTTCTCTCTCTCTTTCTTCTCTCTCTCTTTCCTTTCTTTCTTTCTTTCTTTCTTTCTTTCTTTCTTTCTTTCTTTCTTTCTTTCTTTTTTTTTCTTTCCCCTAAAAGTCAAATAGTCCAACCCATGAACACCACATGGACTACTGTTAAAACTGGGAGTCTCCCATCAGACAGAGCTCTCAGAGAGCAGTGGCTACTTGTGTAGTCTTCCCTGGCACAGAGCTGTGTGGCATGAATGAATTCCCTTGCCCAGCAATGGTATTGCTTCAGCTCAAAAACTGAATGTGTTTGTTGAATGAATAAATGAAATACAGCTTTGGAAGGAAAACCCCATCCCTTAGGGATCTCCATGTGCACCCTAGGAGAAGATTCTTGGAATGCTTTTCCTTCCCTCCAGAAATTCCTTAAGTGAGTTTTTAAAAAGGGGACTGGGTACATGCAAAGGGCTTCCAGGATCACAGGCCTGGGGGAGATGGCTTCAGTACATTAGGCAGAAACCACTTGCCAGGCTTATTAGAAGCCTCTGGGGCGCAGGGGTGGGGTGAGGGAGGCCTCCAGGGCTGCAGAGCAATTGCTATAAAATAAACTCCATAATCAGGTAAATGCGTTTAAACAGGGGATAGTTCCCGTGCAGCTGCAAGTGTCCTCCGGCCAGCCAGAGGGGACCTGTCTAATCTCAATGTAATGAAAATGTGACTGGGCTGAGACCCGAGTTGGGGAGCTGGGGTCCTGGCAGTGGAATTCGAACATTTAAACTGTCAGGCCAAATCCAGGAGAGGCCTGATTACCTGGTCCATGAAGAGGCCACTTTGGTTAGGTGTCGGCTATAATTTCCTGGTCATCAGTGGTGAAATCCCCTGTGACTAGGGTCCAGGCCTCTCCTCAAAGACCCCCACCCCCCTTTCCCATGCCAGACCTACCCAGAAGAAGACTTGGATCTCAGTAGCTACCCACGTGGGACCGACAGGGCAACAGGTACATGAGTCCCACATGCTGGGTTTGTGTCCTCAGATAGTAGTAGATGCCAGAAGTAACATGTACACTGGCAGGATGAGCATGCCACAGTACAGTGGGTGTGTGGGCACACAGACATTTGTGTGCACATTACATGTGGAGCGTGTGGGGTTGCAAGTACAAGGGGTGTGAAGACACATGTAAATGACATGGGAGGTGTGTCTGTGGACTCTGCAGCTGATGTATCAGTGAGGCACATGGGATAATCACATACCTGTGGTACATGTTCATATGACTTATGTGCATATACTATGGCCCTGTTTGTACAGATTCTCCGCTGTGTGTTCATGAAGGTGTAAGTGCCATGGAGGCATGGATCAAGTCTGCCTTGCCTGTCCACCTCTGTCTCCTCAGCAGCCTGTCAGCACCAGCCAGGTGTCAGGGCAGGTGGTGGGTAAGGATTAGGTATATAACTGTTGAATGAGTTTACATTCATGTGGTAAGTCCCAGGGAGCTGTGTGATGCATGTTTTAAAAGTAAGAACAGGGCTGGAGAGCTGGCTTAGCGGTTAAGACACCTGCCTGCTAAGCCTAAGAGCGCTGGTTCCAATCCCCAGCGGTTCCAATCTCCAGGTCCCACGTTTAGCCAGATGCAAAGTGATGCAAGGGCACGATGTCACACTTGACCACAGGGGGCTCACGCATCTGGGTTTCGTTCACAGCAGCTGAGAGACTGCTGGCACACCCATCTCTTATCTCTCTCCCTCTCCTCTCTCTCTCTGTGTCTCTCTCTCTCTCTCTGTGTCTCTCTCCAAAAATAAATTTTAAAAAAAAGTAAGAACATAGAATATGTCTAGTGTCTGGTGTATGTGTGTGTGTGTGTGTGTGTGTGTGTGTGTGAGAGAGAGAGAGAGAGAGAGAGATAGAGATTTGTCCCCACTGTGTGATCAGGTGGCATGAGCTGTGGGGTGGACCATGATGTGTTTCAAAAGCCTGTCGAGTAGTCATACAGACTTGTGCCTGCCTCTTCCATTGACTGTGATTATAGGTAAGTCACTCTGTCTTTTTATTTGTAAGATAAGTACGAATCACAGCTAGCTAACCTTTAAAATTTTTATTCATTTATTTATTATTTATTTATGAGAGGGAGAGAGAGAAAGAGAATGGGCATGCCAGGGCCTCCAGCCACTGCACAAAAAATCTCCAGATGCATGTGCCACTTTGTGCAAGTGGCTTTACATGGGCCGTCAGGTTTTGCAAGCAAGTAATTTTAATCATGAAACCATCTCTCCAGACCAGCTTCTTCTATTCTGATATCTTTTTCCCCCTTCTCCATCACCCATCATGGAATGTTGATAGGCCCAATATTGTACAGGTCTTGTGCAGGTAACAACAGGCTCTGTGAAGTCATGAATGCAATGGTCACTTCATATCTGGACATGAGTATTACAAAGCACTCCTCCCCATCCTCTGGCTCTAGCATTCTTTCTGCCCCCTCTTGTGCAATGTCTCCTCAGCCCTGGAGAGTATGATGGAGATGTTTCATTTAGCACTGAGCACTCAATAGGGCTTATTCTCAGCATTTTTAGAAGTTTTGATTCTCTTCAGTAGTCATCACCATCTGCAAAAAGAAACATCTCTGACCACAGCTGAGAGCAGCACTAGTCTATGGACATACATGTAAATATTTAGAGAGCATTTGATAGGTACGAGATATCCATTTAGCCAAACAGTAGTCGCTTTCCTTCAAGAGCTTTCGACCTTCCCAACCATAGGCATTTAAATCACAGCTAACCTGTACTGAGCACTGACTTTGTCCAGTGCTGTACTGTGTACTATTCTTGCCCCCATTTTACAGATGGAGATACAGACACTCTCAGCAGGCTACGTCATAGTGAAGCAGGATTCAAACCCTGGTGATCTGACTGCAGCTTGAGTTTTCACTGCCACACTAACTGCAAGTACCTACTGCATAGGTGCATCCTAAGGACTGAGTGACATAATCCATCTAGCATGGAGTAGGACACATAGTAAGAAGTAAATGTTACTGGTGCATGATATGTGCACCATATGGAATAAATCAAACAGCTTCAAAGAGAATGTGAGGGAAATATGAGTGAAGTATATCTATGAATGGAGACATGAAGGTGTGTTTGCATGGTGTGTGCAGTATAGAATACATTTACATAGGGTTTATGATCCATCTGTGCATTATAGACATGTATATATATTGCACGTGTGTGTATATGTGTGGCACATGTGTGTCTGTGCATGCATGTGTATAGAGGACAGAGGTATACATAATGGGTCTTCCTCAGATACTCTCTACCTTATTTCATTGAGACACAGTCTCTCAGTGAACTTAGAGCTCACCAATTCAGCTAGACTAGCTAGTCAGTGATCCCCAGGGATTACCTGCCTTCACTCCTCCCCCTCCCCAGTGCTGGGATTACAGGGGCACACCACCATGCCATACATTTTCACTTGGGTCCTGGGCATTTGAATTAAGGTCCTAATGCTTATGTGGTAAGCACTTTAACCACTGAGCTATCTCTCCAGCCGTTATTATGATACATTTTTACATGAAAGTCATGATACAAGGAACATAAATCAATAAATTATGATGTCCTGGGATGTACTCACTGTACTGATATGGGATTTCTGAAATTAGGAAACATGCACTTGAGATATGTGACATCTGAGTCGAGACAGGATATTGATAGACATCTAAGGGGCAGGCATGGACTGAGGTGCTCTGCACATAGCCCACGATTACTGTGCCATGCACAGATGGATCCTAAACCCTGTGTAAATGTATTCTGTACTGCACACACCATACAAGCTCTCCTTCATGTCTCCCATACACAGATATGCCTCATTCATATTCCCCTCACATTCTCTTGAAGCTGTTTGATATATCCCATGTGCACATATCATGCCTCAGTAATATTCACTGGGTTCTTGTTGTGCAGCCTCACACATACTGCACACCCATCATGTTTGCGTGCATGTAGGTGATTACGCATGCAGGGTCTGTGTAGCGCCTGGACTTGGTGGCATGGTACGTCTACTTTGGAGATGTGTCTGGTTATTTGTAACTCATGTGCTGTGTGTCATCTTTTAAGTTAAAATATCTTGAGTCATCTTAAGTTAAAATACCGGTAATCACGCTAGTTATTTATTCTCCATCCTCGGCCCCTCTTCATTGTTCTCCATAAAATGTAGCTAAGGTAAGGCGCGATTCAGTGATCACTGACTGGTGAGGCCCCTGTCTTCCTCCGTAGAACAGGAGGCTGGAGGCCGGTCGTTGGTGTTCTCTGTTCCACGAGTAACAGTGTCTAGCTCAGGGCATGGCAGGTTGCAAAGGCCTGAGCAGCTTATGCTGAATCAACAAGTGGCTGTTGTCCTGCGATGCAGCAGGGTGGGGCTCGAGTGGTATGTAGAAAATGTGTGCCTGCAGGGCACAGACACGTGCATTTCTCCGAGCGGGTGCGACCCACCCAAGGCCTGTGTGTGCACGGTGATGCCTGAACACTCGGCCGCTCCTGCGTGTCGAGGTGATGGACGCCTCCCAGCAGCCGCAGGACATCGCCGTTAGCCTCGCACTGCTGCCCGGTGGTCCTGGTGGTCTCCTGGGGCGCGACCCGGTGTACCCGCGCAGCGGGCCGGGCCCGGCGCATTTCCCGGCGGAGGGGCAGCCGCGGGGCGGGCAGGAAGCGGCGCATTGTTCGCCGGCTGCGGCCCCGCGGGGAGTTCCCGGCCCCGCGCGGACATAAAAGGAGAAAGCAGCGCCCGCGGCGCGGCCGGCCGGCCCAGTGGCCCCGCGCTCTACCGACCCTGGCATCCGCTCCAGTCGGCCGGCCCCAGACCGTGCAGCGGCCCCGCCCTACGTACAGCGGACCCGGGTTCGAATCCTGCTTCACCGCTGAGCCCAGCACGGCGAAGCCTCTGCCTCCCGTCCACTCCCGTCTCCAAGTTGCTTGTCTCTTCCAGCCCACCCACGCAGCAGCCCTAGGCATCCTTGGAGACCAGGTGCAGGTGGCAGAACCGGGCTTCAGGGGGCGTTTTACCAGCGGAAGGGAACCTATTCGCATAGCTCCAGAGAGACCTCTGGTGCAAAAGGTCTGCCCACGGCAGAGTCTGAAAGGCACTCTTCTGGGAGGGATTTTACCCGCTAGCACTATGAGGGTGGAAAGACAGGCCTATGAGAAGATTGGCTCAAGGTCACCATTCATAACCGCGTGTTCAACACAGAAATTTCAGAATCCCGGGGTCTCTCTCTCTCTCTCTCTTTCCTACTTGGGTGATCTGGCTGCACATCATGACACATTGGATCCTCACTTCCTCTCTGGAGATGGGTAAGAAGAAACGGAGTCCCAGAGAAGTGGAAGCTTTGCTGTACTGATCAGGGCCCAGAGAGATCAAGCGAATGGCCAAAGGTTACACAGCAAAAGGGTTGGAAAGTAGAGCCCTGGTCTCCACTTGGGATCTGGGGGGTGGGAGCAGGGAACAACCTTCTTCTTGCATCCTCACATCTTGGGGACCTGTTCTGAGGTGCCCTCACTAACTGGACCAGGAGATTCTGATTACGGAGGAACTGCTTCCCCCCCTACCTCTGCCCCCCACCAGGGAACTCTACACCGGGGGTAATTGAGATCAGATGCGTCTGTGACCCGCAGAATGCTCCTGGGAACCTGGAAGCATTTATTGTCTGGAAGGGAATCCAGGACCCTCTCTTGGCTGTCCTCCCTCCCTCTCTCCCTCACTCCCTACTCCCCAGACGACTGAACTAAGGTAGACTGCTGAGGAGCCCCTGGTGCTGCCTGGGGTTAGAGCCCAGCCTTGATGAATAGGACTGCTGAAAGAGCCGTCCTGGCTTCCTCCTTCCTGGGGATACGGTTACAGGGGACCAGACTTCCTGCCCCACCGCAGCCAGCCTCTTCTTGCAGAGTGGATCTGCAGGCTTTCAGGCAGGCAGCTCTGCAACTGTCCCAGGCCCAGCCAGGAGCGGCTCAAATGTCACCTCCTCAGAGAGGCCCTCCCATACCACCATAGGAACCAGCCCACCTACAGCCATTCCCTCTGCTTAGCTCAGCCGCTTCCTTTTCCTATCTCTAGCTCTGTTATCTTTCTTATAAGAACATTTACCTCTTTCCCCCAAGTATCACAAGTGCCAGGAGGGCAGAGTCTTTGTCTTTTCAGAACTGTGCCCCACACAGTAGGTGTCCAGCATATACTGGCTACATTACCCGAGCAATGACTCATTGACCTCTGAGCTTGGAATTTAACCTTGACTGAGGTTTACCATCTCTGACCTCTAGCCTCCAGTTCATCACAATCTCAACTTTTATATCTAAAACTCCAGTTTCTGATGCATATTATTCCACTTATATTTCACTGTCTCGGGCTCCCCCCCCCCCCGGAATACCTGGCTGACCTCTGACCTCAGGATTCTGATTGCTTCTTGTTCAGGTGGTCCTGCTGTGTGACTCTGGGCAAGTGTCTTGCCCTTTCCTGAGCTAGCTAAATTCTTCCAACAAAAGCTGACCTGGGAAGGCCAGGATATGTGCAGAAAAGAGCGGGAGGGAGGTACAACGGCTAGGTGCCTGCTCTTTCCCACGTCCTTGGTGTTGTTCTTAGGACACTTTTGCTGATCCCTAACCTTTGAAGAATATAGTGTGAAAACTCGGGTTTGAAGATTTCTTAGTATCTTTCAGTGCCATAGCCCTGTCATGCCCTTCCTTAGATATCTAGTCTAATGTGTAGGTCCTTCTATTCCTTTCCTCATGACTCACACCAGTGTGCACTATCCTTTGTGCTAATCTCTCCCCTCCAACTTTTTGGGAGTGGTTTTCATTCCTCTTCACCCAGTGCAGCCTAGAAGCACAGTTGCATGGCAGGGACACTAGCAGTGTGTCTGCTGGAATCTTTTATGTGACTTGGTGAAGTCCCATCTTCCTGGGAAAATACAGCCTTGCTGGGCTCAGCTTGACAAACAGAAAGAGCACATGAGTGAAGAAGGCAGCTGCCTTCTTGGTTGACAAAGCCTCATCCTTAAGTGCAGGTTGGTTGGATTCCAGACCCCTTGGGTGTCTTGCTCATGCCCGATTGTAGTGCCTGGAACTCTGCCCAACACATGGGATATGCTCAGCCAACATACAGATGTCAAGGGCTGCTTCCTGAGTCTGTCCTGACCTTGTTTTAGGGGTCTAACCTTGCCATCTTGAAAGTTATGGTGGTATTTGAACAAGCGACTGCTCATTTTCATTTTGTAGTAGGTTTTGGCCTGTTCAGCCAGCTCCCAGCTGGACACAGTGCTTGGGGGGTGGTGGGCAGGTAGGCATAGTTCCCCACCCTGGAGGTACTCAGGATTCACTTGTTCAAGGTGCTTCTTGTCCGCAGTGGGTGCTTGATACCTGCTGGGAGCTGAGAGGCCAGGTGCCAGGGTGGTTGGTGTAGGAAGAGTAGTGACTCCAACACAAGCACAGGAGGAAGGAAGGGTTCCTGAAGGTCCCCACTGGCCTGATGTTAGGAGGGTTTCACTTCAGATGGGAGGGGTTAGGGTGTGTGGATGGGTGGAGGTAGCTCTTATGATTTGGTTTAAAACAAAGATGTTGGGCTGGAGATATGGCTTAGTGGTTAAGGCATTTGCCTGTGAAGCCAAAGGATCCCAGTTCCATTCTCCAGGACCCACATAAGTCAGATGCACAAGGGGCACATGCATCTGGAGTTTGTTTGCAGTGGCTAGAGGCCCTGGCGTGCCCATTCTCTCTCTGTCTGCCTCTCTTCTATCTCTCTCTCTCTGCTTGCAAATAAATACAATTAAAAAATATTAAAAAAAAAAAACAAAAAACAAAGATGTTGCCTTGCAAAACCTGTTAAGAAGCCACAGCTTGTAGGAGAGGAAAGCCAAGGAAGAAATGCAACTCCCAGGCCTTACAGAGGAGGCACGGGCTCCAGGCCCAGCAGTGTTTAGATCCCCGGATTTCTGCCTCCTCCACCAGGCAGGACCATCGACTGAGGCTCAAGAAGGGCTTCTAGAGAATCTGCATCCTCAGCAGTGAGGGAGGAACTTCCCTTCTCCCATCTCCCTTCTCCTTTCAGTACAGCTGCGGAAAAGATGGCCTATGCTGCCACCTGACGGCCACTGTGCAGCACTGCTCTGGCCGTTGATGGTCCACATAGGCATCCCGTGCAGGTGCAGGGTGTGTGAGCAGCCCTGTTGCGGGGCGCTGACTCCTTAGGGGCTCTGAAACCCTTAGTTGTGGTATGAATTGCATCAAGTCCATTTTAATCTTGCATTTCTGGACTCAGCACCCTTATTGTACCCCAATACTAGTCTGTTCCCAAGTCCTGACATATCTACCTTGTAGGTAGACCTGGATTGTGTTCCTTTCTTTCTATCTCCAAGACCAGATCTGTTGCAGCTGTGGCTGAAAAGATGGCTCAGGGAGTAAAGTGAGGACCCTAGTTCACATCCTTAGCACTCACATCAAATCTGGGCCTAGTGGTGTATGTCTGTAATCCCAGCCCTGGGGAGGCAGAGACAGGAAAGTATTTAGGGCTCACTAGCTAGCTAGTCTAGCTGAACTGGTGAGCTTTCGGTTCAACAAGAAACCCCATCTCAACAAATAAGGTGGAGAGTGACTGAAGAAGATACCTAACATCAACCTCTGGTCCCTACATGTAAGTGCACACACATGCAAGTGTGCCAGCATACACATGTGCACCCACACACAGACACATATGCATATATACCACACACCTACGCATGCAAAGAAAAAGTTGTGCTGGCTGGAAAGATGGCTAAATAGGTTAAGCACTCGCTTGTGTGCTTGAGGAACTGAGTTTGGATCCCCAGAACCCAGATAAAGCTGGAGGCAGTAGTGTGTCTGTAATCGAAGAGCACCTAAGGTAAGACAGGAGGCAGAGTCAGGAGAATCCCTGGAAGCTTGCCTGCAGGTCAGCTGGCCCAGCCTATGCTCCTATCCTATCCTCCTTCCTGGGCAAACAAGAAGATTCTGCCTGGAACAAGGTGACAGGCAAGGAAGGAACTGACACCTGAGGTTATCCTTTGACCTATGAGTCCCATCCCCCACCCCCTGAAACACACACAAAGATTAAATTAAATAAGTTGTATGAGCCAGGCACTCAGGAGGCAGAAGTAGGAGGATCACTATGAGTCTGAGGCCAGCCTGAGACTACAGAGTGAGTTCTAGATCAGCCTGGGCTAGAATGAGACCTTGCCTCAAAAAAAAAAAAAAAAGTTCTGCTAAGTTGGGTCCAATTACAAGGCAGAGGCACCCAGGCAAGGTGACCCCCACTCTACTTTAAGTTCAGGAAGTTCCCTAAGCCACCCTTAGGTTTGCAAATCTGCTGGAACTCATAGAATTCCCTGAGAGCTGGCATACTCCAGTATGGTGCGTTTCAGGAAGGATACAGGTGAAGGTTGGCTGAAAGAAAAGATGCAAAGGTAGTCTTGAGGAACTTCTCCAGTGGAAGGCTTCCAGTGCCCTCTACCTGCCCATGTGAGGAGATGCAAGGAGCATGGCCCATGGGCAACCTTATCTGAGCTCCGTCTTCAGTGCTGTCATGGGCGGCATAAACAATGGGTCAATTGGCTGTTCACATGCCATCTCTGTCAGTCTCCACACTGACTGATGTGGCCTGATCCAAAGTCCCACATCCTAAGTCATATGCTTGGTCTTTTTAACATGGCCAGTCACCATCCTAAGAAAAGGCAAGTATGGCCAGCCTATGCTAAGTCACATTTGTTATAGTACCCAGTCTAACCCAAGATCCCCTGAAGCTCAGGATAAGGCCAAGCCCACAATTACACAGATATATTTAGAATGTAGCTTAACTTATGTTCTCAGAATCTTACCTGCTGTCATACACAGTTGTCATCAGCTGCTCACAGGTCCTCATGGCCTCTAGGCACACGTCATCTTCATGGGAAGAGCACGTTTTCTCTGGAAAGAGCTTTAAGACGGAGTTAGGTGCCGTGTGTGTGCTCCTTCCTCTTATACCATAGTCATGACCGGGTCAGTGGTCATTGCCTCTTTTCCCCATCAGAGTGTGGGCTCTTTGGGACAAGGGAACAGCTGTCTTCTTCCTCATCCTTAATGCTCAGCACAAAGTAAGCACTAGGGAGTGGTCAGTAAGTTAAAATTGAACTCCCCACTTCAGGATGGTACTTAAAAGCTAGGTTAGACCCACAGAGAGGATCTGAACACAGTGAAGGGCCTGCTTGCATATTGACAGTTGGTTGCTACTTGCTGAATGCCAAGTTCTGGGCCAAGGTTGCCCATGTCCTCTCTTTTTTACTCTAAGTCCTTGTGTGCATGTGTTTACCTCCATGGAAGAGATTGCCCAAGCTCACAGTCAGAAAGGGCCAGGCAGGACTCAAGCTCCCTGAAGGAGATAGTTCTCTTGTCAGGGAGCATGGTGGCAGCTTACCTGTCTCTGATGGACCATGGGGCAGAAGAATTGATATGCTGTGAGCCAGGAAAACCAGGAAAGCAGATTTGAGTTTCTTTTACCCAAGGACTTTTCAATGATGGAAGCTAAATGCTGAGGAGGGAGCCATTAAGCTCTATCTGCCACAAGGACGGAGTCTTGAGGTGTCTTGCGGTCGAGCTGAGGAGACTGAGGGGGGGGCGGGAACTCCCCCTTCCTGCATGCCCCCCTCTCTGCTGGACTCGGGGTGGGGTGGAGAGAGGGAGCTAGAGAAAGGGGAAGGAAGAGCTGCCCCAAGCAGAGGTCACTGGAGGAGCAGAGGGAGGGGAGAGGGAAGGGAGGCTTAACCTTCTCAAGACCTCTGGGAGGGCCCTCTTGGGCTCTTAGGCTGGGTGCTGGTTCTGAGAAAGGCAGTGCTCCAGAAGAGGGCTACCTGAATTTGACCCCTGGGGTGGATGGGATAGAAATCAGGGCTCCAAATAAACTCCACCCTGAAAGCCTGCTGGGGACAGGGCCGAGTCTGGGGGCCAGGAGCCTTCAGTTCTGCTCCATTGGTGTGTGACCTTGATTAACTTTTCTCCTGTGGGCCTCAATCTCTCAATGTTTTTTTTTTTTTTTTTTTTTTTTTTTTTTTTTTTCGAGGTAGAGTTTCACTCTGGCCCAGGCTGACCTGGAATTCACTCTGTAGTCTCAGGGTGGCCTCGAACTCACGGTGATCCTCCTACCTCTGCCTCCCGAGTGCTGGGATTAAAGGTGTGCGCCACCACGCCCGGCCTCTCAATGTTTTGAGTGGTGGTGTAGGTGTGGTGATTAGAAGCCCTTTCTAGAGAGAGACAGGACTCAAGGGCAGGTAGGGAGGGTTCTCCAGGCCAGGCCAGGTCAGGATGGGACCTGGTGATGTCTGTTCACAGGCTTGAGCCTAGCTCCCTCCCCCTCCCTCATAGCTTTTCCCACCACACAGAACACAGCCTTCTCTTCTGCTTTTCTATTTCAAGACATTGTAGAATTCTAAGGAAGGCCTAGGCTGGCCAGTGCTGCCCCCCCTGACCCCCGCCCTCCGGAACTCGGAGCTGCCCAGAGAGGCGTCTCCAGAGCAGTAGTGTGGTTGTACATTCAGGGAGTCCTGGGAGGACAAGTGGGGCTGAGCCCCAGTGCCAGCTAGTGAAGCATAAGGGGTCCTTTGCCTGCCCTGGTTCAGCTCTGCTGGATCCTGGGGTGTCCAAGAGGCTGGCAGTGGGTGGGGCAAGAGGAATGCAGCCTGGCCCTCTGCCCAGAGGCTCACCCTGCTCAGGACAGTTTTGGTGTTTGTACCTGGTTGGGCAAGGAGTTCTAGCCAAGGGCTCAGTGGCTGGATTCTAGATTCAGGGTGGCAAACTCCAGCCCTATCCTGCATAGGCAGCCAGCTCTGCTGTAGGAGCCACCTCAGCTTGGCTTCCTTCTCTTATCTGGGCTGTGGAAAATGCTTCTTGTGCTTGCAGAGTTGTGTCTGGGGCCTTTGTAAAGTGCTTGTCATGCAATCATCAGGACCTGAGTTCGTATCCCCTGCACTCACGTAAAAGCTGGCCTTAGTGGCATGTGCCTGTAATGTCAGCACTGGAGAGAATAAGCCAAGAGGATCCCTAGGGCTTGCTGGCTAGCAAGTCTAGCCAAATCCGTGGAGCTCCAGGTTTAGCACAAGCCCCTGTCTCAAAAAATAAGGTGGAGGGCTGGAGAGATGGCTTAGCAACTTGCCTGCAAAGCCTAAGAACCTCGGTTTGATTCCCGAGTACCCATGTAAAGCCAGGTTCACAAATTAACACATGCATCTGGAGTTTATTTGCGGTGACTACAGACCCTGGCACACCCATTCTCCCCCCCCCCCTGCCCCGTGTGTGGGTGTCTCTCTCTGCTTGCAAATTAATTAATTAATTTAAAAATATGGAGCTAGGTGTGGTGGTGCACACCTTTAATCCCAGCACTCAGAAATCTGAGGTAGGAAAAGCACTGTGAGTTCAAGGTCAGCCTGAGAGTGAGTACAGAATGAATTCCAGGTCAGCCTGGGCTAGAGCGAGTGATACCCTGCCTCGAAAAACCAAAAAAGAAAAAAAAAAGTAGAAAGTAGCTGAGAAAGATATCTGATGGTTGGCCACTGGCTTCCACATGCAAACATACCCCACACATATGGACACACACACACACACACACACACACACACGTGGAATGTGTATAGGCTTTCCACTTCGATGACTGGATGACTGTCACCAAAGAAGCATGCAGAAGACATCCTGTCACCTCTCCTTCCACTCTCCAGAGAACAAGTGTGTTTATGTAAGTGTGAAAGAGAAAGGGAGAGAGAGAAGAGAAGAGAAGGGAAGAGACAGTCAAATGGAGAGGACAGAGAGGCATTGCTTTGAAAGCCATGGCAAGACTGATCCTGTCCTCATTTGTGGAGAAGGCTTTGGCGGGGCAGGGGTTGGCACTACACTATTATCACCCACCCTCCCAGGCAACCCCTGTCACACAAATCTATCTCCTCTGGGTTCCGGTTCTGGGGAATCCAGTGTCAGAGCTTCCTTCTCATTCTACTAACCCCAAATGACTTCGGGCAAACCTCTGGGTCTGTTTTTCCATCCATAAATGAGAAGTAGCTTCAGTCCTTTCCAGCTTGCATGCATGCTGTTGGCTTCCTGGCAAGGCTCAGAGTTTAGCTCCTGAGCTCAGGAGTTCTCAGGCATAGTGCAGCAGCCTTGAAGGGCTTTTCCTGTAACCTGGTATGGCCTGCTGTTCCCTTGGCTGGGGAAGAGTGGAGGGTGGAAGTATTTTCGTTCTGAAGATACTCGCCAGTGAGGTTTGGAGCATGAAGGAGATAGTGCTAGAAATAGAGACAAGTAGAGAGGGAAGAGTCACTGCCTGTGAGATAACAATAGAGATACAAAAGGAGGAAGAGAGTCCAGGACAGAGATGAAGAGACAGGGCCACAGAGAGAGAGAGAGAGTGAGAGAGAGAAGAAAGAAAAAAAGAAAGTTGGGCCGGGCGTGGTGGCTCACGCCTTTAATCCCAGCACTCGGGAGGCAGAGGTAGGAGGATTGCCGTGAGTTCGAGGCCACCCTGAGACTACCTAGTGAATTCCAGGTCAGCCTGAGCTAGAGTGAGACTCTACGAAAGTTGGGGAGGAGAGGAGAAATTAAGGCAGAACAAGGTGGACATGGTAGAAAAGAGCATGCCACTCCCTGTAATTGGAGGCAGACTCTGCTATGCCTTGCAGAGTACCCATGTTGGACTGTCCCCTTTTCTGTCCATCAAACTTGTTTGGGGATTGAAACTCCTGTACCTCCTGACCTTTGCTCTCACTCTTCATTCTCTTAAAAAAATTTCCTTGCATGTGTGTATGTATATGTGTGTGTAATTTGAACAGATATCCATAGGTGATTCTTAGGCACCTCCTAGGCCAGGGCATGTTCAATCTTAGAATTAAGGTTTCCTGGAATCTTTACTGCTACAGAAGAGCCATCCTGTTCTGGCAAATATCATCAGAAAATTTTTTTTCCAAGGTAAGATCTCACTCTAGTCCAGGCTGACCTGGAACTCACACTGTAGTCCCAGGATGGCCTCGAACTCACGGCAATCCTTGTCCATCTGCATCCAGAGTGCTAGGATTAAAAGATGTGTGCAACACACCCAGCTGAAATTTTTAAAATATATTTTATTTATTTATTTGAGAGAAAAAAGAGAGAGAAAGAGTCAAATAGAAAGAGAGAATGGGCACACCAGGGCCTCTGGTCAATGCAGACGAACTCCAGACGCATGTGCCCCCTTGTGCATCTGGATATGGGTCCTTAGGCTTTTCAGGCAAAATCCTTAACTGCTAAGCCATTTCCCCAGCCCCTAGAATTTTTTTTTTAAAGGAGAATGAAAAGGAGGAGCAGAAGTTAGAGGGCCTTCTATCTTAGGTAAAGGAAATGTAGTTTCTACTAAGCACCTATGATGTGCTTAGTGTTTTTGGATCCATTGTTGTGTTAAATCTTTCTCAAATATGTTCACTGTATAGTAGAGAAACTATAGCCCAAGGCATATAAGCAACAATGCCAAGGTCACATAGCTCATGTGATTTAAGCTTAGGTTGGTATTTCCTTTTATGTCAAAGAATAAAAGAAGACCAAAGGGGCTTGGATGGGTAAAGGAGGTGAGGGGGACAGAAGAAGCAGAGGGAAAGGGATGGATTGGAAGAGGGAAGTGTGTTTCAGAGAAGACTGGACTGGTGACAAGGAGGAGCAGAGAGCTGAGGGAGGGGCTGGGAAATAGCTCAGTGGGAAAGAGTGGAAGCATGAGGGCCTGAGTTCAAGACCAGGCACTCCTGTAAAAAACTGGGCTTAAATTGGCCTCGATATCCATGATCTTGCAGTGCCTAGCAATACCTTTGCAAGACCCTCAAAATAGAAGAGAAAGATGATGTCATCAAATTAGGAGAGAGACTAATGGAGAAAGGGAGGGGATATGATGGAGACCGAAGTTCTAAAGTGGAATGGGGGAGGGGAGGGAAATATCAGGTGGGGTTTTTTTGGTATGTAAGATTAAAAGTCAATAAAAATAATTAAAAAAAAAAAAAACTGGGCTTGGCGCCAGGTGTGGTGATGTATGCCTTTAATCCCAGCACTTGGGAGGCAGAGGTAAGTGGATCACCATGAGTTCGAGGCCACCCTGAGACTACATAGTGAATTCCAGGTCAGTCTGGACTAGAGTGAAACCTTACCTCGAAAAACCAAACCAAACCAAACCAAACCAAAACATAACTGGGCTTGGCTGTGCATGCCTATAACCCTAGCTGAGTGGAGTGGAGACAGGAGGATCACTTGTTTTTGGTTCCCTGATCAGGCTAACCAAAAACCAGGGAGAGACTCTATTCAGGGAAATAAGACTGAAGAGCAATGGAGGAGCACACTGGACATGTTTCCCTGGCCTTCACACAGTGCACATGAGCTGTGGGCATCTGTAATGTATGTGTGCACATGGGTGCACACACAGAAGAGTTACAGGAGAGATGAGAAGGAAGAGGACAAGCAGCTTTCGTCTGCTCATGGAGGCCTCACCATGAAGCCTATCCACTCAAGTAGGCAGTGGCGGGGTCAGGTGCTGGTACATAGTCTTTCAGCATTTGCAAACAGATCCTCCCAGGGATCTAGGCAGGGCAGTCCTTGCACGGAGCTTCCTAGGCTCCTCTACTGTCCTTTGTCTTCTCTTGCTGAGTCACACTTTCCAGTTCCTTAAGAGAAGAGAGAGTCTCCAGGGCCCGTCTGGCATTGGCTAGGATGCCATCTTACAGGATGGATAGAGCAGAGCAGAATGGGATCAGAGTAGTGAGGCAGGTCACTCATGTTTACTGGGGGGCCCTGATGAGATACCCAATTTCTGTCCCGAGGGTGGATTAGGGGAGGGGTCTAAGTGTTGAGGTGCTGGGGTATACCCCGTCAGTACTCCCCTCCTCAGAGATTCGTGTCTATGAGCAGATGGCTTACCACCTGGGTCTTCCTTGTGGTGCTGTGGTTCTGGCTGGATGGCTGTGCTTCCTTTCCTGATGACTTGGTGACTCACCCTCCACTCCCCGCACACACACAGCGGGTAGCTTTGGAAAGAGCTCTAGGTTGGCTGCAAGGAGTCCAGCTCCTTACAGCTGCAGGTCAGGACGGTCCCTCCATGTCCAGGTGCTCCGAGAGTTTGGGATCCCTAGACTCCTTCATGTGCTTTTTCATTCCTGGCTTTAGATATTGCCTCATTGGACTCATCACTTAAGAGCACTTCCAACACAAGCACAACAGCCTGAGGGCCTGAGACTGAGTGAGTTCCATCCCATCCATGTAACACATAGCTCCATCTATGTAAAACAGTTAGGCACAGCCACACACATCCGTAACACCAGGCTACAGGAGATGTGGTGGTGAGGGGTCACAGACCAGAGAATCGCGGGGGCTTGCTGAATGAAAAAGAAAAGTGGCCAAAACAGCAGATCTGATCTACCTCAGGAAAATGGAAAATGAGCAGGAAGAAGTGGACACCTAAAGTTCTCCTCTTGTTCTCCACACGTGTGAACACAGACTCTACGTATCTGTGTACACACGCACACACATACACATATGCTGCACATATCACATCACATATTGTGGTAGTTTGAATAGATGCCCCCAATATATTCAGTGTTTTATTAGTTTGTAGTTTATATCTACATCCACCTGGCTGGAGGCAGTGTCACTGGGTGGATCTTAAGGTGTGGTGGTGGGTTTGAGATTCCATTGTAAAGATATGCAAAGTGTGCCTAGCTGGAGTTCCTGAGGTGTGCTATGCTGTGTGGCTTTTTGGCTTGTGGCTTTTCTCTGTGTGTTTGGTCCTGTGAGAGCAGGCCAACTTCTTCTGCCATTATGGAACTTCCCCTGGATCTGTGAGCTTCTATAAATCCCTTCCTCCATTACTGTGCCTGGTCTGGAAGTTCATCTCAGTGAACTTGAAGCTGTCTGCTACAGAAGTTGGTACTGAGAGTGGGGTGAGATGAACCTGACCATGTGGATTTTGATCTTTTGGAACCTTTGTTTTGAAGGAACAGGCATAGATTTGGTGCTTGCAACTGAAGACGTTTTCTGGAGTGGTAAGCCAAGTTTTATGGAGTATTCTTATGAGAGTTTGAGAATGCTAAGTACAGACAATATTGAACTTCGAGGCTTGGCTTATGAGATTTCTAAGGGGAAGGAAAGATTGCAGAGGACTTTATTGGAACTGAGCTACTGGCATAAGGGATGACTGCATTCTGCTACCCAGGCCCAGAGAGTTTAATCAAGGTTAAATGTGTAATGGACTGATGTGTTTAGCTAAAGATATTAAACTGAGAGATTTAAGATTTTAAGTTGGAAAACCTCAAGCAAGTTAAAATTAAAGGCACTGAGACTGGTTTTAGGTTACTGAAGCTGCTATTGTCAACACATTAGCAATCTTTTTTTTTTAATATTTTATTTTTATTTATTTATTTGAGAGAGAGATACAGAAGATGGTCCAACTGCCTTACATTAAAACAATGGAGAAGATGCCTAAAGAAAGACCCAACTGCTTTACATTAAAACAATGGAGAAGATGCCTAAAGAAAGACTGTTAGAAATATAAACTCTTTTGGGAAGGAATTGAATGGAGAAAGAACCTACTTTTCAAATTATGATTTATTTCATCTCTGAATTAAGAATATGCCTATGTCCTGCACACCTGATATTAGTTTTGGAAGCATGAAAAAAGCATGAAATGGTAAAAAATTGCACATGGTTCCAAGGAGCCGCTGCTGAGATGTGGCACAAGGCAAGGCGTGATGTCCTGATAGACTGGAAGAGCCTTTGGAAGATGGACCGTGGTTTGCATGGAGACCTGAAGACGTTTTAGATATACCAGGACTATGCAAGGACAACCATGGAGTGCACTGTTGGCCTGGGATGGAAGTTTTCCCTGGCTACTCTGCCCAGCTGGAGGGGCGGAATTGAAAAACAAAGAGACTGTCAGTCTCTGGTTATATTGAACTTAAACTACAGAAGTTTGATGATTGCTTGATGGTGGTTGAGTTTGCATTGTTCTAGTTTCTCTTTGCTGTGCCTTATACCAGTTGAAAATGTTTACTCTTTGCCTTTATATGTTGAAAGTATGTAAATTTTTGATTTTATAGGACTCTCAGCTAAGAGACAATCTTAAATCTCATATGAGACTTGGGACTTTGGAACTATCTTAAGTTGGTAAAGACTGAGAACCTTTGAAATTGGACTGAATACAATTTACAATGTGTGATAGTTATAAATCTAGTGGGGGCCAGGGGTGGAATGTGGTAGTTTGAATAGATGGCCCCCAATATATTCAGTGTTTTATTAGTTTGTTGTTTACATCTACATCCACCTGGCTGGAGGCAGTGTCACTGGGTGGATCTTAAGGTGTGGTGGTGGGTTTGAGATTTCAATCTAAAGATATGCAAAGTGTGCCTAGCTGAAATTCCTGAGGTATGCTGTGCTGTGTGGCTTTTTGGCTTGTGGCTTTTCTCTGTGTGTTTTGTCCTAGGAAAGCAGGCCAGCTTCTTCTGCCATTATGGAACTTCCCCTGGATCTGTGAGCTTCGATAAACCCCTTCCTCCATTACTGTGCCCGGTCTGGAAGTTCATCTCAGCAAACCTGAAGCTGTCTGCTACACATATCATATTACATTCACTCCATGCACTCAAATGCATACACTTACATATGTCCCATACTACAACATTCATACTCTCTGTATACACACTGAAAAAAATTTTTTTCTAGGTAGGGTCTCTCTCTAGCCCAGGCTGACTTGGAATTCACTATGTGGTCTCAGGATGGCCTCAAACTCAAGACAGTCTTCCTACCTCCCAAGTACTGGGATTAAAGATGTGCACCACCACGTCAGGCTTAGACTGAAAATTTTAACTGCCTATTTGCAAAGCATGGAAAATACCTACAAGCCAGAGTCCACAATCTTAGAGCTGCAGTTCCAAACTCCTCCCTGAATCAACTCATCTCTCTTTGCCTGAGTTCCTAAAGATTCATAATGTTGTCTTACAAGACAATGGAGGGAGAGATCAGAAATATAATAATGTATACAAAGAGTATACACAAACACACACACACACACACACACACACCATTCATTCACCCATTAAGCCTCAGACAGTGTTCTTAGCACTTTACAAAAATGAACTCACTCAGGGGCTGGTAGAGTGCTCATTAGCATGCACGAAGCCCTGTGTTCCATCCCCAGTACAACATCAACTAGATGTGGTGTCACATGCCTATAATGTCAGCACCCAGGAGGTAGAGGCAGGAGGATCAGAAGTTCAAGGTCATTCTTAAATACATTGCAAGTCTGAAGCCAGACTGGGCTACATAAGACCTTGTCTCAATAAAAGAAGAATGAACTCCATTCTCACAACAACCCTACAAGGATGGTTCTCGCATTGTCTCTATTTTAAGATGGAAAATTGAGGCCCAAGGAAGTCAAGTGACTTGCTCAGTGCCATGGAGCTAGTCTGTAGTCAGGCTGGGATTGATATCTGAGTATGAACTTGGAGTATTTCATTCATTCATGCACCACATGTTTGCTAAGGGCTTTCACTGGGCACACAGAAAGGAACTGCTCAGGGTGCTCAGGGTGGCTCTCATACCAGGGCAGAGGTGGCTGGGGTGGAGGTTGAACATGTAAGTGGACATGTTCTGGCTGTTGCCATAAATAATCTTCCTATTAGCTTACCAGAAGGTTTCTGTCCTGTGTAGGATGTTCCTTTCATAAAATGTTGGTAGTGCCCTATGAAGAAACCACTCAAGAAGACCTGGGAGTCATTCCTGACCTGGGTTGAGTCCCATTATTGCCATTCTAAGACTGGGCCTTGGATAAGTCCAATTGCCACTTTGAGCCTCGGTCCTCACCTCTGAAAAATACAGTTGGAGGCACTATGTGACATGTGAAGTACCCAATAGTGCCTGCTGGCCTTGGCTGCTCTGCAAACATGGAAATACTTGTCTACTCAAACTCATGGCAGGAGGTACAGAGAAGTGCTTCCTGGCTTCTAGAATCCCTGAAAATCAGGCAAGTCTGGGCTCTGGCCATCCAGGAGTACTCGTCCCCACATGGCCCTTTTCTCCATTCCAGATCAAGGCCAAAAGCAAGGTCAGCTTCCTTTGCCAACCAGTGTTGGGGCTGCAGGCAAAAGCCACTTCGCCTCTCTGCGCCTTGCTTCCTTCTTATCCGATGGAGAAATAGCATGAGCAGACCTCAGTTGTTCCTGTCTGCCCTTACATTGTTTTCCTACTTTTTTTTTTTTTTAAGGTAGCATCTTGCTCTAGAACAGGCTGACTTGAAATTCACCATGTAGTCTCAGGCTGGCCTTGAGCTCACAGCAATCCTCCTACCTCTGCCTCCCAAGTGCTGGGATTAAAGATGTGCATCACCATGCCAGGCCCCTCCGCTTTTGATAATTGCATTCAAGTTTATTTTGAGGGAACACCGTGTTCCTATTCTGTCGGGTGGACACACAGCTTAGGTCTGGCCAGTCAGAATGAGAACATTCCATCCTGGTCATAGCAATTGGTTTAAAGACAGCTACAAGAGCTAAGGCAGGGCAGTCTGAAGAGTGCTAGGAACTCTCGTTGGGGCTGTCAGGATTTCATATGGGCTGAGGCACAAGGCAAGCATGGACCTGGAGATGCTGACCTCCCCAGTAGTTCACTTTGGAAGCACCTGTCTGAAAGTGAAACTGGCAAGAGGAACAGGGTTATGAGGTAAGAGACGAATGAGCTGCTGGTATCTGGGTGCAGCCATCTCTGAGGCTACCTTCTTTTGCCAAAGTGAAACCTGCTCATTGCATTGGAAATAATCCTGGCATATTTAGGGGCTCCCTATTTGTAGGTCAAAACACCTACATCAAAGGCTTGCTGCACAGATCAAATGAGAAGCTGGTGTAAGTGCGAATGTTTTTCAGGCTGTATATGGTTAAGTGGCAGTAAGTTATTAACAAAGCATTGAAGCAGAGACACATTCCATGGGCAGGATGAGTCAATTCATCTGAAAGGTTCCAGAAAGCAGACTTGTATGGCTTTGGCCTGAGTACTGAAGAGTTGTTTGGAAGAGTGAATTCCTGTGTTCTACTTTCCCAGCCCATGGGGCGCAAGCTTGCAAAGGATGGTGTGCCCTTGCATTGAGGCACAGCTGTTTCTTATTCGGCCAGTTCCGTTTTACAAGAGGCCACAGGACACAGAAGAAAGATCTGATCCTGTCACCTGCTGGCTGCTGGATTGGGTCCTCTCTTGGGTGCACCTGACTGTGTCTCAGGCTGGAAAAGGCTCAGAGTTTGCAACATCTATTTGTCCTTGAATTCTCCAGAGGAGCCATACATTAGAAACCACAGCCACACCAGGAAGACTCTTCCCTGGTGTGTCTGGCAGACTCTGGCCCTGTCTCTATCCCTAACACCTTGTCTTTTGCCTGCCTATCACAAAAACTCAATTTCCCAACCTCCTTCACAGCAGGGTGAGCCCATGTAACACAGCCTGGCAAAAGAGATGGACCCAGGACACTATGAGCTATCTACTTCCTTCTCAGCATATCTCTGCTTGGAACAGGAGCCCGAGGGGGTGACAAAAATACAGCTCATGTATAGGGGAACGAGCAGAAGGATAGAAAGAGCTGACTCCTGATGAGCATGCCTGCCTGCCCACTTCTGTACTTCCTTACTTTTAAGGAAAAAAAAACAAACCACAAAACCCCATCCTCTTTTTTGATTGAAAGTTCTCATGTTTGGGTCTTCTGTCATAACATAACTGAAGGTATTTGTGACACACTAAGCTAGCATGGGCTTGCAGTCATTCTCTCTGAAATTCTTTCTACGATATCCTAGAACTCCACCCCACCCCCACTGGCCTGATACCTAGGGCCACAGTGACAAAATTGAATTAATTGTGTAATTATTAATTATAATGATTGCACAGTAATGATCAGTTCCCAAGTGCTTCCAGGAGGCTGGGAATTGTACTAAGTGATTCTGGGACCCCCACCGTGGTTATTATTGTCCTCGTTTTCTGAGGAGGAACTCGAGGCTCAGAGATGACAAGTGATTGCTCCGTCACATAGCTAGAACTCTGAACCTGGGCCCCAAACTCAGATCTACCTGATGCACAATCCCTACTTCTCACCTTCAGCAGGCCTAGTTCAACAGGCTTCTTCAATGAGCAGCAAAACTGAAGCCAAAGAGGGACTTTCACTGGGACTTCAGGGAGTCCAGTTATAAGAAATCAAATCTTCTGGGTCTCCACTCATGGCTTTTGCTGTGCCAATCTGCTCTTTAGAGCTGGAAGTTAGGGTCTGGGATCCATGGAACCTACTGAAGCTTCTAAGCAGAGTTAGGAGGGTGATTCACATATGAAAGGAAGACTGTGGAAACATTTCTTGTTCCTTCAACTAGGGAGGAAGTGTGTGTGTGGGGGGGGGGCGGGGGGTTGCAGTCCCAGCAACCTCCTGAGCACTTGTCAGCCCTTAGCCAGATAATTGTCCCTCACTCCCTCCTTCACAGTTGACTGAGGCCCCCCCATCCCAGAAACTGATATCTGATGCTTTGTAGATTACATGGATCATGGAGGCACGGTGGGGAGGACACCAACCATAGGACCATTAGGTCATCCTGTGCCAGTCAGATGGCTCCAGCTGCTTAGTGGTGAGGTCTTTAGGACAGGGGACCCTGCAGTGGAAACTCCCCAGATAAACGAGGGGACTCTCCACTTACCAGTCTCCTGCTTGTTTATCTTTCATCCTGGCCCAATCCTGCTAGGATTTGGGTGTTTGTTTTAAAGATTTAGGGTTGGGAGATCCAAGAGAGCCAGTGATGTGATGTAACACAGAATTAAACCTTAGGTGTTGAATACAAATCAGGCCTCAAATCCCAGCTCCACCACCTGTATAGCCTGTGGCTTTTTAAACAGGTCCCCTAGTTTTATCATTTAAAACAGAAAATCTACCTCATGGGACTGTTGTTGAGTACAAAGGAGACAATGTCCTGAAGCCCTCAGCATCCTGCCTCCTACTTAAAAAGGACTTCAGCAATGGCTATAGCTCCTTCATAATCTAGAGAAATCTTTGGGCCTCCACTTCTCCTTTTGCAAACTGGAAATCACAGTACTTTCTTCTCAGAGCTGTTATGAAGGTTTCCACGAGAGAGATATAACATTTAGTGTGACTCTTAGTTCTTAGTTTCTCAATTGGACTGGATTGGGTTGCTCCATTGGACAACCCCTCCATCAACCTGACAGGTTTCTCTGTTTCTACGTGGTGCAACCTTGAGCACACTGTTCTACTTCTGGTCCTCAGTTTCTTTGTTTGTAAATGAAGATGACAATATTGACTTCACAGGGCTGTGGAGAAAGCCATATATAATAACGTATGTAAAATACATCCCCTTAAAAGCCGGGTGTGGTGGCGCACGCCTTTAATCCCAGCACTCGGGAGGCAGAGGTAGGAGGATTGCCGTGAGTTCAAGGCCACCCTGAGACTACAGAGTGAATTCCAGGTCAGCCTGGACCAGAGTGAGACCCTACCTCGAAAAAAAAAAAAACCCAAAAATAAATAAATAAAAATGAAATACATCCCCTTGCTGAGTACACAATAGAAACTCCAGAGACATTATTATTATTATTATTATTATTATTATTATTATTATTTTACTATTATTATTATTACAGCCAGTGTTAAGTGGGAACCTGGCACTGAGCAAGTATAGAGGACAGGAAGAGAACTTTCCATGGAACCTTCCTGCTCACGTAAGGAATGGAAGGGAGGGGCAATGGAGAACCAATGCTGAACTCCTGCTGGAGGCTGGGAATGTTCGCATAGACCATCTTATGTTGACCCCACAATAACACTTGCACCCATGGATTTATTCATCTCATTTAAAGATGGGGAAACTGAGGCCCACACAAGGCAGTTGGTTGTCGAAGGTCATAGTGAGAGCTAGAAGCAGAGGTTTGGATCTGGGATTTGGAGAGATGCTGGGTTGATGCCAACACTTTTCTATCTGGCTGTGAGCTTGTCTGCAGAGGTGGGGCGGGGTGGGGCTGGGCCCATGAGTGATTCAGGTAAGAGTCAGCTCTGGATTTCCAAATATTGGGTGGGGCCCCCAGGGTGAGACCTCTTCAGGGGCATTCAGATGTGGGGCCCAGCTAGGTAGAAGAGCATATGACTGGTGTAGGGGCCTCAGAGACAGAAAACCTCACTCCTTGTCACCAGTGGGGCACAGGGATGGGAGTACTTGCTGCCTGGTCTGGTAGGAGCTCAGACCTTGTGGTAGAGTTGAATTTGTGGGATTGTCAGGAGTGCTAATCAATGAGCCTAGCAGGGAAACTGAGGTAAGTAATGACATTAAAAAAAATTTATTTATTTATTTATTTGAGAGTGACAGAGAGAGAGGGAGAGGGAGAGAGAGAGAGAGAGAGGAGGGAGAGAGAATGGGTGCGCCAGGGCCTCCAGCCACTGCAAACGAACTCCAGATGCGTGCACCACCTTGTGCATCTGGCTTACGTGGGTCCTGGGGAATTGAGCCTCAAACCGGGGTCCTTAGGCTTCAAAGGCAAGTGCTTAACCACTAAGTCATCTCTCCAGCCCCAGTAATGACATTTTTGAGGGTTACCACAGCCACTGGAAAGGTTGTTATTCTAGATGAGGCTGGCCCCTCACTCACTTATATGTTTTTTCTTGTATTCACTTGTACACATGGGCACTCATTCATTCGTTTATTTTTTTTCAGTGAGTGTACAGTATGCACAGTGCATGTGTGCACACAGATACCTGTGTGCAGAGGTCAGAGGAGACCACTGAATGCTCTCCTATTGCTCTTCTGCCCGATTTCCTTGAGATAGAATCTCTCCCTGAAACCTGGAGCTCAACACTTTGGGTTAGTCTGGCTTGACCAGGGATCCCCAGCGATCCTCCTGTCCCTGCCCCTCTCTGTGCTGGGGCTACAGGCATGTGCAACCCTGCCAGCCTTCTTTATGTGTGTGGTGGGGATTGAAGTAGTCCTCATTGCTAGTGCAGCTATCTCATCAGGCCACCCCAGCCATTCCTTTGAGCAGTTGGCATCTCTGGATGTCATAACTGGTCAGACCTTATGCATAGCCTTGGGAAGACCAGGTGACCAAGACACTCACAATCTAGTAAGAAAAGAGGTCCAGCATGATTCAGCACCACTGCTGTGACCAGGAAAGGCCAGGAGCTGCCTACAGGTCAGAACAAAGGGAGGCATGTCAGGGCACACAAGCAGATAGGGGAAAGCTTGGTATCGTGAGGGCTAGTAACTCTTCACTGACTTTGGAGCAGAGGGATAGGGAGAGTTGGCCTTGGGCCATGCTTCCTCTTAGGGCAGGGGCAAGGGCTGGCCTATATGTCTTTGCTATGTATCCAGCTGCATGGCGAACCAAACTCAAACGTCACTTAGTGCAGTTGGCTCCCTGTCACTGGGGGTTATCTTGGGCTTCAAGTGAGAATTCAGGTGATCTCATGAGCACCAATGGTACTGTGGTCACCATTGCTCTCCTCCACTTCTTCCTTTACTTCACCTTCTTAGTCTTGTTGGGTTCCTGAAGGTCTAAACAGGCATCTTGACTGGTATCTTGGCCTCTGTCCTCCCACCCTTTATTGCATCCACCGGGCATGGCATCATTCTTCATTGCATCCACCTTGAGACTGCATGGCCAGTCACAGTGAGGGCTTAGTTGATCTCCATAACAGGACCGGCCCTCACTAACCACCTGATCTGATCATCCCGTTGTTCAAATGGGAAGCAGATACCCAGACAGGCCCACGGACCTGACCATGGTTACAGCAATGAACAAGGGAGACTCCAACTCACTTTTTCTGATTTCCAGGCTAAGGCTCTTGCCTTCTTGATAGGACCAAACTGGTATTTGTTGTTCTGGGCAGGAGTAGAGGTCTAGGCACAGTAACTGCTGGAGGAGAGGGCACTAGCTCTTTCTCCCTCCTCCATCACTAGAAAGCTTCTTTTCCTCTGGGTGCCTGGACTCCAGCTCTCCTCCTTGACCCCATCCTTTTGCCTGATAATTACTTGAGTCATGTTTCCTTGCCCTGCTTGGGTGGTAACCAGGGGTTACTGAAACTGGGAATATGGGTAAAGCCAAAGCACCCCAGGCCCCAGTCCCTCCCCTGGTCTGCCCTAGCTTGCTTTGTCTCTCTACAAAAGCTGGCTTCTGTCCCAGTGGAGCATGGGAACAGCTCAGGTGTGAAGGCAGGAGAGGCACCTCGGCACATCTACCTTTCCCACCTGGCACGGTTTCCTCCATGTACCCAGAAATGCCTGGGAGCCAACACAGGCCTTCCCACCTGAGTGTGGGGCACAAGATAACTGGGTATGTTGGGGAAACTGAGGGAGAGAGCCAGTGAATGAGAGGACCAAGAAACTCTGTGTGATCTTTGTCCTATTTCTTGCTCCTCCTAGCCTCAGTTTCTCCAGATGGGAACAAGAGGAGCCAGATGCCTAGATCCTATAAATTTGGCAGGTGGCCATCCAGCTGTAACATGGAACCTGGCCAGTCATGGAATCAGAGTTAGGAGATCTTTGGGGAAAAAAAAAGTCTCTCAAGACTGAGTATCTGCTACTGGTGAGATTTGAGCGCTCTGCCTCCTTGAATCTTACAGAAGCCTGGGATGGTTTTTGTCGATATGCCCATGTCATTGATCCCAATACTGGGGACCAAAGCAAATAAATAAGTATCTTGTCCAAGCTGACAAGCTGGAGTCTGGATTTGAAATCTGGATCTTCATAGCTCACAGAGGACAGAGTGGTAACAGAATGGCTCAGTGGGCAAAGTCCAGGCCACAGGGAACTCCTGTTGGCTTACCTGAGAGGTAGGGAGTTTCCCACGCAAAAGCACACGTGCAGGCCTGGCTGAAGAGCGCTGTTTCTCGCCCCCTTTCTTCCCTGCACCTGCAGGCTGTATGTCAGATCAGACTCTTCCAGCCTCAGTTCTGTGGTCCCCAAATCTTGGGGGTCCCCAGCTTTGCACAGCCTCTGTGAGCCTCAGTCTTCCTGTCTTCTAAATGGGCTCATTTCGGGCACCGCCATACTTTAAAAGGTCAAGTGCCTCAAGGGTCTAGAGTGAAAAACAGCCTCAGCAGCCATCATGCAATAATTAATAAAACGTCTTGGCTGCCGCTGGAGTAGAGGAAGTAAGCAGGCAGCGGCGAGGTGACAGCTGGAGGGCGGGGAGGAGGTGGAGCCGTGGCATAAGTGGGAGGGGTCGGGTTGGCCAGCTCGGGGCCAGTGCTGGAGTCGCACCCCTGCAGCAGGCCGACCGCGTCCAGCTTCCACGCCGCCCCGCGCCATGAGCCGTGAGTCCGGGCTCAGTGGCCCTGCGCCCCCGCCCCCGGAATCTTGGTGCTCCCCTCCAGGAGGAATCTTGAACGACAAAGCTCAGCCTCCCCTCTTTCTCTGCAGGAAGGGGTGTCTCGCTCCGGTTCCCGTTGCTCCTGTCCCTGCTTTTGCAGCCCTCGGTCCTGCCTGCAGATCCCGGGACGCCCGCCCCGGGTAGGCGGCCCCTTTGGTACCCACTGGGACCCCAGGTCCTACTCCCTCTGGCTTTGTCCTACGCCCTCCTGTCCCCTCCAGTGGACCCAGCTTCCCGTTTCTGCCCGCAGTGCCTGGAAGTGGGGTGCTGAGGCTGTTGATGGGATGATGGGATGGGGGCTCTCTAGAGATCCCCGGGGTTGTGGTCATGGCTAGAGGTTGGGACAATCGACTGGGATCGGAAGCCAGCAGGGGGAGCAAGTACAGCTCTCTAGCTTTGTCACCTGTTTTGGGCCCCCAGCTAGGCGACAGCCTCTAACTCCAAGAACGCAGCAGTTTCCTGTGGGGGCTTCTTCGGAAGGAAGCAGCAGGCACCAGGGAAAAGCAGGGCTGGCCAGCGAGTTTCCTTTCTCTAACCTCTAACTTTCTGACTCCTGACCCCGGTGAAGAAGGCTCCCGCAGGTGATGACCCAGGGACACCGTCCATTCTGGGACGTCCATTCAGGGAGATGGAACCATGTTTACTTTGCCAGGATGTAACCCTCACTTGTGAGGCCTCCATTGACCAGCCGAGGAAACAGCTCAGTAGACCCCATGTGCACGTGACGCATGGTGGGCTCGGGGTTTGAGCTTCCGTGACTCCAGGAACTCTGAAAAGTTTTCCTTACTCCAAACTGGCAAGAGGCCTTGAACTCCTTCAGGTTTCATCACCCAGCTTGACAGGGAAAGCAGGATCCCCTGTACTTTCACCCTCCCTCCCCTATGCCTTACTAGGTTCCAGGAAGGAATTCATTCTTCTCCCAGCTTCTCTTTCTCTCTTTCTGCATGCGCAGCCTGGGCACTGTGTAGGCCAGGCTTCTCTGAGCCCCCATTTCTCACCTCTGAAAATAGGACCCAGAAACACTGAGAGAGGGGAGAGAGTCCTAACTCTGTGTTGGGTACCCGAAGAAGAGAGAAGCATTAATTATCTATCAGCACAGGTTTCTTGGAAGAGAGGCTTTGAGTGACAGGTATTTGGGGAAGTCCTAGCATGGATGGGGATACTTTAGGAAAGACTTTGCAAACAGCAAAAACTGCTTTGTAGGAAAGAGGAGGAATACTTATATGGTCTTCACATTATCGTTTACCAAGGTCCACTGCGGGCACCTACTTTCTTGGTGTTCACAACAGGGAGATGTGTTAGACCCATTTCATAGATGGAGACTTTGAGGCTCTGAGAGGCTTAGCTGACCTATCGGGTCCTACCCAGTGCGAGTGGGTGGCTGAGCCAAGGCTGACCATGCTGCCTCAGAGACCTACTTTGTCAGTCCCAAGATGAGCCCAGTTCCTCCTCTGAGGCCCCATTCAGCTCCACCCAGGCCTCTGGGTACACTTAGTCTGCCCCACCTGTCTTCCTTGCTTGTGAATCCTGTAGTGTTGGGATCGAGTTCAGCTTGGAAGGCAAGGCGATCCACAGTGTTCAAGTTTATCCATTTCAGCCCCCGGATTTGGCTTGGAACTCCCTCCTTATCCAGAGAGACAGGGTATGCTTGGTGACAGAAGCTGCACAGTAATTCATGGTCTTGGCCATTTTGTCTTTTCTGCTGACTTTTGTAGTACATGGATTAAAGAGGAGTTTTTTTTGTTTTGTTTTGTTTTGTTTTTGTCCTAAGGGTTTGTTTTATGCTAGTCTTTGGCTGCAGCTTGGAGATTCAGAGCCTGAAGGACTCTGATGGTGGAGATAAATGCAAACTAGTTTGTCACACAAGGGTATTGAAAGGCATGGTTGAGAATGAGGGAAGCCCAGGGGTATGTAGAGCTCAGGGAGCGAGCTGCCTCTTATGTGAGGAATATGGAGGCTTCTTGGAAGTGGCGGTATTTTAACCTAACCTTGAAGGACGTGGCAAAGGATGGGAACACTGACTTTCCTTTAGAGAAATGAGGGTCTTTCTTGTAGGAAGCAGTGGCCTGAGCTGAGGTGAGAGGGTCTGAACAAAGAGAGGTTGGTCTCTGGAATCCCAGGGAGCAAGTGGCAGGTGTTGGGGAGCAGAGCCTGTGAGTGCAGGGCCAGACGCTGGGACATGGGTCCAGGGCCGCTGAGAGCAAGAGAATGAGAATGGATAGATGGATGACAATTTACGGTTGAGACTGGAGGCTGAGAAACCAGTCTGGGGTTCCTGAAAAGGATAAGAAAAGGACAGAGGCCTATTCTTAGGTGGTGCATGCATTTAATTCCAGCACCCGGGAGACAGAGATAGGAAGATTACTATGAGTTCAAGGCTAGCCTGAGAGTACATAGTGAATTCCAGGTCAGCCTGGGCTACAGCGAGACCTTACCTTGAAAACAAAAATAAATAAATAGCCCAGTGTGGTGAAGCATACCTTTAATCCCAGCACTTGGGAGGCAGAGGTAGGAGGATCGCCATGAGTTTGAGGCCATCCTGAGACTACATAGTGAATTCCAAGTCAGCCTGGGTAGAGTGAGACCCTACCTCGAAAAACCAAAAGTAAGTAAATAAATAAATATAAATGAAAAGGAAAGAGGATAGGTTAGTGCAGGGCAGAAGGTTTGAGCTGCCTTTCTGTTGTAAGTCTGTGAGGAAACCGAGGCCCTGATAGCGTGGGTAGCTACCTGAATGCCAAAGATTGTGTTTTGCCTCATAGCAGACTCATAGGAGACCCAAGGACCACAGCGTCTCCCAAAGACAGCTTGGTGGATGGTTTCTGCCTCCCGTGGGGTGGGAGACGGGGTCCAGCTTGGTGTGCAGGGCTGTCCTGGGGATCTTCATTGCTGATTTCATCTCCTGCCTCCCCTGAGTTTGGCTCAGCATCCCCTCCCTGGCTAGGGAGAGGGCATGACCTGGTGAGGAAAGCTGCATGCCAGATGGAAAAGCTTGAGGTCAGCTAACCCCAGCATGTTGGATGAGACTGAGCATGTGCTACTGTCTCCTATCCAGCCTCAGGTGGGTCAGTGAGTGGGAAGGGGGCTTCCTCTCCAGTGGTGCCAGTGCCTGGGCTGCTATGGAGGGACCTGGGATGGAGCCGCCTGCAGGCTGTCAGAACTTCTCAGGCCTCCTCTGGCTTCCAGGCCCTGGAGCTTCTCTAAATATTATTCTTAGGTGATTTATGTGCAGCCTCTTCTCTTCTGCCTGCCACCTCCTCATCCTGAAGGGCGTGGTGTTTCCCAGCTGAACCTGCTCCCTGTCATGCTCTGCTTGGAGTCCAAACTCCCAACTTTTGGGTTGGGGGACATCTTGCCCAAATTCATGCAGAGGTTTTGGAACCTGGTAGGTTTTTTTTTTAGGTAGGGTCTCATTTTAGCCCAGGCTGGTATGGAATTTACTATGTAGTCTCAGGCTGGCCTCAAACTCTTGGCGATCCTCCTCCCTCTGCCTCTTGAGTGCTGGGATTAAAGGTGTGCACCACCATGCCTGGCCCAGGCAGTTTTTGAAAGTGGTCATCTGTGCCATCTGTGGGAATGCAGGCCTGTTTCTTGGCCTTCTGTAGGCAGTGTGGACGTTGATCAGCCCCCCCTTTGTTGGCCTCAAGCACTGGGGAAGAGCAAGTTGTAAGCTGTCTGTTGAAAGCAGGAGGGTCTCACTGATAGTAATAACGGAAAGATAGCTGCTTCCTCTAGAGTAGAGAGAAAGGGACAGGAAAGCAAGGTTACAAGGGTGGAAGGGACTTGCTCAAGGATGTAACCAGTGAGAGTCATTTAAAAAAATATATTTATTTGGGGGCTGGAGAGATGGCTTAGCGGTTAAGGCATTTCCCTGCAAAGCCAAAGGATCCCAGGTCCATTCTTCAGGACTCTTGTAAGCCAGATGCACAAGGGGGCGCATGCATCTGGAGTTCCTTTGCAGTGGCTCGAGGCCCTGGCACACCCATTCTCTTCCTCTCTTTCTTTCTCTCAAATAAATAAATAAAATATATTTTAAAAGTCTTTATTTATTTGAAAGGAGAGAGAGAGAGAGAGAGAAAGAGAGAGAGAGAGAAAATAGGCATGCCAGGGCTTCCAGCCACTGCAAACAAACTCCAGATGCATGTGCCACTTTGTGCATCTGGCTGTATGTGGGTAGTGGGGAATTGAATTGAACCCAAGTTGTTAGACTTTGCAGGCATGTGCCTTCACTGCTGAGCCATCTCTCCAGCTATGGAGTATTATTTTATTTTATTTTATTTTTTGGTTTTTCGAGTCAGGGTCTCACTCTAGCCCAGGCTGACCTGGAATTCACTATGTAGTCTCAGGCTGTCCTCAAACTCACTGTAGTCCTCCTACCACTGTCTCCTGAGTGCTAGGATTAAAGGTGTGCACCACCACACCCGGCAGAGAAGAGTCATTAAAAAATATATATATATATATTTGTTTGTTTGAGAGATAGAGAGAGGGAGAAAGAGAGAATGGGTGCATCAGGGCATCCAGCCACTGCAAACAAACTCCAGATGTATGAGCCCCCTTGTGCATCTGGCTTACATGGGTACTGGAGAATTGAACTGGGATCCTTTGCCTTTGCAGGTAAACAAATGCCTTAACCGCTAAGCCATCTCTCCAGCCTGAGAAGAGTCATTTAAAAAAAAAAACTTTTATTTATTTACTTGCAAGAGAGAGAGAGAGAGAGAGAGAGAGAGAGAGATACAAAGAAGTGGGACAGAGAGAATGTGCGCACCAGGGCCTCCAGCCATTGCAAATGAACTCCAGACAGGTGTGCCACCGTGTGCATCTAGCTTTATGTGGGTACTGGGGAATCAAACCAGGGTCACCAGGCTTTGCAGGCAAACACCTTAACCACTGAACTACCTCTCCAGCTCGAGAGTCATTTTTGAGTTCATCTTTTTTGTGTTCCTACTTGGGGCTTGGCTTGTGCAGAGTGTAGACCATTCAAAATCAATTAGACCTAGTGCCTGCACCTCCCAGTCTCTTTCCACATGGTTCCTTATTCCATCAAGGACAATGGGGAGTCTCAGTGGAGGGCTATTGTCTGCAGAGCACAGAACTGGGTTAGCATGAAAGCACGCTGGACTGAAGTTAGGCTGAAGGGAAGCCTTCCTGGACGAATAGCTCCTGGAGGTCTGGTTGTAGCTGGAGAAGGTAATCTCAAGGTCTTAGTTTCATTCACTCAAGATTTTCAAAGTTTAGTTTGCAGACACCACCATGGAGCATCATGCTGTGTGTGTTGCGGGGTGCGGGGGGGGGTGGTGTATATCAAAATGATTCGTTTCTGTTCCTTTCCCCAAATCCAGGCTGCGATATCTCCCACCATGCAGAGTACCAATCACTATATGATCACAGCTGGGCAGGGATCTCTCTAGAAGGGGGAAGGTAGAGGTATTGAAGGAGGCTTAAGTGTTGCTTCTGCCACATTGAAGCTGTGGGGTTCAGTAAGTCTCCTTGCCTCCTCTGAGCCTGAGTTCCTCATGGCGCAATGGGAAGCTGGCCCATCCTCCTAGAGATTGTTAGGGAGATAACTTGAGTAGTGGGAATGTGAGGTCATAGACTTGGTCAGCCACAGCCCGAGCTTTCCCAGCCTGGTCATCATAGTCAGCCATGGTCGAGCAGCACCCAGTCTCCTTTATGCCCACCCTGACATCCTGGGCTCCTGGGACGGCTGTTGTCCTCACCCAGGATTTTTCCTGCCTTGGGACAGCTGGTGTTTACTGGAAGAGCATGGGGGAGGGATAGCTGGATGAAGTCTGGCTGGGAGGGAGAGAGGGAGGAGCCTCTTTGGGTAGGGGTAGGGTGTGGGATGGACAGCCACTGCAGAGTCCAGCTTGTAGCTTCAGACCCGGCCAGAGGAAGAACTCCAGGCTACAGCAGGAGGCCTTGTGACTAACCTCAGAGGGAGGCTGGGCGAATTACAGCATCTGATAGCCAAGCAGGGAGTGGCCAGTCTCCTCACATCAGCATATTAATTCCACAGATATTTGTTAAACCGTGGTGTCTACCACATGGTTGCCTTAGTGCCTGGGTCTCCCTAGGCCTTGGACAGAGGCCAGAGTGTGGGCCCAGTCTGTGTGGGGAGGTGAACATAGGGGAAGGTGTGGCCTTCTCTCAGGGTGAAGGTGAGGCAGCAAGAGGGAGAGCGGGAGGACTTAGAGTGGGAGTCTTGGGGAATAAGGGTGAGAGTCAGGAGGGTCAGGAAGAGACACATAAAGACAGAGCCAAACTGGGGGAAGGGCTTTGGGATTGAAGGGGAGGCCATGGCAACCTCTTGGGGACCCCCGCTGAAGTAGTGCTGGGGGACTGGAGGCCTGAGGAAGCTTGGGCATTCCTCTTATGCCCACTAAGTGGTAGGACTGTGCTGCTGGTACAAGGGGACCTTACGCCAGAGTTGGGGGCTGAGTTCATGGCAGGTGAATGGAGTAGGAGGGAATCAATGCTTAGAGACCCATTGTTGGGGGGGGGTGGCTGGAACCCTGGCCAATTGGAGACCAGACCCTTAGCCTCCTTGGTCTTTCTGGATCTGTGACCACTAGGGGAAGAGGAATGAGGTCCTGCCAGGCCCCTTCCCTGGGTTCCGCCTGCCAGGTCTGCCTGTGGCAGCCTGATAAGGCCTTTTGTCCAGCCTTCTTCCTCTTACCCCGCCCTCCTGCCTAGGCCACATAGATGTCATTGTGGGGCTGTCAGGAGTCCCTAGTTCTTAAGCAAAACTATTTGCATGATTCTTGAGATTTTTGCTTGGGTGTGGTGGTAATGGTGGCTATGGGAGCCTCTGTGGAGGGGAATGCATGCATGCATGTGTGTGTGTGTGTGTGTGTGTGTGTGTGTGTGTGTGATGGGGGGGGGGTGAGGCCTCTGTTATGAAGTGAGGTCACAGGTTGGAGGATTGACTGGTTCATCCCAGGCTGACCCTCGATCATCAGTCCAATACAGAATAAAGATTTAGTTGGCTCTGAGCTCAGTAAAAAAGGTATATATTTATAGAAGAGATTCTGGCATTTTCTATGGAAGGCCAGGAAAGAAGCCTTATCCCAGGATCCAAGATTTGCCTGGCTCTGCTCTCTGTCCTTAACCAAGTTTCTACTTCTCCCTGAACCTCAGTTTCCTCATTAAGCAGGGTGTGAAGGAGGAAGGGCTGGACTTGAGTGAGTTGAGTGTCTGACTTTGCCACTAAAAAGTCACTGATGCCACGCAGATTGAATAAAGGGGTACCAGGTCAGAGGGATTGGGGTTAGACAAAGAGAGACTTCCTTGTGGAAGATTCTGTAGGAGGCAGGAGGATATGATGCAGAACTCATGGACCATTTTGGGAGATTTTTCCAGCCATGCTTCTGTTCTCTTGTTTCAGGACTTTCCTGGGGATTTTAGGGGCTGGATCCCACCCAGACTTTAGTTAAGTCTGGGCCTCTGAGGCTAGTTGAGACTTTGGGGTCCCCCTCCTCCCTGCTACTATCTGTAGTCTTTCTGCAGGGTTCTGGGAAACTTCTTTCCTGGAGTTGATTGTTGAGCTTGTGAGGATGAAGGAGGAGGGAAGGGATGGACAGTCCATCTGGTCTGACCATTGTCTGGTGACCAGTCTGGTTCCCATTTTTCTGGTCTCAGTTTCCCCGTCTGTACCTACTGTTTCCTTCCTTCTGCAGAAATGGAGGGATGGTGACAGATCCCGTGTCCCTAGTGTCCAGGTGCTTAGAATTTGGGAATTCATCTGGGAGAAAACCTCCCCCATCCGTTCTGCTTTCTGAACCCCACAAACCTTCGCCCTTGCCACTGGGCCCCCATGAGGCAGGAAGTGAGCGCTCCGAAGCTCCGTGTCTTATCAGGGAGTTCCTAGCCTCAGCGTCACAGTTTGGAGTCTGGACTCTTCCTCTGCCCTCTTTGGTGGCAGTGGGGTGACTTCCCCTGGGGGCCCAGTGTGGGCTAGGCTCAAGATCCAGGGCAGGGCATGGGAATACCAGAGGGGTTTATACTTGTGGTTGTTGAAGTGAGGGTGAACTTAGGGGAACTCTGAAGGACAAAAAGGGATACCCCGTCATTTGGGAAGAGCTGCCTCTTGGTCCCCTCTCCAATGTCAGAGGCTGGCTGGGGTCAGGAGGCTGCTCCAGGGGTGTGGGGGTGTCTCTGATGCCTGTTTCTCCCCCACAGTCAACCCCTGTTGTTACTATCCGTGTCAGAACCAGGGTGTCTGTGTCCGCTTCGGCCTCGACCGCTACCAGTGTGACTGCACTCGCACGGGCTACTCCGGCCCCAACTGTACCATCCGTGAGCCCAATTTCTAGCTGCTCTTCTCTCCAGCTCCCCTGCCTCTTCCTCTAGGTTCCATTTCCTGTTCTCCTCTCTATCCATGACCCCCTCTCCTGCTTTATCTTAAGGCACTGACCCTGCCCAGGCTCCCACATGAGCTCCTGCCTCTGATCCACCCCACTCCATGCCAATTTTTGCCGTGTTCTCTGTCCTCTGGCCTCACTTGAGATCCTGGCATCGTCATGTGTCACCACTCCCAAGGTGTTCTCTGTGGGCCATAGTCCTGTCCCCACCTTCCCACCCCAGCTAGCTCTGACCCTGCTGCCAGACTGAGTGGCTCCCACCATCCCTGCAGCTGAGCTCTGGACCTGGCTGCGGAATTCTCTGCGGCCCAGCCCCTCGTTCGTCCATTTCCTGCTCACACACGGGCGCTGGTTCTGGGAATTTGTGAATGCTACCTTCATCCGAGAAACACTTATGCGCCTGGTACTCACAGGTGGGTGTGGGCCAGGGCATGTGGGGAGCAAGAAATCCTGTCAGATCTTGGTATTTAATAAACGCAACCGATGGGGAGACACTATGATGCCAGATAAAACAAGCCCTGACCTAGGAGGAGACGGGAAAGGGAGGTGCAAGAGGAGTGGGAAAAACCTTGTCACCATTATTTTTACTCTGCAGTGCGATCCAACCTTATCCCCAGCCCTCCCACCTACAATTTAGCACACGACTACATCAGCTGGGAGTCCTTCTCCAACGTGAGCTACTACACTCGTGTTCTGCCCTCTGTGCCCAAAGGCTGCCCCACACCTATGGGGACCAAAGGTAAGGGGTAGGGTGAAGCGCTTCCAGGGATCACAGGGGGTGCTCATGGGCAAAAACAAGCAGAGGAGCAATTGTTGATCCATTTTACAGATGGGTGAACCAAGTCAAGACAGATTTCAAGTCCAGAACCAGGGATGAGGACAGAAGCAGCAGCAAAGGATCTTGTCTGAGAAAGTCAAAGGCAGAGTTGGGCACTGCGGTACATGCCTGTAATTCTAGTACTAAGGCCAAGGCACAAAAACAAAAGAAAAAGATAGGTGGAAGAAAGAATGGGTAGTCAGAGACCAACCAGTCTCTCCATCCTGTTTCCTGGGTACCTGTCTGCTTGAACCTTGTCTACTGATGGAGATGCTGCTGAATGGGAGGGATGTGCAAGGTGAAATCAGGGAGGAAGGAATGTTTATTGGGTGCTAACTCTGAGTTTGTTTGTTTATTTTTTAATTAATTTTTTATTGACATCTTCTATACTTACATACAAAAAACATATGATATATTTTTTAATTTATGTAAGTAGCTTGCTACACTTCACCTGGGTAGAGTACATGGAAGGTTACATTTTTTTTTTCTGTCATCTCAGGACTCATTTGGTTTTCCCGAAAGGGGCATTCCTGCTAAGGCCTTCTCCCCACTCCAACCCACCCCAAATTGTCCAGAAACTTGGTTGGGGGTGCTCACCATCAATTCAGAGAGGACAGGAGAAGCTCAGCAGTCGGGCACTGCTATTGTTTCAGTTTCTGCCTCATGGTGTCGCTGTTGAACATGCATCCTGTCCGACTCCATGGCTGTGATTTTTGCAGGTTGCCAAGCTTGCATGTATTTTGAGGTCCATGCTTGGGTCTCCACTGATGTTTTCACTTACATGGCTGTTACTGTTCTTAAAGCATGCTCAATTCCACCAGGTTATCTGGGGCTTTCCAAAACTGTAGAACCAACCGTTGGTCCAATGTCAGTGAGTGATGACTCCAAATAGTGGGGTACAGACCACCCCCTGCTTTCTCCTGTGGTCCTTGATGTTTTATCTCCTGCCAGAGGTGTCCATCTGGCCATTTCCATTTAAAGAGTTTCTACTGAACTCGAATCCTCAACACTGGGTCTCACAGGAGGTATGGCGAAGGGATGCTCTTTCCTGAACACAGGAAATCCTATTGCTCCTATATTTTCTTGTAGAATACATGCATGTGGTGTATGCACCTGTATGTGTAGATGCATGTGCCCCATGTGCATGTGTGCACAGGTCAGAGGAGAACATCCAGGGTCCTTTTCTATCTCTCATCCATGTGTTTCCTTGAGGCAGAGCCTCAGGCTGGCTGACCAGTGAGCCCTAGCAATTTTCCAGTCTCTGCTCCTCTCAGGACTGGGGTTTACAGCAGTGTGTGGCTACAGCAAGCTGTTTGTGGGGGGTTCCAGGGAATTGAACTCAGGGTGAAAAATCAGGCTCTTGTGCAGTAAATGCTCTTACCTGTTGATCTGTCTCCCCAGACCCATATTGCTCCCTTCTGTGAAAGCATTTGGTGCTAACTTTTCCAACATCAATTTAATTAAGGGAAGCCTCCCATTGCTTGAGTTCATAATGACAGACATCTCCTTTACAATGACTTGTCTCTACCCCAGATGGAGAAATATTGCCCTTATTTAAAATAGGCAAACTGCAGCCTGTAATAGCCCACTCTCCCACTCTTTGGTTTTGTAAATGAGGTTTTCCTGGGACATGGTCACATTCATTTGTATATTTGTTGCCTGTGACTGCTTTCCTGATATGAGAGCAATACTGAACAGATGTGGCAGGGACTACAGGTCTGTGACACCTGCAATATTTATGATCTGGCTTGCCGGATTGCTAACTCTCTTGGTTGAAAAGATTTACCAGTTCTCTGTCACATTCCCATCCTGTCACGCAATCCTCTGACCTACTGCACGAAATAGGTAACATTGTCCTGTTTTATAGATGAAGAAATTGAGGTTCCAAGAGATGAGATAGATGACTTATTTCTGTTCACATAAAAAATGGCATTGCAGGCTGGAGAAATGACTTAGTGGTTAAGGCACTTGCCTGCAAAGCCAAAGGGCCCAGGTTTGATTCCCCAGGACCCACATAAGCCAGATGAACAAGGTGGTGCATGTGTCTGCAGTTCATTTGCAGTGGCTTAAGGCCCTGGCATGCCCATTCTCTCTCTTTCTCTATCTGCCTCTCTCTCTCTAATAAATAAAAGAAAATGGGGGGCTGGAGAGATGGATTAGTGGCTCAAAGCCAAAGGATCCAGGTTCAACTATCCGGGACCCACGAGAACCAGGTGCACAAGGGGGCGCATGCATCTGGAGTTCTTTTGCAGTGGCTGAAGGCCCTGGCATGCCCATTGTCAGTCTCTCTCTCTGCCTCTTTCTCTCTCTCAAATAAATAAATAAAAATATTTTTTAAAAAGAAAAGAAAATGATATTGCCACTTGCAAATAAGGCTATTTTGCTCCAGGGCCATGGAATTTATATTAAATTTTTAAAAATTATTTTATTTTAGTTTTATTTACTTATCTATTGGGGGGGGGGAGAGTATGAGAGAATGGGTGTGCCAGGGCCTCTAGCCACTGCCTTTGGCTTTGAAGGCAAGTGCCTTAACTGCTAAGCTATCTCTCCTGCTCCTGTTTTTTTTTTTTTTCATTATGGAAAAATTGCAAGTGTACATAAAAGCTGAGAAGAATGAGGATAATGAACCATATATTCCTATTCCAATTTTGACACTCGCATGTGGTTTATCATCCTACTTTATCTCCTTTTACCTTTTTATTTTGTTATTTTATTTTAAAATTTTTCTCATGGCTGGGGAGATAGCTCAGTGGTTAGAGGCATTTACTTACAAAGCGTGCCAGCCCAGATTCAATTCCCCAACACCCATGTAAAACCAGATGCACAAAGAGGCACGTGTGTCTGTTCGTTTGCAGTGGCAAGAGGTCATACCCTTTTTCTCCTCATAAATAAATAAAAATATTTAAAAACTAAAACAAAAACAGGAACTTTCAAAAGATTAAAATTTATTTTAAAATTAAAAAAATAATTTATGTGTGTGTGTGCATGCATGTTCATGTGTGTATGAGTGTGGGCATGCATGTGCCATGGTATGTATGAGGAAGTTAGAGAACAACTCTTGGTCAGTCCTTGCCTTGCCACCTCACTTGAAGCAGGGTCTCTCTGTCTGTATCTCACTCTGCTCTTAATGTTCTTTGCCGCACTTGCCATGAGCTTCCAGGAAATCCTCCTATCTGGGTCTCCCATTTTGCCATCATGGTCTGGGATTACAGAAGCCCTTATGGCTTCTGGCTTTTTACTTGGGATCTGGGGCTCATACTCAGGTACTAAGGCGTGAATGGATGAACAATTTTCACTATTTAATATTGTTGTTGTTGTTGTTGTTTGGTTTTTTTGAGGTAGGGTCTCTCTCTGGTCCAGGCTGACCTGGAATTCACTATGTATTCTCAGGGTGGCCTTGAACTGGCAGAAATCCTCCTACTTTTGCCTCCTGAGTGCTGGGATTGAAGGTGTGCACCACCACGCCCGGCTTAATGTTGTTTTTTTGAGACAGAGTCTCTTTATATAGCCCAAGTTGGCCTTGAATGAGAGATTTTCCTACCTCAGTCTCCAAAATGCTGAGATTACAAGAATATACCATCATGCTCGGCTCTTAGTAGAGGAATATGAAGCAAATTGCAAATACCATACCATTTCCATGGTAGATACTTCTAGATCTTTTGGTGGAGAAGGCACAGGGGCTAACCTGTGTGTGGGAGTATAAGGTGGTTCTGAGAAGGATGTGGGCCAGTTTGGAGACTTCTGAGAGTCCAAGGAACCCCAGGGAAGGAAGACACAGGCAGTATCCAGGACAGTGACTGCTCTTTCCTACACCAGGGAAAAAGCAGCTGCCAGATGCCCAGCTCCTGGCGGACCGATTACTGCTCAGGCGGAAGTTCATCCCTGCCCCCCAGGGCACCAACCTCATGTTTGCCTTCTTTGCACAACACTTCACTCACCAATTCTTCAAAACTTCTGGGAAGATGGGCCCTGGCTTTACCAAGGCCCTGGGCCATGGGGTGAGTACCTATGAGGAGCTCAGGACTGGTCTGCAGGCCATCATCAGTGGGGTGGAACTTGGATAATCTGAGTGGACCTCTGTCTGTCCTCAGGTAGATCTGGGCCACATTTATGGAGATAATCTGGATCGTCAGTACAACCTGCGGCTTTTTAAGGATGGGAAACTCAAGTACCAGGTAGTGCTGGGTGGGGCATTGGGAAGGGCCTCTGATAGTCTCTCCAGCAAAGATGGCTACAGTGCAGGAATGGGACAGCCACAGGAGTGGGGATCTAGCCAGGAAGAAAGAGAAAATGCTGGGAGAAGGTACCAGGCGCAAGAAGCAGGTAAGGAGCAGACATGGCCTCCCATGTCCTCCTGGCAGATGGCTTTGGAGCTCCACAGCAGATGAACATTTGCAGTCTTATTTTATTCTTTTAGTTACTCTACAGTTTGAATTGTGCAACATGATGCCTTGTACAAGTGATGGAGAGTAACCATCATAGTTATGGGCTCTGCCCTCAAGGACTACACAGCCCAATAGCGCCCATGGATGTGAGGTCCATGAAGGCCTCTTTTCAAAACCAGTACTGTCCATCAGAAATATAATGTGAGCCACATACATAATTCAAATTTTCTAGTGGCCACATTAAACAAAGGTAAAATGAAAAAAAGGTATGGGGCTGGAGAGATGCCTCAGCAGTTAAAGATGCTTGCTTGCAAAGCCTGCTGGTCAGGGTTTGATTCCCCAGTACTTAGGTAAAGCCAGTTTCACAAAGTGGTGCATGCATCTGGAGTTCATTTGCAGTGGCAAGAGGCCCGGGCATACCCATACTCACACACTCTTAAATAAATAAATAAATAAATACAATATTAAAAAAAGAAACAGGTGAGATGAATTTTTAATAATATACTTAATTCAGTATATCCAGGACGTTATTATTTTAACATGTAATTAATACAAATTATTAATAAGATATTTTAGGCTGGGAAGATTGTTGAATGGGTAAAGTGCTTACCACATAGCATGTAGACCTGAGTTCAATCCCAGTGCCTATGTAAAAAGGCAGGCATGGCAGTATGCACTAGAAACCTCAATGCTGAGGAGGTGGAGGTACTGGCCAGCCAGTCTAGTCCAGCTGGTGATCTTTGGGCCAATGAGAGGCCCTGTCTCAAACAGAGGTTTGTGGTGTTTTGGAGGATAATACCCTAGGTAGTCCTCCAGCCTCCACACACTCACGACCACACACATAGACACACCACATGTGCATGCACACCCACGATGTTCCCCAACACACAACGAAAAAAGATCTCACATTTTTTCATACAAAATCTTTGAAATCTGATATATGTATAATTCAGATGCTAAATTTTCATTGGAGATAGCTAATCTGTATTTAGATTTCATAAAATTCCTAACTGAATAGGTAGACTCACATGCCAAAGTTATTCTAAATAAAAGGTTTTCTAGTAACTGAAGTACCAGTACACATGCACACACTACACATCACATACTACACACATCACACATACGAAACACACAAGCCAAAAAAGCAAAAAGAAAAACATCAATTTGAATCAAATAAAATTTAGATAAATTAAATTGAGTTCTTCACACAGTGAAATTTCTAGTGCTCAATGGCCACATGTGGCTAGTGGCTGCCATATTGGGTTGTGCAAATCTAAGCAAATGAAACTGAAAGAAAGGTCACTGATGTATATATAGTTAGGACAAAGTACTAGCCATCTAGTTAATCAACTTATATTTAATGAATAGATAAATAAACGACCAGATAGCTAGTTATTCTTGTGATAGCTGCCACCAAGCAGAAGCTGTGGGTGTCAGCAGACTGGCTGGAGCCCTGGTCAACTTCCCCAGGAAGGTTGTAGAGAGTCGCATGAAAAAGGGGAGGGGGGCTGTAGGGATGGGTCAATGGTTAAAAGAGCTTGCTTGCAAAGCCTGATGGCCTGGGTTCAGTACTCACATAAAGCCAGATTCACAAAGTGGCACATATGTTGGAAGTTTGTTTGCAGTGGCAGGAGGCCCTTATGCATCCATGCATGCTCTGTCTCTCTTGTAAATAAATAAAAATAACTTAAAAATGAGAAAGGCTGGGGAAATGGCTCAGCCCATAAAGGCGCTTGCTTGCAAAGTCTGCTGGCTGGGGTTCAGTTTCCCCAGTACCCACCTAAAACCAGATGCACAAAGTGGGGTATGCATATGGAGTTCATTTGCAGGGGCTAGAGTCCCAGGCATGTCTTCTCTCCCATTGTCTCTTCTCACAAATTAAAACAAAACAAAACAAAGGAAAAGGAGTTAGGGAAGCCAGAAGGGGCTAGGCTCTTGAGGTGGAGGACTTCGAGAGGGCGAGTCTTAGGGGTAAGAAGCAGCTGAGGTGGTTTGGAGGGAGGGTAAGAGCGGCAGGGCTAGCAAACCCTAGCTTGTGATGGAGTTAGAATGATTTCCAGACGAGGGCGGGGAGCTCTTTGCAGGGGGCGTGTCAAAGACTGATGTCTGCCAAGAGCCCAGAGGGGACTTGAAAGGGTTTCAGCTAGTGTTTGATAGATTTGAGGTCTTTTTTTTTTTTTTTTTTTAAAAGGATTGCACTGGCTGCTGTGTACACAGCAGGGCGTAGAGCGCTGCTTGGGGAAAGTGTGAGGGTGTGATGGGCAGGACAGTAGTAACAGAGGTGGAGGCAGGGGAATGATCGGTAGAGACCTTGAGGAGGTGGGGGTTCTCGGGACCAGAGCCTGTGACAGAAGCAGAGGAAGGGTGGGAGTGAGATTGTGGGTGCTCTCTCTGGTCGCTGAGTTGCCAGGCGCCCCATCCCCACAGGTGCTGAACGGAGAGGTGTATCCGCCCTCAGTGGAAGAGGCTCAGGTGTTGATGCGCTACCCACCGGGTGTCCCGCCCTCGAATCAGATGGCTGTGGGCCAGGAGGTGTTTGGGCTGCTTCCAGGGCTGGTGCTGTACGCCACCATCTGGCTGCGGGAGCACAACCGTGTGTGCGACCTGCTGAAGGCGGAGCACCCCACCTGGGATGACGAGCAGCTCTTCCAAACCACCCGCCTCATCCTCATAGGTGAGGGGGCGTCCCCAGAAGTGGGGAGGCGGGTTAGGACCCTGGCTACTCTGCTTACAGTTGAAGACCTCAGACAGACCCCTTCAGGGCTCAGCTTCAGATTCAGAATCTACTCCAGGGAGAAAATGATGGTGGAAGGATTTTCTTGGGAAGGTGCCCAGCACATTGTAGGACTTGGGGATAAGGAAGGCTGGGTTACTCAGTACATTTAATTGGTCACTTGAAGTCTCAATTTCCCTTGCGTGCTGCACCCACATGCACCTTGATGTCCCCAGCACTCCAGAGTTAACCCCCAGCTTGCCGGCTCCTGAGGAATGCTCCCGTTTTCCTGGCTCTGCCTGTGTGGAGTTTGGTAGCTTCCAGGTGACTCAGGAATAGGATATTTTTGTGTCCCCTACGGGGGCGGGTGTGCAATTTCAAATGTCAGATGACTTCCTGCCTGGGAGCTTGGACCCTGACACCTCTGTCCAAACCATGTTCTGTGTGAGTCACCACCTCCCGGCACCACTGGGCATGGCTGGTCCCAATTACAGTGTCAGATTCCCTGGAGCCTAGAAGAGACAGGCCCTGGGATAAGAATAGCCTTGAGAAGGAAGAGGGGCTGGTTCTGAAGGCTGTATTGCTCAGATGTTGACCAGAGAAGTGTATGTCTGTGGCTGGAAGCCACCCAGCACACTGGCTGGTGATGACTCTGTGGCCAAAGTCATACCTTCTAGGTGATTAGGTGATGCCTATCCAGCACTGCATCTTACTTGAAGTCTTTTTTTTTTTTTTTTTTTTTTTTTAGTTTTTCTAGGTAGGGTCTCACTCTGGCTCAGGCTGACCTGGAATTCACTATGTAGTCTCAGGGTGGCCTCGAACTCTCAGCAATCCTCATACTTCTGCTTCCTGAGTGCTGGGATTAAAGGCATGCGCCACCACGCCCAGCACTCTGAAGTCTTATGAACCCAGTCTGATTATCCTGTGAAAGCTAAGATTTTAAAAAAAAAAAAAAAACTAAAAGAAAAAAAGAAAAGGCTGGAGAGATGGCTTAGCGGTTAAGGCGCCTGCCTGCAAAACCTAAGAACTCTTGTTTAAATCTTCAGGTCCCATGTTTAGCCAGATGCAAAAGTGACACAAGCACACAATGTCACACATGTGCACAAGGGGGCACACGCATCTGGAGTTGGCTGATTCTTCCTCTCTCTCTCTCTCAAAAAGAAAAAAAGATGCAAAGAGGTCACTGAATTTTCCAGGGCCACTAAGCAGGAGATTAGAGAGGTCTTCCTGAGTGGAGAGGGGTTGCCAGCCTCCACTTGGATTTTTGTTTTGTGCAAGTACGTCACGGTGGGGGATGGATCACTCATGATACCTGTACTTTAGTATTTGAGCTTAACATGGTTGTTAATGTAAATACGGTTTATAGATCAGGAACGTGAGCCTCAGAGACTGAGTGACTTGGCTTAGGCTCCAGTGCTTACACACTGGAAAATGTGTTTTAGGCTCGGCCCACCTGCCCTCCTTGTGGTCACACAGACTCTATGAAGCCCCTGTGCTCACAGAGGATTTGGTGTAATGACAGGCCTCACTATGTTCCCTGCTCTTCTATCTTTCTCCACCCTTTTATTTTGTGGTGGTGGTGGTGTGTGTGTGTGTGTGTGTGTGTGTGTGTGTGTGTGTGTGTGTGCATATGCGCTGTGGTGTATGCAGATGGGTGTGTGTGTCCTGTACACATGTGTGCAGAGGAAGATGTCAGGTGTCCTTCTCTATCACCCTTCTGTCTTATTTCCCTGAGACCGAGTCTCTTACTGAACTTGGGGTTCCAGTTTTTGGTTAGACTGACTGACCTAGGAGCCTCAGTGACCCTTCTCTCTCCATCCCTCTCAGTGCTGGAGCTACAGGCATGCACAGCTGTGCTCGGCTTTTTAGGTGGGTGCAGGGATCAAACTCAGGTCCTCATGCTTGCACAGCAAATGCTCTTACCTGCTGACCATCTGTCCAGTGCTCTCTAAACATTTTTTTTTTTTTTTTTTTTTTTGAGACAAGGTCTCTCATTGTAGTCCAGTCTGGCTTCAAACTTGTGATTCTCCTGCCTCAGCCTCCCAAGTGCTGGGATTATAGGCTTGTGCCTTCCTGTCCCAAATCCTTCAGCCTCTTTGAATGAATTCTGGAAGGGAGACCATTACAGGGTTGTGAGAGCAGTTTTTGAACAACTCCTTGCCTGTCCTGCTTAGCTGGGTCTAGGACCTCCCTTTGGAGCAGCAGGGCTCTTGTCTGGGGACAGTTCTGTTTTCACATCCCATTACAAGGGGACAAAGTGGAAGTGGCCAAGTCAAATGAATACCAGCAACATCGAGGAGACAGAAAGCAAGCCCTTTTCGTGAGCCAGCCTGCTTCCCACACCGGATGTCTACATCACTGTGCTCGCTGACCCCACTTCTGTCTTTACCTTCCACAGGCGAGACCATCAAGATTGTCATTGAGGAGTATGTGCAACATTTGAGTGGCTACTTCCTGCAGCTCAAGTTTGATCCGGAACTGCTCTTCAGAGCCCAGTTCCAGTACCGCAACCGTATCGCCATCGAGTTCAACCAGCTCTACCACTGGCACCCGCTCATGCCTGACACCTTCAAAGTGGGCTCACACGAATACAGCTATGAGCAGTTCCTGTTCAACACCTCCATGCTGGTGGACTATGGTGTTGAGGCCTTGGTGGATGCCTTCTCTCACCAGAGAGCTGGACAGGTAAGCCTTAAAAGAATGGGGATCAGCATGGGTGGGCTCTAAGATTCAATAGACCCAGCCCAAACCCAAGTTTCTTCATCTGTGGAAGAGGTATAGTGTTGGTTCTATACAGTGGCTATGGGCATCAGTTCATGACTTCTTTTGTACATGTGACAATACCAGGCTGCACTAGTTACTTATGTGTTACTGTGACTTAATACCTGACAAAACAAACTTAAGGGGGAGGAGAGGATTTATTTTGGCTCACAGTTTTAGAGGTGTTTCAGTCCATCATATTGGAGAAGGCAAGGTGGAATGGCTCTGTCTGTGGTGGCAGGAACATGGGTAAAGGCTTTTCTCATCACAGTGAACCAAGACGCAGTGGAACTGGAATAAGGAGCTAAGCTATCAACTTCTAAGGTCTCCTATAGTGACTCACTTCCTTCAGCAAGGCTTCACCTCCTAAAGGTTCTACAGGCTCCCAAACTAGGGCTGCCATTTGGGAAGCAAGTGTTTAAAACATAAACCTTTGGGGGAACATTTCAGATCCCAACTATAATACAGGCATTACTACAGGTGCTGGGGATATGGTGGTGAGCAAGACTGATGTGGTCCTTCAGTCCTTGCCCCTTTGACACTGATACCAAAGAAGTAGTAACAGTTATACAGCAGTTAACAACATTTGAACACTTGCTATGTGTGAGGGGCCACAACAAGTGCTTTTCTGGTGTCCTCAGAATTCTAAGACCACGCTGAGAGTCACAGTACAGAAAGCCACAGGGCTCTGGAAACGGTTTGAGCTAGAGTTGGGTCAGTTGGGTTAGGGGTAAGGAAGATATAACAGAGCAGAGATGGGAAGGGTGGGCAGGCATTTCTCATGGAGAAATGCACTGTTGGTGACAGAGGTTAATTCTCTTCCATCTGCAGAGAACAGCATGGGCAAAAGCGTAGGGTCAGAGGACATGGCACTTGAGGGAAGGAGAACTTTAGGGTATGGTACTGTATATGCAAGTGCCTACACAAAACAAGTTTTGAATTATAATTCTGTTATGGGCTGAATTGTATCAAACCCAAAATTAATGTGCTACACAATCCTAATGTCCTATGTCTCAGAATATAACTGCATTTGGAGATGATAGCTTTTAAAAAGTCCACTAAGGACAGATAGGAAATTAAGGTGGGTCTAGTCCTATTAAGAAGAGGAGATCAAGACACAGACTCACCCAGAAGGAAGACCAATGCAGACACAGACAAAAGGCAGCCAGCCATCTAGAAGTCAAGGAGACAGGTCTCACTCAGAAGGAACTAACGCTGTGGACAACCTAACCTGCAAACTGAAGAACCAAGTTTCTGTTGTTGAAGCCACTCAGTTTGTACCCTTTGTCTTCACAGCACTGGCAAATAAATACATGCCGTTTTCCTGAAATTCCTTGGTGACTATCTCTGAAAAACTCTCCTTCTCCAGAGTTGGAATCTCCTAATCCTTTATCCCGGCTCTCTGGACCTCTCATCCTCGGCCCTCTGCTTCTTGTTAGTCCTCATCCCTAGATCCAGTCATGAAGCCATGGCACTGATTGGATTTACCTTTCCTTCTGATAATTTGACTGGAATCATCACAAGCTGCTCTCAACAGATGTGGCTGCTGTATGGCCTCTGCTCTTTGTGGGGACATAGATGTGAACAGACAGTAGACTTTGTGTGGAGCTCTCTGGACGATTGTGTGTGTGTGTGTGTGTGTGTGTGTGTGTGTGGATGCACATGTGTGTGGGGATGAGCCACATGAGTGTGTGGAGGCCAGGTCGATGTTGGATGTCTTCTTCAATTGCTCTCCACCTTATGTATTGTGAGAGTCTCTCACTGAGCCCATAGCTCACTAATTTGGCTAGTCTTTCTATCTATGCCCTGGGGATCTTCCTGTCTCTACCTCCCAAGCACTGGGATTACAGGCATGCACCATCATGCTTGGCATTTTAGTGGGTTTTGGGGGGTCTGAACTCCAGTCCTTTTCCTTATGTGGCAAGCACTTTCACCAACTGAGCCAGCTCCCCTACCCCTATGTGAGCACTTTTAAGAATGTCTGTGAGTCTGGAGAGATGGCTCAGTGGGTAAGGCACTTGCCTGCAAAACCTAACAATCGGTGTTCAGTTCCCCAGTACCCACATAAAGTCATATGCACAAAGTGGCGCATGTACCTGGAGTTCATTTGCAGTGGCAGGAAGCCCTGGTGCACCCATTTTCTCTGTCTCTCTCTCTTCTCTCTAATTTTCTCTGCTTGAAAATAAATAAAATACCAGGCATGGTGGCGCACACCTTTAATCCCAGCACTTGGAAGGCAGAGGTAGAAGGATCACTGTGAGTTTGAGGCCACCCTGAAACTACATAGTGATTTCCAAGTCAGCCTGGACCAGAGTGAAACCTTACCTTGAAAACTGCCCACCCACCAAAAAAATTATAAATAAATAAATTAATTAATTTAAAAAGGAATGACTAAGATAATGATGCTTTTAGAAAGCCTGGGTGTTGAACCTGGCAACAGAAATGTATTGACAGTCAGGATATTAGAAGACAGAACTCAGAAGGAACAGAATAGGGCTTTCTTTGATAAACATCATTCATGGCTACCCTCTGGGGAGTTGCCATGTGACATGCACTGTGACAACTGCTTTGCATACTTTATCTCATTTTTTTCCCACAACTGTATCAGGTAGATGCTTTTACCCTCCCCTTCTTTGCATATGACGAAATGCAAATTTAGCTGCAGTAGCTTCCTGATATCCCTGTGTTTGTTAGCTAGGGTGGCTATAACAAAGTAGCACACATTGAATGACTTAAGACCACCAAACCTTCTTTCACGGTTCTGGAGGCCAGAAGTCTGAAATCAAGGTATCAGCACAGCCATGCTTTCTCTCAGGGCTCTTGAGAGGATCTGCTCCACATGCCTTTTTCTAAGTTCCTTCTGGTGACTGGCCATCCCTGTCTTGTAGCTGGGTTACTCAGTTCTTTGCCTCCAACATCACGTCGTGTGGTACCTTCCCTGTGTCTCTGGTCTCATGTACAAAGGGCGCCACTTGGTGGATTAGGGCTCACACTAATCAAGAATAACTTCAGCTAACTTCGATTCCATCTGTGAAACCTATCCCACTCTCCCTTATCCACATTCCAACACCACTAGTGAATGGTTAAAACTATAGATAAGAAGTCAGATCATCTTTGATTTCTAGCAAGTGCAGAATTTCCTGCCTTTTTCTTTTTCAGGGGTCCAGTCACCCTAACTGTACACCCTCAGGAGTGGAATTTGGTGAGATTAGATTTCATTACACTACTCCAAATAGCATGTGATTTAAAACCTCCAGTTTGTTTATTTCTGGATTTTTTTTGGTTAACTATTATTGGGTCACAATGGATGGTGGACAAAGGAACCAATGGAAAACTAAACCACCGACAAGCAAATCAGGTCATATTCGTAGGTGCTGCAGGTTAGGAATGCAACGAACCTTTTAGGGGGACACAATTCAACCCACCTTGCACCTAGTGGAGCTGGGGGTTGAACCAGCCTCTACCTGCTAGTGCAAGTTTGCTTGGCTTCAAGCAGTGATTTCTCTCAACTATCCTTTTCATGCTGCCCCAATTATATTTGTTCTAGCAAAACAGACCTCTCTGAGCATTATCATTCTGTCAAAAGAAGTAGAGCTTTCTTTAGACCAATGTTCCTTAACTGTTACAGATTGGAATATTTTCTGGAGTAGTTTTCTCCTTCTCCTTGTGTGTGTGTGTGTGTGTGTGTGTATGCACGCACATGCACAGATGTGTATGCCCTGTGTGCACATGCTAGAGGAGAACATGGAGTGTCTCTATCTACATGTTTCCTTGAGATGGAGTCACTCACTGAAATTTTCAGTCAGACTGGCTCACCAGTGAGCCCCAGTGCTTCTCCTGTCTCTGCTCCTCACAGGCTTGGGGTCATAGATATGCATGGATATGTAGCACAATCCACTTACATGGTGCTAGGGAATTGAACTCAGGGAGAACCAGGCTCTCTCAGGTCTTCATGCTCACCCTACCTGCTGCGCCATCTCCCCAGCCCTGAGCTCTTCTTTATCCCACCAGGTTACCTCCCCCACTCTCTTCACTAAGGATACCGCCACTTGTTGATGTCACTCAAAGGACTGGGGAGCAGTGTAGCTGTTGAGCCACTAGACAGGACCTTTTGGCCTACTGCACACTTTAACACTGAGGAAGCAGAGACTCTGAGGGCTCCTAAGAAAGGAGTGACATGGCAGATTTAAAGTCATACCCCAGTATCATGGCTGCTGGTCATTTACCACATTCTCGATCTGATCTCATGGCCTGAAGTCCTTCCTCAAGGATGTTACACAGACTCCAGGCCAGTCTGGTTTGCTTCTCAGGCCAACAGCTGTGCTTATCTCTTGGCAGATCGGTGGGGGTAGGAACATTGATCACCATGTGCTACATGTGGCTGTGGATGTCATCAAGGAGTCCCGAGAGATGCGGCTGCAGCCCTTCAATGAATATCGCAAGAGGTTTGGCATGAAGCCCTACACCTCTTTCCAGGAGCTCACAGGTGAGCAGCTGCTTCCTGGCCACAGTCACTGTCCTTGAGGGACGCCCAGTAAGGTAAGGGAGATAGCAAGTAGACAAATGGGACAGTTTACCTAGTGAGCACTGTGACTGTGGGTATTGTAAGGGGATGAGTGTGGTAAGTAACCCAGTTAGGGAGAGAAGGTGATCTTTCACTGTGTTTGAGGGATATATAGGAACTTTCCAGGTAGGGAAGAGAGGGAGGAGCACCTCAGGACAAGAGGAGGACAAGGACAAAGAATTCCGAAAGTAGGTGTCACTCGGGAGGGTAGTCCCAGATGCAGCTGGCTTGTGTTAGAGGTGCTGGTTAGGTCTGGGAGGCTGACCTCAAACTGGGTCCAATCTTGGTCTCCATGCTCATGATGTGGGGTTTTATTCTACCTAGTGGTTCCTAAATACTCATACAGGCCAGATGCATACAAATCACTTAACAAGGGCTGGAGAGATGGCTTAGCAGCTAAGGCTCCTGCCTCCTAAGCCTAAGAAGAATGCTGGTTCCAATCTCCAGTGGTTCCAATCTCCAGGTCCCACATTTAGCCAGATGCAAAGTGATGCAAGGGCGCAATGCTGCATTTGACCACAAGGGGGCGCACACATCTGGATTTCTTTCGCAGCAGCTGAGAGGCTGCTGGTGCGCCCATCTCTGTCTTCCTCTCTCTCTCTCTCTCTCTCTGTCTTTCTCTGTGTGTCTCTCCAAAAACAAACAAACAAAAAAATCACTTAGCAAGCTGATTAAGATACCAAATCTGATTGGGTGTGTTGCTCAGTGGTAACATGCTTGAGGCATTGGCTTTAATTCCATTAACAAATCAAAACAAAACCAACAAAATACCCACCAAAAATCTCATGCTTCGCCTAGAAATCATGATTCGGTAGGTCTGTGTGGTGATCAAGAATCTGTACACACATGTGCACATGCACAAGCACACACACTTGTTCTCAAGATCTCCAGATGCCAGGCAACCATGTTGGAGCCCTTTAGTAACAGAATTACACAGTCTGCACAGTGCCCTATAGAGGATGGGTTTGAGGACATGGGTAGGGAAGTTCCATGCCTGCCTCTCCCTGGTCACTATCTGTGACCACATGGGCATCACATGGTGGAGCATATCCTTGTGGACTAGTCCCCATGATCTTGGAACAATAATCTTCGTCACTCTGTAATATCCCATGGCAAATAGTTCATAAAGGGCCGAGAGGAGACTATCACAGAATGTCTTTGCACGTGGATATCCTTGGGTGCTATGGTAATAAGGGGTTTGGACAAAGATGGGCCCTGGAATCTGCCTGTGAGTGAAGCAAGATAGACAGCATTCTGTGTGTTGTGGTGGCCAGGGAATTAATTCAAGAGGCGGGATGAATGGCTTGGGGTCACAGGCTGTTTGGGGTCAGATCTTAACCCCTGAACTCACTTTTCAGTGGCACACTCTTTCCCTAGACTCAGTCCAGGTGGAAGGTGCATTTGTGCTTTCCTTCCTGACCCCGTCCTCCAATGCCAACAAGGCCCAATTTTAGGACCTTTACACAGTTGCCCAGGTTGTTCTTCTGGAGTCTTTATTATACCTAGAAACATCTGGATCTAGAAAGTCTGCCCTCCCCCACTGACCATAATGAAACCATGGCTCTGACTGTAACTTCCCCCCTTTGTAGGAGAGACAGAGATGGCGGCTGAGCTGGAGGAGTTATATGGAGACATCGACGCCTTGGAGTTCTACCCAGGACTGCTTCTTGAAAAATGCCAGCCCAACTCTATCTTTGGGGAGAGTATGATAGAGATTGGGGCTCCCTTCTCCCTCAAGGGTCTCCTAGGAAATCCCATCTGTTCTCCGGAGTACTGGAAGCCAAGTACATTTGGTGGTGAGATGGGCTTTAACATTGTCAACACAGCCACGCTGAAGAAACTGGTCTGTCTTAACACCAAGACCTGTCCCTACGTTTCCTTCCATGTACCAGACTCCAGCTGGGACAATAGGCCTGATGTAGAACGACCCTCCACAGAGCTCTGAGTAGGCAGGAGTTGGGGCAGTATTCTGGAGGAAGGAACTTTGTGCTTGTCCTGCTAGAAAGCTGGGGCCAGGGTTGATCATCTTTGATACTGGTTTTCTCATTTGGCATTGTGAGGGTTGGAGTTGACACTTAGAACTTTGGGTCTCACCCTTCTCTGGAATATTGTTTTTTTTTTTTTTTTTTTTTTGTGGCCATTCTAGAATGTTGCATTCTTTGTTAACCCTTCAGAATGTTAGGAGTGGCTCTCGTCTGACCTCCCAGAACATGGTTCCTGGTTGGAAACCTAGAACATTAGATTTCTGGTTGGTTTGGGATCTTGGCATTTTAGAATATAGAGCTCCTAACACAAATCTTAACAGTTAGGATGTTCTTATTTTTCCTTCTAGAATCTGAGGGACCCTCCAGAATGTTGGCATTCTGGTTGGTAGTTCAGAATGTTGAGGATCCAGAACAGAGGCCAGTTCAGTCCTGACCTGAAGGTCTACAATTATTTTAGTTGATTCAATTAATTTTCCTGTTCAACGTGATGGACACAGAGCAGAAAAACCCAATTCAACAAGACCATCTTGCCTGAATCTGTGCCTGCACTGTGGGGGACAAAGAAGTGGAGTCTTCTTGGGATCCCCACTTAGACCCTGGGTCTAAGGAAGTAGAGAGATGGTGGGATCTTCCCCAATGTTACTTGGAAGTCACTAGAGCTCTTTCCACACCCAGGTCTTCACTTGTGGCAGCTGTTTCTCATGAAGCTAATAAAATCCTCATTCCAAAGACACCTTCTCTATATCTTTCTTGTTTGTTTGGTTGGTTTTTGGAAGTAGAGTCTTGCTCTAGCCCAGGCTGACCTGGCGTTTACTAAGTAGTCTCAGGCTGGCCTCGAACTCACAGTGATCCTCCTACCTATATATCTCTTCTGGTTTCATCTCTACGTGCAAAGGTCTTTTTCTCCTAGCTGTAAGCGAGGTGTGCAACAGGCTCAGCATGAGCCTGTCTGCAGGGAGCCCAAAGGCCTTCCTGGCATATGTTTCCACCTCTGAAGCTTCCTCTCTCCCTGTGGTTCAGACTTGGTAGGCCAACTCCTGAGGCCTGGAGGTGTAGCATTCAGTTCCCAGCAACTGATTAAGACAATATCCTCTCTTAAAAAGTAGACAATAGAGATAAGGGCACATGGAAAAGAGAGCACTGGTGTCTCAACTTTGCATACTTGATTCTCACTTATTTTCATACCAACAACGTGAAGTTGGTGGCATAAACTTTTTTTTTTTTTTTTTTTTTTTTTGCGAGGTAGGGTCTCACTCTGGTCCAGGCTGACCTGGAATTCACTATGTAGTCTCAGGGTGGCCTCGAACTCTTGGCAATCCTCCTACCTCTGCCTCCCGAGTGCTGGGATTAAAGGCGTAAACTTTATTTCAAAACCAAGTGAACTGAACACCAGAGTGAGTGGGACTCCTACCCCATACGTACTAGAGCCAGGCTTGGAACACAGTTCTGGCTGACTGCGGGCTCACGCTCTTCTTCCTCTTGGTCTGACTCTGGATCTTGCCTACCTGGCCCAAGGTCAAAGACAGATGGGGTGGGGTGGGGTGGGGTTGGGGGAGGGGGAGGGCAGCCTCCACCTTCCATGCTGGTTCCTCATTCAACGACAGATGCTTATTTCCATGCTTACTGTGTGCTGGTTATTGTGATGGGCTTGGGGATGCAGCAGTGAGAGTGGGCAATACAGAGAAGGCTTCTTTGCCTAAGGAGCTCATATTTCACTAAGGGCAGATCAGACACCAAATAGGAAAGAGATGAAAGAAGGTAAGTGCAGACTGAGTGTGGTTTCCCTTCTCACCAGCTCACTATGTCCTCTTTATCCACCCCTGAAACCAGAGTTGGAGCTGCGACGATCTGCCAGTCCGCCTCATTTCTCAGTCCCAGCCTGGTTCCTTTTCTCTGGCCACACACAGCCTTGTGGCCAGTGAGGATAGGCAAGACAGAGGCTGAAGGTGAGATGTTGGGGAAAAGCTTCTGGAGTCCATGCTTTGGACTTAGCATTTTTCCAGAACTGTGGCCAAGAATCAACAGAGGATTCAGGCTAAAGGTCTTTGAGACTGGGCCTACTGCAGGCCAGAAAGTCTTGACTTCGTTTGTTAAAGGATGTCCCCACTGTTCCTTCTCAACCCTGCTGGATGCAGAGAATGCAACGCTTATTTGCTCCCCCTTGCTCTGACATAGGAGATGCATTTTGGGTGCTGAGCAGGTTTGGAGTGGCTGTGTCCTATCTTTGCTTGGCCAGTAACTATCCCCCCTTTCCAGTATTCCTTCTTTGACAATTTCTGGCCCTTTCTCATTAATTTCAGTCTTAATTCTACTGGGAACATATCCTGTCCAAGGGGTGAGACTATGAATGTATTCCAGGCAATCAGACACCCTGCCCTTTAAAAGTGGCCCCTGAGCAGTATTCCAGGGAGAGAAAGATGCCTGCCTGACTCATCTCCACAGCTGGGCTTTGAGAAGACTGTCCATTAATTCCTGCTTTGCTGATCTCCAGGCAGTCTGGATTGCTGACCTTCTCAAGACTTTAGCTTTTCCTTCCATGCTGTGGGCTGTCCCAGGAGTCCCTCAGGCTTACATCAAAGTTGGTATCAGTTGCTTATAACCAAACCTTGATGGCTGCGGGCTTGAGGACTCTAATGGCCCTGGGGAGACTTTCCATCAGGGGAGGCACAATCAGACCAGTGTCAGTGTTTTGGAAAGAATATGTTCTTGTGGGGCTCTACTGAGGCATGGCCTCTTACTAGAACTCAGGAGTATCTTTTGTTTTGTTTTGTTTTGTTTTTTTGGTTTTTCAAGGTAGGGTCTTACTCTAGTCCAGGCTGACCTGGAATTCATTATGTAGTCTCAGGGTGGCCTTGAACTCACAGCAATCCTTCTACCTCTGCCTCCCAAGTGCTGGGATTAAAGGCGTGCGCCACCACGCCAAGCTAGGAGTGTCTTCTTGATGAGTAGTAAAATAGAACAAGCAGGATATAGAAGCCATGGTCCAACAAAAAGATGGTGGCAGCTGGGGGCAGCTGAAGGACTGTGGGGGTGGCAGGTGGGATGAGTTCCAAGGGGAGTTTCTCTTGTGAGTTCATCTGTCTAGATTAGATAGAGTTTGCTTAGTTGTGTCCACCATTTTTTTTTTTTTTTCCAATGCAAAATGTCATATGTACCAAGAAGGCTTCATCAGAGTGAAGGTTCTGCTCTCATTCCTGGAGTTTTGGTTTGGAGGGTATGATGCAGTGGGTTTTATGTATCCATTTGACTAGGCTGCTGGGACCAGTTACTTTATCAAACATTTATCTAGTTGGATTTGACTGTGTGTGTGTGTGTGCGTGCACATGTATGAGTTTGGGTTCATGAGAGTAAGGGTGTGCATGTACATGTGTATGTGTGGAGGACAGACGTTGACTGGTGTCCTCCCAGATTGCTCTCCTCTTTATTTGCTTATTTGAACTCAGAGCTCACCGATTAGGCTTTTCTAGCTGCCAGCTTACATTGAAAAATCCCATCTCCATCCCCCAAGTTCTGGCATTACAGGCAGACACCATGCCCAGCCAGCATTTATATAGGTGCTGGAGATCTGAACTCTAGTCCTCACACTTACAGGCAAACACTTAATCCACAGAGCCATCTCCCCAGTCCCCAAAGATAACTTGATAATGAGGCTGGGCCTGTTCTAGTCCATTGTAAGGCCTTGAGAACAAAAATTGAGGTTTTCTGGAAAAGCAATTTGCTTTCATAACTTGCATCATGAACTCTTGGTGAGTTTTTGGCTTGCTGGCCTACCTCTGGATTTCAAGCTTGCCAGGGCCCACAATTGTGTGAACCAATCCCCCCAAGATAAAGATATTCCTCCCCTGTATACGTCACATAACAAACTTGCATGCTGTTGCTTTTGTTTCTCTGGGGAATCCTGACTGTTATACTGGGCGATTCATTCAGGGCTGTCAGTTCAAACAACAACTCTCTCTAGCCCTTTACAGCAGGAAGGAATTTACTACAGGATTGCATGGCTCTTGGAAACATTGGCAGGATCAGAGACTGCATGCCTAGAAGTAGTGGCCTCTAGTCCTGAGAAGAGCTTTCTAGTACTGCCACAGGACACAGGCATCTCAAATTGTACCTGTGATGCCAAAACGTTACAACTAGGGCCCCAAAGTCTGGTGGCTTACTGTTGCTACCCTTATCAGAAAATTAATTCTGCATGGTACCTGCTTCTTACTCCCTCTACTTACATATTTATTTCATGCTTGGTTGTTGGAGCCTGGCTCCAGTTCTAAGAGTGGGAAAATGAGTTTTCTGGCTTAGGTCTTGGAGAGGAGGGACCCGTGGGAAATCGTCCAGACGTGGGAAAGCTGTACAGAGGGCCAGGATATTCATAGTTCACCCTTGTGGGTATGAGTTTTCCTTAGGTATGTTTTGCTTTTGGGTTCTAGTCCTAAAATATTGCAAAATCCATCCAAATGGTACCACATTTTACCCAGTAACAGCTCAATCTAGTTGCAAGCAAAGAGCTTAGGACATGAAATCATGCAAGTACAGAACAGCAGAGACCTTAAAGTCCTCACAGTCCATCTTCTAAGAATGTCTGAAGAAAAAAAAAAGTGTTGGGGCTGGAGAAAATGGCTTAGCAGTTATGGTGTTTGCCTGCAAAGCCAAAGGATCCTGGTTAGACTCTCTAGGACCCACATAAGCCAGATGTACAAGGTGGCGCATGCATCTGGAGTTTGTTTGCAGTGGCTGGAGGCCCTGGTGTGCCCATTCTCTCTCTTTCTCTCTCTCTCTCTCTCTCTCTCAAATAAATAAAAAATAAATAAAATGTATTTTAAAAAGTGTCAACAATATTAGACATACTCATTTTTCTACTTTACCATGCTTTCCTATGGAAAGAGACTCAGTTAAAACAGCTATGTGTAATGACAATAACAAAAACTAAAAAGAGGCCTGGGGGACATGGCTTAGTTGTTCAAGGTGCTTGCTTAAAAAAACCTGCTGGCCCAGGTTCAATTCCCCACTACCTACATAAGCCAGATGATTGAAATGTATCTAGAGTTTGTTTGCAGCTGCAGGAGGCCCTGGTATGCTCATTCTCTCTCTCTCAAAATAAATAAATAAAAATATTTAAAAGAAAAACTAAAAAGACACTTTAATTGATTGAGCACTATTAAGGAAACAACAATGAAGCACTTTCCTCCCTGTCTTCTCACTACCCATCATTGTTTCACTGAAGTTCAGTTCCAACCCCGGCTGGGCCAACTCTTTCTCTTCCTCCCAGTCCTTATATTTTTACTTAAAAGTGTATGTGAGCCATTTACACAACTGTAGGCTTGATATTTGGGCGTTAGGGCAATCTGGCAGTATATCCTTTCCCACTCCCCAGCATAGTAAAACTAATCTTAAATACACACCTTAATGAATGTTTACATATGTATAAGCCCACTACCAAAGAAGTCAAGACGTAGGACATTTCTAGCACTCTAGAACTCTCTTTTATGTTCCTTCCTGGTCAGAACTTTCCTAAAAGTTATCTGTCAGGTATGGCTTCATCATCATTGTTCATTTTGCCTGCTTATGAATATAGTCATACCATATGCTTGCTTTTGTGTCTGGCTTCTTTTGCTCTTGGATATCTGTTTTGTTGTGTAAGTGTTTAATGTATACATACCAAGTCATCTGTTGGACATTTATGCAATTACAATTTTGACTATTATGAATAAAATGCTGTCTGTCTTCACTCACTCATTTCTGTGAGGTGGGTCCTGTTTTTTATTCAAAATCTACTTCTACCTTTTCTCTTGCTTTCTGGCCTGATGAAAAGAGATACGGGTTCCTGAGAGAATGGGCATCACTGAGAAGGAGAAAGAAACCGTATGTTAAAACCATTTTATTACCTTTTTTATACATATATGTAATGCATTTTGATCATAACCCCCCTCTCATTAATTCCTCTTCTTCCCTGTCCCATCCCCTGTCCAGTGAACACTTTCTTCTTCCCAACTAGTCCCTCTTTTACTTTGATGTCTTTTTTTTTCCTCTTGTGTATGTGTGTAACCCATTGAATTTACTTAAGGTCACCTGCATTAGTGTAGGTGGGAGATTATTACCAGAGCAGGTGCAATCGGCCTGCGGCTACACAACTGAAGAAAATGTCAGTCTTTAATCCCAGCACTCCAGAGTCAGAGATAGGAGGATTGCTGTGAGTTTGAGGCTATCCTGGGTCTACAGAGTAAGTTCCAAGTCAGCCTGGGCTAGAGTGAGACTGTACCTCAACAACAACAACAACAACAACAACAAAGAGCTGGGTGTGGTGGCGCATGCCTTTAATCCCAGCACTTGGGAGGCAGAGGTAGGAGGATTGCCATGAGTCCGAGGCCACCCTGAGACTATAGAGTGAATTCCAGGTTAGCCTGGGCTAGAGTGAGACTCTACCTCGAAAAACCAAAAACAAACAAACAAAAAACAAAAAAGAAAAAAAAAAGAAAATGTCTCCACTTCCTCCAGCAACCATTAACTGCCAGTAACTCCTCAGGGAGGAATGCGGGTCTCCTGCCCTCCTCCACTAACCATGACAGAATGTTGATGGGATCAGTTGGGTCTTGTGCAGGAGACTGTGTATATACTACACGGCCTGTCTCATAGCTCTTCCTAAGAGTGCTGCAAGCAGGCTTTTCGTTTCATAATGGAGTAAATTCAGATACAGAAAAATCAGGCACCTTGTCCAAAGTTGGACAGCTCTGAAGTGGTGGGAGGCAGCGGTAAAATTCCAAAGTGTGGACTTTTTCTGTCTGAGCCTCACCTATATCACCCCAAAACAGAATTAAAGTGGGGATGGGGAAATGGAGGAGGCTGAGCTGTGATAGCATTGTTGATGCTGACATGCTTCCAGAAGATTCTGTCAATACTCCTCAGATGGAGCTCTCTGCTCCATCAGCACTACCTGTTGGCCTGTGACTCTCCCCACGCCCATCTCCATGACTCACTTCCTCTGGGATTCCTATCTCCTTTCTGATCTGTGACTTGTACTGTGCATATGACAATGACATTCAATGATCATAGCTGGTTCACCAGACTCTGGGAAGTGGTGCCATTCACCTCTTTATTCCCTTGCTCATTCCATCCCCTCCACCCACCGCAACGGCCACTAAGCCAGGCTCTGCTTTCCCACCACAGTGGTCTCAAGTGTTGGCTCCTGTCTTGTTTCTCAGTTCTGGCTGCCGTGAGAGGAACTCATAAGGATCCCAGTGTCTTCTTTTTCTCATTTATCCTATGAGCTAGAAAAGGATATGCAACAGTTGTCTTTCATTGTGATAAGATAAACATAAAACAGATCATTTTAATCTTTTTTTTTTTTTTTTCAAGGTAGGGTCTCACTCTGGCCCAGGCTGACCTGGAATTCACTATGTAGTCTCAGGGTGGCCTAGAACTCACGCCAATCCTCCTACCTCTGCCTCCCAAGTGCTGGGATTAAAGGTGTGCGCCACCATGCCCTGTTTAATCTTGTTTTTTTTTTCTGAAGTGCTGGGAATTGAATTCAATGCTTCATTGTGTCTAGTCAAGGGTTCTGCCCTTGATTTACATTCCTAGTTCCATTTTAATTACTAAAGTGTGTAATTGAGTGTTATTTAGTACACTAATGATATTGTGTACTCATCACCAGTATCTACTTCCACATTAAAAAAGTATTTTTTTTTTTATGAGGGGAGGGGGAAAAGAATGGGCACACCAAGGCATCTAGCAACTCCCTGCAAATGAACTCCAGACGTACATGTCACCATGTGCATCTTGCTTATGTGGGCAAATGCCTTAACTGCTAAGCCATCTCTCCAATCCAAGAAGTTTTTATTTTTATTTTTTGGTTTTTCTAGGTAAGGTCTCAATCTAGCCCCAGCTGACCAGGAATTAACTATGTACTTTCAGGCTGGCCTCAAACTCACAGCCATCTTCCTACCTCAGTTTTCCAAGTTCTGGAATGAAAGGCATGTTGCCACCATGCCAGGCTTTAGTTCCAGAACTTTTTTTTTTTTTTTTTTTTTTTTTTTTTGAGGTAGGGTCTCACTCTAAGTCAGGCTGATCTGGAATTCACTATGTAGTTTCAGGGTGGTCTTGAACTCCAGGTGATGCTCCTACCTCTGCCTCCCAAGTGCTGAAATTGAAGGCATGTGCCACCACGCCCGGCTCAAGTTCCAGAACATTTTGATCATTGCACAAGGAAACTGTCACCCATTAAACATAAGCTCCCATTTTCTAACCCTCCAGCCCCTGGTGGCCATTCTTTCTGCCTGACCATGTTCTAAACATTTTGCCACATGCCAGGCATTGTGCTAATCTCATTGCACAGAAATAAGTGAGGTTTAGAGGGCGGAGATTGCTGTGAGGTTACAAAACCTGTAAATGGCAGAACCTGAACCAGAATTCTAAGCTCAGTACATATTCCAACCCACATCATGATGAGCAAATGATGAGCAGGCTGTGAGACCTTTCCTGGAATAGCCATGCATGACGTAGGTCTGGGTGACTTCTAAGCCCATATTCTTCCATTCTGAAAGAATATTCCTTCCATTCCACCCCAAAGGTCAGTGGGAATAAAACATGGAACACATATTCAAATGACTTATGTCCTAGGAATTTTCCAGGATCTGGGATGCTAGGTTGAGGGAAGTAGACTTGATGATGCAATCTCAAATAATGTGACCCAAGAAATAGTCAGAGGCCTTCACAAATATTGGACAGCATGCAGGGTGGCAAAATGGAAACAAAGGGCTCCACATGGGCAGCTGACTGAGGGACTTCATGGAGGAAGAGGCTCTAGAATGTGTCTTTTGCTGGTTTTTGTATATGGTGCATTGAAGATTTTGTTCAAGAACTTGGGCTCCAGGTTCACATGACCATGTAGGCCGACTTTCTGTGTGAGTGCAGAAATTAAAGAAGCCATTGCAATGGCCACACACACACACACACACACACACAGAAGGTATTTGATTTAACAGAAAAGTGACCACGTGACGTATAATCAAGGCAATATTTTCTTGCCCTTAGTGCTACTAAGGAAATCTCTTTAGGATGTCTCATTCGCCATACCAGATATATGAAAATATACCCATCTACCACTTTTACTAGGATTGATATGTGCACAATGTACACATATATTTTGTGAGGTTGTTTCAGTGGATTAGTGCATTACATTTTGTAGACATTTAATTAAACATTACTAATTTTGTTGTCATTTTATTTTAGGTTTCTTTCTAGCTCAGGCTGACCTGGAATTCACTATGTAGTCTCAGGGTGGCCTTGAACTCATGGTGCTCCTCTTACCTCTGCCTCCCGAGTTAAGGCGTGTGCCACCATGCCCGGCTCTATTTTAGTATTTTTGAAAGTACATCCTTTCTTCCAACCCTCAAAGAATTCCACAAGACTTTGGCAAGCTTGATGGATCAGGCCCTGAGCCCTCTGGCTTATGGAATAACCTGGCTCTTGTGGGTCTGTCTGGATGACCATTGCTGGGTAGCACCCTGCTGATTGGTTGGAATGTAATCATCCTTATCACTCACCCAGACCAGCTCAGAAGTGAGGGCCCTGATGATTTGGAAAAATACTGACCTAAGTTATCCAGTTAAGTGTTCCAATGGAATATTTTTTACATATGCTGCTTTATAAGTACACCAGAACTAGTGGCTGCCACTCACAATGACAGCTGATCTGGACATCAGATACTTAGCAAATGAGAGCGAGAGCAAGGAGTCTCACTTAGAGTAGTGCAAAAGTTGACAGCATGTAGGGTAGTTTGGAGCTAACTTTGTTTCTAAAATCAGAGAAAAGCAGATGAATTATCGAAGACCTGAAAATAATAAAGATCTATTTTGCAAACATTAAAATGTATAATTTTTAAAATTGATAACCGTAATATATGAGCATATTGCAAATTGTTCACATTCCCTATCAGGTTAAAGTATTATGCCAACTCTTTCCTGCCCCCAAACTACTGACGGCCTTCCTCAGTGGGGTTATCCATAAACACTGTGGGTCATGAATGCACTGGTCACTCTCTTTGGGGGGACAATGACTCAGAGTACACCTTCCCACCCTATGGCTCTTATATTCTTCTGCCCCCTCTTCTGTAATGTTCCCTGAACCTTGGAGGCTCCTTGAGTGGTGAGCTCTCAGCTGCCTCTCTGATTTTCTGCTTTGATGAGTTTTGAATCTCTTAGCATCTACTGCCATCTACCTAGAAGAGGCTCGCAGGCTAGCAGTGGGAACAGCACTCATATTTAATCCACCGCTTCCTCTCTTATGTTTCCTGGGCCCTAGCAGATGCGATAGAGAAGACTCTCCTCCTGCTAGGCAGTCAGCTTTCTTTTCTTGTCATTCTGATTGGTCTCAGCTCTCCCTAATATTTGCCGCATCTGTCAAAAGCAGATTTTCTACCCAATAGTGAGGGCAACCATGGACCACTGGGGATAAACACAGACATTTAAAACACTTTTTGATGGACATAGCCTCTCCTTTTAGAGCAGTAGAAGCTTCTCTCTAGGGTCTGTGACAATCCAAGCCACAGGTTTTGACTTGATTCTCAGTACCAGGCATGAAATCTCTCTCAATGGGCAGGCCTCATGTCCAATCAGAGAACAGTTGATGATTCCCATAACCTATGTCCTATATATTTCATTGGTGTGTACATCTTGCCTGGCTGGTTGATTTTGTAGATTGCATGTTCCACTGCTTGTTCATACTATAGGTAACTTTTGTGCTCCAGCAGCTCATATAGTGCTTTCTAGCACTATGATTGCTAGCCAGGGGTTGCTGGCTTTCATCTCAGTTCTTTAAAAAAAAATTATTTATTTATTTATTTATTTGAGAGAGAGAGAGAAAGACAGAGACACACACACACACACACACAGACACACACACACACACACAGAGAGAGAGAGAGAGAGAGAGAGAGAGAGAGAGCGCATGGGAGAGAAGCAGATAGAGAAAATGGGCAGACCAGGGCCTCCAGCCCCTGAAAACAAACTTCAGACACATACGCCACCATGTGCATCTGGTTTTACATGGGTCCTAGGGAATAGAACCTAGGTGCTTTGGCTTCACAGGCAAGTGCCTTAACTGCTCAGCCATCTCCTCTAGCTTTGGCTTGATCTCTCAATGTCCCGTGACTGAAGTCTGTAGTAGCTTCAGCAGTAGTCTTACCATTTTGTTCTGGTGAGTCACCAAGTGCTTTGGCAATGGCCTACATTGTTTTGGGGGCCTCATAGGCCTTCCTGACCAAGAACTCACTGTGGTAGGTAACCCAATTCTGGCACTGGGATTTGCCAGCAACAGCTGAATGTTTTTAGGGCTAAGCGTTCTCCACCCCTGGCAAAATACTTCTGTCCAAGAGCCAGGCGTGGTGGCACACACCTTTAATCCCAGCACTTGGGAGACAGAGGTAGTAGGATCACCATGAGTTTGAGGCCACCCTAAGCACTAAATAGTGAATTCCAGGTCAGCCTGTACTAAAGTGAAACCCCACCTCAAAAAACCAAAACAAAAAAACCAAACAGACAAAAAAAAAAAAAACCCAAAACAAACAAAAAAACTGTCCAGAGTATTTCCCGCCCTCTCTCATATATATATATATGTATTTTTTTACACTTTTTGTTGACAACTTCCATACTTATAGACAATAAACCATGATAATTTCCTCCCCTACACAAATCCACTCTCCATCATATCCCCTCCCTCTCTCCATTAGTCTCTCCTTTGATTTTGATGTCATTATCTTTTCCTCTTATTATGAGGGTCTTGTGAAGATAGTACTAGGCACTGCAAGGTCATGGATATGGAGGCCAGTTTCTGTTTGGACAATTTCATTGTAAGCAGTCCTACTCTTCCTTTGGCTCTTACATTCTTTCTGCCACCTCTTCTGCAATGGACCCTGAGCCTTGGAGGATGTGATAGAGATGTTTCAATGCTGAACTCTCCTCCATCACTTCTTAACATTATGATGCCTTTTCGGTCATCCAAGTGGTCACTGTCACCTGAAAAGAGAAGCTTCTCTAACCAAAAGGGAGGGTAGCATTAATATATGGGCATGAAGTGTTTACAGAGCAGTTTGGTGAGCATAATACATGCATTTAGTCAGACAAGAGCAGGCATTACACTCCTAATGCTCATGACCACCCTCATCATAGACTTTTGATAAGGTTGACAGTACCAGGCACATATTCCTTCCCATAGAGTGGGCCTCCAGTCCAATTAGAGAGCAGTTTGTTTCCCCCATAACAGACATGCCACTATTGCACCCATTCTGTCTTTTAGCCCGGTTGGCCAAACTTCAGGCTTGCAGTGTCCACTGTTTTTACCACTGATGGCCTCTGTCTCCCATAGGGCAACATGCAGTGCAGCTTTCTCCAGCTTTCTGTCAGCTGGTCTTGGGAGGAGGTTTTCAGCTCAGCCCTAGCTTGATTTCTCAGTGACCTTGCTGCCCAGGCATGTTGAGTCTTCAGCAATAGGGTCTTACCATCTATTTCTGGTGGGAAAACAAGGGCCTTGGCAATAGCCTGTAATGTTTTGGGGGAAATTTACTCATGCATTTGATCATGTCTTTTTTGAGTCCATTCCACTGTCTACTGAATTCTCTTTGCTGCTTCTCTTCAATTTCATTCAGCTGTCTATTGAGAGTTTAAAAAAACTCTCTACTATTTCATTCAACCATTTGTTCATGTCTTCATTAAGTTTGTTGAATATGACTATCATAATTGTGTTTTGGAATTCTTTTTTTTTTTTTTTTTTTTTTTGGCGTTTCCTCTAATAAGTTTTCACTGGCGGCTTCTACAATGGTAACAGACATTCTAGATGGGGCTATCTTGCTTCGTTTTCTTGTGTTTGTTTTTTTGTTGGGGTTTGCCCATCTGGAGATAATTGCTTTGCCTTGCTAAAAATGCAGCAACAGCAGTTCTAGTGAGGCCTATGTTGAGTAGCCTGGTCAGCCTTTGTTCCGGTAGGTGTGGGCTGGGGATCTATCCATGGGTTGGGCTGGTACACTGGAAGCTGAGTAGCCTACTTTGTGTGTGGGCAGTCTCCACAAGGGTCTGGGCTGGGGAGTGGGAGTAGCTTGGGTTGCCCCTATTCAGGGTGGTCCAATATACAAATCTTAAGTACACAGTTTAAACTTTATTTTAACCTGCAGATGTGACTACTAGTTTGACTGCTAGTCTGCAAGGCATACAGACAAGCTATCCTGCTCTTGAACTTCACAGGAATCTCATCAAACTTTATACACTTGCTTCTTGCTTCCCTTGCCCAGTGTAATGTCTTGTGAAATGATCTGCACTTTGTTCTTTTTAAATCCTGGGCAGCAGCACTCCATTGGGTACAAATCTACTGAAGTAGATTGATTCAGGTTGCTGGATGAACCTCCAAACCAGGCACAGTTATGGAGGAAGGGAGTTTATTGGAAGCTTTCAGATTCAGGCAAGTTCTATAATGGCAGAAGTTGGCCCACCCTTTCACAGATCCAAGCAGAAAGAAAAGTGCAGCCACTACCAGCACAGGCAAGCACACTCCAGGAACTCCAAACAAAGCTCTAGCACTTTGCATATCTTTAGACTGGAATTTCAGGTCTGCTCCCACACCTTAGGGTTGGACCCTAGAATCTGCCCACAGTGACACTAAGTTACAAGCTTTACTAAAACTCCTGAATTGATTAGGGGAACATCCACTCAAACTACCACAAATACAATAATTCATTTCCCCTTTTTCTTGTTGATCCATGTGTAGATTGTTTCTTGTTCGAGCTATTGTATGCACAACTACTATAGACATTGGATACAAGATGTTGGCAGATGCATATCTTATTTTCTGCTGAATAAATATTTGGAGTGGCCCTGTAGGATCATATGGTAGCTGTGTGTGTAACTTGATAAGAAGTTTCTGACAGTGGTTGAACTATGCTGGGTTTACTCAACAATATATGACCATTATGATTGCTCCACGTCTTAGGTAGTACTTGATTATTATAAGCCTTAAAAAAATCATATTGTTCCAGTGGGTAGTAAATAGTATCTCCCTATAGTTTATTTTCATTTTCCTGAAAACAAACCATAGCAAATATCCTTTCCTATTATCATTTGTGTTTTATTTATTTATTTTTTCTGAGATAAGGTTTCTCTTTTATAGCCCAGCTGATGTTGAACTCAAGCCAATCTTCCTGTCTCAGCCTCCCAAGTACTGTGTCTATTCAGATCTTTTAATTACTTCTTATTGAGTTGTCTTCTCCTCATTGTTAAAAGTTATAGGTATTTTAGCTGTCACACATATTTTAGGATAGTAGTCTGTGCTTGCTCTTTGACTTTTCTTTCCCTCCTCCTTCCTCTCTATTTTTCTTCTCTCCCTCGCTCTTTTCCTTCCTTCCTCCCTCCCTCTCCCCCTCTCCCCCTCCCTCCCTCCCTGCCTTCCTTTTTCTTCCTTTCTTGACAGGGTGCTGTGTAACTTGGGCTGGCCTTAAACTGTGATCTTCCTGACTACTTCTCCCCATGGCTGGGATTATAGGAGTGTATCATCATGCTTGGGTTTTCATCTTTTCTCAACATAACTTTAAAGAACATAATGAAGATATTTTAATAAGGCAACTTTTCTAAAATACTTTGCTTTCAGCAAAGTCATGAAGACATTCTCTTAATTTTTTTTTCTAGAAGTTTTAGTTTTTTCTATTTAGACATTTAAAGTATCTTTTGAACAGACTATTGTTCCCCATTTAATTGCACTATGGTAAAGAATTAAATGTGTGTGTATCTCTAGATTCTATTAAGTTTCACTAATTTATTTATACCAGAAGTAGTATAGATGGTCCAGTGATAGTTCTAATTTTAGATTTTTGAGGAACTTCCATTTGTTTCCACACCCTTGCTAGCATGTGTTGTCATTTGATTTTTATGATAGCCATTCTTTTTTTGTTTGTTTGTTTGTTTTTGTTTTTCAAGGAGGGTTTCACTCTAGCTCAGGCTGACCTGGAATCACTATTCACCTGAATTCAGGTGGAATTCACCTGGAATTCAGGTGGTCCTCGAACTCATAGTGATCATCCTACCTCTGCCAACTGAGTGCTGGAATTAAAGGTGTGTGCCACCACGCCCAGCTCTTATGATAGCCATTCTAACCTGAGTGAGATGGAATCTCAAAGTAGCTGAATATTTATTTATTTGTTAGAAAGAGAGTGGGGAGGTAGACGGAGAGAATGAGTATGAGCATGTCAGGGCCTCTTACCAATGCAAACAAACTCCAGATGTCTGTGCCATTTTGTGCATCTGGCTTTACATGGGCACTGGAGAATTGAACCCATGCCATCAGACTTTGCAAGCAAGCACCTTTAACCACTGAGCCATCTCTCCAGCCCTCAACCACTGAGCCATCTCTCCAGCCCTTAAAGTAGTTTTAAATTGCATTTCCCTGATGGCTAATATGTTTGAGTTGTTTATTTGCTATTTATATTTCTTTCTTTGAGAATTCTCTGTTCTTTTTTTTTTTTTTTTTTTTTTTTTTTTTTTTTTTGGTTTTTCGGTTTTTCGAGGTAGGGTCTCACTCTGGTCCAGGCTGACCTGGAATTAACTATGTAGTCTCAGGGTGGCCTCGAACTCACTGCAATTCTCCTACCTCTGCCTCCCGAGTGCTGGGATTAAAGGTGTGCGCCACCACGCCCGGCATTCTGTTCAGTTCTTTGACCCAAGCTTTGAGTGGGTTAATTGATTGATTTAAAAATATATATTATTTATTTATAAGCAGAGAGAGAGAGAGAGAGAGAGAAAGGTATGGAAAAAAAGGGAGGGGAAATAGGTGTGCCAGGGCCTCTTGCCATTGCAAAAAAACTTCAGATGCATGCACCATTTTGTCAATCTGCCTTTACATGGGTAGTGAGGAATTTTATCCAGGCCATCAGGTTTTGCAAGTAAGTGCCTTTGAACACCAAGCCATCTCTCAAACCCTGATTGATTTTTTTTATTACTTAGTTTTTTGAGTTCTTTGTATATTCCAGATATATTTCTGTCAGATGTATAGCTGGCAAAGATTTTCTCCCATTCGTATGTTGCCTTCTGACTCTGTTGATGGTTGGCTAAGCTGTACAGTACTTTTTTAGTTTCATGGGATCCCAATGGTTGAGTGTTTATCTTATTCCCTGGGCTACTGGGGTCTTATTCATAAAGTCTTTCCCTATGCCTATGTGGTTGGTGGTTTAAATCAGATGTTCCCCTTAATCTAATGTGTTCTGAAAGGTTGGTCTTCTGCTTGTGGTAATTTGGGAGGTGGAGCCTTACTGTAGGAGGTGTGTTTCTGGGGGTTGACTTAGTGGTATTATAACCAGCTCCCTCTTGCCAGAACTGGGCTCAATCTCCTGCTGATGTTTTCCACTTGCTGTGGCAGAGGTGGTATCCAGCCTCTGCTCATGTCATGTTTTCTCCTGCCATCACATATCTTCCCCTTGAGACTGTAAGCCAAAATAAAGAGTTGCCTCCCATCAGCTTCTTTTGGTTGAGTAGTTTTTTTCTCCAGTAATGAGAAAGTCACTATAGCAGCCTATATCTTGGAGTTTTCTACATAGTTTTTCTTCAAGTCATGTCACAGTTTCAGGTCTTATATTGAGGTATTTGATCCATTTGGAGCTGATTTTTGTACATGATGAGAGAAGGGAGTCTAGATTCAGTCTTTCACATGTGGCTATTTGTTTTTGTCAGCAAATTTATTGAAAATGCTTTTTTTCCCTCTGATATATGTTTTTGCCTCTTTGTCAAAGTCAGGTAGCTGTAGTTACTAGAACTTAAACCTGGATCTTCTATCCTATTCCATCCATTGATCTATTCATCTGATTTTGTGTGTGTGTGTGTGGGCACCACATTGTTTTTATTATTATAGCTTGTAGTATATCTTGAATTTGGGTATGGTGATGCTACCAGTAGTATTCTTTTTGGCCAAGGATATTTTTGTCTACCCAAGACTTTTTGTTTCCATATGAATTTTACATTTTTTTCTATTTTTGTAAAGAACATTGCTAGAATTTTGATTGGAATTGCATTGAATCTGTATATGACTTTTGGTAGGATGACTCTTTTCATGATAATAAATCTTTTGATCCATGAGTCTGGGCAGTCTTTTCATTTTCTCATATCCTCCCCAATTTATTTCTTTAGTATTTTAATGTTTATGATTGTAGAGGTCATTCACTTCCTTGGTTAGAGATATCCCAACTTATTTAATTTTTTTGTGCTACTGTAAATGTGACTGCTTTCCTGATTTTTTCTTTATATATTTTTCATTGGTATAAAGGCTACTGATTGTGTGTGTGTTGATTTTATATTCTGTCATTTTTCTGAAAGTATTTATCATCTCTAGTAGTGTAGACAGCTTCATGTTGCCAGAATGAGTATATAAACAAGGCACAGTATATGGGAGGAAGGAATCTATCTTAAGCTTACAGATCCAGAGGAGGTTCCATAGATGGTAGAAGAAGCTGGCTCCCTTTCACACATCCAAGCAGAAAGAAAAATTGCAGCAAGAAAAACATCAACACCAGTACACACACCAAAAAGCAGCAAGAACAAATGGACAGCAAGCAGGACCCTCATAGAGCTCAAAAATCTCAGCATACCTTTGGGCTGAAATTCAAGTCCATCTCTAGTGATACCTCCTTCCATCCTGGAGGCTGGAGACCCAAGTTACAAACCCAAGTTAAAATATAATACCTGATTCTGTGAAGGACATGCATCCAAACTACCACATTCTGTCCTGTACCCCACTAGACTCATGACCATATCACATTGCAAATTATATCTGAACTTCAAAGGTCCCCATAGTCTTTTACTAAATTCAAGATTGTTGCAAAGTCCCAAGTCTCACCTGAGATTCAAGACTGTCTCTTAACTATGAGTCCTGAAAAATCAAAATAAGTTACACACTTATAACATATAATGGTACAGAGTAAACATTTCCATTGCTATAAGGCACAACAAGGATACACTGGACTAATGCAAAAATCAGTAACCATCAGGTAAACATCAAACATCTGCCATTCAAGTCCAGCATCCATAACCAGTGATGATAGTCTCTGGATATTCAATTTCCATCCCTCCATCTGGACTGATTAGTCAGGGAAACTTCCATCCCAAGCCAACAGCACTCCATGGTAGCCCTTGCACAGTCCTTGTATATCTATCCATAGCATTTTAAAAATAATTTATCATTATTATTATTTTTTTTTGGAGAGAGAGATAGAGAGTGGGTGCACCAGTGGCCTCTCAGCTGCTGTGAACGAACTCCAGGTGCATGTTCCCCCTTGTGGGCAAGTGTGTCATCCCTCCCTTGTGTCACTTTGCATCTGGCTAAACATGGGACTTGGAGAATCAAATGGGCATTCTTAGGCTTAGCAGGCAGGCACCTTAACCACTAAACCATCTATCCAACCTCATTTTTTGATCTCCATTGCAAACCATAGTCCATCTTACAATGGCATCATTGGTCTTCTACCAGGTATCTTGCCCTGTCCCAATTTTTGTGTCTCAACAGTGGCTCCTGGAACTGTGTGCATTTAATAATCCTTCATAACCATAACTTCTATGCATTTTTCATGTTTTAAAGATCAATATCAGGTGGGCAAAGACACAGCCATTATGTTAATCCAGGGAGGAACTGAAGAAGGTTACCTCCTTCGAATCATTTCCTTTAAAAAGAGTTCGTATTCTACCTTTTAGTCATTCTGGGTTGGAATCACCTCAAGCATCTTTTACATTGTTTTAATATAAAGTAGTAAATGGTGGTAATATGTTTAACAATAGCAGCTTCAGTAACCTAAAACCTGATTCTGTACCTGTAATTTTAAATTTGCTTGAATGTTTTCAACTTTAAATCTTATTTCTTTTGGTTCTATATTTTCAACCAAGCACATCAGTCTTATTACACAACCAGCGCTTATGTCAATAGCTCACTTTTTTCTTTTATTGTTATTATTGTTGTTATTTTTTCTTTATTAGTTATGTACATACTCAGTGTGTAAACAGCACATGTTGGTACCAATCTTAGCCTCCTCCCTGTCCTCCGCCCTCTGAAGGGACCCTCCTCATTGGGGATGCCAGTTATCCTGATGTGGATTGTGGATCATTCATAGTGAGGGTTTTGATCAGTTATGGGGAAGAAGCAATGTCTCTGTGCATAATGTCCCAACTTGTGGCTCTAACAATCTTTCTGCCCCTTCTTCCATGATTTTCCTTGAGACATGTTGGGTTTGTTTTAGGTCTACTTCAGTGATGAAGTCTTGGGATCCTCTGTGTCTCTGGATCTCTGGTTTGGTAGGAATTGAGTGTTCTTTGTGTCTGTCTCCTTCACCTTTGTGCTGATACCAGGTACACCAAGAAAGCAGCACTCTTGCTTATTTCCCCAATTACTCTATGGTTTCAGCTGGGGCCCTGGTGGGGTATGATGGGCTGATTCTCTCCTCAGGTTCTGTGTCCATCTGAAAAAGAGAAGCAAATTCTCCAACAGAGAGTGAAGTCAGCACTGGACAAATGGGATAACCATTAGTTTAGAGAGAATTTAATAGGTGTAGGCCCTCTTGTAGCCCAAGATAGGTGGAAGTTTGATATTGGAGAGTGAACTCATTTTTTGGATATGATTCTGACTTGTTTTCCAGTTCCAGCAATGGGTTCCATTCCACTGAGCGGATCTGTTAGCCAATTCAAGAGCAGTTGGTTACCTACCATGGCTGTGTGCCACTATTGCACTTGGGTGAGCATCACATCAGGTTGTTTGCTGCTGAGTAGGTTAGACCTCAAGTTGTTCAGACAGATGTTGGCCATTTTCCCCCAGTAGCTCATGTAGCACCTTCTCGCACTAGACAAGCTAACTGTCTGGGGACTGACTTTCTTCCAGATTCCAGCCAGGTTTCTCCCTGTTCCGTATCAACAGCATATGTCATCTTTGGCAGTAGGGTCTTACCATTAACCTTTGGTGGGTAATCAAATGCTCTGACAGAAGTCTGTCTTCTTATGGGAGACCTTGTAGGTCTCTCTGATCAACATCTCATTGTGGATGTTAACTGCATCCTGGTATTGGGAGTTACAGGCCAGCACCAAAGGAAAACAAGGAAGAAAAAATAGGTAATATAAAAGAGAAAGAGAGAAAAGAGAGAGAGAGAGAAAGAAACAGGAGAAGATTAAGGTTAGTCTTCATCATACCCTCTCCAGGGCCCTTTGATTCAGGTGTTCCCTCTAAGGACCTGATGAAGGTTCAACCTTTTAGTCTGTCTTTCAGGATATAGAATTTTATGGTACCAGTTCCATTTGGGTCCAGTTTTGTGTCCCCCCCACCCTTACCCTCCCCTCCTGCCCCACCCTCCCTATTGTCCAGTCCTCAAGATGCTTATTAGGTATGTCAGCATCTCAGGCAGATCCAGATTAGGAGCCACAGATGAGTGAGACCATGTGACGATTGTCTTTCTGTGATTGGGTGAGTTCACTGAGAATGATCTGTTCCAAGTTTGACCATTTTTCTTCAAATTTCATTGTGTCATTTTTCCTTACTGCTGTGTAGAATTCCATCATGTAGATATACCACATCTTGGTTATCCATTCATCTAATGATGGACATCTGTGTTGATTCCAGTTCTTAGCTATTATGAATTGAGCAGCTATAAACATGGTTGAGCAAATCTCTCTGAACTGAGGCATGGGGCTTTTAGGGTAAATGCCCAGTAAAGGAATAACTGGGTCTGTTGGTAACTTTATAGTCAACCTTTTTAGGAGTCTCCATATTGCTTTCCATAGTGGTTGTACCATCTTGCATTCCCACCAACAGTGAATGAGGGTTCCTATTTCTCCACATCCTTGCCAGCATTTGTTTTCATTTGATTTTTTAATGTTTTCTATCCTTCCTGGGGTAAGGAGAAATCTCATAGTTGTTTTAATTTGCATTTCCCTGATGGTTAGGGATATTGAACATTTTCTTAAGAAGTGTGTGTTTGCCATTTGTATTTCTTCCTTTGAGAACTCCCTGTTCAGTTCTCTGCCCCATTTTGTGAGTGGGTTGTTTGATTTTTTTTATTGTTTAGTTTTTGTTTTTCATGAGAAGGAATCACTTCTTTTGAGAGTAGGTTCTTAGGTCACTTATGGATAGAATCATGTTCCCATTGTATAGTCTGTGAAATAGGACTAACTTCTTTCCTTTCAATTTTGTGTCCCTTTTATTTATTTCTCCTGTCTTATTGCTTGAGCTAAGACTTCTAGTACTATGTTGAAGAGCACAGGTGAGCATGGACACTTCTGTCTTGTTCCTGATCTCAATGGGAATTATTTCAGTCTCTCAAATATTATTTGGGCCTTAGGAGCTTTATAGGTAGCCTTTATTATGTTGAGATATAAACCATCCATGCCTATTCTCTCCAATGTTTTGGTCATGAAGTGATGTTGTATTTTGTTGAAGGGCTTTTCTGCACCTATTGAAATGGTCATGTGGTTTTTGTGTTTAAGCTTATTTATGTGGTGTATTACATTGTTGAACTACCCCTGGATTCCTGGGATAAAGCCTACTTGATAAAGGCAGATAATGATTTTGATGTGTTGTTGAATTAAGTTTGCAAGGATTTTGTTCAGGATCTTTGCATCTAAGTTCATCAAGGAAATAGGCCTATAGTTTTCTTTTTTTGTGGCATCTCTGCCTGGTTTTGGCATTAGGGTGATACTAGCTTCATAAAAGGAGTTGGGGAGCTTTCCCTGTTCTCTGATTATGTGGCACAGTTTGAGAAAAATTGGTTTGAGTTCTTCCATGAAGGTTTGATAGAATTCAGCTGAGAAGCCATCTGGTCCTGGACTCTTCTTTTTGGGGAGGTTTTTGATTACCTTTTCAATTTCAATGGGTGTGATAGGTTTGTTTAGGAGATTAATGTGCTCTGAGTTTAGCTTTGGTAGGTGGTATGTGTCCAGGAATTCATCCATTTCCTCCATATTATCCAGTTTTGTGGAGTAGAGGTTTTTGAAATAAGTCCTGATGATTCTTCCAATTTCACTTATGTCTGTTGTGATCTCTCCTTTTTCATTTCTAATTTTGTTAATTTGAAGCATCTCTTTTTTTTTTTGATCAAACTGGCCAGGGGTTTATCAATCTTGTTTATTTTTTTTTTTTCAAATAACTGGCTCTTTGTTTCATCAATTTTCTTAATTGTTTTCTTAGTTTCCAATTCATTAATTTCTGCTCTGATCTTAATTATTTCTTTCCGTCTGGAGCTTTTTGGGTTGGATTCTTCTTGTTTTTCCAATGCCTTTAGGTGGATGGTTAGGTTATTGATTTGGGATCTCTGTCTTTGTTATGAAGGCATTTAGTGCTATGAATTTTCCCCTAAGGACTGCCTTCATTGTGTCCCATAAGTTTTGGTACAATTGTTTCTCATTGTCATTCAATTCTAGAAATTTTGCAATTTCATTTTTTTTTTTCATCCACTACCCATTTATTGTTTAAAAGTGTGTTGTTCAGTTTCCAGGAGCTGGTGGGATTCCTGGTGCATCTTTTGTTGTTAATTTCTAGCATTACAGCATTGTGGTCTGATATCATGCAGGAAATTATGTCAATTTTCCTAAAAATATGGAGGCAGGCTTTATGGCCCAGTATATGATCTATTTTAGAGAAGGTTCCATGGGCTGCTGAGAAGAATGTGTAATCTGTGGATTTTGGGTAGAATGTTCTGTAGATGTCCATTAGGTCTAATTGATCTATGGTGTTGTTGAGCTCTCTTACTTCCCTGTTAATTTTCTGTTTGGATGATCTATCTATTGCTGATAGTGGAGTATTGAAGTCCCCAACTATGATGGTGTTGGTGGTTATTTCTGTTTTGTTGTCAAGTAGGTTTTGTTTTATGAATTGTGGTGCACCTGTGTTTGGTGCATAAAGATTGATGATTGTGATATCCTCTTGTTGGATCATTCCCTTGATAAGTAAGAAGTGGCCTTCTTTGTCTTTTTTGATTACTTTTGGTTTGAAGTCTATTTTATCTGATATTAGTATAGCAACACCTGCTTGTTTCTTATTTCCATTTGCTTGGAATATCATTTTCCACCCTTTCACTCTGAGGAGGTGTCTGTCTTTAGTGGTGAGATGGGTTTCTTGAAGACAGCAGATTGAGGGGTCTAATTTTCTGATCCACCCTGTTAGCTTATGTCTCTTGATGGGTGAATTAAGGCCATTAATGTTTAGGGTAATAACTGTGAGGTTTGATTTAATCCCTGCCATATTGTGGTGGTTTATGTGGTTTGGTGTTTTCTTGGACTTTGTAGTTTTTTGTGCCTTCTCTGAGTTTGGTTATTGTGATCTGTTTCTTGTAGGCACTTGAGGTTGGTTATTTGACTCTTCTGTGTGGAGAATTCCCTGAAGTACTCTCTGTAGGTTTGGCTTTGTGTTCATATAGTTGTAAAGCTGACTTTTATCATGGAAAGTTTTTCTTTCACCATCTATTATGAGGGATACTTTTGCTGGGTAGAGTAGTTTGGGTTGGAAGCCATAAGTTCTTAGACTTTGCAGTGTTCCATTCCAGGCCCTTCTGGCTTTCAGGGTTTCCATTGAGAAGTCTGAAGTAATTCTGATGGGGTTACCTTTATATGTAATGTGTTGTTTCTCTCTCATCTAGCTGCTTTTAGGACTTTCTCTTTGTTATTGATGTTTAGAGTCTTAATGATAATATGTCTTGGAGAATTTCTCCTTTGGTCCAGTCTGTTTGGAGTTCTGTTAGCTTCTTGTAACTTGATGGGACTTTCTTTTGAGAGGGTGGGAAAGTTTTCTTTGATAATTTTATTGAATAAGTTCTCCATGCCTTTGGTCTGAATTTCTTCCCCTTCTGGTATTCCCATGATCCAAATGTTGGGACATTTAAGGGTATCCCACAGTTCCCTCATGTTCTGTTCACAAAAATTTTTGAACTTATTCAAACTTTTGGACTCATGAACTGTTTCTTCTGTTTTGTCTTCCAGTTCTGAGTTTCTATCCTCCACATGGCTGACTCTATTCTTGAGAGCTTCTATAGAGTTTTGGACTTGTTCAATTTGGTTTGTATTTTCTACTGCCTTTTTATGTATAGTATCCATCCCTCTGTCAAGTTCCCTTTTCACATCATTTTCTGATTTTCTTAATGCTTCTTGGAATTCATCCTTGCATTTATTTATGTCTTCATTGAGCTTAGCCAGCTGATTTTTGAGGTCCTCTTTTTTTTTTTTTTTTTTTTTTTCTCCTTCAGATCATTTAACTGTCTTTGGAATCCATTCTGGTTCTTTTCTATTAGGTCTAATCTAGTGAGGACAGCATTCATACAATTATTGGACCTTTGTTGATTTTCTGCAAGTTCTGCTAATTGCTTGGCCAGGGTTGCATTGCTTGTATCTTCATTTTGGGGTTCTGATCCTGTTGTCTCTTCTATGTTTTGATTAGAGACTTCCATTGTGGGACTGGGTGACCTTGTTGGATTTACTTGCATTTGATTTTTCATGTTATTCCTTTTGTGCTGTGGTCTGCCCATCACAGTGTAGGAATCTTATTTAATTTAGGAGGAAGCTGTAGTTTACCCTTGAAGTGTCTTCAGTGATTATTCCCTTTTATGTTTGCCTCAATTAGGCTTCTGATGGCAATGAGAAGGAGCCTGTGAGGCTCTGGTGGGGGCCCAAGGACCTGATGAAGGGGCTTGTTGGTTGGTGGTTGGGGTATGGGACTGGGTGGTCAGGTGGCCCAAGGGATGAAAGGGTAGGGGGCATGGGACACAGCAGAATGGTGTGGTGTGGTGGCGTGGTGGCTGGGGGGGCAGGATTGCAGGTCCTGGATGCTGAGGGAAAAGGGGATGGGACAATGAGGATTGGGACCATGTAACAGTCGAATCAGTGGATTCCCTACTTTGCTCCTCTGAGCCCTCCCACTGGAGGCTCCCACTAGGCTCTGCAAATCCCTAAGAACCCCAAAGATCTTTCCTTTCCTTTCCTGTGAGGTGAATGGTTAGGTGGATGCCATCTTGACCAGAAGTGTCTGAATCCCCACTTTTAACAAAGTTTTCTGCTGTCTATTCTTTCCCTTTGAAATTTCATAAGCAAAGCCTCCAAATATCATTGTCTCTGTATTTAGCATTTTCTAACTCTCACCAGAATAGCCCATAAAACTCAGTTTACCACTCTGGAAGGCATCTTCAGTTTCAAGTACCAATTCTATGCCTGTTCCTTCAGAACAAAAGTTTCAAAAGAACAAAATCCATATGGTTGGGTTCATCACTCATTAACACCCCACTCCTGGTACCAAATTTCTGCTGTAGACAGCTTTAAATTGCTAGTATGAACATCCAAACCAGGCAGTTTATAGGAGGAAGGGATTTATTTGAAGCTTACATATCCAGGGAAAGTTGCATAGATGGCAGAAGAATCTGGCTCCCTTTCACAAAGAGAAAAACTGAAGCAAGCAAAACATGAAAACACACCATAAAATAGCAATAGCAAGCACAAACCAACAGCAAGCAGAACCCCCAAAGAGCTCAAACCTCTCTGCATAATTTGGGAATAGAACTTTGGTCTTCACCCAGTAACACCTCCTCCACCCAGGCCATGGGAGACTCAAGTTACCAGCTTTAATAAAACACCTGAGTCTATAAGGGACATACATTTAAACTACCAAGGCTAGTTTGACTTCTCACTGTTCACTGCTTGTTTACACTCTTGGTGACTTTTATCCCCCAGCAGATCACAGAGTGATTTCCAGCACTATAACAGCTAGCTGGCAGGGAGTTGGCTTTGATCTCAATTCTAGGTTATCTCTCAATGTTCTGCAACTGTGGTCTTTGTTGTCTTCAGCAATTGGGTATTACCATCTAGCTCTGGTGGGTAACAAAAGCTGACTTGTATCTCACTCTGTAGTACCCAGCTGGCCTTGAATTCTGTGGTGGTTTGATTCAGGTGTCCCCCATAAACTTAGGTGTTCTGAATACTAGGTTCCCAGCTGATGGAGATTTGGGAATTAGCACTGCCTGCAGGCAATGCATTGTTGGGGGAGGGCTTATGGATATTATAACCTGTTTCTTCTTGCTAGTGTTTGACACACTCTCCTGTTGGTGTTGTCCATCTGATGTTGCCCAGGAGGTGATATCCACCCTCTGCTTATGCCATCATTTTCTCCTGCCATCATGAAGCTTCCCCTTGACTCTGTAAGCCAAAGTAACCTTTATCCCCCACTAGCTGCTCTTGGTTGGGTGATTTCTACCAGTAATGCAAACCTGACTGCAACAGTAAAGTTGGTACCAGAAGAGTGGGATTGGTGCTGCTTGACTGTGTGGCTTTGGCTGTTTTGAGCTGATTTTCAAGAGGAATGTGGAAGGATTTGAAACCTTGGCCTATGAGATGCCTTGCGGTACTGTAAGTAAAGCTTGATGACCTATTCTGGTCAGAGTTGAAAGATCTGAATTCAATAAGAAATATAGACTGTGAGGTTTGGCTTATGAAGATGAGAGAAAGCTTTGTCTGGATTGGGCTAGAAGCAGTTTGCGTGAGAGGCTTGATGTTATGCCTGTATCCTGAGAATTTGTACAGGGTTGCATTGTGTAGAAATAGACTGGTGTGAGCAGAGGGATATGGCACAGAAATGAAATCTTTGGGCTGAAACTTCTGTCCATTCAGCTGTAATTATATGAGAGATTACAACCTTTGAGATTGGTCCCGCTGACCTTACTGGGACAACTGGAAGAATGTAGACTCTTTTGAAGGGGCCTGGATGCTCAAGGAGTGTCCTGTTCTTCAAAGACTGTTTTATTCCCCCCTGGATTAACAAATTGCCACTCCACTTGGTATTGTGAAGTATTAGAAATGCAGGAAAGAAAGAGTCATTGAATTTTTAGTACAATCTTGTATTTTGGAAATGGCCACGGGCAGTGTGAAGCAGCATTGCCTGCATGGAGACCCAATGAGCAGTGAGGATGGTCCATGGGTTGAAGTGGAGACCCACTGGAGATGCAGGGACCAGGAGATGGCTGCTAAGGAGAGCTGCTGCCCCAAATGAAGTTTTCCATTACTGTAAATAGCCTAGCTGGAGGGGTGGAATTGGAACTCCAGAGACTTGCTGCTGGTTAGAATTACCAGACTTGGAAACTTGACACTGGTTAGTTGTTGGACTTGGAGCTACAGAGTTTGATGTTTACCCTAGTTATTTTAAATCTTGTATTGGTTGAATATTTCTTTGCTATCACCAGTATCATCTTTTGCAGTGTGAAGGTTTATTCTGTGCCATTATGGGTTTTTTGAGGATTTTTTTTTTTTTATTATGAGTCAGTTAAAAGATCTCAGACTATGGGAATGTTTGAACATCATTAGGATTGATAAAAACTATGGGGATTTTTAAAGATGGACTGAATGCATTTCATTTTACATCATGGATAGCTATCAGTTTATGGGGGCCAGAGGTGGAATGTGGTGGTTTGATTTAGGTGCCCCCCATAAACTTAGGTGTTCTGAATGCTAGGTTCCCAGCTGATGGAGATTTGGGAACTAACACCTCCTGGAGGGAGTGTATTGTTAGGGGCAGGCTTATGGGTATTATAGCCACTTTCCCCTTGCCAGTGTTTGGTACACTCTCTTGTTGCTGTTGCCCATCTGATGTTGCCCAGGAGGTTATGGCCATCCTCTGCTCATGCCATCTTTCCCCCCTGCGATCATGGAGCTTCCCTTTGAGTCTGTAAGCAAAAATAAACCTTTTTTCCCACAAGCTGTTCTTGGTTGGGCGATTTCTGCCAGCAATTTGAACTTGACTGCAACAAATTCACAGTGATTATCCTCCCTAGTCCTGGGATTATATCTGGGGAGTTTTAAATTATGAATTAATTTTTAAAAAGTCATTCAACTATTTAGATACTCAGTTTTAAAGTTTGCTGTCATAATTGTGTTGTCAACAAATTTGGCCTTAGAATTTTAAACTATTGTCATTAAATTGTTCACAATTTAATGTAAACAATTTTTCTACTTTTTTCTACTTTCAGTGTCTGTAGAACATGTAGTGATGCTCCTTCTGCCATTCTAGATATTGATAGCTACCTTTCTGCTTGACTTTCAACAACTCTGTATCATGTAAACTGGGCAGTACCCTAAGAGATAAATCAATTGAAAAGAATCTTACCCAGATAGTTAAACTCTTTCAACATTAATTGACTTCATTTTCTGCCTGCTTTTGATTAAGTGCCAAAGACTTTAGGTCTATATTTACTCCCTAGCATTTCCCTCTGAATGACTCAAAGTTAATAATGTAAAAGAATCAGACTAAGACAATTTAAAATTATTCTTCCTGTCTCACTGTAATGATGTGTTCTTTTCACCAACATCTTGTCTTTGTTTCCTCCTGCCTATTTCCACAACTATCTAGTAGCCACTTTATTCTCTGTTTTTGTGAAATAACTTTTTTTAAAAAAGCTTCTACAGTTGAGTGAGACAATGAAGTATTTGACTTTCTGTGCTTAGATTATTTCAGCTAACATAATCCAAGTTCATCTGTATTGTCAGGAATTATAGGATTTTTCTTTTGTTTTTTGAGGTAGGGTTTCTCTCTCTGCTTGGGTATGTGAAAGGGAGCCAGCTTCTTCCACAACTGATAGAATTTCCTCTGGATCTGTAAGCTTGAAATAAAATAATTCCTCCCATAAACTATGTTTGGTTGAATATTCATCCCAACATTGTGCAAGTGACTGTCTACTTGAGAATTTGGTACCAGAGAAGTGGGGTCTTGATGAGATGAATCTGACCATGTGGGTTTTGGTCTTTTGGAATTTGAGTACTGGAAAAATGTTGATAGTAATAGTGTTTGGGACTGAATATACCTTACAGAGTGGTAAAGCAAATTTTGGGGGTTATTATGGTTAGAGTTTGAAAGTGTTAAGTGAAGAGAGAATTGTGTTGGCTTATGAACTTTCAAAGGGGAAGGAAAGACAGCAGAGAACTTTGTTGGAACTGGGCTGCTGGCATAAAGGCTGACTGTATTCTGCTGCCCATATCCAGGAAGTTTGATCAAGGTTAAATTTAAAAGTATGGACTGGTGTGCTTGGCAGAAGATATAGAACTGAAAAATATATGGTATATCATAGGAAAAAATTGCACAAATTTAAAGTTACTGGCACAGAGACTGGGTTTTGGTTACTGAAGCTGCTACTGACAAGCAGATTATCATGATTAATGATGGCCCAACTGCTTTACACTGAAAGAATGGAAAAAGTGCCTGAGGTGAAGTCCACCCAAGGAAGGCTGAATGAGTAGGAATGCCAACTCTATTGAAAGAAGATGACTGAAAGGAAGAAACCTACTCTTCAAGGTCATGATTTATTCCCTCCCTGTATTAACAAAATGTCTGTGTCTTTACACACCTGGTGTTGGTTTTTAAAGCATGAAGAATGCATGGAAGTAGATCATGAAGGGTACACAGTTCCAGGAGCTGCTGCTGGATGCAGCATATGAATCAGGGCATGATGTCCCTTACTGGAGGTGAGTGAGGCCATGGTAAGATGGACCATGGTTTTCAGTGAAGACCAGATGATGATTTGGATCTACCAGGACTGTGAAAAGACTACCATCATGGAGTGTGGTTGGCTCAAGTTTTCCCTGGCTATGTAGTCCAGCAAAAAGGTTGGAAGTTGGAAATCCAGAGACTGTCATCTCTGGGCTCTCTATCTGTTCATTTGATCTATGTGTCTGTTTTTGCCATAGCACACTGTTTTGGTTACTATTAAACTCTGTGATGCATTTTGGAGTCAAGTAATGTGATGCCTCCAGCTTTGTTTCCTTCTTCCCCCCAAGATCATAGCTTAGCTTTGTTCATTTTACCTAATTGCTTTGGCTTTTTGATATCACTTGTAGTTCTATACAAACTTTAGGATATTTTTTCATTCTTTTGAGCAATATTATTTATACTTTAATAGACACTAAACTCTAGATCATTTTGGATAATATGGACAATAGCTTTTCAAACCATGAAGATGAGATATCTTTTTATTTTTTGTCTTCTTTAGTTTTGTCATCAAAATTTCATAACTTAAACAACATTTTTATTTATTTATTTGCAATGAGAGAGATAGAAAGAAAGAGAGAGAGAGAGAGAGAAAACGCCAATGAAATCCTGTCACTGCAAACAAACTATAGATGCATGCACCACTCTGTATATCTGGATTTATGTGGACAGTGAGGAATCAAACCTGGGCCCTTAAGCTTTGTAAGCAAATGCATAAACCACTTAGCCATCTCTCTAGCCCAATATTTTATAATTTTTTATTGTGGCTATCTTTCACTTCTTTAGTTAAATGTATCCCTAGGTAATTGATTTTTGTATTTATTGTGAATGCTATTAAATTTGCTGTACATCTATTGACATATTTGTATGTTTTTTGTCATTTTCTGTTAATTTGATATATTTATTGATTTGCATGTATTGAACCATCCTTGTATCCTAAGATGCATTTCGCTTGATTATGGTGGATGAATTTTTAAAATGTGCTATTGATTTCAGTTTGGCAAGCTAGGTATGGTGACTCATGTCTGCAATCCCAATACTGTTGAGGCTGGAGCAGGAGAACTGCTGACAGGTCAAGGCCATGGTTCTATGTTGATATTCTATCTAGATGACTTGTGCATTGTCCTTAGGTATTGAATTCTCCAAATATTATTGTACTATAGTCTATCTTTCATTTAGATCCATTAATATTTGCTGTATATATTTGGGTTTTGAAATGTTAGGTGTCATACATTCATAATTGTTATATCTTCTCTATAAATTGTTCCCTTCATTGTTATATAATGACTTTTTTGCCCCCTTTTACAGTTTATGACTGAAAATCTATTTTGTGAGATATAAATATAGCTATTCCTGTGTCTTCTTTTGGTTTCTATATTCCTGGACTATCTATTCTTTACTTTTAGCCTATATTACAGGTGAAGTGAGTTTATTTTAGACAACATATAGTTGTTTTTAAAAAATATATTCAGGGCTAGAGAGGTAGCTTAACAGTTAAGGTGCTTGCCTGTGAAGCCTAAAGACCCATGTTTGACTCTCCAGATCCCATGTAAGCCAGATGCACAAGGTGGTGCACACATCTGGAGTTCAACTGCAGTATCTGGAGGCCTTGACATACCAATTCTTTCTCTATCTCTCTCAGACTCTCTTTCTCTCTCTCATAAAAATTTAAAAAAATAAAAATATACTCAGCAACTATATTTTCTTTGAAAGTATTTATTTCAGACTGGCCTTGAACTCATTTTGTACCTCATGATTCTCACTTCAGTTTGCCAAGTGCTAGGATTATAGAGATGTGCCACAAACACAGCTTCTATTTAGTTTTGAAAATTTAATACATTTATATTCAAGATAATTATTGATAGGTTAAAAACATACTATTTCCAAGGTTTTTTTTTGTTTTTGTTTTTTTGAGGTAGGGTCTCACTCTAGTCTAGGCTGACCCGGAATTCACTATGTAGTCTCAGAGTGGACTCAAACTCATAACAATCCTCCTACCTCTGCCTCCTGAATGCTGGGATTAAAGGCAAGCACCATCGTGCCTGAATAAAACATACTATTTCCAGTTGTTGTAATATTTTGATATTTTAGGACAGGATCTCAAGGTAGCCAAGGCAGGTCTTGAACTTGGTATGGATGCCAGGCTAGCCTCAAAATCACAACCTTTCTCCATTACCCAACCACTGGGACTTTAAGCATGTGCCATCATACCTAGCTTATCCTTTCTTCCACTTTGGGGGGGGGCATGTGTATGTATATGTGGTATGTGTGCATGTGTGTTCATATGCATGTGGACGTGTGTGTGTGTGTATGTGTATGTGTGTGTAAGTCAGAAACATCTGTATCTTACCTGATAGCTTGTACTTTTTCCCTTGAGGCAGAGTCTCTCACTTGAACCCAGTTAATACCAGTTCTGTTAGTCTAGCTAGCCAGATGTCCCAAGGAGCCCTTTTCTTGTCTTCCTATAAAGCACTGGTATTATAGATAGGGCACCATGTTCACCCAGAACTTACATGGGTTCTGGGGGTCCAAACTCAGGTCCTCATGTTTTCCTAGCAAATACTTTATTTACTGAGCCATAGTCTTAGTCCTTACTTATTATTTCTTCAAGCTTTCCATTTCTTTGTCTTTTTCTAATCTATCTTAAACTCCAGTTCATGGAAAATTGGCCTCTTTGGTGTTTCATCATAAATCTCGTAAGTTTTCTTCACTCTTTTACTTAGTGGGTTGTAAAGATGTTTCAATAAATGTCTGTATCTTGTATGATTGATATTTCCATTATAGCATTTTTTAGTCTTCTCACTGAGTGGTACTGAGTATTGAGCCCTTAAGAATAGACTGGTCAAGTGGGATAATCCAAAAGGCAACTTAGTGCTGAGAAGAAGGGACAGAGGAGTGTCCAGCACTGAAACATCTCTATCACACCCTCCAAGGCTCAGGGTCCATTGCAGAAGAAGTGGTGGAAAGAATGTAAGAGCCAAAAGAAGGGTATGACTCCTTACAATGCAACTGTCCAGACAGAAATTGGGCTCAATATCCATGACCTCACAGTGCCTAGAAATACCTTCACAAGATCCTCATAATAGGAGAAAAAGATGATGACATCAAATTAAAAGAGAGACTAATGGAGAGAGGGAGGGATATGATGGAGATTAGAGTTCTGAAGGGGAATGGGGGGAGGGAAGGGAAATATCATGATTTATTTTCTGTAAGTATAGAAGTTGTCAATAAAAAATAAAAATTAAAAAAAAAGAATAGACTGGTCAATAAGAACCAAACTAACATGTGTGTGAATCACAATGCAGAACTATAAAAACCAAACTAGGCTACATGACTTCTCCAAAAGATCATGACCCTTCAATGACTGACTTCAAAGATACTGAGTAGGAAGCTGGGCGTGGTGGTGCATGCCTTTAATCCCAGCACTCGGGAGGCAGAGGTAGGGGGATCGCCGAGAGTTCGAGGCCACCCTAAGACGACATAGTTAATTCCAGGTCAGCCTGGACCAGAGTGAGACCCTACCTTCCTACCTTGCAAAACCAAAAAAAAAAAAAAAAAAAAAAAAAAAAAAAAAAAAGATACTGAGTAGGTAAAATGCCAGATGAAGATTTCAAGAATTTTAAAAATAATCAATGACCCAAAATAAGACACAACCAATCAGATGAAAACAATATAAGACTAAGTTTTCTAGATTTATCTTTCTGTTGTCCAGAGAAACATACCTTACTGGTAAAAATATCCCCAGACTAAGAATCAAAGGTGGAAAATCCAAGTGAATGGAACCTAAAGGAAGTTGGTATAGCTGTTCTGATATTGATGATTATCTTCTAGAATCAATCTCTAGTTATTCTCTTTATACTCGCTAGTCAGTTACCTACCTCATGCCTACAAACCTCGACAGTAGGTGGATATGCCTTCCCTGAGATGTACTCACTTTAAGTTCCTTAATTAGCTACTGCTATTTGAACCTTTGCTTATAACCTTGCAAATGAACAGATATGTTTTTCCTAATAAAAGACAAGAGCCCCTTTGGGCTATGTGAATCTTCACCTGGTGTTTCCACCCTGAGAGGCAGCTCAAAGATAATTTGGTTTGTCCGAGAGATCTCTTGTCTGTTACTCTGTCAAAGTACCATAACACTTGGTGGCTTAATATTTAGACTTGTATGTGAGTTGGAATAAAACTCAGTAGCAGAGGCCAGTAAGCTAGAAAGGGGCTATAAGGGAAGGAGGAGAAGGGAGGACTTAGGGGGATGGCATTGGATATATATATAAGTAGAAGAACAGATTACTGGGGGTGGAAAGACCTAAGTGAGGTCAGGGGAAGAGATTGAGTAAAGGAAGCGTGGGGATAGGGTTAATCAAAATCTAAGAGGGGCCTGGGGAAATGGTTTAGTGGTTAAGGCATTTGCCTGTGAAGCCTAAGGACCCCAGTTCAATTCTCCAGGACCCACATAAGCCAGATGCACAAGGGGCACACCTGTCTGGAGTTCATTTGCAGTGGCTGGAGGCCCTGGAGTGCCCATTCTCTCTGCCTCTTCCTCTCTCTCTCAAATAAATAAATAAAAATAAAAATAAAAAAATCTAAGAGGGTATGAATAAGTCATATGGAAACCTACTTTTTTGGACAATGGTACACCCAGAAGCCATAGATTTTTTTTTTTTTTTTTTGAGGTAGGGTGTCACTCTGGCTCAGGCTGACCTGGAATTCACTATGTAGTCTCAGGGTGGCCTTGAACTCATGGCAATCCTCCTACCTCTGCCTTCCGAGTGCTGGGATTAAAGGCATGCGCCACCATGCCCGGCCTAGCCATAGATTTTTACTAGAAATTTTTCAGTGCCAAGGATGGGATACCTTCCAGTGAATTGTTGGCCAGGGAGGTCCCTGATGCTCCCAAAACATTACAGGCCATTGCTGAGGCTCTTGGTTTCCCACTAAGAATAGATGGTAAGACCCTATTGTTGAAGACTCCACATGCTTGGGCTGCAAGTTCACTGAGAAATCCTGCTGGAGCTGAGCTGAAAGCCTCCTCCATGTAGACCAACAAAGCAACACTGTATGCAGCTCCATGGGGGAGAGAGAAGTCACCAGTGGAGATAAACAACAGTGGACACTGCAAGCCTTAAGTTGAACCAGCCAGGCCAAATGAGCCAACAGGTGCAATAGTGGCATGTCTGTTATGGGGAAAGCCAACTGCTATCTAATTGGACTGGAGGCCCACTTCACAACAGGAAATACATGCCTGATACTGACGGGGAAGTCATGAGCCCTAGGGATGTCACGCCTGCTGGTGCCTAGCTAAATGCATATATTATGCTCACCAAACTGCCTGGTATGCCCTTCTGTTAATGTTTATACCCATATATTAATACAACTCTCACTTTGGGTTAGAGAAGCTTCTCTTTTTCTCTTTTCAGATAGCAAGTGACCTCTGGGATGACTCAGAAGGCACCATAGTGCTGAGAAGTGACAGAGGAGTGCTCAACACTGAAACATCTCTGTCACACCTTCCAAGGCTCAGGGTCCATTGTGGAAGAAGTGGCAGAAAGAATGTAAGAGCCAAAGGAAGGGTAGGATGCCTTATAATGTACTCTTCCAGACACAAAATGGCCTGGATATCCATGACCTCACAGTGCCTGGCAGTCCTTACACAAGACCATCATAATAGGAGGAAAAGATGATGACATCAAAATAAAAGTGAGACTGATTGAGAGGGGGAGGGGCTATGATGGAGAGTGGAGTTGTGAAGGGGAAAGTGGGGGAGGGAATTATCATGGTCCATTGTCTATAATTATGGAAGTTGTCAATAATAAAAAAATTAAAAATGAAGCAATTTATTTCCACACAGTTTTGAGGTTATAAGTCCACAAGCAAGGATTCATTCCTCCTGGAGCTTCTAGAAGCTGTCTCATGCCTTGCTCATGTCTTGACGTGGCTATGTGCATCCTTTGGCTTGTAGTTGCATTATCTCAAACTCTGCTTCTGTCTTTACAAGGCCATTTTACCTTCATCTCTGTGTCTTTACATGACCTTTTCTTCTCTATCTATGTCCAAGTTCTTTTAATGCTTCCAATCAGGGTGCACTGATCTGGCATGATTCCAGCTTAACTTGATTATATAAACAAAGACTCTATTTCCAAATCTGTGCCTGTTCTAATGCTCCAAGTGGGCATGAAGTTTTGGGTGACACTATTCAGCCCAGTAAAATGACTCCTTTCATTTAATGAATATTTGAGTCCTCGCTGTGTTTCAAATTTTGCAAAGCTATTTGATGATATTTCACTTTCTAGGACAAATACTAAGCAGGTCCTTTTCACTCCATGTTCCCCAGAGACTCTCCAGTTCCTCTTCATTCCAACTGTTTCTCCATGAGTCTGTTGTCCTTTGGATATCAGCTCAGCCATAACTTGTCTTGATCAAGTCACCTTGTTATATGCTCACATAAAATTTCTGCACCCTTTCATTAGTAATAATTATTAATTTATTATATGGTTTATATTGGCTTCTCTTTAATATAATGCCCAGGCTCCTTTTCTTTTCTTTTTTGTTTTTTGAGGTAAGGTCTTGCTGTAGCCCAGGCTAGAATTCATTATGCAGTCTCAGGGTGGCCTCCAACTCACATGATCCTCCTACTTCCGCCTACTGAGTGCTGGGATTAAAGGCATGTGCCACCACACTCAGCCCCAGGAGCCTTTTCTGTTTTACCTCACTGTTGTCCCTGGAGCTCAGTACAGTGTCTGGCATATTATGGGTGATAGATAACAGCTGTTGATACAACAAAGTAAGGACACTTCAAGATAGAAAGCAGAATTAGGGGTTAAGATGTAGGTAGTTACTTAACTAGCTGTACAGTACTTGTGCTTGAGAGTCCCAGTGAGGTGATTGGCTAGACTTTGCTTTGGCTGTGTGTTTATATGAGCTACAAACATAGACTAGACACTTCCCTGGATTCCTCATTTTCTCTTACTTCCCACACTCAGTTCATAAACCTATACTCATGCCCTGGAGATTTTATCTTTACCAAGACTCCCAGTCTGTCAATCTCTCTGTCTCAGGTCACAAGACCTTTATCATCTCTTGCTTCCAGCCTGGTCTCCTTGTAGTTCTCTTCCTGTAGACAAGACTTTCCTCTTCTAGCCCATTCTTGTATTGTAAGCAGATCAATTTCTCTAAAATGCAAGTATGATTAAGTCATCATATTCATTTGTGACACTTGCCATAATAAAGTACCGCACAGTAGGTGACTCAAAGGGCAGAAAGTTTGTTTCATAGTGTTGGAGGCTATGTCTGAACTTGAGTTATAGGCTGCTTGGTTCCTTCTGAATGCCATGAGGGAAGTCATCTGTTCTTGACTTGGTTCTAAACTAATAGGCAGCTGTTTTCTATTCATGTTGTAATGAGGTAGCACAAGCCTTGAAAGAACAGACCCAGGAGGGTTGAAAGTTTCCCATGGAGAGCCCATGCCGAAAAAAAGTATAATTTGAAGCCCTGGTGTCAAAGGAGGAAGAACTGTCTCTTAGGAAGACATTTCACACAGTTCTTTTTCATAGCCAAATTTACATATTTAACTTTATTACAGCAACCCTGAAAAATAAATATTGTAACTGGATTTGTACTTGTATTTTAGAGATATTAATGTGCTCACAATGTAAAATATATGTATTTCCTGGCTTTAAAAAAATCACTAAGCCAGGAGTGGTGACGCACGCCTTCAATCCCAGCACTCGGGAGGCAGATGTAGGAGGATCACCATGAGTTCAAGGCCACCCTGAGACTACATAGTGAATTCCAGGTCAGCCTGAACTAGAGTGAAACCCTACCTCGAAAACACAAAAAAAAAAACAAAAACAAAAAAAAAAAATCACTAAGGGGCTGGAGAGATGGCTCACTAGTTAAGGTGCTTGCCTGTAAAGCCTAATGACCAAGTTTTATTCCAGTACCCACATAAAGCCAGATGCACAGTGGTACATGTTTGGAGTTCCTTTGTAGTGGTTGGAGGTCCTGGTGCACCCATTCTCACCCACTCTCCCTCTCTCTGCTGGGCTTGGTGGTGCATGCTTTAATCCCAGCACTTGGAAGGCTGGGGTAGGAGGATTGCTGTGAATTTGAGGCCAGCCTGTGACTAATTCCAGGTCAGCCTGGGCTAGAGCAAAACCTTACCTTGAAAAAAAAATTATTGCAAACTTTAATATATGAACATACTACAAATTAGTTGCACCCCATTGGGTTATCCTCTTTTGTCCCCTCTCCCCTGCCCCATTCCACTGAAGGTCCTCCTCAGGGGTACCAACAATCAATCACTGCGGGGTCATGAATGTACCAGTTAGTTCTTGCGGGGACGGCAATGCTTCACAATATGCCTTCCCACCTTGTGGCTCTTACATTCTTTACACTCCTTCTGCAGTGTTCCCTGAGCTTAGGAGAGTGTGGTAGTGGCTTTTATTTTAATGAAGCATACTTCTTACCCCCGATGCCTTAATTCTTCCTCTGTTTAAGCCTAAAGCTATGTCAGTGAACTGAAGAGGGACTTGGGGTCACTGGACCCCTTTATCTGTTTCTTTTCCTAATGAGCCATACTGATTAAATCTCATTTTTCTGCTTTTCATCATTATTTGTCTCTTTAAATGGCATTTTGGTCTAGGTATCTGAGCCTGTTCCTTTGGGACTCTTGGAGCTGGGGTTTGCCCTAAAATCTGGTAACAATGTCTCTTCACAGTGTCTCTGTTTCTAATTGCTCACTGCCAAAGGACACTGTCATGTTGGATTAAGACTCACCCTAAAAAAGTGATATTTCAACTTGATTACTTCTGAAAAGACGTTCTCTAAATAAGATGGCATTATGAGCTATTAGGAGTAAGGGCTCCAACTTATCATTTTTCAGGGACTCAGTTCAACAGTTGTAGTGTGCAATGTAAGCCTCCTGGTTGCTTGCAAATGAAAGACTGAAGTCCATCCTGCAGGTTATTGACTTTCCACAATGTGGACTTGGCACTTGCCTTTCTCCCTGCCTCTTGCATTCCATGCTCCAGTTGTAAACTATTTCTTGCTTCTTCTTGCCTTAGGGACATTCTAGTCCTTCTGCCGAAGAATAACCATTTCCTCTGTCTGTTCACCAGGAGGTTAGTCCTCACCCTCAGGCTCAGATTCACTATCATGTCCTCTGGGAAGCCCACTCTGACATTCTTCCATCAATTCCGGAGCAGTTGTCCTCTTGCACAAGCGATATGGAATTGAATCTTAGTACTTGGCATATTGTCTTCCCCACTAGTCTGTGAGCTGCCCAAGTATGAAGACTGCATCTGGTTTCTTGTTACGCCACCCACCTTGGCATGATGCCTAGAACACATGGTCCCTTGATAAATATTTTCAGAGTGAAAGAATTCCTGGATAGTCATTTTGGATTCTGAACAGATGTAAGGAAGACATGCAACCACTGGATAAAGAGCAGCCCTCCATTTAATTCACTGCCAGGAATGGCAGGATCCCTCCTTGAAGCTGCCTCTCCATTTCTTACCGGTTATCCTGTAAAGTAGACTCTGGAAGGGCTCTGAGTTGGAGACACACTTAGAGAACATGAAGTTGAACCTCCCCCCAATATTTCTTTATTATTATTATTATCAACATATTTTGTATGGATACATCATGTGTTGGTACCCTCTCCTCCCTCGTGCCTGGCCCCACTCTGCTGGGGACCCTCCTCAGTATGGTTGCAGGTATTCCCTATGAGGTTGTAGGTTATGTGTTGCGAGAGCAGCAGTCAGTTATTTTTGGGGGAGGAAATGCCTCTGGGCATGATGTCTCAACCTGTGGCTCTTACAATCTTTCTGCCCCCTCTTCTGCAAAATTCCCTGGGCATGGTGGGTGAGCTTTAAGTCTGCTTCAATGATGAGTTCTAAGGAGTCTCTGGATCTCTGCTTTGGTAGGTGTTGAGTGTCCTCAGGGTCTGTCTCCTACACCCTGGCGCTGATTATCAGGTCCAGCATGGAAGCAGCACTCATGCTCGTCTCCCCAGTTCCTCTGTGGTTTCAGCTGTGGCTTGGCTGAAGTGCAAGTGGTAGTTTATCTCCTCGGGTCTCACTACCTTCTGAAAAAGAAGAACAGACTCTCCAATGGAGACTGAAGTCAGCATAGTTTAAATGGGATAAGCATTATTAATTTAGGGAGAATTTGATGTATGTAACCCCTCTTTTAGCCAAAGACTAGTGCAAGCTTGACACTGGAGAGCAAAATCTTTGTTTCCATCGGATTCTGATCTGGTTCCCAATTCTAGAAATGGGTTCCTTTACATCTCTTAGCCAATCAGAAAGCTATTGGATAACCACTAAGGCTAGGTGCCACTATTGCACTGGTGTGTACATCCTGTCAGAGTGTTTGCTTCTGAGTAGCTTAGACCTCTGGTTACTCAGACCGTTGTTGGCCACTTTCTCCCAGTAGCTCATGTAGCACTTGTCAGCACTAGATGGGCTAACTGTCTAAGGACTGGCTCTCTTCCTGATTCCAGGCAGGTCTTCCTATGCTCTGTGTCAGCAGCATATGGTGTCTTCAGCAATAGGGTCTTACTTTTTGCTTCAAGCAGGCAATCAAGTGCTTTGACAGAAACCTGTCTTGATTTGGGGACCTCACAGGTCTCTCCGAGCAACAGCTCATTGTGGCTAACAACTGATTTCTGGTACTGGGAGTTATAGGCCAGGGACTAAAAAAATTTTTTTTTAATCTTAGGCTTCATCTGATCTTCTCCAAGGTACTTCTTTTCAGGTGCTTCCCTCTTATTCCTTTTTAGGGTTATATTTTTGAGTCTATGTCTAAGGATAAAGGTTTCTATGGTACCAGTTCATTTTGGATTTAGTTTTGTATTTTTTTTTTTCCCCACCCTCTCTTTCCCCTACCCACAAACCCTTCCATGCTTAATGTTTGGGACTAGAGTTGCCTATCAGGTTTGTCAGCAACTCTAGCTGGTCCAGGTTGGGAACCGCAGATAAGTGAGACCATGTGGCATTTGTTTTTCTGTGTTGTGTGAGTTCTCTGAGTATGATTTGTTCATAGTCTGTCCATTTTTCTACAAATTTAATTGCATTTTTTTCTTACTGCTGAGTAGAATTCCATTGTGTAAATGTACCACAACTTCATTGTCCATTCATCTAATTATGGACACCTGTGAACCCCAAAATTTTAAGGAAAGGAGAAACTGAAACCTGATGAGAAGAAGGACCTTAATTATCATGACTCCCATATTTAAAGTCAAGACTGGTACCCCAGCTTTTTTGTTTTATTAAAAAAATAGTTTATTTTACTTATTTATTTGAGAGAGAAAGAGAGAGAGAGACAGAGACAAAGAAAGAGGTAGATAGAGAGAGAGAGAGAAGGAGAAAAAGAGAAAGAGAAATGGGCATACCAGGGCCTCAAGCCATTGTAAACAAACTTCAGATGCAGGTGACACCTTGTGTAGCAGGTGTATCAGACACCTTCAGGTTGCTGAGATGAACTTCCATGCCAGGCCTAGACATGGAGTAAGGGATATTTATTGAAGCTTACAGATCCAGGGGAAATTCCAAAATGGCAGAAGAAGCTGGCCTACCTTCACAGGACCAAACACAGAGAGCCAAGCCACAAGCCAAAACCCAAAAAGGCACATAGCATAGCACACTTCAGGAATACTTTGCATATCTTTAGATTGAAATCTCAAACTCACCACCATACCTTAGGATCCTCCCAGTGACACTGCCTCCAGCCAGGTGGCTGCAGATGCAAACTATAAACTAATAAAACACTGAATATATTGGAGACCACCTATTCAAACTACCACACATGGGTACTGGGGAATCGAACCTGGGTCCTTAAGCTTTGCAGGCAATGCCTTAACCACTAAGCAATCTCTCCAGCCCCCCTTCTTTCTGCTTGCTATTATGCTACAGGGATCCATGAAAGTACGAAGTCTAGTCTGTTTCTAGGTACTCCTTGCCAGGCAAGAGGTTCAGGGCAAGTTATCTGATTTTCCCTGACATAGTCTCTCCATGTGTAAAGTGGAGATAAGGAAGTACCTATCTCACAGAGTAGTTGGGAGGACTCTGTGAACAAAGCAGTTGACAAGCACAATGCCTGGAAGATAGTCAGCATCCCTAACTCCAAATATTTGCCAATTACTCAATGAACCAGAGAAAAATATTTTAACAATATAAGTAGTTAGTTGCAGTTAAACTTTTGGAAGCCTGCCTTGTGTGCACTTAGGTTAACCAAACATGTGAAAACCAGAGACTTAGTCACAGTGACCACCCACTTCTTTTTGTACACATAGATGTTACTTGATTTCATTTGGTCAACTCAGACAATAACACATGTGTAACCCTTTCCTGATTCACTGCTATCTCATCAGCACACTCAGAATGATTTTTGTTAATGTTTGATTCACGAGCACTTTGGAACTCTGTTCTTGAGGAACTAGCAGTGAGGAAAGCATGCTGATTGATAAATATGGATGGTAAATGTGGACTATGATGGAAGCTTTGTATAGCCAGATGTTTTCTTTCCATCACAATCTCTCCAGGAGCAGTAGCCCTTTCCATGTCATACTCCAAATTACTCAGAATCTGACATTCAGCTAAAGGCTCTGGCCTCCTGACTTTCCCCATTTACCTCTTGTATAAACAGAATGAAGAGAAAATAGACACTAATCAACAAGGGTACAGGTTTCCCCAACAGTGCTTCTGATTCTTCCCTCATTCTGTTCATCTAGCCCCTCATTCATTTAACTCTTCATTTCAGATAAGGATTAATGTGCTCCAGGGATCTCTCCCAGCCTGTACTGCTCGAACATTCTTTTGCCAGGCCTTCTTGGACAGTCTGAGGGAATAGGGTATTATCTGTTCCTGCTATTCTTTCAGAATCTTCACAGATTCTTCTTCAAGTTTAAAAAGCATAGTACAGCCAAAGGGACATGTAGAATGTCAATAAGTCTTTCTGATGGTGAAAATATTTCCAGAGCCTCATTGGTCCTATCTCATAGGTGTGACTCACTTCCTCATTTGTAGGTGACCAAGACTGAAGAACAGCAGTAGGAAATTTGAATGTCAGTGGAAGTCAACTTTTATTATGGGTGTTTGTGTGCTGGTCCATAGATCTGCAAAGGATGTACATTAGAGCTGACTATTGGTTTTCAAGGTAGTTTTAGATTCTTTGGGATCAAGAGATGTCAGATGTCAGTAGGTCAAGTGATATCAGGGGTTCCTTACTGTCTGGTTTTCAATACGAAGTCAGAATAGTTCTATATATGATTTATCCAATGGAAAAAGTTGAGAACCTTCCAGTCTCAGCTTAAATAATAACACCCAGCAGCTTCTTTCGGGTTATGGCCCGTGTTAAGTACTGTGGAGTTCTCTGCCCTCCAAGGTACACATCTGGTTCTTAGGATAAGTAAGGAAATACAGTCCTGGTTCTGTGGAGGGGCACTATCCTCAGATCCTTCTAAATTATCAAAGGACAGAGAGGGCTGTTTAGGAGAGAGACTAGGCTTGTTGTTAATCTATGCTTTGAGTATATTTGTGATACCCAGATTCACATGAAAAAGATCTAGCTAAGTGTTTGTCTGGCTATTTTTTTTCCTCCATGCTTCCTTCCTTTCCTTATTTCTCTCTTGGTTCCTATCTTCCTTCTCTATTTTTATACATAGTGTCTTCTAAATGGAATAGTTTTTCTTTGAAAGATACAACAAATAAGAAAAAGTGAATTAAAATATGGGCTGGAGCTGGGCGTGGTGGCACATACCTTTAATCTCAGCCCTCGGGAGGCCGACGTGGGAGGATTGCTGTGAGTTCAAGGCCAGTCTGAGACTACAGAGTGAAATGAATTTCAGGTCAGCATGGGCTAGAGTAAGACCCTACCTCAAATAAATAAACAAAAATGGGCTGGAGATATTGCTCAGTGGTAGAACATGTACTTAACATGCATTCAATCCCCAGCACCAAATAAATAAATCAATACTAAATAAATACTAGTGGAGAGACAAGAGGCAAAAAAAAAAAAAAAAATGATTATGGTACGTGTGAGGTGAGCCCACAGAAGAAGTGGGAAAGGCAGAGGTATAGGTAAGGACTAAGAGTCAAATTGATAAGACACTAGAGCTTTCACCCAGCACAGTGTCCCAGTAGAAACACCTCTGATATGATTTTGGTGTGTGTTTTCCCCTCTGAAACTCATGTTGAGATTGGGTCCCCAGTGTAAGAGTATTGAGAAGTGGTGGGGCATTTGAAAGGTATTTGGGTTTTAAGGGTTCTACTCTCAAGGAACTGGTTTAATCCTCCCTGGAATGAGTTCTCCCTCTGTGGGACTGGACACTTATCATAACAGTGCGTTGTCATAAGGTGAGGTAATCCCGTATGTTCTGCATATGTTCATTTTCCCTTCTGCTTTTCTGTTAAGAGATGAAGCTGCACCAGATGCCAGTACCATGCTTCTGGACTTCCCAGCCTCTGGAGACATGAGCCCAAGTAAACAACTGTCCTTCATAAATTACAGCTTCGGGTGCTCTGTTATAGAAACAGTGAACAGACCTTGACAACATCATATTTATTTATTTATTGAACAGTGACAGACAGAGAGAAAGAGGCAGATAGAGAGAGAATGGGTGCACAAGGGCCTTTAGCCACTACAGACAAACTCCAGATGCGTGCACCACCTTGTGCATCTGGCTTTCGTGGGTCCTGAGGATTGAGCCTCAAACTGGGGTCCTTAGGCTTCACAGGCAAGCATTTAACTGTTAAGCCATCTCTCCAGTCTGAGAACATCATATGTTGTAACAGCTCTTTGAAAGTTTTACCTTTAGCTAATCTTCCTATATCCATGCGCATTTCCCACTGGAATGTAAGTGGTAATAATAAAAATGCCAGACTATCTTAGCTCAGTCACCAAGTTTGGATCCCCTTGGCTTTTCTATCTGTAGAAAAATTTAAATTTATTCTTTATTTGCATATATGTGTATGTGTGTGTGTGTGTGCAATGCATGTACACACACAAGTACACACATACATATGCCAGAGTTTCTTGCTGCTACAAGACACATGCACCCTTTTTTGCATCTGTCTTTACATGGGTGGCTGGGAAATTAACTCGAGGCTTGTAGGTTTTGTCTTTAACTACTGAGAGCCATCTCCCTAGCTCTGGGGAATTATCGTTGCAAGGAATAAAACTCAAGTTTTCTTGAGGATGAAAAGATATTATAGTCCAACTGTTAGTTCTTCAATTTTTTGCCTCTGAATTTTGCAAGTACTTCTTTACCATATTTTCCTTAGGCGTTTCAGAAATAAATTATGTTTTATATATTTACTTTTAGTTGACATGTAGCAGTTGTATATATTTATGGAGTACACTGTGATGTTTCAATGCATGTATGCATTATGGAATGACCAAATGTGGCTAATTAACATATCTATCACCTCAAAACCTTATCATTTCTTTATGGCAAGAACATTTCAAGCAGTGCATTCTTTCAGATATTTTGAAACACACAACCAGCTATTATAGACGATAGTCATCATGTTGTGCAATAGACCATCAGAATTTATTTTCCCTATCATTCTGCAACTTTGTCTCCTTTCACCAGCATCTCCCTTTCCCTGACCACATTCCCCACCCTCAACCCAAGTCTCTGGTAAACATCAGTCTATTCTTCACTTCTAGGAGTTTGGCTTTTTATGTGATATTTGTCTTCTTGTGACTGGCTTATTTCACTAACATAGTATTCTATTGGTCCATTCATCTTGGGAAGAATTTCTTACATTAAAAATTATTTTCCCCTTTGTATTTTAGTACTTTTCTCATTGGTGTGTACAAATTCCTGGAAAGAAGCAACTTCAGGGAGGAAGGGAAGTTTAAAGTGCATCATGGTGGGGAAGGCATGATGGCAGGAGTGTGAGGTGGGGGGGGAATCACATCCCAGCTGCAGTCAGGAAGCAAAGAGCAGGCAGAGGTGAGGCAAGACTATCAAACCTCAAGACTTTTCCCCAGTGACTCACTTCCTCCAACAAGGGTCCCCCCCCCTCAAGGTTTCACAATTTTCCAAAACAGCACCACTAGCTGAGGACCAACCAAATTTTCAAATAGATGAATGTTGTAGTCAACTCCATGTTGCAGGGATGAACATCCAACCAGACACAGTTTATGGGAGGGACAGGTTTATTTCACACTTAAAGAGTTCAGGGGAACACCTTCAGCAGCAGAAGAAGCTGCTGGCTCCCTTTCATAGATCCAAGCAGAGATATACCACCAGCCAGCAACACAAGCAAGCAGGCATGAACCTTCAGAGCTCAAACTGTTTTCGCCACACCTTTGACCTAGAATCAGATCTGCCCCCAGTGACACGATCCTCCTATAGCAGAATTCTGCCTGCTAGGGGTTGAAGTTGCAAACTCAATTTTTAAAAAATTTTTTGAGGTAGGGTCTCACTCTACTCCAGGCTGACCTGGAATTCACTATGTAGTCTCAGGGTGGCCTTGAACTCACGGCAATCCTCCTACCTCTGCCTCCCGAGTGCTAGGATTAAAGGCGTGTGCCATCACGCCTGGCCAAACTCAATTTTAATAAAACACCTGAGTGTATGGGACCAAACATTTACAATATTATATTCAAACTACTACAATGAACATAGAACTCTTCACATTTAAGTCATAAATGTTGTTGTTTTTGAGAAAGCATCTCACACTATAGTTCAGGCTGGCCTGAAGCAGTGTTTTCCAGGCTGGCCTCAAACTCATTCCAATACTCCTGCTTCAACCTTTTGAGTCCTGGGATGATACTCATGAGCCACTATGCTGACTCCCCCCCTCCGCCCAACGACAAATTCTTAATGTGGTTGCTTCTATAATATATGATGCACAGAAGTAGCCATTTTAAAATTATATGTGGCACTGGGGAGATGGTTCAGTTGGTAAGAACACTTGTTACCCAAGCATGAGGACATGAGTTCTAGCCCCAGCAGCCACATAAAATCTAGCATGGCCACGTATGCCTGTAACCCAGTGCTGAGTGGTACAGACACGGGAGGATCATTGGAACTTTCTGGTCAGCCAGTCTGATGTATGAGACAGTGTTGAGAAACTCCTGATCAAGGAAACATTTCAGAAGAGCAATGAAAGAGGACACTCATCATTCTCCTTCTGACCTCCTCACATGTGCGCACGGGTGCATACATCTGCATGTATGCACACACACACACAAAAACACACACAGTGTGATAGGCCTAAGGGCCATTGAAAGAGAAGTTGAAATTGGAATTCCTTCCAATAATGACTATATTACCTTGTGACTATATCACCCTAGAAGATCTCGGTGATAGTTTTTAGCTGAACTATGTTTTCTGCTTCCCTTCTCCTTCACTGTCACTTATGTGTTTTAAAATCCTTGACTTAGGAATTTACTTGCACATGACATGGTTTTTCCTTTGGCCAGTAAGTATCTATAAGTATTCTATCAATTGGAGGTTTTAGACTAAAAATATCTTTTTATTTTGGCAATCATTATATATGTATGCTTCACTTTCCTTTATTGTTTACAACTCAATAAGTTTATGATATGCATTGAATGTGTCCCCTGAAATCTAATATGCTGGAAAGGCAATCCTCAAATTCATGTGTTCATAATATTTGTAGGAGGAGCCTTTGGGAAGTAATTAGAACTAGGTGAGGTATTAAGTGTAGGGTCCCTGTGACTGGATTAGCGCTTCATAAGGAGAGGAAGAGAGATTTCAGCTAGCCTTGTGACCTCCTTCCTTGCACAAGAAAGCCCTCACTAGAGGATTGTGCCTTGATCTTGGACTTCCCAGCCTCCACAATTGTGAAAAATGAATCTGCTCTTTTAAAAATATGTCATCTGTGGTATTCCATGATGGAGACAGAAAACAATCCAAGAGAGTCTACAAAGTCTTTCACTGTATCCTTGGGGAGAGGGAACACATAAGTTACTAAAGTCATGCTAATTTCTTTACCTTTATAACAGAAATAGCATTTTCTTTTTTAACATTTATTTTTCATTTGAAAGAGAGAGAGAAAGAGGCAGAGATATAGATAATGGGGGGGGGGGGTAGGGCCTGTAGCCACTGCAAACAAACTCCAGAAGCATGCGCCACCTTGTGCATCTGGCTTATGTGCATCCTGGAGAATTGAACCTGGGTCCTTAGGCTTTGTGGGAAAGCACCTTAACCACTGAGCCATCTCTCCAGCCACCCAAAATAGCATTTTCTTTTTTTTTTTTTTTTTTTTTTTGTTGTTGTTGTTGTTGTTTTTTTTTGTTTTTCGAGGCAGGATCTCACTCTGGGCACCTGGAATTCACTATGTAATCTCAGGGTGGCCTCTAATTCATGGTGATCCTCCTACCTCTACCTCCCAAGTGCTGGTATTAAAGGCGGGCGCCACCACGCCAGGCTCAAAATAGCATTTTCTTATATACTATTCATTTCCCATAACTGGTATAATTACCTAGAAGCCATTGTTCAGCAATGTCTCCATTTTATGTAACCTGGGAGGTTTCACATGCTAAGGGATAAGTAAGTTTTATACCAACTCGGGCTACAGGTATTTTGGTGAAGTACTGCTCACCTAACTGCCATGGGGGATAATCCAAGGTTGATCCTTAACCTTATCAAACTTTGCCAATGGCATCACTAAGAGCCAGAGCTCCTTTGCATATTAACTCTGTGGTTCTGAGGAAGCAGCAGTAAACGTGGTGCTGCTCAGTCATCGTGCCATGTACCACGGTTTAGGGTGTCTACCCACAATGCACCTCCCTTGCCTGAGCCTGCAGCACCACTGGCTGCTGCTGTGTAACTATATTAGATGCTTTTGCTATCAACAGCGTTCCTTCGGCAGTAGGCACCTGTTTTCTTACCCCCAGTTATTGACAAGCAAGATGCTGAGTCAGTTTAGTAAAATGTGTAACCCTTCCAAGTACTGCAACATCCTATTTCTGGGCCATTTGCCAAGTTCAGCCAGTTTCCTGGAAAAGGACTCCCTCTAGTGCCATGTAGAACACAATGGTGTTTCCAGGAAAGAGATTTCTACTGGGCTCAATGCACAACAAATGTTTAGCCTTGCAAGTCCCTTCTAGTATAAGACACTAGCACTGTATAGGTGATGATGAATGGTGCTACCATGCATCCTTGTGGCCCCAGCCTATTTCCAATGAATTACGCACACCAAGAAGTACTGTGTTCCTAGGAGACTGCAAGGGGTGCATATTTAATTCCCTAGGAGCTATTCATTTCAACTATCCTGAAGACTTCCCATAATTGGTATTTTAAAAGTATTTTACTAGCCAGGTGTGGTGGCGCAAGCCTTTAATCCCAGCATTCGGGAGGCAAAGGTAGGAGGATCACCATGAGTTTGAGGCCACCCTGAGATTACATAGCGAATTCAGTTCAGCCTGGACTAGAGTGAGACCCTACCTTGAAAAACAGAAAAATGAAAAAATAAAAAAAGTATTTTACTTATTTATTTATTTGAAAGAAAGAGATGGAGGTGGGGAGAATGGGCACACTAGGGCCTCTACCACTGCAAATGAACTCCAGATGCATGTGTCACCTTGTGTATCTGGCTTATATGGGTACTGGGGAATTGAACCTGAGTCCTTAGGCTTTGCAGGCAAGTACCTTAACCGCTGAGCCATCTCTCCAGATCATAATTATTTTTTTGAAGTTCCAGGTAAAATTATCCTTGATATGCAACAAGAATCTCATGCCAACATTACCTTCTTGTACATCAGTATGTTTCATTGAGTTACCTGTGTCATTTTCCATCTGTTATAGCCAAAGGAGCAAAGTAGATGTACCAATGTACCAGGCAGACAGCAACATCATGACAGCCTCATTGATGGCAACATACTGCAGCAGCTGTTAGCTGCCAGTAGAATATGTTCAGGGAGGTTCAAAAGCTTAGCACTATAGAGAATGGGCATGTTAAACACAAAAACAAAATGTGACTAAAGCAATCATCCAAACCCACTATTATTTAGGCAGCTCATCAAGAAACTCTGAAGTCTTCTTTTGAGGTCTTACAATATAGTCTCAGGTAATTGTGGCTTCAGTTTAGGTCTCCTTATCAGGGAAAATGAGTCTTGGAGCATCATATTGTATTGCCAATGACTTCACGCAACAGAGGAGAAAACAGCTAGAATTAGCATCTTTTTGCTCTTCTCCGCCTCTTCCCTATCAGTTCCTCTGTTCCCCTCCTCTCCACTCCTCTCCTCTTTCTCTCCTTCCCTTGCCTACCTGTCATTCATTCTTTTTCTTTTTTGGAATGTTTTAGGAATAGACGATCCATGTAGCCCAGGCTGGCTTTGAATTTAAGATCCTCCTGCTTAGCCTTGTTAGGGCTAGGATTATAAGGGTATGCCAGCAGAATATCTCAGAAATTCTGAGATATTTCTCTTTTTATCAGTTAGAGTTTCCTTACTTTTTCTATTCATTCCCTGTTTTAACTCAGGCTGGGTGGCTCTGAGTAGGCATAGTTGGTTCACTATACTGCCTTCTTCAGGCAGGCAGTAGGATTAAGCTTTCCAGAAAGAAGGCACAAGGTGAGAAAGGAAAAGGATAGTGGGATTATCTCTGCATATGGGAGTCAAGTGTCACCTATGACCAGTCATAATTGAGCCTCATGATGTGGACTCAGTATGCATCACAATGCCTTCTGAAACATATGTACTTTTAGAGGAATTTAACTGGAGTTTTGAGCAGCAACATCTCCTTGTCAGTACCTGTAAATAATATCTGCACTCAAGCTAATTAAATGCATAAACAAAGAAAATTGTCTGAGATGAAAACAATTTTTTGAGATGAAAGATAACACTTCCACTTCTTCCCCCCACCCTTTTTGTCAGTTTTCTCTTATGTTGATATCCTTTATATTCAATGAAAGCACATTGCTTGGTATCAATCTGTATTGTGTACCAGTGCCAAATAGTCCCCAAGGCCTTTGCTTAGACCCAGGGCACTGAACTTCTTTTAAAATTCAACTTTAATTTACATAGAATAAAATGATTTCAATCTTAAATTGTCTTCTCTTGCATTAACTTTTCTTGGAGAGACATGAACAAACATCTATTCACCCCCAGACGGGGCACCAACAACAGGCCAAAGTAATGATTCCACCCAAGTCTAGCTTAGTGAACCAGTAAGTTTATTGGCATTACAGGAACATGAATCTCAAAGGCAGTTGAATCATGGAAAAGACCATCCCAGCATTGGTGACAACTTATGGAAGATGTATCTCTGGAGCTCACTGTACAGCTTGCAGGCAGCTTGGCTGGTCAGATAGTCTCCCAGCTCCCAGTTGTTTATTGCATCTATGGGGTTTTGTGGATCTTGTAAGTTTTAGCCTTCTGGACTTGTTTATCTCTTGAGTCTTGTGAGTCTCCTTTTCTCCAGGAGGGAATGTTTCAATTCATCCTCACTCATCCATCTAGAATACATTCTAAGGACCCCAGTGGATGCCTCAAACTATGGATAGTATCAAACTATACACACTATATTTTTCCCTATAAACACATACACACACACCTAGGATAAAGTTGAAAATGTCCACCTTATCCACTTAAAGGGAACACTACAACTTCTCTTTGTTATATCCAAAACACTATGCTTGCATGTTGAGGCCGATATTAAGTAAATATAAGGGTTATTTGAGTACAAGCACTGTGATGCCACAGCAGTGTATCTGATAACTAGAAGAACTACTAAGTGACTAATGAGTGAGAAATGGTTACAAGTGTGGATGTGCTGGACAGAGAGGTGATTCATTTCTTGGACAGGATGGAGCAGGACAACATGCGATTTCATCACATTACTTAGAATGGTACGTAATTTAAAACTTATGAATTGTTTATTTCTGGATTTTTCCATGTAGTGTTTTCAGCTTAGAGTTGTCCATGGAGTCACTATAGAGTTGAGACTGTGGACAGTGAAAATTTTGATGAGGGAGGACCGACTACTGCACAGTAGTCTCTTGTGATCATACACCCAACAATGGCCATTGTTTATGTTTTATCATAGTTATCTCTGGACAAGATCCTTTCTTCTTAACCAACTTGAATTCTGCTAAAATGTGACAGCAGCTTCTTCATTGGCAAATGCAATCTTTCTAGTAATTTTTCTACTCTTCATTTCAAACCTACTCCTGAATCTGTATAACCATCTTGTAATAGTTACTTTCTTCTTGCTGGGACAAAACACCTGACCAGAAGAAGGTTATGGAAGAAAAGGATTTATTTCTGACTCATATTTTAAAATTTTATTTATTATTCATTTGAGAGACAGAAAGAGGGGGAGAGAGAATGCGAGAAAACATATGGGTGCACCAGGGCCACTATCCACTGCAAATGAACTCCAGACTCATGTGCCACCTTGTGGACCTGGATTTAAGTGGGTACTGGGGAATTGAACCTGGATCCTTATACTTTGCAGGCCAATACCTTAACCACCGAGCAGTCTCTCCAGCCCTGACTCACAGTTGTGATGGGAAGTTTCATCATAGTGATAAAAGCATACCAGGAGCAGACAGCTGGGTACACATTTTCACATCAGCAGGGAGCAAGTAGCAAGATCTAGTAAGTAAGGCAAGTGGGGCTGCAGTATAAAACCATAACACCCTCCCTGGCGACACATTTCCTCCAGAAAGACTCCACCTCCCAAAGGCTCCACCACCTTTCTGAACAGCACCATCAGCTGGGAAAGAAGCTTTCAAACATACGAGGCTATAGGGGACATTTTACATTCAAACCACCATAGCATCCCTTACTTACAGTGAACTGATGCTGCCACCCTCTTCAGGGGATCTCTTGCTAAAGTCCTCATAGACTCTCAGTGCCTTCTGTTGCAACACATCACTGACATTTGGTGCACATGTCTCTTCATGTTATCCACTCACACATTTAATTCCTTTTCAATCTTAACTAAATACTAATAACCCACTTTGCCATACTTTTGCAGTTTGGATGCAATAGCAATGCCAGCATAAATTTTCTTCTCTTTCTTCACAATTTTGTGGACAGATGTATTTTTGCTGTAGACCTTAGCATATGACTTTTTTCTTTTTTCTTTTTCTTTTCTTTTTTTGAGGTAGTGTCTTGCTCCAGCCCAGGCTGACCTGTAACTCACTATGTAGTCTCAGGGTGGCCTTGAACTCACAGTGATCCTCCTACCTCTGCCTTCTGAGTGCTGGGATTAAAGGCGTGTGCTACCATGCCTGGCTCCTATGCCTTTTTTTCTTTATTGAGTTGATAACTTTTGCCTTTTCACTTAAAGGAAGCTCTTTCCAGCTTCTCTGTGTCATATTGAAATAGCCAGCATCACTCTGACATTTTGGGGCCATTGTTAAGTAAAATAGGAGTTACTTGAACACACGATATGAAATATCACAAAAGTCAGTCTGATAACTGACGTGACTACTAAATGACTGGTGGGCAGGTAGCATATACAAGGCAGATACACTGTGATTTCTCTCCTAGGCAGGATAGAAGACGATGAAAGATTTCATCATAGTACTCAGAGGATTATGCAATGTAAATGCATTGTTTATTTTTTGGTTTTTCTATTAATTTTTAAGTTTTTATGAATTTTGCTGTAGGAACCTATCTGGTGTTAGTCATATTCCCATTGGGTTATAATCTTTTTTATGAGTAACAAAAGGTTGCATATTTTATTTTTTCTACTTTGCTGCATAGCTGCTGCTTCACTGTATAAAAATAGCAGCAAGTAAGGCAGTATATTATAAAATTAAAGTAACACTGTCCTTCATCTGACATTGTAGAGCAGACCCTTCCCTTCACTTCCAGTCACTTCAATGGAACCATCATTACAGCTTTTGACTGAATTTGACTCGATATAAGCATGTTACAATATTATGTAAGGCTTATGATCACAATGTTATCCTGAAATTTACAGTTTTTATGACCATTGTTTACCATAGGTAATTCATGAATTGTGAATTCCACAGCTTAATATGCCTAGTTTAAATAACAAGTCTAGAGTATTATTGCATTTATCTGCAACCATCAGGAAGCTGACAGGGCTTTCTTCCAGAATCATCTCTCTGCCATGGTTTTGCTACCAGTTATTTTGTCTTTTATCAACTACTTTAAGACAGCTCTGTGGAGAAAGTTGCTCCACACTAGTTTATGGGGGACCCCATGCTCACTTCTCCATAGACTCACCTACTTCTCATACCTTCTTCACTCATTAGTTCATCCAGTTCTGAAGGGTTGCTCAGTGTCATTTTGATCAGCCAACTTCATAACAAGATTTATTGACGAGCCCTGGCTTTTCTGCAAGTACTTCATTGACTTCAGTTACCTCTTCTGAAAAAGGAGAGTTCACGTGCAGCTTTGACACTTTCCAAAGCTCCAAATTCATCTTGCTTTTTCAATTTTGTCCCAACTTCAGGCAGACTGCAGTAAACATCTCCCAAAGCTTCCTGTGCAAAATTGCTGATTCCCACCATTCCGATACCATTTTCTGTTGTTATCCATTCACGTTTCTCTGTGACTTTATGCACTGGCTTGAAATTCTTGTCTGAAAAATGTTTTACACTCGTATTCAAGTCGATAACGCACTGACACGTGCCACAAAACAGCCTAGAGCAGAGCGAGTCACGTGTGCAGCGTCCTGACAGCACCGACCTGCAGCCCCCAGGGTCTGGGCAGGCACAGGGCAGCGGGCGCCAAGTGTAGGCAGCAGCCATAGGCCATGGCCCGCACGCTCCTCACTGCTCGAAGCACCATCCATTGGATTACACTCTTATGTGTCTTATGTGTCTCTCCCCTATCCCCAATCCTCCTCAGTGGGGTTACTGGTGTTCACCATGATGTAATGAATGCATCAATCAGTTTCTCTGCATGTATGGGGGAGGGGGCAGAAACAATGCCTCAGGAATATTCCTTCTCACTCTGTGTCTCTTACAATCTTTCTACACCACATCCACAATGTTCTCTGAGCTTTGATGGGTGGGTTAAAAGACTACTTTAGTGGTAAGCTCTCTGCAATCTCTGAATTTCTGCTTTGAAGCATTTTTGAATGTCCCCAGTGAACATCACCATCTCCCTAGAACTGCTAGCAGTGAGAGCAGCACTCCTGTTTAGATCATCACTTCTTCTGTAATGTTTCCTGGGCCCTGGCACATGTGATGGAGGTGGGTCATCCTATGCTAAGCAGTAGGCTATCTTTTTGTCATATTGGTGGATCTTGGATCTCCCCAGTGTTCTCTACCATATGTTAAAAAAAAAAAAAAGCAGAGTCTCCATCCAAGAGTGAGAGCAGCATGGATTAAAGGGAATAAGAGACTTTTGGTGGATCTAGCCACTTTTCTTGGCCAAAGAAAGTGGAAGCTTCTCTCTGAAGTCTATGGCCTTCCTATCTATAGGAGTCTGACTTGGTTCTCAGTGCCAGATATGAGTTCTCTTCCATTGAGTGAGGCTTGTATACAATTAGAGTTATAGATTTCCTGCATAGGTTGTTTGTCAGGGTTGCACAGGTGTATATATCTTGTCTGGCTAGTTGATTTTGTAGTTTGAAGAATGCTCACTTGATCACACTGTTTGTAGCCATTACCCCCTGGGGCAGCTTTGATAGCACTTTTCAACACTATAAAGACTAGCCAAGCCAGGCGTGGTGGTGCATGTCTTTAATCCCAGCACTCGGGAGGCAGAGGTAGGAAGATTGTCTTGAGTTCAAGGCCACCCTGAGAATACAGAGTGAACTCCAGGTTAGCCTGAACTAGAGTGAGACCCTACCTCGAAAAATAAAATAAATAAATAAAATAAAATAAAATAAAATAAAGACTAGCCAGCAGGGAGTGGGCTGTCTTCTAGGTTCTAGAATGATCCCTGATGTCCTTTGTCTGCAGCCTGTGATGTCTTTAGCAATAGGGACTTACCATTTAGCTGTGGCAGGTAACCAAGTGCTTTGGCAATGGCCTACATTGCTTTGGGGACCTCATGGGTCTCCCTGACTAACAGCTTACTGTGGGGGGGGGTAAACTAGTTTTGGCACTGAGATTTACCAGCTAGAGCCCATGGTTTTAGGATTAAGCTCTCTAACATCTACATGGCCCTTCTGCCTGGGCAATCCAACCCTCTCCCTGCCTCTTATTAACAGAAGGCTTCTATGGTATGGATCATACTCTCATTGGTTTTGTGTATTCTTTGCCCAATCCTTCCTTTATCCTACCCTGCAAGATCCTTCCACCCCTTACATTCTGTTCCTCAACTTACTTGTCAAGTAACCACTCATCTCCTCCCTTCCTATTTCCCCTTTCTCCTAGCTTCATTCTAGTTCCATGCCAATACTCCTGAAGCTTACTACCACTTACAATCAACTCATGCTGTTCCAAGTTAGGAGCTGCATATGAGAGATAGCATGTGGTGTTTGTTTCTGAGCCTCTGTGACCTTGCTTAGTATGATTTTTTTCTAAGTCTTTCCATATTCCTGTGATTTTCATAAATTCATTTTTCCTTTCTGATGAATAGAATTCCCTTGTATATATATGTACCTCATTTTCATTATCCATTTATCAATTGATGGGCATCTGGGCTGATTTCAGTTTCTAGCTATAGTGAATAGAGCAGCAACAAACATGGCTGAGCAGGTATCTCTGTAGTAAAGAGGAGAGTCTTCAGGGTATATGCCCAAAAGTGGTATAGCTGGATCTAATGTAGATCTATTTTCAGCTTTTGAGGAGTCTTCATACTGATTTACATAATAGTTGTACAAGTTTGCACTCTCATCACTAGCAGTAGATGAAGGTTACTCTTTCCCTATACCCCTGCCAGAATTTGTCATCATTTGATTTTTTTGATGATTGCCATTCTGACCAGAGTGAGATGGAAGCTCAAAGTCATTTTAATTTGCATTTCCCTGATGACTAAAAATGTAAAACATCTCTTTAGGTGTTTATCTTTGTTCAATTTTCTTGCCCAATTTTTTTGAGTGGGTTGCTTGTTTTTTTTTAATTCCCTAGTTTTTTGAGTTCTTTATACATTGTAGATATTAAACCTCTGTCAGAGACATAGCTGGTGAAGATTTTCTTCCATTCTACAGGTTGTCTATTGACTCTGTTGATGGTTGGATTATCTGTATAATGGCTTTTAGTTTCATGAGGTCTCAACAGTTGAGAATTTGTCTAATTCTCTTGGCTACTGGGGTCTTATTCAGAAAGTCTTTCCCTAAGCTATATCTTCCTGCTTTTTCTTCTAGTTGTTTTACAGTTTCATGTCTTATATTGTTGCAATTAGCTTCACATTGCTGGTACAAAGCACCTGACCTGGTTGGCTTATAGACTTGAGGCGAAGCTCCATGATGTCAAGGGAAACTGTGGCATGAGTAGAGGCTGGACATCACCTCCTGGCCAATATAAGGTGGACAACAGCAGCATGAAAGTATGGCAAACACTGGCAAGGGGAAGCTGGTTATGACACCCATAAGCCTGCTTCCAACAATACACTCTAGGAGGCTCCAATTACCAAATGCCACCAGCATTCAGAACATATAAGTTTATGGGGGACATCTGAATCAAGCCACCACATATATTCCGGTCCTTCATTCATTTGGAGTTAATTTTTTGCAGAAGGTGAGAGAAGAGGGTCTAGATTCTTCTACATGTGGCTATCCAGTTTCTCCAGCACCATTTTTTAAATTTTATTAAGTAGAAATTTTGTATGGGAACATCCTATATTGGTACCATCATTTCCCTCCTCCCTGTTCCCATTCCACTGAGAGCCCTCCTTAGTGACATTATTGGTATTCACCATGGGGTTGTTGGTTATGCCTTGTGAGAACAGCATTCAGTCATTAAGTCATTGTGTCAGAGGGTGGGCACTACTTCTGGATGTTCCCTTCTACCCTGTGGCTCTTGTATTCTTTTTGCCTCCTTTTCTGCTAAATTCCCTGAGCCTTGGTGGTGGTTTTTTTTTTTGTTGTTTTTTTTTTTTTTTTTTTTTTTTTTTTTTTTGGAGAGAGACAGAGAGAAAAGGAGAGGAAGACAGATAGAGATGGGCGCTAGCAGTCTCTTAGCTGTGTCAAACGAAATCCAGATGCGTGCGCCCCCTTGTAGGCAAATGCAGCATTGCGCCCTTGCATCACTTTGCATCTGGCTAAAGGTGGGACCTGGAGATTGGAACCGCTGGAGATTGGAACCGTTGGAGATTGGAACCAGTGTTCTTAGGTTTAGGAGGCAGGCACCTTAACTGCTAAACCATCTCTCCAGCCCAGTGGGTGTCTTTTAAGTCTACATTAGTGTTGAGCTCTCAGTAGCTTCTGGATTTCTGCATTGGTGCATTTTGAGTATCTTCAGTGTCTGTTTCCATCATCCTAGTTGTCAAGTTTTCCATGGAAGCAGCAACTCTCTTTTTTGTTTTAATGTAGAAACTTGTATGGATATGTCATATGTTAGCACTATAATTTCTCTCCTCCCTGACCTCATTCCATGGAGGGCCCTCCTCAGATTGCTGGTATTCCCCCTAGGCTTGCAGGTTATGAGATGTAAGAGCATCAATCAGTCCTTGTAAAGAAGGGTAGTGCCTCTGGACATTCCTTTCTACTCTGTGGCTCTTACAATCTTTCTACCCCCTCTTCCACAAAATTCCCTGAGCCATGGTGGGTGTGCTTTAAGTCTACTTTAGTGTTGAGCTCTCAGCAGCTTCAGTGTCTGTCTCTGTGATCCTAGTGCTAGTTGACAGGCTCACTATTGAAGCAACACTCTTGCTTATCTTGCCAATTCCTCTGTGGTTTCACCTGAGCCCTGGATGATATGCGAGGGGTGGTTTATCTTCTCAGTTCTAGCTGCCTTCTGAAAAAGAAAAATAGATTCTCCAAAGGAGACCAAGGCCAGCCAGCACAGGTTCAATAGAATTATTAAGAGAGATTTTGATGGGTGTAGCCTGTCTTTTGCCTAAAGACTAGTGGGAGCTTCTTGTTCATGATTTTGGTCTCCATAGGGTTCTGACTTGGTTCTCAGTTTCAGCTAAGGATTTCTTTCCACTAAGCAGATCTCTTTGGCAATCAGAGAGCCATTGGTTACCCACCTAGGCTGTGTGCCACTATTGCACAGGTGTATCCATCTTGTCAGGCTGGTTGTTTTTGTATAGCAGTGTCCTCTGTTAGCACACAAGATTATTGGTCATTTTCCCCCAGTAGCTCATCTAGTGCTTTCCAGCACTTTATGGGCAGATCATCTGGGAACTGGCTTCCTTCCAGATTTCCAGCCAGATCTCTCAGTGTTCTGTGTTGGTGGCATGTGGTATGTTCCACAGTAGGGTCTTACCTCTTACTTCAGGTGGGTAATCAAGTGCTTTGACAGAAGACTGTCTTGTTTTGGGGACCTGGTGGGTCTCTCTGATCAACAGTTCAATGTGGGTAGCACTGATTTCTGATACTGGGTGTTGAAAGCCAGCACCAAATGTTTTAGGGCTAGACTTCATCCCACCATCTTCAGGGCCCTTCTTACCAGACATCCTGCAAACTCCTGTTGAGGGTTGTTATTTAGTTTGATTTCCAGAAGAAAGGTTTCTATGGAACAAACTCAGTTTGTATTTAGTTTTGTGTGTATTTTCCCCACCCTCCCATTCCCCTTCCCCCAAAAACTTCCATCCCTGTCATAGCAGACAGTTTCAGGTTTGCTGAGATGAACTTCCAAACAAGGCACAGTTATGGAGGAAGGGATTTATTGAAGCTTACAGATCCAGGGAAAGTTCCATAATGACAGAAGAAGCTGGCCCTGCTTTCACAGGTCCAAGGATAGAGAAAGAAAAGAGAGAGAGAGAAAGAGAAAGAGAGAGAGAGAGAGAGAGAGACCATAAGCCAAAAGCCACACCATACAGCACACTTCAGGAACTCCAGGTAGAACTAAGAACTTTGCATATCTTTAGGTTGGAATCTCAAATCCACCACCACACCTTAGGGCTGGACCCTAAGATCCACCTTCTCCAGCCAGTTGGCTGCCGATCTAAATTACAAATTGTAATAAAACACTGAATATATTTAGGACAATTTATTCAAACTATCACACCTATTATCTGACCCTTGAGCTGTCTGTCAGGTATGCCTGTAACTGAAGATGTTCCAGGTTAGGAACCACAGATGAGGGAGAACATAGGGTCTTGCAGTGCAGTCAGGTTCACATTGCTGGCAGAAAACACCCGAACAAAAGCAGCTTGTGGGAAAAAAAAGGTTTATTTTGGCTTACAGACTTGAGGGGAGGCTCCATGATGGCAGGAAAAAACAATGGCTGGAGCAGAGGGTGGACATCACCTTCTGGGTGACATAAGGTGGACAACAGCAACAGGAATGTATGCCAAACACTGGCAAGAGGAAGCTGACTATAACACCCATAAACCCACCACCACCAACACATTGCCTCCAGGAGGTTTTAATTCCAAAATTGCCATCAGCTGGGGACATGGCCTTCAGAAAACCTAAGTTTATGGGGGATACCTGACTCAAACCACCACATTCCGCCTCTGGCCCTCATAAACTGATAACCATCCATGATGTAAAATGCAATGTATTCAGTCCCTTTAAAAGTTCCATAGTTTTTATCAATCCCAATGATGTTCAAACCTTGCCCTAAAAAAAAAAAAAAAAAAAAAAAAAAAAAAAAAAAGTTCCATAGTTTTTATCAATCCCAATAATGTTCAAACATTCCCATAGTTGGAAATCTTTTACTTGAGCCATAATACCAAAAATCCACCCCCCACCAAACCCATAATGGCACAGAATAAAGATTCACACTACAAAAGATGGCATGGGGTGGAGCAAAGAAATATTCAACCAATACAAGATTTAAACAGGGCAAACATCAAACTCTGTAGCTCCAAGTCCAACAACTGTAGTCAGTGACAAGTCTCCATGTCTGATAATTCTAACATTGACAAGTCTCTGGAGTTCCAATTCTGCCCCTCCAGCTAGGCTACTCACAGTCTCAGAAAACTTCATCTGGTGCCAGCAGCTCTCCTTGACAGTCATCCCATAGTCCTGGCATCTCCACTGGGTCTCCATTGCAAACCATGGTTCATCCTCATGGCTCCATTAGGTCTCCATACAGGTAAACCAACAAGCCTGCTTCACACTGCCCATGGCCATTTCCAAAATACAAGACCATGTTGCAAATTCAATGACCCTCTCTTTCCTGCATTTCTTATACTCCATAATACCAAGTAGGGTGCCAATTTGTTAATCTGGGGCGGGGAATAAAGCAGACTTTGAAGAACAGGATGCTCCTTCAGCATTCAGGCCCCTTCAAAAGACTGCATTCTTTCTGTTTTGGCAGTGCAGGTCAGCTGGCCCAATCTCAATGGTTGTAATCTGTCATACAATTTTAGCTGAACAGGCAGCAGTTATGGTCCAACAATTTCATTTTTTGTGTGCCATATCCCTCTGCTCACACCAGTCCATTTCTACCCAAAGCAACCCTGCACAAATTCCCAGGACATGGGCATAACAGCAAGCCTCTCACACAAACTGCTTCTAGCCCAGTCCAGGCAAAAATCTTTCTCACCCTCATAAGCCAAACCTCACAGTCCATAGTTGTTACTATATTCAAGTCTTTCAACTCTGACCAGAATGGTTCATCAAGCTGTACTTACAGCACTGCAAGGCAAAAGGCATCTCTTAGGAAAAGGTTTCAAATCCTTCCACATTCCTCTTGCAAAGCAGTTCCAAAAGGCCAAAAGCCACACAGTCAGGTCTCTAGCAGTAATGATACCACTTCTTGGTACCAACTTTACTGTTGCAGTCAGGTTTGCATTGCTGGCAGAAAACACCCAACCAAGAGCAGCTTGTTGGGAGGGGGGAGAAAAGGTTTATTTTGGCTTACAGACTCAAGGGGAGGCTCCATGATGGCAGGAAAAAACGATGGCATGAGCAGAGAGTGGACATCACCTCCTGACCAACATAAGGTGGACAACAGCAACAGGGGAGTATGCCAAACACTGGCAAGGGGAAGCTGACTATAACACCCACAAGACCTCTCACAACATTACACTGCCTCAAAGAGGGTTTAATTCCCAAAATGTCATCAGCTGGGACCTAGAATTCAGAACACCTAAGTTTAGGGGGGACACCTGAATCAAACCACCACATGTGGCATTTCTCTTTTGTGCTTATATGAGTTCACTTAGAGTGATCTGTTCCAAGCCCATCCATTTTCCTGAAAAATTTCATTGTACCATGTTTCTTTATGGAAGCAGCACTCTTGCTCATCTCACCAGTTTCTCTGTGGTTTCACCTGGGCCCTAGCTGCTGTGTAAGGAGTGGTTCATTTCCTTTCAGGGAGTCAGCTATCCTTTTTTTATTGATAGATTTTGGTTGTCCTTGGTTCTCACTGCTTTCTAAAAAACAAAAACAGATTCTCTAGCAAAGAGTGAGACCCGGATCGGTTAAAGGGGTTAAGCATTGTTAATTTATAGCCTCACATTTGGATAAAGATTCTCACTGGTGTCCATAATTTTGGTATCCATAGGATTCTGACTTCCAGTTATGGGTTCCTTTCCACTGAATGGATCTCTTAGCTAATCAGAGAGCCATTAGTTACCCTCCTAGGCTGTGTGCCACTATTGCATGGGTGTGTACATCTTGTCCAGTTGTTTGCTTTCATATAGTAATGTCCTCTCACATATGTCCTTTCATATAGTAATGTTCACAATGTAGTCATCCATTTCCCCCCAGCAGTTCATATAGTGCATTTCAGCACTATACAGGCTAACCATCTGGGCATTGGCTTCCTTCCAGATTCAGCTGGATTTCTCAATGTTCTGAATTGGCACCACTTATTAAAGTTGCTGTTTTTTCTCCATTAAGAATTTTTGGTCCCTTTGTCAAAGATCAGGCAAACGTAGTTACTCAAACTTCTACCTGAATCTTCTATTCCATTGATCTGTGTGTCTATTAAATTTTTTTTAACTGGGCTGGAGAGATGGCTCAACTGTTAATGAACTTGCCTGCAAAACCTAACAAGCTGGGTTCAATTCTCTACTACCCATGTAATGCCAGATACACAAAGTGGTGCATGCGACTGGAGTTCATTTGCAGTGGCTGGAGATCCTGGCATGTCCATTCTCTCTCTCTGTCTTTCTCTGTCTCTGCTGAGCATGGTGGGGCATGCCTTTAATCCTGGCATTCAGGAGCCAGAGGTAGGAGAATCACTGTGAGTCTGAGGCCAGTCTGATACTGCATAGTGAATTCCAGGTCAGTCTGGGACAGAGCAAGACCCTATGTAGTGGTTTGATTCAGGTGTCCCCATAAACTTAGGTGTTCTGAATGCTAGGTTTCAGTTAATGGAAATTTGGGAATTAACACCTCCTGGAGGCAGTGTATTGTTGGGGGTGGGCTTATGGACAGTTTCCCCTTGCCAATGTTTGGCACACTCTCCTGTTCCTATTGTCCACCTGATGTTAGCCAGGAGGTTATGTCCACCCTCTGCTCATGCCATCATTTTCTCTTGCCATCACTGAACTTCCTCTAGAGTCTGTAAGCCAAAATAAACTTTTTTTTCTTCCCCACAAGCTGCTCTTGGTTGGGTTATTTCTGCCAGCAATGTGAACCTGACTCATCTTATGGTTAGTAATCAGCTATCTTTCCTTGGATCTCCCCAATATTCTCTGACACTTATTTTAAAAAAAGAAATCAAATTCTCCAACCAAGAGTGAGAACAGCTTGGATTAAAGGGGATAAGCATAGTTATTTAAGAGACTTTTTCATGTATACATTCACTCTTCTTAGCCAAAGATCAGTGGGAACTTCTCTCTGGATTCTATGAGTTTCCCATCCATAGTATTCTGGCTTGGTTTTAATAGCAGATATGAGTTCTCTCCCCATTGAATGACTCTCACGTCTAATCTGAGAACAGCTGTATACCCGTATAGATTGCGTTCCACTGTTGCACGTGTGTACATCTTCCTGACTAGTTGATTTCATAACGTGCAGCATCTCCTGCTTGTTTGCGCTGTTGGTAGCCTTTATTCCCGAACAGCTCCCATAGCATTTTTTCAGTATTATGAGTAACTTACTTGCCATTTGTTGTCTCAGACTCCTAAGTTAGTGTTGCAAGCAGGCACAACCATGTCCAAGTTCAGTGATGACCTCTGATGAGCGAAAATTTCAAATTTTGATGAAATCTTGCCTTTTTTTTTTTTTTTTTGTTTTTTCGAGGTAGGGTCTCACTCTAGCTCAGGCTGACCTGGAATTCATTGTATAGTCTCAGGTAGCCTTGAACTCACAGCAATCCTCCTACCTCTGCCTCCTGAGTGCTGGGATTAAAGGCATGTGCCACCACGCCCAGCTGAAATCATGCCATTTTTATGTTTAGTATTTTGTGCTTCCTGATGAAGAAATCTTCGGTCACATTAAGAATGTAAATGTATTTTTCTATTTTATTCAAGAAATTTTAAATTTTAAGTCCTCACATCTGGGTCTGTGAGTCACATACTTGACTATAGTCAAGATTTGCTTGTTCTATGAGCATATCCACTTGCTCCAGGATAATATAGCGCAAGTGTCCTGCTTTACCTGGTTAAATCACACTCACCCCTTTTCCAAAATTCAAGTGATTGTATATATGTGGTTCTCATTCTGAGGTTTCTACTTGTTCCATTGATCTATGTTTATATTTCCATGCAAAAAAACACGCTGTTCTTTTACTTTAGCTTTGCCATAAGTCTTTTCTTATTGATGTACATTTGTATATTCATTGGCTATATTGTGGATTTCATAAAGACCATTTCCTTAAAATATATCATGTTTTAGCAATATACCCTGCTTTTTATCATCCTTCCCTCTTCGTCCCTCCCACCTGACACATTCCTGCCCCTAGGCTTCTGCTTTTATTGTGTATGCACATATATATGGCTGAATAAAATTTCATGTGTATACGTATAATGTTTTCTTTACACATTGTTGCGGTTTAAAGCAGATGTCCAACAACCTCCCCACCATAGACTCATGTGTTTTGAATACTTGGTTCCCAGCTCATGGTAATTTTGGAAGTGGCCTTTGGAAGGTGTGTTGCTGCAGGAGGGTATTGGGATGTGTAGCCCAGCTTCCCCCTTACCAGAGTCAGCTCACTCTTGCTGCTTTCTGTCATCTACCATACAAGATATGATGTCCATTCTCTGTTCTACTATCCTTTCCCTTCCATGTTGAAACTTTCCCTTGAAACTGTAATACAAAATAAATCCTTTTGGGGTTGGAGAGATGGCTTAGTGGTTAAGGTGCTTGCTTGCAAAGCCTAAGGACCTGGGTTCAATTCCCCAGTACCCACACAAAGCCAGATGCACAAGGTAGTACATGAATCTAGAGTTCATTTATAGTGGCTAGAGGCCCTGGTATGCCCATTTTCTCTCTCACACAACTAACTAACTAACTAACTAACTAACTAACTAACTAACTTGTCCTCCCCTCTGCTTTAAAAAAATAAATAAACCCTTTCCTCCCATCAGCTGCTTTTGTTCAGGTATTTTGTCCCAGACACATGAAAGTAATTACAGCATCCATTTACCTGATGACAGCACCTATTCCAATTCCATCACTTAGCTATTGTGGATAGTGCTGTGCTAGCTCTATGAGCATGGGCGGCTGTCATGTCTTGACCACTGACATTTAGGCTCTGTCATTCTATTCTGCCTTCCCCAGAGATGACATTATCTGAGATACCCAAATGCACAGTTACCCCACATCCTGGCAGCATTGGTCAGAGCAGAGCCAAATATTGCCCATGACAAGCTCCACTCTTTCTGTCTTACACATCCATCTCTTGTTTTCTCCAAGGTGCACACTTTTATTTTTGTCTTTGCTAAATGAATAGTAGACTCAAAGTCTACTTTGAGCTACTTTTAGCTACTGTATGTTACTGGGTGTTTCTGGCTCTAAGGCTTTGAAGGAGTGTGGGAGAGGAAGTGAAGATAGAAGCAGATGCTTCCATACTTTTCTCTCTCTCCTTTCTGGACACCTGAGAGGAAGTGAGCGAATGTCACCTCCGATAGTTATCTGGCTAACTCAGCTGCCGTTGAACGTTTTCTATTCTTATTGTTGGGTGATGAGTAATTCTCAAGATGCCTCCTCCAGCTCCTGTACTGATCATTCTTTCAGTGCTATAACAAAATACCGGATGCAGGCTAACTTTATAAAGATAAGAGATTTTTTTTCTTAGCTTACAATTTTGGGGGCTGAAGGGCATGACCCTGGCATTGGTCTATTTCTGGTGACAGAATTCAAGCTGCAGAGTCCTGAGATGTCATACGCCATATGTGGCTGTGTGTTTGTTATCTATTTCCTCTTGTTCTGAAGCTATAAGCATTATAACATCCCTAATGACCTCATTTAAACCTAATGAGCCTTACCTCGAAATCCCACAGTTTTAATTTCTACTGTTTTAGACTTAACTTTGTGGATTAAATCTCCTGTGTGAGCATGGGGGACCATGACACAGAGACCATAGCAGCTCCTCACTTCTCAGGCCATTTTATCTGTTTGATGTCTCTACATGGTCCTGTTGTCAGCAACCAGTCTCCTGGGGTGATCAAACAACATGCCACAAGGGAAAGTCTCCGGATGGATGGAAGAGTGTTGATCAAACACAGCGATTACAGAAACACCTTCCACCAGCCAGGAAGACTTATGTGCCCTTTGCAGTGGTTAGGATGTGACCTGTCCTCCACAGCCTCATGTATATGTGATGAAGCCTCCTATTCAATCTTCAGTCAGTAGCAATTTGGGAGGTGGAGGCGTGTCACTTGGGATGGGTCTTGGGGTGTTATATCCCAAGATCTCCTTGTCAGAGCTCAGCTTATTCTTGCAGCTACCACCTCCAGCTGCTACGGCAGGAGGTGAAGGCCAGCCTCTGCTCTGCGAGCTCCCCCCTTGAACCTGTAAGCCAAAATAAACCCCTTTTCCTCCCACAAGCTGATCTTGGTTGGGTGATTTCCACCAGCAATGCAAACCTGACTGCAACAGTAATTTTGGTACCGAGGAGTGGTGTCATTTGTTGCCAGACACCTGACTATATGGCTTTGGCCTTTTGGAGCAGAGTTTGATGTTTTCCCTGTTTAAATCTTGTATTGGTTGAATATTTCTTTGCTTTGCCCAATGCCATCTTTTGCAGTGTGAATGTTTATTCTGTGCCATTATGTGTTTGGGGGGGATTTTTTTTTGTATTACAGCTCAGTAAAAAGATCTTGGACTATGGAGATGTATGAATATCATTGGAATTGATTAACTATGTGGACTTTTTTTTATCAACAACTTCTACACTTACATACAAAAAATGCATGATGTTTCCCTCCCCTCTCCCCATTCCCCTTTAGAACTCCAATCTCTGTCATATCCCCTCCCTCTCTCCATTAGTCTCTCTTTTAATTTGATGTCATCATCTTTTTCTATTATGAGGGTCTTGCAAAAGTATTACTAGGCAAGGTCATGGATATCAAGGCCAATTTCTGTCTGGACAGTTGCACTGTAAGGAGTCATACCCTTCATTTGGCTCTTACATTCTATCCGCCCCCTTTTCCACAATGGGCCCTAAGCCTTGGAGGGTATGACAGAGATGTTTCAGTGCTGGGCACTCCTCCATCCCTTCTTCTCAGCATTATGTTGCCTTTTGGGTCATCTCAGTGGTCATCACCATCTGAAAAGAGAAGCTTCTCTAACCAGAAATGAGAGTAGCATTAATATGTGAATAATATGTGAACATTAAGTGTAGTGCTTTCAGAGCATCTTGGTGGGAATAATATATACATTTAGCCAGACAAGAGCAGGCTTTATACCCCTCAGGCTCATGACCTCCCCTGCAGTTTAATCCCATTGTGGTCAGATAGCATACAAGGGATTGTTTCAATTTTCCTATATTTGTTAAGATTTGATTTGTGTCCTATTATATGGCCTATTTTAGAGAATGTTCCATGTGCTGCTGAGAAAAATGTATGTTCTGCAGCATTTGGATGGAATGTTCTGTATATATCTGTTAGGTCCATTTGTTCCATGATATCATTTAATGCAAATGTCTCTCTGTTTATTTTTTGCTGGGTAGACCTGTCAAGTGATGAGAGCAGGGTATTGAAGTCACCCACTACTATTGTGTTAGGAGTTGTGGTGGTTTGATTCAGATGTCCCCCATAAACTTAAGTGTTCCGAATGCTAGTCTCTCCAGCTGATGGCAATTTAGAAATTAAAGCCTCCTGGAGGTCGTGTATTGTTGGGGGCGGGCTTACGGGTATTATAGCCAGCTTCCCCTTGCCAGTGTTTGGCACACTCTCCTGTTGCTGTTGTCCACCTTATGTTGACCAGAGAGTGATGTCCACCCTCTGCTCATGCCATCATTTTTCCTGCCATCATGGAGCTTCCCCCTCGAGCCTGTAAGCCAAAATAAACCTGTTTTTTTTTTTTCCCACAAGCTGCTCTTAGTTGGTGATTTCTGCCAGCAATGCGAACCTGACTGCAACAGTAAAATGGTATCAGAAGTGGGTTTGCTGCTAGACACCTGACTGTGTGACTTTGGCCTTTTGGAGCTGATTTTCAAGAGGAATGTGGAAGGATTTGAAACCTTGGCCTAAGAGACACCTTGTAGTGTTGTAAGTACAGCTTAATGGACTATTATGGTCAGAGCTGAAAGACCTGAATGCAGTAAAAACTATGGAGTGTGAGGTTTGGCTTATGAGAGTGAGAAAGAGCTTTACTTGGACTGGGCTAGCAGTTTGTGTGAGAAGTTTGCTGTTATGCTAGTGTCCTGAGAAGTTGTGCAGGGTTGCTTTGCATAGAAATGAACTGGTGTGAGCAGAGGGATATGGCACAGAAAAAATGAAATCTTTGGGTGAACTCTGTCCATTCAGCTGCAATTGAGAGATTACAACATTTGAGATTGGGCCAGCTGACCTGCACTGGGCAACAGGAAGAATGCAGACTCTTTTGAAGGGGCCTGAATGCTGAAGGAGTGTCTTGTTCTTCAAAATCTGATTTGTTCCCCGCTGGATTAACAAATTGACATTCTATCTGGTATTGTGGAGTATAAGAAATGCAAGAAAGAGAGGGTCATTGAGTTTGTAACATGGTCTTGTGTTTTGGAAATGGCCATGGGCAGTGTGAAGCAGGTTTGCTGGATGCCTGCATGGAAAGCCCATGAGGCCATGAAGATGTACTGTGGTTTGCAGTGGAGACCCAGTGGAGATTCCAGGACCATGAGATGGCTTCTGAGGAAAGCTGCAGGCCCTGGATGAAGTTTTCCAGGACTGTGAGCAGCCTAGCTAGAGGGGCAGAATTGGAACTCCAGAGACTTGTTCCTGGTTAGAGTTATCGGACTTGGAGATTTGTCACTGACTAGAGTTGTTGGACTTGGGAGTTACAGAGTTTGATGTTTGCCCTGATTGTTTTAAATCTTGTACTGGTTGACTATTTCTTTGCTCTGCCCAATGCCATCCTTTGCAGTGTGAATGTTTATTCTGTGCCATTATGGGTTTTTTGGGGATTATTTTTGGTATTATGGCTCAGTTAAAAGACCTTGGATTATGGGGATGTATGAACATCATTGGAATTGATAAAAACTATGGGGACTTTTAAAGTTGCATGAATGCATTGCATTTTACATCATGTATGGTTATCAGTTTATGGGGACCAGGGGCGGAATGTGGTGGTTTGATTCAGATGTCCCCCATAAACTTAAGTGTTCTGAATGCTAGTCTCTCCAGCTGATGGCAATTTAGAAATTAAAGCCTCCTGGAGGTGGTGTATTGTTGGGGGCAGGCTTATGGGTATTATAGTTAGCGTCCCCTTGCCAGTGTTTGGCACACTCTCCTGTTGCTGTTGTCCACCTTATGTTGACCAGAGAGTGATGTCCACCCTCTGCTCATGCCATTGTTTTTCCTGCCAGAATCAACTAACTCTCTCTCTCTCTGATCACTTGGGAACTTCTAGCTGTGGGTGAGTTTTTCCCTCAGCTAGGCCTGGGCTGGCTTGGTGTAAGCCCTAGCCCAGGCCCAGCGGGGAGGGCCACCCAGCCCTTACTCTCTGCATGGGATCTTTATCCCCTCCAGCTCCTTGAACTTTCTTTTTCTCTTTTTGAAAATATATACTTTATTTATCTTATTTTTATTTATTTAACAGAGAGAAAGAGGGAGAGAGAGAAAGAAAGGGAGAGAATGGGTGCATCAGGGCCTCCAGCCACTGAGAACGAACTCCAGACGCATGTGCCCCCTTGTGCATCTGGCTTCATGGGTTCTGGAGAATTGAAACCAGGGTCTTTTGGCTTTGCAGGCAAATGCCTTAACCCCTAAGCCATCTCTCCAGCTTTTCTCTTTTCTTTCCACATGCCCCACCAGGCCCTTCATGTGGGCTCTCTTGCCACGTGGGTGCCTTTCCTTGGCTCTACTTCCCTCAATAAATATAATAATTCAATTAAAAAATCAATAAATAAGAGAATCAATTAAGGGACATGTTTCTGGGCAGGTACGGGAGGGTATTTCCTGGAAGGATTAGCTGAAGGGGAAAGACACTCCCCCAGAGTTGGCAATACCTTCTGACAGCAGCCCAGATGTAAAGAGGTCTGAGATAAATGAAGTGCTGCTGTTGCCTGCTTACCTTTGCCCTTTCCTGGTGGGTGTATCTACCCTATTGTTTCTGCCTCTCTCTCTCTCTCTCTCTCTCTCTCTCTCTTATGTATTTGGAGGTAGGATCTCACTTTAGCCCAGGCTGAACTGGAATTCACTATGTAGTCTCAGGGTAGCCTTGAACTCCTGGCAATCCTCTTACCTCTGCCTGGTAAGTGCTGGGATTAAAGGCATGCTCCACCATGCCCAGCTTGTTGCCACTTTTTGCTAACATCAGAACCCAGTTTCTCTCTGTCCAAGTTTTCAGCACTAGATTGGGGGTAGCTGAGCCATCCAACCTTATGGACTACACAGCTATCAGGTTCTCAGTCTCTCCAGCCATCAGACAGTCATTGTGGATTGCCCAGCCCATCTCATGTATGCCAATCTAATAAATTTGCTTGGCACTTGTCACACGAAACTTTTTCCCCTAGGGAGGTGTGACCACAAGTCTATTCATCCCAGATAGGGCACGGATGACCAAAGAATTCACTATGTAGTCTTAAGGCTGGCCTTGAACTCACAGTGATCCTTCTACCTCTGCTTCCCAAGTGCTGCGATTTAAAGGCATGTGCCATCACGCCTGGAAAAATCCAGTGTTCTTGAACCAATGAGTTTATTGGGGTTACTTATAGAGCATGGGTTGAAGCAGTTTAGGGTGACTGGGCCCTTGAAAGTTAAAGCAGAGAATGGCCTTGAGCCTGTCCTTGCTGTTTCCATTTTGCTAGAAGTCACCTTGTGGCTTGCCTAAAGGAGTTCCCTAGATCTGGTTTTCTAGAAGTAACCCCAGTCCCTCCCTAGGGAGGAATTCCCCTTTTCTAGAACTAAGATTCCTGGAAGGATTATACCTGATCCTGGCATTGTGGTTTGTTAAGCTCAGCCCCAATTCAGAACCTATAAATGACCTCAGCTTGGCTCTCTGGGTGGGGCTCTACCTTCTGCCTTCTTATGAGTAGGAGCTCTTTGTACTTTCTCCTCTTCCCTTCTCTTACCCTAAGTCTCTCTAAACCTTACCCTCTTGTCTGTGGGTTTCAATTCTTTGAATTCATATGACAAGAATTCAGGGATATCCCCAAATTATTGGTGTATTGGCAAGAAGCCTCAAGCTTCTAGTTACACTTGGCATTGGCAGAGGAACCCCCAAATTTCTGTATCATTATTTGCCAGGAATGTCACAGGGTAAGTGTTCTGCTTCTTGCATCCTTTGTGTCAGGAGGCACGATCTGTTCTCAACTCTTCATTTTCTTCTCTGCAAATTTCCTTCACCTGGGAACTGGACACATTTGAAACTTGGTGGATGGTAGATTTGGGAAATTTCTGTAAGACATGGATTAAAACTTTCTGGGTCTGGAGAGATGGCTCAGTGGATAAAGGGGCTCTTTTGCCAAGCCTAATAGTCTGGGTTTGATTCCCCAGCACCCATGTAAGCCAGATGCCCAAAGTATTACATGTGTCTGGAGTTTGTTTGCAGTGGCACGAGGTCCTGGCATGCCCATTTTTATTTCTCTCTCAAATAAATTTAAAAAATATTTTTAAAACTTTCTGTTTTAAGGCCGGGTGTGGTGGCACACGCCTTTAATCCCAGCATGCAGGAGGCAGAGGTGGGAGGATGGCTGAGAGTTCTAGGCCACCCTGAGACTACATACTGAATTCCAGGTCAGAAAAATGTAAATGCTGGGTATAGAACACTGTGTTTGTTCTGTGTAACATTGATGTGAGTTTTAAAATGCTAATGACTGGGCTGGAGAGATGGCTTAGTGGTTAAGGCACCTGCTTCCTAAGTCTAAGAATGCCAGTTCCAATCTCCAGCGGTTCCAATCTTCAGGTCCCACGTTTAGCCAGATGCAAAGTGATGCAAGGGCGCAATGCCACACTTGACCACAAGGGGGTGCAGGCATCTGAATTTTGTTCAAAGCAGCTGAGGCTGCTGGCACACCCATCTCTATCTGTCTTCCTCTCCCTCTCTCTCTCTGTCTCTCTCTCAAAAAAAAAAAAAAAAAATGCTAATGACCAATGGAAGTCTGAGGGAAATGCAGATTCCACCTAGGGTTGCTGTGTTGGGTTTGTGCCTCATCTTTGAGGGCTCATTTTGGGATTTGCAACCATTGACTCAGATTCACCTCAAGGTCAGTACAAACTAAGCTAAACTGGGAAGGATGTGGGGAGAATAAATGCTGAGCTTCAGGCATCTCTCTTGCTCTCTTGGCTGGTAGAAGCCCCCAGCTCTGGTTGAGATTTGTTTTTATTTTGTTTTTTTAAGGTAGGGTTTCACTCTGGTCCAGGCTGACCTGGAATTAACTATGTAGCCTCAGGGTGGCCTGGAACTCATGGCAGTCCTCCTTCCTCTGCCTCCCAAGTGCTGGGATTAAAGGCGTGCGCCACCACACCCGGTGAGATTTTTTTTTTTAATGTGACTGTTTACATTTCTTTTCTAAAAATATATTTTATTTATTTATTTGAGAGAAAGAAAGAAGAGAGAGAATGGGCACGCCAGGGTATCCAGCCACTGCAGATACATGCGCCCTCTTGCTCATCTGGCTTATGTGGGTCCTGGAGAATCAAACCAGTATCCTTTGGCTTTGCAGGCAAATGCCTTAACCACTAAGCCATCTTTCCAGCCCCTGTGATGGAGATTTTAATCAAACTAAAGCCTCTTTCCCCATTCTGTGCTGAACATTTTGCAAATGCCTCAGTCTGTAAGCTGTGAAAAATGTATACTAAGAATAAATAACCCTGCCCTACTCTTACAGTAACCCAGCCAGCTACATCTTGACCTGACTCAGTCAAATATCTTGTAAAACCAGACCATGGGTAACACCTCCCCTCCTCCAGCTTATTGTTTTGATTCTGTAGCTTGCTTATCACTTCCTGCCTATGCCCCTAGTCACATAGCCCAGAAGTTTAACATACCAATAGTGTAAAGAATTTAAGCTGATGTCAAACCACCTGCCTTACTGTTTATAAAACCCTGAGATAGCTGCACTACACACTTGGCTTTTTAAAATTATTCCCCTAAGTCTATGTCAACATGAATAAATTTTCTGATTCTCCACTTGATCTCTGTGTGATTCAGTTTCCCATAACACAGCTACACCAAACATAGCTGATTTCCAAGCTGGTTTTCTTTTCTTCCTTTTTTTTTTTTTTTTTTTTTTTTTTTTTTTTCATTAAGGTCCCTTCCCTGGGTATGAATGGCATACCTCACTGTCTCGGACAGAAATGGCCAATATTTCTCAGAGATCTAGCTAAAATACACTTAGTCAATGGTCTAGGATTCATGCAGTGTGGGCCGACTGGGGCTCACATGGGTGAAACTTGTGTTTGGCGGGGAAAACCTCTATGGGCAATTCAGACCCTGCAATACTGAGGCCCACATTAAGCAGCAAGTGGTGATGGGTGGCATGTTCCAACCAAAAGCCACAGGAAGAGATCATGTGGCTTTGATTTGCTCAGCAGGAACAAGTTCATAATTCGGCAGGAGCTTAGAAGACTCATTTGCTTGATGATTTCTGGTTTGCCTTTTAAAATGTTTTCTATCTGGGAACTGAATGAATGGTACAGTGGTTAGAGACACTTGCTGAGCACATCTGCTTGATATTTTCTGACTTGCTTCTGGTTTTAGAGGAAGTAAGATGTTTTACTTGTAGATTTCTCCATTAAGGCCTTCTTAATTTGGACATATTTAAATATATTTAAATGGGGAATGCTTGCATTTTATTTGCTTTACAGGTTTTTCCTTGCATTCTTTAGAAAGTTTAGAACTTTAGAAATTGCCATAAATTCATGGTCAGCTGGATTCTGGGAGAAGCATTGGCACCCCCCTTTGATCACAGATGCCAAGCATATTTACCCCATGCTGTGGGGCATTGCTAAACATAGGCTGGGACTGTGAGGAAGCTGGCCTGGGCTGTTGGACATGGCCGGGGACCTTGGGCTGTGGGGGTTGCAGCTGGCCTTATCATCGGGAACCCACCCTGGGGATGGTGACTGGCCCTCCCTGCCCTTGGTCAAGGTTGTACTGTGCCCTGTCTTCACCCAGAGTGGGCAGAACTGGCGAGGCCCTCCCCCCTTGATCCCAAAAAAAGCACCTGACCATTCCATAATCAGGCTTTGTCCCCCACAGTTCCTGACCTTGTGGCTAGCTGCCCAAGAGACCCTTATGTGGTTGAAGTCATGTAGCTTTTCCCGCCAGTTCTGTGATCTCCCTTGCAGCTTCTCCTCGTGAGACTTCTGCCTTCCAACACCAGTCAAGTAGATAGCAACCCATAAACTATGTATCCAATCACCATATAGTCTGGATGTGCCTTCTCAACCTTTCTCAAGTGTTTATAAACCCACTTCCCTTTCGAATAAATGAGAATGCGCTAACCATCTGACAGTCTCCCGGGTGGTTCATTGCCCATCGCACTCACCCGCTCCAGGACCCTGCTTCCCCCAACTCCTCCTGCTCCTGGGATGTAGGTGGCCAATGACCCCCGGGAACAGCAAGGACCCACACATGTGCCCTCCAGATCTTGTCTTGAGGCAAAATGATTACTAAAGCCATGTTAGGATGCAGTTCTCAGACCTCTGTGAGACAGAAATAGAACCATAAAAAGCAAGCAAATGACAACCAGATTTAACTAAAGCTTACAGTAAGCTAGAATTTTATAATTTAACAACATGTAAATGGCTAATCTTAATTTGCTACATGACATGTTAATTCAGATTGGTAATTGCTGGGTTTATAACTCAGGTTTTGTAACAGGCCTCCAAGCAGTTTAGAAGGTTATTGGGACTGGCAGGATTCTACCAGCTTGGTGTGGTGGTGCACTCTTTTAATCCCAGTACTCATAAGGCAGAGGTAGGCCTATCTCCATAAATTTGAGGTGAGCCTGGCCTGGGACGACAGAGTGAGTTTCAGGTCAGCCTGGGCTAAAGTAAGACCCTACCTCAAAAAAGCAAAAAAAAAAAAAAAAAAAAAAAAAAAAAAAAGAAAGAATGCCTGGGCCTTGTCTGCCTCTATGTTTTAGATGCATAAAGTGGTACATGTGTCTGGAGTTCATTTGTAGTGGTCCTGGTGTGCCCATATTCACTCTCTCTCGTAAACAAATGAATAAATAAATAAGTAAATAAATAATGTAAGTAAAAGGGCTGGAGAAATGGCTTAGTGATTAAAGCACTTGCCTGTGAAATCCAAGGATCCAGGTTTGATTCCCCAGAACCCACATAAGCCAGATGCACATGATAGTGTATGTATCTGCAGTTCATTTGCAGTGGCTATAGGTCCTAGCATGCCAATTCTTTCTTTCTAAATCTATCTCTCTCTGAAATAAATAAAATAAATTAAGAGAGGCGTGGTGACGTATGCCTTTAATCCCAGCACTCGGGAGGCAGAGGTAGGAGGATCTCCATGAGTTTGAGGCCATCCTGAGACTACATAGTTAATTCCAGGTCAGCCTGGGCTAGAGTGAGACCTTACCTCAAAAAACCAATAAATAAATTAATTAAAATTAAAAATTAAAAATATTTAAATATGTAAAAAAGCTTAGAAAAGCTCTTAATTTTTGTTTATCACCATTTAAAAGATCTATTAATTGTAAGAGACTAACCATTTTCTGTCTCTGCTAATCAAATACATTTGTGTTTAAGACTATAGTTTACAAGGTTAACATGCTAAGTTGCTTAGTTCTCTGTTCTGTCATTTTTCTTGTTCTTTATTATAATTGGTTCATTGTCATTTGCTGCTTAAAGTTGTTAAAAGCTGGCTGTGAGTTCAAAGACGAGCTGCAATATTTCAGATCTAAGCAGACTTAATTCATGTTTCCCAGTACCTTCTCACAGATCAGATTGGCCATCTGATAGTTAATGAGGAAAAAAGGCAAACAAACAGTACAAGGGTAATATTAATCCATATTTTCTTTTTTCTGCTCACCTAAAGTCACCTCTACAGGTAGTTTTGCTAGACAGATTGATCAGATGAGTAAACTGAGTCTTAAGGTAATTGATCAGGTTACAAACTCCTTAAAGTACATAACAACCATCAGTCTTGCCTAGAGCCTATACCAGATTAAAAGCAGATAAATTTTTAAAACACTTGAGGGATAGAAGACAAAAATTCCACCAGAGGATTAAACCCATCTTAAAACATCAATAGATTACAGGGAACCCTGTCCTAGGCTCCCATAGGCAGGAGATGGGAGAAAACCCTGACAAATATCAGAAACTAGCAGAAACTTGGAAGTAGGAGATAGCCAAGCCAAGAGTAAGCCACAGAAACGCCTACTTGGGTGTGCCTCACTGTGAGACTCACATAGACTGTGCTGTGTGTCATCTAGCTGGTTGGTGGGGGGAGGTTACAGAGACAGTGCCAGTGTACTGCAGGCAGGAGGTGGGAGAAAACTCTGAAAAATGTGTCCTCCCCTAGATCTTGGTCTGAGGAGATGCCCATCTCCATTAGAGGATTCAGAACAGGATTGGGCACATCCTGATGCAAAATTTTTCTATTCTTTCTCTTCGTCCATTTCATTTCAGATGGGGCAATCTGCCTCTAAGATACCTACCAAGTTACCACTAGACTACATCCTTAAAAATTGGGCTCAATTGGGCTGGAGAGGTGGCTTAGCAGTTAAGGTGCATGCTTAGTGAAGCCTAAGGGACCCAAGTTTGATTCTCTGGTACCTACTTAAGCCAGATGCACAAGGTGGTGCATTCATCTGGAGTTTGTTTGTAGTGGCTAGAGGCCCTGGCATGTCCATTCTCTCTCTGTCTCTCCCCATCTCTCCCTCTTTCTCTCTCAAATAAGTAAATAAATAAAATATAAAAAAGTGCTTAATTAGATCCAATAAGACTCAGAAAAATGTTTTTTACTGTTAGAAAGCTTAGCCACAGTACCCTCTAGAAAATGGCAAAAAGTAGGCACCACCAAGTAGTTTTAAGCACCATACAATTCTCCAAATTGACCTTGTTTTGTAGAAGAGAGAGGAATGAATGGCTGTACCTATGTACAACTATTCTTTTACCCCCATGACCATCCTGAATTGGCCATTAACTGCCAGCTGGACCTGATCACTCCAGTTACTGTTTGTGGCTCAATGACTCCCAACCTTCCAGCCCTAGAGAAAATGGTTCTTTTGTTCAGGATAGAAAAAAGAAGACCAAGATATATACATAGTAACAAAATTTGAGGCTCTTGAGTACATTTCTCAAGATATCAAGGTTAAAAATTCAGCTCACAAGCCGGGTGTGGTGGCCCACACCCCTCCAAAAAAAATTCAGCTCACTGATGTTCATCATAACATTACAAAAATTGTCTTTGAAGTACTCAACCAAGTTAGCTATGTTCATCTACCTGTCAAGTTTTTAACTACTGGGGAAACTTGAGTCTTAAGATTAAAGTTTACTCACTCGTGTTTAATTTTCGATTATAAATAGAACACTGTAGCATTAAGGGTAAGTCCTGTCTTGTTCACACTAATTCTACCAAATGGTCTTTTTTTTTTTTTTTTTTTGTTGTTTCGAGGTAGGGTCTCACTCTAGCTCAGGCTGACCTGGAATTCACTAAGTAGTCTCAGGGTGGTCTTGAACTCATGGCAATCCTCCTACCTCTGCCTCCCAAGTGCTGGGATTAAAGGCGTGTGCCACCATATCCAGCACACATTTAATCTTTATAAAAGAAATAATTTAGTTTCAGTTATTTTAACTTTCACTAACTAAAGAACTCCCCAGGTCCTAAGATAACCTTTGTGTTCAGTCATGTTAAAAGGCTACTAATCCTCAATTCCTGAGTCAATGAGTTAACTCCAATTGTAACACTAGAACCTGCTATATACAGATAATTTTGATATATCTTGCCTAAGCTTCATCTCTTTTCACAGTTATGATTAAACATAACATTGAGCTGAGTGTGGTGGCGCACACCTTTAATCCCAGCAATAGGGAGGCAAACGTAGGAGGATCATGGTGAGTTTGAGGCCACTTTGATACTACATAATGAATTCCAGCTTAGCCTGGGCTAGAATGAGATCTTACCTCAAAAAAATAATAAATAAATAAAATTAAAATACCATTGCTTTATGTCAACCAAAGTATATCTAATGTACATTAGATTAATTGTTATTCATTTCTCTTTCAAGATTAAACAAGAACATCACTTGTCCAGCTGTGTCTTTTTTTTAATTATTGTTTTTTATTGACTATTATACTTAAATACCAAAAAACCCACCTGATATTTCTCTCCCCTCCCCCCATACCACTTTAGAACTCCAGTCTCCACCATATCCCCTCCCTCTCTCCAGTAGTCTCTCTTTTAATTTGATGACATCATCTTTTTCTTCTATTTTGAGGGTCTTGCGGAGGTATTGCTAGGCACTGCAAGGTCATGGATATCGAGGCCAATTTCTGTCTGGGCAGTTGCATTGTAAGAGGTCATACCCTTCCTTTGGCTCTTCCATTCTAACCGCCCCCTCTTCTGCAATGGTCCCTGAGCCTTGGAGGGTGTGACAGAGGTGTTTCAGCACTGGGCACTCCTCCATCCCTTCTTCTCAGCACTATGTTGCCTTTTGGGTCATCCCAGTGGCCATCGCCATCTGAAAAGAGAAGCTTCTCTAACCAGAAGTGAGAGTAGCGTTAATATGTGAATATGAACATTAAGTGTAGTGCTTTCAGGGCAGCTTGGTGGGAATAATATATACATTTAGTCAGACAAGAGCAGGCTTATACCCCTAAGGCTCATGACCTCACCTACCATAGACTTTTACTAAGGTTTTTCAGTACCAGGTATGTATTCCCTCCCGTAGAGAGGGCCTTCAGTCCAATTATGGAGCAGTTGGTCACCCCAAGAGTAAACATGCCACTATTGCACCTGTTCAGTCATTGGGCCTGTCTGGCCAAGCTTGAATATTCAGCGTCCACTGTTTTCACTGTTGATGGCTTCTGTCTCCCATATGCTGCATGCAGTGCAGCTTTTTCCAGCTTTCAGTTGGCTGGTCTACAGGGAGAAGGTTTTCTGCTCAGCACCAGCTTGCTTTCTCAGTGACCTTGCCTCTCAGGCAAGAGATGTCTTCAGCAATAGGGTCTTACTATCTGTTTCTCAAGGGAAACCAAGGGCTTTGGCAAAAGCCTTTAATGTTTTGGAGACTACCAGGACCTCCTTGGCCAATAACTCACTGGAAGGTATCCCATCCCAGGTACTGAAAATTTTCTAGTTACAGTCTACAGCTTCTAGACGTGCCTTTATTCAAGAAAGTAATTTTACATATGCCTTATTCACAATATCTTGAGTTTAGATTGACCCTCCCCCTGCACTTCTTTTATGCATTCTCTTCCCATGGCCTCACTTAGGCCATTCCCCTCCCTGTAATCAGTTAGCTGTTTCTTTTTTTTTTTTTTTTTATCAAAGTCAGTTTGTCAAGGGTTATACTAAAATCAGACTGCTTTAGTGAGAAAATGACCATATTCTGCTCAGTTCTTAAACTATATGTAATCAAACAGTCTTATCAAGACTTTGTTAAGTAATTGCCTCAGTTTCAATATCCAAAGTTCATTGCTGTGGTAGTTTAAACGTATGTCCCTCAGACTCAGACTCAGGTGTTCTATTAAGGCTTGTAATTTGAATCTGATCTTCAGCCAAAGTGTATGCAGAGAGGTTTTGAGCTCTGCCTGGACCCCTGCTGCTTGCTTGCCAGTTTGTGCTTGCTGCTTCCCCCGCCCCCCTTGCTGGCTATTTGGTTGTTTCTCTCTGCTTGGATGTATGGAGGCAGCTTCTTCCACCACTGATGGAATTTGAAATAAATCCCTCCTTCCCATCATCTATGCCTGGCTTGGATGAGCATCCCTGCCATGTAGAACTGGTTATAGCAACTGCCTATAAATAAGATAACTCTCAAGACACATGGTCAGATTAATTGTGTAGTAACAACCTACTCTCTGGTACCAATTTCTGTTGTAGTCACCTTCACATTGTTGGGATGAACTTCCAAACTAGCCACAGCTTATGGGAGGAAGGGATTTATTGACGTTTACAGATCCAGAGGAAGTTCCATAATGTCAGAAGAATGTGGACAGCAGGGAACCCAGGCAGAATTTAAGCACTCTGCATACCTTACTCTGGAATTCACCTCCAGTAACATAGAGCTGGGCCCCAGGATCCGCCTGCAGTGACACCTCTTCCAGCTAGGTGGCTGGAAATCTGAGTTACAGCTTTTTTTTTTTTTTTTTTTTTTTGAGGTACTGTATGTATGTACCACATCTTCTTCATTCCTCAGTTGATGGGTATCTGTGTTGATTCCATTTCTGAGATATTGTCACTAACTAGAGCAGCAACAAACAGGGCTAATCAAGTATCTCTGTAGTAAAGCATAGAGTCTTTAGGGTATATGATCAAGAGTGGTATAGCTGGATCAGATGGTGGATCTATGTTTAGACTTTTGAGGAATCTCCATACTAATTTTCATAGTGGATGTACATGTTTGCATTTCAAAAATAAAATGTAAATTTATTGATTTCCTTTTTGATTTCTTCAACAATTCATTTAGTCCAACTAGAGAGTAGTTGGTTTCCCCAATAACAGACATGCCTCTTGCACCTGTTGACTCGTTTGGCCTGGTTGGTTAAATTTAAGGCTTGCAGTGTCCTACAGTTGTGTTTTTTTTTTTTACATGTGTGTATGTGTAGCATGTGTGGTATTTGTACATGTGTATGCAGATGTGCATGCCCCAGGCACTCACATGGGGAGGCCAGAGGATAACATCAAATGTCTTCCTCTAGTGATCATCAGTTAGTTTTCTTGAGATAGAGCATTTCACTAAACTCAGAACAGCCATTTTCAGTCAAATTGTCTGGCCAGCAAGTCCCAGTGATTCTCAGGTCTCTACCATGCACATCACTAAGATTACAGAAACGTGTGTGGCTATGCCCAGCTATTTATATGAGTGCCGGGGAATCAAACTCAGGGACAATCATGCTTGCACAGCTAGTGTTCTTACCTACTGATCCATGTCCCTAGGTGCATTTATTTTTAAAAAAAATTTATTTATTTATTTTAATTTAGACAGAGAAAGGGTGAGAAAGAGAGTGAGAGAGTGGGCATGCCAGGGCCTCTAGCCACTGCAAATGAAATCCAGACATATGTTCCACCTTATGTATCAGGCATATGTGGGACCTGGAGAATCAAACCTGGGTCCTTAGGCTTTGCAGGCAAGTGCCTTAACCATTAAGCCATCTCTCCAGCCCTAGTTGCATTTTTTGTATTTCTTGTATCTGACTTCTTTATAGTTCTAAGAGATATGAAAGTAGCTTTGGGGATACTTTGTAGAAGAGTGGTTAGGGTTATCAAGTGAGCGTTATTTACTCATGCTCTTAATTGTTCTAGTGATGCTTCCAGAGATTCTTCTTTGAAAAATTGCATAGGTGAGTATAGGGAATGCAAATAGGGACACAACAATATTGCAAATCTTTCTTTTCAAATATAGAAATCCCCACTCTCGCCATATGTCATGACCTGTGTGGTAGTTTGAATATATGTCCCCTAATATATTCAGTGTTTTATTAGTTATAGTTTGCATCTGCAATCACCTTGCTAGAGGCAATGTCACTGGGGGCCGGTCTTAAGGTGTGGTGATGGTTTGAGATTCCATTGTAAAGATATGCAAAGTGTGCCTAGTAGGAGTTCCTGAAGTGTGCTGTGGCTTTGGGCAGTAGTTTTGCGCTGTGTGCCTTTTTGGCTGTGGCTTTGCTCTCTGCTTGGTCCTGTGAAGGCAGGCCAGCTTTTTCTGCCATTATGGAACTTCCCCTGGATCTGTGAGCTTCAATAAATAATATCCCTTCCTCCATAACTGTGCCTGGTCTGGAAGTTCATCTCAGCGAACCTGAAGCTGTCTGCTACAAACTGCATTGGTTAGAAGTGGTGGAGATTCCAAGCCTAGAAAGACTTTCTCTGGCACTGCTGGGGCCATGTGGCCACCATGTAAGAAAGCAAGAGCTAGGTTGCACAAAGATGAGAGGTCACGTGGAGAAGAACAAAGAGAGTCTTTCTAGCAGTCAGCACCGGCTGATGTAGTGATTGTGGCTCAGGACTGGATCCTCATTGAGATCAAATGGATCCAGCCAACACCCAAAGCACCATCTAGATGAGCCAATTCCAGGTCAAATTTCCAGACCACAGAATTATCACATAAATCAATGATTAGGTCACAGTTCATTGGTTTTATGGGTCAAAAGGTAACTAGTGGTAGCTATGCTTCTCACTGATATGCTCCAGAGTTTACCTTGATTTCTGTATTCTCTCTCTCTTTTTTCTAGAATTACATTTTTTATTGATAACTTTAATATATGAACATATTGCACATTGGTCATATTTTTATTGAATTATACTCTTATATCCACTTTCCCTTGCCCCTCAGTGGAGTTATCGGTAATCACTGGGGTCACCAGTCTTGTGTCCCTCCCTCTTTTCTGACCCCCTGATTAGAATATCTTTCTTACCCATTTTCCAGAACTCTCTAATTTAAAACATTCAGATTCATTGCATAAATATCTCCATGATATTATCTTTAGGTGCACATTTTGTCCTGTGCTGCTCTCACATAATCTTCTTTTCTGTCAAGTGTAAGAATGATATTTGTTACAAATATGTTGCCTTACCTACTGCTGTTTGAATGTGGATGTAAAATGTCAAATGTCCCCATAAGGTCATGTGTTTGACCACTTGGTCCAGAGCTGGTGGTGCTGTTTAGGAAGATTGTAGAACTTTGAGGAGGTGGAGCCTTGTTGGAAAAAGTGTGTCATGGGGGTAGACCTTGAGATTTTATAGCCCAACCCCACTCTTCCTATTCACACGCTCCTTTTTAACTGGGCATACAATATGTGCATCTTGTCTATAACTCTTGCTACCATGCCTTCTCCACCATGGACTGTACTCCCTGGAATTGTAAGCAGAAACACATCCTTTCTTCCTAAGCTGCTTTTTGTCAAGTATTAGGTCACAATGATGAGTAAAGAAAATGACGGAGGATCGAGGTACCTAAGGATAGATGAAAAATTTGTTATGATATCAAAATACATAAACCTCCTATTCTGAAGAGAAATTTTTCTTTAAATTTTTTATTGTAAATATTAATATATGAGCACATTGTGAACTGGTCATATGGCATCAGGTAAGGTTGCATCAGTCCATTTCTGTGGAGAGTACCATGCCTCCCAGAACTCTGAAGGGAGCTATTTCACCAGAAATGCATGTTTCTTCTTTTAGAAGAGAGCTCATTTTCAACCAAGATTAGAAATAACTAAGGAATATTCTGTCTTCTTTAAAGTTTACCCTCATGTTCAAAATATTGACACCAAGATGAATAGATGAGAATAGTCAAATGTAATATGATACTTGTCTTCATTTAGAATAAAATTCATGTCTAGACTTTCTCACTTGGGTTAGTATCAAGGGTTGCATAGTATTGTTTCAGATAAACAAAAATGATACAATATGCAAAGGGTCTTATAATATTTAGTAATTCATGTATATCCATCTATGTAAATGAAATACCAATCAACTTTTTGTGTTCTCCTCCTGACATAGTGACTACCTTTATGAATGCTATGCCCCAAACCTTTCCTCCCTCTTTTTTGGACCCTCTATTAGATTGTTTACCTTCCACCCTCCTCCTTTACCTCCTCCTTTTCCTCTTATTCTTCATCTGTTTCATCTTCCTTATCACAGAATGTCACTCTCTATAGAACTCTACCCGTTTCAAACTTAATACTCCAGGATGGTCTCAAACTGATAGCAGTCCTCCTGCCTCAGCCTCTCAAGTGCTGGGATTATAGGCATGAGCTACCATGCTGAGCTAGTTCATTTTCGTCTGTTATTTTCCACAGTTACAGAAATAATTGTTGCTCCAAAACTTTAAAGCAATGGAGCTGAGAATGCTTGTCTTTTTATGTAGTCATCAGTAATATATGATGGCTTCTTAAAGTAAAAACTTATTGAAAATATTCTAGCCTTTTTATCTTTAACAGGAAAATACTGGGCAATGAATCTCATTTTGAAACTTTCTCATCCAATGTAGGGTTGTTCTTTTTTTCCTAAGCAGGACTTTCTTTGCAAACACAGCCTATCCATGCCAGCTTCCAGGATATGTAAAATGAGTTATCTTTTGTTTTGCATATGACAAAGCTCAATGCATACACAAGTAATATGTTATATGTCATATAAATGTATAACAATATATGTAATTAGATAAAATGTGAAATTATTATCATATACAATATAATTATATAAATATAATTATATACAATATAATATAGTATAACAATATGATCCATTTTATACAACTTTATATATAATTAGAACAGAATTATATATAACACCTAGTTAAAATAGAATTTTGTATGTAATATAGAATGTAAGAGACTGGTAGATGTGTATAATTTTAAACTTATACCCCATATATTAATATATATTTATTGTAAATACAGATTATCTTTTGTACATACATAAATAGGTATGAATGTTACATATAATATAACCCATTACATATATGTTATAGAAGTTATATTATATAAGTACTATTATGCACATACCAGTTTATCTATTTTCAGTTAAATGGATGTCTTAACAGCTGATCCATCTCTTCAGCTCTCCCCTCTTTTTTTAAATTAGTGAACTAAAGTACTAAGATGCTTATAGCATTTGTGAAAGAAAATATGGGGTTTAGAAGCAAGAAGCATGGGTTACCACACTATGCCTCCAACTTGGTTTATTGTGTACTTTGAACCACATTTTCCCCAATGTAAACTCAGAAGGCAACAAGTTTTGTGAACTTCCAAGTTCCTACAGGGTATCTTATGGTTGTCATTGTTATTCCTCCAAAGATGAACTCCCTTATGCCTGCTTCAACAAATAGTTTCTCCCCCGAGGGAGCCAAAGGTGATATAGCAATTATACTCTTGTTTGTCTCTAATTGGAGTTGAGTATTGTATTGCTCTCTGTGTTGTTTCTGTGGCTCATCAAATTAAACTCATTCAGTATATGAGGGGCTGTGAACAGAAGTGTGTGTTATTACAACTCTCTGGTTTGACTCTGAACTTATAATTTTGTCACAATGGAACTTTGAGTATCTTGGAGACAATGTGTTTCACTGTCTTCTATGACCTTCTAGAGAGAAATGGAAGAATCATCCCATGCCTTGTGGCTGAAGGTAATGGAGCTCATCACCCAAGGGGCTCTGCCAGAGCAGGAGTATTTGCAGTAATGTGTGAGCGTTTACATTGGGATGTGCTTATGTGTTTGTGTCTCTTGTCTACACCTTCTTAAATCAGAATATGATCAATGGTGCTATATAAAACAGATGATCTTGAATTGATCTGACTTTTGAGAGGACAGGGCCAAATCAAAACTTTATATAAAATAATTTCTTTCAAACTATTCTTTTAATTTTTTTTTGGGGGGGGGTGGTTCAAGGTACGTTCTTGCTTTAGCCCAGGCTGACCTGGAATTTACTCTGTAGTCTCAGGGTGGTTTTGAGCTCATGGCAATCCTTCTACCTCAGCCTCCCAAGGGCTGGCCACCACACCTGGCCTCCAAACTGTTCTTATATCTAATTTTTTTTCAGTGGAAAAGCATAGCTCCTTTTATCTTTATCCCCATTAGGCTTTTTCAGTCAAATTTTATCCTGAATCTCTCTAATTTTACTCATCTGACATCTACAGTCCAGGTATGAAACAGCCATTATTTTGTAACCAAAATCCTGCAACAACCTCTTATTCAGATTCTTGTGATAACTATTCCCTCATTATAATCTGATCTCTACCCATTAAGTTGGAGATATTTAAAACCCTTTTTTTCTAATTAAAACCTTTCTTCCCTGGAGTTATTGTGCTAGAAGAGAATGAAACATTTTATTATACCAAAAAAAAAAAGGCTTCATATGCAATGCTTCCTCAATAATCCTATAAATCTGCCTATCTTTCCTTGGTCTTGAATATTTTCCATTCATTGCATGCTCTAGCCTTGTCCTTGCCAAACCTTTAACTAGAGTACCCATTTTTACAATTGCCATATGTTAGGTTTTTACATTACAGACTCTTTTTAAAGAATACTTATGAAACTACTTCCTCATCACATTGCGTTAGTTTCTTGTGAAGTGACAGTCTATTACAATCATGAGCAGATGTTCTTATTCCTTGACTCCCTAATCTCATATATTCCTCATGAACTCTGGAATACTCAAGTGTGAACCTGGTTTGATGTGATGATGTGGTTTCTCCAAAAGATGTTGTATCAGTTCCTGAGTAGACAAATACCATTCTTTATCCACACAATCACTAGCCTATAAGAGGGACAGAGGACTGGAGAAATGGCTTAGTGGTTAAGGCACTTGCCTGCAAAGCCAAGGACCCAGGTTCAATATCTCAATACCCACGTAAGCCAGATGTACAAGATGGCACATGCATCTGAAGTTCGTTTGCAGCGGCTGGAGGCCCTGGTGTGCCCATTCTTTCTTTCTCTCTCTCTCTCTCTCCTTGCCTATTTCTCTCTCTCTCAAATAAATAAATAAAAATAAAAATACTTAAAATAAATAAATAAAAAATTTTAAAGTGACAGAAAGTGTTAAATAATTCAGGTTAAGTACCTTAGAATGATGTAATATGAATCATAATCACTTCAAATTCTTTCATATGTCAATCTATTTTTCATACTCAGCAAAAGAATAAAAGAAGAGCATGAGGAGAGATAATCAGAGCAGTGTATATGAATTCATCCTCTTGGGGCTCCCCATCCAACCACAGGAGCAAGGCATGTACTATGCCATATTCCTGGCCATGTACCTGACCACGGTGCTGGGGAACCTGCTCATTATCCTGCTCATCAGACTGGACCCTCACCTCCACACCCCCATGTACTTCTTCCTCAGCCACTTGGCTGTCACTGACATCTCTTTCTCATCAGTGACAGCTCCAAAGATGCTCATGAATATGCTGACGCAGAGTCACTCCATCTCATACACTGGGTGCGTTTCCCAGGTGTACTTTTTCTTATTGTTTGGGAGTGTCGACAGCTTCCTTTTGACTTCAATGGCCTATGATAGATATGTGGCCATCTGTCACCCCCTGCACTATACCATTATCATGAACCAGAGCCTCTGTTTCCTGCTAGTAATTGTGTCCTGGATCTTGTCCACTATTAGTGCCCTGATACATACCCTCCTCCTAGCCCGTCTTTCTTTCTTTACAGACAATACTATCCACCATTTCTTCTGTGACCTCTCTGCTTTACTTAAGCTGTCCAGCTCAGACACCACCATAAATGAGCTGGTTATATTTCCTGTAGGAACAGTGGTCATCACTCTACCATTCATTTGTATCCTGGTCTCTTACGGCCACATTGGGGCCACCATCCTGAGAAGGCCCTCTCTCAAAGGAGTTTGCAAAGCCTTGTCCACATGTGGTTCTCACCTCTCTGTGGTTTCTCTGTACTATGGAGCCATTATTGATCTATACTTTGTCCCATCATCTAGTAACACTAATGAGAAAGATGTCATTGTTGCTGTATTTTACACTCTGGTCACGCCGATGCTGAATCCCTTTATCTACAGCCTGAGGAATCAGGACATGAAAGGAGCTCTGAGAAAGATCCTCAGTAGAAGAAGGCTTTCAGCATAATGTGGGTTGTGCTTCCCATTAACTGACACAAGACTCTCTCAAGCCACACGCCCAACCTTTCCTTGCTGGATTTCTGTTTTCAGCCTCTGTTTTGCATTGGATAACGCTTTTACCTCTGCCTCATTTCCTTGTTGATCCTAACCATCTTCAGAAACGTTTGCAGAAACATGTCAGCACAACAGGCTTTGTTTGAAATTTTCTCTTCCTACCAACATTGAAAATTTTAATGCCATCACATTTTTACAAATTCTTTTTTATTTGTAGCAACCAGCAATAGCAAAACTGTACCTCTTAAGATAAAATTTTTTCTTTAGGTAGAGTCTTGGTTTTATGTCTATGTTCAATTTTGTAATATTTTGAAATTATTGTTAGGAAGCTTAATTAGAAACCAGAGCTCAGACATCAGCATCAATGAATTGGTTATCCTTAGGGTAGAAACAGTAATCATGACTCTGTCATTCATAGGCATCCTGGCCCTTTGTGACTATATTGGGCATGGTATCCTGAGAGCACCCTGCATTATGGGACTCTGCCAATCCTTTGCTTATAGCATATTATTTATTTAATTGACACATAAAACTGTACATTAAAAAATTGTTTTAATTTATTATTTTTTTAAATTTATTTTTGGAGAGAGAGACAGAGAGAAATAGAAAGGGAGAAATAGAAATGGGAGCGCCAGCAGTCTCTCAGCTGCTGTGAATGAAATCCAGATGCGTGCATCCCCTTGTGGGCAAGTGCGGCATCGCGCCCTTGCCTCACTTTGCATCTGGCTAAATGTGGGACCTGGAGACTGGAACCGCTGGACATTGGAACCAGCATTCTTAGGTTTAGCAGGCAGGTGCCTTAGCTGCTAAGCCATCTCTCCAGCCCCATTTTAAAATTTTTTAAAAATATTTTATTTATTTGATAGAGACAGAGAGAGAGGCAGGCAGATAGAGAGACAATGGTCACTCCAGGGCCTCCTGCCACTACAAACAGACTCCATGCACCACTTTGTGCACATGGCTTTATGTGGGTACTGGGGAATTGAACCTAGGCCATTAGGCTCTGCAAGCAAGTGCCTTTAACTGCTGAGCCATCTTTCCAGTCCCCAAACTGTATATTTTTGATTGCTGGGGAAGTGGGAGATATTTTCTTTAATTATGTAGCCACTAGTAAGTTTCCCATGCTTTGGTAAGTAATCCCTTACCCTAATTAAACCATAGGCAATCCTAATTAAATTCAATGGCTCTCAGGGAAAAAAAGACACCTACATAGACTAGATTATTTGAGGGAAACAGAGGGTTCAGTTAGAGGGGAAGGAAGACAAGAGGATGTAATGTGAGTGAATATAATCACAATTCATTATATACATATATAAAATTAAAATCTTTGTATGCTTTGTGAGTTCTATTGAGAGACCAAAAAGAAATAGCATGCTACATCTGGCTTCTTGTAACATCATTCAATAGCCAGACAACAGTACTGCCATTATAGAACAGACAGTCATTTTAAGCAAAAAGCCCAGGCCTGACTCAGATAAGGAACTAGCTGGCTAATGCGCTGATCTTTGCTTCGCTTCTGTAACCCCCGCTTGCTTGCCCAGTTGCAGTCTCCCCCCATCCGGTTTCTGGGGAGTCTCCACTTCAAGGACCTTCCAGAGATACTCAGCTGCGGGGGCCTCCGGCCCTTGCAACAGATAAGTTCTGCAAATGGTCAGAGCCAGTTATTTTAAAAGTTGCAATATGATGTAGCCCCTGTGCTCATTTTCCGCTCCTTTCCCTATATAAACCCCTTCCCTCTGAGGGCCGGAGCTCTCTCCCACTCCCGCTGTGTTGGTCTGTGTGGATTGAGCCCCTGCCTAGGCTTGAGAATAAAAGAATCCTGCTGTTAATTTGCATTCGAATGTCTTGGCTTTCTTGGTTCTCTGGGCAACTCCCAAGGACCCCAACCTACATTTGGGGGTCTTGGCACTTCACTATGAGCTGTTCTGATTCACATATATCTTGCACCATGTACAAATGAATGCAAAACTATGTATATATATATATCTTTAACTGTTTGCCATGTTTTGTGGACAAGTACTGAAAGCCCTCTCTTGTACTGATTTTGGAATACTCAGCATGTTGGCATTATCATTTGTGACCTTACTATGCAATAAACACCAAGTTTCTTTTCTCATTTAAAAAAAATTAGCACATATTGGCCACTTTTTCTTTTTCAACTTTCCTGTATAATTTGCTCATCTCTGTGTAATTTCTTATTCATTTTCAAATCATTTTTAAGATGTATTTTTAGATGGATAGGAACTAAATACATAACATCCTGTTTTTGTTCTCAAACTGAATGATCCATCAAAATTAAATAGCTTTCTGTAAAAAGTTAGGACAGTGATCAAACCAGAATAGGTACAGGCCGCAAGTGGTGAATAGAAATTTGGTTTGACATTTCTAGAGTTAGGAAGGTAAAGTGGATATGAGTATAGAAGTGAGAGTATAGATTTTAAAGTGACCTTGCAGTTGGTGCTGTGATTATGTATGTTCAGGGTGTTCTCACTAGGGGGTTCAGCATCCAAAGATGTAGACTGGAGAATGGCTAGGCTAGATGTCAGGAAGTCTAGACAACTTGGATAGAATTCAAGCAAGACTGAAACATTATAATCTAATTACATTGTATTTTTAAATGAGAAGAAGGTGCTTCACTTCCTGATCATGTAAATATATTGTCCTATACTTCCATCTGAAGCAGAAAACTTGGGTTTAGTTCTTACAAAATTGCTTCTGTATAAGGCAAAGATATTCACTACATCCACATATAGATATTATTATGAAGAGAGAAATTGAAGAGAAGATAGCCACTCCTGAGTCACTAAGCTAGAAATATTAGTGAAAATGATACTGATACTGCCGTGTGTGTGAAGTCAACCTTCAATCTTATATACCACTTGGGTATTTTGAAATCTAAGTTAGTTTCTCCTGCTTTCACTAAAAATTTTAATTTATACTTACACAAATTGAAAGAACTTATAAACAAAATAACAAATAATTTATAAACAAAATAACAAAGCTTAAACATATATCCACATAATCTTGGATTGTGCATGTCATTTGAATACATTTTAAGTAAGAATAGTAAAAGTAACATTCATTTAACAATATGTAGGTTTAAATGATAGAAAAATAAAATGCTGGTTGAATTTCCTTTGATTTACCAATATCTTTCTTACCTTGGAAGGTACCTATTACCTTTGCTAACAGTGGGTATTGTAGTTAGCTTCATGTTTCTGGGGTAAAACACCAGACAAAACACAGCTGGTGGGAGGAAAGGTTTTAGTTTGTCTTATAGTCTTGAGGGGAAACTTCATTATGGCAGGAGAAGGCTGGGAGAACAGAAGCTGGATTTCACATGTTCCCATAGCAGCTGGCAGAAACAGCAAGAGTGCCTGAGTTCTGGCAAAGGGGAACTGGCTATAATACCCTGAAGCCAACCCAGCAATAAACCTCCTCCAGCAAACTGCCACAAGGTGAAGAACAACCATTCAGAACACATGAGTTTATGGGGGATGTCTGTTTTGAATCATCACATTCCATACCTGGCTGTCATAGACCCATGATAAACTTGTGATGCAAAATGCATTCAGTCCAACTCCGATAGTCTCCATAGTTTCTATATCAATCCCAACATTGTTCAAAAACTCCACTCTTAACTGTGAACCTGTAAAACTAAAACACAAATTAAATGCACATAATAGCATAGAATAAACAGTCCCACTGCAAAAAAAGAAGGAATTGGGAGTAATAGCAAGGGAAGGTTGAGCCAATCCAAGATCAAAAACATTTAGGCAAATAAGCAAATCCTGCAGCTCCATGTCCAGCATCTGGAACCCTGAAAAAAAAATGCTCCAAATGCTTCAAATTCAGACCCTCCAGCAGTACTGTTTTCTTTTTCTTTCTTTCTTTCTTTCTTTCTTTCTTTCTTTCTTTCTTTCTTTCTTTTCTTTTCTTTTTTTTTTTTTTTTTTTTTTTGAGGTAGGGTCTCACTCTAGCTCAGGCTGGCCTGGAATTCACTCTGTAGTCTCAGGGTGGCCTCAAACTCATGGTGATCCTCCTACCTCTGCCTCCCAAGTGCTGGGATTAAAGGCGTGCACCACCACGCCCGGCAGTACTGTTTTCTTTTTGGGAAGATCAACCCAAGCTACAGTAAGCAGTTTTTCTTGGTGCCCATCTCATAGTGCTGACATCTTCAAAGTCCTGGGATTTCTACTGCAACCCATGGTTCATCTTCATAGCTCCATGCCAAGGCTTCTTGTAACCTCTATTCAGCAAATATGATCTTGACCCACATTGCTTATGGACCATCTCTAAAAAACTGTATTGCAAAGACAAAGACCCTCTCTTTCCCACCTTTGTTATCCTTTCATGGTCTCAGGTGGGCTACCTATCTTGTTAATCCATGGGTGAATAAAGCTGGCTTTGAAGAGTGTTAAAACGCCTTCAGCCTTCTTCCTACTACTATCCTAATACAGACCAGGTGACCCAATCTCAATAGTGGTAATCTTTCAAACAATTGCAGATGAACCAGGCTATGGCCTGAAACTTTCATTTCTTTCAGTGATAATTTACATCTTTCATATTCTTCTGCTCTATGCTCTGCAAAGTACACTATTTTATTACTTTTAAAGTTAACTTTGCTTAAGTTATCAGGGTATGGGAAAGGCAGAGCCAGCCTCTCACACAAACTGCCTCTAGCCCAGTCCTGACAAAAATCTTCTTCTCCTTACAAGCCAAGCTTCCACAGTCTACAGTTCTTTATGCATTTAGGGTTTTTTTTAACTCTCTGTTAAGCACTACTTACAGCACTGCAAGGCTTTGCTTAGTCCAAAGTTTCAAATCCTTCCACATTCCTCTCACAGAACAGTTCCAAAAGACCAAAAGCCACATGGTCAGTTTCTAGCAGTAATAACTCTGCCCCTCTGGCATCAATTTTATTATTTTTCTTTTTTTCTTTTTTTGAGGTAGGGTCTCGCTCTAGCCCAGGCTGATCTGGAATTCACTCTGTTGTCTCAGGGTGGACTTGAATTCATGGCGATTCTCCTACCTCTGCCTCCCAAGTGCTGGGATTAAAGGCCTGTGCCACCACGCCTGGCTTGTCTGGCATCAATTTTATATTGTAGTTACCTTCATGTTGTTGAGACAAAACACCAGACAAAAAGCAGCTGATAGTAAGAAAGGGTTTATTTTCATTTATAGTCTTGAAGGGAAGCTTCAGCATGGCTGGGGGAAGGATGGTAGAGCAGAGGATGGGCATCACTTCTTGCCACAGAAACTGGCAGAAAGCATCAGGAGATGAGCTGAGCTCTGGCAAGGGAGAGTTGGCTAAACTCCTATGTGTGCCCCAGCAATACACGTCCTCCAGGCACTTTGCAGATCTTTAGATTGGAATTTCAAATCCACCACCACACTTCAGGCTCCCAGTGATACCTCCTCCAGCCAGGTGGCTGCAGATCTAAATTATAAACTGTAATAAAACACTGAGCATATTGGGTGACATCTATTCAAACTACCACACTTTGAATTTATGTTTCACATCCTCAGATTCAGTAAAACCACCACCAATATCAAGAAGCAGGTACATGCTGAAACCAATCTCAGCTTCCATGTTGAAGATGAAGCAGGCATCAGACACTGCCTGCATGAATGGTTCAGGATCAGTACAGCCACGCCCTACATGGAAGCTGACACCAATGACATCAATATTTTGCTCTTTTGCCTGTTTCAAGAAAAGTCTGCTGGTTTGGAGGGTGGCACCAAATTTAACACTGAGGTGACAGAATGCCTTTGAATTATCAATGACAATTCTCAAAACCAATTGCATCATCTGGACTCCACCACTGGCAACATACTTAATTTGAGATACTTGCTTACAGGGATTTGCACAGATAATTTTCTCTGCAGGTTTACCCCAAGGCTCTGCACAACTATATTTCAGTCTTTCTTGCACAGTCAAATCCTGTCTGAATGGCAGCTAGGGTGTTCACTATGGCTCTGCTATCATTACATTTGACTGCATAGAAGGGAGTGACATCAGGAAGAACTTTAAACCACCTTAGATGCTTCTTTAGAATGTTTCCAAGGCTCACACATGAAACATATCTTTGTCATCAGAAGAAGACAATAATAATAATAATAATAATAATAATAATAATTATTATTATTATTATTTTGGTCCAGAATGTCCTTGGTAGTAGCCTACATCGAGGATGTGGCAACCAATCTCTTCCTCATTAAAGTTGTTCATAGTTTCTCAATGTGCCTATGGGAAACTAAGAGATGGAATTAAGTAAATTATTTTCAGCTTCTCAAAGGAATCCAGGAATTTTAAACTTTGTGTCCTCAGAGAAGCTGTGTAATCATTCTCACAATGCCAGGGTGCCTTTGCCCAGCCTGAGGAGTCCTTAGCCACTGCCAGACGCCACACCCCTCAGCCACCTCACTCCTGCTTGCTGGAGTTGCTGGCCCCAGGTGGCGGCAGTGGCTGAAAGGGAATGACTGTTTTCTTGATCTTCATTTATGTTCATGTCTATTCTAGCTTTGATTATTGTGTTTTCTCTGTTGCAACCTCACAAGTATGTTTGTTCTTTTTTTCACTGCAAAGTATTCCATCCATTATTCTCTGTAGGGCTGGCTTAGTGCTAGTATATTCATAAAACTGGCTTTTTTTTTTTTTTTTTTTTGGTTTTTCGAGGTAGGGTCTCACTCTCAAAACTGGCTTTTCTTGTGGAAAGCTTTTCTCTCACCTTCTATTATGAGGGATAATTTTGTTGGGTATAGTAGTTTGCAGACATGGTCTTTCAACATCTGAAATACTCCACTCCAAGCCCCTCTGGATTTTAAAGTTTGAATTTTAAAAAATCATATGTAATTCTGATGTGTAAACCTTTATAAGTGATAAGCTGATTTTCTCTTGCAGCCTAAATTTGAAAATTTTTATTTTTAAAGATTTTATTTTATTATTATCTTTTGGTTTTTCACTGTAGCCCAGGCTGACCTGGAATTCACTATGGAGTCTCAGGGTGGCCTCAAACTCACAGCGATCCTCCCTCTGCCTCCCAAGTGATGGGATTAAAGGCGTGCACCACCACGCCCATCTAAGATTTATTTATTTATTTATTTATTTATTTATTTATTTATTTATGACAGAAGGAAGGAAAGAGAGAGGGAGAGGGAGAATGGGCATGCTAGGACCTTTAGCCACTGCAAACAAACGCCAGACACGTGTGCCCTCTTGTGCATCTGGCTTATGTGGGACCTGGAAAATTGAACTGGGGTCCTTAGGCTTCACAGGCATGTGCCTTAACCACTAACCCATTTCTCCAGCCCTGAAAATTTTTCTTCTATAATTTTATTGAATATATTTTCAATGCACTGTAGTTCTTCTCCTACTTGTATGCCCATGATTCAAATGTTTGGTCATTTTAGAAATGAAACTCAAGATGTATAGAAGTGATTTCAGATGATTTTCTTTTTTTTTTTTTGGTTTTTGCGAGATAGGGTCTCACTCTGGTCCAGGCTGACCTGGAATTAGCTATGTAGTCTCAGGGTGGCCTCGAACTCTCAGCGATCCTCCTACCTCTGCCTCCCAAGTGCTGGTATTAAAGGCATGCACCACCACTCCCAGCCCTTCAGATGAATTTTTGAGGGGTTGAGTGGAACATTTGTACTGAGTTTTTGTTTAATGGTATTATAAGAAAGGTATCAATATTAACTCCATTGCTTTTGGAGAAAATTCAGATTTATAAGAACTATATTCCATTTCCCATATCCTGTAGTGATGATGAGATATAAATTCCCTTATTTTTTTGTTCATGAATTGATGGTACTAACGTGTTTCTGGTGTTCTTGAAGTAGCATAGTTTCAGAAGCAACATATTGCCCTGAGTAGGGTTGTGATATCTAGAATATAAAATGAAACTAAAAAACTAAGCAATAAAAAAAAAAAAAAAAAAATCAATCAAGCTGGGCATGGTGGTGCATGCCTTTAATCCCAGCACTTGGGAGGCAGAGGTAGGTGGATTGCTGAGAGTTCAGGGTTTTCCTGAGACTATATAGTGAATTCCAGGTCAGCCTGAGCTAAAGTAAGACCCTACTTTGGAGAACAACAAAAAAAAAAATCAATTAACCTGCTCAAAAAATGGGGCAGGGTACTGATCAGAGTTCTCAAAGAAAGAAATAGAAATGGCCAATAAATACCTAAAAAGAAGTTCAACATTTTTAGCCATTGGATAAATTCAAATTAAAACTCTTTTGGGTAATGGAGAGATGGCTTAGTGGTTAAGGCACTTGCCTGTGAAGCCTAAGGACCCATGTTTGACTCTTCAGATCCCATGTAAGTCAGATGCACAAAAAATGAGGCAAGTGCCAGGTCACACATGCCTACTAGGTGGCACAAGCATCTGGAGTTTGATTTCAGTGGCTGAGGCCCTCTCTGTCTCTCTCTATATATATATATATATATATATATATATATATATATATATATATATATATATATATATATATATGGACCCTTTTAAGATTATATCTCACTCCAGTCAGAATGGCTATCACCAAAAAATTAATAGACAACAAATTCTGGTGAAGGTATAGGGAAAGAGGCACCCTCATTCACTGTTGGTGGGAGTTCAAACTTACATAGCTACTATGAAAATCAGTATGGAGGTTCCTCATAAATCGAAAGGTAGATCTACCGTTTAATCCAGCTATACAATAATAGGCACATACCCTAAGGACTCTATGCTTTACTATAGCAAGACTTGCTCAGTCATTTTTGATGCTGCTCTATTCACAATAGCTATGGAATGGAATTTAGCCCAGATGGCCAGCAATTGATGAATGAAAAATAAAGGTGGTACATATACACAGTGGAATTCTACTCAGGGGTAAGGAAAAATAAAATTATGGCATTTATAGGAAAATGAATGAAAAACTTTTGCCAAGTGAGGTTACCCAGGCTCAGAAATATAAGCACTGCATGTCCTCTCTCATATGTGGATCCTAATACAGAATAGTTTGATTTGTTTATGAGTTGTAGTAAGCATCAGTAGGACTGGTTAGGAATCTAGAATGAGGCTTGAATAGAGGAGAAGCAGAAAGAGATCAGAGGATGGGATAGTAGAAAATGCACTGTAGTTCTTCTCCTACTTGTATGCCCATGATTCAAATGTTTGGTCATTTTAGAAATGAAACTCAAGATGTATAGAAGTGATTTCAGATGATTTTCTTTTTTTTTTTTTTGTTTTTTGCGAGATAGGGTCTCACTCTGGTCCAGGCTGACCTGGAATTAGCTATGTAGTCTCAGGGTGGCCTCGAACTCTCAGCGATCCTCCTACCTCTGCCTCCCAAGTGCTGGTATTAAAGGCATGCACCACCACTCCCAGCCCTTCAGATGAATTTTGAGGGGTTGAGTGAACATTTGTACTGAGTTTTTGTTTAATGGTATTATAAGAAAGGTGTCAATATTAACTCCATTGCTTTTGGAGAAAATTCAGATTTATAATAACTATATTCCATTTCCCATATCCTGTAGTGATGATGAGATATAAATTCCCTTATTTTTTTGTTCATGAATTGATGGTACTAACGTGTTTCTGGTGTTCTTGAAGTAGCATAGTTTCAGAAGCAACATATTGCCCTGAGTAGGGTTGTGATATCTAGAATATAAAATGAAACTAAAAAACTAAGCAATAAAAAAAAAAAAAAATCAATCAAGCTGGGCATGGTGGTGCATGCCTTTAATCCCAGCACTTGGGAGGCAGAGGTAGGTGGATTGCTGAGAGTTCAGGGTTTTCCTGAGACTATATAGTGAATTCCAGGTCAGCCTGAGCTAAAGTAAGACCCTACTTTGGAGAACAACAACAAAAAAAAATCAATTAACCTGCTCAAAAAATGGGGCAGGGTACTGATCAGAGTTCTCAAAGAAAGAAATAGAAATGGCCAATAAATACCTAAAAAGAAGTTCAACATTTTTAGCCATTGGATAAATTCAAATTAAAACTCTTTTGGGGAATGGAGAGATGGCTTAGTGGTTAAGGCACTTGCCTGTGAAGCCTAAGGACCCATGTTTGACTCTTCAGATCCCATGTAAGTCAGATGCACAAAAATGAGGCAAGTGCCAGGTCACACATGCCTACTAGGTGGCACAAGCATCTGGAGTTTGATTTCAGTGGCTGAGGCCCTCTCTCTGTCTCTCTCATATATATATATATATATATATATATATATATATATATATATATATATATATATATATATATATGGACCCTTTTAAGATTATATCTCATCCAGTCAGAATGGCTATTAATAGACAACAAATTCTGGTGAAGGTATAGGGAAAGAGGCACCCTCATTCACTGTTGGTGGGAGTTCAAACTTACATAGCTACTATGAAAATCAGTATGGAGGTTCCTCATAAATCGAAAGGTAGATCTACCGTTTAATCCAGCTATACAATAATAGGCACATACCCTAAGGACTCTATGCTTTACTATAGCAAGACTTGCTCAGTCATTTTTGATGCTGCTCTATTCACAATAGCTATGGAATGGAATTTAGCCCAGATGGCCAGCAATTGATGAATGAAAAATAAAGGTGGTACATATACACAGTGGAATTCTACTCAGGGGTAAGGAAAAATAAAATTATGGCATTTATAGGAAAATGAATGAAAAACTTTTGCCAAGTGAGGTTACCCAGGCTCAGAAATATAAGCACTGCATGTCCTCTCTCATATGTGGATCCTAATACAGAATAGTTTGATTTGTTTATGAGTTGTAGTAAGCATCAGTAGGACTGGTTAGGAATCTAGAATGAGGCTTGAATAGAGGAGAAGCAGAAAGAGATCAGAGGATGGGATAGTAGAAAGGCAAGTGGAGGGTCAGAATATAGGGGGTAGAAGGGTCTTGGGGTACAAGAGTAAGGGAGGGACAAAATGGGTAAGAAACACAAATCTAAAGATGACATGAATTGGTACCATAGAAACCTACTGCTTTATTAGCTAAGTAAAAGATATAATTCTCTTTTTAAAAAAATATTTTATTTTTTATTTGAGAGAGAGAGAGATACAGAAATAGGATTTAGAGAGAGAGAGAGAGAATGGGGCCTCCGGCCACTGCAAATGAATGCCAGATGCATGTGCCTCCTTGTGCATCTGGCTTATGTGGGTCCAGGAGAATATAGCCTTGAACCAGGGTCCTTAGGCTTCACAGGCAAGTGTTTAACTGCTAAGCCATCTCTCCAGCCCATAATTCTCTTAAGAGAGAAAGAGAGTGAATTTAGGTGAAAGCATCCTGCAGGGGTGGAGGAAGCTTCATCCTAAAATGATAGACTGTTGCTAGTAAATCCCAGTTCCAAGATTGGGTTAGCCACCACAGTGAGCTGTTGGCCAGGGAGGCCTCCAAAACAATTCAGGCCATTGACAAAGCACTTGGTTACCCACCAGCACTAAATGGTATGACCCTATTGCTGAAGACACCACAGGTTATTGTCACAGGACATTGAGAGATTATGCTGAACCTGAAATGGAAGTCAGCTCCCAGCTGGCTAGCTCTTATCATTCTCAAAAGTGCTATGCAAGCTGCTGGGGGCTAAAAGTCACCAAAAGTGTGAACAAGCAGTGGATCCTGCACACTACAAAAGAAACCAGCCAGGCAAGATGTGCCCACCATGGCAATAGTGGCACACAGGTTATGGGGGTAATCAACTGCTCTCTTACTAATATGAGGCCCACTCAATGCGAGAGAATTCACACCTGTTACTAAGAACTAAGTCAGAAGCGTATGGCTTAGAAGGTTATAGACCCTACAGGGAAGCTGTTCTTTGCCTAAAGAGAGGTTAAGTTGTTAAAAAGTCTCCTAAAGGTCAAAATATATCTTTTTGATCCATGCTGTGCTTACTCTTGGTCAGAGAATGTGCTTTTCTTAAAAAAATTATTTATTTGCAAGCAGAGAATGATAAAAGAGAGGAGAGATAGGCAGAGATAATGGGCTCACCAGGGCCTCCAGCTGCTGCAAAGAATTCCAGATACATATGGCTCTTTGTGCATCAGGCTTTATGTGGGTACTGAGGAATTTAACCCAGATCATTAGGCTTTGTAGGCAAGCACCTTAACTGATGAGTCATCTCTCCAGCCCCCCCCCCAGCAGAGAATCTGCTTCTGATAGATGGCAGCGAACACTGTGAGACCCATCAGAATGACAAGAAAGGATAGCACATTGCCTAGCATGAGACAAGCCATTTCTATCACTATCACATCTTCCAGTGCCCAAAAAACATTACAGAGGAAGTAGCAGATTAAATAAGAGTGCTGCTCTCACTGCTTTTATGGAAACCTTCTCCAGGAATATGGCAGTGGACACTGAGGAGACTCAAAGTTCATCACTCAGAAAATCAGAGCTTATTGAGCTCAACACTAAAAGAAACTTATAACACACCCTCCAGGGTTCAGGCAACATTGCAGAACAAAGGGCAAAAGAATGTAAGTGCCACAGGGTAGGAAGGTGTACTCTGAGGTATTGTCGTCTCCATCCTGCACAGACTGGTGCCTTTATGACCCCCACAGTGATCACCAATGGCCCCACTGAGAATGGCCATCAATGGAATGGGGGAGGGAGACAGGGGACATAAGAGTATAATCTGATGGGAATATGACCAATTTTCAATATATTCACACATTAAGGTTCTCAATTTAAAAAAATTAGCAAGTGTCTTAGTTATCACATTCAATCATTAACTTGCTTCACTGAGGACTCTGAATCATATTTTCCCCAAGGTAAAAGCAGGTACCAGGAAGGTTTGTGAACTAAAAAGTTCCTAATGACTTCCCTGTTGTTAATATTATTTTTCTAAAGATGAACCTTTGCCCCACCCCCACCATTGTGGGCTTCAACAAGTTGTCCTACCCCCAAGGGAGGCAATGGAAATGTCACAATTATATCCTGCCTCTAATTTGGAGCTGGGGATAAGTGGTATTGCCCCCCCCCTGGGGTCCAGTCTATGTTTTATAAAATTGCAACATACCAAATTCTCAGGAGCTGTAATCAAATGTTTATTGACATATCTAACTTGTTTTGTTCTGAACTGTTAAGTTTCCTGACTGCCACCATGTAATTTGGGGCCCCTTAGAGACACTGCCTCTTTAACTGTACCCCTTGCTTTCTAGAGAGAAATGGAAGAACTTCCCATGCCTTGCAGCTGAAGGTACTTGTGTTCATCACCTAAGGGGCCCTATCAGAACAAGCATAGCATTTACATGCAATGGCATGAGTGTGTGTATATTTGAGGGTATGCAGATATGCATGCATGGAATGTGTTCTACTTTGTCTAGAGTGTACTACCTTTTGCACTACACATTGACAGACCATGTATGGTAATTTACTGTGAACTGAATTCCCACTTAAATTTTGAGACGATTGGGTGATACCAAATATTCATGTAGAACAATTCATCACAAATAATTACTGTATGTAATTTAGAAGATAGAGGGATGCATATCTCCCTTGTTTATCTTTAACCTCCATTAAATCTTGTTAGGCTTTGTCCAAACTTTAGCCAAATTGCCGTAATTTTATTCATCACTGTTGACACAATCCAGATGTAAGCAGGAGATTTTTTTTCTAAACCTCCTCTATGATTTTGCTTAGCTATAATCATATCACTGTAAAATTAATGGTAAAAGGTTTAAGGCTTTTACCCACTCTACTTATTTATTTATTTATTTTTACTTTTGCACTGAGGATAGAATTGAACATTTCTATCAGAGCACAGAAAGGCTTATATGTTGTGGGTCCTCAATAATTCTTCAGCTTCATAGATTTCATCAGATGGATTATGGCTTTGTCTGTTCCCCCCAATGTCCTAGTCTTGCCTTCTCAAAACATGTAACCAACCAGTGTGCTCTTTTATATAATATTCATATGAAAAGCTCTTATATTTATGACTCCCTTTATAGAACACGTGAGAATAGTTTCTCCAACTGCCCTCTTATAACTTGACTATTAAAATAATGAGTATACACTCTAATCCTATTTCTAGCAATTTATATCTCTCTCTCTCTCACACACACACACACACACACACACATATACACATACTAATGTGAAAATGACATGAATAATGCTGTTGAAATTTTTTTTTTTTTTTTTGGTTTTTTGAGGTAGGGTCTTGCTCTAGCCCAGGCTGACCTGGAATTAACTATGTAGTCTCAGGGTGGCCTCGAACTCACGGCGATCCTCCTACCTCTGACTCCTGAGTGCTGGGATTAAAGGTGTGCGCCACCACGCCTGGCGGCAATTTTGGAAATAGTAAAATATTCAAAGATAGCCCATTAGCATCCTCTTCTCCTTTCTTTCTTCTTTCTTTTTTCTTCTTTCTTTCTTTCTTCTTTCTTTCTTTCTTTCTTTCTTTCTTTCTTTCTTTCTTTCTTTCTTTCTTTCCTTTTTGGTTTTTCAAGGTAGGGTTTCACTCTAGCCCCAAGCTGGAATTCACTATGTAGTCTCAGGGAGGCCTTGAACTCACAGCGATCCTCATCCCAAGTGCTGGGATTAAAGGTGTGCAACACCAAGCCCAGCCCTATTAGCATTTTCATTGTGATAAACTGATTATTAATAATATGGTAAGGACAATATAACTGAATATATTATTAATCTCTTGTAATAATCTCATTAGAATATTTAACACAGTGGGCTGGAAAATGTAAGGATTTAAAAAATCATTTCAGTCAAAATGAAGGAATTGGTTCAGTAATGAAAACTTTAGTGAACCCCCAAATGAATGAATCCTGACTTGAGATACCTTAACTTAGCATTCAAACATAAACACATTCAGATTGAATAAGTCTTTTACGGAAAATAAATCTATTTTAATAGGTGAATCATGCTCTATTACCCTATTGCTTTGTGATTATTTACATGGATAGGTTTAAGTCCAACTAATATGGAGGAGAAAGAATAGAATGACAGTAAATAAATGTAAAAAGAAGTAAATGTTTGATATATGAAATGAATATCAAAACATAGATTAGGATGAGTGAAAATGAAGAAGGTATTATTTAGCTATATCAGACAGACACATGGTACTTCTTTGAAAGATCCTAAACATGACTAGAAAAGTCAAATATTTCCTGGCATACTAACTACCTCAAAAGCATAATAAGCTTTGAGCTGAAGGAACACAAAAGAGGCAAAATTGAAAGGGATACAATTTTTTTAAATCAACATTCCATGAAAATTTCTTTAGCAAGGTGATGGACGACTGAAGATAAATGTGCCACATTTTCTTAAGGGAAGAACTGAAGGGTGTATGTGAAGTATGTTGCCTCATGTTTTATGTTGTTGACATAAAACCTTGCCCTTAAAGTGCTTTTCTGCCACTGTTACTAATCCTGATGTCTTGGGGCTCCTAAAACAGTTCACTGGGTTCTCTCAACTCTGATGCAGGCCTGAAAACAAAGCATTAGCTCACTCACACTTCAGAGGCATGGAGAAGGCAGAGAGGCTAACAAAACATTAGACTACTAAGCATCTACTAGGATTTCCACTACCTAGTTACTAGTCTAGCATCACACCTAATTTCCTCTCTCCGATTTATGAATGATAGATTCTTAGACTTCTAACTGATCCTGGACTAATGTGATAATGTGATTCCGATATTTCAAAGTTCTTAAAAATATTGAGTTGATTTCTGGGTTGTCAAATTCCCAGTAGTGTGCAAAAGCCAGACATTTTTAGTTAAAGTGCCCACACTGACTAAATAAAGCTTTGGATTTGGAATGCAATAATCATGATGACTTCTCACCCTTCCTCATTTCTACATCCAGTGAAAGATGAAGGCCACAAGGAATGACAGCGCTGTGTTTGAATTCATCCTCTTGGGACTCCCCATCCGTCTGGAGGAGCAAGGCAGGTACTATGCCCTTTTCCTGGCCACATACCTGACCACGGTGCTGGGGAACCTGCTCATCATCCTGCTCATCAGGCTGGACCCTCACCTCCACACCCCCATGTACTTCTTCCTCAGCCACTTGGCCTTCACTGACATCTCTTTCTCATCAGTCACAGCTCCAAAGATGCTCATGAATATGCTGACGCAGAGTCACTCCATCTCATACACTGGGTGCATTTCCCAGGTATATTTTTTCTTATTTTTTGCAGATCTTGACAGCTTCCTTTTGACTTCAATGGCCTATGATAGATATGTGGCCATCTGCCATCCACTCCACTATACCAGAATCATGAGTCAGAGCATCTGTACCCTACTAGTTACTGTATCCTGGTTCTTATCCTTTGCTGGTGCCCTTGTGCACACCCTCCTCCTACCCCGTCTCTCTTTTGTTAGAGGAAACATTCTCCACCACTTCTTTTGTGATCTCTCTGCCTTAATTAAGCTGTCCAGCTCAGACACCACCATCAACGAACTGGTCATACTTATTGTAGGATCACTAGTCATCACGGTGCCATTCATATGCATTCTGGTCTCTTATGGTCACATTGGGGCCACCATCCTGAGACGGCCCTCCATCAAGGGAATCTGCAAAGCCTTGTCCACATGTGGCTCTCACCTCTCTGTGGTTTCTTTGTACTATGGAGCCATTATTGGGCTCTACTTTGTCCCCTCATCCAATAGCACTAATGACAAGGATGTCATTGTGGCTGTGCTGTACACTATGGTAACGCCGATGCTAAATCCCTTTATCTACAGTCTGAGAAATCGGGATATGAAAGGAGCTCTGAGAAATATGCTCACAAGAGCCACATCTTCAGTTTGATGGGCATTACCATCCCTTCTAAGGCAATGAGACAATCTCAGTCTTCACATGCATCCTTTCCACTGTGAACTGCTGTTTCTTAGTGAATGTAGGGGAACTGTCTATTTAGACAGGGTTTCACTTTCTATGTAGTTTTAAATTTGTCTTGTTGAACCTGACAATCTTACAAAAGTTTTTACAAACTTGTCTGCACATTCTCCTATAGATTTTTTTCTTTCTTTCATTTACCTACTGATTTGGTCCTTTTTGGTATATAAGTTTGCATCCTTTAGTAGCAATTCTTTTTTCCCTTTCTTAATATGAAAATATTTATTCTGATTCATTTAGGATGTTTTGTTTTAATTTCCATTAATTTATTTTTACTTTTTAAATCATTTATGAAAATGGTACATATTTACTGTGTATCATGTGGTTTATCCACACATGTATCCTATTCATAGTGTATAAAGTATTTAAAATTTTTAGAAACAAAAGAACAAGTAAGCTCATCAAAAAACACTAGAAATGGCTAACAACTATGTGAACAACTGCTCAATATTTCTAGCCACAAGGGGAATATAAGTCAGCACTACATTTCAATCATGGAGAACATGTTTAATTCCTTTTTTATTCAATTCTTTTTTTGTTGTTTTGTTTTGTTTTGTTTTTTTTTGAGGTAGGGTTTCATTCTAGTCCAGGCTGACCTGGAATTCACTATGTAGTCTCAGGATGGCCTTGAACTCACAGTGATCCTCTTACCTCTGCCTCCTGAGAGCTGGGATTAAAAGTGTGCCTCATCACACCTGGCTTTTATACCTTCTCTTGATCACTATTCTACCTTTTGAAGTTTTACCCATGTTTGTCCATATATATATATATTAAGCTAAGATCCATATATGAGAAAGAACATGATGTTTGGGTCTTTCTGAGTTTGGGTCACTTTGTTTAATATAATTCCTTCCAGATCCAACAGTTTTCCTGTAAATTTTATACTTTAATTTTTTTGTACTGCTGAGTAAAATTCCATTGTGTATATGTCCACATGTTCCTAATCTATTAATCTGTTGATGGCCATCTAGTCTGGTTCCATTTCTAATCTACTTAGAAAACATTTTATATTCATTTAAAAACTTTGTAATTATTTTTCAATGGTTCTAACATTAATCCTAGAACTATAAGAAGAATAACAATGTAGCATAAATGGACAGCTCGGCCACATGATGGCATAGAAGTCCACATTACTACATAGATGCTTGCTTACTCAGGAAAACAATTTAGTGCCACAATCTGGGGAATACTTCACCTGGGATTCTGTCTCTCTCTTTTCTCTGTCTTTTTTTTTTTTTTTTTGCTTGTGGTGTGTGTGTGTTTTGCAGAGCCCCATGTGTTCAGTTACTGAGGTGGTAGTTGCCTGCAATGGTCAGAGCAGAACATTGGGTGTCCCTCTCCATTGCTCTCTTGGCTCATTCTTTGTGTGTGTGTGTGTGTGTGTGTGTGTGTGTGTGTGTTTTTTTTCCCAAGGTAGGCTCTTACTCTAGCTGAGGCTAACCTGGAATTCACTATATAGTCTCAGGGTGGCCTCGAACTCAAGGCAATCCTCCCACTTTCGCCTCCCAAGTGCTGAGATTAAAGGTTTGGGTGCCACCACTCCTGGTCCATTCTTATTTGAGCCAGAGTCTCTTATCGATACTGGAATTTCTATTTTATCACAAGCTAGGTGATTCCCTGCTCTCTGCTCTTCTTTGTGGGACTGAGGTTATAGGCCATGTGGCTCAGCTATTTACCTGGGTTCTGGAGATTCAAGCTCAGGCAGTTTAAGGCCCTCTCAGGCCCTCATGCTTGTGCAAGAAGCACACTTACCCACTGAGCCATCTGTCCAGCCCTCCATATGGGATTCTTATCTGGCCTAGCACACTATTTCTAAGCAGAAGAACAATGACATCAGGATGAAGTGAGGCTACTTCCAAAGAGCAACCTATATACTTTAGACAGACCTTCCTTGGCAATGTAACTGGTCCAATTTCTCTGAAACCAAAGTTTGAAGTTAGCTGAAATTTAAAAAACATACTGCAACAAAAATGAGCAGATATGTAAATTCTAGCATATCTTATTGCTGAATCAGTTTTGAAGATGAGCACACCTACCAAAACAATATTGTTCCAGGAAGCAAATTATGAATCCTGGCAATGCAAACACACACTATTGACTGAACCATTAATGGAAAAGTAAAAACATGTTCAAAAATTTATAATAATCCCGCACCCAAAGGTCAGTGTTATGTTGGTCTTTGAGTTCTGTAGTATGGCTAAGGCTCACTTCTTGACAGTTGAAGGGTGAATATGTGTCACAGAGTTATAGTAGTTTATATTGAGTGCTAAAATCCACAGAAGTTCAAGGTTATTCTTATCAGGATCACTCCTCATAACTAGTATTAGAAACCTAGCTGAGCCGGGCGTGGTAGCACACGCCTTTGATCCCAGCACTCGGGAGACAGAGGTAGGAGGATGGCCATGAGTTTGAGGCCACCCTGAGACTACATAGTGAATTTCAGGTCAGCCTGGGCTAGAGTGAGACCCTACCTCAAAAAAAAAAAAAAAAAAAAAAAGAAAGAAAGAAAGAAAGAAAAAAGAAAAGAAAAGAAAAGAAAAAAAGAAAAGAAAAGAAAAGAAAAGAAACCTAGCCAAAACCCTATGGTTACAGACATGGGCTCTTGGAGAGAACCTGCTATTGTGGTTATGTCAGACAAACAACATGTCAAAGTGCATTCTCAATACCTATATATGACTTCTTGAAAGTCTGATGAAAGAGTATTTTTTATTTGTTTTAGACAGGGTCTCTGTCTGTCCTGACTGTCCTAGAACTCACTATGTAGTATATATTCTCAAATTCATGCCAATCCTCTTGCCTCAGCCTCCTGAGTGCAGAGCAAGCCAGGGGTAATACACCAATCCTATATAAGCCAAGGGTATGCTACACAAAACTAGAGAAAACTCTCCAACACTCATACCATAGCACCAAGACCCATAATAGCGAGAGCGATCTTGAACATAAACAACAAAGCTGGAATCATCACCATTCTTGTCTGCAAAAAGACTACTAAGCTTAGTAACCACAACAGCATGGTACTGCCATGATAACAAAACATAAATCAATGGAACAGGAGGTCCTAAAATACATTCACAGGAATTAACTTGCATAAACCTCATATCTCACTAAACCGTTTTGTGACATCTACTCAATCTTTCCAGAGAGACCTCAACAGGTGTAACAGCAAGCAACTTTACTTTGTGATGATTTGACCCAGGTGACACCCATAAACTCATGTGTTCTGAATGCTTGCTCCTAAGCTGGTGGAAATTTGGGAGGTGGAGGCTTGCTGGAGGAGGTGTGTTGCTGGGGGTGGGTCATGAGGTTTATTGGCCCCTGGCTGGTCAGTGTTAGTCAGCTCACTTTCCTGCTACTGTTGACCACCTGACGTTGGCAAGGAGGTGATCTTTTCCCTGCCATCATGAAGCTTCCACTCGAGACTGTAAGCCAAAAAAAAAAAAAAAAAAAAAAAACTTTCTGCCCATCAGTTGCTTTTGGTCTGGTGCTTTATCCAGCAGTGAGAAGGTAACTGCAAAAGTCTTTCTGGAACTTCAGTTCTCAATGTTAAGTTACATGTGTTCTTGCAGTAGACCATGTCCCTACCTTTGATAAAATAAGGTCAATGGAAAGACTACATGAACTTATGACATCAGATAATGTACTAGCACCTTGTCCCATGACTTTAGGTTGAGGTGCCACCTAGTTTTTTTTTTCAATTTTTTAAATTATTTTTTATTTATTTTTGGAGAGAGAGAGATAGAGAGTGAGAGGGAGACAGAGATGGGCGCGCCAGCAGTCTCTCAGCTGCTGTGAACGAAATCCAGATGCGTGCGCCCCCTTGTGGGCAAGGACGCCATTGCGCCCTTGCCTCACTTTGCATCTGGCTAAACGTGGGACCTGGAGATTGGAACCACTGGACATTGGAACCAGTGTTCTTAGGCTTAGCAGGCAGGTGCCTTAGCCGCTAAGCCATCTCTGCAGCCCTTTTTTTTTTTTTTTTTTTTTTTTTTTTTTTTGGGGTAGGGTCTCACTCTACCCCAGGCTGACCTGAAATTCACTATGTAGTCTCAGGGTGGCCTTGAACTCATGGCAATCCTGCTACCTCTGCCTCCCTCCTGAGTGCTGGAATTAAAGGCATGTGCCACCACGCCCAGAGGGGTTTAGGTTTTAAAGAAGGGAGAAGAGTCAACCAAGAATTCCTGGACTTCATAATGTAACCTTTTTGCTATGTCCTTATATGGCAGCAGAGAGGGAGAAGATAGGAGAGGGGAGAATGAGACAGAACTAGTATCTTTTCCTAGAAAGTCACTTCATTTAACATTACTTAGTTCATTAGATATCGAATCAGAAAAAATAGCTATATTAGAGATTAGGCCCTCACCATATAAATTTGTGGGAACACAAATATTTACCCTACACAATGAATATACACATAGATCTTTGCTTTGTTTCTGTTTTATGTCAGAATATTGCTTATTTTTCTCCCATTATTAAATTTCTCTGATTTACCTATGGTATAATTGTTCTAAATGTTTTTAGTTAAAAATACCACAACTTATTTATTTCTTTAACCTTTTTCATTTTTCTGCTATTATGAACAGTGTTATTATCTATAAAGCTTCTTATGTCTCCAGATGTATATGAGCACACATTGTTGAGGTATAAAACTGACACTGGGACTGGAGAAATGGCTCAGTGGTTAAATGTGCCTCCTATGCCAGTGTGAGGGCCTAAGGGGGCCCAAGACTTCCTAAGTTCAAATCTCCAGAACCCCTGTAAACAGATGAGTGTGGCCATGCACATCTGTAAACCCAGGCCAGTGGGGAGCAGAGACTGGAGGATCACTGAGGCTCATGAATGTCAAGCTCCTGAACCAGTAAGAGACTCCAATACACGAGAAAAATAAGTAAGTGAGTTATGGAGAGGAACAACTGACATTTTCCTCTGGCTGCCACAGGTGAGCAATGGGATACTGCAGGTGAGCGCACAGGTTGCACTCGGTACGTGCATAAGCATACACCCCCCCATACACACACCCTTTTTCCCCCACAAACCCCTGCCATTGGATATATAATCCATGGCAAGGCCAATTTACATCTGCAGCCATAATTATTTCTATATTAAAAGTGATTAAGACTTCCTTAATGAACACAATTTCCAATAAACATAGTGGCACAAATATACAATGATATACAGTGGAAGGCAGCTATGCTCACCACTATACTACCAACACAGACTATAACGGAACTTTCCATAGACTTTATCAAGAAGTTTTGCTTGGGCTAGTGAGATGGCTCAGTGGTTAAAGGAGCTTTCTTACAAAGCCTGCTGGCCCAGGTTTGACTTCCAAGTACCCACATAAGACCAGATGCACAAAGTGGCACTTGTCTGGAGTTCATTTGCAGTGGCAGAAAGCCCTGGCACACCCATACTCTCCCTCAAATCAATCAATCAATCAATCAATCAATCAATCAATATTAAAAAGAAGTTTTGGGCTGGAGAGATGGCTTAGCTGTTAAGGTGCTGTCTGCACAGTCAAAAGACCCAAGTTCGATTCCCAGGACCTATGTAAGCCAGATGCACAAGGTGGCACATACGACTGGAATTTGTTTGCAGCAGCTAGAGGCCCTGGCACGCCCATTCTCTCTCTCTCTCTCTCTCTACCTCTTTCTCTCTCTCAAACAAATAAAAATTTAAAAATAAAATATTTTTTAAAAGAAAAAGTTTTGCTGATATTCTTGTTAGCCTTATTTGCCAGATGTTGTAGTTACCTTCTCATTGCTGGGACAAACACCTGACCAGAAGAAGATTATGGGCAGAAAGGATTTATTTTACGTTTCCAGTTTCCAGGGGAGGTTTCATCGTGGTGGAGGAAGCTGGCTCAATTTATCAAATATCCACAGCAGAGAGAGAACACCCAGCACCAGCAAGTACAAGCTGACTCTGAACATACAGGGCTGGAATCAACCCCAAGGTCCACTCCTGTTGACACACTTCCTCCAGTAGGGTTCTGCCTGCTAAACACTCTACCAGCTGAGGGCTTAGTAGGAAACTTATTCATAAACATCCAAGGTTATGGAAACAACTTACATTCAAACCACCACACATGTTTTTCAACTTTGTTGTATCTGTACATGAGAGTATAAATATTATACATGAGAGTATAAATAGTATAAATATACTATTAAATTATTATGTATTCCTTTTGTTATATAAAAATATATTCCAGGAACCATACTTTAAATAGGCCTCAGAAAGTGCTGAGAAACTTGATGTGGAGAACAATAAAGGTACAGGTCCTCTGGGAAATGGAATCTAGTACTTTGGGAAGTAGTAGCATCATTACTTAATTCAAAGACACGCTTTTTCTCATAGTGCTTAATCAAGTAAGAAATTTTGTAGACATGAACATTATTTTTATTTTCACACATGTAAGGAAAGGTAAAAATTATGTTGTTCTGTTTTGAAAAGAAAGTGTTGTCAACCCTTGACATTTAGGAATAGATAGATCAACAGATGATCGACCATGATTCACAGGACCCAGAAACTATTCCTGAAGACTAAATGTCTTGGGGATTTTTCATTAAAATGGAAGTTCATAGTAAAGGTTTATTTTTTAAATTTTATTTATTTTTTATTTGCAAGCAGAGAGAGAGAGAGAGACATAGAAGAGAGTCAGACAGAGAGAGAGAATGGGCACGCCAGGGCCTCCAGCCACTGCAAATGAACTCCAGATGCATGTGCCCCTCATGCATCTGGTTTACATGGGTCCTGGAGAATCGAACTGGGATCCTTTGGCTTCACAGGAAAACACCTTAATTGCTAAGCCATTTCTCCAGCCCCTTATTTTTTAACGTAAGTAGAAACAACCAAATAATATCATTTATAGATGTTTACCTTGAAAAATAAGCGTTTGATATTTACTCTACCAGATATTGAACAAATTGAACTGAATATATATGGAATAGATTTGGAATTAATTTTGTAAATGGTTGAGTGGAAGACACACATTGAATAGTTAGTTATTTAATGGTATTATGAAAATCTTGCACCAATAGAATATCAACTCAATAGCTTCTGGGCAAGAGACTGAGATGTATAGAAATGATATGCCAGTCTCCAGAGTCCATTACAGATGATGAGAATTAACTCCATCACTCTCCTGTCAGACACAGATTATTATGGTGTTTCTGATGTTCTTGAAATAGCATGGAGTTCAGAAGGAAGACACTGTATGGGCTGGAGAGATGGGCTAGCAGTTAAGGCCCTTGCCTGTGAAGCTTAAGAACTCATCTTCAAATCTTCAGGTCCCAAGTAAGCCAGATGCACAGTGACACAAGCATGCAATGTTGCACATATGCACAAGGGGCACACACTTCTGGAGTCCTTTTGCAGCAGTGGAAGGCCCTGGTGTGCCCATTTTCTCTCTCTCTCTCTTTCTCTGTCTCTTTCTCTCTCTCTCTCAAATAAATAAAAGAAAAAATATTAAAAAAGAAGGAAGAGGGCTGGAGAGATGGCTTAGCGGTTAAGGCGCCTGCCCACTAAGCCTAAGAACATCAGTTCCAATCTCCAGGTCCCACGGTTAGCCAGATGCAAAGTGACACAAGGGTGCAATGTTGCACTTGCCCACAAGGGGGCACACGCATCTGGATTTCATTCACAGCAGCTGAGAGACTGCTGGCGCGCCCATTCTCTGTTGTCTTCCTCTCCCTCTCTCTCCCTCTGTCTCTCTCTGTGTCTCTCTCCAAAAAAAAAAAAGAAGGAAGAGACTTTATCACACTCAGCCATCAACTTTGTTATGAACTCTGAATCACATTTTATAGAAGTGAAAAGCTTTGTGAATTGTCAGTTTTCTATTAGCTGCCTTGTAGCTATTATAATTCCTCCAAGGGTGAACTCTCTTATGCCTTCTTCAACAAACAGTCTTATCCCCAAGGAAGTCTGAGGTGATGATGCAATTATGTACAGTTTGTCTCTAATTTTGAGCTAGGCATAAGGGATTACCTCCAGGGCATCTTCATGGTTTGTAAAATTAAAACTCACTCTGGAATCTCAGGAGTATGAACAAATATATATTGATTTATCTACCACATTAGGTTCCAAGATAAAACACTCTTCTGTCTCTCACAGAGGATATTTCCACCCCTTCAAGAATCCTCCTGTTTTACTATATTCTGCGCTTTCTAGAGGAAAGTGAAAGAACTTAAATGCCTTGAAGCTGAAGGTATCTGTGCTTATGTTCCAAAGACCCTTGTCAAAGCAGGAGTACAACTTACATTCGATAGTGTGATTTTGTGTGTTACTTATTCCTAGAATCTACCTCTCATTATCCACAGGATGACAGAAAGATCCATGAACAATAATTGATCTTGAAAAGTTGTCCAAATTCTGAGAGGCTAAGGTAACATTTTTATATTGAATATTTATCTCTAACCTATTCTATATTTAATTATGAAAGGTTTAAAAGGGAAGCTTACCTCTTTTGATTTGTTTAATCCTCTTTAAGTTTTCTTGGGTATTTTTCCCAAATTTTATAACAAATCTTTGTAACTTGTTTCATCTGTGCAACAAGTTTCAGGTAGAAATAGGGATTATTTTGTAACTAAACTATGATAATAATTGTCTACCTGGATTCTATTTCTATTCTAAAGCTGATTCTACTGCAATGCTTTGGGGTTATCACTTCTGCATAGATAGCAAGCTCTTGAAAATATTTACTCAGTTCTTAAATTTTTCCCTTGTGGAACTGTGGCTGAGAATGGAAAGAAACTTTTTATTATAGTTCTTCTATAAGGTGTTACACACTCAGGATAATCAATAATGCTCTAATTCATATTTTCTTCAGGCTGATCATAGTCTTGAATTTTCTCTGTCCCTAGCCCTGTGCTTTCCAAACACATGTTAATTATTTTCATGATACAGACTCTTATGTTATGGATTGCTTTCAAAAACACATAAAATACGCTTCCTGGCTGGAGAGATGGCTCAATAGTTAAGGCACTTGCTTGCAAAGCCTAATGGCCTGGGTTTGATTCCCCAGTACCCACATAAAGCCAGATACACAAAGTGGCACATGGCATCTGGAGTTCATCTGCAGCAGCTAGAGGCCCTGGTGCACACATATTCATTCTCTTGCTCTCACTCTCTCTCTCTGCTTGCAAGTAAATAAATAAAAATATTTACAAAACATAGGTTTCCTCATCACCTTAGCTTCTCTATAATTGGACAATATGTCAAAATCATGAATATAGATTTAATCTAATTTCCATTTCTAGGAATTATTTCTATACACAAACATATTTGTTATATATGTGTGTGTTAGTGTGCAGAAGGACTTATGAATATTATTTATTCCAAAATAACAGTATATTAGAAATGGATTCGTCCAACAAACAGAAACTTACCATTTCAATGAGATACACTGATTTTTATTAACACGAAATAAATAACATACAATGTACATCCAACCCATCTCAGGTAATAATTTTACTTAAAATAATTTTTAATGCAATAAGATGAAGAATATGTAAAATTTTAAACATGATCAATCAAGTTGGAAGAATTTGTACATATAATATAAATTTAAGTTAGCCTTCCAAATGAGTGTTGTGGATCAGATGGTCACACAATTCTCACATATCAAGACATTCGGATTGTATTCATTTTATCGATATTATTCAATTTTCACTAGATGCTCTATTCTATTCTCTGTCCATAGTATGTTGTGAGTGTGCATATGGATAGGTCTACACTGATGAACTACAATGAGAAGGGGAAGAGTCACAGTATTCACAAAGTATAAGAAATGTTAGAAATACGATTTTAAGAAAGTCAGGGCTAATTGATATAAAAACAACTTTAGTCACCACAAAAGGAGAACTTATTATTTTACTTATACTATATAGATAAGTATTTTATTTATTTCTTTAGTTGAGGGTGGGGGTGGAGAGAAAGAGGCAGATAGAGAGAGAATGGTGTGCCAGGGCCTCCAGCCACTGCAAATGAATTCCAGATGCATGAGCCACCTTGTGCATCTGACTTTATGTGGGTACTGGGAAAATGAACCTGAGTCCTTTGGCTTTGCAGGCAAGTGCCTTACCCACTAAGCCTGCTCTTCAGCCCTAGATAGATATTTACAAAGAACCTCCTTTTTTGGCAGATCCTTGATGTGATGGAAACTTGCTCGGTGTTCTATGGGCTTGAGTAAGCATGATGCAATTTGAACTGAGGAAACATATAAGGTCAAAGATGGAAAGGACACAGACTCCCCCTCCTTACATACCATGAATATTCTTTTAGAAAAGGTGATAGGAGACTGAAAATATTGAATGGGAACGAATTTTTGTAAGAAAGCACTGATGGAAGATCACAAGGTATATCACTAGAGATTTTATGATATGACCTGGATTCAAGCACTGACTTCCCTTGCTTTCACCTGATCTTTCACCTGAGGGACTCTTTCCACCAAGTCTCCAGATCCTGATATTCTGGAGTTTCATTTTTATTTATTTATTAGAGACGGGGGTGGGGGAGAGAGAGAGAGTGAGAATGGGCATGCCAGGGCCTGTAGCCACTGCAAATGAACTCCAGACACATGCACCACCATGGGCATCTGGCTTCCGTGGGAACTGGAGAATCAAACCAGGTCCTGCCGGGCGTGGTGGCGCACGCCTTTAATCCCAGCACTCAGGAGGCAGAGGTAGGAGGATAGCTGAGAGTTCGAGGCCACCCTGAGACTACATAGTTAATTCCAGGTCAGCCTGGGCCAGAGTGAGACCCTACCTCAAAAAAAAAACAAAAAAAAACAGGTCCTTAGGCTTCTCAGGCATGCACCTTAAGCGCTAAGCCATCTCTCCAGCCCTATTCTGGAGTTTCAAACATCCTCTGGATTCTCTCATGATAACTCAGTGAATGGAAATGAAGCAAAACCAAAATGTATCTCATTGGCCTAGGGAAGTTTAAGCAAGGCCAATAGGCCATTAGAACTCATCTACCAGTTTTTCCATTAATCTGTTAACAACCTGGTTTTGTACTCTCATTTTTTGACTTCAGATTTCTTTCATGAATTTCTGGTTCCTCTCCTTGTCACATGTTATGAGCTGATACACATTCTGGTGTTTCCTAATTTCTTGAAAACATGTTGAATTGGTTTCAGGCAGATAGCATCATGTAACCAGATCATCATTAGTAGAACCATGTAGCAAAAACCTTAAGGTATTCAAGTTAAACTATAGCTACTACACAGTTTAAAAACGTGCTTTTATTATGTAATAGTTACAATAACCTCTCTTTCTTTTGTGGCCTCCTTTTTTATCTCTGGCAAAAAAGAAGAGCATGAAGGGTAATCAGAGCAGCGTGTCTGAGTTCCTCCTCCTGGGGCTCCCCATCAGGCCAGAGCAGCAGGGCGTCTTCTTCAGCCTGTTCCTGGCCATGTACCTGACCACGGTGCTGGGGAACCTGCTCATCATCCTGCTCATCAGGCTGGACCCTCACCTCCACACCCCCATGTACTTCTTCCTCAGCCACTTGGCCTTCACTGACATCTCTTTCTCATCAGTCACAGCTCCAAAGATGCTCATGGAATATGCTGACGCAGAGTCACTCCATCTCATACACTGGGTGCGTTTCCCAGGTATATTTTTTCTTATTGTTTGGGTGTGTTGACAACTTTCTTCTCACTTCAATGGCCTATGTCAGATATGTGGCCATCTGTCACCCTCTCCACTATAGCACCATAATGAGTCAGAGCCTCTGTTTTCTGCTAGTAATTATGTCCTGGTTATTTTCCTCTACCAATGCCCTTGTGCACACACTTCTCTTTGCTCGCCTTTCTCTCTTTACAGACAACATTCTCCACCACTTCTTCTGTGACCTGTCTGCCTTACTTAAGCTGTCCAGCTCAGACACCACCATCAATGAGCTGGTTATCCTCACGTTAGCAGTGGTTGTCATTACCGTACCATTCATTTGCATTCTGGTCTCTTATGGCCACATTGGGGCCACCATCCTGAGAACTCCCTCCATCAAGGGAATCTGCAAAGCCTTGTCCACATGTGGCTCTCACCTGTCTGTGGTTTCTCTGTACTATGGAGCCATTATTGGGCTCTACTTTTTCCCCTCGTCTAATAGCACTAATGACAAGGATGTCATTGTGGCTGTGCTGTACACTTTGGTCACTCCCATGCTGAATCCCTTTATCTACAGTCTGAGGAACAGAGATATTAAAGGAGCTTTAGGAAATATTCTCAGTAGAAGAAACCTTATAATGTGGTTTGTGTCATCTTCCCTAACTAACAGGATATGAGACATCTTCTCATTTCTTCATATGAATCTTTCTCTCTGAATTGCTGGGCCACTCTCTTCTCAGCCTGTTTTACCTTAGAGTTAATTTTTGTCTCTGTTCAATTGTATTGTGGACCTTGTGAGTCTTGGAAGTTTTTTTCGTAAACATGTCCACACACAATATTATCTTGGAAACATTTAAAATTTTTACATCATCCCAGATTTCAGGGTTTTTTTTTGTAGCATAGTAGACTTATACAAAATTTCTTACCAAATATAGCAAAAATATTTCTGTCAGTCATTTGTGTATATATAATTTTGTAGTGGACTTGGAATTTATTCTTATGAGAAATTTAAATTAGAAAGCTAGTGTTTTAAATTGCTTATTCTTGAAATTAACACCTTAAAATTACCCATACTTTCAGGTTACCAGGCTATATTTCCATATTTCCTTGTATAAGTTGTACAATGTTCAAGTGAAGAGATGCATATTTATTTCCTTAAATATTTGTCATCTCTCCTTGATGAAAATATTCAAACTTTTTCTTCTGGCCTTTTGAAATAATGTAATACTTTATTATTGTCTAGCATCAGTATTCTGTGCAGTAGAAGACCAGAACCCATTTCCCCTGACTAATCAAATTGCAGCTCATTGACTAACTTTTCTCTATCTCTCCTTCCTCTGTTTTGTCCAAGATGTTTTTGCCTCCTCATTTAAATAAAAACTTCAAACTTTCATTTCCATATCTATTTTAGTTTTTTTTTTGCCCCCTTAAATGGTAGAGTCTCACTCTAAAAATGCCCAGGCTGACTTGGAACTCACTCTGTAATCTCACACTGGCTTCAAACTCACAACAACTTTAGCTATTTTTTGGGCCTTTATGCCTAAAATAAAACAAAAAACAGTTTCCCAATTCTTTTTTTCCTCCACCACTGGATTAAGAGAGAGAGAACGGGCCATGTGCCACCACACCCAGTCCATTTTAGTTAGTTTTTTATATTTTTGAGAGAGAGAGGATGAGAGAAAGATAAGGGCCAATATTATTTCAGAGAGAGCTGGGCGGAGGCAGTAAGGGCCAATGGTATTTCACCACATCAGCAGTAGCTGGGAATGCCTAAGTCACTCCAGGACAGGTCGCGAAACACTCCTTCACCAGCCAAGTACAGGTAAACCTCTGGCTGGGCCCAGAACCACTAGGGCCTCACACGTGGGCCCAATGTTTGTCATTTCTTCTTCCATATCTATTTTAGTTTTTTTTTTTCAAGGTAGGGTCTCACTCTATCCCAGGCTGACTTGGAACTCACTCTGTAATCTCACACTGGCTTCAAACTCACAGCAACTCTCCTACCTCAGTTTCCCAATTCTTGGATTAAAGGTATGTGCCACCACACCCAGTCCATTTTAGTTAGTTTTTTTCTTTGAGAGAGAGAGAGAGACAGAGAGAGAGAATGGGCATACCAGTGGCCTCTCAGCTGCTGTGAATGAACTCCAGACATGTGCGCCCCTTGTGGGCAAGGGCAGCATTGCGCCCTTGTGTCACTTGCGTCTGGCTAAACATGGGACCTGGAGAATCGAATGGGCCTTCTTAGGCTTGGCAGGCAGGTGCCTTAACTGCTGAGCCATCTCTCCAGCCCTAATTTTTTTTTTAAAGAGAAATAGTAATCAGGCAAATGACCTTTTCTTTCTCAAAAATAATAGACCTAAGCACAAATTGAAATAAGGCTCTGTTTTCCATAGACGGCCAGGACATTGGTGCAGATATAATGGAAATATAGTTCCAAAATATGAACAGAAAATTGAATGGAACTGGTTAGGCTCTAGGAAGGTCAAGAAGACAATATGAGTAGAGATTTTTCTTAAAAGACCTTCAAGGTGGTGCTGTGATTATGAGTGACCAGTCCATTCTGCTTAAGATGTTCAGCCTCTTTGGAAGTGTGGGAAGAATGGGTAGGTAGGTTAAGTAATCGAGGCAAGCTGGAGTTAAACATACATTAATCCAAATATATTTAGCACAATTTAATCTAAATGCAATTTATTTTAAAATGAACAACTTTTCTATGCCTAAGTACATAAATCTGGTCATCCCACTAATCCATCTGTAATGGCAATTTTGTTAATCACCCTTCAGATTATGCCTTTACTCAAGAAAAAGGCACTTAGCTGCAGTACTACAAGTTCATTACTGTAACATATATTTATGTATCTATTATTTCATTTAATTCTAGTATATGGTATAAAAGAGAAAATTCCAATTTAAGAATATTATAATAATAAGCTTTGTGTCATTAAACTACCAAAACTAAGAAATGGAATTTGAACCACTGTTTGTGTGATGTGAAATCCAGAGTAATAAATTAGCAGAAAAAAAGATCTCTCAGATAAAGAAAATTATCTGGGAGCTGCCTTGCAGGGTGTTGCAGTCAAGTTAGCATTGCTGGCAGGAAACACCCAACCAAGAGCAGCTTGTGGGGGAAAAAAAAAGGTTTATTTTGGCTTACAGACTCAAGGGGAAGCTCCATGATGGCAGGAGAAAAAGATGGCATGAGCAGAGGGTGGATATCACCTCCTGGACAACATCAGATAGGGCAGCAGAGACTATCTGAAGATAGCATATATAAAGTTGATGAAATTCATTTACAGCTAGGGATTATTTCCATGCTAGTAAGTCAGGTATGGAATTGGTTATAAGTTCAACTTTGAATCTCAACATCTTCTCTTTCTGTTTTCTGTATTCTTGATTTCTTCTGGGAACATCACTGGGTAGGGGATCAGAGTTCTCCATGGCCCAGTTCATGTGGCTGGATGCCTCAACAGTCCCAATCTGGTACTGAAGACCTGGAGGATTTCTGGAGAGCTGCTGGTCTTCAGTCCATGTTGGAAAGCTGATGAAACTTGGTTCCACTGCTGACGAAGGATAGCCAAACAGGATAGATGCACGTATGAGGAAATAGTGGGGGCAGCCCAGTAAAAGGCACTCACCAGCACGTAGCACAGGCAGCCAGGTGTAAAAGGAACTATGGTCTCTGAGAACTGTTTTCTTCAGTTACTTCCCAGGAGCAACCTCATAGACAACCTAAGAGGAATGTCTGTGGATTACTAATCTGATCAAGTGGACAACAGAACATAACCATCACAGTGGGGTAGTAGTCATTATCTCCATCAGGAGTGTTAGGTATCCAGTGGCCTCTGGTGATGGCCATGTCATTTGAGAAAGGGGGTGTTCAGGATCCTCCCATGTAGCTAAATTAAAGACAAGGGGATATATGATATGTGCCCAGTACACAGTTTAAGAGATTATGAGGATCAAAGTTAACATACATGGATAATGAGGAACTACCTTGCTAGAGTTGGCAGTGATAACAGCATAGAAATAAGCATGTGTTGGGCTACTATAGGCATCCCATATTAGTTAATACTCCCTTATCCTTGGTTGTGAGTAGTTTGATGTCTCTCCAGGTGATGTCATGGTCAGGGCTGTCTTTCTATCTTTTGGGGGGACTGGATGCTTTGGAGGTGTCATAAATTATTGGCATTTGTTGAAGCTGGAATACCAGGTTTTTGAGTCCCTCCTGCAGCTCATGGTAGGACTTCATGAGTCAAAAGGGAATCCACAATATTCCTGATGAAGTAGACATAGCAGCATAGCTTCATTCTCAGGTGAGAAGGGGAACAGAACATTGCTAATGGTCATTTACCCCATCTTTATAAAGGACTTGAGGTTTTCAGTTTCTAAAAGGGGCTAAAAATGTCCAGTAATACATGCAGAAGCTGTAGAAAATTGAAAATTTTGATTTTTATTGTAGCATAGTTTCATTGCAAATATAGCAATAATTATTTAATGGGGGAGTAACACTCTCCATTTTGTTTATTTTTTGAAAGGTTACTTTTAAAAAAATTTATTTTTATTTATTTATTTGACAAAGAAAGAGGGAGAGAGAGAGAGAATGGGTGGTCCAGGGTCTCCAGCCACTATAAACAAAGTCCAGACATGTGCGCCCCTTCTCCATCTGGCTAACATGGGTCCTGGGGAATTGAACCTGGCTCTTTTGGCTTTGCAGGCAAACACCTTAACTGCTAAGGCATCCCCCAGCCCTCCATTTTATTTTTAAAGGAACAATTTTAAGAGGCCATTGGCATGTTTATGTATGCCTTGATCTTTTGGGTTGTAAGGTATTCCAATTTTATGTAGTATATCCCATTTGTGTAGGAATTTAGACAGGGACCGGGAGGAATACCCAGAGGTATTATTGTTTTTGATGGTATAGGAACTCCCATAATTGCAAAGTATTGTAGGAGATGAAGCTGTATATGTTTAACATTTTTGCAAGTTTATAGAGAGGTCCAGCTATAGTTAGAAAAGGTATCTGTAGTAATGTGAATATATTTTAGTTTCTCAAAGGGGTGATAATGAGTAACATCCATTTTCCAGATCTGGTTAAGCAGGAGACCTCTGGGGTAAACACTGTGAGGGAAAATAACAGGAGAATGTGTTTGACATATAGGCCAGGAATAGATGATTTGTTTAGCCTTTTAAAATAAAATATGAAAATGTTTATGCAGGGATTGAGCATGCTGATTAAAAAAAAAACTGATGTGAGGACAAAGCATCAGAGAAAACTGAGTTAACAAACAATGAATCACTCTTTTCATTACCAAAAGTAAGAGAACCAGGAAGACTGGCTATATACATGTCCAGTGGGAATGGTACCACCATGAGAGGAGAGTTTGAATGGAAATAAAAATTTTGATACGGGCTTGTCTATCTGGGTGTTTAAAGCAACAGGGTAAAGCTGAAGAATAAGATTTGCAACATGGAGTCTGTGATTATGCTGAGAGAGCAAGCAGGAAACTATTTTCAGGTAAGGAGAGCAGCAGTAAGTTCAGCCTGCTGAGTTGTGGGCTGAGGGAAGGTGAACATATGAGATCAGGCCTTCTTTTTTTGTCATGAAGCATAACTCCTTTCTGTTTTTTTTTTTTTTTCCTGAGCCACCAATTAGAACAGTTAAGGCACCATTTATGAGATGTGAAGACATAAGATTTATACAGGAAGCATTCAGCTGGGCGAGTACAGAAATACCTTGGGTTAACAAGTACATAAAAGTCCCCATGTAGTAAGCCAGTGCAATTTGTCAAGGCTCTGAAAATTGAAGCTAAGTTTCAGTTTCTTCCTCAGAGAGCCCAAGAAAAAATAGAAACAGGATCATGGCCAGTGAGATGAAGGACTTGGCTGGACGAGGGAGGTTTTGTAATGGGATAAATATCTGATATCTTTAGAGGCTGGCCATTATTTAAAGCCAGAACTGAGAGAGCAAAACATTTTTGTCATCAGAATGAAAGGCACAGTAAGGAAACAATCTTTTAAGTCAATAATCAGTAAGGCTGGTTTAGAGGGCCATAAAGTTGGATTTGGGATACTTTATACTTCTTTTTAATACTTCTATTAGAATTATGTAGGCATTGACCTAAGGTTATGCAAGAGTATTCATTTATCTGATTTTTAGGGATGGTGAAAATGGGTTATTGATTGAATTCATTCTTTTATCAAAATATGAATTTGCAATAATTTTTCCCCTTTAAGGGGCCCTTGCTCCATCCAGATAGGTAGACCCTAAGTCCAAGGTATTTTGAGTGGGGGGATTTTATCTCCAGTCTCTTCCCCATAAAGTAATAGGGATGTCCATCACATAGGGGGTAAAGATGGCACACTTGCCATTTGGGTCAAGACAAGTAAGAGCATATTTGCTTTTATGTAGGAAGGCAATCCCTCCAACTTCCAATCTTGAATGGCAAGCCTTGGTTAAAGGCCAAGGAGTTGGCCATACATTATTAGAGATAATATAATATTTGCACCCATATCTAAAATCCCTTGAAAGGAATGTCCATTTATATTTAGGATATGCGTAGGTCAGGACTCTAGAATAGGACTATTCAGAATGCCAAGGGGAGATCTTTAACAGAGGCATTCTGGTGCCCTCTAGGGGAAGAATAGGGTAATATAAGTTGTGCCAACTCAGTGCCTGGCCCCATAGACTCACAATCATCTCATAATATAAAATGTACTCTATCCAACTTCAAAAATCCCCATAGTCTTTACCAATTTTAACACTGTTCAAAAGTCCAAATTTTCATCTTAGATTCAAGAAGCCTCTTAACTGTGTTCCTTGTAAAACCAAAACACAATTTACACACTTCCAACACACGATAGCACAGAGTAAACATTTTCATTGAAAAATAAGGCATAATAAGGAGAGACTGGACCAATGCAAGTTCAATAACCAGCAGGCAAACATCAAATATCTGCAGTTCCAAGCACAACATCTGTAACAAAGTCTCTGGGATCCAATTCTGTCCCACCAGCTGGCAGCTCACAGCCAGGGGAAAACTCCATCCCCAGCCAGCTGTTCTCTTTGGCAGCTGTCCCACAGTCCTGGCATCTCCATGTTCCTTGGGTTTCCATCGCAACCCATGATTCATCTTCATAGCACCATAAGACAGCCTTACTGGACCTCCATAGAGGGATCCAGCCCTCCTTCACATTGCCTCCCAGGCTGGCCCAGGAAACACTTTCCTGGGAGTTGTTTTTAAGCAGGATTTCCACAAATGGCACCAGGCGTTTGTGCAGAGTACTAGGTTTCTCCTTACTGGGGCTGATCACTTTAACAGCTACAGACATTTTGTCATCTGCATTTGCCTAGTCCAGAACTTTAAACGTGTTAATAC